>CM050690.1:2019781-3519781 GCA_027574665.1 Rhynochetos jubatus | reverse complement strand
TAATAATGATTTAGAAGTATTCCTAGCTGGGTAGGGTCAATAAGGGATGCAAGCATTAAAAAAAAAAAAAAAAAAAAAAAAAAAAAAAAAAAAAACACAAAAACAAAGCTTTCAGTTTTTAGGGTTCTTTTTTTCCTCCTTCCTTTTCTCAGAGCTTTCCATTTGTGTCTTTTGTTTGGCTTCACACCAAACCCACACCCGTATCTCTTGGTTATTTTCAGCAGTGAAAGTGAAGAAAAGGTGACTAGACGAAGGAAAAAAAAAAACCAGAAAAATTTAATCTTTTTCAAAAATCACCCAAATACTGGCAATCAAACTACTTTGGGAGAGGTTTGTTAGCAAATTCTTCCATTCCAAGCACATATGTATGTGCACAAGCACACATTCTTCCTGGTAGTTTTCTCTGTGCTAATGGAAACGCTTTTTATTTACCTCCTCTCTTTTAGCTGACACAAGTCCTTTGCTTTCCTCATTCAACCTCACTCAAAGTTCTTTCTCAGCTTGGGCTTTTTCTGAGCATAACTCAGCCAACTGGTTGCCCCATGACAAACTTCCTTTAAGTCAGGATGTTTTTTCCCAAGGACCAATTCTGCTACCAGCTCATTTTCACATGTGCCACGACAAATATTCCCATTCTCAGGAAATCCCCTCCAGAAAGGATTTGTGGTTGTGTCAGCTGCATGAGTTCTTGAGAAGTGCAGCACAGACCACGGAAGAAATCCACATCAGAGACACAGCCTTTTCTTCAACACATACATCCATACATACACAGGCAGCATGAAAATTGTCTTTTAAGATGAGATACTTGAGTGAAGCATTAATATGATATCTCAAAAAAAGAACATGTTGATGAAGAATGCATTGTACCTGTGAAAACATATATGGAAGAAGGTGGTAGAGAATTACAGGTGTGAGATGCAGGTTCATTTGGACCTTGCTTTTGTGGTGAGCACCTGCAGACTGCAAAGGAGGTTAAAAAATAAAAAAATTAAGTGCACCTTTTCCATACCTCTCAGTTCCCCAACATTGTTTCATAAAGGTAAATCACATTCTATTCTCACCAAACTGTTTCTGAACCATCCTGTGGCTCAGTAGACAAATTGATAGCTGACACCTTAAGTGAGGCTTTCACTCCTTTTATTCTCCTGTGCTGGGAAGCCAGATCAGAGCTACCAAAACTGAAGAAATATTTGCCACATACATATGATAAATCTATGTTGCAGTCCAGCCTTCTGTTAGCATAAATGAAATGGATTCTTTTGATTATTTCTTGGGGCGGAAGGGAAGGAAGCTACACAACAAATCTGGTACGATAAAGGTAAATTTCTGCTGAAGAGTTTTAAGTAGTTTGTGTTCATTATTTGCAATTCAAAGCCGTAATATAGAACTGCAGAATTGCACACTAAGGGTCTGGTGGCTCTGAGGAGTTCATAAAAGACTCCCACCAATTAAAATGTGCTTTAGATCAGGCCCTAATGTAATTCACGTGTTTTATCTCATAAGATCTGTTTTCAAGGTTTGTTTTTGAGGGGGAGAAGTTAATTACAATCATGCAGACACCAGGTTTGAAGTTAGCTATTCTTTGAAATTTCTTTTTGTGTGCATCATCTGCACAATAGTAAAATTATGGAGACTTTGTACTATCTTGCTTTAATATTCAAAGTGTATTGTGTTGAGAACAGTGAGATTAGAAGGATTTTTCTTGTTCTTGTGAACAATTTATTAATGTTTCATATTAAAAAAATATTTTAAGAGTGTATGCTGGAGCAATTTAAAATGTCTAGGCTTGTTAAGATGAAAACAGAACAGACTTGAAGATTTTGGAAAGAAATATAAAAAAAATAAAGTTTATCATCTTTTAAAAATATACAATTTTGTTTGTTTTTAAAAGATTTTCATTTGTTAAGGAGATTGTTTCAGGCTTTTAGAAGGGCATTCATGAACTCAAAGGTATTGTTTATGGAGATAAACCTGAACTGACAGGAAACAGGCCTAATTCAGGTACCTCTGGTACACAGAGTTGCTCTTCCCAGTCCCCTACACACTGCTGCAATGATGACGATAAGCACAGAAACTTCCTTCACCCATCCCCCGTGCTGCATGGTCTTTCCTGATGCAGCCTGCAGTGTACCACACATTGTCAGAGCACAGGGCATACATGCTGGAGCAGGGTAAGCAGCTCTGCTGCAGCACTGATCTTTGTCAGTAGCACAAGCTGTTCCTCCCCAAAATGCAAGAGGCTGTGGCAGGCCACAGCTCAGAGCATCATGCTGGCAGGAATAGTCACCAGGTACCTGCTGGGAGGTGTGATCAAGTGGGGCTTTTCTGTATAGCACTGTAGCAGGGCAAAGGTATGATCCTCTATATTTACATGCTCCAGGCTTCTGAATGACAAGGAACATGCTAAAAATGACAAAGAAAATATTTTTGGCATGCATAAATTCAGCACCAGAAGTTTTACTTATAAGACTGTGGAAATCTGAACCTGACACTCAAAAAATACACAGGAGGTCTAAAATTTTTTTGGTAAGAGGAACAACTATTGTTCTCACCTAAGTTACAACAGAGGTTTACAATTCTTGTGAGGAATTCAACTCCAAGCTCCACTTTGGTTCCACTCAGTAGGAATCAACTCTTCTTCCCCCTGAAATTCTCCCTGAAGAGCACAAGACTTTGATCCTATAGAATCATAAGATCATACAATGGTTTGGGTTGGAAGGGACCTTTAAAGGACATCTAGTCCAATACTCCCTGCTGTGAGCAGGATTTCTTCAACTAGATCAGGTTGAATGGTTCCAGGGATGGGGCATCTACCACTTCTCTGGGCAACCTGTTCCAGTGCTTCACCACTCTCATCATAAAAAATTTCTTCTTTATATATAGACTGAAGCTTCATCCCTCAGTCTGTATTGATACCAGGCATTGCCTCATCTCATGTGCAGGACCTTGTAACTTGGCTTTGTTGAACATCATGAGGTTCACCTGGGTCCACTCGGTGTCATCTTCAAACTTGCTGAGGGCAGCCTGGACCCCACTGTCCAGGACACGAAGCTGTTGACAGCTACCTTCTGGATTCAACCATCCAACCAATTCCTCATGCACCCAACTGTCCATCCATCAAATCTATATCTCTCAAATTTACAAAAATGAGTGTTTTAGGAGACCATGTCAAAAGCCTTACATAAGTCCAGATAGACAACATCCGTAGGTCTTCTTTCATCCACTGGTGTAGTCACTCCATCATAGAAGGCTACTAGATTGGTCAGACAAGACTTGCCCTTGGTGAAGTCATGTTGGAGGTCCCAAATCATCTCTCTGTCTTCCATGTGCCTTAGCATAGCTTCTGGGAGGATCTGTTCCATAATCTTCCCAGGTACAGAGCTGAGGCTGACAGGTCAGTAGTTCCCAGAGTTTTTAAAAATTGCACCCTTTTTAAAAATGTGTGCAATGTTTCCCTCTTTCCAGTCAGCAGGGATTTCACCTGACTGCCTTGAACTTTCAAATGTCATGGAGAGTGGCTTGGAAACTACATCAGCCAATTCTTTCAGTACTTGGATGCAACTCAACAGGTCCCATACTTATGCATGTTCAGGTTCCTCAGGTGGTCATGAACTAGGCCTTGGGGAAACCTAAGGAGACAGAAATGGACTAGTGGATAATTTTTTGCAGCATGAGGCAGTGCACTCCATTTTCAAAGGATAAGGGAGCTTGAGGTCATCTGTGGATTCATTTCTGTCATGGGATAGAATGAAAAGAGTAATCTAGCCATGCCTAACTTCTCTGTTGTCCTGAGAGCAAGAGGAAGTGAACACACTTCAATGGGGCAGACTCACCATAAACGGTGGTTGTTTACCATGCACAGGGGATGTACAAAGCTGATACAATTGCTGAATCATCCCTCTATAATATAGATTCCTCTCACATGGTCCAATGAGCAAGATAGGGTTGCATTATCATTAGTATGCTGATGGTACACTATGTTTCAAAATGGCTTCGGCAATTACTTTGACTAATATGGAAAAAGGAATATTCCTGGGCACTGCAGCCTTTGATATCCTAGTGCTGACAACATGGTGCCTTATCATCATTACTCAGCAACTTGTGTCGCATTGGTAGTCCTGGAACCAGGAGAGGGAAAACTCAATATCCCACCCTTACCTTATTCAAAATAATATTAAATCTAATTACTTCAAAAGGGAGAAAGAAGTTCAACGTGAAGGTAAAGCAAAGAGAGGAAAAATAGACTAAAACATAAGGAAATCTCAAATTACAGTATCCTAGTGAAAAAAAACCCACATTCAGAAAAGAGATTTCTTATGCTTATGTGGTCAAGAAAAAGATGTTCATATAAAATGTTTGAAATCTCAAGTGGATTGCTCTTGAAACAGAATTAATTGGGTGAGAGGAATAAATGGAAGGAAGTGGGAGAATCATGACATGTAGTTTTTAGGTCAAAATGATAGAAGTAAACAGACTATTTAGTTTGGACTGGCATGAGGTTAAAAATATGAAAATGCAATAATAAAACAGAGAGCAGAATTTAGGAATAAGAAGCTATTAAAGGAATAAAATTTGGGGTGTAAGATGACCTGTGACTTAGGAGGTCAAAAGAGTAAGCTGACAGGGAAAAAAAATAGGATCCTTGCCAACGGCCTCTGAAGTCATTAAGGGTCCTAACATTGATATCAGTGGGAATTAAGTCCAGCTCTGAGACAAAAAGAGAAAGAAAACAAAAGTGAAAAGAACATACAACAAGAAAAAAGAAATTGGATGAGCTAAACCAGAGCAGATGGCGTTTGGAGTTCATAATGCACTAATGAATGGACAAGTCTGTATCTTTGCCTTTGACAGGCACAGTTATCATAAATTATATGTTTAAATGACATACTTAAATGACTGATTATATTCTGGACAAGAAAAATTTTGTAGACTAAAGAAATTTACGGCTGTTTCTATTAACACTAATTAGATGCTGAAGGGTCTTCCTGAGCACACTAGGTAGTGACATCTAATTCATAAAAGTTTCAAACTAATTGCTATATGAATCTTCATTTTTATTTATTTATTTATTTAGTGAAGAGACCTAAATACACATACAGGCTATTTATCTGATCGTCAGTTTCAATTCATATTTAGTCTTTATTCTGTTCATAACATTTTTTTAATGGATGACCACTCTAAATTACAGCCAAAACTCCTACAGATTTTTTTAATTCCTTTATAAAATTAAAAAGAATGCTGGTGATATTTATTGTTGTTACAATGCCTACCTTGGGTTTATGTCCCAAGGGACTTATGATGCATTGTGGACATCAATCACATCAGCCACACAATGTGCAAGTTATTTGAAAGTCTTGCCAGCATATAGTTAATTTTAAGCTGCCTACAAATCAAATTTTTGCCCAAAATATAAGTGCCAGTTCCCTTGTGTTTATAAATAGACCTAAAAAAAGAAGAAAGCCCAGTGGTGTGTTTTGCTCCAAAATCAACAGTAAATACATGTTGTCTGTGATTTTACTTAGTGAACAGGCAGGATGATACTCCTAGTATTTGAGTCATCTTTGAAAATACTGTATAAAAAGACATGTTTCACAGGAGCTGATGCATTGCTGTGGCTCACTGTGTTTGCTGATGCTTCACACAGGCAGATAGCTTCAGCCATCTACATGGCAAAAGTTGCAGAGATTAGACCAGAAAACAAAACAAAACAAAAAAAGAGTCAGAGCTTACTGATGTCAGTGGTTTCCATGGTTTCTGGACCAGTTCGAAAAAGGCTAAATATTCTCTGAAGTAAAGGGGAGTTTGTAGTTACATGGGAACTGGAAGCTGTATTATTAGATCTGCTCTTTGTGTTGAGTAGTAGTTTTATCTCTGAAAGAAATATTAGCTCATTCCTTTTAAGAACATTCAGTGTAGCTTTTACATTCAAATAATAAGATTAAATGTTTATTTTCTTCTATTATTTAAACAGACTGGTGTTTTAATGTATCTTTCAATTTAAACAAAACCAGGAAATGTTACTGTAATTTAAGAGATGGAGGTTAAAAATGAGAAAACTCAGAATACGAAGTTGACAAAGTTAACTTGCTTACTGTAGTAAGAAAATGGCTACAATTAAATTAGGATGAGAAAACAGAACTCTGTATGGTGTATGATCAAATTATTGCCAAATTTACCTTCCAGAACTGATCAGAGTCCATTGATGTTGTATTGACACCAAAGAGGACTCCTTTCCCCTGTTTCTCCGAAGCTTTTCAACAGCAAGCAGAGACTAGGCAAGAAGTGTGGTCAAAATAAATGGAGGAAATGTACTCTGAAAAGAAATTAAGTGTTCCATTTATGCTTCTAAAGCTTGTAATTTGTTTTAATAGTAACTTAACTCTGGTTGGATGAGGATTCAGATCTCCAAATGGCAGGTTGAAAGTATTTATACTTGCTTGGGCTTTTTTTTTTTTTTTTTAAGTAGAGCTACTGACCAGCATGTTGATACCACAATGAAGAGCTACCCATCATGACCCAGGTCAGCCATCCACTACACCTGCATTTAGCTGAATAGTCAATGGGGTGATGTTTTGCTCCAGCACACTGCAGTCTGGAAAACCACTGTATTTCATTGAAAGAAAATAACCCAACAGCTTCCCTTCCAAAAATATTCTTCTTCTTTTTTTTTTTTTTTTCAATAGCTGTGCATGATCATCAATAATATTTCATGATGGTTTTTATTACAGAAATGAATGTGCAGTACCCTCTGCCACTATTTTGTGTATTGCAGATCTGGCTGTAAACCAAGAGATTGTTGAACAGTACAAGAGAGATTTACATATTGCATTTTACCCACAGAAGTATGATAGTTGCCTCCACTTTTCAATTAGAAGTACCTTCTAGCTGTATGCTCATGCACCACGCAAATAATGATTCAGCAATAACTTTTAGTGCAGAAAGTACCTGGGAATACCAAATCTGTATTTTATCTCCATTATTAATTCCTAGGTGAACACAACTTTCCGTATACTTACCTTATCATCCAAGGTAGTGGACTACAGAGCAATTCAAGTGTAGACCACAGGGTCAGTCACTCAAATCTTGCCTAATCAGGAGCATCCACAGTTGTTTGCTGACTGCATGAGTCTCTAAGGACATGAATGCATGCAGAAACCCGTAATCAAATTTGGCATGTTTATGTTCACGTTCTTATCAAGTGTACATTCCAGAGCCTCTTACCTTTGGAATTAAGTCTTTGTTTAGAACACCTTGCAACTTTAGGTACCTCATATGAATAGTCATAACAGAGACCAATTACTGAAAAAGCAGCAGAAACAGCAGTATAGTCTAGATCTGGTAAATAAACCACAAAGCTATCATTCTTTAAAGAGGAAATGCAAAACTTTGGCACAGAGCTACAGGAACTGTTTCAGAGAACAGCAGCAGGGTCAAGCCAAGTGCTAGAGAAATGGTTAATGCAGTCCTTCCTACAAGGTAACAGATCGTGAAAATCCTGAGGAGCCGTGCTGTTGTGATCTCTGTTGTTGGGTGCCCTACCACTTACCGCCGGTAAGAAGTTATGATAAAGAGAAGAGGAGAAAGGTTAACTAGCAAAAGGTTTACGTAATCTGCACAAAGAAAACATCAAAACGTTTGTGCTCTTCCCACATTAGTTTTATTACATGTTTATTATTTTAACTCTTTAACAAACTCTTATTTCCAGAAAGGAATGTGAAGCCAAAATGGGGGATTTTAGGCTTTGAGAAGGACTCTGGGACAAGCCCATGACATGCCCCTTAAAAATTTATTATGTAAGTGGCTGAAAAGCTTCTTATATGTTCTTCAGTATCACTTTATTTTTAAATGTTAGCATGCTGGTTTTCAAAGCACATTTCAACCCTGAACAAAGCTGAGTCCATACACTGCTTTTCCTCATCTTTTTTATACTTGAACAGAGGCTTCTGCTTATAAAGCTTATGACACAACATGTCAAGCCAGCTCAAGTGGCACTGAGAGACTTTTCTTTGAGTCCCTCACTCTTCTCAGCTGTTATTTCTCTCCTCCAAATACCTCCTTTATGTGCCATAGTACTCTTGTGAGCACATTGCTCATTTTGTTGCCACTTTTACTTGTGGCTTCAGATCAGGAGAGATCCTTCAGAAGCTGTCATTAGGAGAAACAAACCAACAGCAAAACCCATTTTTCTGTGTCTGTGCTAAAAATATTCTACAAAATGGTAAGAAAAGAGAAAGTTGAAGTTGATTCCATATATTGTGAAGGAATAGAAAAGGTACATGATCTTTCAGGGAAATCCTTGCAGTATTTGCTTTCAAAACTACAGGTTGTTATTGATTCTATGCAAAACCACAATTTTTTAATTATAAATTATGCTTTCAAATACAAAACATATTTAATACCAAAGGGAATCAAAGTAGAAGAAAACTATTGTCAAAAGAAAATACAAGATGACAAAATATGCTGCGTTTTGCTGGGATAGAGTTAATTTTCTTCATAGCAGCTGGTATGGTGTTATATTTCAGATTTGTGCTGAAAACAGTGTTGGTAACACAGGGATGTTTGTGCTACTGAGCAGTGCTTACAGAGAATCAAGGGCTTTTCTGCTCCTCACATCATCCTACCAGTAGGCTGGGGGTGCATGAGGAGTTGGGAGGGGACACAGCTGGGGCAGCTGACCCCAACTGACCAAAAGGAAATGGCACACCACACGATGTCCTGCTCAGTATATAAAGCTAGGAAAGAAGGAGGAAGTGGGGGATGTTTGGAGGGATCATGTTTGTCTTCCCAAACACTCAGTAAGCGTGATAGAGCCCTACTTTCCTGGGGATGGCTGAACCTGACTGCCGATGGGAAGGGGTGAATGAATTCCTTTCTTTCCTTTGTTTGTTTTGCTTTGCTTGTGTGCACAGATTTTGCTTTGCCTGTTAAACTGTCTTCCTCTCAACCTACGAGTTATCTCAGTTGTCTCCCACCACGGAGGAGAAAGTGAGCATGTGGCTGTGTGGTGCCTAGTGGCTGGGGCTGAACCACTAAATGACCCAGCCTTAGCAACATCAGACTAACAATTCCACTTCAAGTGAGAGGTATGCATTTGGTCAGTGATGCCTGCTTCTGTCCTTCCTTTGAATCTTTCAAAACACCCTTTTGTGATTACTGAAATAAGTATCTGCAATAGGATTACACCCTGAATTTCTCCTGCTCTGCACCCTTCTGATAGTTTGTTTCTGTTCTTTGCTTTTTATCAACTTCTGCTCCAAATACATTAATTCCCTTCCAACACCCCCCCACCCCACCCTTCTTGTCTTCTCAAAATCTACCCTTCCTGATGTCAAATTTCTGTTTCACATCCAGGCGTTTAGTTATGGATTTGCATAGACCATCCTTATGTAAAGGTACATCTCTTGCAGAGTGCCGGGTCCACCCAAAGCTAAACTGCTCTGCATGATTAGGCAGAGCTTTACACAAAGTGAAACTAACACATCTTCCAAACATCCCTGCCCACTCACAAAGTCAGTGCTTGCCTATGCAGGGGCTCGTGTATCCTTTTGTGATAGTCGGTGTTGTTCCCCTGAACACAAAGTAGATCTAAACGGTTCTGATTTTGAACACTTCATGTGATTAAAGGTCTAGAAAAAAAGTTACATTTCTGTGAGCACCATCCTTGCTTCCAGGAACAGGATTTTTGTGTAATCCTGGTGAACTCTTGTTAGTTTCCTCCACATGCCAGCTGGTACTAGATAACCCTACTCAGTTTCACTTAAATGGTACACAAGAGCAAGAAAGAGCTTTAGGATCTTGCTCTTATTCCATATTAAGAGACCATACGGTTAGGATAAGTAATATGAAGACTATTCATCTGTTCAGTCCTTACGCACAGGGTACATATTTCTGGAAAACTGATAAAAACTATATGCATGTAGCTCTTCCTAAATATACCACCCAGTGGAATTCAAAATCAGATTATTTTCTTTTCTTTCATTTTGAACCTATAAAATATTAAGGAAGTCATACAGTTGAAAGAGAAGTCTGTCCTTCAAAGGAAAAATAAGAATGGAATCCTGTTATTTCTAAGTTTATGTGGCTGATATTTTTCTCTCCTTGGAGTTTTATAACAGTCAGACTCAGTTAATTGGATTGAAAGCCAAGAGCCATCACAACTCAGATACGGAAATAGAACACTATGTTCATATACATCTGCGGAGACAGACAAAGATATTTATTACTACAACTCTGTTTAAAAAGGTACTCTCAGTACACGGAGCTTAAGGTTCAGTGAAGAAGAAGCTTTAAATACAGACTGAACAGGCATCCGATAGTATTGCTTTCAGACCTCCGTGTGTGTAAAAATATGCCAGCTGTGTAGTTTTAAAGTATCCCTTTCTCCTCTTCATATTGCAGTGCAAATTTAGTTCAGAAAAGCCATCCAACACCCCCCCACATTTTTGCTCATCTGCCAGAAAAATTGTATTTGATCAGTGACTGCCTAGCTTGAACTTTCTATCCATGCTCCTCTCCCTGGAATCACTGCTGAAAATTTAAAAGAAAACTAAGTTCAAATATAAATTACTTTTTAGACATTACTGGTTTACTTTGCAGAAAAGTGTTAGCTACAATACCTTTAATCCATGTACTTGTGTCAAGATGTAATAACCCAGTTGCAGAATTCTAAATTTAAGACCAGAAAGAAGAATTATCTAAAATACCCAAAGCAGAAATGCTATTCAAAAGAACAATGGAAGATTATCTGTAGCTCTGACTATTGAACTCTAGCAGCTGCACATATATCAAGGTGGTCAGAGAGTCAAAGCTATAAAAAAGCCAGAGATTTTGGATTTTATATTTTCAGAGTAAATGATTACGAAGGCTGTGCAATTTTTTATCAATGTTTTCTAATTGCATACGTGTGACCATGTAGTTTTCTTACATTTTATGAGGCAGTCTGGGCACCCCATACTTAGTGCAACAAAATGTAACATGCATATAGCTGAAGGGAAATAAAACACTCACTGTTCAATAAACAAATGTGACAGCAATTTGCAAGAATAATTGCCTTGCCATGTCCTACATTTAAACATGCCATAAAAAGTCGTGTTCAGGATGAAACCCACACGCTGTAGTGAAAACATGATCTACATTAGTGAAGTTTTTCTACTCTCATAGCCTTTTCTTAACATACTGAACAGAAAACTGTGGGCAGTAATAACCTTTTATCGCTTAGAGTACTTTAACACATATTTTACTTTCAGGTAGTAGCATACATTTTACCCTGTCTTTGGGAACCAATGTAAAGTCTTGTATACATCAAAAGGCAATCTGTGAGTCAACTGATTTGGTGAAGATAATGTTCAGTTTAGAGAGATGCATCTCTAAATATTCTCAACGTGACATACGGTGGTCTGAAAGGAACAAAAATATGCAGAGGTGCCGTTCAGTAGTGAACAGGGGGTGAATGTGAACTGTGTCAGAAAAAGGCTAGGGTATGTTGGTTACTGGTTATTTCTTACAATTGTAATGGTGTGGTTTAGTAGGGGTGAAGGTGCTTTAAGTAAAGAAAACATGAAGACCACACAGAGGCTCTTGAGGAATATGCTCTTGAAAAACAATAGTGGAAAACCCACCAACTACTTCTTTTGGGTCTCCCATGTTACCCATCAGTGTTTATCTTCATGGTGATTTAAGCTGAGATTCTTTGAGGAAGACGGAAAACATACATAGGAATATTTACCAGTAGTCTAATAACCCAGTAACTTTGCCATGGTCATTTGGATACTTGCAGTTCTTGATGGTATGTTAATATTAGTGGAACGGAAGTGAAGTCAGACCTCACTGAAGAGTGAAAAAATCATGCAATAGTCTTCAAGGACTTCCATTGGCTTGGGATCAGAGAAAGTATGCACTCAAATGGCTTGAAAGGGATCTGAAGTTCAGCCACTCTAGTTCCTGTGAGGCAATTGAGTTGCAAAAGAATTAAGCATTGATGCCTCATCACTCTGTGATCTCAAGATAACCTTGTGATAGCTCCTGCAAATAATGAATTTGCATATATATATAGACTTTATGGGCTTCTGTAGATCCCCAGGAGGAATACAGGACCTTAGCTGTCCATGAGATTCTTCCAATAACCTCAGGATGAAAATGGCATTGGCAAGCTTTTCAGCGCAGCTATACTGCTGCCAAAACTGCAGACAGAGGGTTTAGTCCATTTTATGGTACCTTCCAGCAGTAGGTACCTACCAGATTGTGCACACCCTTCATCTGGCTGCATTCAGTTGAGATGGGGGATTTCTGGGATTTCTTCCTGTGGCACAAATCTTCTATTACAATGTTTTCCAGAGGTCTGAGCGGAAGTCTTTTTCATCTGCCCTATAACTTTCTTTAACTCACCTTTATCTTCCTGACTGGAAATCAGGTGGGACAAAAACAAATTAAGTCCTTTAGTATCATGTATCAACACATGCAGTGGACTATGCTGAAGCAGACTTGATTTTCAGTAAATCTTGTTATTATATACTTCAGTTCTCTAAAACCCAAACCACACAAGCTTTCTACCGTTCAGGTTTCTTTATAGAAGTATGGCACAACATGGAGCTGTTTACTTTATAGAGTAAGTGTTTGTGTTACAAGAGACAAGACATAAGGAGAAAGAAATCTATGTGGAATCACTTAGTACCTTTCCTTTTTTCATAAAAGGAAGGAAATTGAAAAATTATCTTAATAAAACTCATCATGCAATCTGAAAACAGTCATAAATTACCCCCCAAAACACAGACACATTGAAGCTGCAAATTACTTTTAAAGTAATCTAAAAGTAATTTGTTACTCAGATCTTAATAAAATGAAATTTTCACAATGTTAAAGAGAGCAGCAGATGTTGTTTTTAATATTTATTGAAAAACAATTGTGGTGTTGTTATTCAGTCTTCTCCGACTGACCTTTTTTTCCCGGCTGCTTTGTTACATTTCATTAAAAGCTCTTATCACCAAATTGGTTTTCATAACTTGGGATAATAGTAGCTTCCAATGACAGAAGTGTCCAGATTGTGATAAAGACCTGCATATATCAAATGCCAAAGTAACACTTACCAGAACTGTAATAAAGCAAAAGAAATTAGAGCTGAAAAGCAGCAAAAGTTTCCTTTCTCCTTTTTTTTTTTTTTTTCCCTAAATAAAACAAGTATTTTCCTTGAATGTAGTTAAAAAATAAAGTGTGGTATACCAGACTAAAATCTAGCAAAAATTTCCTGCCATACTTGAAAGGTCCCAGAATGTGGCCAGATTTGAATTTCATATTAGTGAAAGCTTTATCACTGAATTTAGTGGAGGCACACTTAAGTTGAAACTGCTGGTTCTATGGGGGTTTTTTTATCACATTTTAAATAGGCTGAATGGGTGTGAATCACCTCCTTTGTTGCTATCTTCATATATAAAGGTTATGAAATAACCCAAGCCAACATAACATCAGTAACTGTACTGATGATGGAAACACAGAGGGCTTACCGTCTGCCTGGAAACTGAACAAGCAGAAGCTCTAGCAGATAGCTGAGGTGAGTAACCTGCAGCGTGGAAGACCTTTTACAGACACTATCCATCTGGCATCTTCCTTGTGTTTGTGCTGAGCATGTACCAGAACCTTCAAGCTATTCTTACCTGTGGCAGTGTGAGGAAATTCCATCTATCAGGTTGCTGCTTACCAAAGCATTCACAGCTTGACAGGTTAAATTGTTATTTCACCCAGGAGGTTATTGGAAGCCAGGTCAGTTCTGAAAGCAGTGCTCTTTTGTTCTCAGCACTGACACCGTTTAGAAAGACACTGCAGTGAGCAAGAGGTGTCAGGAATACCAGGACTGAGCCCCACACACCAGGGCTGACTAATTGTGGTGTAGCTGATGGTTGGATAATTTTGAAAGGAATGATAAGGCAGAGAAAAGAATTTATTTGTTTTCTCAGGTGCAGAGAGGCAGAAAACATTTTTACACTCTCTACGCCAGGACAAGGCAGGCTGAGGAGAGCAGAAACAGCCTGATGTGGGTAGAGTTGTATGTAGTTCAGACCACTGAAATGGTTTTGGATGGTTTGTGGCCATGCCAAGTGCAGTCGGACCTTGTAAAAAAAGGTGGGAAACATATGACAAGCTTCTGAGTAAAAAGCATTTAATCTGGATAAAAACTAGTGAAGCTCTTCCTACCCTAGGGAGTTTCAAAGAAGTTTTCTTGAATTTTAGAAAAACCTAAGCAAACTTCATAAACAAAAACTGTGCAGAGAATTGCAAATGAACCTGCTGCTATTATCTAGAAAACTGAATTAGGATAGCTTGCTAGCATACTGAATTGTTTCGCTTAGAAAATGTGGCAGCAACACCCAAGCAAAATCTTGTATATACACACATCCACAATCCAAGTATGCACAAACCCAAGTATATTCACAACCCCAAGTATATGCACACACTCACATGTTTCAAGAAACCAGCATAAGACTTGAAGAAGCCATCTTCTCTAAGATACCTCCATAGCCACTGACTGCTCAGGAAGGCAGGGGTGGACAGATGTGGGCCCTCTTCATGCTGGATGAGAAGCTGGACATGAGCCGACAACATGCACTGGCAGCCCAGAAAGCCAACCATGTCCTGGGCTGTATCAGGAGAACTGTGGCCAGCAGGGCAAGGGAGGGGATTCTCCCCCTCTACTCTGCTCTTGTGAGACCCCACCTGGAGTTCTGCATCCAGCTGTGGGGCCCTCAGCATAAGAAGGATATAGAGCAGTAGGAATGAGTCCAGAGGAAGCCACAAAGATGCTCAGAGGGCTGTAGTACCTCTGCTATGAAGAAAGGCTGAGAGAATCAGGCTTGTTCAGCCTGGAGAAGAGATGTTATTGCAGCTTTCCAGCACCTGAAGGGGGCCTACAAGGAAGCTGGGGGCAGGGGAGCTTTTTAGAAAGGTCTATAGTGTCAGGAAAAGGGGTAATGGGTTTAAATTGAAAGTAGGGAGATTTAGATTGGATATCAGGAAGAAGTTCTTCATGGAGAGGGTGGTGAAGCACTGGAACAGATTGCTCAAAGAAGTTGTGGATGTCCCATCCCTGGCTGTCTTCAAGGCCAGGCTGGATGAGACTTGGAGAAAACTGGTCTAGTGGAGGGTGTCCCTGTCCATGGCAGGACGGTTGGAACTAGATGATTTTTAAGGTCCATTCTATGATTCTATGATTCATGTCTCCCACTGTCCAGGTCCCCATCTTGTATTCTGATTCACACTATACTCTCATTAATCTAGCAAGGTCTTTTGGGAATGGGTAGAGGTGGTAGTCATCAACAATGCAGCACTTCATGAACAGCAAGGGCCTAACTCAAGCTATATGGAGGTGAGAGGGAAGAAAGAAAAGTTCCAGCATATGGAGTGAATTCCCATCAGTAACATTACATTGTTTTCTTTGCGAATCGCTAATTTCTGTCTCTCTGTGCAACACACTAGATGAGATCATGTACAATCTCTCATCTGATTTTCTTTTTCTCTCTTGTATTATTTAAAGACAGTGAATTCTCTGAGCTCCAGGCAGCAGGGCTAAAAGTGCTTTAATGAAGCTTGTATCAGGATGATAACGTAATTAATATATTGAGAAAATTCCTCCACAGCTAAAAGGGGAAAAAAGATTGAAACCTTACACACACCACATCTGGGCTTTTCTTGTCAGCAAATCCTTGGGGCTGATTCACTGTTCCTGTCAAGTAGTGTAATGTGCTGCAAATTTCACCTAGATGAAAACTTGGGGAAGAGTAACTGCCAAACACCTTCAACACTGTTCAGCAACTGTGCCAGGGGTGGAAATAAATTATTGCAAGACAAATAAAGGCAGGCTATCTGGGAGTTGGGAGATTCCCTGAGAAATGAGATGAGCAAACTTCAAAAGATGTGCTGTTTGGATCAAGTCTGGATCTTGATCCAGACTATTCATAATTTTCATCTCTATAATGGTAATATTTTGCCTCTTAACAGAGATTTTTAGGTAATGAAAAAGCACACGTGAAATCCTAATTTGGGATTAAGAGGTGATTTCTTAACAAAAAACAAAGAGGAGCACTGAGAAGGTTCAGTGTTTAAATGTTTGTTCTGAAACTTGTACAGTTGTTTAGTCCTGTGCAAATTACTATGAATTGTCCGGAATTAGTATGGGCAGAATAACTTTGTACTCTATGAAAGTCAGTGTCTGTTCTGTCTCCCGTTTCCTACTGTCTTCCACTAAAATCATGATTTAGAAGAGCAAAAGGTAAGGCTATGTACCTCGCAAGTCTCAGGAAAAGAATGTTGACAGAGGACTACAGTCGCTGTACCATGACTTCATGAATTGCTACGAAAGTCCAGCAGCCCTGGGTCATGAGGGCTACCACTGAGTTACCAGTGCAGCCACTAAGTGCCAGCCTTGCAGACCCAAATACAGTGAATCTGTAGACTCTGGACAGTCTATGTATCTATTTCTTGATTCATATGCCACCTGAACTACTCTTAAGTTATCTCCAATGGCAAAATAATATTTTAATGATAAAGTGTTTACAAAAATCCTAAAGGCATGGAAAATATAGATTTAAGAGCAAACAGCATTCTTCTCAGATGTGCAGCAGCTACCCTCAACAGTCTTTAACCATGACAGAAACATGGTAAGCAAGACAAAGAGTAATCCTCCCACAGCCGTTTTTCCAAGTTAATACCTTTTGTGTCCTTTATTTAATGTCATTCCAGAGCAGATGCATTTTTAATAAACACACTACACCCCCTCAACCCCCCACCCACCCGCTATGTAAGTCCTAAATAATCCCTGCAAAGATCATAAGTTTTTCCCAAATTAGAAATGTCACAGCACATGGTACCTGATACTCGTGCGGTTGCGTCTGTTTTGGGAAAAGGGTGTAGGCTAAATGACCTTTCAAAGTCTCTAAACTCTCATTTCTTCTCTTCAAAAGTGGAGTCTAAAGGCATTTTGACAGCAAGAGGCTTTACTGTCCTTGGCAATGACATGATGTGCCCTGCAAGATGCTGTGTGCCTTCTGTAACCAGTTATTAAAATAAGAGAAGGTAGATAATGCAGTTGTCTTGCAGTGATCTGTGTCCCTCCAAGGCCAACTTTATTTTGCCCACTTTGCAACTGAGTGGTTAGTTAGGAATCACTGTGCATTCAGTACAACACTTGCAATAAGAGAACTTCTCATATGCAACTGCAACAAAATATCTTGCAAAATAGCCTTTGAAATAATTGTCTAAGTAGTTTGAACTGAAACACTTTGCTTTTTTAGTTTAAAACTTTTTTTCCAGTATTTTGGATGACTCATAATTCAAAAACATTTTAGAAGGTTGAAACAAACAAAAATATCTTCACTCCTTTAAAAGGTCTCATGCTGGTTTTAGTTGGGATAGAGTTAATGATGTTCTTCACAGCAGCTAGGATGAAGCCATGGCTTGGATTTGTGCTGAGTATTGGTAACACTGATGTTTTTAATTGTTGCTAAAAAGCATTTAGACCAAGTGAAGGACTTTCTCAGGTTCTGATACTGCAACTGTGTTCCCAAATTCCTTGCTACGAGAAGCTGGGAGGGAACATAGTCCAGTTTCATTCCATAAGATGTCATACTCCGTATATAAATTGGGGGGTGGGCTAGGTGTCACTAGTTTGCGCTATCTCTCTCTCTCTGTATCCCTCTCTCACTCGCTGGGGCTTGCTCTGACTCTGGTGTGATCTCTTGGTCTTGGCCTGGCTCTCAGGCTCTCCAGCTCTGTCTCTCCCTACTCAGGACCTGGATGGGCATCAGTTAACAGGTGGTGAACAATTGTATAATTTGTTTTATTTTCCATTATTTTTATTACATGTTATTAGTAGTAGTGGTATTTTTTTAATTACATGTTATCAGTAGTAGTATTAGTAATATTAGTATTATTAGTATTGTTAAAATTATTGGTATTATTAGTATCACTATTCTATTAATTTTTATTCCATTTTTAAATTGTTTTTAACTCAACCCATGAGTTTCTTTGTCTTTTCCTCTAATTCTCCTCCACCGGACCAGTGGTAGGGGAGGTGAGTGAGCAGCCGTGTGGTGCTTAGTTGCTAGCCGGGTTTAAACAATAACGATATTTGAAGTGAAAGTGACTTTTTCCTTTCTGTTAACAATTTGAAAAATAAATGTTTTGGAGGAACTGACAAGATATTTATTCACTCACTGTTTTCCAAAGGGTCTGAGTCCTTGAAAATATTCCAGAAAGCAGAGAGTGGTTGCCTTTCTAAGAAGAATGTATAGTGATCTCAGAGCACTTTCTCTTCTTCTTATCTCACTGGAAAAGGTGGGACTGACACAGTAGATGCATTTGCTGTTTGCAGGACCCTACAGGGTATCATAGATACCTCTTCAATAAAAGAGTTCTGACTCCTTAATTTGCTCCATAGGGAAAATATTTCTTAATGGAGCAGCATCAGGAAGGACATTGGAAATCAAAGCAAAATACTTCAAATTATGGCCTAAAAGAGAGAGTGCCAAGAGATTTCACATACTTGGCAGGAGAAACAAGCTGCATGGATTCCTGGTTTGTCTATTAGATCATCAAGACTGTCTAAAACCCTGGCACGCATGACAGCATGCTGATTTTCACCATGCAATTGCCCTCAACCTAGGTCTACAGCTCCAGGTCACACCAGCACAACAGCCAGTGAACAATTTGTCACCCTCTTTGGATACAAAGAGTAACAGAGGGTTTCTTCATAAAAGAAGAAAAGAAAAAAATTATTTCAGAGGAAAGGGAGAATAGATAGTATCTAGATAGAAAAAAAATATATATAGAAAATGTTAGATGTTCTTTAGATTATTTCAAAGTAAAGGTTAAATGAGATATCCAGCTTAAATATGGTTGCCATACTTGTTAAAGTATTTTGTTAACGCAGTACTTTCAAAGCCAGGAACCAAAGTTTAAGCATCTGATTTCATTTTTAAGCAGCTCATGAATGGCTGAATTAACATTCTGAAGTTCAGGGCACAAGTAAGCATTTCTGACCCTGACCCGTCCCTGTGGCGTCCCCGCCCAGTGCACCCACTTCCAGGAGATGCAAAGTGATCAGCAATAAATGCTCACAGTTAGCACTTTGCTTTTTGGAAATTATTTACTGTAGAGCTGGGATTTAAAGATGTTCTCAGCTAGTAAAATGCATAGAGCTTCTTTTTTACATTAAGAAATTATTTTGACATTTAAAAGGGTGCTGTTAAATGTAGCAAATGGAAACATTCCCTTTACATATTTATATTCCCCATTATACAATGTTTTGTTTCCATGAACAATGGTAAACTTTCCTAGTCCAAGTGAGTACAGAACGAAAACAAGCTGTAGGTAGGTTGCTACAAAGACATGAACTACCTAAAGCTCAACAGAGAACTTCACCCAGGAACCTGCACAGAAACCATATACCATGCTGGCTCACTGAAAAGAATCAAATAGTATATACAATTTAACAAAGCAGAGAAGTGTACAATTATCTGACATCCGCTCCATCATCAAGCTGACACCCATCTGTCTTAATTCACAAAAAAATATATTTTTCCCAAGAAAAGCTGTAACACACAACCTCAGACTGATTTTCAAAAGATATTTAAAGGCTGACCTACTGTATTCCTATTAAAACATCAACATCTGTCCATAAAATAAAACATGTGAGGACCATTTATCCTCTCTAATTGGATCCTCTAAGAAATCATCTTGGTAATTTTTTTGAGCAATAAATCTATCATGCAGCAACAAGTGCTGCTACATTTCAACAGCAACAAGTAAGGGTCAGTGTTCTAACTAGAGAGCTTCATTCTGAGTATCAGCCGCCTTTACCAGAGAGGAAGTCATTAGCCAGCTGGTTACCTAAAACGTAATGAGACAGGTTTTCTGCTGATGTCATTCTATTTGGATTCAGTCTTAAGCTAAGTTTTTACTTAAATTGTGTGAGAGTTTGTTTTACATAAATATGGGCTTCCATCTATGAAAGAGAGCAAGCCATACATACTAAAAAACAAAAATGAAAAATCATTACTGTACTTGTGAAAAGGTCTACAAGATGCTACCCTTCAAATTTTGTAGTAGCAGATTTTGATTTATATTGCATCTAATTCTTGGGAAAAAAGAAAGAAAGAAATAAAGAAACAAATAAACAAAAAGAACAAAAAAGAAAAACCAAAGAAAACAAGTAAATAGAATTTATTTCATGGTCTCAACACAATGCTTAACACAGACATAACCTTATGACACCTTAAAATCATACAAACTCTCAGACCAGTTCTCAAACATTCAAAATGGTACCCACTTCCACAGAAAATTTGAATGCTATGTTTAAGCGCCATATTTCTGCTGTTGTAAGACACCATGTGACCCATATCCCCAAACATCCTTAGGATATTAACTTAAATCATATAAAAATACTGTCAAATCTATTATAATGTTTATTCTCAGAGATTCAATCCAATCCCATTTGAAGATTTTCCCATCGGTGTTCAGAGTGAAAAAAAGACCTAGTGAACTGCATATTCCCTCTCCGCACTAATTCCTGTTGAAATAAATTGTTCCCAAGCAGGCAAGTTCTGCTTTAGGTTGTATCAGTGCAAAAGAAAACACACAGCTTAAAACCAGAATGATATTCATACAATAGAAAAAGAATGCAGCCCTACTTATTTGTCTGACTGAGTTTCAAATGCCTGAAGTGATGATGTCTTTACTGCTTCCCCAAGGAAACAATTGTACAGTTTAACAGACCTGACTGCTAAGATTACTTTTTCTCCTGACATTTCCTTCATTTTCATTTGCTCAGTTTCATCCTGTTTCCTCACTCATATCCTACTGGACGACACAAGGCATTCTGCATATATAGATATGTAGATAGATAGTGACAAGTTGTGTTACCATGAATATTATAGAGACCAAGCATGAATGCTGAAGTGGCCATGTAATCTTACTTAATATATCGGATCTGATCCAGTATTCTTTGAGTGTATCACACCACACCTTTCTTTTTTCCATCAGACTTCATTATACCTCTGCATCATTATGCATGTGTGCATGCATTTATATGCATCGTTCATTTATTGTCTCCTCATGGACAAGTTTCACTTCATTTTCCCCAGGCTACTCCACTATTGATGTGTCGACTGTGGAAATCTCAAACAGCCTTCGTCCTTTCTTTTTTTTTTTCTTTTTTCCAAATGTGCTTGTCTGTCATAGACACTATTTAAATAGCAATACATCTGTGGAAATCACACATAGTTTATTTAAAAGGCCCAAAGCTCCCTCACGGCGATCATTTAACATTGGCTGTTCAGCCAGCTAGTGCCTCTGTTGTTCATTTTTTGAATAATACAATAAAATGCAACAGCACCTGTATTGTGCCTTTCAAACACAGTACCTCAGAGCACTTCACACACAAGAAAAATAACTATTAAAATAGTGCTGTAGACTCAGGAAAGTTGAAAGGTGGGCTGAGAAGAGAGTGGCCTCAACTAGGCCTCAAGGAGGGACCTCAGCTTGAAAGAAGTGTCACGGAGGCACTCTGCAAGAGAATCATAGCTCTTATCCATGTGTTCTGTGCTGCCAAAAACCACTTCACTGGCAGGAAAAGGGTTGTAGGAAGAGGTTTGTGGGCAATGGACTGCTTTGGAGACTCTGTTTTATGTTTTATATTAATGAATGATTCTTTAATCATCTCTAAGCAGGCAATGCTCAGACATTAAGCATCAAATAAACGCACTGTCAGGCATATAAGAGTAGTTCTTTTTCTTGGGTTCCTTTTATTTTTAGTGAAACACGATGGAAAATCAAGTGGCAGAAAGTCTAGCAGTTCTAACAGATTTTCTCTGAAGGACCAGGGCTGTCTGTTTCCCAGGTTTCAGGAAGGTGCTCCAGCCCTTGGCTCGGCTGTAGAGCAGGAACTCTAGTTTTACCCTCACTAGAATGACATGAATATGGACAGTTTCTTCTTACAGATACAAACTTTCAGTAGACAAAGTGGGAATGGGAAAATGACTTGAAAAAAAATTAATTCTTTAGGACATTAGGGAAAACCGCTTTTTTTCATAGGCTGTGCCTAAATTGTGTTAGATTTTTTCACCCACCCTTTTAAGAATTCTTCTTAGGACATAGTAGTATGTGCATGACTCACTTTCTCTTTGACTAGACTTTCCTGATTGTTTTACAATTTTTCTTGTTATTATTTATTTTTAATATCAAATATTCCTTTCAGCTTATGAAAATGTCGCTGTACCCTTCTGTAACTGGTGATATTTGTATATGATCTTCTTTTAAGGCTGGTTTAAAATCCTGTGAAATATTTTGTGATCAGCCATCAACTGACTTCCACCCTTAAAAATGGAAGTGATGCATTTAGAATCATGGAATGGTTAGGGTTGGAAGGGACCTTCGTTCACACAGAGAGACATTTATTCACATGTCTCTCCCCAAGAGTCATTAGGGAAGGCAGGAGGACATTTGCATAATGTTGTCCTTTGACTGTTGGTGCTGTTTAACACAATACAGCCATTAAGGTGCAATGAAGCATGTAGGGGAGAGACTTGTACAAACCAATGCTTCTCAGAACACTTATGATCTGCCTCAGTTTTCTTAGAAGAAACTTTGAAACAAACCTCTTAGCAGGGAAGAAGCTGTGATATTTTCTGATAGGTGCCCTGGTCAGACAAAGGGAGGGCACACACTATAGGCCACATACATACTGTAGGATAGATGTAGCCAGGCAAAGTCATCAGACTGGATGAAATTACTGTGCTTTGAGTGCTAGTCAAGGTAATCAGTATAATTCATACAACTTATTTGCCCTGGTGGAGAACAAGAGAATATTTAATATCATGGCAACTGATACATATATAATCACAGAATGGTTTGGGTTGAAAGGGACCTTAAAGGCCATCAAGTTCCAACTCCCCTGCCATGGGCAGGGACACCCTTCATTAGACCAGGTTGCTCAAAGCCTCATCCAGCCTGGCCTTGGACACTTTCAGGGATGGGTTATCCACAGCTTCCTTGGGCAACCTGTCCCAGTGCCTCCCACCCTTTCTAGGAAAAATTTCTGCCAAACATATAATCTAAATCTACTCACTTTCAATTTAAACCCATTACCCCTTTTTCTGTCACTACACGCCCTTGTAAAAATCACCCACCCCCACTCCCAGCCTCCTTGTAGGTCCCCTTCAGGTACAGGAAGGTGCAATAAGGTCTCCCTGGAACCTTCTCTTCTCCAAGCTGAACAAGCCCAACTCTCCCAGCCTGTCCCCATATCAGAGGCACTCCAGCCCTCTGAGCATCTCCGTGACCTCCTCTGGACTCGCTGCAACCAGTCGATATCTTTCTGATGTTGGAGGCCCCAGATTTAGAAGCACACCTGCAGGTGGGGTTTCATGAGAGTGCAGCAGAGGTGAGCATCCCCTCCCTTGTCTTGCTGGCCACGCTTCTGTGGATACAGCTCAGGATACAGTTGGCTTTCTGGGCTGCCAGTGCACACTGCCAGCTCATGTCCAGCTTTTCATCCCCCAGTGGCCCCAAGTCCCTCTCATATATGTGACATATACATTGAGACATTCATAAGTGAGAGACCTTGTCAGTCCAAGGCTATTTACAGTAGTGTTCCAACAGACAGGTATTCTGAACTACTCTTATAGGTAGAAATATTCTTCTAAAAGGGAAGAAGGTCATGCCAGCAAAATGAATGGGAGTCTTTGATGCTGAAACCCTGTGACCCGTATCTGACATGATTTAGCAGTTAATCAGGAAGCTCCATTTATGTTGAGTAATCTGAATCCATTTCATAATCAGACTGCCTCAGATGGAACATGCTGTGAGAAAGATCAGAAAGAATAGGTATGACTATTATTTTTAGTAAGGAGGGATGGTGTGAAAACCTAAAGTCAGTGGCACTTTGAAATCAATAACAATCAATTCTGTAACAATCTGAAAGCCAGTGATACCTGACAGAACAGACAAGATGTCAAATTTTGTACAAGTGGGTTCCCTGATGTCACAGCAGAAGCCTTTAAATGTATTTCTCTGTAAGACTCATCAGATCAGAACTGCAGTAAAAGGACAAGATGGTGGAAAAAAAAGTAATGCAGTCTCGGTGGATAAACTGAAATGTGATGGGACTGGAGAATAAAATAAATCTAGCTTTCCCGATAATGCTTAGATAAAGATTAAAATAGAGAATGTAGGAAAAGAGTAGGCCAAGAGCGATTGCAGCAAAGACTTTAAATAGTAATATATGATTTTTTTAAAAGGTATAATTCATATAAAATGCATTACATAAAATGTGGAAACATGTAAAGTGATCATTCAAGCAGGACAGATGCAGACATTTACCAATGAGAAGCGGGAAAGAAGAGTAGCTGCTTTATTGGCAATGGTGTATTTTTTCCTTAAAAAATAATAATTAAAGAAAAAAGTTTCTGTCTTGGTTGTTGCAAAAAACATCAATACCAAAACAGGGTTTCAGTCCATAGATATATAACGATGACTTAAGAGGATGTGTTAATGCCTGTTCTCAGAAGTTAGACAACCTTACCTATGATACACAGCTGCGTCCTGTTCCAAAAAAAATTACCCCATATATTCCAGGGAGAATTAGACCAAGAAATGCAGGGCCTATAGGAAAATAGGAACATGCAGTTGCCAAAATGTAACTTCCTAAAAAATATTCTGGTCAAAATAAAGAGCTCTTCAATTGAAACATTTTCACTGCAGAAAGGATGGACTTTTTCAAAAGAAAATCCTATTTTCCTTAAGAAACTGAGCATTATTAATGAAAAAATGTACCTGGTTAAAAACACAGAATCCTTTTGAAAAGTTGTCATTGTAAAACTGTGAATGCATGCTCTGCTTTTCCTGGGACTGACGTCAGGATGGATGAATCATAGTTTTTAGTTCCTATTTCTGCTTTTTCCCATTTGTTCACCAGCCACTCGTGGTAAGTCACTGACCCTGTCTAGTTGTCCTTGGTAAAATTTACTGAACAGGTGTAATATTCCGAACAGGTGTAATGAGTCTTATCTACTGTTAGTAAAGTGCTCTGGGATCCTAAAATGAAAGGTTCTATCTATATGGGATTATGTCTAAAGCATTATACTGAAAGAAGATGTTCCACACTGATGATCTTATTCCCCTGGATTTGTACTCTGTATCTCAAAGGAGAGAGATCAGCCAAAGTTACAGTTAGAAAACCTCATAGGAACAAGAGTAATTTCTTCAGTCACTATCTTGCAGCAATATGCACCAACATTTATAATTTTATTCTTACCACCAGACACAACACTGAATACATTCTATAAAAGACACAAAACAACTTTGTAAAGCTCACACTACAAAGCCTGCAAGCAGAGTTCAGTCGAAGGTTTTAGCCCTAAACCGACATTTATCATTCATAAAGACGCCGTGGGCTTTCTTCAAGGTCTGTCAAACCTGCTATTTCATATGTATATGAAATATGACTAACTTCATTGCAGACTCACAGTTTCCCTGCTGTTTCCCTTTCCCCTTTGGGCAGCTTTTTATCAATTTAGGGATAATCTAAATCTTTTCTGGTTTATTTGACAATTTCCCACACAGTGTGTGACAGAAATCTTGACTGAAGACATCCTAAAAGGATCAGTCACTTTACCAAGGAAAGACACCAATATAGTTTGATATGATCATAGAAACACAGAATGGTTTGGGTTGGAATAGCATCTAGTTAAATATCATCCAGTTCCAACCCCCCTGCCATGGGCAGGGACACCCTCCACTAGACCAGGTTGCTCAAAGCCTCATCCAGCCTGGCCTTGGACACTCCCAGGGATGGGGCATCCACAGCTTCTCTGGGCAACCTGTTCCAGTGCCTCAACGCCCTCTCCAGGAGAAATTTCTTCCTGGTGTCCAATCTAAATCTCCCCACTTTCAATTTAAACCCATTTCCCCTTTTCCTGTCACTACAGGCCCTCCTAAAAACTTCCCCCCACACACACTTCCTTGTAGGCCCCCTTCAGGTGCTGGAAGGTGCTATAAGGTCTCCCTGGAGTCTTCTCCAAGCTGAACAAGCCCAACTCTTTCAGCCTGTCCCCATAGCAGAGGTGTTATGATCTCTGGTAAGAGCATATTGCCCTGGATCCAAGTGCCGTTTGTTAGCTTTCTTTAATTATTCTGCCTTTAAAAACTGCAATTTCTAGGATACAGAGTGTGTTCTCGATATCCTGCAGCAGTCAGCCTAAGTGTGTGAGCCTACCTGGATCAGCCTGCACACATGTCCTGTGTAATATTTCATTAACAGATTCCTGAGATGGGAGCTTATGCTGCACTTGCACTCCATGGACCAGACTGATTCCTGGGCTTGGCTGGACTCCCTGCTTAAATATCACCTGCCATAGCTTTTTCACACACGCAGCCCAGTTAATATTCAATGAAAATGTGTTCCGTCCCCTTCCACCTGTGCAATATGGATCTCCTTATTGTCATCAAAATTAGAAGCTATCGTACTTATGGCAAATTTCCTGGGTGATTCTGAATGGGAAAACAATGTCAAAATAGCACATTTTAAGTGGAGAAAGCGTTAATTCTATCATACGATAGCTGAAGAACAGAAATGAGCATCAGCACAGCCAGTATCAGTTGCCTACAAAAAATCAGAGCAGAGGTGTATATTCAGCTATTTCACATGCTTGGGTGAGCGACTGAAAAGAGGCATGCTACACAGAACTACAATTAAAGCCAAGTCAGTGATAAAAAGACCTGAGCTCCTAATAATCATTCACATTCAAAAATAAAGTGTGGTTTGATGTATTTGCAACACTTCCAACTGAATTTTGAATTGCATAATCAGTTGCACCTGATTGTAACTGATTTATAAATCAACAAGATTAATGGGTTGCTTAAAATATGGTATTGTTTATAACTCCAGATTGGATGATTTATGTAAATAGCCAACACAGAACTGTGAACTCCACATTCCAAATTGTAGCAAATAGATAACTAAAAGTTAATTTCTATTGTTACAGACATATGTATTCAATACTGCTGCATGAAGGTATTCAAAACAGACTTTTCTGGTAGAGAACTGTTTATTTGAAGTCTAGGTACAGTTCAGAACAGTGAATGTACTAAAGAATTCATTGTTTGAGCAAGGTCAACTGAGCAGAATAAATTACAAAATTAATCAAAAACTTCACACATGTCTAATTATTTGTTCATATGAAACATCATGAGACTCTCAACTTATACTTGGATTGATTGTGCTACGTTGTACCTCTGTGAAGTAGCTGCAATGAGAAAAAAAACCAAAATAAGAATAAAGCAGTGCCTTGTTCTTAAACCTCAGGTCTTTTGCAGGTGAATTTCTGACTCACGGCACTATAGTGTCATTTGCATGTGGCTGTTGTTCCCAAACAGAAGCAAGTGGAGCAAAAACTTCATGAATAGGCATTGGTTTCTCATTAGTCAACAGGTTATGAAAAGAAAAAATCATGTGCTGTCTAAATAACTGAACAATGTATAAGCAGTTGGAACAAGAACCAAGTGCCATATCCCCATTCCTTTATAATTTAAGCTTGGTTAGCTCTATTAAGTAGCTGTCCCCACAATACATTTGACTTCAAAAAGTAGCTCAGATAAAATTAAAAACACCTCAATCAGAACCTGAATCTGTGGATTTACTACTGTAATTAGTAGCAGCTGTGTCGGAAAGCAAAGCACATGGCTTAGTTGCCTGCTTTTACCAAACACCACGTAGATCTGAGTAGTGAGGCAGAAGATCATAGAATCACAGAACCAGAGTCATTTAGGTCTAAGAAAACCCTTAAAGTCACCAAGTCCAACCATTCATCTAGCACTGCTAAGTCCTTAAGTGTCACACCTGCACATCTTTTAAATACCTCCAGAGATGGTGACTCAAACATTTCCTCGGGCAACCTCCAAGACCTGACCGACCTTTTGGCGAAGAAATTTTTCCTCATACCCTATCTAAACCTCCCCTGGCACAACTTGAGACCATTTCCTCAGGTCCTCTCAGTTGTCACTTGGGAGAAGACTGACACCCACCTTGCTATAACCCCCTCTCAAGTAGATGTAGAGAGCGATAAGGTCTCCCCCTGAGCCTCCTTTTCTACTGACTAAACAACCCCAGTTCCCTCTCCTGCTGCTCATAAGACTTGTGTTTTAGAACTTGAGATCATACCAGGTGTATGAACTTTGGTTTGGAAGGATCGCCTAGAGAAGCAGCACCCAACAACCACCACACTCTGATTTTTTCCACATTTTGGAGGCAGACATTTTCAGGTTCAGTTACCTGCTCTCCAAAACCAGCTGATCACTCTAAAGGATCAAGTGTCTCAATTTCACTTGGAGAAAGCAAGATATTTTCTAGACCATAGTGACTAGTTAGATTACAGCAGGTTTTTAGAGCACTGCTGTTTCTTTTTTTGTTTGTGTCCTCACTTCTTTGGACATCAACACTGAATAAGACTTGAGCAATTTGATACTTTCAATATACAACACTTTTACTTTCACCACTGACATGGATGGTGGGATCGAGTGCACCCTCAGCAAATTTGTCAATGACACCAAGCTGTGTGGTGCGGTCGACATGCCTGAGGGATAGGATGTCATCCAAAGAGACCTGGAAAAGCTCTAGAAGTGGGCCCATGTGAACCTCATGAGGTTCAACTAGGCAAAGTGCAAGGTACTGCACCTGGGTCAAGGGCAACCCTCAGAATCAACACAGCCTGGGGAACAAAGGGGTTGAGAGCAGCCTGGCAGAGAAGGAGTTAGGGATACTGGTGAATGAAAATTTGGATGTGACCTGGCAATGTGTGCTTGCAGCCCAGAAAGCCAACCGTATCCTGGGCTGTATCCAGAGAAGCGTGGCCATCAGGTCAAGGGAGGGGATTCTCCCTCTCTGCTCTGCTCTCGTGAGACCCCACCTAGAGTTCTGCATCCAGCTCTGGAAACCCCAACATCAGAAGGATATCGACTGGTTGGAATTAGTCCAGAGGAGGCCACGAAGATGGTCAGAGGGCTAGAGCACCTCTGCTATGAAGAAAGGCCGAGAGAATTGGGCTTGTTCAGCCTGGAGAAGAGAAAGCTCTGGGAATACCTTATTGCAGACTTTAAAACCTTAAAGGGGCCTTATAAGAAAGATGGGTACCGACTTTTTAACAGGATCTGTAGTGATACGACAAGGGGTAATGAGTTGAAACTAAAGGAGAGTAGCTTTAGACTAGGTATAAGGAAGCAGTATTTCACAATGAGGGTCATGAAGCACTGGCACAGGTTGCCCAGAGAAGTCGCCGATGCCCCATCCCTGGAAACATTCAAGGTCGGGTTGTCCATGACTCTGAACTAAGTGATCTGGTTGAAGATGTCCCTGGTCATTGCAGGGGGATTGGACTAGATGATCTTTAAAGGTCCCTTCCAGCCCAAACTGTTACATTATTCTATAATATCCTTATCAAAATCCATTATGAGCAAGTTAAAATTTACAATGATAACACAAAGATGAGGATCATGATACAAGTTGTATTTAAATTATAAAATATGTTATTAGTACAATTGATTCATTCTTCTGAATTCCTGAAAAAAACCTCAACACTAGGAGGAGGAAGAGAGCTCCATTTTGTTTTTTCTAAGACCTGTCTTCCCTCTCATTTGTATGATAGACAAAAAAGCCCTCTTCTCAAATTTTTCAAAACTGCTTTTAAAGATCACAAGAATTAAGAAACTTTCAGTGAGTCATAGACATTTTCAAAGGTCTCCTAGCTCAGTTTTTCATCAAAAATAAATAGAAAAATGGATTGACTTTTTAAAATAGCATAAGCAAAGAAAAGGAAAGTGAACTTCAGTATTCACGACCTAATTTACATTCCCTGCTCATTCTGGCAACTCTTGCAGTTAACAGATGGTGCAAAGGCAAATACACCTTTTGATTATAGGAAAAATGAAAAAAAAAAAAAAAAGAAAAATGGGGTGATTTAGGAAATGTGGTCTATTATGCATAAGAAATCAGGACTGGTTCACTTGTATTACTAGTTTGTAACATGATTAAACAAATTAGAGGAAATTAGGTGCCTAATTGCCTTTCTGGCCTCTAAAAATATATCCCATTAGCCCCAGTTCAGGAAGCATCTCTGTTCAAGAAATCATTCTGGATCTTAAATATGGCCATCAAAGTCATTGACTTCATTGCTTAACTCCAACCTCTGCAACCTATTCAAAACAAGCAGGTGACATTATATAATTATTGAGGGCTAAACAGACTTTCAGATGTCTACTTCCTTCACAGTCTGAGCACTGACATAGATGCCATGAATACAAGAGTGTTTCAGTTTCATGATGGAATTTCAGTGCTCACCAGAGCATCCACAGTCACAGCTCCCCACAGCTCCTTTTGCAACCAAAGACAAAAAACAATCAGCATTAACAGGAGGATGATCCTTATGGTCAACCCACTGAGTGGCCTTTCCTGTTGTCCTGATGGTGCCCTGCATTGTGGAGTCCAGAGAACGTTGCTGCAGTTGGACAGCAGAATTTCAATTAGCTCTCACATGAGCAGTGATTAACTCTGATGATACAGATGCTTCTGTGGGAATACCTCATTTGCCACCCCTACCATACTGTGACCTTTATTTCCCATTGCACGTAATCCCAGCATCTTTTTTCAGAACAGTAATGGCCATGGTCAGCATGCAAACCTTACTTTTTAATTCTTTATCTCTGCTTTCATTTTCATTTTAACATTCTTAAGGCCCTGTGGACGTTTGGTGTAAGCTTTTAAGAATGCAGGCTGTCTTTTCTGGTCTTTATCTGAGGAAAACTGCAGTGGATGCAAATGCAGGTTTCCACTATGAAGGCAAATTGGGGCTTGTAGTTTTTGATTTTGTTACAAGCCCTCACCTAGTGGAAAGTGTTGTCCATCAGGCACATGTAATATTTCATTCCAAACCCAAGCCAGAACCTGAAGTCTTCTCAGGGATACCTTAAGCCACCAAATTTGTAAATTGACCTTTACTCTCCATCAGATTTCCTTTTTACTCTTTCTTTAGAAATACAGCTCTTGTATTCCACATCAACTTGTAGTGTGTTGCTCATCACAACTTTGTAGTGAGCTTTTGAAGCTTCCCTCCTCTGCAGGAGTAAAATGCAAAGTATTGAAAGCACTGATTTCTTCATGACCAGCTAGTATCAAGAAATAACACTACCTTTCAAATATGTTCCTGTTTCCTAGCAGTGTCTGCATACATGTAAAATATTGCTTGAATCTCTATTCAGTTGTCCTCCACATTATCAGAAAGTTGCAGTTGCAGCTTCTAGTGTCTCTTTTCTGCCCATCAGGGTAATTTATTTCATTTTATTTATAACTCAGATCACTCCGTTAATTGGATGTTTTTCTGTTGATACTTCAAGAACAATATTGTTTATGCCTGCTTCTCTCTCTGTCTAAAACTTTTACCATAAATTTGCCTTCAGAACAGATTTTCTCATATTACTATTTATGTGTGATAATGGACTCTGGAATGATTCATACTGCTGCGGTCATCTAGTGTTTTGACTGAGTTTTGGGACAGGAATAAAACTGTCTTATTTCTTAAAAATTTAACTCTTCCAGCTTGATAATTCCCCAGCTGGGAAACATGTTTCCATAATTTTCAACTGTTTTTCAAGAGAGTGTCATGATTGTCACAAGTTCTGAGGTCCCTTATTTATTTTGTTTAATACCTTCAGAAGGTTTGTGTGGTTAAAGAAAAGAAATCAAATTTCTCACTTCAGGAGATAAAAAGGATTCGTCCTGTTCAGGTTTAGAGCTGCATAAGGAGTTTCTGGGATTTCATTCTTGACATGGGATATCTTTGTAGATCATTGGTAGGTATGATTTCTGGACTTATATCTAAAGCCTTCATTCATATGTTAAAATTAGTAGTCTCTTTTTTTTTTTTTTTTTAATTCTGCCAGGACATGGTCTTTATAAATAATACTGTGGATCAAGATTTTTTGGGGGTTTGTTATTTTTTTAGAAAAGAGCAGTTGTCATCTGAGAAAGGTATGCATGGGGTGTTGTAGTCTCATTCATTACTCTAATATTAAGGAACACACAGATGGAACAAATATCTTATGCTTTGTATGGTACTTGTAAAACGTTTTTCATGACATTAGATACAAATACTGTACTATTCTGGGACCATGTCTTGTATATAACACTTTTGGATCTCTTGTTACCATAACAACAGAATGAAAAGAAGGAGGAGGTCAATATTGTAATTCAGTTATTCACTCTGTTTATTCATTCATCTAAAGATTGTCTTCATTCTGAAGATGCTTAAATTAGAGTTCAATTGCTGAATTATAGGTAATAAATATGCAGAGTTCAATACAAGGGGTGGGGGGAGCAGGGAGACAGGAGTCAGCATTTTAAAAGAGAACAACTGATTTCTCCCTTAGGAACTGTATTTGTTCCACAAAAAGCAATTCAAGCAACCTCATCTTCTCTCTCCCTCTGACCTTGTGCTTTTTCTCCTTCTCATGCAGATAAGGGTACAGCATGTAATTTCTTTAGGAGACTGCATATGCCAGATAGATAGCAAACAATCATTTCTAGTGCAAAAAGTTCCTTTATGTCACTGACAAGGTAAAGCAGGTCTTCCCTTCCTCTGAACATGTGCGCTGCAAATACAGAAATATGTTCTGTTACCTCGGATCTGGCAGCTTCACAAGACCAGCACCTGGGAGAGCAATCGCTATGCTTGGCATTATGTACAACAGGTCTGATGTAGAGTAAGAAAGAAATGTGTAGGAAACAATATACATTATAACTATCCATTCAGAATAATTTTCATGAGAATGAAACTACCACGCAAAGACCTCATTCTGTTCTTAAGTCCATTTAGGAATTGAGTATAAGATGCAAGTGAATTAGAAAAGATAAGACAAATGCTTGTTCTCTAGACAATGTCAAATGCCACATTCTGGACTTACAGCCTCCTGTGCCACTGCTCTTACAGAAAGTTGCTAATCAAATCTAAAATTTCAATGAGATTATGATCCTGTGAAATGTATTTGAAATACAAGATACGTGGTCTAACAATTAACCTAGTGACTCTTGTTTGTAACATGCAACACATACTTGCATTAAGAACACTTTTTCTTTTTAGAATTAATCTTGTCACAAGATGACTGAAAAATCTACAGACAACTCAAAGTGCACTAGAGCTGTATGTAGGACATGTTACTCTCTCCAGGATAGTCACAAAATAAAGTCACTGTAGGGGTCACTTTACAAATTACCAAAAGGAAAATTTGTAATTACACTGGGAGAGAATCTGGTTTTCTTATTAATTTTATTTCTTTTGTTCATGCATTTTAATACCATCTCTACCATAAATGTCTTAAACATAAAATGAAAAAATACTTTCTCATGGTCATTCTGCTTGTTTATCTTCCTTGTGGTGGCAGTGCTCTGCTCGGGGAGCAAGGAACTCAGACTCATACATGAGCTATTGCCTTCACCACTTGCTTGCTGTGCATCTCTTTACATCTCTGTGGTTTAGAACAAGGACCATTTCACAGTATGTTATTGCCAGGAATCAGGGAGTTTACTTTTCCTTCTGGTCCATAACAGCACAGAGAGATGGAAAATGCCATGGTTATTCTACTGTTACATACAACCAGGACTGTAAAGGTCCCATAGTAGGAATAATTTGCCATCCACCATGGGAACCAATAGAAAATTGTTACTTAGGGTTTTTGTGATGGAGCTAGACATGGCCTAACAGAAGTGAATTTGCAAGTCACAGAATTTTTCTTACTTGAACTAGAAACATCTGTAAAATGGATAAAAAACATATTCAAAAGATCTCACATTTGGAAAGTGATATGATGCCCATGTCTTCTTGTAACACCACATGCAAAATATTCTTTATATGTTCTATATGCTCTGAGGACTGAGGTGAAAACTTCTCTGCTCTTTTCATGCCAAGCTAATAATAGCCTTGAGCACACTAATCACTAACTAGGGTCACATCAAAGTACTATAATGTCTCTATATTCTAAGTTGCTTACAGTGTATTTAATTATGTTTCTATTCCAGCCTTATAGCCTAGGGTGTTTTTTTCCTCCTGTTTACAGAATGGACTACTAAGAGTATGCTAAGTAATTAATGAGTTATAAAGGGTAAAATTATTATGAAATCCTAAATCATTTAAAGCCAATTCACAGGTCACAGAAAGCTCAGACTGAGGAAAATAAAATGTGATGAGAACTGCAGCCTAATTTATAGACACTGAAGGATGCTTTTAAATATACAGTTACCTTTAATATAAGGAAACTGATAGTAGATACACTTTCTAGTAAATACTAATTGTCATTAGACTGTATAATAAAATATTATTAGGAAATAAATCAAAAACTAGTAAAAAGAAAATGGCAAAGCAATTTCAGTCCTGTTGTGCTTAAACATTGCACACTGCTTTATCTCTCAGTGTCTAATTTCTTTCTCTCCTCTGTCTTCTTTTCACATCTTTTTGCCCTGAGCACTGTAACATCGCTCTGTGGTCATTTGGGTTTTATTCGTTGTTCATTTAATTGCAGATTATCTGAGGGCATTAACACGTTACGATTCATTTACTAGAGAGAAATGCAAGCTGAGTCACTTTGCGCTAACTTGTTTTGTTGTAGCGTGATAGCTATTTTAGGGCAATTTTGTTAAGACATCAGCACATTCTGTAATCTTTGCTATTATAGAATCATAGAATCACAGAATGGTTTGAGTTGGAACAGACCTTAAAGATCACGTAGTTCCAACCCCCCTGCCATGGGCAGGGACACCCTCCACTAGACCAGGTTGCTCCAAGCCTCATCCAGCCTGGCCTTGGACACTTCCAGGGATGGGGCATCCACAGCTTCTCTGTGCAACCTGTCCCAGTAACTCACCACCCTCTCGGGGAACAATTTTTTCCTGATATCCAATTTAAATCTCCCTGATTTCAATAAACCCATTACCCCTTTCCTCTCACTGCAAGCCCTTATAAAAATTTCCCCTTCAGCTTTCTTGTAGATCCCCTTCAGGCACTGAAGGGGGCTATAAGGTCTCGCCTGAGCCTTCTCTTCTCCAGGCTGAACAAAGCCAACTCTCCCAGCCTGTCCCCATGGAAGAGGGGCTCCAGACCTTTGAGCATCTTTGTGGCCTCCTCTGGACTTGCTAAAACCAGTTGATATCTTTCTTATGTTTGGGGCCCCAGAGATGGATACAGAGCTGCAGGTGGGGTCTCATGAGAGCAGAGCAGAGGCGGAGAATCCCCTCCCTCACCCTGCTGGCCACACTGCTCTGGATATAGCCCAGGATATGGTTGGCTTTTGGGGCTACCTGCACACACTGCCAGCTCATGTCCAGCTTTACATCCTCCAACACTACCAAGTCCTTCTCTTTGGGGTTGCTCTCAGATCAATCCCTGCCCAGTCTGTACTTGTGCTTGGGATTGCCCTGATCCAGGTGCAGAACCCTGCACTTGGCCTTGTTTAACTTCATTATGTTGTCAGCAGACCCCCCCCTCCAGCCTGTCCAGGTCCCTCTGGATGCCATCCCTTCCCTACAGCGTGTCAACCACACCACACAGCTTGGTGTCACTGTCAAAATTGCTAAGGGTACACTCAATCCCACTGACCATGTCACTGACAAAGATGTTATACAGCACCAGTACCAACACCGAACCCAGAGGAATGCTGCTTATCACTGGTTTCCACTCAGACATCGAGTCATTGAGCACCATCCTCTGAGTGTGACCATCCAGCCAGTTCCTAATCTACCGAGCAGTCCGTCTGTCAAATCCATGCCTCCCCAAATCAGAGACAAGGATGTCATGTGTGACAGAGTCAAACACTTTGCACAAGTCTGGGTAGATGACATTGGTTGCCCGTCCTCTATCCACCAAGGTTGTGACCTTATTGTAGAAGCCACACTATTCATCAGCCACAATTTGCCCTTGGTGAAGCCATGCTGGCTGTCACCAATCACCTCTTCATTCTCCATGTGCCTCTGAAAGGTTTCCAGCAGGATCTGCTCCATGATCTTCCCAGGCAGAGAGGTGAGACTGATTGGCCTGTTCCCTGGGTCCTTCTTTTTTCCCTTTTTAAAGATTGGAGTCATGTTTCTCCTTTTCCAGCCAGTAGGAACTTCACCAGACCACCACGACTTCTCGAATATGGTGGATAGAGGTTTCACAACCTCATCCTTTATTTTTTTCAGAACTATATATAATATATTATGTCATATATTATACCACACCACATAATTTATAAATTGTGGAAGTAATTATTACAAATTAATTGTGTTTTATCTGAGTAGACTACTGTGCACAGAGAACGTAGGCCTAGATTCACAGAGTCAAACTCAGCACTCCAACACCTAATTGTCATTAATTTATCTCTCTATGCAATATGTGCAATATCTCAGAGTGATATATGACAGATAAAACATGTTGAAACTCTTACATGAACAACAGAATGATAACTGTGTCCTTCCTATTTTCTGCACCTTGGTCTTTTCTGTAAGCGCAGAGGATAATTTCCTATGTTGATCATATTGTTATCTTGTATTCACATAAGTAAAATGGGGTATGGAGAGGTTTACATGGCAATTCCTGAGCCAGATATTAGTTTTTAATAAAAAAAATACTTAATCACACAGCGAAAATTTACAGATTTTTTTCCTACTTTCCAAATTGGTTCCTAATACTAATAATATAATACTTTTATCAATATAATTATTACGGATAATGATTATGAACACTATTACTATTATTATATGACAGCAAATCAAATATGTCAGAAGAAAGCAAAATTGAGTTAAACTACATGAGCAGTTGAGACTTTTTCTGTTGAACTAATGATGAGCATATGGAGGTACAACCTAGCTTTTCCGTTAGATAGACCACGCAAAGGAAATAAATTCAAAAAGTAGTTCAAAAGGCAGACATATGGCTCTTATTTAGAGAGACAAGAAGATGTAGGGAACAACAAAACAGTGACAGTGTCAGAAGGAAACAGACAATGAATATAGATGATTAAACCATAGTAGAAATCTCAAAGTTCCCAACACTCAGAATAACATGGTGACAGAAGTATAAAGAAAAATGTTGCAAGAAAAAATGGCATAACATTTTCAACATCAATAATTCAAGTAAGGTTCTTAGAGGTCTTCCATCGTATAAATGAGATACCCAGGAGTTGATAGCTTTGAATACTAATTCAGACTTTTCTTGTACTTATTTTTTTCCTTTTCCACAGTTTCGGGGCTTGTGGGGAGGCACCCAGAGCTGTGCACTGTTGTGGGGTGAGTGGTTGTTGATACACACCAACAGAGCTGCCAAGCATCACCATGTCCCTCTCAGTCACGCCTTTGGCAGCCCCAGAACATGTTCCTGCAGCCCCACTGCACCACTGTGAATCCAGCTGCATTACAGAAAAAAGCAGGGTCGCTAATCCTGTCTGTCAGAAACTGCTGTTAGATCACAGATGGGTGATTAATGAGTATTTTATTTGTTGCTCAGAAAGATCTGGGACTTTTTTTCTTTTTACAAGTTCTAAATTCACCACAGAGTGTGGGTTCTCTGTGTGTGTGTGAAAGTCAGGTGTTAAAAATCTCAATTAGCATTGAACTCTGAAAGTACTTTTGTAAGAAAGGGGGAAATTTCAAAATATCAAAATATTTTATTCTGAAAACGTGCAAGTAAAATGTTTTGACATTTTCAAAATGAAACGCTTCATTAAAGAAACAGTGAAACATTTCATTTGGAGAAACAAACCCTTCCAGCTTAATATTTCAAACTCCCCTCTCCATTTAAAAACCGTTTTCATTAGAAAATAGTCAGAAGGAGACTAAATAATTCAGAAATGATACAAAATAGGTTTTTTTTTAGTTTAACTCAGGCTGATATTTTGATGGTTTTGTTCTGTTTCATTGAAAACCCTAAAAAATGTCCCCAGCACCCTTTTACCTTGACTGGTTTCTGCTTCTTCTCCTGTACGACCAGTGGTGTGAAAGGCACTAGAGATCCAGTTCTGAGCTCTCACTTTTCTACTTTCATCCTTCTCTCTAAACTGGAGAGGCATATATCTGACAGATGGATTGCTTGATGGATAAAGAACTGGCTGGCTGGTTGCACTCAGAGAGCTGTGGTCAATGGGTCAATGGCTGAGTGGAGACCAGTAACGAGCAGCATTCCAGAGCGGTCACTGTTGGGACCGGTCCTGTTCAACATCTTCATCAGTGACATAGATGATGGCATCAACTGCACCCTCAGCACATTTGCTGACGACAGCAAGCTGTGTGGTGCAGTCGACAAGCTGGAAGGAAAGGATGACATCCAGAGGGACCTTCACAGGCTGGAGAGGTGGGCGACTGCCAACCTCATGGAGTTCAACAAGGCCAAGTGCAAGGTCCTGCACCTGGGTCGGGGCAATCCCAAATACAAATACAGGCTGGGTGGAGAATGGATCAAGACCAGCCCTGAGGAGAAGGACTTGGGGGTACTGGGGGATAAAAAGCTGAACATGAGCTGGCAGTGTTTGATGGCAGCCCAGAAAGCCAACCAGATCCTGGGCTGTATCAGGAGAAGTGTGGCCAGCAGGTTGAGGGAGGTGATTCTCCCCCTCAGTCTGCTCTCCTGAGACCCCACCTGGAGTTCTGTGTCCAGCTGTGGAGCCCTCAGCATAAGAAGGATATCAAACAGCTGGAACGAGTCCAGAGGAGGCCACAAAGATGCTCAGAGGGCTGGAGCACCTCTCCTGTGGAGAAAGGCTGAGAGAGTTGGGCTTGTTCAGCCTGGAGAAGGGAAGGCTCTGGTGAGACTTTATTGCAGCCTTCCAGTACCTGAAGGCGGCCTACAAGAAAGCTGGGGCAGGGGATTTTTGCAAGGGCCTGTAGCAACAGGACAAGGGGTAACAGGTTTAAATTGAAAGAGGGGAGATTTAGATTAGATATCAGGAAGAAATTCTTCCCAGAATGGGTGGTGAGGCACTGGGACAGGTTGCCCAGAGAAGCTGTGGGTGCCCCATCCCCGGGAGTGTTCAGGGCCAGGCTGGATGAGGCTTGGAGCAACCTGGTCTAGTGGAGGGTGTCCCTGCCCATGGCAGGGGGGTTGGAACTGGAGGATTTTTAAGGTCCCTTCCTATCCAAACCATCCTGTGATTCTATGATACTTGTCCTTATATTCACTGTTTTCCTCTTGTTTATACTTTTTATTTCTTGGAATAATTTTAAATTTTATTTAAAAGCTACTGAAACTTTTTCTGGTCAGATGACTACCAAGTACCCCTGAATCTCTCTACTTGCCCATTTCCTTACACAATTGGCAGAGATGAGGCTTCAGCTATGGTCCTCAGTCCACACCAGGATACCCCTTACGCAAGAAGGAAGGATTTTGTGGCTCTGGAAATAACAACAGTGAGAGTAGGCTGCAGAGAACAACTTATATTTATCTAAAACAGACCTATGTGAAGTATTTCTAAAATACTTGTCTGTATTACTCCAGCTTTCATTGGCCAACCTGCCCAGCTGCAGCCTAGACATGATCCCTGTAACTGATCCTTGGACACAGACCTGTCCGATCATTCCCAGTTTTTCAGGTGGTGACAAGCGTATTTCTATCTGCCTAAGAATTGTCCCATCAAGCATTCTTTATTTTGCTACCCTAATGAAGGGTCAGCAGGGATATAAACCACCTCTAATCAGTTATCAACTGACGGTATACTTTCTACAATTAAAACAGGTGTTTGATACCACTGAGCCCCTTTAGTCACTGACAGAAAATGAATTACTTCTTAAACCCCAAGAAGTACTTCCCATGATTCAGAGGGAAGTGCTGTGGCAGGGCATCATGACCACTGTCATTTTGGAATTTCTGTACAAATGACCAGGATAACCCTATATCCTGCAGCTCTCAGACAGAGGGTCTTTCACCAGCAAGAAACTCACTGTGGAAGACTCGTGTGACTGAAATCAGGAAAAGTAAAATGCATATGATGGCAATTAAAGTGACTTTTAAAAAAGTACAAGAAGTATTTTTGTTGCATAATTTTCACAGGATGATATGGCTTCTATTTACTATACTCAATAAGAAACCGGTGATGTAACCTCAGTTTGCTTTTCTGGACATGCTGAAAAGTCATTTATATATATAAGATTTTGAAAAGCATTTGAAATTCAGTATCCAACAGAACTTTAAAAACACAGGCAGTGTTTTTAAAATCTGATTTATTCTCAGTTCATTATTTTTGGAGGGGGACAGTTAGTTTGCTAATTCATCATTGCTCACAAATATAAAGTGTTGATGACTATGACATGTTGCTTCAAGTTGTTTTTTAGTATTGGCGTCTGATTTTTTTAGTTGTAATTGAAAATGGAAATGTGGGAGGTTGCATTGCAGCTGCTTTAATGATTGGGTAAAGGGTTTCTTTTCAGCACTGTGAATTTCTGGAAGGCTTAAGGAGCAGCTATTGGGCACGATTGCCAGAAATGTGCCAAACGTGGTCATTTTTCTGTCTCTGCACACAAAACTTTACATCAATATGTGAGTACATAAAAGCTGTCTCTCATCTCCTCCTATTCCAAAACTGGCAGACTGCCTGTGTGTATGAAGTAAACGATTAAGCCAGTAGAACTGAGCCACAGCTGGCAATTTTAATCTGATCTAGCAGATCTGCTGCACATACCTGCCTGCTCACAGGCATGCAGTTTGCAGGGTAATTAAATGAAATTAAAGAATGTTGAATGAGGTAAGAATATGTGCAAATGTTGGGACAGCAGGATGCATGTTATATTCTTCTTTGGAGGTTACATGGGCTATACATGCAGCATTTTGTAAAATTTTGTATGGCTGATGCAGGATAATGGTAGGATCACAGAATCATAGAATCACAGGATGGTTTGGGTTGGAAGGGACCTTAAAGATCATCCAGTTCCAACCCCTCTGGCATGGGCAGGGACACCCTCCACTAGACCAGGTTGCTCAAAGCCTCATCCAGCCTGGCCTTGGACACTTCCAGGGATGGGGTATCCACAGTTTCTCTGAGCAACCTGTCCCAGTGCCTCATCACCCTCTCCGTGAAGAACTTCTTCCTGATAAAGAAATTCTTCCTGATATCCAAGGATGAAGGAAAAAAATGACTAGGCATACAAGAAAGAGTAACTGGTGTTTGTTGTCCTTCTTCCATCCCATGCAAACACTTAAGGCATGGGTAGGCTTTGCCTAGGAGTTACCAAATCCAGGCATAGCAACAGGAAGCTTCGGTGAAACGGCAAACTGAACATGGTGAAAATGACAGGGGTCAGGTGTAGAAACTCTCGTATAAGGTCACATTGCAAGGCTGCCTCAATGCAAGGCCGCTGCGCTGGAAATCTGTCACAAGGAATAGATTTTTCATTGGGAAAATCCGTCAATGGCAATGGAGGTGAATCTATTACAGGTGATGAATATTTACAGAATGGAAATTTTATGATAACCTCAATCACTGGTTTCCATGAAAAGCAAGACAGCTAGAGAACAGAAGTTCCGCCTTTTTTCACTCAGGTAATTATTCATTAACAGCAAGCTCTTCTTCCTCTTACCAACAGTTAATAGCAGATAGCAACCATTTTGCAGGTGGCATAATCTTAATACAGCTGAAGTACTCCAACAGTAATTACTTGTTTATTTATTGATTAACTGTAGTTTTATAAGGAAAAAATCTCTTGAACTCCAGCCTTCTGTGATGAATGAATGATAACATTTTTGCCATTTCTTTTGTCTTCCAGTATTTTTCTAAATTTTCTGTTTGAAATCACCAATCAGACATTGTCAAAGGACTCTGCAAAAAGTGAATGGAAAAATAGTTTCATATCAGAGTGACTCTCTTATTCAATAGTAAAGCAAAATTATTTCCTTCCCTGATACGTTCATTATAGGATGTCTCCAACCTCCATTTGCCTCGACTGATGTTTCCTACATGATGGAAGGCTGCTTTTATCATGAATTGAAATTTCAGTTTCTGCAGTCAGTACTGTTGCTCAGATGTAATTTTCCCTATATATGAGAAGTATATCTTCTTCTTTTGCAGGTATTTCTCTTGTATTTTTATTTGTTTCTCTAGGGAACCTGAGTGAGGAGGGAAAGGAATAAGAAGAAATCAATAGTCCAGTATATTTTAATGGAAAAGTGAATATCAGTCTGAACAGTCCATAGATACTGACATGCATGTGTTCCTGAACATGAAATGTCACTTTCAAAGACAAAGATTTAGGCCTGTGGTTAGTGGCGCCCCCCCAGGGGTCAGTGCTGGGTCAGCCCTGTTCAGTATATTCATCAATGACCTGGATGAAGGGATAGAATGTCCTCTCAGCAAGTTTGCTGGTGATACCAAACTGGGAGGAGTGGCTGCCACGCCAGAAGGCCGTGCTGCCATCCAACGTGACCTGGACAGGCTGGAGAGCTGGGCAGGGAGACATCGAATGCAATTCAATAAGGGCAAGTGTGAGGTGATGCATCTGGGGAAGAACAACCCCATGGGTCAGTACAGGTTGGGGGCTGACCTGTTGGAGGGCAGCTCTGGGGAAAAGGAACTTGGAGTCCTGGTGGACAACAGGATGAACATGAGCCAACCGTGTGCCTTCGCAGCCAAGAAGGTCAATGGAATCCTGGGATGCATTGAGAAGACCGTGGCCAGCAGGTCAAGGGAAGTTCTCCTCCCCCTCTACTCTGCACTGGTGAGGCCTCCCCTGGAGTGCTGTGCGCAGTTCTGGGCTCCTCAGCTCCAGAAGGACAAGGAGCTGCTGGAGAGGGTCCAGTGCAGGGCCACTGAGATGATGAAGGGTCTGGAGCACCTTCCATAGGAGGAATGGCTGAGAGAGCTGGGGCTGTTCAGCTTGGAGAAGAGGAGGCTGAGGGGGGATCTTATCAATGCTTATCAGTATCTAAAGAGTGGGTGTCAGGAGGATGGGGCCAGGCTCTTCTCAGTGGTGTCCAGTGACAGGACGAGGGGCAATGGCCATAAACTGGAAAACAGAAGGTTCAACCTGAACATGAGGAAACTCTTCTTCCCTGTGAGGGTGACAGAACCCTGGGACAGGCTGCCCAGAGAGGGGGGAGTCTCCTTCCCTGGAGATTTTCAAAAGCCACCTGGACTTGTTCCTGTGTGATCTGCTCTAGGTGATCCTGCTCTGGCAGGGGGACTGGACTAGATGATCTCTAGAGGTCCCTTCTAATCCCTAACACTCTGTGAATCTGTGTGAATCTGTGTGTAAATTAGTGTAATGAAAGAGAAGTCAGATAGCATTATGATTCCTATTTAACTGCAGTTTTAAGAGTTTTTGAGGTCTGGCATTTTTGGTAACATTTTTAACAGTTTTTGAAAACTTAAAAACCAATCCTGAATTCAGAATATTTCCGAAGTCAGTAACACCTTCTCCATCCTGCCCTTTTCTTGCATAAGAGGTGCGGAATATGGGGTCATTAACTCGTATGTCTGAGGGCAAAGCTTTGGCCAAATACCACCTCATCTTTACTTCCATACATTATCTGTGTCTGCAGTTAGAAAATGGAGGGTTTGATAACATTGGTTTTTACATTATCTGTTATTTCAACTAGCTAACCTTTGTTTAGTTTCTGATATTCTTTAAGCTCTTAGACTTCTTCAAGCCTTTTGTTTTGTAAGGACATGAATAGAGCTGGTAGAAAACATGTTCAGAACCATCTATGATTCTGCATCTGGTGACCACTGAGAAAATTCAATTAGGGGGAAAAAAGAGAGAAAAAAAACGCTTCGTGCATGTTCCATGCATAGACCCATACCAAGCAAAAACAATAATTTAGTAATACAAACACTCACGTGGGCTAGAATCACCCACAATCATCATCATAATAATAAGGCAAATCTGGACTTACAAAATATACAATGGGGCAATGGCTTTAAACTGAAACCAGGGAGATTTAGATTAGATATCAGGAAGAAATTCTTCCCAGAGAGGGTGGTGAGGCACTGGGACAGGTTGCCCAGAGAAGCTGTGGATGCCCCATCCCTGGGAGTGTCCAAGGACAGGCTGGATGAGGCTTGGAGCAACCTGGTCTAGTGGAGGGTGTCCCTGCCCATGGCAGGGGAGTTGGAACTGGATGATCTTTAAGGTCCCTTCGAACCCTAACCATTCTATACCTGTATCAGCCAACAGTTGCCTTTCTTGCTGCACTGCAGTGCTGCAGACAGCCATCATCTGACAATATTGCTGAGTGAGAATCCCTGAAGTTTTCTTCTGGTCTTGGAAACTGCAATGAAGTGTGGAGCTCATGCCCAAACTTTCTCTTGACTGAGCAATGAAATGTAACCAAAGCATGTACCCAGAATCTGGATCTGGAAAGGACTCCTGGTGTCTGTGTTTCAGATACCATGTCACTTTTCAGGTAGAAATTTTGCCTGATTAACTAGTTCAAATGAAATATGATCAGAATGGAAGTGTTTTTGAAAATATGCGTCCTTTTCAGAGCCAGAATTATATCAAGTATCTGAAGAGAAAGTATTGCCTCCAGTGAGAGGGTGAGAAAGAAGAGTAAGTGTATGCTGAGAACTTTGAACTTTTTAAAATTTGAAAATTAAATGTATACATCCAAACTATACTTTTGTGATGTCCCAACATTTTATGTGACCACAGTGCAAAAGCTTTAAGTAAATGTTCTGTTATCTGGGATGCAATAACTCAGCAGAAGGTTATGCCTCAGGCATGTTTGCATAACTCTCATGGGAACAGAACTTCAGCAAATCCATACGTAAAGGCACAGAGGTACACTCACAACACAGGAATGGCTAAAGTGAACTATCGCCTCCAAAGATATTCTGTAGCTTTTTTTTTTTTGATCATGATGATAACCCTTATTCAGTTCTCACTCTTCCCCAAAAGTGGCTTCTTTAAATTGAGCAGAAATAACTCAACAGATCTTAAACTGACCTTTAACAGTGTAGCCTGCAGGTATGCAAAGAATCAAATATCACAAAAAGTCACAGAGAATGCAAATTTATACTTGGGAAGAAAACCATTCATGCTAACTGAAAAAGGCTTATGGTACTTTCATTAAATATGTACTATCCAGTTTCATGAGATTTAAAAAAAAAAAAAAAAAAAGACAAGAAAAAAGATAAGAGTCAAAGTGATAAGAACAATGAAAGAATAAAGCAAGAGGAGTGTTCATTTCAAGACATTTTTCATATGATCTACTAGTACAAATTAATTTATTTTAAAGGAAATAAAGTTTTCAAGAACTGAAACAATAAATGAATCCTAAATAAAATATCTTGAGGATGACTCAGAAAGGGTGATACTCTTGAAATTACATAAACAAAAGTATTTTTTTCTGTTAAATATCGTCCATTTCTTCCTGTTTCTGCCATGTACAATGACTCCTTGTGCATCAGTCTCTTGCACCAACAGAAAATTTTCTGGTGTGAAGTTCACTCTTCTGCAGCAAATGATAGGTGCTTCCGTCAGCTGGCAGAGACAAATAAAGCGTAGGCACTGATCCGTGCTTTTGCTTCATTACTTTCAGGTCTATGTGCTAATGTTGTCCTTTTTAAATGGGACTTAAATCAGGTCCTAAACACTGAGGTATTATATTTTATGCAAAACAAAGCAGCTAACTGATACCTGGTGTTATCTGAACAAGATTCCCTGCAGAGCTCTGTGCTCCTTGCTGTTGATTTGCTACACTGATACATGACCTGGGAGGACATGCTTTAATTTTGTTTTCAGATCATATCAGAAAGAGTAGGAGTACCAAGCCTTGTGCACTGGGGTGTTAACAGGCAAGCAGAGAGATGGCCACGGACAGGAGGGGCAGCCTGTGGAGGAGCATGACCCGCATCACTGTATTTTATACACAAATCAACTGGTTGATGTGGGTTCACGGTGGAATGTGAAATCAGTTTACAATCATCGGGCATGGCAGCACTGTCTGCAGTATCAGAAACCACACCAGTGTCAACAACCTCGAAGAGCTAGGGGAAGCAACCATGCTTTGAACCCTTAAGAGACACACAGAGTCACATTTTTAAATGGTCAGATGCTTACTGTGCAATTTTACAAACCCTTTTCCGTCAAATAGATCAATGCATTCCTTTAAATGTTTACTGCAACATGACTTAAGATGAAAGATGTACCAGAGGAACCTGAAATTTAGGAAGACAGCCCTGTTTCTACTGGTTTCCTGTGTGTGAGAGGCAAAGTTTATTACCCTAGTGATATATGCCTGACCTCTGGCATGTGGTTTACATCCCCTTAACCATGGAAAAAGTCCAAGCCAATACTCTGTGGTCCTGTTCCTGCAAGCACCTGACCTTCTAGCCAGGGTAACAGGCACTTCCATTGTGCATGTGTCATTGAGCCATAGGTCCATGCACTTCATTCATTCTGCCTGCCCGGGCTCTTCTGCATGTCATGCTGGGGAATGGTGGAAGTGATGATACTCTTTGGAAACATTCCTCTGAATTATTCTCCTTTTGTGCTTGTAAGGTGAAGAAGAGAGGATGTTCCTTCTCCTTCTGTCTCTGCAGCAGAACTCGTCTCAAGTTTTACACACAGGAGCTGAAGTAGTGAACAGGATGTATCAGTAAAACTGGGAGAGTAACTGGAAGAGTTAATAAAGAAGACGGGCAAGTTAAAAAAGTTATCATCTTTGGACTTATTTGCTAGTCTTATTGTCATTCTGAGAAGTCAGAATAATTAACAATTAGTAAATTAAAATATATTCAGGTTAAGAACATTTTTATTACATTAGAGCTTGCCCTGCAATTTCTGAATGGAATGTTGCAGCAAATCTATTTTCTGTGTGGTATTACAAGTGCAGGTTTTGCACATATTTCCTGTCCCAAAATTATTGTGGATTTGGGATAAATATTATGTTGTATCTTTCCTGAATTGTGATTACTTTTGTATCACTAAAACCTCTGAAAATAGGGAAATTAAGCACAAGACTAAATTATTCTCATTTTTTTCTGAAGTTTCTGGACATAGTAGTTTGCACAGAGTGCCAGTCTCTGGCCATAGTGACCATGTTTGGACTGACAGACTGGCATATCAGCCAGACAGGAGATTTAACTATCACTCTGAATAACTATTAAACACAGTTTTCTAAAAAAGTCACCATGACATAGGCATTGCTTCAAGTCAGTTGTCAAAGTTATGGACTTGGTTTTCTGTCATGCACATGAAAGGTGTTGTAATTATCACACCATAGGAATTTGAGGGGCTAGAAGTGACTCTACAAAACCCTAACTTGGATCAGATAGTTTACCTGTGTTCTTGAAGATGTAAAGCATTTTTGGACAAAACCTCACCTCTACTGGAAAATCTTACTAGCTCCCTCTACATGAATACTACTAATACATAAAAATAAATTATCACTCTGTTTGGTCGGTTAGCCCAAGCTGGGGATCAGGTGCCAATAAAAGTCCCTCTGCCATTCCCCTTCTCAATTGGGCAGGGGAGAGAAAATACAACGAAAGACTCATAAGTTAAGGACAGGAAGAGATCACCCACCAGTTACTGTAATGGGCAAAACTGACTCAGACTGGGGAAAGGAGTAGTCCTCACACTCTGACCCTGCTCCAGCATGGGGTCCATTCCACAGGAGACAGTCCTCCATGAACTTCTCCAACGTCAGTCCTTCCCATGGGCTGAAGTTCTTTCCAAACTGCTCCAGTGGGTCCGCTCAATGGGGTGCCATCCTTCAGGAGGCCCTGCTCCAGGCTAGGCCCCCCAGAGTCACACATCCAGCAAACCTGCTCCAGCCTGGGCTCCTCTCTCCATGGGACAGGCTTCTGTCAGGAGCCTGTTCCAACATGGACTGCCCATGGGGTCACGGCCTCCTTCAGGCATCGTTCTACTCCAGTCTGGGTTCCTCCCCAGGCTGCAGGTGGGTCTGTGCCCACCCTTGTCCCCTGTGACCCCCAGTTTCTGCAGGGCACAGCTGACCTCACCATGGTCTGCACCATGAGCTGCCGGGGAATTTCTGTTCCAGCACCTGGAACATCTCCTCCCCCTCTTTCTCCACTGACATGGGGGTCTGCAGCATTCTCTCTCAGATCCTGCTCTCTCTCTCTCTGCTGCAAAATGTACCCCCTTCTGGGTTTTTTCCTCTTCTTAAAGATGTTACCCCAAAGGCGTTATGACTGCTGCTGATTGCCCTGGCCTTGGCCGTCGGTGGGTGCATCTTGGAGCCGGCTGGCATTGGCTCTGTTGGACACAGAAGAGGCTTCCAGCAGCTTCTCATAGAAGCCATCCCCGTAGCCTCCCTGCTACCAAAACTTTGTCACGCCCACCCAATACACTCTGGTAGAGTCATTTGAGTAATATTTTATTACTGTCAATTACCAGTGCTTAGCTCATTCCAAAAAGATACTTAGTCTGCATCACATGTCTCATCCATGGTCTCATTCCAAGTAACATACTTCATTGTGTTGTGTCCAAATAATCCTGGCAATTCTTGCCTGTTTTGAAAAGTATAGACTGTTCTGTCAATGTATCAAAGCAGACGAAGCCAGCAGATTCCAAGCTCGCAGACCAGACTTTCTTGGTTGTTCTTTAGAGCATTCCTTACAGATTTATAATAGGTCTCTAGTCTTTGCCTGTAGTCAGCAGAGCATCTTTAATGGCATAACATAGAACTGTGTCTGTGATGGTTAGACACACAAATCCAGCAATTGCAGAGCAGTGGGCAGTTTCATGATGTACAGGGAAAGGCAGCATCCCTTACACTACTGAAAGATCACTGCTGTTCTTTTCTGTCTGGGGTTTTACAGAACTTCTTGGGTGTGGAAGAACCAATGACACGGTTCAATTTAAAGCCATACACAGTGTTTATAGAAACAGGTGTTCAGCAAAAGTAAGTTCCTTTTGTGTCATTAAGTTCATTTATTCAATTTTACTTCTTCAAATTTACCTACAGTGACTATGAAATACATCAAATCAGATATGTCTAGCCATGTGGACTTGAATGCACACAAAAAATATACAGTACCATGATTCTATTTACACTATCATGAGCAGGAAAACACCTTAACTTTTCATAGAATTTTAAGAGGAAAGTTTGATTTGGAAGAATTCCATGGGGAATAACAGACTAAAGAGGCGGATTTGTAAAATCTATGTATTGTTATGTACTAAAAATTCTGCTATAAATTGAAAACATTTTCTCTGAAGTTATTTCTGTTATTCAAAATTAAAAAGAAAAAAAGAAAATAGATTAAACACTAGGAAAAAGCAGTAAAGTCTGACACTAGAAATGAAGACCGATACAAGGTAATATGAAATTTGCGGACATTGGTCTATGGGCCTGTAAAAATTCACTTTATGCCTCAAATTAGTATCATAGGCTTACATGTGAGCAATGAAAATAACATCTGATATGAAGTGTTTAATACGGTGATACAGACAATGCAAGCTGATGTGTTTCAAAATTGAAAGACTTACTTGTTTGGCATGGAAGGTTAGCAACAGGAAATGTTGTCTGATTAAGTTCCCATGACTACAGCTTAGTCTTTATGTGGATGCATGCATTTGGTGTGTCTTTTAATGATGAAACAAGCAGTCCAGGGCTATGACACAAGAAGTTCATAGTTGTCGAGCTAAGATCTGTGAGAGGCTGTCTCCTCTGCAGAAAAGTCACCTCACAGCTCCTACACTCCCTTTCCAAACAAAGAAATGCGAGCTGAATAATGAAAAACTCACAGGATACAAGAAATTCTTCCTTTGCTGCAAAGAGCTTTGAACAAAGCAGCTGACTTGTTAAGGGGGCTTGATTAGGCTATTAGGACAGCTGGCCTTAGCCTGAGCCCAAGGAGGTTGCAAAGCAGCCAAGCTTGTTCAGAAAAGTGATTATAGAGGGTTTGCTGCAGGGATTTAGAAATGCTGTGGCTCTCTAGATATAGCACAAGGCAACAAGCTTTATGTATGGCTGCTTTTCTCATTTAGACTGCTTGTTTAGCCCAGAGACCATTAAAATTTTGTGCCATGAGTTTACAAAGGTAAATGTAAGAATAGATCTGTCGAGCAAAGCGGTAGTGTTCTTAGAGGGTACATCAGGTACACCAGTCCCCTGAAAGACATGATGTTGATGTTTCTGTTTTGTTTCTGAGGTTTAATTCTGATCCTGCCATACCTGGCTTGTAAGGGCGTGTGGCTTCTGTTGGGAAGAGCCCTCAACATAAGAAGGATATTGACTGGTTTTAGCAAGTCCAGAGGAGGCTACAAAGATGCCCAGAGGGCTGGAATACCTCTGCTATGAAGAAAGGCTGAGAGAGTTGCGGGTGTTCAGCCTGGAGAAGAGAAGTCTCAGAGGAGATCTTACAGCACCTTCCAGTACCTGAAGGGGCTACAAGGAAGCTGGAGAGGACTTTTTACAAGGGCCTGTAGTGACAAGACAAGGGGTAATGGGCTTAAATTGAAGGTGGGGAGATTTAGATTGGACATCAGGAAGAAATTCTTCCTGAAGAGGGTGGGGAGGCACTGGCACAGGTTGTCCAGAGAAGCTGTGGATGCCCCATCCCTGGAAGTGTTCAAGGCCAGGCTGGATGAGGCTTGGAGCAACCTGGTCTAGTGGAGTGTGTCCCTGCCCATGGCAGGGGGGTTGGAACTGGATGATTTTTAAGGTCCCTTCCAACCCAAACCATTCTATGATTCTATGACCTTTGTCTTTTAGGCTTTCAGTGCAAAGTAGCACTGATTACTTCCCTATGAAGTGAAGAAAAAGGATACAGCTACTTTGGGGATGAAGAGTATAAAAGCCTACTTTCAAAATGAAAGAATTGAATGACATTATTATTGTAGTGGTGTATATAGGCATATGACCATAGGGTAATCGTATTAAAAGCAAAGGATTTTTTTAGCTGGTCTTAAAGATGGATAAGAAACCAAGACGTCAGTGGATGGTTTTATTTCCTAGAATGAGTTATCAGCTAGGACCTCTTGATGTTTAGAAAGTAGGATTTTAAGAGGTTTTATTAGAATGAATTGTAATAGTCAAGACTGAAAAGACTAAGGTATTTATTAAGAGTCGCAGGAAGGTAACAATGCATTTGGCAATGAGACAGCACTAGACAGACTTCTAGTTGAAGGACCTGCTTTCCCATGCTAGTCTCTCATGACCTTCATAAGCTTCAATGGAACTATTTTTGGTTTATATCCATTCAAGCATCATCAGAATCAGATGTGTAGAGCTGTGTGTCTTAGGTGAGAAATACTGACAGTTTCTGGGTAGAGAGTACTATTGCACTTAAATAATCTCATTCTGCTAAAATGCTGTGGAGTAAGGGTTTTGAATTTGATATTATCTAAATTTCTACCTGTTAAAAATTTGCTCAATTAATTTAGTGTGATTAGTTCTTTCCAAAAACATCTATAAATTGGACTATGTTTTTGCAATATATCTTAATGGTGAACAAAAGAATATAAGAATCATCTGAATGTTATATTCAAGGCTCTGTTTTTACTTCTCTACCTGCCATCTTTTATAAAGCTAAACCTACTAAGTGAGTTACTAGTAAAAAATAGCATATGATTTGGGCTTTAACAGCTCTGCTCTGGAGAGCTACTACCTCTACATATATTGATGAACAAATGAGGTGGTAGACTATACCACTGTTACTACAAAACTTCTTTTTTAAGTAAAGTAGCAGATACAAGATTCACTGAACCAGCTCAATAACACTGCGTGCACAACATGCATCATGTTTAGGAAGACTATGGACAACACTTTTCACTATAATTAATATCATCATCAAGTCAACATTCCAATTCTGATCCTGTCTTAACAACACCGTACATAAATCAGGGGATTTGCTGGACTGGTATAAACAGAGTCCTCTGAATTTAGATGATATGGTCGTACTATCAGGATTTCTGCATGATATTTTGGATGCCTTGAGAAATATACAGACACAGTGGAAGCTCTAGCAATTTTTGGGTTTGGGGTAATCCTGAAGGCCTGAAGCACAGGTGCAGACTGTTTCCTGTTCTGATGCATGGTGGTGCCAGGCTTGGTGCTGGCATATATACTGCTCATGCTTAAATTCAAACCTCAAAGTCAGCCTCAGCTAAGACTTAGAAAGACTTTACAGAGCATGATGAAGCACAGGTGAGGATGAATCCTATCATCCCACACATAGGAGCTGAACTTAAGTTTCACCTAAACTAGAACGAACAGAAAAAGATGTGCTTGACACACATAGCCCCAGCAGGGTTCCCAGTTGGAATAATTTGCTTAGAATTTTTGACTCCAGAAAGTGGGTTACAGTGAAAGAAGTTTGTATGACTTTTTTCTAAGTTAAGGTCAAGAGTAGTTTTTGTAACTCAGCATGCTCTAAGATGAGAAAACCTAGCAATTGAATAAATAAAGGTCAACAGTCCAAACTAGATTAAAACTTGGGGATATATGAATCTTTAATGACTTCATTCTCTGAAAGTTCAGCTATAGGTACTCCTTCAAAAGCTTTTCTGAAGATGATAGATGAAAGTCCAAAAACTTCTTATTATTTGTTATAAGCTGCAGTTCTTAACAACATATTGGGCTATTGCAGGCTCCAAAAGCACCACAGTCACAAGGAATACGGGATGTAGCACAGGATCCCAAGGCACAAGATGTATCGCAGCTTAGGCATCCTTGAGAGACCTTCTGAGGATACCATGTCTTTTGATATGTCTGGTAAACTCTGTGTCTTCTGTGTATTTTGCGTTTTGCAGTAGCTGAATCAGGGTTACTTTCTCCCCTACTCCATACTCAAGCTCCATATGTTTACCTGTGCCCATTTTGTACCTGGATAGAATGCCATTCTAATTCTATGACTCCAGTTTATTTTAAATGAAATATATTCCTTCTGTGTCAGTTCTACCTGACACAGATAAAAGTTATCCAATATCCAAGTCAGAATATCTGCTGGCCATGATGATATTTTTCAGCAATTTTTAGTTTTATTAAAGATCCTGCCCACTGGGCTGTTAGTTTTAAAGTTAGTATAACATGACTGACACAGAAAAAAGGAAACTGGCTGTCCAAAGCCAGCAGTGTTTTTTGAAACCTCTCACTGGGTCTGTAGGGCAAGGGTGAATTTAAGTAAATAATGATAGAAAATGCTTATAAATATATGTACTTTATATGAAATCAGTAGATCAAATAAAGTTTTTTTGATATAAGTTTATTCAGAAAGAGAAAATTTGCTAGTGACTTACCGCACAAGAAACAGATTCTTAACAGGACAATTATATCTACAGTGTTCCAAGTATAAAGTCAAGATGTCAGTGAGGTGAGTGGAGAAAAGTATCCAAATGCCACGTTTCAGATTACTGAAAAAAGCATTTTGAGGTGAAATGAAACTCAGTGAATGATCTCATGTGGACATCTTGAAAGGTATAAATATTGCCTAAAATATAGCCCCAAATATCTGAATATTCATTGCCACATGGGAACATGATGCTTATGACAGGAAATGTTGCAATGATTGATGATGATGATCTAATTGCATTTGCAATAATTCATATCAAAGAAGCCAAAAAAGGAAAGGAGAATCCCAGGGAAACTTAGAAAAGTATAATCTTAAGGGTCATCTTGACACGTTGCTCTTCAAATTAAGATCTAAAAAATTTTTGTTTGCACAAGCTGAGTCTTGTTCCTATAGAAAAAACACTCACATACAACCACTATAAAGCACAAATTGTTGGTTGCCATTAACAGTGAGGGACAATCACTATTAATAATAACTGTCCAGGAAAAGTTTTGCCTTAGGAACAGTAAAAGAGTGGAACATTTGTCTGCACAGTAGATGAAACACAAACATACACACCCAGAGGAAATCAGAATGAAATTTACTTCATATCTCACATTTTCATTACTGTTCTTTTTTCTTATTTTTAAAATTTTTCTTTAATTTTTTTCTTTTGGTGTTTTAAACAAAAGATTATAAGGAAAAAAATAGGGTCTAAAAACCATGGATAATATGTTAATTGAGTACTGAGTTTCTGTGGCAAGGTTTTGATAGTGGGGGTCTACAGGGGTAGCTTCTGTGAGAGGCTACTAGAAAGTTCCCTGTGTCTCACAGAGCCAATGTCAGCTGGCTCCAAGACAGAACTGCCAGTGGCCAAGACCGTAGTGCCTATGGGATCACATATTTAAGACATAGAAAATATTGCTGTGCAACTGCAGCCAGAGAGAGGAGTAAGAATATGTGAGAGGAACCACTCTTCAGCTCCTCAGGTCAGTGGAGAAGGAGGGAAGGAGGTGTTCCAGAAGCTGGATCAGAGATTCCCTGGCAGCCCCTGGCACAGCCCATGGCGAGTCAGTCTGTGCCCTGCAGCCATGAAAGGTCACGGGAAGGCACAAACCCACCTCCCCACAGCCCAGGGAGGACCCCATGACATAGCAGGGGGATGCCCAAAGGAGGCTGTGGCCCCGTGGACAGCCCACGCTGGAGCAGGCTCCTGGCAGGAATTGTGGCCCCATGGACAGAGGAGACCAGGCTGGAGCAGGTTTGCTGGCAGAACTTGTGACCCTGGGGTGGCCTAAGCTGGAGCAGAGTCTCTTGAAGGACAGCACCCCATGGAGGGGAGGGACCCATGCCAGAGCAGTTCGTGAAGAACTGCAGCCTGTGGGAAGGACTCACAGTGAAGAAGCTGATGAAGGACTGTCTCCCATGGGATGGACCCCGCGCTGGAGCAGGGACAGAGTGTGAGGACTCTGCCCTGAGGAGGAACGAGCAGCAGAGACAGGGTGTGATGGACTGACCACAACCACCATTCTCCCACATCTGGAGAGGAGGAAGTAAAAAAATGCGGAGCAAAGCTGAGTCCAGGAAGAAGGGAGGGGTGGGAGGAAAGTGTTTGTAAGATTTGGGTTTATGTTTTATTATTCTACTCTGATTGGATTAGTAATAAATGAAATAAATTTTCCCAAGTCAAGTCTGTTTTGCTCATGATGGTAACTGGTGAATGATCCCTTCCTGTCCTTATCTCAGTCCACAAGGTTTTCATTTTATTTTCTCTCCCCTGCCCAACTGAGGAGGGCAGTGACAGAGGAGCTTCAGTGGGCACTTCTCTTCATCAATACACCTAATACATCATTGGAGCCAACCATGATGGTTAATGGCAAAGATAAATTAGGCAAAAGGAAATATATTTTTCAAAAAAGGCAAATCAAACACCAACAGGAAATGCCTCTTCCAATAATTGTGAGATTTAGGAGACATTCATTGAGTGTAACAGGGTCATATATTGTAAAGGAGTAGGGGTAATGTACATAGTAAAACGTAGCACGAAATTTCACCTAATCTAAAGTGCTTGGGTTAACTGTGTCAAATGTGTTATATACAGTTTAAGGACATAATTTACAATTGCACTGACAGGAAGAGAGATAGCTGACTGAAAAGCATCCCTTGGTGTGTAGTCCCAGCATGACTACCATTTTCACTGATTAGTATCTGAAGTCTAACTCTCTTCTGTTTGTTTTTAATTAGGTACAGGCATAACATCTGTAACAACAGGAGGAAGAATTGGAGAGGTATAAGAAACACCAATAGTTCTGTTTGTGTCTTGTCCTTGCATTAGCAGGCATAGCTCAATGCTAGCCTACCTGCACACACACACATTATCAGGTTTTCTGTAATTCCTGGCATGTATTAAAACTAAATTGGTGATAAACAACGACCAAGTTTCTACATTACATTTCTTTGGACCCCTCTACAAGTTATATCAGTTACAAGCTACTAAAAGTTTTTTAGAAACATGTGAAGTTATTTGCTCAATGACCGTATTACTTACCTACACAATTAAATCTTTGAATGACCAGCTCAAATTTTATCAGTAAAAAATACACTGTGTTTAAGATCACAAAAAAAAAAAAAAAAAAAAAAAAATCCCTTTTCACCTATAAAAGCAGTTATTTGTATTAACTGGAGATCAGAATTAACCTGAACTAAAAAGGAAAAAAAAACATACCCAAATTCTTATGGTCATAAACCAAGATCCTCAGCAGCTTCAGAAAACAAATTGTGAGAATAATTATAGAAATATATAATAACTCTAAAAATAACTCTTTGTAGAGACTCCAATATTCTTTCTTGATCAGAATGTGTTGATCCCTGGCAACTTGTTCATATTTCCATTTCAGTGAGATCTGAAACAATTGAAAAAATTAGTAGGTTTAACAGGAACTGTTTATGGTGTCATGTCTAGTTCTACCAACAGAGTTCCATCCACAAACATTTTTGAAAGAAGTCAGCAAATTTTGGTCAAATAATCTGGTTAAACAGGTATTAACCATTTTCTCTGTTTCAGGTTCTATTCTGCTTGATTCTGGTGAAATATCATTGCTTTTTCACAGTGTCCGTGACACTGACACTTTGTGACTTGAGGTTGCCTCCTGCCTTCTGTTTATCTATTTAACAAATGCCAATAAACAGTTACAAGGATAAATCTTGCATTAAAATTAAAAGTTCAAAGTCTATTCCAACTGTTAAGCAAAAATACATTACCTTCTTCCTCATTAGTACATTTTATGAAACTTCTGGTGTATCACACATGTTGTGGAAACCTTTTCATAGTGTAATTTACCAGTAGATTGCTTGAGAGAGTGTATGAGACATCAGGGAATTGGCCACATCCAAACTGACTTCCTTACTTTTTTAAGTCCATTGATCAATGAAAAGATGTTTCTCTTAAACTGCTCTCAAAGCTAAATTTTCCATAAAAAGCAGTTGTTTTTATTTTTGGTAACTGAAAACAGGATGAAGTGTTGCCCATCCTAACCCAGACAAACCGAAGGAGGGCAACCCTCAGTTGGTGTGTCTAGATCATTAAGCACATTCTTCACTCAGACATTACAGACTAACAGAATTATTGTGAACAAGCTGAAATTTTAAAAATACGGACTAACTGGCCAAATCTCAGAGGGTGACAGTAGCAGCATTCAGACTCCAGATTCACTGGCAAATAAGTATCAGGATATTTAACACACATATTAAGCAGCGGATATATCAATAATACAGGTGTGCTGTGTAATCTGCTGATTTTCTATTACAAATGAACTTCTGCTACAGATTTCTGGAATCTGTCCACACTTTCAGGCATTCTATTAAAGATAATGTCAATTGCATTAGGTATTCGTCACGTGTTCATACACAAAACATGGTAAACCCCATTTCCTATGAACCTCCCTTCACAGAACAAGAAGAAAATCAGAGAGACTTTGACCTCAAGGAGATATGGTGATGCTTCTGCCTTGGCGATGCCATTCTCATGCAGACTCTTGTTCTATCTTCTTCTTTCTAAAATGAAAGTTATTGTTTTACTAATTAATTTAATTACCTGTGGGATGCATCAGAAGATGACAGTGCAATTCCACTTCAGGTGGCTAGGAGATGCTGGAAGGGCAGAAGGGTTTTTGAAAGACAGAAGTGTTTACGAAGCCATAAGGCAAATATATCTTGACTCCATGACTCTATAGTTTGACTAAATAGCATGAGAATAAATATCAAGTCCTCTGTGGTTTGAAGTACTGTGAGCTCAGATTGCTAAAATTATGGCTGAATAAAGGGATGGAATGTCCTCTCAGCAAGTTTGCTGGTGATACCAAACTGGGAGGAGTGGCTGCCACGCCAGAAGGCCGTGCTGCCATCCAGCGTGACCTGGACAGGCTGGAGAGCTGGGCAGGGAGACATCGAATACAATTCAGTAAGGGCAGGTGTAAAGTGCTGCATCTGGGGAAGAACAACCCCATGGGTCAGTACAGGTTGGGGACTGATCTGTTGGAGGGCAGCTCTGGGGAAAAGGACCTTGGAGTCCTGGTGGACAACAGGTTGGTCATGAGCCAACTGTGTGCCCTCATGGCCAAGAAGGCCAATGGAATCCTGGGATGCATTGAGAAGAGCATGGCCAGCAGGTCAAGGGAAGTTCTCCTCCCTCTCTACTGGTGAGCACTGGTGAGGTCTCCCCTGGAGTGCTGTGTCCAGTTCTGGGCTCCTCAGCTCCAGAAGGACAAGGAGCTGCTGGAGAGGGTCCAGTGCAGGGCCACTGAGATGATGAAGGGTCTGGAGCACCTTCCATAGGAGGAAAGGCTGAGAGAGCTGGGGCTGTTTAGCCTGGAGAAGAGGAGGCTGAGGGGGGATCTTATCAATGCTTATCAGTATCTAAAGGGTGGGTGTCAGGAGGATAGGGCCAGGCTCTTCTCAGTGGTGTCCAGTGACAGGACGAGGGGCAATGGCCATAAACTGGAAAACAGAAGGTTCACCCTGAACATGAGGAAACCCTTCTTCCCTGTGAGGGTGACAGAGCCCTGGGACAGGCTGCCCAGAGAGGGGGGGAGTCTCCTTCCCTGAAGACTTTCCAAAGCCACCTGGACTTGTTCCTGTGTGATCTGCTCTAGGTGATCCTGCTCTGGCAGGGGGACTGGACTAGATGATCTCTAGAGGTACCTTCCAACCCCTGACACTCTGTGAATCTGTGTGAACCTGTGTAAAGACAAGGTGCTGCAAATCCTGCAAAACATTTCCCCCAACCTCTGCATGGTGGAAGCCAGCACCAAATCCAGAGCCTGAGGTAAAATCTTAAAGATGTTGTTTCTCTTTCCAGGAGGTACTGAATGCACCTGCAGCTCCAAACTGCCGTCAGAAATCTCCCCCATAACAGGATGGTTAAATGGGAACCCCTTCACTGGCCAGTTACACAAGTTGTTCTTGGGGGACAATAAGGGATGCATATATTTTTCCCTCAGATTATGGCGTCTACAGTGCAAGATGTAGCTTTGAACAGATGCATCAGTTAATATAAATCCCCAGTACTAGGACATTTGCATTTCAAAGTGCATCAAAATCCTTCCTTTTATTGAAGAAACAGCTTCATAGCATCCATGTTCTGCTGTTGCCATATATTCCTTTTTATGAATGACTCACCTGCTCAAGGAAGCCAAATATTGGCTTTGTATGTCTTCCAGGTAGCTTATCTTGCCTGAAACATTACCTTGCCTGGACATATTTCCTTGTGGCAGCAGCACCAAATAAAGCAAACAGAAAAATCTGTGGTTACTCAGCACAGAATAGGGCAGAAAGGCAAAAAATGAACATATACATGATACATTATAGCTATTCAAAGTATGGCCTATCTCTCCCTTGTGGCTTCTTACATGTAGGAGATTTCACATTTGGTCAACTAATCATTTCCTATCTATTCTCATAACTGAAAAAATGAGTATATTTTAAGATATGGGACTACAAGGTAAAAAATATACTGTGTGTAGGTGATGCTAAGAGGTTTTTGGTGGCTAACTTTCTTTTTGAACCATCTTTCTTTCATTCAATACAAATAAGTAATCTGTGTTCCCTTTCATTCTGCAGAAAGGAGGCAGCAGGAGCTCTTTAATCTGCAGCTGGCCTATTCCAGAGATGCAGTTCCTCTGGGTTCTGCCACTGTTGGCCCTGAATAGTAACAGGAATAAAACCACTGCCTAGCAGGGAAGTAAAATATCTGGTGGAATAGGCACTTGCAGTTATTCTCACTATTTTTAAGGTAACTCTGTAGAGTCACTTTGTCTTAGAATTAACAGATGCACAGTTTAAAAAGTGGTTTCACACTAAGACATTAAAGGGCTTGTGCCAACACTGCTCAGTGATGAGCAATGCTGGCAAGTGCTGCTGAGGTTTCCAGATGGTTTCCTTTGGCCACCAGTGGCATGACTATGGCTACAGCTGGTCTCCCTAGCCTCCCTGGGACCGGTTCTAGGCTTCCTTGCCGCTTAATCTTGCAAAACTCAAATAAGCACAGAACTAAGTAAAGCCTTTTAGTACTCACTCACTAAATGTGTATTTGCAACTGGAAGAGGTAAATATCTGAACCACAGATAGTGTGATTATAAACTTCCCCAGTTATGTTTCTTTCTGACTGCAAAACATTAACAGCTGACACTGTTGTCAGTCCCAGTAAGTAATTATGCGTTTATACTGTGGCATTTGTCTCCCATTACTTCCCCAGATGAAGAAAAAGGAAGCATTTAAGTGATCAGAAAACAGAGAAAACAGGTTCATTTAATCTGTGTTAGACAGTGGCTTCTAGTTAGTATTGTCAGACCAAAATAATATGCACCTGACTTGTTGTCTTGCAAGCTAGATAAAAGTTTATCTCAGAAATCCAACCAGAAAAAAATATAATTAGAACTAAACCACAAAAAAAAAAAAATAGATAAAAGGTTTATTCCTACTTCTACAGAAAAATGTCTTTCATGCATTTACCACGTCACCCTGCATTTTTTAAGCTAAATCTAAATTTAACTCTTTAAGATTCTGAAATCCACCTTTTGTTTTGGGATCTAGGTTCACAATCTTAAATGAGAAAGTAGAATAAAGAAATACTTTGCAGAACAAGTGTAAGTCCAGTAAACATCTTTCAGATTCAAAATCACATTTAAACTTCAGGACCATGGTTTTTTTTATAAGAAAACACATATGCTTAAACTCTTATATCAGGTTTTGAAATTAATAACATCCAACAGTTTCCACAAACTTTAATTAGCTTAATATAAGACATAAATGTGATTCATATGTCTCATTCATTTCCTCTATAGACACGGTCCCATTAGGTACAAAAGCATTGCACAGGATATACACTCTTGGGATTATTCTGGATATTTCTGGCAAGTGCTACTCCCTGATTAAGAGGGATTCATAGCTCAACTATGTAACTGTGATTTCTTTAAAAAAAAAAAAAGTGGAGGACAAGGGTAGCTCTTCAGATTAAACTGAAGACCGTGTGGCACAACAGTTGGAGTTTAATACTTTACCTTCATTTTCCAAACACACCCTCTTCCACTGGTAATTTTCAGCCTGACCTCAACAGTCCTCCCCCTCTTGCTAGTGTATGGACCCTGGGGGTAGTACCTTCTTCTCTCTGTAGCTTCTAAGCACCTCAGTGTTCCAGCTACTCCAGAGCCCATGCAGACAACACATTTTCTAAGCTATTATAGTCAGCATGTTTTATAAGCTATCACCATGGTAAGCCTGAATATTGCATTTTAAACTATTGAGCTTATAGATTGATAAATTATGCATGCATTAACTCAGTTAACTCTATTAACACCTTAACACAAAATGAATGGAACGATTGAATTATTGATAAGCCACTTCTGCATAATTATATGAAATTATAGCTAGAAGCAATGCAACACAGGCATCTGAACTTGCTTTTCTGGATCTTGTTTTTCAGTCTGTAAGATACCTCTACACATTAAAGCATTCTTAAGCTTGTGCTTAACTTTGAGAAAGTCTTAAGCACATGTTTAGGTATCTTCCAAAGCTGAGAGAGATCCTGGTGAGTGCATAAGGAAAGGGAAGAGATCCTGTAGGAGTACCATTAATGATTCAATAGGTGACACTCTTCATTATTGACTCAAGGATTCAGCTTAGTGCAAAGTATTGAAAGGCTCATTTTTCAACTGAGATATAAACTAAGGGTTCCCAACAACTCCAGGCTTTTACAGCTCTCATGGCAATTTGAAGGTACTAGTACTGTGAAAAACTGTGTATCAGCTGGGCTTTCATGCTCTGCTATTTGGACAGTACTCAGTTTCAGTCAGTGGACTGTTCTACAGTGTAGTGAGAACAATTATATGGTCCAAGAGATGTTTCAGCTGTTGATGAAGCAACTCCCAAGCACAGCCTGTATTTTAACACAGGCCAGAGAGCAGTTCCAATAACAAATTAGCCTAGAACTGTACCTATCCAGGGAGAAAGCAGCCCAAACATCGAAGGTATGGTCCAGAGGATGAGCCCTCGCACTGTTCAGTGCTCCTCAGGAGAGGAGCTCTGTGGTACTGCTGGATTCAGCACCATGCACCACTGCGCAGCACAGGACATTCCAGAGCACTGCTGCAAGCAGCCTTTTGAGGGAAGTGGAAAAGCCATGGCTTGCATGAGGATAATGGTGACTATTCTTTAAATATCAGAATTAAATCTCTCTGTACAATCTCTGTTTAAACAAACTGATGGTATCAGCTACAATCAGGTACAATGACACACTGTTTTCCCTACAACATGCAAGTCATTTCCTTGCTATGTAAGCAGTGACCCTTCCTTCACCTTGCCCTGAGTACCAGCCCAAACTCCAAAATATTTTCTGGTTAATTAGTTTCTTCTTAGATTTCTCCTGTCATGTAACTTCAGAATACTGTTGTACTTAACCCTGCACACTGAAACAGATATTTTCAAGGACAGTTTCCTTGTATTTCCATTGAACCAGTGTTAATGTTGTAGCCTTTTTCCTGACTCTCATTATAAAAGGTTGTCTGCAGGACAAGATCTTTTTCCATCCTGACTCCTAACAAAGGTTATTGAGTTTTGTTCTTTAAATCTTTTAAATCATCTTAGTAGTTGCCAGTGCAGGCAGCTATGAAGGGAGACGGTGAGGAGGGGAAAGCAGGTTATCCAACCAGAAAGTGAACCTGGAAGCAAGATGCCAGGTACTCCTCTGCTTTCTGCTCCACACAATCATTTCACTGGTGCTGGCCATTACAGCATCGGATGCTAATATCTCATGATCACTTTGCAAACCTTGCAATTGCTCAGTAGCAGGGACTTCAGCAAGAACCTGAGGATGGACAAATACATCCTCAGTATAAGTCACTGGGAATGCAGTTCTGAAATTGCATGAGGCAGTCTCTACAGGGATATTGGAAAGGATAGTTCCACTCTTCTCCCATCTTTCCCTGCCTACAATACTAGTGTTAGAAGAGTCACCCAGCCCAAGGATCTATGCTACATTAGTGTTCTTCCAATTTTATCATGCCTAGCAGCCTTAGCTTCCTACACACGGGAAAGCAGCAAAGCAAAGGTGGATGTGGGATGAGTAGTGTGATGATCTTGCAGTAGCCAGAGTTAGATGGGCTTGAAGGTACTATAAAATCACATCTGAACCTACTCTGTTCAAGCAATCTGACAGTCAATATTCTGAAAATCCAGCTCTTCATTGCATCTAGTTCTATCCCATCATGATTTGCTACCAGAAGTCGACAGCTCAGATCCCAAAATATGTTGTCATGGACAATGGGAAAAAAAGGCCAAGAAGAAACACAAGAGCAGTGTCATCCCTTACAGCAGTTGCCTGCAGTGTGACTGAGGAAGCTAAGCAGATATCAACACACCAGCAAGTTTTTCTGTTTTGCTCCTTTTACACTATTGATTGATGTCGTAATATGTATGAAGTGTTCAAACCTCCATGTCCCCACACCCTGTGCTTCCTCTGACAACAGTTCCACAGGTTGGTGGCTTTGCTTTTAGCATGATATGGGAACAGATCCAGAAGAATCAGTCATGGGGTTTTCTGTGTTATCTTGCGCAGCTAACATTATACCATGGGATCAGCCAGAGATTGGCCAAAGTTTATTCTGTAGAAGGAATCTTTCTGTAGAAAGTAAGAACTCATTAAAAACACATATAGATAGCCACTGAAGGAAGAAAAATGTTTTTAAACAAAAACAGCATTTCTGATAATGTAAGATATTGTCCATGACCTAGAATAAAAAAATACATACAGTAATCACAAACATAATATACTTCAAAGGCTCTTGTGTGTTGGACTTAGCTGCAATTTCAACAGCAGCTCTGGAGATGCAGAAGTACACCGTGAAGGGCTCGGAGCTGGTATAAGTCCATGTAGTTACACAGGCATGCTTTAGCTACATACTTTGTGTATTTCAAAATCAGAGGATCATAGAATCGTTTAGGTTGGAAAGACCTTTGAGAACATCAAGTCCTGCTATTAACCTACACTGCTAATACCACCACTAAACCATGTCCCTAAGCACCACATCTACACACCCCCAGGGATGGTGACTCAACCACCTACCTGGGCAGCCCTTTCTAATGCTTGACAACCCTTTTGGTGAAGAATTTTTTCCTAATATCAAATCTAAACCTCCCCTGGCGCAACTTGAGTCTGTTTCCTCTAATCACTTGCTACTTTGAAAAAGTGACCAACCACCCACCTTGCTACAACCTCCTTTCTGGTAGTTGTAGAGGCTGATAAGGTCTCCTCTTCTCCAGGTTAAACACCCCAGCTTCCTCAGCCGCTCCTCACAGCACTTGTGCTCCAGACCCTCCACCAACTCCATTGCCCTTCTCTGGACACACTCCAGCACCTCTTGCACCGCATCAGTTCTGTGTAGCTGAATTAGGGGGAAAAACATTAAAAGTTTTTAATAGATAGAAGAGATGCATTTCTTACCACTGGGCAGGTCCAGCTTGGTGCACCAGCCTTTGTCCCAGCAGCAGGGGTAGAACAGTTAGGGTGCAAATGTCTCTGTACTGATTGACCCTGTGATGCACAATTAGATATGTTTTGACAAGGAACTGCACAGGGCAGTGGTACCCTTATTGGTGGTAAGACAGTCAGGGGCATGGTCCCTACTTTGCCATCCCCCAGCAAAGTCCAGGCTTGAAGCTGTCAAGACTAGGGTACAAAACATGCCTGGGGAAGAGGGAAAGTCCTCATCACCTTTCCTGCAGGAAGTCACAGTGACTCTCTCTGTCCTTCCTACCTTTGCTACAGGGACCGCTAGCTTGTATTTCTCCCCATCTGACTATTCCAGCTCTGCCATTCAGCCTTTTTCTTCCCTTTCTTTTCCTGGGGTAGATACACCATTCAAACAGGGAGTGTATGCTTTTAGTTTTATCTGTAGTGCATGAAGTCCTCAGTCAGTGCCACACTTTTTTATTATTGCTGTTCTACAAATTTCTTTCTAATTAGACGTGATATGAAGTTACCTGTGTCTGCATGTCTTCCACTCTAATTTTCCTTACCAACATTTTTAATATTTCAGGTGTTGATTGGCAGTGGGAATTCTGCCTTACTGACATACAGATCTCAAATTAATGCTGTTATTAATGAAAATTAGCTACTGTGGCTACAGTTAGCATTACACAAATAAGAGAATGTGTCAAAATCATAGCCAGGCACAAGAGATGCCAGGGTAAAATGCAGGCAAGAAATGGAATTGCTCATGTACTGGAAGTTAAGCACTTGAGAATCGCACTGTACTGTGCTTCACAAGTAATTGGACTGAAAATGTATTCAGCCTCCAGTCCACTGCACAAAACATGGTACTGTGGACTCAGATGTAAACTGAGAAGACAGCTACAGTCAGCACTCCCTGGTTTCAGACAGGACCGGGGAAATATTCCAAACTTTTTCTGCAACATGGAGGTCATGATAGAAGAAATAGAGAGACCATTATGCACATTTTAGCCTTGGAAATAATTTGCAATATGAGCACTGCCTCTGTTTATTCTGAGCTTACATTTGGCTTTGTCGGGCAGCATCCAATGAAACTTATTGCTGCCTTTGAAAATATTGTTTCCCACCACAATTTGATTCTGAGAGAAATTATAATGAGAAGTCTGAGGGAACAGGGCAACCCAGATGAAAGAGGGTTGTGCAGCAAGTCCTTTCTGAATAAAGCAAGCATGTCCAGTAGGAATGATTTCCGAGGAAAATAAATAAGAATATAAAGGTGGCAAGTATCAAAAGATGTATTGCCACCAGAGAAATACTGATGCCTGGAAAAAGACTACATATTTCACTGTCATTTACCAAAAAATGTAGGTATTATTCATTTTAATGAATTAAGTTACAGTAAGTTAATGATGATTCCCAAACTCAATAACCATCACACAAAAGGACATTTTTTAAAAGTATTCTGTATTAGAATTTAGAGAGCTTGTCACAATGAAATATGAATGATGTCAAATATGCACTGAAGAATGCTGAATGAGGTTACAGGAAAGTCACACGCAAAGTGATGCTTCTGAAAAGACAGAGTGTTTGGAGCTGAAGTCTTAAAGTATGCATGTTAACAACAAGTTCTGTTCAAACACTGACAAGAAAATGCTCTCTAAGGATGACATTTTCAGGAGAGTTCAGCACCTATTAGCTCCTGAGGAAGTCATTTTGACAGCATTCGGTGTTAAAGTGAATTGATGGGTGCTGAATGCTTTCCCACATCTAAAACTGGGCATGGAAGTTTAAAGCAATTCTCCCATCTCTCCCCTCCTAACTCATTCTTACAATAAAAGAAAACGTACCTGCCTCCCAGCTCCCCACCAATAAAACCAAAACAAAACCCCCAAAACACAGAAATCCTTGTTGAATTGTCTTTGCAGAAAGGCAGTTGGCAAAAATGGTTTGTAAAAGCGTTTGTTGTTTCAGGTCTGCTGTAGGTAGTCCCGTCTAAGTTTAGTAAGACATAAGGTCAGTTATCCAGAGTTCAGCAGTGGAAGTTCTTTGAACAAAAACGTATTGTGATTTAAAAACTGGCAAAGAATGTGCTAGGATAGGAAAGCTGAAATACCTGAACCTCCTTGGCACTTCAGACTCTGGAAATATAACACATATTGTACAGGCTCTTCAAAGGAAAGTGCATAGTTCTGACCTTATACTTGACTTCATTATCACCAGCAATCACTTCTGAAGCAGTCAACAGTATTTATAAACCCAGCACCAGGTTTTGTTTTGCTCTCAGCCATTTATTGTTTCAGTGACTAAACTCTTTCATATTTCTATTATGTTCTTCTTTATTAGCAACTTGCATAAACAAGTAAATAATTTGCATTTCTACTCAAAAACATGCACAGACATTCACAAGATCTGTCCAAGAACACTTCAGAATATTTTTGCTTCATAATTAGGCTATCTTTTAAGAGAAGGGGTATGAGGATGAGGCCATCTGGATACTCATAAAGCAGTGTCAAGCCCATTAAGAAATGCTACTATGACTGATTCATACCACTTGCATTCCTGATTTCCCAGGGAAGTGTTTATGTCTTTATACCTTTACCTAACAAGCAAAATCCATGCTTTTACTTTGTCCAACGCAGACTATTCCTGCACATAATAAAGTCCTTGAAGACCGCTGGAGAGAATTACATGAGTTCCTAAGTTACTGCAACTATAAACTGAAGTGCAGAATCTAGAGACCTGGAAGGTGTCCTGGAAGACTCAAATACTGTTCATCATAAGAACACAGTCAGAAGATAAATACAAAAGTGAATTGTGACAAGTGTACATCTATCAGTCCTTGCACCTATTCATCGACTCATGTTCTTTCCCCTTTCTGTCCAACATTTCTTAATGGGCCTGACATTTTTTTAAAATGTGATTTTTTGATGGATGTTTTCAGAAGCATTTAATGAAACCATATTACTCTTCTGCTCTTCCTTATAGCTCAAAATGTGTTTTGTGGATCCATAGCAACCTCATCTTTCCTCAAAGGAAAAAGAATGCATGATACTTACTTGGATGGGTAATATCTGAGGAAAAACAAAAAGCCAGAGAGAAGGTCCCAACATTCCTAAACTTTTTCACTCTGCTGTAAAATACCAACATTTTTGTGGACATTCTTTGCTAATTGAAGCACAGTTTAACTACCAGCTGGGATGGTGACCTCTCGTTTGAAATAGCATTAAATCATCTGAGATGCTATTTTACACGTATTCAGATGTCACAGTAAAGAATCTAATTTGTATTTCTCTGTCTCATAGTCCTCTATTATTATTATGTGCATCTCAAAAAAACCCTCTTTCCAGGAGCACTGAGGAACAGTTATTCTCTCAAATTAAAAAAAAATGTGGTTTCCTTCTTGTCTAGGCAGCTTTATGATTTCTGTCTCTGGGCCCTAAGAGCACATGGATGCACCTGAAGGTGTTTTTAGGCTGCAGAAATGGCTGTGACACTGAGGTCTGCCTCACACTCATCCTGCTGGAGGTATTCTCACCTGTGAGAGGGAAGAGTATTTGCCTTCCCACAGAAAACATCCTGCAAGTTCACTGCTGAGCTGCAGGGAGAAATGCTGTGCATCTCCAAGCGCTGCAGCTGAACTCACCGGGGAGCTGCACAATGGGGCAGATTCTCCAGCCCTCGCCAAGGAATGATTTTCCTGCGTGTCCTGAAAAAGCCATGCGCATCCTTGAGGATAGATGTGTGTAGATCTTATCTGCGGGCCACAAATGCCTGCTGTTTGATCTGAAACCCCAGGAGAACAATCACCATGGCCAGGATCTGAACTGCAGTGGGATAAAAACCCTCATAATTGGAACTCTGAAAATGCACTCCTGTTGGATCACTTGCCCTTGGTTATTTTAGAGCTGCCAACAATACTTACTTCTTTTGTAATTGCCTAAAGGGTTTCAGTAGCTACAAAAAAAGAAGAGCTAGAGAAAGTTACACTAACTTTTTTCCTGACCCAGGTCCCTTTAAAATGCTGCTTCCAGCATTCCCATCCTTCGCTGCCCACCCCATCACTCCAAATACAGCTTGTTCCAGCTCCAGAAGGGTGTTCAAGGTAGTCTCCTCCTTGTACTGTACTGAAACAGGGAAATGGGAACACAAACCTAATGGGGTCATCTTGCTGTTACAGATATGATGTTACCGGCAATAAACTCTGGTAAAGGCAAAATGGCACACATGAATGTTTTAGGAAAAAAGGGAACATACATGGACTGCCCAAGCAGAGAAATTGTTTGTTTTGGTTTTGGGTAAGTTTTGGTAGTTTGTTTTGGGTTTTTTTCTGTTTTATTTTGTTTAGCTTTCTGAAGCTGCCTTTACTATTTTTTTTTAGATAACATTTTTGAGATATGGCAATAAACAAATCTCAGAGGAACATAAAATAAACAGGAAAGAGATAAGAAAAATCTCATAGCATTCTAATAAGGCTGCAGAAATGCACAACCATAGCTACTCTTAGTTATTGTCAATGTGAGAGGTTACAGAGTGAGATTCTTATCCTGACAAAAGTTGACTCCAAACAAACTAAAATATTAAACAAGCATTGCCAGACAGCAGGGGAAAGAAACAGTGTTGTAGCCCAAATAGTAATCAATCTGATGCTTCTTCAGAGAAAATAAAGAAAATACTGAAAAAGGGGAAAAGGCCATTTTATACTTTCTTTCCAGAGACCAAAAGTGGGAGAGAAAACTTGGGAAACGGCTAAGAAACAGGAAGCTCTTAATGCTGCTACATGTACAGTCATGGGCACCTTTCACCCTACCTGCTGAAAGACAGACCTCTCCTACTCCTCTCCCACAGACTCTTGACAGTTCACATCTCTGATAATGCTGAAGTTTCAGCCATTACTTTTATTTTCACTACACAGTAAGTGATGGCACAGAGTAAAATCTTACCCTTGCTGAGAAAATAAAATCTTGCGTTCAGCATGTGATTTTCCACCAAAACACTGCAGCATCAGAAGTTACTGATTTTATTGTTGTTTTTTGTGATTATTTTCTTCTGTCTTAAGCACCTAAGGCAGCCACACTGAAATAATCTTCTGTTAGACAGAAAGTCAAGGATCCTGGACTTCCCACATCCTGCCGACTTCCCTCAAATGCTAGTCACATTCGCAGACTGTACTTGGCTCAGCACATACCAGGCTGGGGTGAAGACGAGCAGAAACTTTCTCAACTCTTTCTTCACTTTGCTGATGGTGCTGTCATCCCTAAAAAAACAGGAGATGGCCATTACAAGGTTACCAAAAGTCAGGCAATCAATAAAGGGTACTATTTATGGTGTCGTCGTTTGCAACAATGACTGTTTTTCCCACTGCTAAGGCAGAGATGAGGTGATCAGGATAGCTAGTAGTTAACTACTGGTGAGCTTTTTGCAACAACAGTCCTTGGAAAGTTTAGAGTCCTTAGAAGTGAAGGTGGTGGAAGTGGAACCTGCCGGAGATACAATGAAGGATATTGGTGAAGCTGCTAGAATCCAGTCAGAAACTGAATTGTCTTTTTAGGAATCATTTTAGGTTTTCCTTGAATTTCAGCACAGGGCATGTCTCATGTCAACAAATTTCTATTTCCAAGAGAAAACTCAAAAAACAAAAACCTTCTAAGAATGTTCAAATATAGGTATCAGAGAATCAAGTTGTGTTTGTATATAGACAAAAATTGCCCTTATAGCTCAGCCTGAAGATGTTACCAGATCTTCCTGCCAGTACAGAGCGATGAAGAACAATCCCTCGAATTTCCAGGACCAATCTAATTTTCTTCAGGTGTTGCAAATGGGTTTCTTTCTGAGAATTTTTTCAATATGTTCTTGATTAATAGTGTGCTGGGTAGGTCTATGTCAGTTTATAAAGATAAAATACCCCTCAGAGGCTTCACCTGAGCAGCAGCCCAGAGATATTCTAAGAATGTTATTGCAGTCAGAAAGAAATTTGAACATTTTCTTCTCCATGCAATAGCACTATCTCTGCTCTCTGCAATCACAGGTGAAAATAGGGAAGATCTTCATGTTCACATCTCCAGCTGCTTTCCACTTATCCAAAACATACTTCAGGCTAAAGAACTACACATACCATGACAAAGATTCACCTTTTGGAGTTTTTTTGGGGTTTGTTTTTTGGGGTTTTTTATGGGTTTTTTTGTAAACAGAATTCAGGTATTTCAGAAACTACAAGAGTTATTAGCACAAAGTACAATAAGTTTTCTAATTTTTAGCAATTCAGATCAAAGGCAACATTCCACTCCCAATACCATACGTGCTAAGTTTGGTAACAGAAACAAAGTATGGTATTCCTAAACAGCTGAATAAAACAACTAATATCATAGTTAATCTCTTTTGAAATGGTTTGTTACTCATGGTTAATACACGGGAGTATATGGAAGACAGTTTTCTGTCTTCCCCAGCAGAATCAGGATTCTCTCATGGACTATTCATCACATCCAACCCTCAGCTTCCCAGTCTGGGGTATGGAAACTCGACCCTTTAATTTCTTGTAAGGTTGCTTTGAGGAGTCTGCCAACAGCCACGAGATGCTCAGATACCGTTTCAGAATGGGATTTTATTGACAATCATAACAGTGTGTCACAAAAAGCAAAAAAAAAAAAAAAATAAATAATTACAGGTAAGTAGCAGTACATCTACTAAAGGGGAATCACACACTACCATTCACAAAATTCCCAAAAATTTTTAGAAAAGAAAAAAAAAAAAGAGTGAGTACAAGAAAACCAACAACTTGGGTAAGCACAAGATTCATCAGATGGCTCTCAGTTAGACTGTGTGACTGTTAAAATATCTAAAAACAATGCATGCAACATAATCTTAACAAAACTTAGATTCTTCTGGGTGGAGGGTTCAAATCTGTTGCCTTGTTCTCATTATCTCCATTACTGTATTTTTTCTACAGTTGGACTCATTGTCATGGTTGGCTGTTCTCAGAGATGCATCCCCTGTTCAATATTAATGCATGCCAGAGGTATGCTACAGAAACTTACATTTGTAATGGTCCAACTTGACATTTTTCAGTTGGGCAACAAAAATCTTTATCCTTGAAAAAAGTGTCTTTCACGGCTGGCTGGAAAACTTTGATAGGCTGAGTTGAGATGTTAAGCAATTTAAAGTGGAAGATATAGTTTGAAAAGAATGAGAAGAATTGCCAGTGAGGAGATTTGAATGGAACAGCATTTAAGTGACAGCTAGGAACACAACCTGCAGTAGTTTTCTAGGAACTTGAGAAGAATTCAGGGAAGACCTATGAAATATTAATTTTTATCTGACAGGGTACACTTTAAAATGGTGCTTTCTAATATGAGATACAGCATTGGAAACAAAAAAGAGAGACAGGTGTTCTCTGGTGTAGGAGACCCAAAGTTGTCACCTGTATTTGGAACAGAAACAAGTAGAATAGATCATCTCTGATGGCATTTCTCAGTTAGTTTGTCTGTAGGACTTTTGTTCACAGGGAAGGTAGCTCTTGGGTCAGGAGTAGGGGGAATGATCTGTCCAGTTTTACACTGCTGTATATGCAAGGCAGCTCTTCCCTCCTCAGCCCACATTATCAGAGCCTCTTGGGTCTCACTAAGCTGCAGTGCTGTTCCTCTTTGTTCTAACAAGCCTGGGCTTTCTGTCCATTACCCTCGTGAAAATATAGTCCACATGCACCAGTCTAGCATGCCCCAAGATCGCTTAAAAATAACTTCTAACTGAATCCACATGTTTCAGTACAGCTTCTCAGTTCACTGCTTCGTTTCTTCAGTGGATGACAGTTTACACTCAAGTCTTAAAATTTCATGAGTCAAAGCAAAAGGCAAACCTCTACTCCAGTCTTCTGCCTCGGTTTCCCCATTACTCTAGGATATTCTTTAGGATGGGATTGCCTGCTATCTTGCATATCTACCTGATGGTATTTTTTTTAACCGTGTGTGTTGGTTTTAGTCAGGACAGAGATAACTTTCTTCACAGTGACAGGTATGAAGCCCTGGGTTTGGATTTACCCTGAGAAAAGCACTGATAAGGTGTCTTTTTAGCCAGTGTTGGGGAGTGCTTGCACCAAATTCAAGGTCTTTCCCAGCTTCTGATACCCACTGTGTTCCCAACTTTCTCACTACAAGTAGTGTGTGGGGACACACAATTAAGACGTGGGGGGACACACAATTAAGACAGCCCACCCAAACTGTCCAAAGGGAGATTTCATTCCATAGTACATCATGCTCAGTACACAAGTGGGGAGTGGGATCTGGGGGGCCATTACACTCTCTTTAGACTCTCTAACTCTCAGTTTGCTCCTTCGCTAACTCCTTTGTTAGCTGCTTTGCTAACTCCTTTGCTGGCTCCTTCATGAGTGAGCTGGTGGGTCAGTTGGCTTTCTCAGTCATTCTCTCACTGATGGAGCTCACTCAGACTCTGCTGCGATTGCCCTCAGGCTCTGGATCTGACTGTCACTACCTGGGGCCTGGCTGTGTGTCAATCAGCAGATGGTGAGCAACTGTGTAATTTTTTTTATTTGCCATTATTTTAATTACTTATTATTAGTAATATTTGTATATATTCATTTATATATACATTATTCACTTATATTCAATTAGTAAATGGTTCTTATATAAATTTTATGAGCTTCCTTGTCTTTTTCCTCCAATTCTTCCCCTCCACTGGAGGAAGCCAGTGAATGGGGGGGAGGCATGAGAGCGGCTTCATGCTGTTTCGCTGGCTGGAGTTAAACCACAACACCGTGATGATTACCTCCACCTTGAGGTTGTGGTTTAACACGTGTTTCTTTTGTAAGGTCATACACATTTACCTGCACACACCTTGTAGTTTCCCATGTAGTTTTCACTAATACTAGTGGACAAACATTAGCAAGTTTTTATATATTGTGGCCTGCTCCTGAGACACTTCCAGCAAACAGATAATCTTCCATTTCCACTATATTAGGCACTGCTGCTCTCATCCCAAGTAACAAGCATTATGATTGTACAGTTGACCATAGCCCTTAATCTCAGAGGCATGTTGGCCCAACCCTTATCAGCAGTGCTGTGGGTACATAAATTATAACCCTTTCTGCCAACATATTTTCTTAATTGGACATGAAGCGAAAGAGAAGTTTTCACCTACACTAGTTACTCATTAATTGCTCTAGCTAATTCATCATGACCACCACTGGCTTTGGGACCATCACAAAGCACGGTTCAGACCATGAACTCATCTTCCCTCTTCCCTATTAATGTTCAGTTCTGCCCATAAAGCTGTAGTCATTCCAGTTTCACAAATGGAGACCCAGGCAAAGAAAATATAACACATGATCAAGTTTCCACAGAAAATTAGCACTTAAACCACTGTTCTGAATACCATTCCTAAACACCAGAATAATCAAATTAACCAGATGGACCAGTTTTTACTTAAGGAAGAGTTTCATTGTTTATTCTAGTAAACAGCACTGAGGGTTTCTCCACTGTTAAACAAGTTGTCATTTTTTGCTAAGTACAAAAATATTTGCTAACCTTTTATTAAGGTTAACAAAACTGACAAACTGCTTTGTAGTGCTATCCTATCTTTAACGTAGCATTTCAGAATAATTCACATTTTCAGTGAAGCAAGTTACAGACAATGTCAGTTTCCATGCAAAAATAACATCTTTTTGGCATTTTTAGTTTGTGCCATTTCCTGAATGTCACTCAAAGGTAGTATTTTGTATTTAGTCCCCATGGTTCTTTTAGGCAAAAAACTCAACATTCACTGAAAGTTATAAAACATGTATTATTTACCTAAGTGAAAAATTCCCAATAAGCAGGGGTTTACTCTCTGCATATATTATTTAAAAGAAGTTTGCTTTATTTATCATATATTTGTGCAATTTGTTATGCAGATTTTTTTTTTCCCACTAGTAGAATACGCACACTGGGCACTATCATCTTGTTACAGTGAGCTGCTGCCTGAGAAATGGAGGACAGCAAAAGACACACCACTTCCAAACACTGGGAAAAGGACTCTGCTCATGACAGCAAGTTCCACATCTCTTACAAAATTTGCTTGGCTCACAGGTCCTACTATCCGCAGGGAAAATGTCAGGTAACCATCCCATCATGTGGAGCTCTGGTCCACCTGGATGCTCTTGACAGTTTCCTGGAGAGGCTGAGAGCTTGGCATGGGGAGGGAAAGCAGAAATTTGCATATGCATGTGTCTGTTTTCTTAACACAAATGTGCAGTTAATATTGACCAGGAGCAGAATGACAGTGTCCAGGTCCTGAAGGGGTTGAAATGAAGTTGAATTTCTGTGTAAGGAAATCTGAAGAACAACAAGTAACAAAGACTCAGGTTTTAAGGAAAGGTTGTGATTTCCTCAGGGGAGCAGGCAGGGTTTTAAAGGCAGCATTTTCCATTGGCAAGAGTGAGCCACCCCTATCCTCAGGCAAACAAGCAGGTTTGTCAGGAGACACTCTCTATCTTTGGAAAGTTTCAAGTCCCTATGGGATAAAGCCCTGGGTAACCTGTTCTGACCCCTCACCAGAACGTGCTGTGGCAGAGGGTTGGATTAGGGACATCCTGAAGTCCCTGCCAGCCTAAATTGTCCTAGGATCCTATCATGAGAAAGGGTGGGACGAAGACAGACATAAGATTTGACTTAAGAAAATTTCAGGTTTGCAGCATAATCGTGTTGCTGCAGAAGATGGCTGATGCACTAGGTAAATGAACCAGTGCCTACGTTGTCTCATCTAAGTTTCATGAGAATCTTTTTGCCTCTTCTGAGGAGAAATACTTGCACTGCCACATCCAAGTAATATGTCTTTCAGCATAAATAGATGTCAAACACTCCTAAGCAGAAGAGCAATACTTATGCTCCATTAGCCACTATATAATGATAGAAGGCAGACCTCCAACCCACCCTGCAGATGAACACTCACCTCGTACCAAACTCAAGCTTTTATGTCCCCAGAAAGATAATATAAAGTTACTATCAGACATGATAAAATAGCTTTACTAGTGTGGTAGATACTTCATTCCATTTCTGTGCATTTCTGTGCATGTATCCATACACATTTACAGCCTGTGTCATTAGATGGGGAAAGGATGTATCAATGTTAACCATCAGATTTCTTCATTTTTCTTAACACTTCACTTCTGTGAAAGGTTCCTACCCTTACCCAAGAGCCAGACACCCACAGCATATAGCATGGCCCATTTAAAAAACATTTTCTCTTCAGCAAGTCAAACATGGTCACTAGTGACCTTGATGGTCTTCTTGTTTCCTCGTGCTGTTATTTGGTAATTTACAAATGACATAGCACCTTTATAGTCATGATCAAACAGAAAAGAACACAGTAAGAGGAGAGGCTCAGCTCTGAGCAGAGCAAGGTCCTGAGAAGAGGGGAAGTCCACGAATTTCAGAAACAGAGCATGGAGATACCTATGACCCAACCTCTTGGCTTACAATACTTCATGCTCACACAGTGTAAATGCACATTCTTTAGTAAACGCTGGACAGGAAACTTTTTACTTTTTTTACAGGATAGCAAAATAATTTAAATATTTTCACAACTATTCTGTATAGGGTATATAACACTCCTCTGACCTCTCACAGAAGGGTAGATCCCACTTTTTGCCTTGCTTCATCAATATGGGATATAAGAAATACAAAGGATTTGTTTCCCCTCTAATACCTCACACAATTTCATATTTGAGAGGTATGCTAAAAACAAACAATTACTGGTGTTCAGTTCAGCTCCTCCAATGGTTTAGATGGTCTGAGTTCCTTTTACTTTAGTGGGGAATCAACAGTATCAGTCAGATACAAAGAAGAAGGGGAAAAAAGAAAGCCAAAACTGTAGTCTTACTTTAAAGATATATTCCCTTGGTAAAGTGTGACCAAGAAAACTAATAAATGTTAAGACCATTCCCCTGAATCTTTCATGGATTTAAACCCTGTTGACTCTTTACAGCACCCACAGCTGAACAGCTAAGCAGGAGGACAATCTATTACATTGTTTTTCTGATTTTAAAAAATACTAGAGCAAGTCAAGAAATAAAATCAGCTTAAATGTCAGTGCTTAGAAACAGGGTAAGCACAGCAAGCCAACTACCAGTAATCCATCTCCTCATCTTCACAGTAATGTTTCATTTCTAACATCTAACTTAATTGCAAGTAGGAATAACTATTAGACCAAGAAATTGAAAGGTTTAAGCTCAGTCCTGCTTTAAATGAGTTCTGTGGATCAAAGTTGGTCTTCTGTGTGATGGCTTACAAAAAGATCCTTTCAAAAAATTAAACCTTGTTCCCATTGCCTTTACTATAAAGTTAGTGTTGAAGAAACACAGGGAAAAGGTGAGCTATTTGGTAGGCAAAATATGACTAACAGCTGATGGTCAAACCTATGACTAAATAGAAATATGCTTATTTATTCATGGAACATCAAGGGAAAAAATATGACAGTGTAAATCTTGACACAAAGTTCAAATTTCACTAACAAATACATGTATGTTTTCCTACTCTCCAACAACCCTACAAATGTATTTTATTGTCCAGTCAGACACAGTTGTCTGTGCAGCCCATGTCAACTCAGATAGAAAATGGCCTTCTAGCCTTGCTACATCGGTTCTGATGAAATCCATTATTTCCGGCTTATCTTAGAACACATTTTGGAAATTAGGCACCCACACTCCAACTAAATTTGTGGTTGCTCACCCCCACAAAGTGGCCTTCCTGAAGTATTCACCATGAAGACATGAAGTCATCCTGAAATGAAAATATGGCAAGGCATTAGCTGTTACAATCAAAGTCGATCTTAATTTCTCAACACCTTAATTTACTCAGCTGGATATGCTAAATGGACATCTTAACATTTGTCACATACAACTTGTAATCTGTTTGAACATATTTTGACAAGATATCTTCCAGTTAAACTCTAATTCTGAGTTTCATTACCTAATTCCGTTCTTTGAATTCAATAAATCTACTTACAATGTCATGTTTCACCTGGTTGAAGAAAAGATGAAGAATTTGCACTCAGTTAAAAATCTCAGATCTTAGAAGTCTTAGGAACTGAATAGTATGGATTCCGCATCAGATTTGGTCCTAGTTTCAGCACTGGTGGCCATGGGAAAGTGGACAACCTCTTTGACCCCACTGCAATGTCAGGACTGGAACTGAAGGAAATGTGAGACTGCCAAACCTGGGAGCTGGAGATATTGCAGGAACTGTTGGAGGCTCCATTTTCTGTGTGGCCTGTGAATAAAGATATTTATCTTGCCTATTATTTATTATCAATCAAAAGGTTCATTAAAATTGTAAGAGCCAGAGCATGATATTTCCAAGTTAAAGATGGAACAAGGGAGGTGTTATCCTTCCACCTCTGAGGTCTTCAGATTTCCATAAATTCAGTTGGACTGGAAGAAAGCAGGACAACACAATACAACTGAAGCTCCTGACTAGGTGAACCTGGCCTTTCAGCCTTCTGCACTAGGCTGACTACCTTGCAATTTAACATTCAGAAAGGATGTTTTCAGTACAGACCTTAAAAAAGAAATCTCCTCCTGTTACATGTTTTCTGTGAAGGATGCTATCTCAACACTTCCAGAAAGGCAGCAGAATAAATAGAGCTCTTCTTCAGTGCTACTCTTCTGCAAAAGTATTGCTGTTACTGATTGGTTGTTTAATGAATATGGTTTCTCAGAAGACAAGATGTATCAATGATATTATCTGGGATAAACCCATCTTATATTTATCAACTTTGAGGTATACATTCTTTACCACAGGTAGGATATCTGAATTGTCCAGGGATGTCATGGAAGCTTCATCATCAAATGTTTGTAAGAGCCAGTTGGATCAAGGTTGTCTGTTAGGAGGAACAGATGATCCTGCTTTGGGAGGCAGGGGTGACGCTCCAGATACTTTTAAATTGGTTTTGCAGTACCTGCAGCTACTGAGTGTAACGACTAGGTCTAAAAAGAGAAAATGAGACTATCTAGAGTGGCAGAGACACCCTCTGATCTGAAGTTTTATGCCCCTAGTTTTCTGTATTCCTCCAGTAACTTAATGTGCCATAATGTTTTCAATAAGTAACTCAGCTGATAGAAAACCCCATACAATTTCTTTCAGACTTCTCTGTCCCACTATCCACAAGCTTCAGTGATGAGAAGGTGAGAACAAGAATACAGGTACTCATCTATACATAGAACCGGTATAAAACTTGCCATGGTTCACACTTAAGCCATGACAAAAAGGCCAAAATGTAAAATCCAATGGGCTATGAAACATCCAAGTATTTTTCCCTCCCTCCTCTTCCTAAACCCTGGGAAACATGAAACAAGTTTATAAGGCAAAATTCCTTAACGATCTAGATGGTCAGATAGAAAATTAAACCTATTTTATAGCACTGCCATGACATAGAATCTTTTCCATTCCTTAAAATAAATCATTTTCCAAAATCATAGAATCATAGAATGGTTTGGAAGAGACTTTTGAAAGTCACCTAAGCCAACACCCAAATTAATACAGTAAATGAATACATCAAAGAAAAAATAATCTGAATTTTCTGAAAGGGCAGGAAATCCAACCCAAACCATTCTATGATTCCATGATTCTATGAAATCTGTTTTCTAACCATTTCTTTTGGGGACGATACAAGGAGAAACTCCCTTTTCAGAATGATAAACTAAAAATGTATATTTCAACTGATGATACATTTCTCCAAACAAGCTAACAGCACTCAAAAGCCATCCTTGGCTTGTTTTTTTCCTCTTTGGGTGAATTATGAGCTAAGTCCATTCCCAAATAAACCAATCAGCTCAGGTTTTTCCTCATCTGATATGTTGCCTACTAGAATGAACAGCCTGACCTCTTTCCAGACAGAAAACCCTTTTCTAAGGCACTCACATAGGTAACATGCTCAGCCAGCGTGACCAATTTAAGCTGCTTGAATTTTGAAGATGAAGTCCTTTCAACAAGTTGTTTGTCACTGAGAAAAAGGGAGAGAATTATAGATGAGACAGCTCTAAACTGCGAAACCTCATCTCACAGGTACTTAGTTCAAGGCTGTTGGTGAGTCTGAAGAATTGGAAGGGGAGGTGGAGTTTCACATGTAACTCTCCCTTTGACATTTTCTGTCTGGTGACTTTGCTATTCTTATCCTGAAGCATGAAGCTCAGCACAAAACTGGTTTAGTAGTCACAAAGCACATTTTGAAATACATAACTTTATTTATACTGCACAGGAAAATAAGGTTAATAATTCAGGGCTGCCATTTCTACTCTCGGAACCAGATACCTGGAAGTCAGGCCTCAGTTCACCTATGGATCTAGACAGATTCAGCCTTCATAAATGAAATTGCTTTTAAAGCCTTCAGATAGGATCTTAATTGTTGTTAGACTCCTTCTGCAGCTGCCAGACATGCACCAGTTTCTGCAGGTGTTTGTATATTTATTTTAAGGAGAGAAAAGAGCTGTAGAGTAGCTAGTCAACTAAGATATCTCAAAAGGTTGATCTAAACTTTCAGCAGAGCAGAGAAGCAAGCCTCGTGGTTTACAATAGGAAGCTAAACAGTCAAACAAAGTGTATTTAAAATTCTTAATTCTGCCATGAGCAATAGGTGAAGCTTTACACAGCTGCTTAAGTTAAAAACAGCTGTCAGCATGGGTGGGAGGAATGGTAGGTGTGTAAAATTTCCTATTCATCTGATTTTTCCTTAACTTTTACAAAATACAGTTGTTAAACCTCCCTTGACATCTTTTTCATGTGTTTTCATCCTGAACTGCTGGGAAGCCATATTGCCAGAAATCACATTTGAACTGTAAACAGTCACTATTAATTGAAATAAGGAATACAGTTCAACGTAGATTGTGTGGAAATGAGTAGAACATACCCTTGTGGGAGATGTCTTTGCTGATGCTGAACTGTGTTCCTTAAAACAGAATACAAAGCTATTTAATGATGACCAAGGATATGGTCCTGAGAAGCTTTACATGCCTCACAATCCTCACTTCAAACAGCAGCGCTACTGAAGTTAAGAATTGTCTTCATGAATGTCCTAGCAGGAGCAATACAGCACAGCAGCAAAAGCTTAGAGTGGAAAAGCAAGCTCATCAAGGTCTGACTGCAGGTCCCTCTCAGATACTACTGACTCCCTGGAATTTCAATAATACGCATAAAACTTTTAAGGTTTGCTTTGCAGAGATGCTGCGCATCCAGGGTCCTGCTGAGGTCGGTGAGAATGACAGGAGTCAATATCTCTGAATCAATATCTCAATATCTCTGAGTCACTATCTCTGGCATCACTAGATGGATGGACGAGGGGAAGGCAGGGAATGTGGTCTGCCTTGACTTCAACAAAGCTTTTGACACGGTCTCCCATGGCATCCTCATAGCCAAGCTTAGGAAGTATGGACTGGACCATTGGGTGGGGAGGTGGATTGTGAACTGGCTGGAGGAAAGAGCTCAGAGAGCTGTGGTCAATGGGGCAGAGTCCAGATGAAGGCCTGTGGCTAGTGGTGCCCCCCAGGGGTCAGTGCTGGGTCCAGCACTATTCAATATATTCATCAATGACCTGGACGAAGGGATAGAATGTCCCCTCAGCAAATTTTCTGATCATACCGAACTGGGAGGAGTGGCTGCCATGCCAGAAGGCCGTGCTGCCATCCAGCGTGACCTGGACAGGCTGGAGAGCTGGGCAGGAAGACATTGAATGCAATTCAGTAAGGACAAGCATAAAGTGCTGCATCTGGGGAAGAACAGCCCGATGGATCAGCACAGGTTGGGGGCTGACCTGTTGGAGGGCAGCTCTGGGGAAAAGGACCTTGGAGTCCTGCTGGACAACAGGTTGGCCATGAGCCAGCTGTGTGTCCTCGTGGCCAAGAAGGCCAATGGAATCCTGGGGTGCGTTAAGAAGAGCGTGGCCAGCAGGTCGAGGGAAGTTCTCCTCCCCCTCTACTCTGCACTGGTGAGGCCTCCCCTGGAGTGCTGTGTCCAGTTCTGGGCTCCTCAGCTCCAGGAGGACAAGGAGCTACTGGAGAGGGTCCAGCGCAGGGACACTGAGATGATGAAGGGCCTGGAGCACCTTCCATCTGAGGAAAGGCTGAGAGAGCTGGGGCTGCTCAGCTTGGAGAAGAGGAGGCTGTGGGGGCATCTTATCAATGCTTATTAGTATCTAAAGGGTGGGTGTCAGGAGGCTGGGGCCAGGCTCTTCTCAGTGGTGTCCAGTGACAGGACGAGGGGCAATGGCCATAAACTGGAAAACAGAAGGTTCACCCTGAACATGAGGAAACCCTTCTTCCCTGTGAGGGTGACAGAGCCCTGGGACAGGCTGCCCAGAGAGGGGGGGAGTCTCCTTCCCTGGAGACTTTCCAAAGCCACCTGGACTTGTTCCTGTGTGATCTGCTCTAGGTGATCCTGCTCTGGCAGGGGGGTTGGACTAGATGATCTCCAGAGGTCCCTTCCAACCCCTGACACTGTGAATCTGTGTGAATCTGAAAATTCAGCAGTTCACATGGAGAAAAACCTCATATGGCAGAAAAATGGAAGCCAAAGTTTTGCTAATCTAGGTAGAATATTTGTTGTGGAGGTACCCCCAGGCTCTCAAATCCAGGTCCTTCTTGCAGGTACATAATGGACCTGAACCCATTTTGGTACTAGCATCCAAGTATCCCAAACATACCACGTGTCTTCCTGGATACATCAGGTCCATATGTATGTACAACTTCAATCAACAGATCAAACATTCAGGTGGCACAAACTATAACTCACCCCAGTACCATACACCTCCGAGGAAGGCAGGGAAGAATTGTAAGAATTGTTTCAATACATTTTATATGGTTTGTGGACAAAAAGCTACTCAGTCATGTGGATAGTCTAGTCTTATATAATTAGTGCATTTCCCTTTCCAGCTTGAGTGGGAGGAATGGACATCTGTGTTGTTCATCTATCTACACAAAGATGAGCTATTCCTTAATTACTATGCACGAAGTAGATTTGGTCACAGCAAAGCCATCTAAATGTTCAAACAAACTTTCATCTCCGTTTTTAATCTTATTTCTTTGGCCTTACTTCCGGTGCCAGTTCAGCTTGCTAGTGATTTCAACAGATATATAAAGTAAGATTTATTTTCTATAAAACAAGTTGGACCATAAAAACAGATTTTATGGGGTTTTTTTCATGCTAATCCCATTTCCAGGAGAATTGCCATAGAGTTATTTAGGCAGCAGATTTGGATACAGGAAACACTCTAGAGACCTCTTTCAGCTGCTTCTGAAATTTCCAGGCCTTACTATTTAATCAAAAATTAAAACCTGTACAGTAGGTGTTTTGAAGGTTTTTTTATATTTAAAAAAAAAAAGTTTTTAAAAATTATTTTAAAAGAAGTATGCTTATATACTAATTATACTAACACCAAAATTATTGAACCTTAACAGTTTACCTGGAACATTAGAAATAGAGACAAAACACACAGGCCTGAATTTTAAAGGTATTTAAATTGCTAATTAATACTGCATTTCCTATAAATTAGATTTCTAAATACTAACATAATGCAAATAGTAATTCAGGGTTTTAAATTCACTGCTGATATTTCTCAGAGACTAGAACTAGAATATTGTACATTAAAAAAATAATTGTTGTTCTTCCTCTATCAGTACGGCTATTCTGTGGTAGCTGGATCACAGAGTTCAGGTCCCAGTGGCAATTTGTAGGCATGGTTTGCCCTGGTTTTCACGTCACCTGAGCAATACTGAGCAGATGCCTTCATGGCACAGTGATACAAATTACCCAGTGCACAATAAAGCACTAGCCACAGATTCAGTCCTACCTGCAAAAATACCTGGGTTTACCACATACCTAAAACCAGATCTTATTTATTTTTTCCTTTGCAGCTCAACAAAAAAATGAAAGAAAGGACATGCCACAAGCCTACTGACTTCAGTGGACCCTCCTTTAAGCCATGATTGCAGGTGGCACTTACAAGCAGGCCTTTTGCAATTTGATGCTAAAGAAATGGGGTTTCTAAGAAGGGAAAAAAAGTTTTTTAAGAAGGGTCCTATCTGTTCTGATTGATACTTGTTTTACTGGAGTTAAAAGAGAGGAAAAAGAAATTTTTGTAGGTTTGAGTCAGGAGTTTGACTAAGTAAATTGATTGACTCTGATTAGGAAAGTATTTGGCAGGATTTTCATTCTGGCTAATATAATAGATCCAACAAACTGATGGAAAAATAGATTTATGAACAGTAGGAAGTGTATATACGTGTATATATGAAATGTACACCTCGCTTCTGAAGAAGTAATAAGGATTCATTTGACAAATAATTTGCATATAAATTAGTAACTTTCTGCTATTGTCAGACACGAACCCCCCCTTGTGTTCTCTGCAGGGATTTATTGTATGGATAAGTATTTGCTGATATTTTTTTTCCAAGATCTGTAATATCTTTGGAGTTTTCCAGAGCAATATCATGCTTGAATTATCTGCTTTTACAAACATAAAGCATGTATTTTTATTAAAAGCAATTGGTAAAATTATATCCCATTAAACATCCTCCTAGAAAAACTAGAAGCATGGACAAGTTAATACAAAATGTATGATAACATAAAAATATTGTTTCAGCAATGACTGCAAAAATAACGTGATAGCTAGGCAACTTACAATATGCCCATTTTCTGAGCACAACTAATTGATGTCTGTGTATCAATTGAGTGTTCATGCATGTATGTCTATGTATGTTATAATGAATACATGCCTGATTTTCATAGTCTCAGGTTAAAATCATTCAACTGTGTTTGTGCATATACACATAGGTAGGTAAATGCATGGGTTTTAGCCCAGAAATTTGAAGTTGCTTTCAAAATTTCACGCACACTGTTTACCATTTCAAGTCACATTTTAAAATCTGGGTGTCCACTGAAGCATCTAAAGAAGACTCTCAGATGTATTTAGAGTCCCTTGAAAATTACACTCTTCATATATTTTAGGAGGTGGAACATGCTGAGCCAGCTGTAATTGAGTATTTCCCTTTTATCCCTGTCAGACAGAGCCATTGCAATCCTTTTTCAAACTACATGTTCATTATTACAACTCATACTGCAACATGCACTCCACTAACCAGATGCTCCATTTCCAGTAACTGGATTGTTCGGTTTCCAGTAAACACTCCAATAACCAGATGCTCCAGTATTTCATTATTAGTCTATTCCTCTGGAAAGAATAAATCCCATAATTCTCATTCTCTTCTGAGGCACCAGAGCTTGACAATATCCCTCAACACAGACAGAGCTCTCGCTGTGGGCGAGGAATGCAACAAGACCAAAGGCCAGGAATTTTCTTCTGACATGCCTTCTGAGGATAAAAAATACAGATTTTTGACAAGTATTTTTAACTTTGTCAGGAAGAACAAAACAAATTAATTATTCTCGTGGATTTTTTTAATCCAATTATAACATTTTGCTTATCTTATATTAAATAAGTTTAATACAGACTGAACTTGCAAGCCATCACATTGGTTCTTCCAAACTGCCATTGAATCCTCTGGGCTTTCCTACACACCAGAAATCCGCAGGAATAAAGGCAACAGGGATAATCTTCTCTCACAGGTACATGATGTTGAGAGAGATGCCTAGCTCTGGATCTAGCACTGACATATCTGCTGTATCTCCCTCTTAAGTTCCTAAACCAAATATATTTATGGATAATTATGCACCAGGACTCATGTAGGTTAATCTGTTTCAGTTTGGTTTCTGAAAGGAAGATTTTATTTTAATGCAGTTAAATTCCACTTAATTCAGATTTTCATTGGGAATATCATAATACTTCATTTAATGAAAAATTATAGTATGACAGGTATTGTCATCTTCAGAATGACATTTGTAATATTTAACTTTAAGTATAATAACTGATATAACAATTTTTCATTGCAGTTCTCTGTGAAATCTGGTGAGAAACTATACTCACGTCCCAGAGTCACGGCCTCCTGCAGTTCTCTGACTAATCCAGATATGCTCTATTTGAAATCCAAATTACCTGATTCGAAGGAGGAATTACTGCATAAGATTTCATAAACTTTGTTCTGCAGAAGATCCCAAATGACATTTATAATCAGTTCTGAATAAGGAGAGCCAAAGCTCTGTTCCTCCCTGGAGCCCGGGGAGCAGCTGACATTAGTGAAGGTCACTTTCATGGTGTCCTGAACAGTGACCAAAACAGTATCTGAGCATCACAAAGGTAACGTGAATTTATTTCATCTCTTGCCAATCCACACCTCCCCACTACTCTAAAATCAGATTACCCATTTTATTTCTTTAGATATAATTGAAAGAATAATATTTAGATTCCCAAACATATAAAAAACACATTAATGAAGCTGTTATTAGACTAGTTGCTCATTAATCTCCCTGACTAAATTAGATCCTAGAACTCATTCTGTGCAAGCCTGGTTTATGACAAATTTGTAACCTCAAGCAAATCCAGTTCTGAGTTCCAAATTTTCTGCCTGCGGCATTTCCTCTGGATTTTAGCCATGACACAGGGATGCCTAGAAAGGCCTAGGAATGAAGTCTGAGGCTTACCTAAATGTATAACTAGGCTATTCTACTCAGTGAAGGGCAGACAGGATTCAAAAATAGAGAAGATGGATGACTGATTTTTAATATCTGATTGAGATTTTTTTACCAAATCATGATGTTCTTTAAAGAGGTTGTTTCCTTTCAAAGAAATCTGAAGACAAGCTAATGCAAACATAATAATTAAAAACTAGAGGCTGGTCCTGACTGTAAAGCTTAAACCTGTATTGGGACAAAAAATGTAATTTTCATAATGCATGTATGCTTTCTTATATGAATTTTTGATGATGTAGGCCTCCAATAGAACATGTTTTAACTGTACTTTCAGTCTAAAGGGAAACATTTCTGACTCTAAGTGGTCTGGAAAAAGTACCTAAGTGCTTCTACATATGGCAAAAGTATGCAGCTCTGCTATAGTTTTCTCAGGAATCTGGGATCATCTGTGCAGGCTGGGCAAGCTTACATGTATTGTCCTTTTCTTCTCACCAGCATGACACTGCCTTCACTAGTAAAGTGTGAGGACCACATGTTAAAATTTCCAAAACTAATGACAGAAATGCAACTGCTTTTTCTTTATCATGAGAGGTTTTCAAAATCACCGTGTTTCACCTGCCATCAGCAACTTTAATTTACACCTTCTTTTTTTGTCCAGATAAATATCAAATAACTTTGGCACGTTGCCACTGATCTACCAGAATTGGAATCCAGAATTAAGAAACTGGATAACTGCCATTCCTGACACTGGTTTAGTCTTAAAAGGGTACATTTCCACCTCAGTAGTGGTCACTACCACGTTTCAGTTATTTCTCTCTTGACTTGAATCTTAAGCATTTTTCCAAATGCCTTTCCATATTTTCAGCACAGAAATATTTAATACTAAACTTAGAATAAGCTGTTCATCCCAATTTCTACAGGTCACCTTGGCATCACTAATTATTGCTCTTCCCCTACCACAGTACTGGAGCTGTAGCTAAAAGGTTTTAATTGATTATAAAGTATCCTATGTTAGGCATGCTATTCTCTCTCCCACTGCCCTGGTACATAATTATTTTGTACATAATAACAGCTTGCTCTCATTTTACATTCTTGTGTAGTGAATAGTATCCCACTGACCATCTGATATAGTTTTGTCTGCTCAGATGCCTTTTAGATAAAGGACACCATTCAAAACTGGAATTAGAAACAGTCTCTTCTTTTGTATTCTCCCTGCACCCCCACTTCTGCCCCCAGCTTCCCACTTGAAGACAGAGGAGCAAGAGAAGGACGGGGGTGAATAAGCAGAAACTCAAACAAATCTAGATGCAGCAAATTCTCCAACCACTGAGCAATAAGGTTTCATACTCTGTTGGAGAACCCATTCATCTTAATCCACCTGAAAGGTATGTACTCACAATATTTCACAATCTAAGAACTTTCTGACAAATTTATTAATTATGCACTCAAAGAAATTATTTGCTGCTTGTGGAGAATTTCTCCTGGACTTTTCTTGTGCCAGAATCCTAGCTCTTTCCTCTCTTTTTTCATTGTTTTCATTACTATGGTACAATTACCATCATCATTTTTTGGTAGTACTCTGTTATCTCACACCACAAATTCCTTGGGGAAAGGGAGTTAAAGAAATACAATAATTAAAGCAATAACTGCCTTATAAAATGAGAATATAAACCTTTTGTCACCACACCCTGTCCCCTCTCCCTCTAATTTTTCTTATATTAACCCATAAGTCTAACATTCACTGGCTTTTCCATTGCTTAAATTTAACACACAGTCTTTAGGAAAATCCTTCTGTTGTTATGATCACATCAGCATCTTCAGCCATTATGAGATGACGAAATATTTTTTGTTGGGATAGACCTGCCATCCCACTTAGCACAACAACAGGACAATTCAGGCCAAAGAGGACCTCAGGAGGTCTTCAGAACAACCGCCTGCTCAGAGCTGCCGTGGGGTCAGACCAGGTTGCTTATGGCTTTATCCTGTCAGGGCTGGAACCCCTCCAAGAATGGAGACCAACCCCACTGCCTATGTCCTCATGGGGACAAAGCTTTCCTTCATTTCCAACCCCTCTGGATCTGATGAGCTTTGTGCCCACCAGGACCCAGGACCTCCTCCCCAGAGCTGCCCCCAGCCCCACCACCATTGCTTCCGCAGCTCTGCCTGATGGGGACAGGGCCAGAGACTAGTCCTGCCCCACTCACTTGGCATCCTGCCAGACCCTTCCTCTCCCTGATCTTGGTTCCTCTTGATGGCAGTCCTGCCCCTGCACATAGCAACTGGTCTCTTCCTACCACTCAGGTGAAATTCTGGACCCACCTAAGAGAAAACATTACCCTGCCTGAGTCTACAGGGGTTCAGGATTTAAAGAAATACATTTTCAAACAGAAAAGTGGAAAACAGTATGATTATGATTCACTTCTCTCTTAACCAGTGGTTTGCAAGGACCTACGTCTAATTCTTGAGGTCTGTGAGCTAATCAGTTCATTTTAATCGAGTGGAACTCAAATATAGGGACAGCCATAGCTACCAGGACATCTGGCTTGACAGAGCAGATCCATACCCAAAAGGAGCAGCAGTAACCACACTTGGGCTAATAGAAGGGCAAATTTTCAGCAAGATGCCTTGTCTTCTATTATCGAGACACACACATTTCTGAAAACACACAGTTAAATCCCCATTCACGGTACCGAAAATTTTACGTTGTGTCCGGATTCAACAGTAGTGTGTTGATTCTCATGAATCCCCCTTCACTGCAACACAAGCAAATGCTATGGACGCAACTGAGCAACCTCTCAAGTGGCCTTTTATAAAAATATTAAGGTAAATTATATAAACAGAGAACAAGAAAACTCCTACAAAGACTGTACAAACAGAGGACAAAAATCCCTTACTTTGTAGTACACAGTATAAATAATTTTGGAAACAAAAATTTCCAAATTGCCATTCTGTTTCATATCTACAGATATGCTTCTCTCCAGCCAGGTGACATCTAAGTTTAAAATCAAAACTCTCAAGTTGCCTTTTTTTTTCCTACATCTCATGTGATGAACAACATTATCATGGTTTACTCTGGCTAGCAAAATACCGCAAAGCCGCTCTCACAAATCCCCCTCCCCTTCTCCAGCAGAGGGGAAGAATTGGAGGAAAAAGAAATAAAGAAGCTCATAAAATTGAGATAAGAACTATTTACTAATTAAACATAAATTAATATATACCAATACTACTAATAATAAATAATTAAAATAATAGAAAATAAAACATATGATACAATATGATACAATTTCTCACCACCCACTGACCAATGCACACCCAGATGCTGAGTAGTGAGAGTCAGACCCAGAGAGCCCGAGAGCCGCAGCCCAAGAGTGATCACAGCTCGAGGGCAGGAGCCGGGGAGCTGACACAGCAGACTCCAAACAAACCCTATCAGCAACAGCATGACCGGGAACACTAAGCAAACCCACCAAATCCCTCACGAATGAGCCAGCACAGGAGTTAGCAAAGCAGCTAACGCAGGAGTCAAGGGGAGTGTTAGCAAGAGAGTAAGAGACAGTAATGGGTCCCTCCTCGCCTAAACCCAGAACATGACGTACTATGGAATGGCATACTCCCTGGGTCAGTTTGGGTCAGCTGTCTGAACTGTGTGTCCCTACACTGCCTGTGGCGAGACAGCGAGAGCTGGGAACACAGCTGCAGGGTCAGAAGCAGAGAAAGACCTTGAATTCAGTACAAGCACTCCCCACCCCCAGCTGGGACCTTACCAGTACTTCCCTCAGTGCCCAGGCACAGAGCTTCCTAGCAGTCACAGTAACGGGAGTTAACCCTTTCCTGTCTGAACACAGCACAAACGTATAATGTAACAGCAGCAACACTTTCAAAAATACTTCAGATCCAATACCATACACCATGTCCTATTGACCTTCATGTAACTTAACCAGATACAGAATCTGAGGACTTGTCACCATATAAGTAAATGACAACATCAAGCACACAGATCTACTGTGCTACTGAGTAGAAGAGGGAATGAATATTCTGTGTTGTTTTCACAATTTATCTGAATGATATAAAAAACACATGAATTCTGTTTCCATAGCAGTTGGTAATGTCATTTCTTCTTGCAAGTTTAATAGGCTTTGGGCAAACTAAATAAGGTCAGACTTTGTTCTGACCTAGATTATATCTCATTTTGAAAAAGAGAGAAAGAGAATTGCAAATCCTACTGTTTGTAACCTTGATCAGCTATTTCGTATTTTTACAGAAGTTATAGTATGAAATAAGGATATATATGACTATGCCATACTGTATAGATTACCTCTTACTTAGAATGATATATTATTGTTATAAATTATTTAGTTAGCAATATTTTAGCACTCTACCTGCCAGAGTCAGGAAAGCATAACTTAAGGGAAGTGAATTTCCTGCCCACTTCTCAGGGAAAAGCTTTTGGCACTACGCAAGTCCAATGTAATGGCAGCAGCCTGAGCAAGACAAAAGAGTGAGTTGTACAATACCTTCTTACCTCATATGTAGTCCTTGCACGACCAGGAATGAAGATACAGAGGTAAATTTTGTTTATTTTTTTTGCAGCCCTGAGGAGAAAGACTTCGGTGTGCTGGTGGATGAGAAGCTGAACATGAGGCAGCAGTGTGCACTGGCAGCCCAGAAAGCCAACCGGATCCTGGGCTGTGTCAGGAGAAGCATGGCCAGCAGGGTGAGGGAGGGGATTCTCCCCCTCTACTCTGCTCTCGTGAGACCCCACCTGGAGTTCTGTGTCCAGCTGTGGAGCCCTCAGCATAAGACAGATATCGACCAGTTGGAACGAGTCCAGAGGAGGCCATGGAGGTGATCAGAGGGCTGGATCACCTCTGCTATGAAGAAAGGCTGAGAGAATTGGGCTTGTTCAGCCTGGAGAAGAGAAGGCTTCGGGGAGACTTTATTGCAGCCTTCCAGTACCTGAAGGGGGTCTACAAGGAAGCTGCAGGGAGGCAGATACTTTTTACAAGGACAAAGAGGTAATGGGTTTAAACTGAAAGCGGGGAGATTTAGATTAGATATCAGGAAGAAGTTCTTCACAGAGAGGAGGATGAGTCACTGGGACAGGTTTCCCAGATAAGCTGTGGATGCCCCATCTCTGGAAGTGTTCAAGGCCAGGCCGGATGAGGCTTGGAGCAACCTGGTCTGGTGGAAGGTGTCCCTGCCCATGGCAGGGGGGTTGGAACTGGATGATCTTTAAGGTCCCTTCCAACCCAAACCGTTCTATGATTCTATAACCGTGATTCTTTCTTTACTGCAGATTAGAAGTTGTATACCCTATCTACTTACCCTTAATTTTTTATTCCACATTTTTTCAGCTTGGTTGTTGTAACACTCAACCAGGACTGATCTTAATATTACCTTACTTTTCTTTGTAAATGCAGACACTTACAGTCACATCCCTGTGTCAAGGTAGCCTTTTTTGCACACTCTCACCACCTACCTTTCCGTGGGTACATCTGGCCCTAAACCATGCACAAGGAGTTCAAGCAGCAGTATTGAAAATTCTAACCAATTCATGTTTTGGCTTCCTTTTGAGTCAGTGTAACTACCTGATGCACCATGTTTAAGATGTTTGCAGAAAGTTCAGAGCAAGTATTAGTACCATTACACAGGGCACTTATGCAACATGCTCAGGTGACACTGTAGACAGATATATTAAAGCGCATTCAAGAATGGCAACTCAAACTCAAATGGAGCAGAGAAAATGTTACAGCAATAGTCAAGGCATTGGAGTCTACTTCACAAGAGGAGTCTAAAGAGCCTTCTTCATCTGCTCAGGTTAGCAAAAGGAGGCCAAGAGTGATCCCACAGCTTAAATAAACAGAGAGGAAAGAAAATGTTGCTTAAAGATTAGGGATGGAAAATAACTATTTTGCTAAACACTAACAAAAGCTGTCCAAATGTGTGCTGGGAATCAGACAACAGTTTCTACCTGCAGAGGAAGTGAGCTTTGAAGTTAAGCACTACAGGACAAAGTCATCCCCACTACATTCATAAGTTTTATCAGCCATGAGGGAGGATTTCTGGTTTACTGCAGTGTTAGTAAATGCCAACTAACATTGAATCATAGAAATCATATGAATGTGATCATAGAATGAGTGATTTCTATGATCATAGAGTGATCATAGAAATCCTTTCAAATGTTGTATTTCTTTTTTAAAGTGTCCCTACACTTACAGCAGAGATCTTATCTCTGTGACCAGGCTGAAGGCATCTGGTACATTTCATTTTCCTTTCCTCTGTGCTGCTATCATCTCTGGCCCTCCAAGAATCAGCCATTCATTTCACCAAGATCAACTCTCCAAAATTCTACCAGTCTCCGAGGCGTTCTGGTGTATTTCTTTTCCCTCCAGTCCACCTATGTGTGGCAGCATTTCTACATGTATATGTGAACTTCCTAGTAAACCTGATTTCAACAGCCCTAGCTATTCTTCCTCCACATCCCTTCCCCAGTACCTCCTTGCCAAGGAAAGGAGGGGGAAGGTGGAGCAGACAAGGGCCTTGATGAGTCCAGGCTAAGTGGGACGTGTCAGCTGACTGGAAGCAGAGCAGATTTGGATTTGTGAGCATTATGGTGTGACAGATGGGGACCAGTCACAGAAGTGTATGGAGAAGCCATGGTCACTTTGGTAGACAAAGTTGCTACCAGGAGATGTCAAGAACCTGAAGGATCTTGGTTCAGCAGACTGTCTGGTGAGTGACTAGAATAACCTGGGTTCAAAGTCTTAAAAAACAAAAGTGAGAGCTCTAATGGAGTTGAATGTTTAATTTTACTGTTGATTCAATGGTGAGATACACATATCACCAGCTGAACGCTACTTAAAATACTGTTTAGCAGGACCCTGTTCTTGATTCCCTTTTACTAAGAGAGTAGACATTACTTCACAGCATAGCTGCATCTCTCCCTCCACCCTGACCATCACAGTATACATTTCTTTCCTGCCAGTCTTCCACGGCCTGTGCAGCAGTATGCAAGGACAAACATAATGGCAACCAAAAGTGCGAACCAAGTGAAGGATGGAATACCGACTGCAGCTGTTAGTTATAAGTATCTGTTGCTGTTGCTGTTGACCCTCATGTGGAGGCTGTGATTGCTTTCAGGTTAAATCACTGCCCACCTCAATACACTGGGAAAAGTGTTTACTAAAAGGAGGTGACACAGGCTGTTCCGATACTGAGGGATGAAGTTTGATTTCTGAATCTGTATTTGCAGATTTTTAGAAGTTTCCTGATGTTAAAAATTGTATTTATGTGTAGCTTCTACTGGAGTCCATGGAAATTTGAAGTGTCAGGTATTTGTGAAAATCACATGCAGCAGTCTGGAACCTTCCTTAAGTTATTTTAAAAGCAGAATATGGAAACGCAAGTAGCATTAAAGGACAAGAATCTTTCTCCTCAGGGTCAGAACCATTTTCACTAGAGGCCAATTGCCATATTTCCATATTCTTTCACTAAAGAAGGAGCAGGCTCATTTTGCAAAGCAGGCAGGCATTTAAAAGTTGTGTATAATGACAGGAAGAAGCAGAGAGAGAACCAGTAGAGGTCTGAAAACTTCTGCCCATGAACTGGAACAGCGCAGAAGAACTGCTGGGCAAGCACACAAAAGTATCTCTACAGAGAAACTCTTTTTATTTAAATTAAACACTGAAATCAGCCCAGCGATAAAGTTTGGGGATTTCTTGAACAATGAAGCAGAATTTTGGTCTTCAAATAAAAATAATTTGTTTTAATTACCCACATTATCGAGACAGGAAAGGATTTTCAGTCCATGAAGGGGACATTTGAAGCAAACACATGGGTAAGCATTTTATTTGGCTTATGCTTGAAGGCTTTTGAGGGCCAGGTTTGGTTTTTTTTTGTTTCATGCAAACCCTGTGGGGGTATAAGAGAGGGAGATTTAAAACATTTAAAGAATATCGTTCCAGCAATGGTGCCTCATAAAATTCAGAGCTTATCGTGAAGTAACCTCTTAGTTTCTATGAACATTTGGTCTAATGTAGCTTCCACTTGCAGGGGGATCGCTGTGTGCCCTGACGCGAAGCCCTCCCCCCCCACTCTTGTTTACTAGAGCTCTGCTTGCTTGGCAGGGTAACTGGGAAACCTGAAAAACCCGGCATGAGAAAGAGAGCCAGCACAGCTTCAAATTCAACAATCTGCCTACCATCTAACTCAAACCAGGCAGGGTTGGAAAAGGAATTGCCTTCTAATGTCAGTGCACACTCTGGGCTGACAGCCAGGACAGCAGATTTGTGAGACAGAGATGAGAAAAAAATGTTTTAATATTTTGGTTGAAATGCTGACAAGCAAGGGTTAGGCACAGAGGAAGGGAGAGTGTGGATGTGAAAATGAATGCCAGCATCTCTCCTCTGTAAGATGCTCCCTTTCTCAGGAAGAATAATGTGAGAAGTAAAAATTTTACAGGTGATTTAATGGCACTTCTTTAGATCCGGTCTAGAAAGGGCACAGAATTTACTGATCATACACAGGGAAAATACACAGAAGAGGAACACAGAAAATTTTGAGGACCTTGCATTAGCTTTTCCTTCCAATTTCATAAAAACATAGGCTTGATCCTTGCTTCTACGTGTTTAGTCCCAGAATTCATCCCTGCTGAAACTAAAGCTCCTCGTGCTGTTAAGCTGTCAGTCCAAAAGACAAAACAAAACAAAACAAAAAAGTGGCTGAAAATGTATGCTAAGGTACAGATCTTGATAAGTCAGACTTATTTAATGAAGAATTTTAACTGAAATATAGCTCAATAAAGGGAAAAAATAAGGGGGGGAGGGGGGGGAAGATGTGACAAAAAGTATGTAGATACTTTTAATGAAGGATATATGTTCCTTTAATGAACATAAAAACTTAGGCTGAAATACTAGGCTGTTCTTTAATACTGGATCTGGTTTTATCTAGAACACATGGAGAAAAAGAAAAATCATCCAACAACAAAAATCAGCGGGTAGCACATACCCTATTTACATGTTCCAAATATTCAGAGGACAATTCAAATGAAAAAAGATAAAAGCTCTCATAACAAAGCTATGACAACCTAGTAAAAGCCTCAGCTAAAAAAGTTATGCCAATCAAATACTTAAATCACAATGAAAGGCTGCAGTTATTTTTGACCTGTAAATTTGAATAATCCTTTGAAGTATGTATTTGTAAAACTAAATTCTTACGCACCCATCATCCTAGTTTATTTAAACAGATAACACAGGAGAGCTTGCCACATGGCAAAATCACGGAAGAGGTTTCAAAACATCCCTACCTATGTTTCATGACTTGTTAATTTCCGGTCTTTATGTCTTTCACAGACATGTGTCTGATGCTAGCCAGAAAAGCAGAAGGCTACCCAGAATGGCAGCCTTAAAGGAACTTGTGAAAAATATCATGAAAAGGTAAAAACAACTGATTCAGTTTTGTGCCACTAGGCAGAATTCACCTGATAGTTTATTCATGCAGGCCACTAGGAGTGGGAGAAGCAGGCTTACAGTTTTCTGCTTTTCAATTTCTGCTCCTGCAAGACTTGCTCCATCCCCTAATATGAAGCACTGATCAAGAAGAAGGTTTCCTACTGACATTCTCAAAGTCTAAGAGCTTCTCTGAACCACGTCTTTGGAACAAGAAGCAGCACACCTGTTCAATGAGCAAAGATGACCTACAATGTCAACGCACATGTCTGATGAAAATATACTCCCAGCAACATAACTGGTGCAGAAAATTACTCTTTCTAACGTGTAATGAAGGGTTCTTTCCTTCTTTAACACTTGTATGGCAATGGATAAATGTGAAAATTGTGACATTTTAGTGTATAGTTTTTTTAAAATAAGACCCCCAAGATAAATTCAACAAGGTTACTCCAGATGCAAAGAAGCACCAAGGAAGGTACACCTAAAGTGAAGAGGATTATTAATCTAAATACTATGGAAAATTTCCATAGGACCTATTTGCATCTTCAATTGCTCCCATATATATAAAATCTTTTTTCCTCACTTCACTGGTCCACTGAGTCCTCTCATTTAACTACAAGTGTTAAGTGAAATTTCATCTGTATCTTTCAACAGATCCAATAATTTCCAACCTTTTCCCACTACCCCCTTACTCACATATTTGATATGATCTAAATTTCAGGGTTTAGACATGGTTAGAGGCATAGGTAAACAAGATAAGCATTTCTATCCCTTTCCATCTGGCTGTAATTAGTAGCAGAAATGGAAAAAAATCACAGAAGATATTTGTTCTCATGCTGCATACAGGTCAATTTTATAATGCAAAAGGGCTTAAATAGCTCTGAAGAGTGAGATCTGAAAACTGTCGAGCTGCTTCAGCAGTCCATCACAGAGGTAGGTGTGAACGCCAGAAGCTTCTGGGGCTACTGAGCATGACTTCAGCAGGCAAAATTAGTCTAGGCAGCAGAAGTCAGCTGACACTAATATGATGCAGAGGAAACAAAATGATGCCCTGAGCTTCATTTTGTTCCATCCTCAGCATCTGCATATAGAGCTCTTCTTGCTGGGATGCTTTGGAATCGTACTTCAGGTATTTCCTTAAATGCATAAATACTTATGCATTTGTTGAACACAGGTTCAACTTCTGAAAAACAAAGATGAATCATCAACCTTGATCACAGTCTTGTAGATGTTGGCATGAAGAGGAAGGCTGGATCAGTAAAGACCCAGCCTGTTGAGGCACAAACTTTCTATTTGATCCAGAGTGGCCCACCAGTGAACCTGGGATAACATCTCATGTCTCACAGGTCCTTTGAGAGAATAAAGCATTCAAAAGCATCTCATACAATTATCAGCTATTATTATTGTACTGGGGATGGATGAAAGCAACTGTGCTGTTACTTACTGGTTCCTTATCCAGTATCATATACTGTCATTTTGACTTTTCACAGAGATATAAGTTTGCCAATCGGTCTGATTGATATTGAAAAATACCCATCATAGATATCATAGAATCACAGAATGGTTTGGGTTGGAAGGGACCTTAAAGATCATCTAGATCCACAACCCCGTCATGGGCAAGGACACCCTCCACTAGACCAGGTTGCTCAAAGGTTCATCCAGCCTGGCCTTGAATATTTCCAGGGATGGGGCATCCACAGCCCACATCTGGTTGGCTTTCTGGGCTTCCAGTGACACAGCCTGCTCATGTCCAGGTTTTCATCCACCAGTACCCCCGAGTCTTTCTCCTCAGGGCTGCTCTCAATCCATTCTCCGCCCAGCCTGTCCTTATATTTGGGATTGCCACGACCCAGGTGCAGGACCTTGCACTTGGCCTTCTTGAGCTCCATGAGTTTGCATGGTCCCACCTCTCCAACCTCTCCAGGTCCCTCTGGATGGTATCCCTTCCCTTCAGCATGTCGACCGCACTACATAGGTTGGTGTCAGCAAACTTGCTGAGGGTGCACTCCATCCTACCATCCATGTCACTGACAAAGATGTTAAACTGCGCAGGTCTCAACACCAACCCCTGAGGAACGCCACTCATCACTGATCTCCATTCAGACATTGAGCCATTGACCACACTCTGTGTGTGTAACCATCCAGCCAGTCCTTTATCCACCAAGTGGTTCACCTATCAAATCCATGCTTCTCCAATTTAGGGACAAGTATGATGTCTGACCATGTCAAATGTTGTGCACAAGTCCAGGTAGATGACATGATTTACTCTTCCCTTTTCCACCAACACCATAACCCCATAGTAGAAGTCCACCAAATTTGTCAGACACAATTTGCCCTCAGTGAAGCCATGTTGGCTGTCACCAATCACCTCCTTAGTTTCCATGTGCCTTAGCATATTTTCCAGAAGAATCTCCTCCATGACCTTGCCATGTCAGGCACAGAGGTGAGACTCTCTGGCCTGTAGTTCCCTGGGAATTTCTTTTTCTCCTTTTTAAAAATGGGAGTTATGTTTCCTGTTTTCCATTCAGTTGTAATTTCACCTGACTTCCATGACTTCTGAAACATAATGGATAGTGCTTTAGCAACTTCTTCTGCCAGTTCTGTCCAGACCCTTGGGTGCATTCAGTGAAGTTCCATGGATTTGTGTACTTTCAGGTTCCTTAGATGATCTCAGCCTGGTCGTCTTCTACAGTGGGTGGTTCTTCACTCTCTCAGTACCTGCCTTTGTCTTCTGCAATTTATGCATTTGCTAGTGAAGACTGGGGCAGAAAAGGTCACTGAGTACCTCAACCTACTCCATATCCCATGTAATCAGATCTTCCATTTCCTTTCAGAGAGGGCCCATATTTTCCCTAGTCTTCCTTTTGTCACCAATGGGCCTATAGAAGCTTTTCTTGTTACCCTTGACATCCCTGGCCAGATTGATCAGATCTGTGGATTTTCTAACCTGACCCCTGGCTACTCAGAAAATTTCTCTGTATTCTTCTCAGATTTCCTGCCACTGCTTCAACTCACTGTAGACTTCCTGTTTGTGTTTGAGTTCATTCAGGAGCTGCTTGTTCATCCATGCAGAATTCCTGGTGGTTTTGCCTCTTCACTGGGATTCATCACTCCTGAGCTTGGAGAAGAAGATCCTTGAATACTCACCATGAGTTCTGCAGGTAGCATACACTACATTAGATACAAGCAAAAACTTTAACACAGAGTGGGAATGATGGAAAAGTGTCTTATTGCTGTCTAACAACCCTCAGCAAGTCCATGAAATCTAAATTGAAATGCACTGTCTCATACTGCAACATCCTCCACACAGGGACTGAAGGGAGTCAGGTCCTCATTCCCAACAATATGTCTGAAAGAGGCTGTGTCTCTCTCAGCACATCCCATGTGCCAGTAACATAAATTCCCAAATTTTCCAGCCATATTTAAGTTATATTACTGGCCTGCTCTAGAGCAAGCACATACTATATAGTGACTGAAATGCTACACAAAGAAAACCGCTGAGAGAAATTAATATACACAACTCATTTCTTAGCAGATTGGATTCTGCAGGATCAGGGTCAACAAGCAATTTTTCTTGCAGGAGCCTCCTGCAATTTGCCATCCTGCAGTTTATTTGAACTGGACAATCTTTAATTTTGCAGGAAGGATGTCCCCAGATGTGTCACCATGTAGGGGAAGTCACACAGGAAGGCTTTATGGGAATTGTGTAGTCCATTCACCAGAAGATGCAACAAGCAGTGATTGCCAACAGAAAAGAGAGTAGTGACCAGGAAAAAGGGAGAGGGGGTGGCTAGATAATTTTGTCTTAAAGCTCAACAAATGTGTAAATAGGTCATTTGGTTCCCTGCTTTTAACAAACAAAACACTGCTTTCTAAGAGACTGAAATACTGAGTGAAAACACCTAGCTTAGAGTATAAATGCAACAGAAAAGACAACTACAAATGGCACATGAATTCTTCTGACTTTACAGGATAAACAATAATTCTTTATGAAATAGGCGTGGATGAAACAAGCCTGTCACTGGCATCATGTTTACTTGTGTTTGAAATTTTTGTTATGTCTTGTATTGCCTTTTTATTATTATATAGGTGCATTTAGTTAAGCTTAGTGACTGCAGAACAATTGTGTCCCTTTGTCACAGAAAGAGAAATCTCCATGCACGGAGGCAGCAGATCTACAAAAACTCTCTGTTCACCTTCTTATATTAATGACTTAAGTGGCACTTATGCAGAGCTAAGACCTCATGCCACTCCTTCTCCCAAGCGTTAACTTTACCAACACGTAATGGTCTGGATCACTGTCCATACACAGCCACCCTGATAAGTAAGCCCACTAAAATAACTGTTACTCCAGACATTGTTTTATCCAGTCCTGGTTTATAATGATCCATACTGTGTCTACCTTTTTGCAATAGGAAGCTAAAGATATTTTATGATGTTTAAAAATATGTATTTACATCAGTTTGGAGACTCTAGAGAATCACATCATATATTCTAATTTGTTTTAAAGCCAGATCATACACCAATGAAAATTGACATTTTTCCACTGGCAGAGGATAAGTCTTCCAACATACAGATTTATTTGGCTATTCACCTAATTTAAATGGTTTTATCTTGCATGTCTATAAATCACGTAATAACCAAGCTTCAATAACTAGGAAAGCTGGGTCCACAAAAAGGTGATTTGTAAGTCTCTTAAACATCAGTGCTGTCTCTGAATTAGTTTGTATGGACTTTTCAATGCTTCCATAGTATATGCTCTCTCCTAAGAAATACTGCCTGCCCGCGACCTATGAATCTTAACAATTAATAGCACTGTAACTGAGTGGAGTCCTATGACTACAACCCATACTCAGGCAGCAGGAATATCAATGCACTGGGGGAAATCTCCATGCCTTGGCATCACCTCTTCTTTGAGTCATGTCAGTGTAATATACCTGGCCCCAAAGCCCTTCGTCAGTAACACAAATTGCTACTAGTCTTGAAGGATAATTCCAAATAATATAAAAAGCAGATTTTTCTCCTCAGACACACAAGTTACTGTAATCATAGTTATTTTGCCCTTTTCCCTCTGGCAGGGCTTTTCCTATTATATAAATTAAAGTACTAGCCCTAGGACCTCACGTTTGACAGGTGCAGTGACATGGCCCTGTGAAGTCTGGAAAAAAGCCGTAGGATGAAAGCATAGACTGCACTTCAGTTTGTATTTATCCAACTGGAGGATAACCCTGACCTGGGTAGAAGGCAAAGCTTTGCATCTTAAGATTGAACTGCAGCCCTCTAGTGAAAGCATGGTTTAATCGTGCCCTTTCCCACAGCAGCAATGCTTGTTTTATAAAGTTGATTAAGTTAAAAGAAGCCTTCCCTTACACACATTTTTATCTTCAGCTGAGACATTTAAAAGCACAAATTCTTCAGTGTCCAGCAAGACTTGGGTTCCCAGTGCAGCTCTTCCCTCAGGTGGAGCCCTTGCTGAGGAGATCACTTGGATTTTCAGCTCTTCCTGAACACCCATTCTCACAAAGTGCTTAAGAACTCCATTATTCTGGGGACATCTACCACTCTGCTAAGTCCGATGTTGATCCATGAGTTTAAATGTTATGTGGAAAAAGGAATAAAGTAGAAAAACTGTACCTGGGAGAAAGCTGTACTAAATGTAATTGCTTACAGGAACCAGGAAATTATGCCAAACCCAAAAACTCCCCAAAAGGAACCACTAGTCTATACACTATATATACTCTATACAAACAAACAAAAAAAAAAGGAAATAAATCCAACTTCTCATTGTAGAAATTTTTGTAAGAATATGTTCAGACAACCAAGGATCTGGCATAAGTAGAGAGCAGAAAAGACTTGTAGTGAAGAAGTGGAAAGAAGTGGACAGACACGAAATGAATTGCTAATAGTCAGGACATTAGGAAAGAGAAAATTCAGACATATTTGAGAAACTGATTTAACTTAAACAGAGCAATATAATTATTCCTCACAGCAGATGTGTGTATGTATGTGAATACCTCCTACGTACTTTAAGTAAGAGTTAATTCAACATACTATTTGTTTATACAAAATAAGAGAATAATGAAACTGCTGAACAGGTTTTCATTCCTATACTATAAATGAAGCACTAACTGCAGGAGCAGATGCCATCCCAGGGTTTGACTGCAGTTGTAGCTGTAGGAGACAAGATACTAGCACCACAAGCCAGGGCACAGTGATAGATCTAAAGCAGCAATCCTACTCCCTCTGGAATAAATCTAGGCTAGAGACATAAGAGGTGCACAAAAAACAACAAAAGAAGCAGCTTAAAAGTGATGCAGCTGCCTTGCAGAGCAGATTTAGTGTGAAGAGAATATGATTTTGCCACACTTCGAATAAGACCAGGAATAGATTTGGCATAACTCCTTTAAGTAGGGAATGAAGCTTCCTGAAGTCACAGCAGTGCAACAGTGGCCCTATTGACAGTTGACCCACAAAAAAGGGCTGCGAAACAAACTGGTTCTACACAGCAAATCCAGACAGTCATGCCATTAGGGAAATTTGCAGCTTTACCTGGGTGGTTAAGGTCTTAGATGAATGAGCTGACATGATCTTGAATTCATGTAAGTGTATAGAATATCACATAATCATCTGTATTATTAGACACTTGAAAAGTTCTGTTCTCCGTGAGATTTCAGCAAGATGTCATCAGTCAGTGATTATTCCAGAAACAACAAAGTTGTAAGCATGACTGCTCAACACTGTCAAAATATTTGATTTACAAGATGTTGCACATTATCTCCAGACATTTTCCACTAGTGTTGAAAACATGCCATGTCTTCTACACATGGATGTGTCTATAGTCTGCTGCCACACATGGGAAGAAACATAGCCACATTTCAAGTAATATTATCTTGGGAAAATATCTGGGGTAACCTTTTTTCCTAACTATCTTAATGCTGTATTTGCTGCCAAAGAAAATTAAAGGAACTTTCTTTAATAAGAATTTTACCCTCTTACTTGTTCCTTCAATATCTCCCTCTCATAGGCAAAAAAATGCATACATATGTACAATTTGAAATACAGCTTCAATATTAAAATATCTTAGTACTAACATGGAGGTAAAACAATGTTGTTTGAGTAGGTCCAACCTAGTTTAAATCATAACTTGACAGATATCCCAGCTCTGCAAGAACGAGTCTGCAGCAGTAGGAAAAACAGGAAAAGAAAGTCCTTTCACTGTGACAAACTACTGCCATTTTAAGTTCATCATGAGTTTGCTCTAGTACCCCAAGCCACCAGATGACAATTTAATTGATGTTAAATATGCACAAAATAATTAAAAAAATGTTAGGACTTTTCAGGCTGTAAAACCTTTCAGTTAAACTCAGTTTGAACCAAAAATAAACACTAATACAGATCCAGCTGAGGGAATTTGTTGTCTTAAACATCCTAACATTTTTTTTAATTACCCTGCATGCATTATACAAACTGAAATTATCATGTGAAAATTATTGTATATTGATGGGAAACTGTCAGTTAATTAACTCTTTTGGGTAAAAAAGATTCCTCTCTGAGGCCTTTTTCTATATAAATAACAAAATACTTCTGTTTAGCCTAAAGTAAAAATACTTGAGCAGCATATTAAGGCAATAAAACCTTCCAATAGGTGTTATTTGTGAACCTAACAATTTGTTAATTTGTTTAATTAATAAAAATAACAAATTCTGAAAGCATGGTTTTGGATCAATTGAAGACAGTCAAGAAACCAATTGGATTCGTGCATCTCATTCTCACCTTTGAAAACTTTTATTTTCTCTCTTCTCTTTAGCAGTACAGTAAGGTCAGAGGAAAATCTTCTTGGAGCTCAACTCAGATGAACTAGTGTTTACTTTTAGCACGGGGTAGTCTGGTGAAATAAGGAGACTTCAGTTGTAAACCACCCATATGTAAAACAACATGGCCACGTATTCCACTTGCTCTGATCAGAAGTGCACATTCACTCACAAAACTTGGATGTCTCTGACTTGGTACAACCTACAAAAAAATGGCAAGGCTTTCCCAGTAAAACCATTACTACACCCTCCTCACCGTCAGGGCAATTGAATCTTCATTCTTCTGGAGCCTCAGGCTCACATCCCTGTGTGTCATGAGGAACATACATTGTGAATGAAAAATGTGCTCTCCTTATAAATGCCAACAGAAACCAGACTGAAAAGCTGTATGTATGGATAAACCAAGTGCCCTGCATGCACAGAACTCAGGATTTTTAGGGGTTTGAATTTCAGCATTTAGTCCTTAAAAAAGAAATAAATAGAAGATGCAGTTGGAAGCTTCAGTATTATTTGTGACAAAATGGCAGGAATTCAGTGTGAATTCATGTACAAGAAAAGCCTCAGCAGATGGGTACTTAGTCACTACTCATGGGGTTTAGATTCCTTGACACACCCTGCTAAATGAACGATTGACGAAATACTCTACCAACAGTGGTCTTCTACCAGGGATGTATTAATCCCCAAGTATAGACCGAAAAATCACTTATTTGTCTCCGTTTTTGAGACAATAAAGCAAGCATAGATAAATATTATTTAAAAGCAAAAATAACAATCCTTGCCTGAAGAAAAAATTTCCCTGTGATGGGCATGTGTTCTACTTCTCAGTATATTTTTCTAACTGCAAGCTTCCTCCTTCAGTCCATCTAAGAAAGAGTTAAAGTTTCAGGCTCTAAGGGAACAGTCAGCTTTCATATAGAGATGTTTCACTGTGAATGGCACGGCAATATATAAGCATCATTTTTTTTCATGGTGGGCAGGTACTGCTCAGACTTTATAGAGACATTTTTTTAATTTGGACCATAAATTAAATTAAATATTTATGCCAGAGCTGCCAAAAGAAAGACAAATAGAGCTGGCAAACAATTCTCTTAATAAACTTCAATCACTGTAATGCACACGGTTGTCAAAGGGTAAGTGCAAGTTAATTTTTTTTTAAAAGTTTTGCTCTCTTTTTCCCGACAGTCATGTCAGAAGGAACTGGTAATTTGAAAGGAGATTTATTCAGGGCATAATCCTGTGCTCAGCTGAAGTGAATGCATTTCCTTTCCGCTTTGTCAATATCAGCAGCTGGTAAGGTCCTGTAGCTATTTTTTTATTTTTCTAGCTGGATTTGGGGAAAGTTGTTTCATTAATACCTATTTTAACACACAAACAGATTCACACACAAATGAAAAGAGGAAAAGATTCCTTAGTTTAATATTGTTTTCATCTCTTTTTTTTTTTTTTTCTTTTTTTAAGTATTCAAAGCAGATGATGCAGACAGCAGAGCTCTAAAGGAAATGGGCAAACATACAAGCATAGCCAACTGTGGTACCACAATATCCTGCTGATCATACCCAGGTACAAAGCATTTCTGGATGATCAGCAGGCAGAACAAAAAAGGTGTCGTGTCTCTGAAATACATGTTTTCAAATATATAGAAATATGTAAAGAATTTTCAAAACCTGGCTTTTAGCACAGCTGACAAGTGATTTCTGTTCCCTGCGCTGCCAGGTTTCCTTCCTGTAAACACATTTTAATATCTACAGATGCACTGGGGGAGACCAAAGCTAATTGTAACAAGAGGAAAACAGAGGTAGGCTTTGGAAAATGAACCTCTTGCAATAATACTGCATTGCTAAATTCCCTGGAAATGAAATCTAGAAAAAATGTCCAAATACCTGAAATCCTTACTCATGGCAAATTCCTGACAAACAGCTTACTGTAGTGCCACAGAATGTAATTCTAATGAGGCTCAATACCTCATGTCCTCCTGAGCCTTAACAACTCAATTTAATAACCCTTTTCAAACCTTTTCACAATGTCCTGTAAGCAAGGACAGCTTGCATGATTAAGATCAGTGGACAAGTTTAAACTGAAAAAATGGATAGTTACATACTAACTGAATACTTCTCTGCTGTTTTCTGGATGACCCTCAGTATCCCTTCTGATGCCTCATTTTCCACATTTTTAAAGGACAAAAATGATGCCTAGTTCGATAAAGTTCATTCAATAACACTGAAGAACTAATAGCCCACATTCACTTTTGGAGTTCTTCAGACTTAAAGAACCATATCAACAGAGACGTCATAAGATCTGAATTACATTCTTACCTCAGTTTTAAATCCCTCAGTGACTTTTAGTCCACTCTCTGCCATATTTATATTGCAATATCTCTCTTAGTGAGTGTCTGTACAGAGTGAATTGAGCTGGCACTTGGTGCAACGAGCCCTGAGTTGAGAACATAGGAAATAAAAATTGATACATTAAACTTATGAAGCCAGTCCCCAACTGGTCTAAATTATCATCACTGAATTCCTTCTGCTGGAAATCACTGGAGTCTACCTTTGCAATTTGCTGTATTGTCTGATTCACTGTAATACAATGGCATGTCAGTTATAATTTGTACTAGATAGTATTTTCTACTGCTGGAAATCTTGAATTCTAGCCCTCAGATATCACCTGGGATCTTTAAAAGAGTCAATATTTTTAAAAAAATAACCATATATGTATGTCGTGACATGAATTGTCTATGATTTTTGACAGAATATCAAACATTATTTTCAAAGGTCAATCTAAACTTTGCAGAATATGATATATTTGCCTTACAGAAAAGAAAGAGGCATTTTCCAGTGGGCTGCATTCCACATATGACCTTTTTCCTCAACAAAGAAAAAACCCAGAAACCTCTGAAATCATCAGCAGAACAATGAGGAAAGCCCAAGGAAAAGATGGTTTTGGCCAGAGATTAGGAAAAACATACATGTAAGTAGAATGAAGTTCATCTGAATATGGGTGCCTGACTGTCTTCTTTCACCTTTTGGGTGGACACTGTGCAGTCTGCGACTCATGAAAACCTGTCATTTTCTACTGAAAAAAACATCTGTGAGGCTGATGGGTAGTTGAGGCTCTGTGCTATACCAGTGCTAGTTCATTCACTTGCTAAACCTGCCAAAAGGATGCTAAGATTTGGGTGAATTACCTCCTTGTATTGACCACTTACAACTCACCTAGAATTTAAATCTCCACATATTTCACAGATGTCATGAAAACCCAAGATATCATATCCTTCCTAATAAGTTTTCTTATATATATATATTGAAATTTCTTTAGGCTGTGTACTTTGCTTTCCATGCTCAGCAATATCTGGATATAAGGCAAGCCTTGGTGGAGTCAATGCACTGTTAGGACAGGGCAGGCATTTGAAAGGAAAATTTTGAGCATGTATCTGCACAAATATGTATCCCACTGACTGAGAACACACCTGCTAACAATTCAGTAACTCTCAATCCACACCTCATTTGATATCACTGGTCAAGGAATGAGACTATAACTCACTTTTGATGTCAAAGACCTTCCCCAGCACACTCAAAAATCTTGAAGTGATTGGCAATATCATTTAGAAATTAAGTATAAAATGAAATAGTGTTGGCAGGTTGTTTGGGTTTTTTTTCCTTCTGGAGTATTGATTTCTCCACCAACGCAGTGAGATATGCTTATCTAATCTGGATCACGACTTGTGCACCTGCAACATAGCTGTGACAGTAGAACTGGTCTGCAAATTCATCTTAATAATATGTAAATATAAATAATATTTATACATATTTTAATAATATGTATAAAACATATCCAAACTGGATTACTTTATGTTCTGTATGTCTTAGATATACTATGCCTTGAGATCAAACAGTATCTGCTTTTCATCAGGCCCAGGGGAGTACTGAAAAATGGGCTGAAACAGACAGATTCAAACACCAGCTTTGTGAAATATGCATTCAAAGTCCCAGATCTCAGACCTGTTGCTTCTCCAGGCCTAATACGAATATAGTTTTATGTTCCTCTGTATAAACGTGCTTACCCAAGTCATACTGGATTGAATATTCACTGGTCTGAAGGCCCAGTCCTAAGAAAGTACTTTGCAAGTGCCCAGTTAGACAAGCTGCCTAGCCCCTTATAGACTGACATAAAATGGGGATGAGAAGCCAGTCCCTGGACTGCCCAACCCTGCCAGTAGCTTCTGCCATGACCTTGCCCCTCCTGTACTGGTACATTACAGAGTCATTGAGCCCTTTGCATGCTCAGACTACTTGACCGCTCCTCTTCTGGGCAAAACTGAGCAAAGGCCTTGGAATAACCAAAATAACATCAAGGACATGAACTTAAACCAGAGTTTACACAGTGTACTGAGAGGAGATGGATGTTACGTCAAGGGCTGGCACTGACGTAAGGGTGCTTCCTCCTCATCTGAGAAGGGGAGCGGTTCCTGTGCATTTAGTGTAGACTCACCTATATCACATCCTTTAACCTGTCTTCTGAGGAAAAAAAAGGTGTTTGTGATTGTTGTTGGAAGCAGTGTCTTGCCTCTTCTCAAGAAAATGGATGTCACTGTTACAAAAAGGAAAGGGAGAGGCAGGGAATACAGAGGTTTTTAGGAATGTGTTCTCTGAACAGGTGCCAGACCTGAGAATGGAGATAAGTGATAACGTGTTTCACCTCTTGAGATTTTTGGACACCACCTGGAGGAGTATGCAAGTTTTGGTCCACTACAGAAGTATGATAACAAGCTGGAAGCAAATCTCTTCGATTTTCTTTCTGCTTGATAGGTTTGCTATGCTATAACCACCATGCGTGTTCTAGAAAGGCTGCCACAAGCCCGTAAATAGGTTTCCATATCAAAAAACCATATCCAAGCCAAATTAATAATGATGGGTAATCAGGGCTGGTACAAAGAGTTTTAAAACGAGGCTGGGTAAACCACATGCCTCTACCCCTAAAGCATGAAAAGGCTCCAATCAGGAAGAGAAAGGAGTACTCTGAGAGATCAATCAGTGGATGAAAGTGCAGCTTGTCCTACACGTGTCAGAGATGCTTTGGATTTGCAGTGATAGATTTGGCTCAGAATAGCTTAAACATCAGTTACACAGAAACATCAACATAAGATAAATCAATATAAGACACACCCTTTTTTTTTAATATTAACACTTGATTTAATGAGCAGTGTTTGAAAGAAATATTCAGAAGGCAGATTGATGGAAAACTAAGTTGTATAAATGGCTTGCCAAGGATTTTTCATATTGTTATACATTAAACTAGAATGTAAAAGCAGCTTAGAAAGATATGTAAAAAATTACATTAGGTGCATAACAGATAATGGAGAAAAGCATGCCGAGAGAATGAAAAGGGAGAGGAAAAAGACATGATGTATCAGTGGCAGAGTTTATTTGTTTGGGTTTGGGTCTTGTCATAGGGTTGGTAGGTCTGTTTTGGTGTTTTTTGGTTTTTGCTCTTTTCAAAAAACACATTTATTTTACTATTAAACACATAATCCGTTATGAATGCTGATGTCTGAATGCATATCCAGTCATGCAAGATACAATTCCCTACAATTACAACAACGACACATTAAGTGAAACGTCAGCCCTTAAATCAGTAAAACAGTTTTTTAATAAAATATGGGCATTGTATAAATTGGGAATGAAGTGATTTTTTTAATGGCCAAGATCCAAATAATTTTTCAGATCAGCATTAGATGATGTTCGGAATATAAAAGTACTTTCATAGTTAACATTTCATTAATAGTGGTGGTATGCACTCAAACTGGAAAAGTATAAATACTCCATATTGACATTATTAATAACCTTATCAACGCTTATGAATACCTAAAGCGTGGGTGTCAGGAGGAAGGGACCAGGCTCTTCTTAGTGGTGTCCAGTGGCAGAACAAGGTGCAGTGGCCATCAACTGGCAAACAGAAGGTTCAGCCTGAACATGAGGAAACCCTTCTTCCCTGTGAGAGTGACAGAGCCCTGGGACAGGCTGCCCAGAGAGGGGGGGAGTCTCCTTCCCTGGAGACTTTCCAAAGCTGCCTGGACTTGTTCCTGTGTGACCTGCTCTAGGCGATCCTGCTCTGGCAGGGGGGTTGGACTAGATGATCTCTAGAGGTCCTTTCCACTCCCTAACACTCTGTGAATCTGTGTGAATCTGTGAATAAACAATACAATTGCTTATAAGTATCACTTAAAAAAACATGTTTACCTTATAAGCGTTTTTTTTTTTAACATTTTCCCCCCCTTGTTTGCTTATGCAAAGTAAGACACATTACTTGGGCTTATTGATCCCTGTATAATTTCTCAATAATTTCACACTTATATCTTAATAAAAATTCCATTTATTATTATATACCTTAAGAAATAATTTGTTCATTAAATTGCATATATTCTTTGTTACTTTTTAAATTAGATTAATGTCTCTCTTCTCAAGTTTCTGCAACACTGATATTACCATGACAATGACCATGACATGACCCTGACAACTGTCATGCCAGACTCATCACTCACATGTATCCGTATCTTAACCACATTATGCTAACGACTGGAAAAAAAAAAGTAGTTTATCAAATATGATGGTAAGTAAAAATAAATTAAAATCCCATGAACTTGTTCTTAATTCAATAACAGAAGGTTGTCTGGAAGTTAGTGGTTCTCAGCAATCTTGAAATTTACAGGTTTGGCCTTACAAGTATTTCAGTTCTCAACTCCAGTTCATGTTGTTCCATACTCATCTTCAACAGAATTGTAGGCATTTGGTTGCTGACATCATGAGGCCTCTCAGAACACGTGGCCTTCACCTCTTCATTTGGCTAGACTAGATGTCTTCTCATTCAATATAATCTCACTGCGTATAACTAAGATCCAAGAGAACATAAAGTAACAGTTTATGTGACATTTCATACAGTTCTGAATGTGTTTACAATTAATAAAGAACTTAATGTGGGTAATGAAAGAAAATAACTCTAAGTTATTTCAAAGAGACAAATTCAACATTCAATCTATGTAAAAATTACCAGATCAATAATATCCTAAACAGCAACCCTGTGTTTCTCCTTTCTAGGAATGTCTGAGTTACAATGTTTTGCAATCTTTATTACCCCAGACATATTCATACAACATAAAACGAGCTAGGTGTAGACGGCTCTTTCTGCTCAAGACTATAGGTGTTTAGTAGAGTTAAAGTTTTGCTCTGAAACTTCAGTTTTGATTAAAATGGATGCTAAGGTGCCTCTTTGTCATTTGCTTAAATACCCAAGGTTCCATAACAAAGTTTCACATGGCACAAAAGGCCATTTAAAGTCCTCATATGTGTCCATGAATGCTGGAAAATCAGCTCAGAAATTTGATGTTTGTCTCATTTTGATGTCATTCAGATCCTCTCATCTCCACAGCTAGAGCTTAGTTGTAATAAACACAAACATCATGCAAGAAACTGAAATTTAATCGCTTTATCAGGCAGCAGTTTTGCTTAAGTTAATACAAGAGCTGTATGATTAGGAGTTCATAATCAGGGTCTCTTAACCCTTGCTACTGAACAGCTGTCAAGCTATTTATACAAAATTAGTTTGCATTTCATAGTGGACAAGTGTTGATAACACAAAAATCGCTACTAGAACTGGCACTAGCTGCCATGCCTGTTGGCAATCTGAGAAACACATGGTCCTATGGAGGGACGGCTGTTTGAGGAATGTCTAATCTATAGTATTGTGGTATGTAATGTGTAAATCATGACATCCATAAATTTCCCATTTTTAAACCAAAGAGGAATGAAGAAAATCTTTTGCAGAACGGTGATTGTCAAGAGGAGAATACAGCTGCCTTGGCAACTCTGGGCTGAAGTTTGCATTCATCAGGTTTCTGTCAAAAACCAAGATCTAAATGTAAAAATTATATGGCTGCTTTGCTTTCCATTTCTCAACTAAAAATATTTGCTTTTCCTGGAATTCAATAAACAGGATATTTTTAATCTGCTTGTACAGACTGCAACAGTGTAACAGAGACTAAAACTGATGAATATGAAGTAAACAGAAGAGGCTGGTTAGGAGGCATGCACACACCAGATAAGGAATTAATGATCTCAGGAAATATGGCATTGTTCCCATTAAGGTTTTGAAACATGTAGTTTATTACTTTCCACTCTGCAGACATCTAAGTGTAATGTCCTTGCTTTTGCATCAAGGAGTAATTCAAATTTTTGCATTAATGAAGTAGCACAACGTACTGAGGTTAGCTGTCCCAAACAGTACTTGGACACCCAATGCAAGCTCAGTAGTGCAATATCCAAATATACCAACCCTCCTGACAAAAGGTCAATCTGCACTTGGCTTTTTCATGGTCTTTTTCACCACCAGCCAAACCTGTTTCCCAAGACTATGGAGACTAATCAAATGCCTGATCTTCAAAATTACTTAGGTGTTATTCAGCGCTGGAATTTCTGTCTTACTGGGGTGTTATTAATTTTATACTGGGAAAAGATATAGTAAATGTGATTTCCTTTTAAAATTTAAGAGGTTACGTTAGAACATCCGTTAGAAAGTACTGCAGCATGTTACAACTCTTATCAACCTTGATGCTACATATTAAACTTATATCAATATAAGGTAAAAAGTGAGATTTATCCACAAGACAAATAATCAAATGGGATATTTTGCTGCTAACAGTGATTTAAAATATTTAGTATAATGACAATACAACAGCTCATTTGACTGCTTTGTAAGCTGTGCTGCTAATCAGTAAATCAAAACAACAAGAGGACTCCAAATTCTGAGGTTATGGGGTGTAAAGACAATCACACAACGAGGTCATAAACAGTTTCATACTCCTGGTTTTCACAGCCATGTCTCTCTCTAAGCTGAATCACTTTTAAAACCAAGGTATCACCATCACTGAGATTTCCCTACATCCCAGTCTTCAGTACTCAGTGCTATGGTGTATGTGTGTGTTGTTGTAACCAACAAATCATAACTGGGGACTTCATGCACAAATCACAGCTAGGGGCCCCTTAATTTTCAGTGGGCCCCTAACCCCATTTTTGTGCAGATAGGGTGAAGGATTTCCCTGGGTTGTGACAAAGCAGGATAGGGAAAGAGAGACTTTATTGCAGCAATGTTCATTTGCACTAATACACCTACAACAGGCACTTTCCATTACACAATTGCACGAGCAGCACACTATTTACGTACAGTACCGCAAAGCAGCTGCTCAGAGGTTACAAGAATTGAATTATTCCTTAACTCCATGTAAATATGCCCTAAAACAATTATCAGAAGGAAGCCCAAGTTATTCCAAAAAACAGCCTGGTGAATATAAGGAAACACAGAAGGAAATATTAACAGCTTCAAAAATATTCACAGCCAAATATTATCAGGTAGGAGCAGAAAAGGTCAAAGAAAGTTTTAAAAAGAACCTGTCCCACACACACTACATACACACACACACACACACACAAAACCCCAACAAAAACCAGAATGGAAGAGAGTGAAAACATAATTAAAAAGGAAAGCAGACTGTAAAGTCAGAGCTGAGGGAAAAAAACAGTCAGGAAAAAAATTATTTCCATAGGAGATAAAAAACAAAGAAAAATAGAGAAAAAATGTACTATGCGGAGGGACCAAAATATTTTCAAAGCTCTTTAAATCCTTCAGAAGATAGAGGTCCTCAGAATAGAAGGCTTGATCTATGAGAAGTAGGTATACTGATTAAAGGTATGCTTAATTACACACTGAAGAATACCTTCTCCGCTACACAATATTGCTAAACCCAGACTGATATCAGCTGTGGGTACTGTGTAAGAGGAACAATTGGAAAGATAAAATAAGGTTATTTTCTCAAGCACTCTTGAGTGTGATGGATCTTTTTGTTTTGCAGACTCTTCCCTACAGTGCTTATAAATGGAGCCCTCACTTTCACACTTCATGCTTCATTATCAAAAGCCAAGAACACACCACTGTTTTAACTACTACTGTTTCTTTCTGTGGTGCTGGCGGTAGCTTCTCTTCCAAAACAACAATAAAGATTGTGTTACATGCCAAATTACTCCAGCAACATCAGCTAATTGTGCTTCAAACATGTCCATGACATAGGGGCTACACCTCACATCTTGAAAGTAGAAAAAGTAGTGTGTTTAGTTATTTATATTGTTCTCATTCACTCACATGCAGAAGGAATAATATTGAGATTTATCTTGAGAAGCAGAGTCCTTGCTTTTAGGGACCTTTCAATTGAAGAGTTCAAGATGCACCTCCAGAGAGTGGTGTAGCAAACCTAAGAATAAAACTGCCTATTATGTTGCTACATAAAGAGGCTTCAGAAATTTAGCTCATTTCTTTGCTGTTACCTTCAGGAGCAATGAGTCTTTCCCTCTACCACACCAAATAACCAGAACAACTCTGTATTCATCTGGAATACAACAAACCCTAGGTTGCTTGACATCGTATTCTATTTTCCTTTCGATAGGATGTCTCACAGTAAATCACATAAAGAACATCATAATGGTTGGAAAAAATTAGGATAAATATTTCACTTTATTGTGTGTGAACTTATTTAAGAATGATGGAATAGATAATTTTCTTTTAACTTTTCTTCTTAGACTTCCTCCAGATTTTATGCTGTAACTCAACAAACTTTTTCCCTAAGAATTCAAAGCCTGTAGAGGAGGCAGGTCATCACTTCCCTGGAATAGATAAGGAACTACAGGCTTAATTAGGTGCTCCACTCTCTTCAGTGTTTCATATCATTTCGCAGCATCTCATTTCTCATTAACATTCAAATAAAGGATATACAAGACTCTGTCTCACACAGGAAGAAAATGTTTCAGCTCTCTGACTAGCAAAGAAATTCAGGCATCCAGAGGTGGCACTGCAAATGAAACTGTGTAGCTCTCCAACACCAAGATTCAAGAAACACAGAGGTGAGAAAATAAATCATACTGCAGAGTCTCAGGAAACTTTTTAGTAGTTGCATTATGAAAACAAACTATAGTCATTGAAGAGCTGGTAGAAAGCAGTAGTTAGGAGGTGAAATCAAACACTAGAGAAAGACGAATGCTGAGAGAATTTTGTACCGAAATCTGTGACAGCAGGGCTTGGAACACTTTGAAGGAGAGGAGAGGTAAATTAGAAGGGCAACTGTGGGGAAAAAGGAGCACTTCTGCCAATTGCACAGGACAATTAACCGCCCACTTTGTCAGCAGACAGCTTTTGTTGCAAATCCAGCAGAGGAACAGGACGTAATTTTCCCTGCCCCTCTTAGGATCCCACAGTGGGTCTGGGCTGTGCATGTGAAGGCAATCACTTGATACGCATGAGGTCAAGGAGTGTCTCGGAGCACTCCAAGGGAGGTAACATGGTGTAAGATACTGGGACTCTGAAGATCTGCGTGCTCTTTCAACCTCTGCCTTTGATGAAGTTCAGTTTACCTAGTTACAAAAGGAAGATGATGATGCTACAGCACTGGGAGAGAAAACCCTCTCTCTGAAGACAGAAGCGTGCTTCATACAAGTTCATCGTTTGCTGCTGCCATTTGTTTCTTGCAATTCGTAGCAAGGGGCTTGATCTTTTTTTATGGCACATGTAGGTTGAAGAAGGTAGATGGCTTGCCCATGAAGTTGACAAGGCATTGACCCAGTCTAGATTTTAATCACCACAGACATGGCTCCATATAATCGACAAAAAACAGTAATGAACAAGAAATACCCACCACATCCAGCCCTAAAGAAAACCCCATTAATAAAAGTCATATATCATAAAATGTCAGACAAAAATAAGGAAATCCTTCCAGCAGTTCAAGCCAGAGTATGGGAGATTTGGTCCACGATATCCAGATTATGAAAGGATGTTACTATACGAGAGACACCATTTCAGCTGTTGTTACAGTGGCTTATGCATCAATGCTTTGATATTATTTGGTCAAAATGTTTAATAATAATGTGCATTATTAAAGAATGTAAGTTTAGCAGCAGTGAATGTAACACATAGCCTTTATTAATCAAATATAAGACAAATTACTTAAATAGAATGCTTTAATTCATTAACTTCTTACCAAAAAAGAAAGACAAAGAGAAAACTATTTCTTTTACCTATTAAAATATTAGAGATTCACAAAATCCTTGCTCACACATCTCTTTTGAAGGCTTAAAACATTTGATTCTAGAAATCCTGGAATCAAGGATTTTAAAAGGCAAAGCTTAACACGTAGTTTCACTTCCACTAATGCCGCAATCCCAATAACTTATTTCATTCCTTAACCATTTCTTTGTCATTCTTAGTTTTCCATTTCTTACCTGTAAAATCTCAGTCAAAAGAAGCACTGGGACTTATCCCCCTCTCTTCACATGACTAATGTGTTGTTGGCTCTTTGCATCCATGCCAGGCACCTTCAACCCTACCTCTGAGAGAACCTGATGAAAGGCTTGGAGTTCAGATCTCTACAGGGGAGATATCAATACAATATTTGGGTGCATTCTAAGAAAAATTTCTCCTACTTATGCTACATCTGTACCTGGAACAGGGGGAGTCAGGAATACACAGGTAATCTACTGGTTCTGGACTAAAATATTTTTATTTGGATCTGTCCCAGAAGAGCAATTCAGAATCAGACTGGCAATTAAGGAATAAAGCAATTTATGTGGCAGTTTATAAAGTCATGTATAGCCAGAACTCCACATACTGAATTTTTTTTTATATACTGACAGTTTTACTGTGCTGAGATCACTTCTGACATGATGAGCCAACCGACCTAGAGTCTTTCCTTAGGGCAAGCCAGCACAGCCCACTGGACTTCCCCATACTTACAATTCAGACTGAGGACAGAAGTGGATTAGGATCATCTCACTCACAGTTTTCCAGTGTTTCACAACACTGTTCTTGTGATTTCTGCTGAGGGACAAGATACACACAAATATATAAGAAAAATTACCAGCTGTAGCAAACTAACTCAGGGCGTTGTAGTAAGATGAGACTGTATTTAACTGAGATTATTGAATTGCAGTGACGGTGAAATCTAACCTCCTTCCTTGATTTAAAAATATGAACCAGAAAAAGTCATAATGAAGAAGCTGGCAGAAAACCCCTCTCTTCTTTAAGTAATTATTTATAAATGTGATTGGATAGAGTGACATGGCAGCAGAGAGAGAGGAAAGATACCAACAGGGTTATGAAAGGGAAGGTGCACTGGAAGCCAGATGCAACGATCCGGAACTGCAGGGCTTGTTGTCTTTCACCTGAAGTTGCATTGAAAAAAACCTTAAACACCACAAATACTGAAACATATATTGTCACACTTCAAACAAACAAACAAACAACCTAAACCTTTGGCTTCAGGCATATTTTATCACAATATTTCTACTTTTTGGTGTAAATTCAGTTTTCATTAATTCTTTTCTTTTTTTTTAATTAATGGTACTCACGTCCTAGGAACCCACATTGCTTCATTTTGGGCTAAACCTAAAGTTCCAAGTTGATTTGAAATTAATTTCTAGTGAAAATAGATTTTTCACCGAAGAAAAAACCCAAGGCCAACCTTCTACTTCATTATCATCCGAGGTTTATGTTTGGCAGATTTATTTTTTTCAGTTGAGTTACCAAAGGAAAAAAACTCTACTGTTTGTACTGTATTCCAGGTCCCACGTCTGACCTGTTTTGAGTTTGTCCTGTCAACTTATTGATGTTCACTAGTTGCTGAAATGAGGGCCAATACCCTCAAAGAAGTATTCAGAATTATGAGGTGCAGTGACTGTGCACTACTGCATCTCTTCTGGTTTTGCTGAGAAGAACCTCAAAGCACCATATGAGTATTCTAATGTGGACTGATCATTAAAACCTAATTGGTACTGGAGGCCTCCGGACAGGGAAAACCACTGTGTCTGATACTGGAAAGCATGCACTAAATCTTCACCCACAGTGCACAGACCTGAAATTCTTTTTACTGTGTCAGTTTGTTTTTAGTTTTACAAATGAAACCTTTTGTTTTACCATTTCTGTTTTGTGTTTGCTAGTTTAATATCTGCTTTTCTAACAGGGAATTCAACAGTCTGCAGCCTTACAAGGTGGGATACAGCTCCCTAGAAAAAAATTCCCTACTTATTGTACCTATTTAGATAGAGTTTTTTCTTCCTCTATTCAGAACAGACAAGCATTTTTGAGGCAGTTCTTGCTAATTTGCCAAACCCAATTTTATTCATTTCTATTGTGCCAGAAAATTAATTTTTCCCATAAACTCAGCTGAACTGTTTTTCGGTTGTTGGGTTGCCAGGTTTTTTTTTTGTTTGTTTTGTGCTTTTTTCCTGTTGCTGTTTTTAGAACCACTTTTTATAGAGGGAGGTTTTCTATGGTGCAATATCTGGAAAGATTTTGTATTGATAACACCTTCTAAAAGATTTTATTGGCCATTTCACTGAGGCGGCTGAGGTTGATAGTGAAGTTTATTGGTGGTGTTATATGTGTGGAAATGTTGGAAGATTGGACAAAGCTTCCTTTGTTTTTCTATGGTTTATAGCACTGATGATTAGATGTCACTAAAATGTCATGACCAGCATGTATTTGTTCTATTGGAGCAACTTCTTATACTGGACTCATTTTCACAACTGGTATCCTTCATATTTTTTGCTTGAACATTATTTTTGTTTTGTGCAATGGCCACACCTACCTTTAGGCAATGGTCTGGGTATATTATAGAGACTTCAGCTTGTGTGCTGATAGAATTGACCAGGATAGCTTCCTCTCTTGTCTTGTCAGTTTTCAAAGAGGTTTTTGATGTGGTCTTTGAGAATGGGACTGCAAGATTTCACAACACATGCATTATAGTTAAGTACTAAATATAAAATTGTTAGAGATTATTTACTCTAAGACCTTTGTATCAAATGAGTCATCTAAATCCATGTGCTTTTTAAAGTCTTGACAAATTAAGAAGCTCATCTATTTTGTCTTGTATTATCTCAAGATGTAAAAAAAAAAAAAGAACATTAGTCCCAGGATAATCATTATAATCAGTCAGAGCTATCAAGTAGCTTCAGTGACGTTAAGTATGAGGAATTTGGTTTTGTCACTCATGCAGAAAGGTTTATATGCCTTATTCAACGCAACTGGGAATTGTGGGGACACATTCTCTAACACCTTTGGAAAAAAGGGGCGACAGGAAAGAGGAGGATGACTTTTTTGCTCCGTGTGACTTATGCTGCTGAGATGCAAAGAATACTGCCAAACAACACAGCACAGGATGTGTGACTGCAAAGCCTTGCGAGGCTGGCTTAAGCTCTTTGAATGATGCAAAGGGTATCTGTGACTTTTTCATTTCAAGAGTACATTTTAAGACAGGAAAGCAAGCAGGCCAAGACTCAACTAAATGACTAACTTTCTGCCACAGAGAATACTTTCAGACTCAGGAAGCATTTGTCATAATAAGTTCAAAACTTGTCCATGAGCAGTCTCATTCTATGCCATACTACACCAAGACAAGTTATCAATCAACATAACAGCAACTATCAGCACCTTCCCTTTTGTCAGAGTTATGGGAGGTTTTGGTTGGGTTTCTTTTTGCTCCAAAGGACCCAGGAGACAGAATGGCACTTGATATAAAAGCTCACGGGTGTCCACTAGGAATGGGACTCACCAAACATGAGGCCAGCATAGAAATTGACTTTGAGGACACTCTGTTAGGTAGAAAAGACAATTAGGGCAGTAAGTGCCTGGTAATACGTCAGTTTCTTGGAAAGGTTGATTAAGAAGTTTCCTTCTTCCGGCTGTGCATTTGGACTCCCCACAGCTCTGCAGTTGTGCCAGAACAACGGTTTCTGGTACCAAACTGTAAACCAGACCACACGAGTGACCTATGATGACAATAAGTCTCCGGAAAGGATGTATTATGAATGGAGATATTTCACTGCAGCATTCAAGCCCCTCATTTCTGGAAGAAGAATGACAGCAAGCCCCCTCACTTCAGTGAATGCTAACACAAAAATAAAGAGTTAAAGCCAACAGAACTGCACGGATAATCTGTCCTTAGCTGAAAGTAATTTCAATGTCTTCAACTGCTTTAACTAAAATCCTTTTTCTGCCAAATATGGGCTTTCAGTACCAGATATATATTTTTACAGGGTTTGTAAAATAATGTTTTAATGAAATTTCTGATTTTTGAGAGGGAAATTTTCAACTAAAATGGCACCTTATCCTCTATCTCTGTTAAAGTTGTTTTTTTAAAAAACTTCCTACTTTCTAGATTTTCCATCCATCTGTAACTTCCTTCTTTTCCCTCTTCCCAATCTGTAAACATTTAAAATATAGTCAGTGCAGAAGAGCTTAAGGACAAAGGAAAAGACTAATTTTATGATTCTGCATTGTCAAAAAAAGGCAAAAATGAAATACATAATCTTTTACAGTACATGTAAATAAGATAAGATAAAAAATAAGATACATTCTTTTAGAACTGAAAGTTCCCAAGCTTAATATATCTTTTCTAAGTTTTTCCAAGTTCATATTGAAAATGGCAGGAAAAATAACAACAGAAAGAAAACAATTCACAGAATCCTCTACGTATCATTTGTTTTCTGTCACCTGGCTGCAAAATATTTAATAATAATGACAACAATAGTATAAAAGCAAATTAAAAAATATAATAAAAAATAAAAGTTGCTCTTGTAATTTAAACAATAACAAATCCAAACTTTAAAACCTGTTCTACTTCGAACACTGGAAAACAATTTCTCCTTTCGAGTTTATTCATGGGACCTTTTTTTTTTTTTTATTTTCTTGATCTATTCTTTTATTTAAGTAGTGACAAGTAAATTTCAAGAAACAGGTTGCAATCAATGGCTAGATGAGAAAAATGAATATCTTAAGATACAGCAAATTCTAACATCTAGTAATAGATCCCCAAAATTGTATCATGTACAAATGTCATTATTGCTGTTATACATGCTGTTTTCTTGGTTTTTTAGGCAATTTCAGTAGATTAAAGACTGTCAGAGAGCATGATAGCACTAGATATTATACAGATCAGACATGACCTCTGCAAACAGTGTATGCATCATGCAAGTATTATACTTGACAGTTTTCTTCACCACAGCTTTGGGGTTATTTTTGTGCTATATTCACATACACATCTAAATCCATAATTCCATACCTCCAACTAAGTCTTATTTTTTGTAAGGTGCACCAGCTGGCTAAGGTTATGTTACCTAAACCATGTGCACCTAAACTTGACCATAAAACTTGGCAAGCTGAGCTCCTACATCCTCATGTATTTGACTAAAGTACACTGTCATGTTTACTAAATTCCTTGTTGATAGAAAGGGTGAGGCTATATGCATGTATGTAGAAGGAGAGACAGTTTTAAAATTGATTTTTTCTTTAATATGTCTATGCATTTCCAAAAGTAAGTTGTATTTTTACCATAGGAAGAAGTTCCTTTCACATTATCTCCAATTCTGTGATACAAAAATTGCTTATTTCCTTTTTTTAATCTTCATTAGAAAGGCATTTGAGCTCCAAGCAACAGTAATGAAAAAGAAAAAGAACGAGAGGGAGGACTGGTTTGTAGTATCCTTTTCTATTCTTTGTCTATGGAAAAAGTACATTCTATATGGCTGCACCACACGATAAACTGTTTAGCAAATAAACACTGCCCTCTTTTGGAAAAAGAAATCCCTCCTCTGCCACAGCTGCCTGCAATTCTTTAAGCGTGCTGCCATACTGAGTGTATATCAGCAAAATATTAGGCACGGTAAGCTTATAGGAGGAAATTAATGGTCTGTAAGTGTAAGACTCGTGTCGTGATCTGGTGCATCATCCCAAATTTGTCTCTAAGACAGTAAGTATCACAGTATTACTGTTACAGGTAATATTAGAGGGCTAAAGATACAAATGAGAACGCATTTTCTTTGATTAAAAAGGTGTGTTCTGACAGAAGATTATACTGAAACTCCAGAGACATAATTCTCCTTTTTCTGGCCACAGCAACCGCTTTAGGAAACTTTCTGAATGTTTGTTTTTTCTAAACACTAAATACCTGCAAGAAAGAGCAATTTATCATGTTAGACAGATGCTAATTTTCTGCTTTTCCTTCTGCCCCTACCATTCCCTCACCCACAGAAGAAATCTCTCTACTGGTCTACACTATATTTTGGGAGCAACAAGAGCGCTAATGCACTATTCTCACCAAGAAAAACCGAACAGAAGAGAGAAAACATAATCCAGAAAGAGATAACCAGAGCCAGAAAACAAACTCCATAGTTCTCTAGAGGCCATAGGATATATCTAGCAGCCTTCAGAAAACACCAGCTCAACCCTAAACTACCAATCTCCCTGTCTTCAAACCCATTATATGTTGTTTTTAAAGAAAAGGAAGGTAATTACACAATTTTGTGACCCATGTGTTGAGACAATACACTTTACTTTCAGATCCACATTTGGGACACATTTGGTCTGCAGAAGACAAGGCTATGGCCTTGCTGTCTTCTCCATCCTCGCTTTCAACTTATCTGAATAGAGGCAATAGGTCAAAAGAACATCCACAGGTCCTAAATTGTCTCTGACAGAGACATATATGAGCACAATATGGCACCCTTGCCTTCTTCATCAAACAATGCCAATTATAGGAGGCTGATAACATACTTAGCAATAAATTCTATATTGCCTATCACTGCCATTCAGGTGACATAGAACTTGTTATCAATGATGTCCTCAATGCCTGCCCATGTTCTTCATGAGTGTATCTACATGAAGCGTATGTTAGGTTGGATGGTTATGAAACAATATGGCCTTGCACAATGCATTCACGACCTTGATGGACAGAGGAAGGGCAACTGATGTCATTTACCCAGACTTGTGCAAAACGTTTGACACCGTCCCGCACAACATCCTTGTCTCTAAATTACAGAGGCATGGATTTGATGGATAGACTTCTTGGTGGATAAGGAACCGCCTTGCTGGTCATACTCAGAGAGTTGTGGTCAAGGGTTCGATGTCTGAGTGGAGAGCAGTGATGAGCTGCGTTCCTCAGATGTTTAACATCTTCATCAGTGACATGGATGGTCGGATTGAGTGCACCCTCAGCAAGTTTGCTGACGACACCAACCTATGTAGTGCGGTCGACACGCTGGAGGGAAGGGATACCATCCAGAGGGACCTGGACAGGCTGGAGAGGTGGGACCATGCCAACCTCATGGAGTTCAACAAGGCCAAGGGCAAGGTCCTGCACCTGGGTCGGGGCAATCCCAAATACAAATACAGGCTGGGTGGAGAATGGATGGAGAGCAGCCCAGAGGAGAAGGACTGGGGGGAACTGGTGGATGAAAAGCTGAACGTGAGCCTACTGTGTGTGCTGGCAGCCCAGAAAGCCAACCGTATCCTGGGCTATATCAGGAGAAATGTGGCCAGCAGGCTGAGGGAGGGGATTCTCCCCCTCAGTCTGCTCTCATGAGACCCCACTTTCCAATAGCTGAAGGGAAGCTACAAGAAAGCTGCAGGGGGACTTTCTGCAAGGGCCTGTAGTGACAGGACAAGGGGTAACGAGTTTAAACAGAAAGCAGGGAGATTTAGGTTAGATATCAGAAAGAAATTCTTCCCAGAGAGGGTGGTAAAACACTGGGAAGTACTCCAGAGTAAAATATAATCTGCTGAAATCTTGCTTCTTTCCAAGTATGAATTTCCTCTTGCAAGAAAATAAGTGTTGGTAACATTCACTTCAGCTGCACGCTGCAGGACTACAGTCCCCATGCATCATCGTGGGCTTTCTGAGACAGAAGTAAAAACCATATAGCACATGAACATTGAATCTGTACAAAGCACAGGTAAGATGTCCCAGAAACATCAAACACAAAGAAATGCATGCTGTGAAGTGGATCTTTGAACAGGCAGTATGCACTTCATAAGGCATCCAGAGGTTAAAAAGCTCCAGACGGAATTCCCTCTGCTCTGAAAACTGCATACTGAATTTTCTCTGGTATAGTATTTATGGCATAAATATAATAAAACAACCCCCAGTGCTACAAGTCAGAAGTTAAACACTATGTTGACTCCAACTTTTTCTGTATCTCACTGATACAGACCTGGATATAACGATGGTTATCTCTTTTGTTCGTCCTCAAAGGGTAAAATTCTGTGTTAGTAAGGAGATCCCAAACTAAATTAATGAATTATATAATTGGACTGCAGGAGAAGAATTCCTGGATCACCTGGCCTGCTGCGATAGAAATAGAATCACGCAGACTGTACTATTTCCTGACCAATAGGAATTAATTGTGGTTTTCTAATTAGTGTCTGAAAAGGCAAAAAAGCTACAAATATAATAAGTTATACATCCACTGCAATCAGTAACAAAACTCCTCTTGTCTTTTTTACGTCTAGTTTTTTATCTCTATTAATTAAGCTGAGAAATTACTTTCTTTCTTCATGGATCACCAAGGTTGGTTCTGTTAACAAAAGACCTTTCTGTGCCAACACTCAGCAGTAACCTAGAGGAGGATTCCTCTATTATCTCTTGTGGAACCATTCTTCTTGTTAAAGTTGAGTAGAAAACTGTGACACAGCATTTATACCTGCTAGCATGTTTTCTTAATTTCTGGTTTTACTAATTTCCAAAGTGAGATAGGCAAAAAGAGCGCAACTTCACATGGAGAGATTTTGAGTTCCTGTTCCCATGGTAACACCACTTCATGTTAGGAAGCTTTTTTGAATCTGTTGGCTATTTTTCGATCCCTGCCTTTGCTTAATAGATCTTTAGTGTTCAGAGGTTTTATTCACCTAGCAAAAGCTTTCTGCCTTATTAATAAAGCCCTGATAAGCAGAGACTAAAATCAAGTAATATATGTGATTATATTGTTAGGCTTCAAAATACCGCCTTGAATGGAGGGAGATGTCTTCTATGTAACAAAACATGTCATGGTAACTTTCTTTGTCAAGTCAGCGAGGAGCAACAGGGTCCCAACAGCCTTTAATCTTTCACTCTTGCAACTATTCTCCATTTTCATAGTTTTTTTCACTTACACCTGTGATGACTTATACCCAAGAAAGACTTGGACAAAGAGCAGGGCAGGAATGTCTGCTCAGTCACAAGTGAGTGCTTGGGAAGAGCTCAGAGCTGAGTCAAATGCTGTAAATCCACTGGGCACTGTTCCCACAGGTAATCCTGACAAAGCCACTTCACTTTCTATCTCAGTTCCCTCCTGGGTCAACCAGAGGTGAGAGATGCTCTGAGCACGCATAGTGCCCAGCGAAACACCTTTTCACTGTTAGCAATTGCAATCATACCTTGGGATTGTATGCACATCTTTAACCTGAACCTCTCTAAAACCAAGGACTTCTGAATCTTGACAGTTCATAATCTGTCCAGAGGTCTTTAACCCTCAGAAGCAAAACCAACTCCAAACTTAAATTTTAACTTGCCTAAGTGTGCACATTTGAAATACCTCAGGTTTCCGGAGTGATTTGTTCTGTAAAGTGAGTGGAACTATACCAACGAGGTATCACCTGTTCCTTAATATCACTCTGTGCCTCATTTTCCCCATCTTTAAAACAGATCGTGATTCTTTTACATCCCTGCCAAATGTGTTGAGATGTCTGGGTAGAGAGTGTTAGAGGTTCTTTGTTCTTGGCCTTTTCAAACAAAATTATCATTCTTTAAATATTCTTCAAACATAAAATATCACACCATCATTTTCATGGTATTTTGAATGTATTTTATTTTTTTCTCTTCATTTCAGTTTTACGCACAACTATGGTAGTATTGCAAAGGAAACAAAAGTCTCCAATACCTAATAAAAGCCCTAACCATAACCATAAAGAAACCCCATTTTCATAAAGAAGTAAAGCCAGGATTTTGAAAGCACAGGAGAGAAAATGTAGCCGTGTGGTCAGAACTCTGGTATTGCAGTACAGGAAACTGCCACAGTCACCTGAGCACAAATTCTTATCCAATTTGCTATACCTATGGTAAATTTAGCAGAGTGTAATGGTTCCTGACATGATAAAAGGAGAAGAGGGTAGCTGTATTTACTGCTGAAAAGATAATTTCAACTCTGCAAAGATTTCTTGATCATATTGCTTGTCACTGCACCAAGAGCTCTAGACAGACATCACTGTTTTATTTTAAGTATAAATGAAAAAAAAAAAAAAACCCTGATTGATAGAAATGTCTTTATACTATTTTCTAGTGTTCTTTGCAAATACAGCAGATGTCTTATTTTCTTCTTAAACTGCAGGAAAGATCCAAGAAACCTCTCTGTAAGGACTTGTCAGTGGTTTTTTGGCAGAATCTAAGCTATTCTGAGCCATCAGCAAATATAGCAGTGTCCAGTCTGCATCATGTAAGATTGTTTCTCCTGTTACTGCAAAACCAATCAGTATATTCAAATTCAACATTAGTTATAAACAATTTAAGATCCCTCCTCTACATTTCCACAAGAGAAACAGTCCCAGCATTCTCAAAAAGATCAGAGCTGCCATCTCCTCTATCATCAGTGTCTTCAGAGAAGCCAGATCTGGGCAGCTTCCTTACAATAGCAGGGCAACCTGGTCTGGAGTGCAGTGAAGAAAAAAGAGAGTTCACATTTTGTTCAATTAATTAACTCTCAAATTACATACACACAGAACAATAAGCCACAAGGAAGAAGTTGAGGACATTTATAACTCAGATCTAATTTCTGGCCAGGTCAAACCACAAGTACAATCACACCTACCTTCCTCCTCCCCACCCTCCTCCCCAGTAGCTAAGTGAATATATTACTAAAACTGTAAAAGATTCCTGGTTACTAAACTGTTAGGGTTTTTTTCTTTTTTCTTTTTTTTTTTTTTTTCCACAGATCGAAACATTTCTGAGTGTACAGATGTTGAAACGAAGTTTCCACAATAAAGCAAACTTGGATTTGCAGCTCTTACTGAAATTTCATTAAACAAAGCACTGATCTACTATAAACTTACTCCACCTTTAAATTAATTCAAATATAGGTTGATAAATATGCAGCAGAAGGCTTTATAAGCGAAGCATCATCTGCCTATGCCATTCTAATTTAATCTGATAACCTTTCCTCCTACACTAAGCAAGAAGTCAAAATAAATTCTGCATTGGTTGTTCCAGGTAATCTGAACAAAATTAAAGCATGTGCCTGCCCAAGACAAGGGGCAGTGCTGATGACCTATACACGCACAGAGCTAGCATGAAGAATTGGAAACATAAGGTGATGTTTCTCAGTTCTGGTACAGTTCAACTCTATAGCCAGTTCTGTTCAACATTTTTATCAACAATCTGGATGCAGGAGTTGCATGCACCATGAACAAGATTGCTGATGATACCAAACTAGGAGGTGCTGTTGACTCTCTCAAGGGACCAGAGGCCTTGCAGCAGTATCCAGAAAGATGGGAGGAGTGGGCCATCATCTGCTGCCTCAAATGTATCAAGAACAAATGTTGGATTTTGCACTTGAGATGGATCCATGCTGGACACAAGTATAAACTGGAAGAGGAGTGGCAGGAAAGCAATCCTGACAAAAGGGATCTGGGGGTGCTGGTTGACAGAGGCTCAGTGTGAGCCAACAGCGTGACCCAGCAGCCAAGGATGCAAACCCCGTCCTGGGGTGTGTCAAACACAACATGACCAGCTGGCCAAAAGAGGTGGTTGTCCTGCTGTATTCAGCACTGGTGTGTCCTCACGCTGGGTGCTGTGCGCGGTTCTGGGCCCCACAATTGAAAGACGACATGAAGGTCCTTAAGTGCATCCAGAGGAGGGGAACACAGCTGGTGACAGGGCTGAAGGCATGTCCTATGAGGAGCAACTGTGCACTCTGGGTTTATCTGGTTTGGAGAAAAGCAAGCTGAGGGGAGACCTCATTGCTCTCTACAGCTTCCTGAGGAAGGGACATGGAGAGGGAGGTGATGATCTCTCTGGTGTTCAGTGACAGGGGGTGTGGGAATGGGTCAAAGTTATGTCAGGAGAAGTTCAGACCTGACATGAGGAAGCACTTCTTTGTTGGGAGGGTGGTGAAACACTGGAACAGCCTTCCTAGAGAGGTGGCTGATGTGCCATGCCTATCAGTGTTTAAGGGGCATTTGGGAAATGCCCTTAATAACATGCTTTAACTTTTGGTCAGCCCTGAAGTGATCTGACAGGTGAAGCTATGGGTGAAGGAACTATTTTCTTCATGGAGAGGGTGGGGAGGCAGTGAGACAGGTTGCCCAGAGAAGCTGTGGGTGCCCCATCCCTGGAAGTGTTCAAGGCCAGGCTGGATGAGGCTTGGAGCAATCTGCTCTAGTGGAGGGTGTCCCTGTCCGTGGCAGGGGGGTTGGAACTGGATGATCTTTAAGATCCCTTCCAACCCAAACCATTCTGTGATTCTATGATACTATGATTTATATTTTTTTTCTTCCTGTAACTAGAAACTTTGAAATATCTACATGTCAGACCTTTGTTCACATGCACTTATGTTCTTTGTAATACAGATTACACACTAGGAAAGTTATATTAAACACCTGCATCTAGGATCCTAAGACATTGTCAACTAATGAGGACATTACAGGATCTGCATCTGAAGTTTCAGTGCTCCCTTTTATTAACAAGGAGACTTATTTTTCTTGTAGGTACTTTAATGCTTTTTAAAACAAAAGAAAAACCGTCAAAGTTACAAAAACACCTATGAATTTTTAGTAATAATTTGTAAAATAAAAACTTTTTTTTCATGCTATCAAAACCACACTAGAGAAAAATCAGTATAAAAGTGTCAATGCAGCTGAGTCAGCTCTTCTGCATTGCAGAATTAAATCCTAGCACACAGACGTACAAGTTATTTTAAAAAGTAATGTATTCCCTGGTTTATTTCTACATTTTCACCTATAATGTTGAATTAGGAATACAAACTATTTATTCTAAAGATTCACAGATTCACATAGTGTCAGGGGTTGGAAGGGACCTCTAGACATCATCTAGTCCAACCCCCCTGCCAGAGTAAGATCCCCTAGAACAGATACCACAGGAACAAGTCCAGATGGCTTTGGAAAGTCTCCAGGGAAGGAGACTCCCCCACCTCTCTGGGCAGCCTGTCCCAGGGCTCTGTCACCCTCACAGGGAAGAAGGGTTTCCTCATGTTCAGGTTGAACCTTCTGTGTTCTATTCTATATAGATATTTTATTACAGTTAGACCCTGTGCAAAGTTATAGTACATAGCACAGTAAGGCTTTAGGGTATCTACAGCTTGAATGATAAGTCAAGTCAGAAAAAGGAGTAGAACCCTGCTTTTCACACTTTAGGATTCGATTTGTTAGAGGTATAATCAGTGAAGAATCATTTCCTTCATATACCAAGTTTTGGTAATTGCTTTAAGAAATGAAGCTCCTTGAAACTAATGTTGCAGTGATGAACTTTGACTAGAAAGATGCAGCCTCAGCAATTGTAAGAGACCTCCTTTGCAAAAGGCAAAATGTGGTTGCATGCAAGTGTCATTCATTACAGAATGGTACTCCTGCTACTGGATGGACATTTCCGTTACAGTCTGTTATCTTCCATAAACTTCACTTTACAAGACTATTCCTCTCTGCCTGTGTTATCTTCTCTCCATATACCTAAAGGATACCAAAAATTTCATGACTATCCATTCATTAGCATGTGTTCTAGGAAGAGGGCCTAACTGCAAAAGTTTCAGTGCTTTCTGCTTCCTTTGTTTTAAAGGAAACTATTCTGCTTCCTGTTCCACTGTAGCTGGGCTTTATCTTGCATTGATTTCTACTCTGATGGATATTTTTCTCTTGCCTACAGGATGGAAAATAACTTTATTACTCATTTTGTGTGACCTTGTGGCAGAAAGGCATTACCAAATTACTAAATTTACTAAATTAATAATTAATAAATTACTAACTTGATTACTAAATACCCTTGGCTACCTCCATAGGAATGTGGAAGATGTTAAATGACCTTATTATTAGTAGTCATGAATTTTATAACTGTAGTTTAAAAAAAAAGCACTCATAAATAGTGATTTACACACAGAATTATGCAAAATATTTTCACAGATTATGTACAAATTGCATCAGTTGTCAAGGACTTTAGTAAACTGAGAACAAACGATACAGCAATGTTTAAGTGTTGTGTCAAAACTTCGTATGTGCAATTAGGGAAAACCCGGTACTGCCAGCACTGTACCCTGACATCTCCCTGACACTCAGAGAGAACTTTCAGCTGTATTTTCAAAAGGGCTTGAATACACAGATAGGCATGGTGTGAGATTTTTAGTAGCTGAAACCCCATCTGTCTTTGAAACCAAGGGACATGACATTCCCATGACTCCTGGAACACTCACTAGATACCTCCCTGCCTTTGCTAATGTTAAAATGCATTTAACTAACTTCTGGCCAATTGACCTCTAAGGATGAGTTGTTATTCTCAGTTGTTGATTTTCCAGTTCTCATTAAATTGTAAGAAATTAATCAGAACTATATTTTTCTTGTCTTATCTAAATATAAGTGTCTGCAGCCAAAAATCAAATGTTATGCTTCAGTATATGGTATGTATTTTTCTTCTCATGGTAGGGCTGAGGGTCCTGACCATGTAAGGAGAATTTTATACTTTCACCACCGGACAGAGTAAGAGACTGTCCATGCCTTGAAGATAATCAAGGTAGTAAAAAATCATATTTAAGATTACAGTTTCCCAGAGCAGGAACAGAGAGGTCATAGTGTTTTTGTAAGGTGACAAGGAGATCTGGGAAATATTTACCAGTTTCTCCAAACTCCTGGACCAATGTTTTGGACACAAACAAAAGATATAAAATGTACAAGAAACAGCCCTTTTTTGCCACTGAAGTTTTTTTGAAAGGATATTTTGAGATAGCTGTTGTCTCTGATTTATTCAGATAGCAAGATGGAAGTAGAAAGAGTTAACAAGTCAGGGGGCATGATCGAAATATCCAGGTAGATGTCAGGACTGAATACTCCCTTGCACATGCTTCAGTGTTAAAACTAATTATTCTTTTCACCTATGATCCCTAAAGTAGATGCCTGAAAAATGTCTCAATGAGACTGCAAGGGGTACATAATGAGCCCCCGGACAGATTCAGCTGTTAACACTGTTTTTCTCTAGACTCCTCATCCCCATAAATAAACTACTGAGAAATAGCTCCTGTTTATTCCTTCAGAGCTGGTTAGACAGTTTTTGATAGAAATCCTTAATCCACTTCAAAATGTATATTCTTACTTTCTCTATTAAGGTGTTGGTAAGATGGGACTTCATTATGGCATCCATGAACGTTTGAGATTTTCTGTAAATATGCTATTTAACAGCTGTTGCTATTGGTCATTTTTGGAAGACTGCATTACTGCTCCTCAAAAACCTGATGATCTTTGAAGGAGAGTACAGGCCTGAACCACCAGCTACTAGGTGGAAGAATCTCCCATCTGTAGGCTCGTTTGCTGCTGCCCGTGTCGGCAGTTCTCTGTTCTTCAGAACAGTTGCTGGTGTCACGTCTGGATTGATAGTCTCAGGATCTGACACAAGTATCAGTATATCACTGGAGTTTGTAGGAGGTGGTTTATTCAGATCAAAATGTGATGTATGCTCTGTTAACATCGTCTGACTGTTCCCATTCAACCTCCATGGTGTCTTTCTCAACCAGTGTTTTTAAGATACCTCCATTCAAGACCGATGACTTTAAAATACATAGTAGTTTCAGGCATCTTCAGTTGGATCTGCAGGTGATGCAAATACATGCCTTGCAACCTTTCTAAATTCAAGGAAGCATTAATGCTTTTCCTACCTGATTTCAAGGAATTCAGTTCATCTCTTTCTAACCTGTACTGATGTGATGTTTCCTTTATTTCTGACAGGGTTTAAAAAACCTTCTTTCTCTTTTCTCACTTTTTTTGGTTTTTAGTTAGATATGTTTTATCAATTTTGCCTAGTTCTTATAAATTTCCCTCATTCTTCTGTATACTTTGTATTTCTTTTTTGTTGTTGTTGTTGGTTTGTTTGTTTGTTTTCTAGTTGCTGCCTTCACTTCACCACTGAACCCCAGGGATGCTTCAGCTAGAGCTGCCCTTTAGAAGCTGTCTTCAACACAACTATTCGTCCGAATGCAGAGGGGCAGCTGTTGCTAAGGATGCTCTCAACTGTCACACAGAAGACCTTTAATCCTACATGGTACCACTGGTGTTTTACTTCTTGCCTTGCTCCAGTGGCATCATTAGCCTGCAATCCTTTATCTAAGCGAGACAAGAGATTAAAAAAATATCTGTTCTCCCAAGCTTGGCCACTGCAAAGAGAAGAGGTAAAGTGGTTGGATGGCTTTGAAAAGTTCAGTAAAAGTGTGTGTGAGTGGACACAGTAATTGCAGAAGAGCCATGCTGGGTGCACTCTTCATCTGCAGACTGACAAGTTAAAGGAAAATAAACAGCAATGATTTAGGTTTTCAAGAAAACATGAAGCGTTTCTGATATAAGTGAATTCCATATGTATTAACTTTATCCATTGCATGAAACAACTATCTTTTACTGTTTCATGCTTATGTTTGGTTTTGATATGTGTTTTGATATGAAAGCCTGAAATTCCTCTAAATAATAAACTCCCCAAATAAAGATGTTTGTTTACTTGAAACCTGATGTAAAAAACATTTTAGAAGACCTGAAGATATTACAGAAATGCTGATTAAATTAAAGAGTTGTGTATTAAAGAGCTTATGGATCTCATCAAATGCTCAGTTTTATTTTCCTACTTCGAGACTTCTTTCTGTATTAATATCACTAATGCTTTTAGGTCCGATCAATGGAAAACAGAAACCTTGTGTAGTCTTTAAGTTATTAAGTAACTGAACTGGCTAGACTGATCCTAGGCCAGACCAAAGAAAACCAGCTTTCTGAAGTGTCCCTCTCATGTGACATCTGCAGTAGAAAAGATAACTTGAGAATTAACCAAATGCACTACATAGAACATGAGTGAAATAGAAAGGACACATCCATTCAAGCAAGTCTTCAGGTTTATTGACTGTTCATAAGATAGATGCTCTGAGCATCCTAACAAACAGGAAAGCCAACAAGTTACTTCTGTTTGCACCAATATCTGTGTGTTGGCAGGGGAACCGCGCTGCAGGAAGACACAAGAGTGACAACATATGAAAAGCACCAGAAGGGTGACAAAGAACATTTGGGAAGAGCCAGAATGCAAAATGAACAATCTATCCATGTTCATCTGTACTCAAATACAGGCAAATTTGCAATCACTAAAGACCACCCATAGACACACAGGATCCATCACCAGCTCAGTGCTTCAAAGTTGAGGGTGAGTGGAGCCTAAACTGTGAAATTCCACCAGCTGCTAAGGCCGTATGCAAACAGACCTGTGGTTTCAGACTTAGAACAGTCTTCTCCAATATTACACAGGGTTGAAGAAGACATAAAAATGCACTCAACTTTGAATAGACCAAGCTCTGAATAGAACAAGCTTTGAAAATTAAATAACATTCCCTTCAGATGTAGAGTAAAACAGGGGTCACTTTAAAGTGAAGCTGCCAGAGAATGCCCAGACTTGGCTTAATAAAGAGTTTGCAAAATATAATGTTAATAGCAATCTGTTCCTAACTGATCTTTAATCATCAGAAATATAGTCTACATTTTTTGAAACAACAGCAGTACATTAATTTATGAGAATCAGAGTGAAAATGACTATGACTAATTAATGTCACTTTTGTAGGGGGATGGGTAAATGGATACACTGCTGGGCCTATGCCTCACACAGGCAAGAATAATGTATATCATACCTGAGGCAGAAAGCAAAAGAGCCCTGGAGCTACTGTTTTATTCCCTCTCGCTTACCTCCAATGCAAGCCAGCAGTCAGCTCTTTCACATTTCCACATATGACACCCAAGTATTACTCTGTGATGGAAAGCTCTTCTATTCCCAGTTTTGGAAAACTCCATGTCACCTTTATAACACTGATATTGACAGATCCTAAGATAAATCTGAATCCAGCGTTATTGAAAAGTAATGTTTAAAATTTGTCAATTTTTTTTAAAGAAAGTACTTCTTTCAGATTTATCTAAATTAATTTGTATTAGTGAAGTTACTCATTCCTCACCAGGGATAGTCATCAGTCATTTTCACAACTCTAAGAATAGTTTAAATTTGATGAAAGCAAAACACCGATTTTTCAATTATAATACAGGTTATGCCAGGTTGTGTTCTCATTCAGAATTGAATAAAAGCTGAGCATATTATTGCAAGGAGAAAATATTCTGCTCAACCATGTTAGTATTAAAACACTGAACTTAGAAGTGCACATAGCACTTCTAAAAATTCACAGAACAAAAATTGCCTTAAAATCAACTGCTGCACCTGATGAGCAGAAAAATCTTTTACAGACAGAAGTCATAGTCCGATCACGAGAGGCATGAAGGTAGATTGGATTGGCTATAGGTGCCTGACTGGTTTCAAGGTTCAAAGGAGCCACATGTGACTGTAACAGCAACAACATCTGCAATTCTTTGAAATTCTGTACTGAACTTTTCTCTGAAAAGGTCCATCTCTAGCTTCCTTCTTAAAAAAGATCTCTCTTACACACATACACGACCTATGGAGAAAAATCAGTGTATTTCTTTTGCTTAATCTATAAGAACAGTAAACTAATAAATACTCAAGGAAGCTGAAAATGTTCATTTCAGCTACGATTAGAAATAGAAACAAAGAAAGTTGTGTTTGCCAAATGAAAATCAACTACATTTTTAGGTTAAGAATTCTTACTTCCCAGCTTCTAAGGAACATTACCAACAAAGCCAAGCTAATAACAAAATTTAAATTATTTAAAATATACTTGCAACTGTGCCTTCAAAGGGAGTTAAATTATGTTGCCATTAAACTTTTAGGACTTTTCCCAAAAGGATTAGATCTGTCGTTTTCTTAGCTGGAGTTTTGCCCAGTCTTCATGTGATTACAGCATTGAATTCAGAGGAAGAAATAAATTTGGAAGGAATGTATCGCATCAAAATGAATTCATAAGATATACTAAGAGGAATAAAGAAAGTACAAAAGAGATTATTTATGATTTGCATGCATGTATCTAAAATAAATAAGTATCAACACAAGTCTTCATTTGGAAGTAAATAAAGGTTTAATGAAGGTGGATATTTATATTTTTGAAGATGCATTCATGCAGCAAACCTGTATAAACTGATAAAGTAAGTCTTGAGGGTTTGAGCACTCTGAAAAAAATGAAACAAGTGTTTCTTCCAACTGACTGTTGAAGCCTGCTTCAGTGCTGATTATTTCTGTCACACAGTGGGAAATGATGAAAACTGAAGAAGTATTGGTTCCAAAAGTACTAGAAAAGGAAAATGAAAAGAGGCATAAAATTCAAAGAATTATTGTTTACTTGTGAAGCGGACTTAAAAAATGCCTTGAAGAAACTCAGTTGCCTTTTTAAGCTTTCACTTCAGACTTTTATAGGAAAAGACTGTAAGAAACTTCAAAAGAAATATATCTTTATAAACTTACACAGTGATTTAAGCATCATTAACATTCTTGTTGGTATAATCTGTAAGTAGAGCAAGCAGAGTTACACAAATGTATATACAAGAAACAAATATCAACTCTCTTGTTGGACTTGTGTAGTTCACGATAATCCCTGAATTACTGAAAACAGTAAAATGGCTCAAGCGGTAAGTAGGAGACTACCATCTGTATCCAGTAAATATACAGATGCAGTCCTTGCCTAAAAAACAATCATGCGGGTAGTGGGGAGGGGGGCTGGGGGGTGAGGAAGAGCAAGAAATATAGACTTCAAAATGAGAATATGGTGAAAAACCTATAAATGGTCTAAAGATCATGGCGAGTACAGGACAGTTAAGAGAATCAAGGCTTCAGGACAGAAGTAGTACAACAAACATTTTCATGTTCTTTGAAGTAGAAACAGCAGAATTTAATAAAGGTGAATGAAGGTTCAATGTAAATTGAACACAGTTATGAAAAAATTACCCCCCAAACCTCTGTAATGTAATAAAGAATGAATGTTGAATCTCATTGTCATTTTTAAAAATATACCCAATACCAAGGACATGCTCTCTACAGAATTGCTTACACAATTCATAGCACCTATACCAGCTGACATTTTTCTGTTTATTATTTTCCATGTAGAGCATTATCTCCATCCTAGAGGTGAGATGTCAAGGTACAGAAATATTAAAGACAAAAAAATAATGTGGGTAGCGTTAAAGAAACACGTGAAATTAATACAATGTAACAACTTTGAACTAGTGTGCAATTTATCAACACATACCTCGTATATCTTGATCTCAAGTTAGAGTAATAAAATACATACATAAATAATTAACTGAAATGTCCCATTAATTGTAGGGGGGAAAACACATTTCTAGGAGAAGAAGCAGCTGACTAAAATACCCATGTTGGAATCCCAGGTATGCCATGGGATGCTCTACCTTTTGACTTTTCAGTAAGTTTCTACTGTGGATTCAACAATATTTTACCAATAAAAAAATCTGAAAAGTGAGGCATCATATCATAGTTGGAAATAAGTTGATGTCTGAGAAAGGAATATCACTCTTCCATGTCAGCATCCTCCTGATGGTCATCACCATCTACGAGGCAGTTAGATGTATGCCAGGAAGGTTTTGCTCTGCCAAATATCAATCCTATGGAAATCAGGCCAAATTAAAAGTTGAACTAGACACTGGAATCTAGCCATTGCAGTTTTTCTAGAAGAAACCTAGAAATAGTCATTCAGATTGTGGGAATGGTTTCAATAGTGACAAAAAGATGTTTTTCAAAAGACTAGCTCATTTAAGAAATTGTCTGTTCCTAGCTCAGAGACATGAAGTTCAGCCAATAGAAGCAGCACAGGCAAACTGCTAAGTACATTGTTTTGCTAATTTTGATATTCTTTGTTTGTACTTGACAGGCAAATAGTTAACATCTGGACTTTCAGACAAGTGCCTTCCTTCCTTATATTAACGGTGGAATTCGCGTCTGAACAGTTGTTATTAAGATGCCAGAGAGAAAAACATATGAATGAAACATGTTTCTGGGAATGAAAAGTTTCTAACTAAATTCCTGTTTTGCCAAGAAAGCTAATTCACAATCCCAGACTTTTACTGTGCTATTTTTAGGTATACTGTTAGATGCTAACTCACTCCAACATGTTCATATCCCACTGAAACTTAGTCGTTAGGGCTCATGTTTGGGAACAACATGCTCATAGACAATGATGATGGACTACAATTCTATTTAATTTTGTGTAAAGAGGTAAAAAATAACTTGTATGCTCTAATACAATTATTGCCTCCAACTGAGAAAACAGGCATGCATTTCAGCAGGTTTCTTTTGTTTTGTTTTGGGTTTTTTTGGTGCTTATTGCCACCTTCTCATTTATCTGTTCTCTGAAGCAAGCAAAGCAGAAACATAGAAGAACCTTGCACCTTCACCTTCTCTTTGTTCCTCTGTTCATAGTTTATCTTGACTTTTCCTATGCCTTATGATACTGCTTCTCTCTGTCACTCCCCAGTGGAAATGTTCAAGCTTTTGAGTGATGTCATAAAGGCAGAATGTGCAGCTTTGCTACAGCAATACTATCTTTGGTGTGTAAGACTATGAGAACTATCACTCCTAACTCTTCTTTTGTAGGGTACTCAGATTACTCTTAGTTTTCAGGAAACATTAAATGATATTGGTTGGATCCCACAGCAGCCCCCAACCTAACCTCTTCCAGCATTACTGTGCAGTTGTCTCTTTTTAGGCAGCTGGTGCAGGATGTGCTATGCTTGAACCATTTTTAGTTTTTAAAATAGCATTTAGGTTGTAAAAGTATGAGGCCAGAAAGGGGCCTGAAAGAGAGACAAGTTGATCCAAAGAAAAGAATAGAGAAATACTTGATATTTATGAACTGGTTTAGGTTTTAAAAGTATGAGGCCAGAAAGGGGCCTGAAGGAGAGACAAGTTGATCATGTTTCACTACAAAAATGAATGAGTCCCCAAGCAAGGTCAAAAATTCACTTGTTTGATAGTGATGGCATAAATCTAAGTGAAATATTTAACTAAATAAAAACCACTCTTCCATTCACAACACACTCATGGCTGTGTAGAAAACCCTTCTATGCACTTAGGAATTACACCTTTGATGACCAACATGGAAAGAGCGATGTTCACCTGTACAGACATCAGCCAACAGTGCCGCTGTGTGCTTGTCTTCGTGGTCCTACTGCTTTTGTATCCAAAATTCTTTCAAAGGGATCCCCTTTAATTCTACTACAACACATTTAATCAGACAGATTTCCTCAGTTTCACAATCAGAAATGTAAAGATTCAGATCAGTAAACACAGAACACTGTAAAACACCTCAGTGGCAGCTGTCCTGCTGAAACTTTTTGCTGCTGTGAATTTACATGAAATATTTAGGATTTTATAAAGTTCTAGTAGGAAGACTTTTATTCCAGCAAAAGGGATAGCCATGAGCTGCCTGCTGGCTATACACTCTGGGATGCTGTATTGTGGGCCATGGCTCCCCTTTCTCTGTACTTCTCACAAGCTGTCACACACCAGCCTTCCCCTGAAAGTTCCTCTGGTTGATGTCTAGCAAAAGTGGAATCATAATTGTCTTTCATCTGGACACTAGAGACAATTGTATGGGGTTTCTTAAGTGCCTGGGACACGTCACTCTGTGTATATCACAGGCATAGAAGCAGGGCTGCTGCAAATGAATAAGAGACATGAGCAGAAAAAAAAAAAAACTAAGAAAGTCTGATGGACTGATGTATTTTCTGTCTTGTACCCTGTGCTGGCATTTCAGTTTAGCCCGTGACTTCTTTTTTTAAGCTGCCAGAGTAGATTTTGTGACATGTCAGGAGAAAAATCCAATTACTTTCATTTTCTGTTTCCTCTGAGCCAGGTTGAAGCAGTAAGGCAGTGTTGTCATGTTCCTCCACAACAAGAACACAGCCAGCTATGAATAGGATGCTGAGAAAAATATGGAACATCAGTGTGGAATTCCAGTCACCTGTGTAATCGATTAGAAAGAATATGAATCATGAATAATTTGATTACATCTTTTTAAAGCCTGATACCTACCTTAGCAATGCTCATTGCTGGCCAATAAAGAAAAGAATACCCCACCATTTATATCAATATTGATATGCAAACAGGGTTTTTTTAACACAGCTGCCTCTGAAAATACATTCTTGTCACTTTATGAGTATACTGCACCAATATCAGATATGCTCAGTATTTTCATCAAAGAAAACACCTGAGGAACTTCTTTTGCACTTACATGTAAGTATGGGCTCATCTTGCAGAAAAATACAACCAAGAAAACACCTCTGATTTTGAACGCTGAATGACCTTGAATGAGAGGAAGGAAAAAAGTAATGAAAGAGAATGTGTAGGATTATCTTCGTCATGTATTCTGAAATTCCATATGCTTTCCAACTTTCAAATAATAAAAAAGCCTTTCACTGAAACATTCTAACATACAGACCCTTGCGAAATGGAAAATTATCCTTAGCTAATTAACACCTTTTACTGTGGAAGTCCATTTCAAGCTTGTTCATTTCCCATGCTTTTTAAAAAGAAATCTATGCAAAATAGATGACTGTATCTCCAAGTCAGAAGGACTTTAACTGTGCTTTAACAGTTTCCGTTCCTATATCTTCAGGGGTAGCCTGAACATGTATTTCTATTCCTGGCATTTGAACAGGTCACAGCACTCTTTTCATCAATACCTGAATGAACACCAGACAGCAGCAAAGCTCATGTAACAGTCTCATACATATATAAATTAAGTAGTTAATGATAATTTTAAAGCAAACCTCACATGAAAAAACTCAGTTATAAAAAAACCCCAACCTTCCTCCCCCAGAAAAACTATTTCTTCAAACTTCTTTGATATTTTTTTGTTTGTTTGTTTAATAGAGACCTTGCAGCCTAATCACAGTATCCCTATCACCAAAGTTTTCATTCCCACTCTTTGACTCCACCATCATTATACAGCGCAAAATCCCATGGGCTCCTACGGCTGCTCAAATACAGTAGGACCTAAGCACACCATAAGAGTTATAATCAAACTAGACAACAAGGCTTTCAAGTGATATGCAAAGATATGTGTAAATAAGAGCATTTTTTTATTTAGAAGTATTATTTTTTACTCATGGTTGCAGGGGAGATGCAGTGCTCGTAGGGTCATTGTACAACACTCCAGAAAAATTCCACAGGCTCAGGTGTCTGGGCATTTAGGGGAGACAAGATACCCTGATCACAGTTTCCATCATCCATCCAACAGACCATGAAGGAGAGTTGAGCCAGCAGCTGCCAGAAAAGCAGGAAAATCTCCACTGGATTTGATGAGATGTAGCTTCCTACAGAGTCTCGGCAATATTCCACCAGACCATTGTCAAAACCAAGGCACCTTATGAATATCGCAAATATTTTAAAAATTGTAATGGGAGAAAATGTTATTATGTTGTGATTTTTTTCACCCAGCAATGTTCTAATCCATAAATGGCTTCAACTGAAGATTGCATGATGCATTCACAGAAGCAAAGATCAAAGCTTCATGAAATTGTCTTTTATTTTAAAAATAACAGATATTTTCACTAAATATATCAAAGTGTCAGCATTTTGATGGTTTTTTTACCAAAATTCCATTTCAAGGTATACAAATATTACACAGCTAAGATTTCTCAATATTACTGGGATTTCCTTGAATATATGATCAAGAGAAGTTTCTCGTGATTTAGGCTTTAATGAGTTACCCCATGTCAAACACTAACTCCTGGCACACCTCCTGACCTGTGATGAGGTTAGTTGTTTTGCCAGCTGCACAAGTTTACTTCAGAACCCCCAGGGAAGCATTTAGTGAGAATTTATTTCAGTCTTGGATGAAAATCCTCAAACTGACCATGAGCTAGCTCCAGCAAATGTGCAGATCCATTCTCAGAAACAATTTCTCTAGGAGATAGGAGGTTATTTTAGCCATGTTACGTTATGTAGATCTTTGTGTTCCAACAGAATTAGGAGAAAGGTGAAATTTTGCCACTGCACTTATCAGCTTTTTGATATTTTTTCTTTTTCCCTATCAAATTCTTGCAAAAAGAAGAGGATTAGCAGAAGAAATTAAAGTTGCTGACAAACGTTGATTGTTTGGAAGGACAATTTCATCTGTCTCTTTCTAAAACCTCCATGCATTTTATCCACAGAAGTATTTTGTCACGGCTGTTAAGCTTCCTGTACCTTCCCAAGAAAACAGTCAGAATGATTTGTAGAAAGTAGCTGTAACTCCTCACTCAGCAATGCAGTATGTGAGGAAAGGTCCTTGAAAAATAGAAGATTAAACTGATGGATGACACAAACTGAAAACTGCAGGGTCAGATTCATCCCTGGTGTAGCTCTACTTGGAGCAGGTGAACCTGGCCTGCTGTTGTTCAGCATACTTATTATTGACATGGGAGGGTGGGCTAAGGGTTAAAGGCACAGTGCAAATACCTGTGGACAGCCCTGAGCTCAGTGAAAATAGGAGATGACTGTATTCAGTAGCTATTTTCATGAGAATTTCCTAAATAAGCCGATTTGAAGAGCAGAATTTGGCATAGTATGTCAACCTAAACTCAGTAGGTAAGAGTATAACTAGATGGAGATATAATAAAACACAGAGAAGGACATGGTAGGAAAATAAGTGTTCCAAGTATTTGATATACAGGATTGTATGTTCTATACCTGGGAAAGATTTGCAGAGGAAGACTTCTGGATCTAAGCAGCTGTTAACAGAACAGTGTGAAGCTCTGTACTCGGTCCTACTTTTTTACCTGTCCAGAACATGTTATCTTCCCCAGCTCCTCCTCTGCTACTGTCCTAAACAATGGTGTCTGTCTTCATAACACACAGCCTGGATGCTTTGCATCCATCCCCTGCACTTCTGAGTGACTGAGGACAATCCCCACTCCAAATTCCTGTACGCTCTCCAAGGCTGGAGATTCAAGGGGAATTAAATACAAGAGAGCACTGGTTTAGAGAAAGGAAGAGTATTTAAACTAATGGGATTTATCCCTACGTCCAGGTATCACTATTTCTGGAGCTGCTGATCCACTGTAGGACCTCCCCAGTGCATTTTGCCAGCTCCAACCAAACTAGAAACAACATGAAGTATCAGTCATGAAATGACATGGAAATGTTGTAGTTGTCCATAATCAATGTTCTATTTGAATATAATGTTTATCTTCATTACACCATTTCACATTTATAAAAATTTATTTGTCACTCAAATGAATCCAACCAAGCTAGATCCTTCAGTTTAATTTAGTTTTGGTTTAGGTGAATAGCAAAACATCTGTCTGAGGTCTGCTTATATCTGAGAGTGGCTGGTAAACGCAAGAAAAATGTGAATTTCAAAATGTTTATCAAATCTCAGTGCTTCATGTAGCTTGACTTTTCTCTGAATGAAATGTCACTTATTTGTATAAACATTAATGTCTTACAAAGTATATCTCTCCTGCTTTTCCTCCTGCTCATTACAATAGCAAAGACAGTATCGTACAGCCTACCCACTAACTTAGGAATAATTTGAAACGGAACTTTTTTCCCCCTTTAGCAAGGAGGATGTCTGCGAACACACTGCCCAATGCCAAATCAGAGCAGTGAGGTAATGCCTCCTGTCCCGTTTCCTTTTCTTGTCTTCTTTTTGGTCTGATTTGCTGCAAGTGCTTGCTCGGTGAAGTAATAAATTGAATACTGAGTTCCCCCACTTCACAATCAACAAACCTCATTAGTTTGGGTTTTAAAAGCACGAATAGGACCTTTGTATATATCAAAAGTCAAATATCCCCAGTGTAACAGCAGACAGCCATGGACACAGTACAAATCCACATAGTGTAAAACAAATCTTTCAGGTTGGAGTATACATTTTTTATAAGCTTTTATGCTGTCTGAGGACCTAATAGAGCAAGTCTCACATGAAACAGAAAAGGCAAATTCTGGCTCAATAGCATTCTCCTCACCTTTACCTGAAATCCCCAAGAAACACTATATTTGACATGTCTTGAAAAACAAATCAGAGTATGAGGACTGAGTAAAAGTAAGGAAAAGACATTCCTCACTTTCTGTGTTCCACTGTCAGCATAAAATGACAGAATCATAGAACATCTCAAGTTGGAAGGGACCCATCAGGATGATCAAGGTTCAACTCGCTGCTTCTCTTAGGACTACCTAAAACTAAACCATTGGACTAAGAGCACCACCCAGATGTTCCTTGAACTCTGACAGGGTTGGTGCCATGACACCTTCCCTAGGGAGCCAGTTTCAGTGACCGATCACCCTCTCAGTGAAGAACCTTTTCCTAATGTCCAAGCTGAACTTCCCTTGATGCAGTTCCATTCCATTTCCCTGTGTCCCGTCTCTGGTCAGGAGAGAGACCAGCACTTCCCCCTCCACTGCCCCCTTTGAGGAAGGTGTAGACTACAATGGGGTCACCCCTCAACTTTCTCTTCTCCAAGCTGAACAAACCAAGTGACCTCAGCCTCTAATCCTAAACCTCAACCTCGAGGCCTTTTACCACCTTGGTCGCTCTTCTCTGGACACACTCTCACAGGCTGATGTCCTTCTTATATTGAGGTACCCAAAACAGCACACAGGACTCAAGGTGGAGCTGCAACAGTGAAGTGTAGAGTGGGATAAACACCTCCCATGACCAAGTAGCTCTACTGTGCTTGATGCACCCCAGGATGGTGTTGGACAAGTTGGCCTGTTGGACAAAAGCTTGACCTTTTTGGATGTCAGGCTACACAAGATGTACCTTCCAGCCCTGTCACCAGCTGTGTTCCCCTCCTCTGGACACATTCAAGTGCCTTCACATCTTCTTTACATTGTGGGGCCCAGAACTGCGCACAGCCCCCAGGGTGAGGACACACCAATGCTGAATTCAGCAGGACAACCACTTCTTTTGGCCAGCTGGTCATGTTGTGTTTGACACACCCCAGGACGGGGTTTGCATCCTTGGCTGCTGGGTCACGCTGTTGGCTCACACTGAGCCTCTGTCAACCAGCACCCCCAGGTCCCTTTCAACAGGGCTGCTCTCCTGCCACTCCTCTCCAGGTTCATACTTGTGTCCAGCATGGCTCCATCCCTAGTGTGGAATCCAGCATTTTTTCTTGTTAAATGTTAGGTCATTGATGATTGCTCAATGCTCCCATCTATCTAGATCCCTCTGCAAGACAGCTCATTCCTCAAGAGAGTCAACAGCACCCCTCAGTTTGGTATCATCAGCAAACTTGCTCATGGTGCATTCAACTCCTGCATCCAGATCACTGATAAAAATATTGAACAGAACCGGCCTTAGGATTGAGCCCTGAGGAACAGCACTGGTGGCCAGTTGCTAGCCAGATGTAGCCCCATTCTCTAGAATCTTTGAGCCCTGCTGTCCAGCCACTTCTTCACCCAGTATACTGTGTACCTGCTGGTTTCAGAGTTGGACAACTTGTCCAGAAGGATGCTGTGAGGGACAGCATCAAAAGCCTTACTAAAATAAAAAAAATGTACAGGCACCACCTTCCCTTCATCCACAAGACACGTGGTCTTATCATAGAAGGATATCAAAATAGTTAAACAGACCTTTCCCATTGTGAATCCATATTGGCGGTGCCTGATGTTTGCAATGTTCTTCAAATTCCTTCCAGTAGTGTCCAGTGGGATCCTCTGAGGTTAGACTAAGAGGTCTGTAGTCACACCACATCTATGGACTTGCCTGGCTGTGTGCTGGACATTTTGTACGGAAGGATACAGTGAGAGACAGTATCAAAAGCTTTGCTAAAATCCCCAAAAAATCACATCTACAAGCTTCTCTTGGTCAGCAAGATATGTGTGTTATAAAAGGAAATTAAGTCAGTTAAGCAGGACCTTCCCCTTGTGGGCCCTGCTGGTTATGGCCAATGACTGCATTGTCTCTCAAGCGGTTTTCAATATCTCCCAGGATAACCTCTATAATTTCACCATAACTGAGACTGACAGCCTTGTGCTTACCAGGGTCTTCCTTCTTGTTCTTCTTGACAACTGGGACATTTGCCCGCTTCCAGTCGACCGGGATGTCTCCAGACTCCCAAGACCGTTAAAAAATAACGGGGAGAGGTCCCATGATGATATCAGCCAGGTCTTTCAGTACCATGGGATGAATCCAGGGGTAAGGAATCCCATAGACTTATGTGCATTCTGCTGGAGCAGCCAGTCTCCAGCAAGTCCAGGGTTGACTGGGAGTTTGGCATCACCCAGTCACGGTCTTCCAACACAGGGCTCTGGTGGTCCCAAGACCTATCACTGGTATTGAAGACACAGGAAAAGAAGTCATTAAATGACTCTGCTTTGCCTATGTCTCTGTTCATGAGGTGACTGACCTTGTCAAGTAACTGGCCAATGTTATGTCTCATCCCCAATTTACTGTTAACACATCGTAAAAAGCCTTTTGTGTTTGCTGTCCTTCACAGCCAGCAGTGAAGGTCCAAGCTGAAATTGTACCTTAGAGAAGCCGGTCTTAACTGATGTAGTGTCTTGAGGGGAGAGCACCTGCATCTGTGAAGGGTTCAGAATCCTATGACTGCCAGAGGAGCAGTGCTGCAATGGAGAGGGGAACCGTCCAGGACGGGGATCTTCCACCGTGTATTGAGGGTTTGTCCCCAGATTCAACCTGACCATCTTCACATCTGAAAATTGCACGTTTAAAGTTCTCTGAAGTCTCTGAAAGACCCAGGTATTTCCATGGAAAGCAATTTAATTCCTATGATTTTATGATTTTCAAGCAGCAGTATTTCATGAATAATATCAAAATGCTGCATTTACTTATACTCAGGATCAGCCTAGCCTGATCATTAATGATTGCTCCTTAAATGAAGCTTAAGAACTTTTCTTCTAAATTAACTGCCTTCAGTGCCCCACACCAAATATTATAGTGTTACAATTTATGATGCAATTCCCACAGCTTAAATCTGATGAGAAAAAAGAAGGAAAAAAGCACAAATGTGAGTTATAAAACTGTTTCTTTTCCAGAAGTTGGAAAAACCATCCTGCTCATAACTAAATAACAAACAGAAATGCATGAAAGTGTGAAAAATTATGAGAAGAAATAAAAACATGAAAAAGTAAATTTATTTTTAAGTTTAACCTTCTCTGTATTTTGTAGCTCGTTTTGCAAATTTGCGTAAGGCATTCACCTCTGAAGGGAAAGCTTTACATGTAATGAATACCATTACACAGATAAAAAATAATTTAATACATTAAGGCTGCAATAATGAAGGGGAAGGTTTTACACAAGATTCCGGGTTTACCTAAAGTAACTCTATTACTTTACCTATAATTACTATTAAATTGACTTTTAGATACAGCATAATTGATATCCACAAAAATGGGCATTTTTCCATTAACCCACTTAAGAAATAATTTGTACTTATCTCTCAGATACACTTCTGTTTATACTGCATAATTGCCAAAATGCTCTTAATTTCATCCTCAACCTCACATGGCAACTTAAATAAGAAAATTTATATGTAAGAAGAGATTTGTTCTGTTCTGTTCTGAACTGCACAAAAGTAGGTGACATTTTTGTTTTTAAAAAATCATGCTACTCCCTGAAATTGGGCTGTGATGCCACTCACAAACAAATCAACAGGATTCTTGTGAAGTCTGGACGCTGTGCACTTCTTGTTCCTACTGACACAGGTGGTACAATGAACCAGATTGCGGAGAGCATCAGAGCGCTGCCAGGTCGTGGCATTCAACCTCCCTCAGCTGTGATGGTACGGGCTCCAACAGCCACCACGTTTCTCCACCCACAGCAACCCTGCAGCTGACATTCTTTTTGCTTGGAGACAACTGTATCTTGCAGACTTAATTGTCGCCTCTTCGCATTCGCGTGGCTCCAACCTGAGACACTGCTGGTCTCTACCTTCAGAAATACCTATTACATGGAATTCCTCAGCATGTGGACCTTCAAGATCTACAGAGCTGGACAAATTTCACATTTGTACATTTGTCAAGGCTGAATGTCTCCTTTTTGACACAGAATATGCTCACTTCCAGGTTACCCATAAACTTTTTCCGTTCATCAGCACAGTGTTCATAATGTTAACACTGTTCTTCCATAGCAAGTCTTAGTTGGTTACCTGTGACAATTGACTAGATTTAGAATTCCAGGACCTCAAGAATCCCAGAGTTCAATTCAAAACTCTGCTTAGTGAGTGAGAAAAACAGAAAGTCAGTCTTCATCACAAAATTCTTGCCTATGGAAGGAGCTGCATATCAGCATCCCTGGGACAGCTCACTTAAGAAGTGTGTAGGTCTGTCTGTCCAAATATCAGTGTCTAAAATGCAGAAGTATGCATCTGAATCAGTTGTCAAGACTTTTTTTGACTTTCTGTAGCCAGCAAAAAGTAAATGGCACTTTAAGGCATATTTCATCCTACAGTAATGTCCACAGTAATTCGGATTACTCTTAAAGAAGCTGGTTTTTTCCACACCAAAGATAAAGTTAGTTGAGGCAGTACCTAAGAACATTAGAATGGCTTTCCTTCATAGATCAACATCTGCCTATAACAGTGTCACTCTTGTACTGACCAGTAATGGACTTAACTGTAGGGAACGGACCAGTGAAACGTTGGCTGGTAGAAAAGGTCTATTTTTACAGAAGGATGAAGTATGATTCTAAGGACATAAACTAGATCTGGCAATCTGGACAGGTCTTCATCTAATCCTAATGTCTTTATCTTTCAGTGACAGCACACATGCCAACATTTTTGGATAGATTCATTTCACAAAGTACTACTGAAATAATAAACATCAATAAGTTGTCTTTCGTCTAATATTCCATGTTGTCCGTACCAAATATACCATACCCAACACTGTTGTTTATTGTCTGCCACCCAGAACATCCCAGAGAGTTAGAAAGTTTTATCTTACCTTCTAAACAAAAAAAGTTAGCAACCTTAAGTACACAAGAAAATTATTTGGTCTAAACTGAATATCCTGAGGCCAGGCTGAGATAAAAAAATAGCTATTTAAATATACAATGCTAGAATGACACAGGCTTTGTATCACACATGACATGGGGTCATGAACAACCATATTAAATGATACTATATGGCAGAAAACATACAAAAGATATTCACATGGAAATGTAACTCCTTCAATCCCAGGTGGCATTGCATTTCTAATTTTTTATCTTGCCTAATAGGCAAAAAAACTAAAGTAGATTGTTTAGAGCTTCATTTACAAAGTTAATAATAATTAGAATAATTTACTCAAAGACAAAAAAAATGGACGGATGGGCATAAAATTAAAGACCAATCTTGGGAAAGCAAACACCATTTTTTATTATCCTTACTTTAGAAACTGGGTAGAAACAAAAACCGTGTAGAAATAATCTCACTATATTAAACAGAAATATTTTTACACATTAAAAGAAAGAACAAATTCTTCTGATCTAAAGATAATGAATAGAATTGCTCTTGAATTTTCATTTGTCATTAACCTTTACCTCATCTCAGTGCAGGAAGCGGTAGTTGTCTGTGTCGTTATTTCAAAGAATGTCAGGTGGACTTAGACCGTAACTGTCTGAAAAATGCAAACCAGGTCGTACTAGTAGCTGTTGCACTGATGTCCAGCTGTGGAAAAAATAGTATTACATGATCTGTACTGAAACACCTAAGGCAGAGCAGGATGGGAGGAAGCAATATGTGGAAGAAAACACTTTATTTAACTCTGTAATATAGACAATAACAAAAATTTTTGAAGGAAAGTTCTGTTGATGGAAGATACACAATCTTTGGTTCATGGGGGAGGGGAAGAAGTGAAGAGTAAAACTATAATAATTTGTGTGTGTGTGTGTGAGTGTCTTTATTCCACTGGACATTTCAAGGTGACACTGCTCGGGTGGCCACAGGATTCAGCACACATTTTGGTCAAGCCATTCACCAGGAGAAATGAGAGGTTTTCATGGATAGGGTTAAAAGATACATTAAAAAGGTTGCACTGTCACTGTTACCCACTGATGACTAATATGAAAGTAATCTCTCTTTTGTTTTTATTTTTTCTTTTTCGATTTGGAAACAATAGAGGGAGAAAAGATTCTCAGTTTTAGTTATGAGTACACAATTAGGTCTTAGCACTATCCATTTTTGGTTTATTCATGCTGACTTTCTATGACCCTAACATAAATCATGCTATGTTAGTCTTAATGGAGGGCTCTGTATAAGATAAAATTATTTTACTGTGTGTTGCCAAATGCGGTTTTTAGAAGAGGACATTCCCTCACAAGTTCCCAAATCGTTCCCATGAAATGCTTCCTCCAGAGAAGAAATCAGTTTGCAACCTTGTTGCATGTATAACTGGGAAGTTATACATGAAATTCAGCGAAACTGGTGCGTTTGAAAAATCTACCCAAAAAAACTGCACTTTTTCTTAAAAGTGATATTAAATGAAAAAATCTAACTAAATTTGGTCTTGTAATGCAAAGAAAGAGTGCGAAGTGCTGCTGTTATTTTTAAACTAAAGAAATCCCCTCTGTATTTTTGCTCATCTTTTCTTCTTCCAGCCTAGTCAACAGGTGCTTTTTTCCTGAAATACATTAAACAGATCGACTGTCTGCCTTTTTACTTTCCCCTAGCAGTGACCACTCTTTATTTAAATCAAGACACCTCTGGATATTACAGAGTATGAACCCCTCTGGGCTCACAGGCATCCAAAGGGCTTTGAGGGATGAGAAACAGGATGCCCTTTTGAAGCACAGTAGCCAGAAGAAAGCTGATATCTCAGGTACCCACTGAGCTGCCATCAGTAACACCGCTTCACTGTCAAACCATCCTTATGTGGACAAGTACTGCTGTAATCCCTCTATATTGACCCTTCCAGAGGTAATTAATCATGGTGCATAAAGACTAATGGACTTACACAAGCAATCCTGAGATTTGGCTTTGCAAATTCAACTGCTTCCCACACACGACCTAAGGAATAAACAGGATTAACTTCCCAGCATTTGAAAAATGTTAAGAGAGACAGGTGACTGCACAAGGCAGAGGAAGCACAGCTCTGAAAAAAAGAATATTTTTCAGGCACACATTATGTCGTTTGACTCCAGCCCACCTTACTGCTAGCGCTGCAGAGACCCTCTGTAGATCAGGAAGGTTGGACAGCCTTCACCACTTGCAAGATGCAGATAATTAATAGAAGTAGCTGACATCTACATTTACTGCAATTCCTTTCTCACATGTTTGCAACTACAATTCAACTCTATTAACTAAAGAACTCAAGACTTAAGAGGTCACAGTAATAGAGAGCTTAGGAAGGGGTAAAAATTGCTCAAGGGATAGTATCACTTGTAAGCTTTCGGCATGTGTTTTAGCATAAGGCCTCTGTGCCTGAAGAAGTGGTATTGAATTATAGTAACATATTTGAGGATCTCAAGACAGCATATGAAGGCATATTAAAAGGGAGAGCAATTAGCAGTCATTAGGTTTTAATTGTAAAAAAAAAGAAAAAGCCTTCATCAAAGCTAAACTTAATAAAAAAACTTGTGATATTTAAACTTTCAGAGTTCCTAGAGATACTTTGTTTCTGACTGTAACTGAAGACCTAGACTCCCCATACACATTGTCATGTGTGAGATGAATAATCCACATGAAACAGATATGGCAATTTGATTGAATATGAACATGTTGCCGGAGAAGAGTAGAAGACAAGTATGCGAGGCCGAGGGTTGCATAGCAGATATCATCTGTCCTCAAGCTGTTGATCCCACAGCCACGCTTCTAGCATCTTGGTGACAGCTCATCAAGTGGCTCTGTGCATAAAGACTGTCACGGTCCCCTCCACTCTGCAGGGGACATTCAGACCATGCCAGGACCTTTGAGCACCCAAGTGTTCACCTGTGCTTCAGACAGGAGTAGGAAATTCTATTAATAACTCTTCAATTCTACTAAGCTACAATTAAAAAGACCTTAGGGAACTACAGTATGCAAAAAGATCCTTATCCTTCCTGGCTTCACCATAACCTTTCTTAGGATTCTACTGATGTGTTATAAACGCTGCTTGATTGACAGCCTTGGATTAAATCCCTGGGGAGAGAATGAGAAAATAATAATCCTCTCATTGACAACCATAGCTTCCCAGCTCCCTTGACGGTTGGGGAAGAGGTAGAAATGGGAATTCATAATAACAAACCAGCAGGAAAAGTAAGAGATTGCAGGAGAAAAGAAGGAATGTTCTAGGACAGTCGTATACTTTCCAGAAAATGTATCACTATCACAGCTACTGAAGACTATATGCAAAATAAAATTTCTTGGACTTTATGTCATCCAGTCTTTCTACTCTTCTCTCAGCACCATTCTATAGGTCTTTTTATGACCACAGGTTAAGGTCTCACATTGACAATTACAGGTGCTCCACCAACAGGCACTTATTTATGTGTAGGTCAAACTCCTATATTCACAATAAATTATTTTATTCTTTCTTACAGAAATTACACAGATATCTCACAAGTGCTGACCTCTATTATATCAACAAACAAAGCACTTTTCCTTAGTACTTACCTCTCCAGAGTTTCATGTCATTGCAGAAAGTCATTTAAACAAAGGTTGTAATATCTAACACTAATAGGTTTTTTCCCCATAAGTTTCAATTCTGCTTTATTTCAGCACCCCTGCTTTGGTGCTGCTTAGTTTCAGTTTGAATATAGCCGAGTGAAAGCTCCAAAGAAGAAAAATGCACAAGTTACATCAATGTTCTTCAGTGCTCACCATCACATAATGCAAAACAAAGGATATCACTCGTCCGTACAAGCAGAGGATTTCTCAAAGGTATTAACCCCCTGAATTTGCAAAGATAAATATCTAGTCTCAAAAAAAAAAAAAAAAAAAAAAAAAAATCTTTAAAAGCTCACAGGCATTATTCTACTGGTTTGTGACAATAATACTAGCAATAATAATTATAATGACAAAATACCCATCTCCCTTTCCACCTCTTTGATGAGTTAGCACCACAGGTAAAAATACAGAACATGTTATCTTCAGTGAAAATCACTGCAGATTTGCTAAACAAATAATATCTTGGACTCAGAATCTTAGGTGTGTTGACCACAACGTTTAACACAGAACCACCCTTCTTCGTAACAAACCAAGCATGTAAGAGTTCTGTGTCAGTATTTAATGCTACTACTGAGCCAAAGACTTAAAAGGTCTGAGGGGTCTCCCTGCTCTAGGCACTCTACAAACCAAAACCTTTCAGAAAAAGAGTAGGCTCTGCTCAAATATGTCCAGAATAATGTAACTATGACTGGAATAACCAACAGCACTTTTCTGTAATTGTTTCCTCTTTCCATTTTTTCTTATTCTCTTTTAAGGAACAGAAAGAAGACACATCTCAATGGCTCCTGCAATCTTAATTCTCATGTGTTCAATGTGATCATCTCAAAAAATACTACCTGCTGTGTGCCACCTGCTGCACAAACGGTAGGCTACTTTAAAGATCTTGAACTTGAAAAAAAGGAAAAAAAGAAAATATCTCCCCAGAGCTTCCATTTGTTGTTCCCTTATATTAGTATCAAAATGTTTTTTCCTCCCATTTTTTTGTCCACAAAAATGATTGCTTTCAATATACTGAGAGCTCTGACAGCTTTTAGAATGAATCACATCCCAAGCCATAACATCTGAGTAGTTATGAAGGAAGAGACGTGTGACTTGTGCTCTGCAGTACAGCCCAACTCCAGGCAGCTCAGAGACCTCATTCATGGCAATGGACACAGCACCATTCACCACACCTACTTCTGGTTTCCACTCTGAAGGTTTGTCTGCACAGGTGAAAACAAAAGATGACATAGCCGAGAACTTGTTCCAGGTTCAATGGCACACACCATGGCATTATGTGCTACTCCAATCACCCTCTGTTCATGTCCGTCCTCTCCCCAAAAGATGTGAGGACAGCTATGAAGACAGATAACCTCCTGGCAGGGGCTCATGTGCCCCAGTGTAGTTCACAGAAGTGTTTCAAGAGCTTTTTGTATCTTTGATTTTTCCCATCCCGAGAGATCAGAAGGGCTGTGAAAGAGAAAAAGTCCTTTTCAGCTATGACAGAATCTGTTATCTGTTCTGGACAGACAGATAATAAAGGTACTTTTTATATTTTAATAGTCTGATTTTGACAGCTGTCTTGGAAATCACATGGTTTGGAGAATCAGGTCTTACTCCTATATTTCAGCTTGGGATGAGACTATATTTAACCAGGAATTTGGAATCTGTATTGTATAAGGCTTCCAACATCCAAAAGTCTTTAAACTGAAAGTGATACATAAAGAAAAAACAGCCCTGGAAAAAATAATATTTAATAGTGTTTACACAGTGAGCACTATTGTGATCACCATTAATTATGCTACTTCTTAAGCAAAGTCCATTAGAGTGCAGACTGCATCTTCCATATTTATACACAGACACCCCCCCTTGGCATTTAATAACAAACACAAATTAATTTTTGAAAGTATCCTTTTCATTGGTCATAAACACTTTCTCATGTCAATCTCTCAAGTAGAAGATCAATATCTACTGCTGGCAGAGTCATACCTGGCCGTACTGGCTTCAGATTCAGTGGTATGAGACCGTCTTACACCAGCTGCGACCACATTCTGACCAGCCCAGGGACATAACTCACCTTGCAGCACCTATAAATCACCTGTAATGAGATACAAAAGTAAGATGAGAATTGAAATACTTGAATTATCAAAAAGCCCAAAAGAATCAGGTCAGACCTTCATTTCAAAGAAAGTTCAATGACTTCAAAGGAACTATACACAAACTGAAAGATGGAGAGGTTAAGTTATGTGTAAACAATTCTGCCACTATTTATTTGGCTCAGAATCAAGCTATTCCATTCAAATTATCTGTCAAGAATTTGATAAACAGTCCCAAAGTCCTCCAGAAAATACTACTGATATCTCTAGAGCGTTTACCAAGAACGCCTTCATCTTGGAGTTTTACTTTAAGGGCAAGAATGCTAGTGTCTTCAAGAAAATAGGAGAATTAAGGAAAAGTTATTAAATTTGATCACCTTTTTGTGACTGTTTGGAGTTTTTGTTCCTAACATTATTCTAAGCAGTACTTGTAAGATGTCTGAACTTCCTTGCTAAGAGCATTACTTGCCATTTTTTTGTTGCTTGTTAATTACTATCCTACCAAGATCTTAAGATCCCAACTACTTATATTCTCAACATTTTGCTTTGTGCCATTAGAGTTTCATTAAATAAACTCACTTGAATGCAGCCTTTCAGCCTGATATGACTACAGAGAGAATTAAAAGAAAACACAAATACTTAAGAAAATCTTTCTAACTTTCAGGTAGAAAAGGCATAGGTCATCAGATAAGGGAATTAGTGTGTTCTTTTTATTTTACAGTTGGGATAACTGCATTAGCAGACAAAAATACGTCCATATACAAGCCGGTCCTTCTTTCTCCTCACCTTTTCAAGAAAGAAATCACACAGAGACCATAACAGGCAGTGTAATTATCCATAATACACTTGCATTTTAACACATCACACTCCTGTTCGGTGCAGTTGTTTCCACTGAATTTATATCATACATACATGGACAGATTGGGAAGAAAACAAATAAATAAAACCAGCAGTGTCCCCATAACAGACACTTCCCACCAGCTCCTATGTTATTTGTTTGACGAATAAGATTTTTTCATGTTCCACAGACATTACATCTCTTTCAATACTTCTGAAAATAAAAGACGACCCATATATGCACATTCAAGGCCTTTAAAATTGTGAAGAATATTGATCTGTGTGTGCAGACCTCATTCACAACATGACAATCATCACAGGATGCTGTCAGTAGGCTATGAGCAGGACAGGACAGTTATTTAGACTTTGAGGCTTTAAAGTCTTTCTGATTGTTCTCAATTATACTATAAAACACCAATAAATTTTGTGGCTATGTGGCTATTGTTGATAATTCTCACCTACCTGCACCATCTTGTATAGGGATCTTACTCATGGACAGAATGTAATCGTAGTCAGGCTGACAAGACATTGCAGAGCAGGTAGTTATCCCAGAGCACGAACAGTATTCATTTGAAGGGGCAGAGGGAGAGAGAAAAAAACCAGAAAAAGTTGGTCAGGTGTCTGAACTATCAAAGGCAACAGGACAAATTTCCAATAGCAACAGTAAAATCTGAAGAGTTTAGAGAGTATGGGAATTTCCCCTTGACCAGGTATTACATATTCCCGGAAACAGACCCTGAGAGTTTGAATTATATTGCAAATATGTCGTTGTATACTTGGGCAATGCAGGAGAAAACAGGGCAGTAGAAAAAAAAAAGGCTGGACACAAACACTGTGGTTTATTTCCTTCAAAGGCAGAAGCACCAGTTTTACATTTGGAAGGAGTGTAGAGTCATGATGTTTCCTGTTGCTCCTTAGAGTAGGAAAATAATGGAAGAATGGTGAGCAGGATTGAAAACATGCTTAGGTGACCTGCAGCCGAGGTGTAGAAAAATACATATCTCATACTAATTGTTGTTTAGCCTTGTGTGTTGGACAAGTAGAACCTCTATGTTTACATAACATCGGCCTGGGATTGACCCAGGGACACCACACTGAACATGCTTGAAATTCCTGCCCTGACGTGGGAGAGACCAAAGCACAGTGGTAAATTATGCCTGCATGAACCCTTGAAATACAAGTGAAGCCAGCAGGGTCAGGAGTCCTCTAGCCAGGACTGAGCTCCGTGGTGCCTGCCATCCTTCTTGTGTACCTCTGCCCGGGTGCTGCTTTGGGGATCCCACAGTTCACCAGGTAACAAACATAAATTTACTCTTTGCATTTCATCTGTGATTTTGTGGTTTTTTTCCTGCGTCCTGCCTGTGTCAGCTCACACATTTGGTGAAGATGGCAGGATCCAGGAACAAATATGTCATGGCTGGCAAAAATGTTAGGGACTGGGAAGGCCACAACAGTGACTCACTGTATTCCAGGATGGCCCGGTTCTGAGCACTGGACATCTGAATTCCCTGGCCACACTGGGTCTGCTGCAAGCATGACCTGAAACAGACAATAGGACAGTGATTACCCTCAGACAACTGAAACTGCTATGTGCAGATTGCCATGGAAAGTGACATCAGATTTTTCTTGCAAAGTAGCAGGGAGATAGGGACAGTTTTTAGCTACTGGTCTTAGAGTTCCTCCCCATGAAGTTGTTGCACTATGAAGTAAAATGAGAGAATTGGAAAAGGAAGCCACCCTGGGAGGCAGTGATAGACCTGCTAATGCTTTCTTTTCAATAAGCATGACATATTTATAAAGCAAGTGCACATAATTTTACTATTTGTACGCAGCTACATTTAATGTCTGTGATCAATGGGCCTTGAATACCTGGTAGGTTGATTATATGGGGCCCCTGACTCATTTGACGGAGTGGAAATATGTATTCACTGCTGTGGATACAGTGTCAGAACTATTTTTTTATAAACTCACCAAATATGCTAATCAACATAACACAATTAAAACACCAGAACAACTTATCATGATGGACCTCATCAAATACAAAGTGACAAACGACCACCCTTTAATGGACAAGATTGGGCTCAAAATCTACAGTTAGATTAGATATCCCATGATGCCTACCACCCCCAAGATAACAGCTTGATTGAAAGAATGAATGGGATGTTGAAGGAACAGTGAAAAAAAAAACCAAAAACAAACCACTACTAAAACTTTGCAACATTCGAGTTCACATCTTACTACAGATCTTTTTTTTGTTAAAAAGCAAGGATATTCATAATCAAACATCCTATGACTCTATTACGACACTTCCAGTACAAGATGATGGTGAGGACTGAAGTTCTTCCAGAGGGTATCTCTCCTCAGTTATTAACTACAAGGGGAATGGAATTGTGTACACCAATGGATTGTGCAGTGGGACCATGACCTATTCATCTAGATATGAAGATTCATATAGTAACCTGTGAGAATGTCACACGGTTCACTACCCAACTTCTCCTCTTACTTTACGTCCTCTGTTGATATCAGATTCTCGGGTTGTTGTACTTCAGGTGTCTTCGACAAATACCGGTGCCTTATCTAGAGGAGCTAGCATTGGAACGTTGATATTGGTGTCATGAACCCAACATCAAATTGAAGTTCAGTCTAAAAAAGTGCAAGCCATAGATCTTCAATCTGTGTGAGCAATTACCCTACACCAGGTTATCAAATCCAGAGGGATATTAGATGCAGAAGCTGGAGCAACAGCATATGTATTACTTGAAGGGGAAGACACTCCTGTTTTCCTCCCTTATCAGAAGTTGGCTTGTCATGCTTTGTAGTCTTGAAATACAAGCACATTCCCCAGCTATATTTCTGTAAGGTCAACATCTAAATACTTGGGTTTGGTTAGTGTCTACGGTAAGTAACTTGTCTGCCTTTTGTATTAAGTGAGGATTAACATCTGCAGACCTTCTGACAACCTGTTTCGTTCCCGTGTCAACACCAGTAGCCGTATTATGGAATTATGCCATGCTAAGTGCTTTTGATATTAATGATGTTCCTCATTGCTATAATTTCTGAGTAGGTAACGGTTGTATGCCAAGGAACATTACAAAATCATTTGGCAGTAGACTATCTCCTTCTTCAACACCAGAAACACTTCTCCAGTTCTGAAGGTATGAGCTGCTTCAACATTTCTGGTGAATCAGCCAGCAAGGAGGACGACACATTCAACACCTCCAGGACTTAATTCATTAAAATAAACACACAACTGGATGAGCAGTTTCACTCCTGACAGGATGAATGGTACAGCTGATTCAAAACACTGTTAGATATGTTTATTCCTTCTTCTGCATGTGTTTATTGCATGTCTTTGTAAAATACTCTGTGTCACACCCTGCAAGCTCAGATGGACACCTCCAGCTCTGCCAGCCCCAGCAGAAGTGGTCCCTTGAGCAAGGGGGTGAAATGTGGGAAAATAATGGAAGAATGGCAAACAGTATTGTAAATACACTCAAAGTGACCTGCAACTGAGGTATAGAAAACCATATATACCATACTAATTGTCGTTTAGTCTTGTGCAATGGACAAGTAAAACCTCTATGTGTAGATAACATTGGCCTGGGATTGACCCAGAGGCACCACACTGAACATGTTTGAGATTCCTGCCCTGCTGTGAGAGAGATCAAAGCACAGTGGTGAAATATGCCTGCATGAACCCTTGAAATACGGGCAAACTCAGCAGGTTTGTCAGTCCTCCAGCAAGGACTGAGCTCCGCTGTGCCTGCGATCCAGCTTGTGTGCCGCTGCCCGGGTGCTGCTCCGGGGATCTCCAGGTTCACCAGGTAACAAACATGAATTTACTCTTGGCATTTCATCTGTGATTTTGTGATTGTTCCTGCGTCCCGCCTGTGTCAGGTCACGCAGTTAGCTCACTTCAGTATACTGTCACCTAGCTCATTCACTCACTCTCCCCCTCCGTTTTTGTTGCACCGAGACACTGCATGTACTTTTTATCTTCCTTTAAAAAAGAACTTAAGTGTCTCCAGGGGCATTGCAGACTCTCTAACCTTATCACACCATTCAAAATACATGCTAAACTTCGCATGGTTATATTAGAGACTGGTATTTTTCCAGTTGTTATCCCAACACCTATTATTTTGCAAAAAATTCATGTCAAGATTCATTAGGTGGGAATAATTGGTGTTATATTCTCTTCCCCACATATTGCTTGCGCAAGCTGGGTTAAGCAGGCCAGACTATAATGATCATAAAATCAGCTAAAAATAGGAAAAAGTAGACAAAGGATCTTTTTGTCCCACAGTTAGAAGGAAAATACATAAATAAATAAGAAACTAAGTATTTTAAATTATAAAACTGCAGTTTTACAGCTATAAGCACACATAAAAAATTGTTTTTATTTAGGATATATAACATAACTACTCCCTCTTTTAAGGAATGGATTGGCATACTTAAAAAGCGAGACAAAGTCAGTATGAGTGAAAATACAGTATGCAAGAACAAAGGAGATCCAACAAGGATCCCACAAGTAGTTGCTACCAATAAGGAAGGAAGGTCGTTGCAGTTTTTTGTTGATTTTATCTGCATCTCTAAGCACTGGTTATGTTCCTTTGACTTTATATTAAATATTCACATCATAACTACTCATATTTTGAACTACCAATCCAAAATGATGTGACATTTCACGACTGAACATGTGGAATTTGTGCAGCACAATAAATTATAAAAATCATTAATCCTACATAAAAAATCAAAACATATTTTGAAATGTGTGGTTTTTTCATGTCAGGAAATTCTCTAGGACATAAGAATTACTGTGCTGCACAAATTATGTGAACCAATTTGATGTCCTGCCTTTGTAGCAGCCATATTGGTTTCTTCAAAGAAAGCTTCAACATATATAGGGACATATTTAAGGAAATGAGTCTCATATTTTCTACTCCTGATATTCAACTTCTTTATTATCTATGCCTGTTCCAAAGTGTCTCAAAGAAAAAAATAAATAACGGTATGAATTGTACCCTTGAGCAGCTCCTTTCACAGTATCTTTCCCTAGAAGTCTGTATTTTTTGGTATTTTAAATATTTATCTTCCATTTATAGACAGAATTTTATGTTACTTTCCTATATCAGCCAATAAAGAGGATGTGAATCAAAGATACTTATGGTATGATTATGAAGCTGGGGATGTTATTCCTGGATTCAGAGAAGCCAGGTAAAAAACAATCTGACTTGACCTGCTTCTGAGCAACAAGAACAAATACCATTAAGATGCTGTTTACTACTGATCTAATTTTATTTACGAAGGGTTAGAAATAAGAGTCAAGGCAGGGCTTCAAACATGCTATGAAAAAGAAAGATATTCAAGCGATAGGGTGGAAAAATAGTCTGAAGTCTTATTTTAACATAAATCCAAATTTACTTATGGTTGGGAGTGAATTAAATCCTTGAGGAAATATACACCTATGCTGAGAGCAGCAGATACAGAGTCAGAAATATGGTACAGGAAAAATTGTTGCAAGACTTCAGCTTCCGGTTAGGTAAAGAACTACTGGATGCATTTTTAATGAAAACTTGGGAAAAATCTGTTTTTGAGTCTCCTGAAACAGCTGAGCTTTAACTACACATGCAGAAAGTTGGAAATGTAACTGTGTAACTTTTCTACATAGATTGGAATTTTCAAGGGAGCTTAAATTATGTTCCCACATCTAAAACTTCCATGATTTGTTGAAATCTCAACTGGAAAATAAATGAAAAGTTACAGGTAAATGACACCTCTAGTGTGCTTTGCTTTGGGAGAAAAACAAGTTTTCCTGGAAAATGTTCTGTTTCAAGAAAAATATTAAAGAAAAATATTATATGTGGGATGCACTGTGATGCTAAAACAGCTACAATCAAATTTTACTGTGACCTCACAATCCCCATGGAGCTAGAGCAAAGATGGCCCACGCCATGCCTCATCACCTTCTGTTTAAATATTTTCAGCAATGAATGCTGAACATAAAAAGAGAAGTAAAAGTTCCAGTTAAGACAATATTAAATTTTAAGGAAAATTGTATCATTGAATGTTCTGTTTTCTCTATAATTGAATATGCAAATAGGGGATATCCTTTACTGAATAAAAAGCACATGAATTGTTGAAATCTAATTTTATATCAACTATTCTAATCCTTACTGGATTTGTTTAAGACAATCCAGTTGTTTGTTTTCAATATCATTTTACAGTAAAATGGCAAAATTCTGCCCACCTTGAACCAAGAGAGAATCAGAAAACAGACTTGCTCCACTGATTTCACATATCCTACATAATTAAATGTAATGAATAATTCTATATCAGGTTAACTATTTAAAGGTGTCATTAATTGAGGACTACCACCTTCCTGGTATACCTTCCGATATGATGTTGGCTCTAGGTCTGACATGCTGATCTGTAGTAAGGTAGAAAGCATTCCTTTTTAGGCAATGCTGCAAGTCGAGTGAACACACCAAAGATGGCCAGAAATAAGAAACTGATTCATCTGTCAGGAAGAGGACAGTGTTTTAATAACTGAGTGAATAAATGACATCCACATACTTTATGGAAGTATTTATCAGAGGCAAAGCTTGACACAGCCTTGTAAATAACAAGCTTTATTGCCTTGTATTTCTCAGCATGTTGCCATATTAGAAGGTGACATAACAAGAGCTAAAGACCAAGTTGTTTCCTTCTTTTACAAGGACTACCTATCAATGCCTTACAGGGAGTAATAAATATATTTATAAACATACAGGAGCTATATAATTTACAACATATTTAGAGCATAGAACAGTTAAAAGGTAACAGCGACCTCTGCAAATGTATCATTCTATTCTGAAAGCAGCATGTTTAACTCTGTATGGCTGAGATACATTCAAGAAAACATTAATAATGAAAATCCTAACCTTCAGAAAAAAATCAATGTACTGACAGCAGTGTCTGATTTTTCTCAAACACTGTCAAAAAATTATGAGTTACCATGTTACAATACATGTTGTCTATTTGTAAACATATTAATAAATCCTTATGGTCTATCTCTGAGAAACTGAGTAATTTTTAATGACAATTGCTACAGCAAAGTTTTAACAGTTTGCCAAGAAGACAGCCAGTCCAAAAACATGGAGAGTTACTGTAACGTTGTTGAGAGCAACACAGAATATAATAATGGATTCAACAAAGCCAAAATTTCATCAAAAGTCTTATTGTTACTAATTTCCAGTGCTGCCTTACAGAAACAATCTATTTTACTGTAAAACAACTCTCCCTCATCAGTGAACCTTCATTGATACTGCAAAAACACCAGAAAGTTTATGATATAAATATGTATCCATCATATCTGAGAAGTTATGGTGGCCTGGTGAAGTTCCCACTGACTGGAAAAGGGGAAACATAACCCCATCTATAAAAAGGGAAAAAAAGGAGGATCCAGGTAACTACAGGCCAGTCAGTCTCACCCCTGTGCCTGGCAAGATCATGGAGCAGATCCTCCTGGAAACCATGCTAAAGCATATGAAAAATGAGGAGGCGATTGTTGACAGCCAGCATGGCTTCACCAAGGACAGTTCATGATTAATGAATATGGTGGCCTTCTACAACAGGGTCACGACCTTGGTGGATGAAGGATGGACAACTGATGTCATCTACCTGCACTTGTGCAAAGCCTTTTACACTGTCCCGAAAAACATCCTTGTCTCTGCACTGGAGAGGCATGGATTTGACAGATGGACTGCTCAGGAGATAAAAAAAATAGCTAAATGGTCTCACTCAGAGAGCGGTGGTCAATGGCTCAAGGCCTGAGTGTAGACCAGTGACATGTGTCGTTCCTCAGGGGTCAGCGCTGGGACTGGTGCTGTTCAACATCTTTATCAGCGACATGGACGGTGGGATTGAGTGCACCCTCAGCAATTTTACTGATTGCACAGAGCTGTGTGGTGCGGTCAACATGCTGGACGGAAGGGATGCCGTCCAGAGGGACCTTGACAGTCTGGAGAGGTGGGCCTCTGCCAACCAGGTGGAGTTCAACAAGGCCAAAGGCAAGGTCCTGAGCATGCATCAGGGCATTCCAAGCACAAGGACAGGTTGGGCAGAGAATGGATAGAAAGCAGCCCTGAGGAGAAGGACCTTGGGGTACCAGTGGATGAAAAACTGGACATGAGCTGGCCGTGTGTGCTGGCAGCCCAGAAAGCCAACCGTATCCTGGGCTGTATCCAGAGCAGCGTGGCCAGCAGGGCGAGGGAGGGGATTCTCCCTCTCTGCTTTCTGCTCATGAGAACCATCTGGAGTACTGTGTCCAGCTCTGGGGCCCCGACATCAGAAGGATACCGACCTGTTGGAGCAAGTCCAGTGGAGGACATGAAGATACTCTGAGGGCTGGAGCACTTCTGCTATGAAGAAAGTAAGATAATTGGGCTTGTTCAGCCTGGAGAAGAGAAGGCTCTCAGGAGACCTTATTGCAGCTTTCCAGTACCTGAAGGGGCTACAAGAAAGCTGGGAGGGGAGACTTTTTACAAGGGCCTGTAGTGACAGGACAATGGGTAACGGGTTTAAATTGAAAGCAGGGAAATTTAGATTAGGTATCAGGAAGAAGTTCTTCCCGGAGAGGGTGGTGAGGCACTGGGACAGGTTGCCCAGGGAAGCTGTGGATGCCCCATCCCTGGAAGTGCCCAAGGCCAGGCTGGATGAGGCTTGGAGCAACCTGGTCTAGTGGAGGGTGTCCCTGCCCATGGCAGGGGGGTTGGACCTGGATGATCTTTAAGGTCCCTTCCAACCCAAACCATTCTATGATTTATGATGATCCTTTTAGGGTCATTGATGGTGTCTCCTAAACAGGGAACTTTAACTCAAGTTCTGTTGGTGGTTATCTCAAAACAAGGAAAAGGAGAGGTCCCTGTAGCTCCCATGCAATGGATTCCCTCACTGCTAGATGTTTGGAAGACTAAAGCTTACATTGGTTAAAAATAACTGTGCAAATTAATGGAAAGAATTCCCCAGCATGCTCCTAAGTATAAACCAGCATTTCTGTCTCATTAATGCCCTGACCTGAATCCTTTTGGTAGCTGGATAAAAGTATCTCTATGTTTATATGGTGCTCTTGTAGTTTTAAAAGTTTGATAAAACGAACAAGAGCATCTTCCCAATTTAATGTAAGCAGCTTGGTCTTATACATTGAATTAAAATTGTTCACAGTGGCCAGTGCCTCACACGGGCAAAAGAATGTGAGGTCGAAACCTGGTCATAGTTGTGCTAAATTACTTACTTTTGCTTTCAGTTTCAAATACCTATTTTTCTGCTTTATTACCCAAAATATTAAAATGACCTCCATGCTACCCTGTTCACTTTGGAAGGGAAAAAAGAAACAGAAAATTACATGGAATTGACCATTACAAAAATTACCTGCAAGACATTTTCATTTGATAGCTGTATTTTCAATCATATTATCATTCTTTTTTGTTGACACGTTTCCTAGATTTTAATCTTGGATTGCAGTGTTACTCTATCAGAAAAGGCTTATGTTTTCCCAGCAGGTACAGTGGCAGAATGCAGAATCATTTATGGGGGCAACTGTTGTATTGAAAAATGTACCTCTGCTAGAAAAGGCATTTTGTTTGGTTGTCCGGTTGGCCATAAATCATCGTGTATGTGCTCAAGGCTCACAGGCAACAGATTGAAATCTCTTTTGCTTCTTTTATTAGAATAGTAACATTTGCATTGCTCTTGTTGCATTGAATCAGCATTTCCAGGATAAACTCATATATTCAGTTGAGGAACTTATAACTCTGGTATTAATATGCAGACTGGACTGAAGTCCAGCATAAAAATGTACTGGTTAAGAACATTACTTTCAACGCTTTTTCATGTGAGAGTATATTTTGATCCAAGCTAGCCAAGAGAAGTCCAGTCTAGCTGATATTCTAAAATACTTTATTCGTATGCTAGAAATATTTCCAGCCAGGACCAACTTCCCAGAAGCATACTTCAAACCTTAAAGTAGAGGAACGTAGCAACAGAGAGAGTCTTTTCTGCATTTTTTTTCCAGAAGAAAGTAGACACTGAATTGTGCTGGTTGGCATTGCTCTCAGAGCAAGCTGCAGAGTTATTAATGGCTTGTAGATAGTCTTTTATAATCATTAGTGCATAAACATTTTATTTCAACAGGATCTGAAAAATAGAGCACTTAAACTATTCAGAAAACTGGAAGACATAGGAAAGAGATAGATACATACTCTCTAGCCCTTATTAGCACATTATTCTGACTTGTAACAACTCTATAATCAGCACTGTATTCATTTGGATTCAATTCTATTTCAGATTTGCACTTTAAGGGGCTTTATTTCTCCTTCATTAACTTAACAGTGATGTTATGAAAGCCATGATTAACCTTTTATTGAAAAGGAACAAGGTAAAAAGAACGTGTGTGTGACTGTGTGTATGTATAAATATAGGAGTATATGGATTATTAAACACATCTAAACAAATGGTACCCATTTGTTACCACGGGAGACCATGCTTATACAGGTACAACCATTGTGGCACCCATATGAAACATGTTATAACTCAAAGCTAATGGATATTGCAGTTTTAAAAAGCACTCTCATGATCAAGCATTATATGGTAAATCAAAGATTAGGAGCGTGTTTTGACCCCCTGTGTACTTACTGCTTTGAAAGTCTAGAAAGGTATATTTTTGTTTGCACTATCAGACTGAAATATTAAAGCTCCAAGCTAACAAGATCATTTCCTCACAGGAAAACACCGGTTCCATTAGCTACACAAAACTATAATTTGATCCTGCAATTTGTTTGTATTATTTTTAATTATAAACACCTCAAGCTGTCACAGACATTAGTTAGACCTTTGAAGAACTTCTCTAATGCCTGTACTGTTTTTCTCTCATTAAAAAATGTGCTCTGATCCTATCTCACCTCTGCCCCAGTTGTCAGACAAATAAATCTATGAGGCCTACATTGACTGAAATCTGTCTCAAAATCCTGGATTTCACACCAGACTGCAAAGTTTTCAAAGGGAAATATGAGCAATCAATGAATGCATCTTGAGATTTAAAATTTGTTGGGTTTAAAGAGATTCAAGTAAAACAACACATGCAATGTCAGCAAATACACAGGCATAATTCTAAAACAGAAATGAAAATTCACATTTAAGGTGCATTTTGGTTTATCTGAATACACAGTGACTGTGTTAAAAACCTTCTCATCTCACAAAAATCAGAATGAAACGGTATTAGCCCAGACCAAATAAAAATATTTCATGAACAGTAGTACAGAAACAACCTCTGTCTGAGCTTTATGGACTCATTAGTGGGTAACTCCTTTTTCCAATAAAAAAGCTCCTTACTTCGGCAGTGATGTAAAATCCTCATGGTCTCACCTATAGGAAGCCAACAAATTAAAGAACAGTGTCTTCTAAAATCTGCAGGGTACAAAGAACCAATAATTTCTTTTCTACTATTCCTCAGCTTGAGGAACCCAGCACCATCATGTCAAACAATGAAGAGCAAAAAGCAGAGGTCAGTCTGCACTGTTATTCAGAAATATGTACAATAAATAATATCTGAAAAAGAAACTGAGCAGAAAAGATCGGTCTGAGAAATGGAGATAGAGACATATAAAAAGAATTAGCTTTATGTAAGGAAACAGAAGAACTGATATTTAATGTGACAGTTCTTGAAAATCTAAACTTCAGCTAATACAGACATTATGGGAATTAGTAGAAAGTAGAGACTGTGCTGGCATTTAACACATTTTCAGGTAAACAATGACCTAAAGAATTCAATTTCAGAGCAACAGACAATGCAGTCTTCCTGAACTGATCCTAAAGATTACCCCAAATAAGTAATATTTTTCTGCTTTGCACAGTACACATAAAAACAATATTCTACATCATTCATTTAGAAAAGGTACTTCAGTTTTCCAAAAGAAGGGGACTCCTGGCAGTAACTAATCTGTGGATCTTCAGGTTGTAACTGATGCCCAGGTACAATCACACCATCACATATCATTGCCTGAAGAGCTTCACGTGCCCATCCAAGGATTTCTTTCTCAGGATTGCTCTGCTGGCCACCATCAAATACAACCATTTCTCCCAGTACGGGATTTGGAGAGAGGCAAGGGGACAGGGAAAGCAAGAAGTCTGGTTAGCAGGGCTTTGTAAGGGGGAATGAAAGAGAGTTCAAAGATGAGACTTAACACATCTCTACAAACAGAAATAGTAGTGAAGTTTACCTCTGCTGGCTGGTCCCATTAGCTTTGCCAATGAGACCCGCTTCTGTGCAACGTATACCATACCTGTACATTAGCTTGCTGCATAGGCAACGGAAGAGTGAGGAGACCAATGTTAAGAAGCAAAATATAAGACAAACAGAAGTGAAAGCTCCTGACAAACTGAAAGTATAATATCCAGAGGCAATTCTCCACCAAAACGTGGCATTAATACTTCTTATGGGTTTTGTGTATTACTTCAGGGAACTCGGTTCAAACAGGAATTTTGTTGTTCTTGCAATCCACGCCTGATTTACAGAAACCAGAATTTAGTATTGCAAAAGCCCATAATTTACCTTATAATCTTATTATATCAAAACTATGTATCTTCCCTTCCTGTAAGACTTATTTGTATCATGTTTTTTTCCTAAACATCCATGCACTGTTACTTCTTCAGTGTGCTAAGAAGGTGTTTCCTTCTGAGCTTGAACATCTTACACAGAAGCTGGTGCAAATTTTACCACTTGCTTCAATGAGCATAAAATTCTAATTAATTTAAAGAATGACTTAGGGGGCTGCCACACCTTGTGCTTTCTCACAGACATTCCATGTACCTTGAGCAAGTCCCGGGGGTACAGATGATTGAAAACTGCTTAAGCATATAGCTTCCCCTGAAATCAGTCTTGGGACCACCTCATCAGTGGGATTAAGTTCTTACACTGTTAACATCTCTTATTTAATTTGTAAGGGGATAGTGCCAAGTCATGGAAAAAGTTGAAACAATTAAAGACAGTTGCAAAAGGAACCATATATGACTATTTAGGACTATAAATTGGCATTTTAAAAAATAAGGTACACACTTCAAAAATAATATAGGCATGTCTCCTGTTGGAAAACAACAGAACTAAATCACATGAATAAAATGAGACTGAAGCTTATACGGTTCCTGAACTAGTCTTGTAGGTGTGACTGTTCTCTTTGAAAAAATAAGCTTTCTTTAACTCCTGAAATGTCAAAGCCCTGTGAAATTGTACTAGCAGGTAATTTGAAGAGGAAAAAATTAAATAGTCACTAGTTATTTTTGGTTTTCTTCATCAACATATTAAAGACAGGCCTCTTTTCACATAAGTGCATTATAACAAGTTGTCTGCTTCCTAACACAAGGAAAGCTGAGGGTATTACCAGTATATCACAGTAACACAAGAATAAATCACACCAGATATGAAATAGGACACAATCAACAGCCAAGTCTGAAAGAGGCTAGTGGGGAAAAAAATGGCAGGGCTTGGAATATCTTCCAGAGTCAAAAGTATGGATTAGCTATCTCTAACCAGCCAAGTCTGATACTCACCTAGACAACTCTAGAGCTTTTCCAGGCCCACCACTTGCTAGTGGGTTGCTCTTACTGAGCCTCTATTGAGGCAGAGAAAATAGGTGAAGTATGCAAAAATAAACTACATTTCAGAAAGCAGACTTCCGGGTTCTTAATTATAGCAACACTGTAGACTACACAGATATTTTTAAAGGCATTTCCATTCTAAACTCTGCTGGAAGTAGTCTTCTTGACAAGCCTTAAAAATCAATGGGAACAACGTCCCTAGCCACCCTTACGGAAACTCTTCTGGTTTTCATTCACAAGCACTTCCAGACTACTTTTCTTATTTCTGTATGTCTCTTTAGTTTTCAACTTGCTACCATTGCCTCTGTTATGATTAAGATACTGTTTTCTTATTTATTCTTGAGTCTTCATGAATAAACTGTAAACATGGATTCTGTCACGATCACTGGGGATGGCCCTTTCAATGAACATGCATTAGGTGCCTCAAAAGCAACAGAATCTCATAGCAAATACCTGCATATGCTCTCCCTAACATGCTCCAGTCCTAGGTTTTGTCTAGGATATACTCCAGCTAGAAAAATACCATGAAGCTGCTCTCACAATTCCCCCTCCCCTCCTCCAGTGGAGGGGAAGAATCAGAGGAAAAAGAAATAAGGAAGCTCGTAAAATTGAGATAAGAACTATTTACTAATTAAACCTAAATCAATATAAACAAATACTACTAATAATAAATAATTAAAATAGTAGAAAATAAAACATATGGTACAATATATACAATATGATACACTATGATACAATTTCTCACCACCCACTGACCAATGCACAACCAGATGTTGAGTGATGAAAATCAGACCCCGAGAGCCCGAGAACCACAGCCTGAGAGCGATGACAGCCCGAGAGCCGCGGCCTGAAGGCCGGAGCCCGGGAGCCTACTCAGCAGATTTTGAGCGAATCCTATCAGCGACACCACAACCAGGAACTCTAAACAACCTACCATCTCCCACACGAACAAGGCAGCACAGGAGTTAGCAAAGCAGCCAATGCAGGAGGGTTAACAAGTGCCTGGGAGTAGACAAGCAAGGGAGTAAGGGAGAGAGTAATGGGGAGAGTAACAGCTACCGGACCCCCTTCCCTGCCCAAGAGACCGGAACATGATGTACTATGGGATGAAATACTGCCTTGGTCAGTCTGGGTCAGCTACAGTATCTGAAGCGGACAAAAGACCTTGAGTTCAGTACAGGCCATCCCCAGCACCAGCTGAGGTCTTATCAGTGTTTCTCTTAGCAACTTCTTAGTAACCGCAGTAAAGGGAGTTAACCCTTTCCTGACTGAACCCAGCACACTTACAAACGTATGTGCTGATATATTAAACCAAGACATAACTGCTTACAAGGTGATGAGATGGCAGCTATCAGAACAGGTTAACCGTGGCCAATAAAGAAAGATTTTGTTTCTCAATAGATTAATAAATGATCCTTAGATCACAATAGCAACAAAGAATTAAAAAACACAGAGCCTATCACAGTTACTGTGTTATTCTTGCTTGTCCGTGTTAACGTTTTGGTTTTGTGTAATGCTTGTCTCCCTAGCTTTCATGATGCAGCTCACTGCATTTTTAAAAGATGCTGTCTCCAGGAGCTAATTGAGCTTTATCTATGTGAGTGAGCTGGTATCTGACACTGACAGCATGCAGAAGGCCATTTCTTCAATTGCTTGAAAAGACTAAGGAGTCAGACATGACAAACTGCAGCCTGGAATACCTGGCAGCAAGCCTATTACTGCTGCAATGCCAAAGATGCACAAAGAGATTACTTATGCAGCATACGCTCACTTCATTTCTGTCATGAGACTTGCTGTTCTGAAACAAAAGTTGAAGCTTTAATTTTTTCCTCCATCACATCTTGTGAGACCTTTTGAAAGTTAAATGTGTCATTTATTCTATCTCAGACAAAATTACTACCATTCTTATTCTGCTTTGTGAAGTAAGCTTCCTTTCCATTCCTTATGTAATTTCCTTAGGACAAGACCTCGGCCTCTCAGGCGACACACTTCATCTCAGCAACTCTTACACTTCATGTGTAAGATTGCAAAGGGAGGAAAAAAACCAGTTCTATTTCCTTCTATAAGGCAATCTACCTGGTTTGATTTCTGCCCCTGGATATACTGCTCCTGAGTGACAGAGATGAGACTGGACTCTCATCCAAAAATGCCCCAAAATGGCTCAGGCAAGTAGTAATGAAATATAAAACTTTTTATGCTGATGCTACAAACAAATCCAGCTGGGCTGATACTCGCCAGGAGCTGATATATTGGGAGGTCTGTGCAAGAAAACCCCTTCATTTTGTTAGGTGAAGTTTTTCTCAGCAGCAATTGACACCCCACTGGTATATCCAAAGTGTGTATATTCAAGAGAACAGATAAACCCAAACTGCGCTTCAGTGCCAGTATGGAGGTTTCACTTAAGAAAAGATAAGGCATTTCCAAGACACACCAAGTGCCATTCATGCTCTAAGGTCAGCCCTCACTCTTACGTAGCATGTTGGTCTGCAAAGTCCACATGCGTTAAGGATCAACTTTGGTTTTCTGGGGACAAGGAGACCTTAAAAGTACCAAGAACTGACTGATATGGAAGACATCGCTATTTTGTACAGTGTTTAAACACAGGATCAGCTTCTGCTGAATTAATATGTGTCATAACTTTGTTCAGGTGAGGCCAAACAGAGCTTTAAGAGCCTTGAAAGGTTTATGCAAACAGCTAATCTCACAATACAACAAGAAGCTGAGTTACATATGAAGCATTTACAGATATATTTTGCAGGCACTAAGACTTTCATCTCTACGCTTCTCAATCCAGAGGTATTCCAAGATCATTTACAAAGATGAAAAAAGATGCTCACAGAATGATGACATAATCCAACTAAAATACGTACTGGTGGAGTTAGAATGGATGGAGATCTTCAGTTTGAAGCATGAATATAACTTTAGTCACCAATTCTTTTTTGAAAAGAGTGAATGTATGAGTAGAGCTTAAGAATTTCTCTTCCATCGAGGATTTTGGAGGGGAAATACTTAAAAACCTTAGACACGTTCAAATGAGTTGTGTAGCATCATACTGTCTAGTATACCTTCTCTGTGGATCCATCTGCGGATTTTCCTTCCTAATATTTATAATCTTAAATAACTCATCTCTCATCTTACCACCCCAAAACTGATCATTAAGTGCATTTAGTAACCAGCCAGAAATTCCTGCTAGTCTACAACCAGATTAGCATGCTTAGAATTTTTTTAAATTCAGACTAAACTAGCCACATTGCTTTATTGCTGTGGGCTGAATGGCATTAGAGAGAAGTAGAAAGCTTGCTATATATGTTGGTATAAAATCAAATCTGTATCAGCTCTGGAATACAAATTAGAACACACACTGAGTCAAATTCCCTCAGAGTAAAATCCCATTGGCATCAATAAACTTACACCCAGGAAAAACAGCAAGAATATCAGGGCCTAGATACTGTTATTTTTCTAATTTTTCTATGAAAAGAAGAAAAGAAACTGTAGAATGTCTGGAGGGACAACCTATGCGCTGGACCCTATGGGTCCATTATGCAGAAGTGTTCAAGCTCATCTACAGCTAATGAAAATGCAGAAGTTAACACAGTATAATTACCTATCATGTTTTTCACTCACCTGTGAGGAAGTCAGTCTGACAAGAGAAAAAGCAGCTGTCTCACTGACAGCTGGAGTCACACCACAGTGAGAGACGCAGTTTGTCTTCAGGGGGCCTATTTCACACTCAGATCAGAGAAACAGAAGCCTCAAATTCATCTACAGAGGGTACAAACGGTCCTGCCAGTCTCTGTTAGTAGCACGTTCAGCTGTCACACTTTCCTTTGTGCATGGGGTTTTCAGTATTAAGGATGCAGTCGGAGTTCTATGGTTTAACCCTATCTGGCAACCAAGCCCCACACAGCTGCTCGCTCCCTTCCTGTTGGGATGGAGGAGAGAATCTGAAGGGTATAAGTGAAAAGTCATGCGATAAAGACAGTTTAATAGGCAAAGCAAAAGCTGTGCACGTAAGCTGAGTAAAACAAGGCACTCATTCAGCAATTCCCATGGACAGACAGGTGTTCAGCCGTCTCCAGGAAGCAGGGCTCCATCATGACTAATGGTTACTTGGGAAGACAAACATCCTAACTCCAAGCATCCCCCTTTCCTGCTTATTTCCCCATCTTTTCACTGCTAAGCATGATGTCATCTGATATGGAATATCCTCTTGGTCAGTTGGGGTCAGCTGCCCCAGTTGTGTCCCCTCCCAGCCTCTTTGTGCACGTCCAGCCTACTCTCTGGTGGGCAGTGTGAGGAGTAGAAAAGGCCTTGACTCTCTGTAAGTGCTGCTCAGCAATAAATGAAGCATTCCTGTGTTATCAACACTGTTTCCATCACAAATCCAAGACATAGCCCCATACTAGCTACTATGAAGAAATTCAGCTCTATGCCAGCAAAAACCAGTACATTCTCCCCCCCCTTATTGTATAACATTTGTGTCATGTTCAGGTCCCACCCTATAACAATACATCTTCATTAACCACCTTTTCCACTGTAAAATGCTTGTGAAATTTCCATAAATATCACTAAAATGTTTATTGAGTTCATTTGACCTATGACTTTGGACTTCATCTGTTGTGATATTCACTCAGGAGAGGAGAGGTGGAGCTATTGGGCACCAAACCCAGCTCGAGTCATTGCTGCACTTGCATTGCCTCTTGTGAGGTTCATCTTTCACTGGTTCAGGTGATATCTGCTGTAGTACTTCCGGTAACATGAAACTCAGGTCATGGGTTACAAAAATTTTAAGGTATATCCTTTACATTCTCCACCCCTGGCCCCTTTGGACTAGGCCACAAGGTTTAATATTGCAATGAATTCCTCCTCTTGCTACTAGCTTGGTTAACAGCAAGATGTTCCTGCTGCAGTACCTTTGGTATATGGCAGTGCAGCGGTCGTGATATCCAGCATCATGAAGCATGCGATCATACAAGTGAGATAATGTATTATTTCCACCCAGGATTACATCACCTTGAGGTATGCATTGGACTGCCTCATCCTTCCATGGTACTGCCAAGTGCACTCAGGTTCTTGAGAAAAACAATCCCACAAACAGCGTTGCCCTAACGGAATAATAATTTGATTGTCAGGTTTTGTTGAGCATCTAAAACAGCAAAGAACATTCCCTTTCTTATGGTGGTGATTTCCCAGGAAATTTGCCTTTATTTAGGGCCTAACTCAAGTTAAATATCCTGTGATATTCTAGAAAATTCAGAAAGCAGGACCTGAAACCGTTCCAGGTCAGTTTTGTTATGTAAGGTGATATAAGTTGCCTAGGTATTTCTGTTGAACACGATAGGGTCACTTATGAATAAATTTCTACATGCTTCAGTGAAAAGGACTAGGAAAAGGGAGTTGTTGCTACTGTTGAATTCCAGACTCTGACACCCACTTGATATGGGCACAGCAGTTGCTGTGTATGCCTCAGTTTCTCCATCAATTAAAAAAAGAAGGGATAGAATTAACTTATTTTAAACAGGCATGCTGGCAAATGGGTGTGTTTTAAACTTCACTGGGTTGACTGAAGGTCAAGTCAATGTCCTGAGCCAAAACTTCTTGCTTGGTATACCTAATCTGCATTGTTCACCCTCATGCATAACACTCAGCTTATGCTAGCACTGGAGGTGTGGGGTAAACATAATGATATGTAATTTCACTTCTTCAGAAGCACAAGAATGCAAAGAGGGTGAAACGAAACTGGTCGGGTTTAGTTATCTACACCGGTATAATTTAATAAAGCTGAGCAAAGAGAAGACACTCTCAGAGCACAAAACTGCTGAAGATGTGGCTTGTGCCACAATCTGTGTTTTCCACAGGTAAAACAGTATGATGGTGTTGGCTGGGTTAAATTTCTTCATAGTAGCTAGTATGGGGCTATGCTTCGGATTTGTGATGGAAACAGTGTTGGTAACACATCGATGTGTCATTTATTGCTGAGCAGCTCTTACACAGCACATACACGGTCTTTCCTGTTTCTCACACTGCCCATCAGCGAGGTGTTTGGAGATACCAAAAAAAGTTGGGAGGGGCACAGCTGGGACATCTCACCTCAACTGACCAAAGGGACACTCCGTACCATAGGACATCATGCTCAGCAACAAAAATGTGAAGAGGTTGGCAGCTACTCAGGGACTGTCTGTGAACCTATCAGTGGATAAGAAGCAATTGCTTTCATTTGCATGACTTGTCTTTCTTGGGTTTTATTTTCCTCTCCATGGCTTTTTTTTTTTTTCTCTCTTTTCCTTCATTCTTTGTTATTACTGTAGTTTATTTTTAATTATTAAACAGTTGTTACCTCAACCCATGAGTTTTTCCCATTTTTACCCTTTCAATTCTTCCCCCATCCAACTAGGTCTGGTGAAATGAATGAGTTGCTGTGTGGTGCTTAGTTGTCAGCTGGGGTTAAACCGCAACAAACTGTGACAAGCAAATCTATACATTCTGTTGGAAAGACTTTTTTCCACACAGGTCAATGAGCTCTTTACCCATTGAAACCATATTTTCCTGTTTAAAAAAACCCAACATATATTGATATAGCAGCATCCAGGTTTTGAGTAACCTGGTCTAGTGGAGGGTGTCCCTGCCCATGGTAAGGGGGTTGGAACTGGATGAGCTTTAAGGTCCCTTCCAACCCAAACCATTCTATGATTCTATGATTCTATAATTCTATATTCAGCTTATAGAATAGTTCCAATAAAGCTAATAGTCTTGGAATAGATTACAATTTGTTTAAAAAACAAGAATCAAGAGAGACTCAGAAATTTAAACTAGTTGGAAAAAAAGAATGAAACTGTTAAAAAGTATAGCATCCATAAAAATAACCCTTGTATTCTAGCTAGGTAATTTATAGTTTTCCCAGTTACTTTTTAATTTAATTTCTTATAAGATATAGCACTACCTTACAAAACAATATTACTTTAAGTCCCTGAAACTGACTTTTCTTGTATTTATTATTTGCATACTAAATATGCATCAGTGGACTTTTGGTCAGCACAAAACATAGATAGCCATACATCAAGCCATTTATCCAAAGGAACAGTTTCATTTTATGTTTAAAAGGATGCAGTCAACAATGACCACTGTTAAAGGGCAGACAAGTATTTTCGGCTATCCAGGTAGCAACATCTGTAATATTGCACATTCTTCAAATTCTGTTTGTGGAGAAAAGTGAACAACTGTAAAATTCCAAGTAGGAATATGGGTAAGTCTTTTTTGAAGCACATTTCTATTAGTGGCTAGCTCAGCCATCTGAGTTTTTTGTTGTCCTGGCTTTTTGCTACCAATCACTTCAGTAATTTATGTAACCAGGGCAGCCTTACTCAAAGGCAGTTACCAAGCAGAATATAGAGGATACTGGTTCACAAAAATCATTCAGTGTTACATATATACTTTATCGCTTTCACAAATTAACCTGCGAAAATAAACCGGGACATATCTGTTTTGTCACTTATCCTGCTCCAGACTCACAAAGGGATAACCCATTGTGTTTGTTCAGACATCTGACTAACATGAGAGAATTTCCAATTTTATGGTGAGATAATTTTGTATGTCAAATAATATGGTGGGTGGAGTTAAATACAGTTGGCGGCCAGTCTCAAGTGGTGTTCCCAAGGGCTCAGTACTGGGACCAGTTCTTATTAACAGCTTTATCAATGAGCTGGGCAAGGGGATCAAGTGCACCTTCAGTAAGTTTGCAGACAACAAGTTAGGCAAAAGTGTTGATCTTCCTGAGGATGGGAAAGCCCTTCAAAGGGATCTGGACAGGCTGGATCCATGGGCCAAGGCCTACTATATGAGGCTTAACAAGGCCAAGTGTTGAGTCCTGCACTTGGGCCACAACAGCCCCTTGCAGTGCTACCAGCATGGGTACGAGGGCTGGAAAGCTGCCTGGCAGAGAAGGACCTGGGGGTGTTGTTTGACAGCCAGCTAAATATGAGCCAGCAGTGTGCCCAGGTGGACAAGAAGGCCACTGGCATCCTGGCCTGTATCAGGAATAGTGTGGCCAGTAGGACCAGGGCAGGGATCATCCCCCTGTACTGGGCACTGGTGAGGCCACACCTCAAATCCTCAGGTCAGTTTTGGGCCCCTCCCTACAAGAAAGACACCGAGGTGCTGGAGCATGTCCAGAGAAGGGCAACAGAGCTGGGGAAGGGTCTGGAGCACAAGCCCTGTGAAGAGCAGTTGAGAGAACTGGGGATGTTCGGCCTGGAGAAGAGGAGGCTCAGGGGAGACTTTATCATTCCCTACAACTCCCTGAAGATGGTGAAGAGAAGAGGGCGGGGAGAGAGAGGGTCAGTCTCTTCTCCCAAGTGACAAGCGATAGGGCAAGAGGAAACAATCTCAAGATGTGCCAGGGGAGATTTAGATTGGATATTAGGGAAAATTTCTTCACTGAAAGGCCTGTCAGGCATTGGAAAGGGCTGCCAAGGGCGGTGGTTGAGTCACCATCACTGGAGGTATTTAAAGACATGTAGATGTGACGTTTAGGGACTGGTTTAGTGGTGAACTTGGCAGTGTTAGATAAACAGTTGAATTTGATGATCTTAAAATTCTCAGTGGCCTCTGGTTAGGATGACAAATGAAATCAACCATTTCACCTTTCCATATTGCCTTCAAAGAGCAGAGGAAATGGACCAGCCTAAAACACAAGCTTCCTGAACCTATTAAGTCCTGACGACTGTCTTATACAGACAGCAGCTTAAGCAAGTACTTTGGCTTGCCCACTAAATTAAGAAGAGTTTGCCAGCGTATAACACAAATGAAACTTTTATATCCTGGTAATTTTCTGGATGTTTATTTAAAATAAAGAGAAAAAAAATATCCTACATGATCAGCATCATTTACCTCAACAGTTTTGCCATTCTGCCTTTTAAAACCCCAGTAAGCACACATCTGGCCCTAAAATCCATATTATAATGACTTTAAAGTTGCTTTAATTTTTTAAATACATCTGCCATGCTCTTGTTGAAGTTACCTATAGTGGCAGGTCAACTTACACCTTTTTTTTTTTTTTTTTTTCTTCAGTCCAGAAAAGGCTTAACACTGTAAATCTGACAATGAGAAGGGTTTCAAAGTAGGGTGCAAATCCCATTAAATATCAAACACTAACATACTTTCTCATGATTGCAGGGAGCTCAGAAGTTAAATCCCATCAGGTGAAGTTGTGATTTTTCCACTAATACTCATTCCCTTACCCTCCTCCCTTCAAAGCACGTGAACAACTTCAAAAGAAAAGCCAGCTGAGTAGAAGTTAATGCTGCTGGGTTATTCTTATTTGTGTGAAGAGAAGAAAAGATGAATACTTCAGTTGGGATCACTTTAAAAAGTAATCCAACTGCTCATTAGGAATTGAATTTTCTTTCAGACCTGATATCCAGTGCCATAATAAAATTAAGAAATAACCATATCTGATCAGGACAATGATCTAACTGAGGTAACATGACAACTCAGACAATTTATCATCAAAATCTCTTCACCATTTAATGGAAAAATAAAAAATGTGAGTGTTATGCCATTATTCAAAGTAAATGGAAACACGCACTTTTTCTTAGATTTAATTCTTCTCCCATTTCATTGGACAATAAATACCACATGCAGAAATAAAACCCATTTATTGATCAGGTGACATAACAGATCGAGCCAACTTGTGTCAAATTTACCAGATTTCTGAATATCTTCTCAAGATGAAACATATGTCAGTGAAATCCAGCCCAAGTCAGCAATAATATCAAAGCTCTGATTCCACATATCAAGGTATTAAACATATGTGCCAGTAGCAAGAATTGTTTCCTGAAATTTAATGGTTCTATTGCCATAAAGTCTTTTCCAGATATTTTTTACAGTAACTAGTTATACTCTTTGGAGAAACAAATCATATTATTTCTGTTGCAAAATTCCTTGTGCTTCTTTTCTAGGTATGGTAAATTGCAAGTTTTAAGAAAGAATTTGTTTTGAAAGAACATCGTAAACTTAAAATTGCATTGTGATTTCTTTGCAGCTTTTTGGTGACGTAAATTTATAATCTAAGTTTAAAAATAAAGAAACTGCAAGAAATTAAATAAATGTGCACAGCACTTTTTTCCTAGTTGTCTAGTCACATTTTGCAAGGCACTAAATAAACCAATCTTATTGAAATAGTTATTGTTACTTGTATTTGTAGCAAACTGCTCCCTGGAAAAAAAAATAAAAGGAAAAAAGAAAAATCTGAGAAGATACTACTCATACATTTTTAATGTCTGGTGGACAGGTTTTTGAGGTATTCAAATAATTCAAAAGATGTAAATGGCACATGGCAAGGTTTTAATTTTATCAGAGACACCCAGATGCTTTTGGAAACCTATGTCTAGATACCAGTGCAAATTGACCCTTCATGACTATTATGAGAGGAACAATATATGAACCTAAACTGCAAGACAACTGTAAGTTTGACTGAAATAAGTGAGAATATTTTAGTACGAAACTTTTAAATAATTATCACTCAGACCATCATTAACATTCTCTCCTTTGTTTTTTAATATCCAAAGTTCTTTTCCAGTGGAGTTCCCCCATCAGCCCCTGCTTCACTGCTTTTCCTGGGGACGCTGACCCTCCATGAACCTGGGAGGCACTGGACCTCCTCGACAGGCAGCCTCCACGAAAGGTAAGAGCACAAAGCAGCTCCAGAGAAGACAAACACAACCATGACAACTCTGTGGAAGAGAAAGGACTGCAGGTTGTTTGGTGTCATTTCTCTGGAAAAGGGTATTTTTAACATTTAACTCAGGTTTCTGAGACCCCCTGAGACAGTGGAGGTAGGGTCACCATAGGCTTCTCCCCTGGGTCTGTTCAGGAGCAGTTGGACAGACAGACTAAAAAGGAAGAGAGATTTGGAGGGCTGAGAAAGCTCTGAAAAAAGAGTTCAAATAAATTAGAAGAGCTAGAGGTATGGAAGAGAATGGGCAAAATAAAGCTCCACTACCAGAGAAGAATTTAACGTGAATCAATGGGAAAAGAGGTGTAACATGGAAGACCTACAGCTTTATGATGAGGCCTGAGCAACAGGCCTTGAACCAAAGTTGACTTGTGAGTGAATTCAACAGTTCCATGTTATATAAAGCCTCATGGGAAAAATGAAGATTGTAGCAGTTAGCATTCTTTCTCCTAAGAACGGATACAAAAGGAAATGAAGAACTGTATTAGTCAGTATTCTTCCTATTGACTGCACCCTGGACCCCGGCCAGGCCCGGGTGCATCTGATAGAAATAGATACACAAACCATCAATAAACCAGATATTTCTGTATTTATAGTCAAGTAGACTGTTTATTAAACTGTATAAAAGCAGGACCCTCTCACAGCAAAGTCAGAGCCTCACCTCTGAGTGGACATACTGTGTAGGACTTCCTAATTGCCAAGACGGTTCTCTGATGCTTCGCTGTGATGGGGTTCACCAGCGGATGCATGGATCCAGATGATGTTGAAGTGTTAGGGCAATTGGTCATGTATCTTTCTTAATCATTATAGCTAACTTTATGTAGTAACGATTAGGTGCCTTACCTTGCTTATTCCTGCTGCTGCTCTAAACTAAAGTAAAAGAAGCTTATTTCTTTTCAACTTGATGTCTGTGTCCTTTCTGTTGACCCCATCAATTGGCAAAAACACTTTGATCCAGAATGCAGGCCAGCAACAGCAGAGAGGGCTGAGATACAGAGCAGCACAGACAAGGACAGTGAAGGCAGTGGAGGAGGAACCAGCAGATTCAGACCCACCTTGATCACTGCAGGAAGAATAACCAAAGCTGCACCCAGAAACAGGGCACATGACAGGCAACAAGGAAAGGGAGAAGCAGTTCAAGGCCGGTGCCTTGCAGCATTCCACAGGAGAAGGGTGAGAGAAAACAGCATTAATTTTATTAATCATGAAACACAAGTGGTGAGAGAAGGAGAATGTAAAGCCTGAAGATAGTAGTGAGGGAAACCTCAGCTCCTTGCTGTAGGCACTCAGAGAGTGATTGATCACATCAGGGCTAACACTGAGATCAAATGAGATGAATTGCAAGTTTCAAGCAGGCAAACAAAGCACTGGAGATAGTTTTTGCTTGCTCTGGGGTCACAAGAAGAATCAAGTGATTGATAGAGTTAATTCTGGTACTGAATTCATGGAGGAAAAGCAGCAGTGGCGTGGTGCAATGAGTAGGGCTCTACACAACTTCACTTACATTGTTTCTATTTGTGCTTTTAATAAACTAGTGTAAATTCCAATTAATGGGTCAGATCAACTGTCCTCTGAACAAAACAATTGCATCCTCTCTGTGTCTGTGCAGTCAAAGCCATTTCCAGGGACTGTTTCCCTGGCACTATTAACACCACTGAAAATTGCCTTGCACTGTGAATACAATAGGTGATATTGCATGGTTCAGCAAGCAATTCTTATAATAATTGTTTGGTTTAGATCCAGCATCATGGGTGAAGAGGAGATAAAAAAACAGTAGTGGCCAAAAAAGCAATTGTTGGAAATAAAAGTATTAGTAAACAACAAATAGCCACCAAGGCTCCTTGTTCTGAACTGATGGAAAAGGTATCTCTGGGTAATCTTACTCCTGCACAAACCTGACGTTCTCTTGTATAATACAGCCCAGTCTGCACCATATATTATCTGAATTACTTATATAAATTAAGAAGACTAGAGAGCTGGGAACAGTATAGGAAGCACCGCAGTGGCTAAAAGTATTATCAGTTTTACTACTGTCAGCTAAAGAGGATCCCTACTAGTCTGAATTACCTCACCTTTTTGCTTCTGTTTTTGTTTTCTTCGTTACAGCCCATTGGTTCCTTTCACTTTATCTCCAAGAGGTGTGAAAGTTCAGGTCAAGCCTAAATAAACTCAGGACTAACCACTCCCATTTTACATAGGAATGGGTCTCCTACCCACGGAAACTTTTTTCCACAGGTGTTCTTTTTCTCTCTATCTGAGCTTGAAAAATACTTGAAATGCAAAGTGTACCTCCCCCAGCCCAATTCTTCATCTACTAAGTATGAAATGTGAACATGCTGTAAGCTCAGCTGCTGGTTCTAGTTCAAGTACAGTCTGACCACTGTAATGATTATGAATGTAAGGTTAAAAAAAAAAAAAATCTACACTTTAAAAGACAGAACTTCCCTAAGTTTAAAAGGGAGAGAGTGAAGGATATGAAACAATGTGGGAGACACTTCACTACAGGCCTGCAGTTTTCTTACCATTTTCATTATTATTTCAGATGAGTTCATAATAATAAATGGTAGCAGATCGATGTGGAACACAGTAGAATTCGAGTCTAAAAATATCCCACTATTTGCTATTAACAGAGTGTAGTTTACAACAGATCATGATACACCCTGCCCGCAAAAAAAATAAATCACACCACGGTATATTATGAGTCACAAAATTATTGGCATTTGATGTAGTGGAACAAGCTGTAATACCACCACTACCTGTAGGTTGCCCATCTTAAATTTTTTGGATTTGCAATCATAGCCTATAGCACCTTTTTTTTAGCTCATCACAGTACAGCCAGAAAGATGCCAAAGGGTGAAAAGGAATCAGCAGAGATAAGGACCTACTTCCTCATGCTGTACAACATAATGAACTTTTACACAGGTTTGATCTCTGATTTCAGTCTGGAGTTTCAGTTAAAGGTTTGGCATCACTTGATAACACAATAAGGACCTTTGTATTTAAATATTTATTTTTCAAAATCCATTTCTGGTCATGAGATGAAATCTTTACATATTTTGAGATTAGGTGATGGAGCACAACTCTATGGGCTGTGCTGCCACGGGAACACTGACAATAGCAGTACCCAACAAATACACACAAAAAGATGCTGTGGTTCCTTGTATGAAAAAAACCATAATTATCAAATGATAAATTTAATTTTTTAAACATTTCTCAATTCCCTTTTTCATTTGAGATAGCCATCAGTATTAGTAACAGAAATGGTATAATGGAAACTGCAATATGCCTAAGAATACAGCAGCTATACTACCAAAATGGATGTAATTGATTTCATACCTTTTAATTGAGACCAAAACCACCCCTAGAAACTGCTGGGTTTTAGTTCAAATCTCTCTGTTTTTATTGCTTTTTACAACACAGAGGTTGTGTTGATCAGGATAATTGCAGTTCCTGTTGAAATTGATTTAACAGGCCTCTGGGTCACATACAAGAAGGGCAGCTCTTTTAATTGTTTCACAGCCCCTTTAAGTTTTCTCAATACTGGTGTTCTGCCTAAATTTCAGCAGACGTAACAAGGACCTGTTTTCCCAATTTAATTCAATTTCTCCTGTTAATAATTGATTCCCCCTCCCAACATGCAGTGTTGGTTAGGGTCTCACAGCAGGCTTCTCACTGCACCCCAGCCTGGATGTCTACATTCCCTCTTGCTCATAACAGCATTACAAGGTCAGATGGTGCTTGCCCAGGCAGCCCAGGCAGTCCAGAAGGGTCACTGAGCAGCATGTCAGCATGATGGGCAGGTGACCCTGCCTGGTAACAAAACACCTTCTGGAAAGTTCCCAGATCTCAAGGCGACCAGCAGATCTTGTGCCATGGAAGTACTGGGTGGTGTCGGGTCCTGCAGCCTGTTTTCCACCAATTGACCTGCCACGCCTGATGTTCACAGCACCATGTAGGAAATACCTGTTGCTCCATCATTGTGACAAAAGCGGATTCTGCTCCTGTATCTTCCTTGGGTTTACAGATTCCCAGTGTGCTTTATGGACATAGGAATCATGGAAGACTAAACATGCAGCTGTACCACCTAAACCTCCAGATTCCAGTTCAGTAACGTTTCTTTCCATAAATTGTCCCATTGATCTTATTAACCAGTCAACACAGGCTGAGATGCTGCATTGAGAGTGTGTGACAAGGTTTTGGTAGCAGGGAGGCTACAGGGGTGGCTTGTGTGAGAAGCTGCTGGAAGCCTCCCCTGTGTCTGACAGTCAGTGCCAGCCAGCTCCAAGACAGACCCGCTGCTGGCCAAGGCCAAGCCATCCGTGATGGTGGTAGTGCCTCTGGGATAACGTATTTGAGAAGGGGGAAAAAACCCATTCAACACCAGCAGCAGCCAGACAGGAATGAGAATACATGAGAGGAACAACCCTGCAGCCCCCCAGATCAGTGGAGAAGGAGGGCAGGAGGTGCTCCAGGTGCCAGAACAGAGACTTCCCGGCAGCCCATGGTGCAGCCCATGGTGAGGCTGGCTGTGCCCTGCAGCCATGGAGGGTCACAGGGGGAACAGACCCACCTGCAGTCCAGGGAGGACCCCACGCAGGAGCAGGGGGATGCCTGAAGGATGCCTTGACCCCGTGGGCAGCCCGTGCTGGAGCAGGGTCCTGACAGGAGCTGTGGTCCATGGACAGAGGAGCCGAGGCTGGCACAGGTTTGCTGGCAGGACTTGTGACCCCGTGGTGGACCAGGCTGGAGCAGGGTCTCCTGAAGGACAGCATCCTGTGGGGTTGCTTGTGAAGAACTTCAGCTCCTCGGAAGGGCTCACGTTGGAGAAGTTCATGGACAGCTGCCTCCCGTGGGAGGCACCCCACACTTGAGCAGGGGCAGAATGTGAGCATCCTCCCCTGAGGAGAAAGGAGCGGCAGTGATGTAGGATGAACATGGGCAACCCAAATACTTCTTTTTTAACATAAATTTACAAGCAGTGTGATATGACTAGAAAAATAATACTGCCTACAGCAGGATTCACGCCTCTGCCTTTGATACCCACCACAGCAGATACCTGAATGCAGCAGAGTCTAAAGTGCTCTGCCAACACTCAGTTCTGTCACATGTGCAGTCACACAGAAAGGAGTTGACTCTCTTAACCTTTAAAAAGTCTCTACTAACAGTGAAGAAAAAGACAGGTAAAATCATATTCTTTTACACTGCCATGTTCTCAGGAGACAGCAAATACTCAAACAGACTTGTGAAGAACCTGACTTCTATTCTGTTAATGACCTTAAGCTGACTGGGATTTTGGTACTGCAAGGTACAGATATACCTTTATAAAAAGAGGTCAACAGGAGGAGAACAACTTTAAGTCCTGAAAGGTTTTATATACCTTAGAAGATTTCTTCAAAGCTGCACATTCATTTTATAGAGAAAATTTAGATAAGCTGAGGATCTGTTCCAGTTTTCTACTGGAACTACAATGCTATTTTTACATCAGAAAAATTCGACTGATATCAGACTGCTGACAAATAAGCCAAAATAAACATAAATGTTGATATCAGATATACTGAATCTTGGGTGGTGGGAGGGAACAGCAGCCCTACGGTACATATGCAAGCCCAGTTGTCACTGAATCAAAACCCACATATTTAGTACTAACTGCCAGTTTCTTTGTTAGAGCAAGCATTCTTAAATGTTTGCAGGCAGTTTAAAAGCCTTTGGTGATACATGGACACTGAGCTCACCAGGAAGGCAAAGAAATACCCATCTTCAGGCTCCAATGATAGCTAAGCAAAGATTTTTCCAGGCCTTCTTGTCCCATGGTTGCAGTAGGAGAGACGTACAGTCCCTACTAAGAAAGTCTGATAGAAACTCAGTATGGAGAAATTCAGCATGAGCTTATCAGACTTTGGTGTCCATTCTATGGTTTCCATGCTTTGGTCTTCCAGAGAGAAATAATCTACTTCTTTTGGTTTCAAATCAGAATAGCTGGATGGGGACTACTCCTGTTGATTACATGAATCTTCTAATAGTCTTTCCACCAAAATGTTGTGTTCCCATTCTTACAGCATAGCATAATAAGAAAGACTAACTATCTTGCAAAATTTTGGGACAGCAAAAGGACAATTGTCAGGTAGTTTAGGTGTTGAGGTTTGGCACAATTTTAGTTTTGTAGCCATCTAGACACTTCTACAATGCCAATAATAATGAGAAGTGGTATACTTAGGCATAATTTGTGTGTTACACCTTAAAAACAAGTTCTCAACCAAAAAGAATGCAAAACTCCCATGTGGGATTCCTTCCTGGAAACCAAGGTTATTTTGAATTTATTTCTAAAGGCATTGTCTTATGTTTTAGCATGTTTTGTGGCATTTCTCTCCGACTCTGACAAATGTTTCCTTCATTGTTGAAAATAATTCAAGTTAACAAAGAAGCCAATGTATGGAGCTTTTGCAAATGCATGTATCTATGTAAAGTTGGGTTTAATCACTTATTGATTCATTCAGGCTCTTCTACACTGCCTTCCAAAGCAGTTGTAATTCTGAAAAGGAAAGAAAAATACCAAAGCTATGGTCTTAATGGCAAAGTCATTTGCAATGATCAACTACCATTTCTATGGTTTTGATGAAAAATGACTTACAAATGGTGATTTTTTCAAGAAGATAAAGTACTTGTAGTTACATTTTGACATGCAGAAAAAATTGCAATGTGATTGTGGTTTCCATAGTGCTTACCCAAGTGTCTGATGCAGACTTTTAGATTCCTCTTCTGCAAAATTTCTTCCACATGATAGGTAAATTTTGCACATTTAGAAATACCTTTCTGTATCTTCTTTGCTATCAAACAAAACATTTCTGTCAAGCCAAACACTGAAACTATCCATAACGTGGCGCATTCTTGTTTACTAGTTAAAAAAAAAAAAAAAAATCACTAAAGTCATGGACAGCCACATTCATTTAATCATGAAGAAAGAGGTAAATTGGACTGACTCGTACATTGGACACTAAGTTCTTAGCAATTTAGCTATAAAAGTTACAGTAATTTACCTGAGAAGTGAGCCAATTCTGTGATTTCCTGAAACTCTAAGGAATTAAAGGATTAATCCTCCTTGATGCTGTCTATTCTGCAACCAGGGAGAGATGTATGAATGCAGCACACTACAAGATCAGACCCTCAGTTTCCCAGTCAGGCTTTAGACAAAAGTTGTGGCTGTGAAGGAAAGGAAAATAATCAAAAGTTTTTTATCTTCAACTGAATGTGCTTCAAACATAAAAAATTACGAGTGTTTGCAGCATATTTGAAATCTGAAACAATACATAACTTTTTCCCCATTTAATAAACTCCCTGAAAAAGATCTGGTTACTTGCTAAAAGCTGTTAGTTATCATCTTATTGTATAATAAGTATACATGATCCTGTAAGCCATGATGAAGGTAAATGAGATATAGAGAAAAAAGAGAGGGAGAGTGGTACCAAGGAGATGAATGGTGTGACAGCTCTGTGCAGCACACTAGAGCACAGTGGAATTTTTGAAAACCTTTATTACTGTAGGCAAAGTCAATTCAAACACTTTGAATATTTTGCACAGAAGAAAGAGTCAGTCTGCACCCAAACAAGAAAAATTATTAAGAAATTACCTTCACTCAGCAACCACTCCAAAGAAAGTAGGCATGGCAACAAAAATTTGATGTTTCATGGATTTTTGACATGTTTTTAGAAAGTTGCCAATGAAGGGCAGCAGGATGAAACTGTAACTCAGTGCAACTTCCTTTCTCACTTTATTTCTATCCATGGTAACTTAGGAGAAGGGCATGATTCCTCTCCAAGAACACACTACAGGTTTAAGGAAAACTGACATGAAGTCCCAGTTTCATGACAAACTTTCTGATTGAGCTTTAAGGTATTGAATCTCATCACACTTTATTCCTCACTTAGTAGGATGATTAGTACTCCCATTGTCTACACAATTTAATACTATAAAGAAATGTGAATCTGTGCAGGAATATCACTTCATTTGGTGTAACCACAGCAAACAAGTCATCTCTGTCAGCCTGCACATGGGCTAATAGGCCCCGAGAACAGGGTCTAAGATGAGCACACTAAAATGGGCATTTTCTATTCTCATACATACATGCCTATTTTTCTGCTAACTTTGAAACACACAGAAATTTTCTTTGATTCACAGGGACTGATTGGTGTTACCCCTTCAGCTAGGCTCTGAACAAAACATTTTTTGCAGGTGAGTGGCATCACTAGTCATAGCAGACTTACATTAAAAAGGATGGGAAAGTGGGAGAGAAAATAGAGAGAGAAAGAAGAAAAGCGTAAAACATTTGCCCACTGCTTGATGAACTATCAAGTGATCAGCTTTCATTCACTGAAAATAAACGAATAAACCAAAGAAAACCTTGCTGGTGTAGTAGCTGGACCTCAGAACATAGAAAAGATTCTGCTACCCTCCTCCAAATGCAACAGATAACTCACAAATGTGCCAGTGTTGACAGTAATTTAGCAGACACCATCTGGCATAGGTGTCACAGCCCAGCCTTGATCGTAAATCTTAAATCTGTGACATACCTTAGGGACCCATTATTGTTCTGTCATGAAAGACATAAAACAAAAACTATGGTCAGATAAAACTGTTTCAGATGCCATTTTGTCTTCTCCAAGTCTGGGGAGAAAAAGGTTCTCACTTTCTCTGAGGGATTTTTGCTATAAGCAATGGTCTTTTTAACACCACTGTAACGGAGTTGTGGGAGATGCATGCTGCCTTTTTCATAAGAGGCAGCAGAGGTGAAGAGCTGCAAGTTATTTTCACTGTGAACTGGACTTACTGAGTCCATGCTCAGATGTGCTTAATGCATTGGTGTACCTATCTCATCCTGCGGAAGGCAGCGGTGGATGTAATTTCTGTGCATCTGAAGCCATTCCATCTGGTGCATTTAGAAGGGAGCACTAGTCCATCGATTTAGCTTTTCTATTCCTTTTCAGGGCACACAGTTATTTATTATGAAGTTACTGATGCATGGTGTATTTTTTGCAATTTCAAACATGGTGACAGTACCGAGACGATTATGTCAAAGGCTCATGACACAGCCTTGCACTGCTACAGACCTGCCCTTCTGACCCCTGATCTGGCACCATAAACTATGAAGAAATAGCTAGAAATTAACCTTTGCTTCTTTGCAGATTCCCTTCCTCCAATCCCGTCTTCCCACAGTCTCTAAAAGACGACTGTCTTCCCCATAAATATATTTTGAAGGGCACCTGGAGCCAAAGCTGTGTCAAGGCATATTGTAATATGGTGGTGGGACGTCCACTTCAGAGAAACTGGGTTTTAGAGACATTTCATCTTTACAGACTTCAACTGAAGTTGCAAATTTTTAACAGTTCTGAAAAAAAGACCCAACCTGTAACTAAACTCCTCAAGAAAATGGGACCAACAGTAGGTCCCAGTGTATGAGCTGAAAATGTGGTTATGTAAGCACAGAATGCAGTTTCAGGAGCATCATAAACTCTCATTACCTGTTGGTTAATAGTCAAGGTGAGGAAAGTTGATAATATTTCAGATTATTTACAGAATATGTTCATGACACCTGCACAAAAACTCAAGAGAACACATCCCTGCTTCTGAAGAGATGGGCTCACAGCTGCTTTACACAGACATGGGACCCACACTAGAAGAAAAGATCCTATGCACAGGTCCATTTTCCAGCTTCCTAAAGACTTCCTTGACAAACTATCATCTTGCTCTGAGCATCTTTGCTGAATCTGTGAAATGCATGAGTCTTCCTTGCTGCCAATATTTGTCTGCTGTCTGCCTAAGATGTTTCAGGGCACAGTCTAGCCTTTTCTGTGTATTTATACCCCAAGAAGACTACAGATACTGTGACATGGCAAAGCAGTTCCTGAGCAGTGGTTAATCTAGAAAACTATAAACATAGGTGGGATGTAAGAACGCCACTGTGGTAGGGGAGACCACTGCAGGTTATTACAGGAGTTTGTGAAACCCCCAGAAACTCTAGAATAAAATTCATTGTGAACTAAAAACCCATCCAAGTTCTACAGAACAAAAGCAGAATTTAAATGAAAACAAATAGTGCACCCTCATTGTATTAAGAGCCATCAAAGCAATGTTCTGCTCACAGCACAACATGTCCATGCTTTACCTTAATCCACACTCATTAGGTTACCCACTTCTCAGTGGCTTGTTTCCTGGATACTGTAGGAAAATCAGTTTTTCATAATCAGAGTTTTTCTGAACTCTTGTGAAGTGACTAAAGTACACTGTATAAATAAATAAAGTAGCAATCTGTTGTCTACTTACGGATAGAAAATATTTATTTACAGAACACAGACTTTAATTTAGGCAGACATACAGACAACATACTTTGGCAGTTTATATTTACTTCTTCCCCTCTTTTTTTCCCCAGCTCCACATTACAAAATGGACAATATTTCTGTGAAATCCCCCAAACATATCATTTTTAATGCAAGAGGTGGGGGATGAGGCCTGGCTTGTTTTATCAGAGCAATACTAGAGACGCTAGATGGAGTATGGGATGAGAAAGGCCAGTGCTGGCAGGTTTGATACTCACCATAGTCCACAACAAATGATTCAGCCTCTGATCAGCATGCTACAGTACCATCATGGTGCCTTAAGCACCCTGCATCCTTTTATTCTTCTTAATTTTTTTAATATTCTTGCTTCATGACCACAGTCCAATTCTGGCAATTTCTGGGTTTCCTTAATGGCCTTACCTATGCAGAAATTACTAAACTGCTCCTGGAGCTGTTACTTCAAGCTAATGAATTCTCTGGGCTTCCTGAGATTTTTGCCTCTACCAGCAATACCAAGAGAGTTCTTTAAATACAGCAATTCAAATTTCTCTGAACTGCAGAGTCCTGCCACTGCCTTTGGTTTAAGTCAGATGGTGCCGTATACAGGTGAGGTTCATGCAAACCAGAGGACAGAACTAGGATTCAGGCATGTTTGCACTTGCAAAGCAGCAACATTTACCCTCTGTTTACCCAGTGTTGAAGACCCTGAACAGCTGTTCTGGGATGGCTCCTAGTTGATAATGAAACAAAGACGACTAGCATAAATTAACAATGATTATCAGTGTCGATGCAACTATTGTGAAGTGATATACATGATACTGATCAATAATAAAAATTAATAATAGGTCAGAGCCTAGTTAGGAAGACACAATAAGTCCTTACTGATACAAACCATCTGTTCTACACACGAGCATTCTCAGAAGCTTCCTAATGTGTTCATTGTTGAACCGATAGTGACAAATTTTAGCTGTTTCTTGGCATTTCAGCAAGTTTTCACTTCTCTCTGCTTTGACAAGAGAGTAATGCCTGTGGATGAGCACTGAAGTTTGAGGTGGTAAATGGAGAAACCTACTTAAGCACAAAGCTACAGGGCACAGAGTTACTTCCTCAAGAAGACTCCTTTTACAGCAATTTGACAACTTCCACCCAACGTGATCAATGCAAAGACATGGAAAATTTAGTACTGAATATATAGAAAAAATTACATCTTTCAGAAATGGAGTAAGTACAGAAATCATACAATAAGGGTAGATGATGTGTAGATGATGAAACAGGGAACAGCAAGTAAATGCAAACACATTTCAGCTGTAGAAGGGGGACATCTATGCATCACTTGACACACTGTCACACATAGGGAAACAGTGCTGCCTTTAGTAGTGGCAATTCATTCAGGGATCTGGAAGAACACTCCACCACAAAAGATCATTTGGGGCATTGCTCCTACAGCAGGTGGTAGTGTCTCAAGCTTTGCTATGCAAGAAAAATCATCATTGTACAGGGAAGAGATGATACACTATCATGGCCTCTTCTGTTTCAGTGCTAACCTTCAGTAGCCACAATATTAGAAGTACAAAGCAGCTTTTCCACAGCACAGACAAGTTACATCACATAACATTCACAGGTCCGGTGGCACAAGCCCCTCGCTGCTTTGTGTGAGAGCTACAGGTTGGAGGAAACTAAGTCACTAGTAAAGAACTAACTATGTTAACACCAGTAGCTACAAATAATCAACCTCTATGAAGACAACGGGACAACCATCCCATTTCTTTTTCTCCTGAGGACTTATTTCAGACCTCATAATGGTCTGAAACTGAAGGTGGTAATACGTCTTTTGTTAGGGAAAGAACCATATGCTTCCCATGAGAGAAGAAACAAACTCCAGAAAGAAATTTTGTCTTTGTCCCCAGTAGCAATAAGAACTTTTGAATAATGGAGAATTGATTTTCCTCAACTACACAAAAACCATTGAAAGGAAGACTGCAGACACACATGTGAAATGCTATGCATAAAACCTTGTTAGTGAAACAATGTCTTTATAGATTCCAGGTCTGACAAATAAAAAGAGGCTAATTTCTTTAAGTTGATAAAACCATGATCCTTTAATTAGAAGAATCGGTTTTCTTTCTCTTTGCCAAACCTCACAAGTTAGGGTTAGGGTTCTCATTCATACAAACCCATACAAAGTGTCCAAGCTGCTGGCCAGCACCCGCATACCACCAGCTCTGAAGAATGCTTGAGAGGATCCCGTATATGATAGATGATACAGAGAGAATCTTATTTAGGAAGGGGGAAAAGAGATATTTTTTAGATATTTAGATATTTTAGAAAACAAACCATTGTGCGAGTGCAAAGTCAGATGACAAAGCCTTTATCCCCATCTACCGTGATGGCAGAGGGTGCACATGTAACAGGAATCACAAAATCACAGAATGGTTTGGATTGGACGGGACCTTAAAGATCATCCAGTTCCAAACCCCCTGCCATGGGCAGGGACACTTTCTACTAGACCAGGTGGCTCAAAGCCAGTAACACAGGGAAGAAGACCACAAGCTACAAGTTATTGAAAGTCATGTTCAGCCTACAGTTACGGACACCCCACTTGCTAAGTAAGATAAAGGACAAATTATGGTAGGATAGACTCAGCTACCAACCACTTTTCAAAGCCCACCCCCATGCTGGCAGAAAATCCAATAAAATTTGAAATTGTAATGTTGCTGATGGCTTCATCTGGGCTATGGACTGCTTTTAAAGTCTGAATGTGCAACCAAATACGGAACTAATGTATAATTAATTGGGGAATGTTTGGGCTTTAGTTTTAGTTAAGAGAAAATGAAGCACTAGGGACATCAGAATGGGAGCCTAGGAAGCACAGATTCAGATACTTACATCAGCCTTAGTAAATCACATAACTTCGCTGCTTCTTTCTCTTTAGCTACTCTGGGCACAGTTATTTACTCCTCTCCTTCAACCTCATTCTCATTATTAAATTTAAATACTATTATTGTGTTTATGTATTACACACCTAATCACATCTAAGATCACTAATAAACATATATTAGAAAAATTTTGGTTCTTTAGTTAAGCGTTGTATTGGGTTTGTGTTGATGGGTTTTGGGAGCAGGTGAGGGGCTACAGGGATGACTCCTGTGAAAGCTGCTAGAAGTTTCTCCAGCTCCAAGACAGACCTGTCTCCATCCCAGGCGGAGCCAGTCAATCACCTCTGTGATTAACATATGCAAGAGAGAATAAATATGCTGTGGTAAACGTACACTTGGGGAGGGTGGGATGTGGGACAGACAAGGCATACACTGAGGATAGTGCAGAAAGGTGGGAAAGAGGTGCCTGGAGCAGAGGTTCCCCTGCAGCCCATGGTGAAGAGGGCAGGCTGTGCCCCTGCAGCCACAGAGAGTCACAGGGGAGCAGAGACCACCCCTGCAGCCCAGAAAGGGCCTCATGCCAAAGCAGGGGGATGCCCAAAGGAGGCTGTGAGCCCATGGGCAGCCTGAGCTGGAGCAGGCTCCTGGCAGGAGCTGTGGCCTTGTAGGGAGAGGAGCCCAGGTTGGAGCAGGTTTGCTGGCAGGACTTGTGACCCTGGGATGGACCCAGGCTGGAGCAGAGTCTCCTGAAGGATGGCACTCGGTGGTGGAGACCTATGCTGGGCTATCTTGTGGGAAGGATTCACATTGGAGAAGCTGGTGGAGGATTGTCTCCCGTGAGAGGGACCCCAGTCTGGAGCAGTGGCAGAGTGTGAAGATCCTTCCCTGACGAGGAAGGAGTGGCAGACACAGCATGTGATGGACTGACCACAACCCCCATTCCCCATCCCCATGCTTTGCTGAGGAGAAGGAGGGAGAGATGGGGAGCAAAGTTGAGCTGGGAAAGAAAGGAAGGGTGGCGGGAAGGGTATTTTTAAGACGTGGTTAACATTCTCCTAATTGTCCTACTCTGATTTGATTGGTAACTAATTAAATGGAATTTTCTTCCCCAAGAAAAGTCTGGTTTGCCCATGACCTTAACTGGTGAGTGATCCCTCTGTGTCCTTGTCTCAACCCATGAATCTTTCCTTATATTTTCTCTTTCCCATTCCTCCAGGAGGGAGGAGTGAACGAGCAGCTGTGTGGTGCTGAGTTGCCGCTTGGGCCTAAACTACAACAATTATCTAAGTCTGAAACTTCACATAGCATGTAGCAATGTGTGTGGACTATAAGAACGCTGAAATAAGTCCAGAAATATTTCTTTTTATTTAAATGGTCAACGTAAACAGATCCTTCCCTGCAGGGTTTGGGATAGATTTGCATGTTCAAGAGAGTATGTCCCTAGCATTTAATAGTAAGTCAAATTGTAGCTGCAAAACTGTTTACATTAATTTGTAGTAGATTAGAGCATCCCACAGGATGGGAAAACAGTATTCCAGACTTCCTTCTAAAATTGGCTACAGCAAACACAAGAGACAGTGCAAGAATAAAGGTATGCTACACTGTGGTGACAAAATCTAATTGTATGAAATACACAGGCTGACATTACTAAAAATTACAAGTACAATGTGTACCTCAAGTTTTAGAAAGGTGGAAGGTCTGCTAACATTTTAAGAATATTGTGCAATCCCGAAATGAAAGATGTGCTACAGTGAGCAATTATAGAAGGGAAGAGTTAAGGCTGTAGATTCAGCCTTCTGAACAACCAGGCAATCTTAGCATTTCCTTAATATACTTTTTCATAGAGATGCACAGTATATGAACCAAAATAGGGTCACAACAGGGGTTTCTGCTACCAGGCATTAGCACACACTATGCTTTCCCTCTTAATAGGTCCTACCTAGGCATGATTGGTATCATTTCCACTGCAACCTCTTTTTGCAGTATGATTGCTTCACTGGGAACTTGCCATGTTATTTTGATGAGGAAAAGAAATGTTTTATTACGTAAGAAATATGGGTCATTTGAAAAGATAATATAGGTATCGCTTTTTTCACGCTGGAGAAGACAAAGGTCCCTGTGATATCCAAAATTCCCATATGTTTTTTTCCATTAAAATGTAGTATGGATTATACATCACAAACTGTTTATATGGTGGCACAACAGAAACTATATTTTTATGAATCCCAGGAGGTACTTGACAGACCTATTTTTCCTTGCCTGGGGGAGGGGGGTGGGCTGGTGAGTAGGTGGGGTGTTGTTTCCTTGTTTTCCTGATGACTCTATTCCAAGTTGCACACAGCCATCACATATAAATTAGCTAGAGTATCATCCAAATTGGAAACAGGTATTTGATAAACTTTCTCTATTTGGAAGTTGTGAACATCACCCCTTGTGACTATCAAAATATAAAAGCACATCTACCCCAAACTGACAGCGTCTGTTTTAACCAATATGACTCTGGAGCACTGGAGTCTTCACTCAACCATTTCAAAGAGTCAGTTACAGCAACACTTAAGTAGGCTCTGGAATTCAGGAAAAAAATCATTCACAAGTAATTCTAAATACCAATTTTCATCAGGTGAAATATAAGGATTCACCAAAAGAACTTGTGATTCCATATCTAAACTGGAATCCACACTACATGATAACTGAGGAATGAGGAACAGTCATACCACTGTTAAGAATAATTTAATAATATCTATGTTTCTTTTCTTTATATCATTCCGTTAAGATGCCTACAGGTCGTAACTTCATATTTTTCCTATTCACAGCCATTACGACTAGAAATCCTCTTCAAAAAGCTGTGGCTGAGTTTTCCTTGCAATTGTCTGACGTGAGAATCCTTGGACTTCAGTAAAGCTTCAAACACAGCGAGAGCTACTTTTAGGTGTATTTGTTTCATAATTTCCTTGTGGCAGCTCAGACAGATTATTTTGTTAATCAACCCTGTCAAGATATGCTAAACACCCAGGACTTAAGTGTGGATTTAATGGCTAGAGAAAGGTTAGTTTAATCAGAGGACAGATGACAGTAAAACACAGAAAGTCCAGTTTAGTCAAAGGATCAGTTTTTAGGAAACCACTGGAACATAATGTAAACAAGTTATAACTCCCAACAGACACTGCAGAACCTTAGGAAGCTGCAGCTTCTTAATGAACTGGTGGGAAATTAAAAGTTAAACATAATAATGTTCTTTTCCTGATTGTTCAAGTCTTCAAAACATCAGATTTTTCTTCCAACACCATATTTTACACTGAAAAAAAGCAAGAAATGTACAGGAAAGTCTTTGCCAGTAATTATAAGAGATTAGGTTGGGAATAATTATTTGATTTTCCTTTTGAAATTGGTTTTGCTTCTTTTTTCTTTTTTTTTTTCCAGAAATAAAATATGATGAAATTACTTCTGAAACTATATGAGTATCGAACTTGTTTTCAGTCAACTGCAATGTTCTCTTCCACCTCCCACAGCACAAGTATCATCACCTCATTTTCCCGTATCCCCTGAAACCACAACCACCCTCCTCTGCAGGACTGAACTACCAGAACTTCTAAAGAAATTAATACAGTTTCTGAAATTATGATTTAAAGATGCTTTAGTATGGCAGTTAGCCATATTATGTTGCTTGATTATTTAATTAGCAGAATTTCCATTAAATTGTCTTTCTCCAGGATTTTCTGATACTTACCATTTCCAAGACTAATTTAAGTGACAATAAAATAAAATAAAATAAAATAAAATAAATAAAATAAAATAAAATAAAATAAAATAAAATAAAATAAAATAAAATAAAATAAAATAAAATAAAATAAAATAAAATAAAATAAATAAAATCAATTTCCCACAGGACAAGAGACAATCACAAAAACACAAGCACACCCTGAAACCACAGCTGTGTAGGACTGTGCCATTAGCACTCTTAAGCAGTAATTTTCATTTCAAAATAAGAACATCCCTACTGTTATCTTTATTTCAGCATCCGTCCCTGCCTCCTCAAGTGCCATGCATTAAGAACTACTGTCATGATTGCTAGCCTCGTGCTTGTTCCAAACTGCTTGCAGTCGTAAGACCTTAGAAAACCCGACATTACCTTCTAACAGGGTTGCTAGGAATAGGCACAACTGAATCAAAAATATTCTTAATGTTAACAAATGGAAAAAAAAATGTAATAAAAAATATAGATTAGTACTATAGAACAGGTAGCATTCATCCTGCAGATGATTTTATCCCTCTTTTAACTTCAGAGGTCATCCATTTATGAAGAGAGGACAGCAAGCTTGCAGGACAATGAAGAGATCCAGTATGTCAGGACTGATGATATTCCTTTTCAGTTACACCCCAGGGTACTGGTCACATTATCAAATTACGTGGGCTCTGTGCCTGTATTTCATGTCACTAAAACATCCCAACTAATTTATAAATTTACAACTTACAGCTAGATTAACAGAATTCTAAATCTAACAGGTACATACCTATTAATTGTTAAGCCTTTCAGCAACGGATGCTTAAATAACACTCAAGTAACAGGCTAATTTCAAATTCATTTGAAAAGTTTCAAACCTTTTCTTTTTTCCTCTCTTTTTTTGCTTCTGTGTTTGAAGCTATCATCATACTAACTTTATTCCTCACTAAGCCTGCACCCTCTTCTCCTGTGTGACATACTGAAACTGTAACAATAACAAATTTTGTTTCTTCAGCTAATCCATTGCTTTTTACCTTGTTTTCCAACAAAACAGAAAATCAATAGCTCGAGTTCCTCACTTTGTGGTTGCACCCTGTTTCCTCATCTGCTTTAGCTGCAGTGTATGGAGCTTATGCCAATGAGGTAAGTATGTTTAGAGACCCCTACCTCGTGTCAGGACCTCAGAGCTGTCTTTAAACTCCCTCAGCTATCAGGAGCACCCAAGCAGCAGTAGCCTGGACTTTCAGATGGGTGAATTTCTCATACCCCAGTGTTAGGCTACCATTTGCTCCCTAAAATGGTGTCGTGGTTTAACTCTGGCCAGCAAAATACCTGCTCTCACAGCTCCCAACCCCTCCTCCAGCAGAGGGGGATAACTGGAGGAAAACTCAAGGAAGCTCGTAAGATTGAGATAAGAACTACTTACTAATTGAATGAATAATACATATATATACATGAGTATAACAATACTGCTAATAATAAGTAATTGAAATATTAGAAAAAAGAACATGTGATGCAATTGTTCACCACCTGACAACCAACACACAGCCAGGTCCCGAGCAGTGAGAGTCAGAGCCAGCACCTGACAGCCGGAATGTGGGAGCGATGGCAGCAGAGTCTGAGCCAACCCACCCCCCAGCTCACTAACGAACGAGCCAGCTAAGGAGTTAACAAAGCCACTAACAAAGAAGTTAGAGTGTAGAGAGTGTTAGAGAGCATAAGAGTGAGAAAGCATAATGGTCCCTAAGCCCACTCCCTGCTTATGTGCTGCGCATGCTGGGCCATGGAATGCCATCCCCTGTTGGTTGGTGTGGGTCGGCTGTCTGAGCTGTGTTTCCCACCGTGCTTGAAGTGAGAAAGTTGGGAACACAGCGAGTAACAGAAGCAGAGAAAGACCTTAAATTTAGTGCAAGCACTCCCCAGCGCCAGCTAAAAAGATACATTATCAGTTCTTTTCTGAGGGTAAATCCAGAAACAGCTCCATACCAGCCACTGTGAAGAAAGTTAACCCTTTTCTGACTAAAACCAGCAGAACTGGGCAGTATGGTAGCACTCATACTCACGTCACAAGTAAGCATCAGAGAGTAACTTCTTGCAGTGTATAATTTTGGGCTCCTAAGGGAGCATCAGTCCAGTCTGATACCACAGCTCACTTCCCATAGCTTTTTGCTGCAGGTACCTTTGCTGCAATGTTGGAAGCAAATGACAAAGAAAAGCTATTAAAAAGGTGTCACTACTTTCTCTATCCACACTGCTCTCTGCAATGTTAATTCCCTGAACCCTGACCTAATAGAATTGACACCAGATCTCACTTCCCCTGTGAGGGCAGCACACACCTAAACCCAAAGGCATTGAATGCTTTGCACCTTTTTTTTTTTTTTTTTTCACGTGGTAAAAGTTCATTGTATGAGCACACTCACCTTTTCTCAGGTATGTGTTCCCTTAGAGCAGAACTACAGGGCTGACACAGGCTTCTGGAGAGCTCAGAGAAAATATCGTAAAACACCAGTTTGACTGCCTAGGCCACACCCCCTTCCTGACTTTTTTGTACAGACACTAATCTAACACACCCCTGAATCATGATAGTGGTAATCATCTATGTATCCCTTCTTTGTAGAATTTGTGATGGGACCCCAGTCACACAAGGCTCAGAGGTAACTGTAAAAAAGACCAAAAGTCTTTCTTTACTGAAAGCTATGTATTATTCTAGTGCAAACTACGAAAACTTTAAAAGTTAAGCAACTTAATCAGACAAGGCAGAAACAAAGTATTGGATTATAAACAACTCCACCCACCATGGCTCCCAGACAGCCCAGTGGCACGCAACCTGTTGCAGCAAGCACTGCACCTTCCCTGACTAGGCCTAGGACATTCTCCTTGCCTTACCCATCAAGGTGTGGCTGACTGCTGTTTCCTCGCTACAGTCTCTCTGCAGGTGCACCAGGCTTCTGCCTCCTGGCTGGAAATTTACCTATTCTGTCTCACAATGCAAAAATCTCCCAGCCAATCACAACAGTTCTTCCCCTATGTTCAACAGAAGTTCTGTTCCCTTCCTCTGAATGGGTTCCTCTGATCTGCTCTCTTTGTAAAAGCACACAGCATGTTGCAGAGGACAAGCAAATAAAAGAGAAAATTAGATGCCCCAAAGACAGCCAGGTACCACAGAGACAGCCACCTCATCTGCAGGAGGTGGGGAGTGCTCAGGACCGCCCAGCAGAGTAACTGGGTGGATGGATATAACTGCTCTACACCCTCAGGAACACTGCAGATGACGCCAAGTTGTGTGGTGCGGTTGACATGCTGGAGGGAAGGGATGCGATCCAGAGCGACCTGGACAGGCTCCAAAAGTGGGCCTGTGTGAATATCATAAGATTCAACCATGCCAAGTGAAAGGTCCTGCACATGGTTTGGGGCAATCCCCAGTATCAATGCAGGCTGGTGGGATTAAAGGATTAAGAGCAGCCCTGAGGAGAAGGACTTGGGGGAACTGGTGGATGAGAAGCTGGACATGAGGTAGCAATGTGCGCTGGCAGCCCAGAAAGCCAACCGTATCCTGGGCTGTATCCAGAGCAGCGTGGCCAGCAGGGTGAGAGAAGGGATTTGCCTCCTCTGCTCTGCTCTCGTGAAACCTCACTTGGAGTTCTGTGTCCAGCTCTGGAGCCCCCAACATCAGAAGGATATTGACCAGTTGGAGCGAGTCCAGAGGAGGCCACGAAGATGCTCCAAGGGCTGGAGCCCCTCTCCTATGGGGACAGGCTGGGAGAGTTGGGCTTGTTCAGCCTGGAGAAGAGAAGACTCTGGGGAGACCTTATAGCACCTTCCAGTGCCTGAAGGGGGCTTGAGGACAAAATTCTTAGTAGGCTTTGTTGCAGTAAGACAATAAGTAGTGCTTTTAAACTAAAATAGGATAGCTTCAGGCTGGATATAAGGAAGAATTTTTTTACAAGAGTGGTGAAACACTGAAACAGGTTGCCTAGAGAGATGGTAGATGTCCCATCCCTGGAAACTTTCAAGGCCATGGTGCCCGGGACTCTGACCTCTGTGATTTGGTTGAAGATGTCCCTGCTCATAGCAGGAGGTTTGGACTAGATGGTCCCTTCCAATCCAAACCATTCTATAATCCTGTGTTTCTATGATTCTACAATTCTAGAAATTGGGCTCTGAATCACACACTGGAAGGGATAATTTTTTCCAATAACTGTCAGCAATCTTACGAAGCTGACCTTACAACTGTGACATGGAGGCACACATTGTGGAAGAGATGAGTAGCACATGCTAGTCTGTTGTTTGTGGCATTTGAGTTGAATGTGTAAAGTTCAAAAACTAAATTCACTTCACGGTATCACAGTGCCATATTCTCTTTGGAATACAACCTTAAAATTCACATAGATAAAATCAAAGCAGGCAAAGTTGCAACTCCCATTAATGACAAATCTTGCTTGTGAACCCTTTGTGCCTTTAAAGTCTTTCCTTTGGAGTCATGTAGAAATAGGTTCTGTGATGCACTACTTTCTATTAAAAAAAAAAAAACAAAAAAAAAAAAACAGAAGGTACACAGAATCTCTTAAAATTCTAATTAAAGTACAGAACATTTCAAACGTGTTAGGATATTAAACAGAGGATCATTCATATTTTGGGTAAATTAGAAATCTTTTAGCAGTGGTAGATAAATTTACTGATTTTAAAATGAGTTCAGAAGTATCTGATATTGGGGACAAAGCAAAGGAAACTCTATTTTATGCTTGATTCTGTAGATTTCTGCAGAACAAAGCTGTGAATTAAGCCCCCTTTGCTACAAACACTTTGATGACTCCAGGCAAGTTGGAATCACTGGAAGACTCAGCATTTCTGTGCTGAGAGTCATTTCAGTGTCAGCTTGTGGAAACTGCTCTGTTTGTCAGAGAAAGAAAGGATAAAAAATGGAAATTATACTTTTTTTAAAAGGGGCCAGACCAAAGTTCTTTAATCAAGAAAAAAATGGAGATTTATCCAGGTCTATTTTCAAGGAAAAAAAAAAGAAACCGGTGTTGTACAACATGTCATGGGCCATATCCATATGCCAACTAGGTTCTGTAGAGTTCATATGTTTCTGATATGTCCATTTTCCTATCCAGTGTTTCAACCTTCTCTTTTTATTTTAGCACCCTCCAGCTCATCTAGTTTCCAGTTTCACGACCGCAAGCTTAGTTTTTTCATGGTTTTTTTTCCAGATGAAGCAGCATGGTGCTATGTAACCTTTCCCCTTGGGACTCAGCTGCCCTCATCTTGGGGAGCAACATCCCAACAAAACATGCACCATGCTGCACACAGGAGGGGTAGCACTGAGGAGAAAAACCAATTTAGTTCTTGCATATGCAGTGTCCTTTTATTTTCTCTCTGCTTCCGTTGCTGTTGTTGACTGAAACAAAAGGAAACAGTTGTGATCTCAGACACATGGGACACACTGAACATCTTGATCTTGCTTTCCAAGGGGATAAAATAAGCACTAGCCCTAACAAAAAACTACACTTCTCTAAAGCTTATTGGAGTTGAGAATAACCTTTCCACTGACCTGGACAGATTTTGAGTCAGAGATTGTAGTGCCCAGCGCAGGGTGTAATGGACCTATCGACCGATCCAGCTACAGCTGCTCAGAGCAATTGCACAGTCTAGAGCAAGGAAATGGTCAGATTTTCCAAATACAGCAGTGTCTAGGGTGAAAGAAGGGAACACAACAAAATTACAGGTAGGTAGAGCTCTTTTGTTTCTAAATTAATTTTATTGACTTTTTCAAATGTTATCCTCTGCCCCTTGCAACTTTTTCGTCCTCTCTGTCCTTGATCTATTGAATGGTCCCTTTTGATATTATGGCATTGATTTACAGTTGATAATTATCTTGGTTTAATAGGTTTAAGGTATTTCTTGTTTTAGTGTTTGTCATCAACAGAGTCTGTGTGTACAATATGCCTTTGGCTGGAAAGGAGTTTATTACCCCATAAAAATGTCCTCAGCTAAATAATAAATAAATACTAACCCCCATTCTTTTATGATTCTGGTTTTATAAATTTAGGGTGAATATTTATGTTTCAGAAAGGAGAGAGGCTGCTGTCATAAAACCGTTAGATCTCCCTGTAGATACAATATAGCCTCTTGTAAAATGCATTTGGCCACAGTGACCTACTAGCAACCTAGTACTACTAATGATTAAAGCCAAGGTTGCTGAATGAGTTTACCTTCTGAAGAAAAATGTAAGGGCCTTTTTGTACATTCTTGTCAAGATTATCTAAAATAAAAGAAGAGCAGACCTAACATTCATCCGCAAAGGGAAGAAGGAGACAGACAGACATGTGTATGTGTTTGGGTCTCCATGTGTGTACGTATGGGAAGGAAATTGTTTACACATTACAAAAAGCTTGGTCCTATTTTTTTTCCTCATACAAAATCACCGCTAAAGCTAATCCAATTTTATGTTGTTCCAAATTTATGTTGGAAGACAACACAGCTTGGCCTAAAATGAATGTCAATAAAAGAAATAATATGAACCAGATAATCAGCTCATTCTAGACTCAATCTTGCCGGTACATTCAGGGCTTTGTACAAACTTGGGTGAGTTGCAGATATGATCAAATTGGCTACTGCAGGACTGGCAGTCAAATTCTGCAAGGATCTGCAAAAAAACAACTATCGCAATCTTGCCATAAAAGCAAGACTTACACTCTTTTCTAATTTCCATACCTTTTGGCTTTTCTAACCACAAAAGAGTGCAGTTTCCGTGGCACACATACCAGGAGCCCCCAGGATCCTGCCGCTCTGTGGACCCAGCTGTCGGATCAAGTATAGCGATAGTCAGTATATCACTACACGCAGGGGCATGCCTAATGTGCTCTGATTAATGCAGCTGCTGTAGTACATAGAGTACTTAATGGAGCAGCCTTTTCTTCTCTTTATTCCAAGTACTGTTGTTCACACAGGCTCTGGGCATCTGCGGAAATATCTGGATCAGAACTGAGAGTTGTCTACATCAAACCAAACCTTGTCCAGATGCTAATTCCTCCACTGAAAAGTCACCCCATTATTTTTAATCCTGTATGTGTGACTATTATAATTACTTCCTCAAGCCCAGCGTCAATGATACCATCATTTCAAAATGCCTTTCTTCTGAAGTTAGGTTTTTTCTTCTATGCACAAATATACACTTAAAAACAAAGCTGAACTGCCATATTAACAGTAACTTTGTCTAGTGTATCGCTGTACTTTATGCTTGCAGAGTCAGGCCAAATATGAGTTGCCTTATCCCAGAAAAAATAAAGAACCATCTTGAGGGCAATGAAATGACAGTCACATTTTTAACTGAACTTTGATAATATTTTTCTATTGTCCTTGTGCTATTTTCCTAGCAGAAAAGTGTACTGGCTGGATTACTTGCTAAAACGTTACATTTCATGTAAAAATTGCTGAGGGAAAGTTAAAATCAGCTTTTGTCAAGAAAATTTTGATATTGTAACGGTGGTACCGATCCACTGCCAAACACCAAAAAAAAAAATGCCAATAGCCAGCTCTCTAGAACAGGGTTCCCCTGAGTAAGTCAAATGTGTTTCAGCATCCAAGATAAATATTTTGTAATGCAGTCTCTGGATTATTTACACAAAAATCAAAATAAGTATGGACAGTCAGATGTTTCAGCTGGGTTTATCAGAAAAAAAGCTATAGTAGATTAAGTATTTACAGGAATTATTTTATGAGCAATAAGTAAATTAAATAAAATCATGACTACCCCTAGATAATTCACAAACAGGTAAATGTAATAGAATTACTGATTTTTTTTTTCAGAGTTTATTTGCTTAACAGTTGCTATAACTCACTACATAAAATACAGGACACAGCAGTGAATTAAAAAAAAAAAATCTATTTTCAATAGTCCTAGCCTGTAAGATGCAAAAGAGACTTCATTTCATAAAGCACAGTCAAGATACCATCCATCTTAGATAATTTAGTTCCCACTTTCTGATAGATTTATAGAATTCCCTTGCAGACTGTAAGTCATAACCACACAAACTTCCTCATTTGAACAGCTAGACCAAAGTATTTGTCCGTACTGCCCCCTTCACTTAAAATCCATTCAACTTTCATATTACTTAGTTCCAAGGCTGTATTTTTACTAAAGAAAAACAAAATTGGCTGTTTCCAAATTGTTACTGCTGTCAACATATATACATCAACTGTCTCATCTGACATATACAGCAAAAGCTTTTCTACAACGTATGTGTTTAGTCAGGCTTGTGTCTGGTTTTGGAAGATTTTCCATCAACACTCGAGTCAAAGTTTCAGTTAAATAAATTGCCCAAATGAAAGCATGTTCTCTTCAAAATTACATCTTTTAACATCTTATGGGCAAAGGCTTGACAAAACATGAAGACTTTGTTCAATTTCCCTACAGCCCTGACTAGGAAAACTAAGGATAGATATAAAGAATATTGATAAGCCAACCAAGCATAATTTATGCCAGCTCCTAGTATAACGTGGAGACATTATATGATTAAATTATTACAAACAACAGTGTATAAGGAACTGAAACCAAGTATGAGTTGTCTACGCAGAGAAGAGGGAGCAGCAGCCTTTTGAGGCACTCAGCACATCGTCCACTGCAAAGAAAAACCTCTCAAACACAGCATTGCTCAATGGGACATGACAGAGCGACGCACAGGAACGTGTCACAGAGAGCACGGTGGTGATACGCTTTTCAGTTCAAGAGTATGTCAAGGCAAACACATCTTTCCTTACTATGAGGAAGTCTGTTCTTACCCAAATCTCTAGATGTGAGTATAAAGTATTCAGGTTTTAGAAAAGGGGGCATATGCACATTGATCTCCCATCCAAAGACCCTTCTTATATACTGAGCCCTGAGAAAACAGAGTTTTTGTGGTATCTTCTATTTTTAGCAATACAGTGATCATGTACAAATCGGTAATGCTTTTGATTTAATTAAACGGGTATGTGAATCATTTAGTGCTATAGTCCAGCTTGTGTGCATGATTTCATCCTGCATCCCCTCAAGCCTGTAAAATTCCCCTGTGCAGCTTTTTGTTTCCCAGAAATCCTACCAGTCTTGAACTTTACAAAAACATACATACAAGAAGCACTTGGATCTAAAATAAAACAAAAATCTTTCTGTAATTTTGATCAAATCTCCACCTATGAAAATGCATTTCATAGAATCTTACAATCACAGATGGTTTGGGTTGGAAGGGACCTTAGAGACCACCCAGTTCCAACCCCCCTGCCATGGGCAGGGACACCCTCCACTAGACCAGGTTGCTCCAAGCCTCATCCAGCCTGGCCTTGAACACTTCCAGGGATGGGGCACCCACAGCTTCTCTGGGCAACCTGTCCCAGGGCCTCACCACCCTCTCCATGAAGAATTTCTTCCTGATACTTAATCTAAATTTCCCTGCTTTCAATTTAAACCCGTTACCCCTTGTCCTGTCACTACAGATCCTTGTAAAAAGTCCCCCGCCCAGCTTTCTTGTAACCCCTTCAGGTACTGGAAGGGGCTCTAAGGTCCCCTTCTCTTCTCTAGGCTGAACACCCCTAATTCTCTCAGCCTGTCCCCATAGCAGAGGGGCTCCAGCCCTCAGAGCAATTTCATGGCCTCCTCTGGACTCGCTCTGACAGCTTGATATCCTTCTGATGTTGAGGGCTCCAGAGCTGGACTCAGAACTGCAGGTGGGGTCTCATGAGAACAGAGTAGAGGGGGAGAATCCTCTTCCTCTACCTGCTGGCCACGCTGCTCTGGATACAGCCCAGGATCCAGTTGGCTTTCTGGGCTGCCAGCACACGTGGCTAGCTCAAGTTCAGCTTTTCATCCACCAGCACTGTCCAGTCCTTCTCCTCAGGGCTGGTCTCCAGCCATTCTCAGCCCAGCCTGTACTTGTGCTTGCTTTCACCAAAGGCTGGCCAAGCTCACTATAGAATCATAGAATAGTTTGGGTTGGAAGGGATCTTTAAACATCATCTAATCCAACCACCCCTGCCACGTGCAGGGACACCTTCCACGATGTCAGGTTGCTCAGAGCCCCTCACACTCTGACCTTGAGTGTTTCCAGGGATGGGGCCTCTACCACCCTCAGGGCAACCTTTGCCAGTGTTTCACCACCCTCATTGTAAAAAACTTCTTCCTAATATCTAGTCTAAATCTCTCATCTTTTAGTTTAAAACCATTACCCCTTGTCCAGTCGCTACAAGCCCTATTAAAAAGCTTGCTCCCATCATTCTTACAGGCCCCCTTTAAGTACTGAAAGGTCACAATAATGTCTCCCCAATTATGTGTCCCAGGAGCCCTCTCCAGGCTGAACAAGCCCAAATCCCTCAGCCTTTCTTCATAGCAGAGGGGCTCCAGCCCTCTGGTCATCTTTGTGGCCTCCTTTGGACTCACTCCAACCAGTCGATATTCTTCTTATGCTGAGGGCTCCACAGCTGGACACAGAACTGCAGGTGGGGTCTCACGAGAGCAGAGTAGAGGGGGAGGATCCCCTTCCTCCACCTGCTGACAACGCTTCTTTAGATGCAGCCCAGGATACAGTTGGCCTTCTGGGCTGCGTGCACATGATAGAATTCCAGGCGTGCTTTGGGACAGCTTTGATCAGATCTGATATCTCTTTATAATGGTATGCTGATACCTTCTTTCTTTCCTGTCGGACATTTCCCATATAAGATACAACCATCTTCCCACCTGTGATCCACATGTGTTTCAATACACTTTATTCCCAGAGTCAGTTATAAAGTATGTTTGAACTGGATATAAACCCCATTTTCTGTTAAAACACCTAAGTTAAGCACTCTGTTAGCTTTCATTCTCTGAACTTCCATTAAGAGTTTTGAGAAGTTTCCTATTAAACACCGAACACTCATTGTATCAGCAGAACACCATGCAAGGCTTTTTTTTTTCCCTAGGATATGCAAATTAGATACACTAGTTAAATCTTCTTAAGAGAATGTAGTGATATTTTCGATTATTTTATAGGATTGTAGAGACAAAGCCTTGTTAAAAGCTTTGCAATAGCTACAAGATTTTGAGTGAAGCTTATTTTTTTATTTGCCGGATACTAATACTCTGTACCCCTATACAGACTTTATGCACATAAGCACTCATACCCCTGTCAAAGATTACCTGTGATATACTCCTTTTTTTTCAATAGCTTATAGTTCCCTTAACAAAATTATTCTCTTATTGCACTCATTTCATCTGAGAAGCAGGATGAGTAAAGTATTGCACTGGCACTCAGAAAACAGTTTCATTTGGATGTTTCAGCATTTGCCTAGCCCCTCTGGATAAGTTACAGTCTTCATGTAACACACACTTACATGCATAAACTGACAGAATTCTATCTCTTTTCCCTTTACTTTTTAACTTTTGTGATTTTATGCTTTTTGGCCCAGTTCTGACTCTTGTCATTTGTACTAGACTTACGAGGCAAGGTTTTCATAGTGGTAGGGGCAGCAGGGATGGCAGCCACAAGAAGAGATCAGGAGTTGTCCCCATGTCAGATGGAGCCAATTCCAGCTGTCTCCAAGACGGACCCACTGCCAGCCACACCTGAGCCCACCAGCAATGGTGGTAAAACCTCTGGGATAACATATATAACAAAGGGGTAAAAACTACTGCACAACTGCAGCTGGGATAGAGGAGTCAGAAGATTGACAGATACAACCCTGAAGCCCCCCAGGTCAGTGGAGAAGGAGGGCAGGAGGTGCTCCAGGCACCAGAGCAGCGATTCCCCGGCAGCCCGTGGTGCAGCCCATGGTGAGGCCAGCTGTGCCCTGCAGCCATGAGGGTCACAGGGTGCACAGACCCGCCTGCAGCCTGCGGAGGACCCCACACTGGAGCAGGGGGGTGCCTTAAGGAGGCTGTGACCCTCTGGACAGCCTGCACTGGAGCAGGCTCCTGGCAGGAGCTGTGGCCAGTGGACAGAGGAGCCCAGGCTGGAGCAGATTTACTGGCAGAACTTGTGACCCTGTGGTGGACCAGGCTGGACCAAGCTGCTCCTGAAGGATGGCACGCTGTAGGGGGACTCATGCTGGAGCATGAGTTCATGGAGAACTGCAGCCTGTGGGAAGGACTCACGTGGGAGAAGTTGGTGGAGAACTGTCTCCCGTGGGAGGGACTCCAGGCTGGAGCAGGGACAGAGTATGAGGTTCCTCCCCTGAGGAGGAAGGCTCAGAAGAGACTGTGATGGACTGACCACAACCCCCATTCCCCGTCCCCCTGCAGCACTCATGGGGAGAAGGTAGAGAAGTCGAGAGTAGAGCTGAGCCTGGAAAGAAAGAAGAAGGTTGAGGGAAGACTTCTAAGTTTATTCTTATTTCTCATGATCCTACTCCATTTAATTGGTAATAAATTAAATTAATTTTCCCAAGATGAGTCTGTTTTCCCCATAACAGTAACTGGTAAGTTACCTCCCTGTTCTTATCTCAACCCATGAGTTTTTTCATTGTATTTTCTCTCCCTGTCCTGCTGAGGAGATGGAATGAGAGGGTGGCTTGGTGGGAACCTGGGTGTCTAGCAAAGATTAGGCCAACACATCATTATACAATGCTTAGAAGATCCCAGAGCAATTATAATGTTAGAAAAAATCTGCAATAATACAGTATTTTAAAGCTACAATCTCATAAACAGCATCTTTTTATTACCTTGCAAGCTAATTTATAAATAAAACTTCAACCCAATCTCCAAATGCCATGTTCAGGTGTCCTCATCAAGCTCAGATTAACATCTGAGAAACTGCTGACTGGAAAAAAAGTGTTACTTAGCTGCATAAGTAGGAATTTTTCTGCTTAGCAACTGACACCCTAAATTCCCAGAGTATGTCCAAGCACTTGATTAAATTTAAGTGCTTGCTTAAGTGCTATGTTGAACTGGGGACAGCATATATTGTCGTAAGAAGGCTTTGTTTCCCATTTAAGAAACTTGGAAAACTAAGAAGGCAAGGTCCAGATGATATTTTGATTTTTAAAAAGTTATTAAAATAATTAAAAAACCCCAAACAAACAAACAAACAAACAAATTTAAAATTCAGCTTCTTATTTTTTTTATTTTGCAGTCCATTATGGCTTTGCAATAGTACAGCTACATGTCACAGAAGACATAAAAACTATGAAGCCTACCATTGCAACACAGTGACCCCTTGTTTAGAGACAACAGACTTAACAACTCTTTACCATAAATGTTATCAAAACACTCCTTATCTTACAACTTGCCCTAGATCAACAGAGCCCTGGTCTGTATGCACCAGCTTTCAGGAAAGCGAATTGGAGATTTGCATTTTTTCCTACATTACAGCCAACTGAAATCATTATCCTCCCTTCCTTTCTGCTTGCTGTTAGAGAAACGCGACTGCAGTTAGCTACAATAGTATGCACTGCTTGTTCTGCAGTACTGTAGGAAATAAGCTCTTTTGGATTTATTTGAACATCTTCTCACAGGTTCCTGCACCTTAACTCACCCAAATCCTTCCAAAACTAAATGGCACTATTGAGCACAGACAAAGATGAAACACAAATGGTGTTGCCCGTTTATTTGCAGCCAAGTCAAAAGCAGAGAGAGTCTGGTTAAAAAATAAAAAAAAAAACCAAGAGGACAAAAGTTTTTTCTTTGCTGACACTCTTCTGATGAATCAGTGTGGTCTTAATAATTGCAGAGCAATAAAGGAGATGAGAACTGGGTAGAGGAAACACAAATTGTAATGTGAGGTCCACTCTGCTGAGCCTTTTGGTTAGAGAACTGGACCGGCCCGCAGCAGACCCTGGTTTCCCTTCAGGTTCTGCTACCAGTGTTAAGCAACCCTAATTATATCCATTTTCACATTTACCTCAAGGAGGAAGTAATATATTTATATTAAATTATAAAGACATAATTATAAAAATATTTAATAAACATACAGATCAACACTGTTTTGAAGTATTTTATATCGTTATCACCTTATGTTTCCTTTGGGTATCACAGACAGGTATCAAAATAGTTTTTAATTGTATATTCTTGGCAGAGAAATCTGCCCCTTGAATACTTAAGCAAACCTCTCATTGAAATCACCAGTCTGTGTTTATTAATGGTGTAGTTCAGTTTTAGTAGATTTTGAATATTCCTTCCCATACAACACTGTACATGGGATGTTCAACCCCTTACTTCTAGGCTTCAGTGTATTTAAATGCTACAATATGGTCAAAAATTAACAAAGTTGTTTGCACTGACCTCTTTTGGATTATTTTTGGGGATTTGAGAAAACGGCTTGGAAAATCTGCATTTAAATTATCTCAGTGAACCCGTTGTTAGGTGAGAGCAAAGCAACCCCTGTTTATAAAGCCATACCTTTTCACAATGTATCCCTTTTATATTTTTGGGAGTATGATCACAGATTGTGTCTCCACAAAGCAAAATTCCACCATGAGTTCTGACAGCTTACACCACAGCAGCGGTGCTGAGTGAATATTTTGCCTCCGTTCCTTAGGCTGTCCACTGTACTCGCTGCATACTCTACTGCAATTTCAGTGCCCCGACGCGCTGTGTTTTTCAGCGGCACGTCAGTGTGTCAGTGGATGCAGCACAGAGCACCCCTGGGAACACTGACAGCCCTTAAATACAGCAGATGCCACTATCGTGCAATCTCATTCGTTATGCCGTCTGTCTGCCTCACACTGCAATCACCATGATGGTTTCTGTGCACCTCATGTGATCAAGAGAATATAACAAATGTACCCGGGACATTTTCCTAAAGGGCCTGGAAGGACTTTCAGAGAGCATGGACAGTTTCTGAAAGAGCCAGGAGACAATTCCTAGTGAAGCTGACATTTTGTCCTTTCTTGACATACACACCTTCTGCATAAAATACTGTTCCTTAGACTGAAGGAAACCGCGTACCTCAGACAATGCAGTGCATGCCTAAAGGGACGAGGGGACACCTGTAGTGGGATTCTGTTCAGCTGGGAAGTGTGTATATACATATATATATATACACACTTTCCAGCTGAACCTATATATATAGGTTCATATATATATAGGTGAGTTTATACCTCAAAGCCATATATTGGATGTAACCGTACTAAATGAATGGTTTCTTATCAAAAATGATAAATTTTTTTGACCTTCATCTTAGATTCTAAATACAGATTTGTTGAGTGTTTATGTTATAACAGAAGATTAATGTTTTCTGCATAGATCATCCAGAATTTCCTTCTCTATGTGATATCAAACTATTCGCCTCTTTTTCTTCTGAGCTTATCAAAGACAAAGGACATAATCCATTCTTTATTTGAAGAGGTGAGATATAGTGATCGTTCATTGAATATGCTTCTTTTACAAACATCCAGACTTCTTTTATTACTATTTATGTTTACGACAACATACTATGAATCATCAGCTAAGTTACATATCAGCAAAATCGGAATTTGCACATACCACAGGTTGAAAATGGTTAGGAATTATTTATTTGGAAAAATCGTCTTTATGTTTTAGTAATCCTTTGCAGCTGAATATAAAAATATGACCAAGTACTTTTTAAAGTTCTAGTTCTTTTTTAATGGAATCTTTGACTGTTACAAACAATAAGCTGTAGTTACTCGCTCATTCTTAATTCCCATTCTCTTATTCTGCTGTGCAACTGTAACGATGGACAATAGAAGATGGGCTTCTGAGGCAAAGTAGATGATCTGTATTGATTTTTTTGTTGTTGTTCAATACTAGACCTCTCTTTTCCTCAGTGGAAATCCATACAAATGGCTAATGATTTTTTTTTTTCCCCACCTGCATTTTCTGTCTGAATTTGTGTTGTGAAAAATTCCTGTAATTAATATCTGGGATGTGACTCGTTGGAACCAAGGAATCAGTGACTGCTTTGCTGTGTTGAGCATTTCACATCCAAACAGACCATGCAAAGATATGTCCCACGTCCTCTGTGGAATCCCTCTAATGAGGAATTCCATAGTACAGCCTTCATAGTTGCCTTGAGAGACTTGAGGTAGGGACTTTTACATAAAACCATGTTTTCTCACTCATTTAATTTTTATCAGTTCTGTCTTTCGAATTGAGTGGGTTGTTCCTCTGTTGATCATTCTGGGCATTTATCCCCTTTTATTAAAAGCATTTATGGATTTTACACAGCAGCCCAGACAATGTTATAAGGGAATTGTTTTAAAAACTAATAACTACAGGTTTATCCACAGAAATTTGTATAGCAGCAGAAAATGCCTGAATGCAGATGTTCAGCATTCTGAAAAATAAGCCTTTTCTGGGTGTGTCAGATTAGGTATCCAGAGGACTTTCAATTTACGTGTTACACATGAGAACTGAGATGAATTCATCCTTCCCTTTATCCATCTTGCCAAGCCACAGGGTAGAATGACCCATATGGTACTTGAAGAGGTAAATATAGCAAGAATTGAGTAGCATTGTACCATGGTCAGAGGATCTTACTGCACTGATTTTTCTGTTACATATTAGGCATTTTTTCTTGCACAGCAGACAATCAGCAGGAATTAGATACATTTGCAGATAATTCTCCAATTTCTAAGTGACAGGGGACCTTCTCCTTCGACCACTACTACAGAGGGGTCAAAGACGAAGTTTAGTCATCTCATCTCTTTCTTCAGAAGCAATAGCTGAGAAGTAAGCCCCATCATCATAATCAGCAGATTCAAAGGAAAATGGTTCGAAAGGATTACAGTTATTTTCTCTTTATCTTTTGTACCTTGTAATTTCTTCGGCTCATAGTTTTTCAAACCTATTTGGTCCTTGAGTGTTTGGTTCTGCAGCTACCAACGGTGAAAGATTTGCAACAAGCACAAAACACGGTTTTTGTTTACACCTCTTAGTAAAGGAAACAACAGTTTAAGTATGTTTTGTCAGACAGCTCTTTCTTATTGAAACGGGGCAAGACTGAGGGGGAAGCGTGGGGCCTTTCTAATCACATGTTGTTAATAGTTCTGCTGAGATCTGATTCTGGTAGAAAAACTGTGCATTAACTTTCCTCCCTACATCCATTTTTCTTCTCTTAGTTTGTCCCATCTCTTTTCTGTTATTCTAGTCTGTGTATTCTCCCAGCCATGTCACCTATTTATCCCTCTATTTACAGCTCCCTTTTCCCTGTTTATTCTCCAGACCTGATGTGTATGTGTGGCTTGGTAAAGCAACTTGACTGGACCAATATTCTCTGCACTATAAGACTGGATGTTGTATTTGAGATCGATTGTAGATTCTTACCAATGGTTATAAAGCTCCAGAAAGTGCAGAATAATTTGTAAAACCGTATCACTAGAAGACAAGTAAACCTGAACAAATTATTTTCCTGGCCTTAGTACTTGAAAGCCTTGAACATTCAGTGTCTTCCACCACTATCTGTAATTTTTTCTAAATAGGGTTTTATGTTTTCCAACAGGACCACAACACTAAGCCAACACTTCTAGCCTTTCCATACATTTTCTTCTGGTGTCTGTCACTCACACACTAGACACACTCCTGGTGTCTGTATTATGCAGCTCTCCAGGTAATTTGATCTCATTCTATCATTCTTGGCTTCTACTAATGGCATTTATAAATTCTGCTTATATCACAAATTCATGTGCATCCGATAGTCTGCCTAATACAGAAATCTGTCAGGTGCTTTAAGAAGGCTTATGGCCTTGATACAAGAACTGAGGAAAATATAGAAGACAGATCATTCCCCTTTTCTGCCTTTCCTATAAAGACAACAGTCCTAAATAAGAACCTAGTCCTCCTGTTGTCTCCACATGCCTCCCTGCACTACTACTTGGGTCATTCATTAATATCCCCTTCCAAGGGCTTGCTATGGCATATCTGCAGGTCATGCCTCAAGGTAAATGCTCCACCTTCACTGGGATTTGCTAAAATTGCACAGACTTCTACTCTGGACCACTTATCCAAGTCAGACCTCAATATGAAAACTGAAATGGCCAAGACATTCAAATACATCTCATTTCTGCATTTTCCCTCAAATCTTAATGCATTCAGAGAGTGGCTGAGAAGCAGTACCTAAGGTATTAAAGTCCATGCTGTACCTTAAAACCAGAAGATCAAATAAACAAAGAACACTTGCCCAATAATTTTTGAAGTCTGCATAAAATGCACTCTGCCATCAAGTGGGGAACTCTGATAATTGTTTGTCAGTTCCAACTTTCATGTGTGTCAGACTTTGTGGCTGTATATATTATTATACGTTTGAAGTGAGATCCCATGCCCGGAGTCTTGCCCTGTGAAACTCCAACAGCCCAAACCACTCTGTATTCATTAAGGGAATTAATCTGAATGACTGCTAAATGGGTGTAGACTACATAAACGAATAAGATCTCACAGGTACAGTCTCTGAAGACAGAAGAAACAAAATAATCATCCATGAATGTTGTGAAGCATCTGCTAGCTTCCAAATGGAACTACAGATGGTGACAAAGCATTTTGAGTAGCAGACTAGGTATGATCATGTTTGGAATTTTTCTGCTAATTTCCATTTACTTATTTTTTGAGTACTTCTCAAAATCTAAGATAGACAACCCATTTAAAACTACAAAATTGAGTTTTCTTCCCACTTAATCTGTCTTGTTTAAATAGCATTTCCAGAGCAACCCTTTGAAACCTAAGTAATTCTATTCCTTTGAGATGACAGACCTAAAAATGAGTCTAACAGATCCTCTTGAAAGGACTGACCCTTCCATGTATATCCCACAGCTTATATCGTATGAATTGGGAGTTAAAGCTCTGTGTCAACCTATTTTAATTAATGTGTACAAGGTTCTTTAATGAATGTCCCAAAGGGTTACAACATGATTCTCTGCAGGAGAATGAGATTATAAGTAAGTTTCCCTGTACCACCCATGAGTGTTCTGAGATCTAGTGAAGCTGTGGGGAACACGCCAAGCCCTAACAGTTCTGAAAAGACCTATCTTAACAGGGCTGGCAAGATAATCATCTTGAAAAATATTTATCCCAGGTAAGGCAAGGGATATAACTGGCAATTTTAAAATTACAGTTGTTATAGCAATATTTATTAAGAATAAACTTTAGATATTATTAAGCCTTTTAATTGGTTTCCCTAACATCTTACTAATATGGATTTTCTTTAGCTAAGTATGAGCTACATATTCCATTTCTTTTTTAACTTTTTCTTTTTTCTATGTGCTGGTTTTAGTCATGACAATCTTGAACTTAATTAACTTTTTACTTTAATATCTTGTCTGAAGATACAGCTAACTCAGAAAAACTAAAGAATTTCCATTCTTACAAGAATACTGATGACTGTACTGGTACAATAGACAACATAACAGTAGTGTCAAACCCTTCCAGGGATTCAAAAATAATTAGTTTTTCATCACCGTAAGTCTCATGAGCTCCCTGAAAAGTGGGAACAAAATGACCTGAGAGAGAGTAGCTTCTCCTGTTGGCTTATGCCAGCTGGGAAAGCTTTCTGGCATTGAGAAAAGCAGTGAAAAACATTTCTAAATTTGGATTATAATGGATGGGCATCAGGATATAAGACAACAAATGTGAGACTGAAGACTGAGTAACCCCATACTTTTTTGACTGTACATAACCTATTTGGCTTGTTGATGGAATGACCTCTGGCTCTAATCATGCATTTTTCACCCAACTAATTCTGAAGTCTTCCAAACATTACTAAGTACATAAACCCCTTGCCATGCTGAGTATGTTTCCCAACAGTTTAACAAACTTTATTCCACAAAGTTGCCTAACTTTGGAATTTCAGAGGAACTGCTACAAATAAACAAAAAAGTATGGAGCAACTTCGAAGCAGAAAACTAATTTGCCTTATCAATTCTTACCCAAGGTTCCTGATCTTCAGGATAATTTGGGAGTCACTGTATCAGCCACACATGTATTGTTCTCTTTTATCATATGAATGGGAGACATATTTCTTGCTGTCAAATTTAATCAAAGAATCTAAAACAAAGCAAAGAATTTGCTGATTTACTTACAGACATACCACAGAAAAAGCATTTTCTTTCTTATGCATACAGAGAATAATTGGGATAATTCAGTGTTGCAAGACTGTGTTTAAACTGGCTACATCTCTTCATCTATCTAACCGATCTGACTGAAATGTTTGTTTAAAAAATTAATTTGAGTGAAAAGCCAATAGGAATGGATACTGTATTATTAACTATCTAAACCAAAACATAATCTTTTCCAATATGAAACAATGGAAAAACCCAAGCACCACAATCGTGTTTGGTGAAGAGACCAGAAAACATATGAAAAACTTCAGGACTACAGAAAAAAACGCAGCATGTCCATGACAATGTCAAGGAAACTGCTAAACACAAATCTCTCATAAGTTTCAGGGAGACCAGGAGGGAAACGAATGTTTAATTTTAATGACTCCAAAGGTTGACTTTGCCTGTAACATTTATAAAATATTGAAAGAGAAGAAAGAAAGTGATATGGATATAAATTCTGAAGCTGGTTTTAGTTGCCCTTGAAAGCAGCTGCCATAAATCTTGGATGAAGCCAAATAAGGCTGATGATTTTGATCTTCAACTCATTCTTTCCTATCCTTCAAAACATAAATGATCCTGATGGAATTAGAGCTAAGCAGAATGGCTTTCTTCTGTGATCTGCATATCCAATGATCTACACATTTACATCATCAAAGTTAAGCCAGTTTTCCCCTTCCACTATAGAGACCCTGTTTGTCTGTGTTCGTGTCTGTGTGCATGCATGTGTCCACTCTCATGCCTGAATAGCCACTTGAAATTTCAGCAGAAGCTGAAAATTAAAGTCTAATAAAAAAAGGAAACCAAAAGAAAAAGTTATCAGTACATTAAGTTCTTTTTTCTGTATCTGTCACCCTGGAAACTAACAGGCAAAATGAATCAATGAGAAAAAGTAAAAGGACACCACAACAAATGCTTTTAGTCAAAAATCGAAATTGATACTTACTCATAATATTCTCCACAGATCTCCCACATAGCTTTCAAATTCCAATTAGAACAAGTATCTGGGATTGGAAATGAAAATTACTGCTGTTTCTCAATGAAAGTTTTCCCATCCAGTAGGGTTCCAGCATAAGGATACACTTTCGAGCAGAAATTCGTTGTCTGTTTTCAGAGCTTCATCAGTATCACAAGGGTCATATATAAGATGTGACACCTTAACACTGAGGGACTACAGTAAATAAATATCATGGATATGTAACTTCACTCCACTGCGCAAAGCAAACCCTGCTGCATGACAATGTACATATCCATCTATCATGTATTCATTAATGTATCAGGGTAAATAAAACCAGTGGTTGGAAACCACCTGATTTGACAAGAACCAATCCCAGAGATTTTCCACATCTGAAAACAGAAAAACAGGATGGTTTTGGCTCCTAAATTGTGAATTTCACAACAGTCTTAACTGATAAAAAATATTCCCCAAAGCATACGTGTATTACTGTATTATAACCTGTGGAAGGGAACTGCGGTGATCCGTAGGGCTGCAACAAGGATGAACGCATAAGGAGAGCCCTGGGAACAGATGGAAAGATCATTCATGGCATTTGGGAGGAATTTCTTTGGAAACTTTCCAAGTGACGGGTCCCAGAAAGGGAATACCAGGGCTTCTTTTGCTACCTTGCAAACAGACAAGAAGATTGATATCAAAAGTTTCAGCCAGAAGAAAAGCAGAGGGGTTCAGTACGGACAATTTTCTTTTTCTCCACAACAAGCTTGTGGTAACAGGTAACAGATACCAGAGTGGAACCACGTATGATGCTGAGCAATGCTGAACAAGAAGACAAAATACTGGATATGTTAGCTGATTACCTACTTTGTCAGCAAAAAAAAAAAAAGCTCAAACCCAGTAGAGAATTTTCAAAGCAGCATTTTCCCAACAGAAAACAGTACACTATAAAGCTGCTTCTTTGCCACTGAAATATGATGATCAAGATCAAAGAAAAATGTGCAAATTAATTCAAGACAAACCATATTGCAGCTTATTTCTTTTGAAATTTACATTTTTTGTTTTATTGCAGTGTTCTAATTTAATTTATATTATTAAACAGCATCACCAATATTTCATATTAATATAGAGAAAACAAAAATAAATAAAACCAGATATTTCACTGAAATCACACCTATTCCACCCTTTTTGTAATTTCTGTTCTGTTCCATTATTCTTCTTGGCTTTTAGATCCAGTTAAACATAGAATAACAGAATGGTGTGGGTTGGAAGGGTTGGAACTTAACGATCATCTCATTCTAACTTCGCTGCCGTGGGCAGGAACACCCTCCACTACACCAGGTTGCTCAAAGCCTCATCCAGCCTGGCCATAGTAATGATAATAATTTTTTGAATGCTAGAATTTACTGCAAGAGTGAAAGTCCATTTCAATACCAGTTTTAGTGAGGAAAGATTTTTCAAAATGGTTTCACTCAATAACACTATAATTATTCTCTAATAATGAATATTACCCTCAGGGGTCTCTAACTGCTCAGAATTTAAAAGTCAAGATGAGTTCATTTTCACTGGCCAGAAATATTACATAGTTGACTTTATGCTCCCTGATTATAATGGATATATATTTTATGATTATGTCCACAGATTCAAGATTACACACCTGTAAATACTTCCTCAAATTTCTTCACTATTTCCTTTGTAAATCCTACCATTTATTTCTTATATGAATATCCATGACAAAAATTAGTATTCCTCTAATAAAAAACATGAAGAAATTTTTTTTTTTAGAAATGTTACAGAATTTTTCACAGGCTTCTCTCATATTTGTGTCAATGTTGTGTTTATTATAATTATTTTTATTTAGTTATCTTAATAAAAATCATTTAAAACATACAATTTAAAAGGTATTCTGCTACATGAGAAGCAATATTTTAAAATTAAGTGTAGAAGTCTCCTATATTTTTTGCTGTTCTATTCCAAAATCTTTTAAATAATCTTGGGGAGGAGGCAGAGCAGTGATTCTTCTGTATACCCCTGGGAATGAAAGCCACCTCTGTCAAGCTCTCCTAGCCCATTTGGATGTTGTCTACTTCGACTTCAGCAAGGCTTTGGACACTGTATCCCGTAACATCCTCATAGGAAAGCTTAAGAAGTGTGGGTTAGATGAGTGGACAGTGAGGTGGATTGAGACCTGGCTGAATGGCAGAGCTCAGAGGGTTGTGATTGGCAGTGCAGGGTCTAGCTGGAAGCCTGTGGCTAGCAGTGTTCCTCAGGGGTCAGTACTGGGTCCAGTCCTGTTTCACATCTTCATCAATGACCTGGATGAAGGGACAGAGTATACGCTCAGCAAGTTTGCTGATTATACCAAACTGGGAGGAGTGGCTGGTATGCCAAAAGGCTGTGCTACCATCCAGTGTGACCTGGACAGGCTGGAGAGTTGGGGGAGAGGAACCTAATGAAGTTCAACAAGGGCAAGTGCAGGGTCCTGCAGCTGGGGAGGAATAACCCCAGGCACCAATACAGGCTGGGGGTTGACCTCCTGTAGAGCATCTCTGCAGAGAAGGATATGGGAGTGTGGGTGGACAGCAAGTTAACCATGAGCCATTATTATGCACACATGGCCAGGAAGGCCAATGGTATCCTGGGGTGCATTAAGAAGAGTGTGTACAAGAAAAGGTTGAGAAAGATCATCCTCCATCTCTACTGTGCTCTGGTGAGGCCACATCTGAAGTATTGTGTCCAGTTCTGGGCTCTCCAGTTCAAGGACAAGGAACTACTGGAGAGGATTCAGCAGAGGACTACAAAAACGATTAGAGGACAGGAACGTCTCCCTTAGGAGGAGAGGCTGAGAGAGCTGGGTCTGTTTAGCCTGGAGAAGAGAAGACTGAGAGGGGATCTCATCAATGCTTATAAATATCTAAAGATCAGTGGTCAAGAGGATGGGTCTAGAAACTTTTCAGTGTTGCCCAGTGACAGGGCAAGGGGCAATGGGCACAGACTGGAATACAGGGAGTTCCACGTGTGCTTGAGGAAAAACTTTTTCACTCTGAGTGTGCCAAAGCACTGGAACAGGCTGCCCAGAGAGTTGGTGGAGTCTCCTTCTCTGGAGATATTCAAAACCTGCCTGGATGTATTCCTGTGTACTTTGCTCTAGATGAACCTGCCTTGGCAGGGGGGCTGGACTAGATGACCTCCAGAGGTCTCTTCTGAACCTGACTATTCTGTGATTCTGTGAAGTCAGTGCAGACGCAGTGATTTATTCCAACCAGTAATCTGCCTTTTGAGTTTAATATAAACTACATCCAACTGGATTGAATGACCTGACCCCACAGTCCAATATGAACCTCAGAGTTCTGCACTCTGAACCCTGGCTTTCCTGGCATGGGAACAGCCTAAATCTCAGAACAAAGCCCTCAGGGAAGATAATCATGAGATTCTGAATATTCGACCTGGCCAGCCTGGAACACATCACCCTGTAGTAAATACAGCAATAATACTTACTATAATTTGAGCATTAATGGAAGCCACACAGTGAATTGAACTTTCTGAAGCTAAAAAAATTGATTCCTCTGGGACATACAGTGCCAGTGACTGACTGTTCAGTTCTCCCAGCAAACATGAGAAACACTTCCAGTAAAATACCCATTAAAAAGAGACATAATTTGCAAGCCAGTGTCTTTACATGATTTGCAGACTTCTTCTCTTAAAGATATCGTCCCTTTTCTTCCAGTGCCTGTCCTGCAATAAAAGGAGAAAACTCATCCAGAGGAAACCACAGGAACAGAGTACATGTCTCTCAATCTGATTCTCACTGGAAGGACAGGTTTTCTAGCCAGTTTCACCAAAGACCGAAAGTCCCAAAGTTGAAATTTCGTAAGTTTCCCTCCTCCCCTGTGTTACCTGCATTACCTGTATTATCCCAGATGGTTTGTTCTACAGCAGCTCCTGAAAAAGAGAGGTCTGCATCTCCCAAGTAAGCAGGCTCTAGTCATCATGGACTGTTTCTGTATTTCTCAAATTCACAGTAATAAAGGCCAGAAAATTAGTATTGAAAAATCTCTACAGGATACACATTTTGTTCCTTCTGGTTTTGTCTCTACAGAGCTCTGTTGCCTGAGACGATACACTGGAAATCAAGACAGCAAGTCTAGCAATGTATAGCTCTATGTCCAGACATAGCACCACATCCAGTAAATATAACAACTTTTCATCTCTTTCTTGATACTTTTCTTTTTTTTTTTTTTTTTTTCCCAGTAATCCTGTGTTCAATTCTTGATAAGTTTCAGTGACAAATGATTGATTTGATTCAAGGTGCTTAATTTCAGGCCAGAATGAGTCATCTGTCTCCCCCATCCTATTCCTTTTATTATTTCTTTTTTAAGCCTTGCTGGAAAGAAAAAGAAAATGCTTTAATTCTTCTCTGATCTTTAAATGAAATGTTCAGAGATCTCTGGCAAACAATAAGTCATAAAGCCGGCACAGTAATTCAAACAGTAATCTCTGGGCATATATATCATCCTGCAATGGTACATTAATCATTACCCTTAAAGACAGCACAAGAATGATGAAGTTTTTCCAATTGTGTCTATTGCAACTCAGCTATATTCAAGTGTTTTTAATCTGTGCCATTACATCAAAAGGTAATAACTGTATTTTAATCTAGAAATCTTTTCTATCCCCTTCCCAAGTATGATTGGAAAAGAATCATAAGTGAAGGAGAGGTGACTTTTGAATTCAGCGTGTACGTGAATGCACAAACACCTGCGCGCACACAGAAAAGTTATCTGCGGAATATAAAATTAACATTGCTTCTAAAGGAGAAATTCATTCAGGTCACTGAAGATAAAACTTCCTATAAAAAAAGGAAGAGGGCAGGAGGGGAGGATGTGTTTTTAGACCAGCTGCAATTCTGAAATTTATCGCACCTTGTGTCACTAGACTGCAACCAGTTCAATATACTTCAGTAAGGAAAGGTCAGAGAAAGAGGTGAGAATTGAACTATTTGGTAGATAGACATGTCAAAAAAAAACCCAGGATAGTAGCTGGGCTGATAAAACACCTTCCCTATTTAAAGAAGCCTGGAGTAGTTTGAAATATTAGAATATTGTAATAATGCAAACAATGTAAAACATTATCAACCTTTCCATATTAATGAAAACTTCTATGCCGCTTTGAAATCAGGATTCATCTTAAGAAAAAATGTCAGCCCTGGCAAAAAGGTTTTCCCTAAACTCTCTCAAGAAGTTTACTACAGAAAAGCGAATATGCTTTAAGTTTTAATTTTCTAGCCCAAAGGAAGACAAACATGTAATTACTAAAGAATGTGATGAAAGAACTGGAGATGTCTGGAGTCTGCTTTTTTCAATGCAATCTTTCTAATCCAGGTCACGATTGGCTCTCAGTGACTACACACATCACAGCACGGACAACTTCTGCTGAGGGCTGCCTGCTTAACCACATGGTAATCTTGCAACTGGGCCTGCAGGGAAATCTCCAAGCCAAATCTGGCCCTCATAAAAACAAGCAAAGGTTAAACTGAGGCCAGATATACCCTGAGTGGTGGGAACTCGATAGCTGCTGGAGGCTATGCATTCTTTCTCTTGGCAAGAGTGTCACAGGACTCAAACTTCTGATTAAACCCATACATGGGTGACAAGTGCACACGTGTCATCATGTGTGAGTAAAAGGGTGTTATAGTCAGCTGGGTATTCAACCTTTTTGCATTGCAAACTGAATGTCCCCAGTGGAGAAAGGTTGCTGAAGTACAGTCAGAAGAAAGCACTACTGAACATTTATATTTCTCTTTCTACGAGGATTAGACTGTGCTCCTTCTCAATTTACGCTCCTGGAAACTGGCCTTTTATTTGTGCCTAACAAACACCAAGTTCATGGAAATTATATCATTACACCACATTTGCATCTCTTGAGACCTTATTACTCTCTGCAACTACCTGGAGGAGGTTGCAGAGTGGTGGGTGTTGGTCTCTTCTCCAAAGTGACAAGTGATAGAACCAGAGGAAAAGGACACAAGTTGCGTCAGGGTAGGTTTAGATTGGATATTAGGAAAAGTTTCTTCATCAAAAGGTTTGTCAAGCATTGGAAGGGGCTGCCCAGGGAGGTGGTTGAGTCACCATCCCTGAAGGTATTTAAAAGACGTGGAGATGTGGCACTCAGGTGCGTGGTTTAGCAGTGGACTTGGCAGTGCTAGGTTCATGGTTATGCTCAATGATCTTAAGGGTCTTTTCCAACCTAAATGGTTGTATGCATCTTTTCCATCTATTTTGTGACTCAGACCAACACTATCTGACAGCCAATTCTAGCTTTCTTACAAGCACTTGTAATCAGAAAATTTTTTAAAACATCATATAAATGTCCTATGCAATCTCATTTGATACCAGACCTTAGGTCCTCATCTTACTTATAAAAGCTTATAAAATATCACAACACAGCTAGATGCTTGATCTTTTTTCTTCATTTTTATTTTCCTCTTTAATGAAGTTATTAAAATTTTTACTAGAAGTTAAAATTTATTCTTTTGTTTTCATTGCAATGTTGTTTTCATTGCACTTTTAGGCAGTGCTCATTATAGATGCAAGAACCATAGGTTTTTAAACATACCCTTTCAGGTGTACAGTTAGCCACAGGCATGGGAGTTAACAGCTGTAACCTGCACAGCATCTCAGACCAACAAGCTGACAAGAGGGCAAGTATATCCCATTCTCCTGCAGTCTCATCAGTAGTATCTTATGGGTCAAGAAGTCCTTTCTGAAATCAAGCTTGTCCAACCCTTAATTTTGATGTTCTGTCATGACAATAAACTAGAAGTATAAGTCATTCTGAAAATAAACACAATTTCCAATATATAAAATTACTCACAAAGATAATCAAGATATGGAATAGATTGAAGAAGCAAAAAGAAAGTAAGACTATTAGAAGGGGAAAGTGGACTTCAGACATGGGAAGCCAGACTCTCTGTTTATTTTAGTCTATCCTCTGCTTCATCAGAAAATTCTTGAAGCTCTCACAAGTCATTTCTTTGTCAATTTTTGCCTCCTTAAATGAAGATGGTCAGTGCTTTCGCATCCAGGCTCAACTAGGACAGACAGTTCATTAGTTTTTCCAGACTGAACCCCCGTCTGTTGAAACGGTGCAAACAGAAGGTAAATTAATTGTTTCTGGACAGTCAGCACAGCTTTGCACCAGTTCTCCCTCCAAGACCCTCCCTGGCCTTTTCCATGGGATAAGTTAGAGATGCAGCCTGAACTAGGGAGAACAAGAGGACAGTGGTTTTATTGTCATTCTGCAGGACTGATGCTTCAGCAAACAAAATTCTGATAAGTAATCATATCCCTAAGGCCTTGTAAACCTGCACACTCCTCTTACTCAGCCCTGCAAACAGGCAGCTGCCCATACTGATGGGCAGCTAGGAACTAGGAACGACCCAGGCCTTTGGTAGAATACAGCTTGACGGTGCTCAGGAAAGAAGTCCTGTTTATTAATCGAGTGGCAGATAAATTCTCCACAAGATGCCGCTCCTGGACAGCTTTAAGATGAAGCTCCATGGATAGGTCACTGCCCCAGGTGGATTTGGAGGCTGTCAGGTCTTCAGCTAACCTGATTTGTTTGGATGGCCCACTTGCAATCTGGTGGCTTCAATGCATGACACATCTCCTGCTGAGTCTGTATCTTATTTCCAGCTCCTTAAATTATGTCACTTGCCATTTTTCACCCTCCTATCAACCTTTTCCGGCTCCCAGCAATACTCAAGCACTGCTGAGGCCACTGGAGAGTCCTGCCCTGTCAAGTCAGGAAAAAAGAAATCCTTTTTATAGCCTCTCTTCAGAGCAAAGGCTCTCACAACCTAGAAGCACATTTATAAGCTTCCTTCACACACTCTTCAACCTAAAGCCACCTTCCCTCTGATGACATAGCTGGTGCTCCACACGGCACACTAGATTAGGTCGAGGTAAGCTGTTGGTACAGGAAGAGAATACTAAAAACCTGAAAATGTTTGCAATCTGGAGATGTTTAAAGGTATTTGCAGCAAAACCAGTAACCATACAAAACTCATGAGGCTTTGGATTTTGTCACAAGCACTGAGTTGTTACAAAGCCTTGATCCTTCAAAAGGTGAAAACATGCACTGAGTTACCTCTGGCTTTCTGTTGATAGAACAATTCACAGCTTTGTGTTGAAACTGGAAGAAATTTATTTGCACAGGGGAAACAGAAGGTTTCACTACTTCTATGTTTGTAGTACAAAGCCAGTGTTTTAGGGATAATTCAGGGTAGAGCCACAGAGGACACTCACAGCATCTACTTGGAAACGAAATACTCAACCTGGCAATGCTCCAATGGAAAAGTCCCAGAGCCATACAGACACTGGAGCTGGACAAAATACACTCAAGGCTGGGTTTTTCTATTACTGGCATAGAATTGCTTTTTGTGATGCAGAAGTCTGTCCTAGAAAAGTTCCATTTTGTTAAAATATTTTGGGGGTTTTGTTCTTTTTAACAAACAAACAAAACCACAAAATATACAAGAATAAACAGCCAGCTCAGAAATATTTCCATTTCAGGACTTCATATTCTTTGAGTCATCAGTAGTAGATGAACAGAAAGTGTGAAGGAAAACCAAAACCAAACCAAAAAAAAACCCAACAAAACAAACATCCCAAGCCCAGCATTATTTGTCTTCTTTTTGGGTTTTTTTTTGGCTACTGAAACTAGGAAAAAAATGAAAAAGAACATTTAGTGACCTGTTTCATAACATTTCTCTTCAGAAAACCTTCATAATTTACCAGACAATTTCAGTTGGTAAATTCTGGGTTATTTTCTATGTTCAAGTCATGTAAAGTTTTATCCACTATGTATTTTTCACCTGAATAATGATGCAAATAATCACTCCTTCTACGCAAAGCAAGTGTAAAAATACACCCAAATCAAGACACCTGAATAGAAATCTGGAATTGTACTAGTGCATATTGCTATAGTTGACAGTGTAAGACAGGCAAAAATCAAGCTTTACTCAGAGTTCTTAGTAACACAAGTAGTCACTCAAAGAAACCTTATTTTTTCATGTATAGCAAAGTTGTAATACGTATTTGGTAACAAATATATTCTAGCTCTCAGGTAATCCCTCTATCCTTTTATTTTTTTAAAGGATATTCAATTTTTTTCTCTTCTTTTCTTCCTTTGTTACAATGCAATTTCAGAAATCCTTCTTCCAGTCACCTATGCCTAAGTAAACTAGACTATAGATATTTGTTAAGATTTTGTAAATCAGATATGCTTCACTGAAGCCCATGAATGTAACACAAATTTGACAACATCCATCACACTTGCAAGAGAAACAAAATTTGTTGTCACATGCACAAATTATTGTGTTGTCCCTGAATGGGACATCAGCATAAAAGTGGAAAACAGCCCAACACCATAAAACAGAAAAGTGGAAAAGCACCACCCATACTGGGGTCAGGTCATTTATCTTCCTGTTGACTTGTGCGTATATTTTCATATAAAGAAGAGTATTATCATGTCCCACCTGGAGTCATACCACCAACAGTGTCCACAAATTTCCATTGCCCCTGCTCTTCTGCTTCATAATTCATACAGGGGACCGGTCCTGTTTACCATCTTCGTAAGTGACATGGGCGATGGCATCAAGTGCACCCTCAGCAAGTTTGCTGATGACAGCAAGCTGAGTGGTGTGGTGACACACTGGGGGGAAGGGATGGCATCCAGAGGGACCTGGACAGGCTGGAGAGGTGGGACCATGCCAACCTCATGGAGTTCAACAAGGCCAAGTGCAAGGTCCTGCACCTGGGTTGGGGCAATCCCAAACACAAAGACAGACTGGGTGGAGAATGGATGGAGAACAGCCCAGAGGAGAAGGACTTGGGGGTACTGGGGGACTAGAAGCTGGACATGAGCCAGCCGTGTGCGCTGGCAGCCCAGAAAGCCAACCATATCCTGGGCTGTATCTCGAGCAGCGTGGCCAGCAGGGTGAGGGAGGGGATTCTCCCCTCTACTCTGCTCTTGTGAGACCCCATCTGGAGTACTGTGTCCAGCTGTGGACCCCGCAACATAAGAAGGATATAGACTGGTTGGAATGAGTCCAGAGGAGGCCACGGAGATGGTCCAAGTGCTGGAGCCCCTCTGCTATGGGAACAGGCTGGGAGAGTTGGGCTTGTTCAGCCTGGAGAAGAGAAAGCTCTGGGAAGACCTTATTGCAGCCTTCCAGTGCCTGAAGGGGGCTACAAGAAAGCTGGGAGGGGACATTTTACAAGGGCCTGTAGTGACAGAACAAGGGGTAAGAGGTTTAAATTTAAAGTGGGGAGATTTATATGGGATATAAGGAAGAAATTCTTCCCGGAGAGGGTGGTCAAGCACTGGGACAGGTTGCCCAGAAAAGCTGTGGATGCCCCATCCCTGGAAGTGTCCAAGGCCAGGCTGGATGAGGCTTGGAGCAACCTGGTCTAGTGGAGTGTGTCCCTGCCCATGGCAGGATGGTTGGAACTGGATGATCTTTAAGGTCCCTTCCAACCCAAACCATTCTGTGATTTTATGACATTATTACTAAGGAGAGGAATATTGCTCATCGAGATGAAATTTTTTTTAACATACTCATTTTCTACCGCTAGATGTGAGAAAAGTGTCATATACACAGATAAACCTCATGTCTTTTGAATAACTAAGCTCTGTTTCACATCCAAAGTAACATAAAGAAGTCAAAAGATACTGGTCCTGCTAATTCTAGTAATGTCACCTGAAGGTCATGCAATGTATTTCACAGATAACTTGTGGCACAACCACTGAATACTTTGGAAATTTCACTACTTTCCCCCACTGACAGAACGAGTTGTTACTTTTTTTGTAAGCTTTACTAAATAGTAACTCAGATGATAAACTGTCAGACCCAGCCCAGCCCGATACAGATTTAAGAGAAACAACCTCAAGATCTGAAAGGATCAAGATTTATTAAGTTTCATTATCCACAGCAACTGTTAACAGCATCTCCAAAGGAGATGGGCTTCAGCCCTTACAGCCTGTAGCAGTATGGAAATAATAGTTTTGGGAGGGACATTTTGAGCAGTGGACAAATTCCCTGCTGACACTGAGGGTGATGACTGATGCTTGTGTTGCATTGACAGGCTCCTTCAGTGGCACCTCGTTAGCAGCATGCCTCTTCTTACCAGGCAGGGGTTTTTTTCTGGACCAGACTACGCTGGAGGTTTTTCCTGGTTGCTTGCAAATTTAAGGGACCCACTGCAGGACATAATGTTACAGTTTTATCTACTGTAGGAGTTCTGGTCTAGGCAATCCAGACTCCATCTGATCCTCAGCTATATTAAACCGTGGGTTTTCACATAATGCAATTTGAGCAAATTTTAAACCATGATAATTACAGATGAGGTCTAGACCAGATCATGTAAAAGTTGCTTAAAGATAGATTAACATATTTGTTGTCTGTTTTTATTCAAAGCTAGAGCAGAAAATCTGTATTTCTTGGTGTAAGAAACGCTGTGAATGGCCATGCTCCTTATCTTGAAAGTATCATTATTAGGGTGGAAAAGAAGGATGCTTGTTAAATTTCACTGAGTACAAGGGAACCAGGGAGCTGAGGAAGTGTTTGGAATGACAAGAACATCCAGCATTTCCTAGAGGCACGGTGCTGGCATCAGAGACTGATTAGTTCCTATTCATAATGTATTCCATCAGGACTTAAGGGAAAGTGTGTTTTCCAAAATAATACAGCAGAGGAATAGTAATATGGTAATCTGCCACTGGAGACAGCTCAAAATACACTGAGGTGGTCTACCATTTCAGAAAACAATCTGAGCAAAAGGCTGTAACACAACACCGTTTCTTTCTGGAGGGTTGCATGACCATTTTGACCGGAAGGTGTAAACCCTCACCTGTAAACATTATTGTTGTTTTCCTGCTTTAGAACCAGTCAGTTCTATTCAAAACCAGACTCTTCCTCACCCTAAGGACACCAAAGAGTCCACGGGCCATGGCCAGTGCTCTGTGGCTGGAGCTACATATCATGTCCCTCAGTCACAGGAGATGAGCTTGCAACAGGCCAAGACATTGCACAGTCCTCCTCTTTACCCTGAAGTATGATCTGAGCGACCTGTTAATGCAGAGGCTGGGTACCAGAGTTTGCCATTGGCTGACTTAATTGTTCTTCAATTCTAAGAAGGGAAGACCAAAACCAAAAATATTTCTTGGCTTCCATACTTAAATTCTTATACTGATACTACCCTATGCAAAGGTGACTTCTGAAATTCAGACATAGGAGTTCGCTGGGGATCAGACTGGGAACCGTTCCCTTTGGCCCAGCAATCACCTAGCCAACAGTGCAATGTTCTTCGCAGCAGCAACCACGAGTGACAAACACGAGTGATGCGAAGGATGCAACCTCAGTCTCACAGCAGTTGGCGTTAGCTGCAGCGCAGGCAGGTTGTCTGCCAAGGCAGTTGTACTCCCTGTGCATACAAACAACCATTTATTTCTGTTTCCAGTCCAGAGCAAAGTTGTTGTTCTTTGAATATAATCAGCATCACGGAGGGGAAAAAGGCCCTGTGGCACAAAGCCAGCGCTGAAAGGGCACCCCTGTTCCATTGGGTGAGAAATGGCATTCTCACATTTCAGTTTTTACAGTTTTGTCAGTGCAAGAGGAGCAACACACAAAGTACTGAAGGGAAAATAAGGAGGAAAGCTCAGAGATTAATAGAATGAAGATGAGAATAGCCTCACAGTTAAACAGTTTACTTTTCAAAGGCAACACAAGGACAAATCGCTTTGTGCAAAGAGAAAATTAGTTTCCAAGGTGTGTGCTTTCTACAAAGAGTCAAGTTAATTATTCAAAGCAGAGACCCATGAATTCTCACAATTTAGTCATTCTGTTCTGACACATTCAGGCCCAGTGAGCTGCTTCTTATCACCAAGACTTTGATAATTAGCTTAGACATATCAAATAAACTTTCTGGAGAATTCAGTAGTAAGCAGGTATGACATCCTAATAGGGGTTTTATTAGGCATTTCTCTGCGTGGTAATGTATTAGCAATCACTGTGACATTTTCTGCTCTGAGTGGTTTTGGCCTTGCTCATTTTTTACACTCTCTGGGAAATAAATTTATTCACGGCAGAGATCTAATCCAATACATGACTCTGTTTACCCTGGTTTCTAAAGTAGCAGGTCTCTCAGAATTGATGAAAAGTGACATATACATCATAGAAGAAAATGCAGTGTCTTCAGCCTGGCATGACTGAATAGCAATGATCTCTCCTGAGCCTGCAGCCAGTGAGAATTCAGTCCAAGCTGCCCAGGTCCTCGCATCACAGCTGACATCAGCACAAGAAAGTGAAAAGGTTTCTGCTACCCCCTTTCCAACCAAGCCAAAACTCTGAAAGACAGAAAACCTACCAATAAATTCCTTTAATATAGCTCCCTAACACCAGAAGAGATTCAATACATCCCCAGGAAAAAAAAAAAAAAAAAAAAAAAAAACCAAAAAAAACCAAAAAAAACCCAAACAAACAAACAAACAAACAAAAAAAACAAAAAAAACCAAAACAAAACAAAACAAAACAAAACAAAAAAAAACCAACCAGAAGGCTCCACACCAACAACATGATGTGAATTTCAGTTTTTTTCTTGCTCTTCACTACCACGTGCTCTTCTAACTACATGGTTAATCTTGTACTGGTTATAGGGAGACCTATGCTGAAGAACACAAAGTCCTTTTTAGACAATCCACAGCCTGGAAGTGACCTGATGCACAGTTTTGGTTCAACATTTTGTAAAGTCTCTCTTACAACTGGACGTAAAAGGGAGTGAATGCACCCCACAATTTTTATAATGACAACTTTCCTTTTGGGATAGGATTCTCTCAAGTGAGACAAAAGACCAGTGTCTTGTTATCTTCTCATTTCACAAAGGAGAGATTTTCATCAAAAGACAAAACCCTGGAAGACTTAGCAGAATAATAATGCCCCACAGAGCCTTACACTTGTAGGTTAGCAGTGCGCATTCAGGAAGATCATAGGCATTTTTGTTCCATGTTGCTCATTCATTGTAGTTCATGTGAAGTGAAACAAACTCACCACTGTAGCCCTGTCAGCCAGGTAATCTATTGCTCTGCCAGTTTCAGAAATATTTCATGGCAGCAGGACGTTCAGCAACGGCTGTAACTACACAGTATGCTGCTGAACACACTTCTGCTGGGCATGTAAAGCACAATCAATCGGCACACATTCAATAGGACTCAGACAGAATCCTTTCAACTATTGCTTTATGGTGCTTTGAATCCAGCTGATCATTTGGACTTCCATTTCTGGGACTCCCAATTCTTGTGTTATGGTTCTGCTACGTTCTGTGCTGCAGCAGGTTTGTCTATGCTCAAAGAACATCTTTGCCATTATTCCTCAGCAAGTGAGGAAAACCCAGCTTGTACATCAGCTCAGTTCTATAAAAGATTGCCAGATCATGGCTAAGGGAGAAAATAGGATGGTTTGTATTGTATTTACACTGGTGAATCTGACATCTCAAGCAGGACATTTGAATTTAAGACAGGGACAAAGGAATGAAACAGTCATAAATGCCATGAAAATCCTCCCTAAAAGCTAAACAAACACTCTAATATCCTTTATACATAAAGCTGCATATAGCTACTGAGGACAGCATACAGTCTGAAATATATATGTATCCAGACCTAGACGAGGTTCACTTTTATGTTGCATTCAGAGAGGGAAAGCAAATCACGTCACTAGTGACGGTATCTCTGAAGCCATATTCATACTAACTTTGCAAAAACTCTCCAGCCTGGATATTTGGAAATATTACTGTGGAGAGACTGACACAGAAAATGCTTTTTCTGTAGTGCACTGTAAATGGGGACAGTTAGGCACAGCTTCTCATATTGTAGTCCATGCATTGAATGAAACCCTCAAAAACTCTTGGCTTTTTTTCTTCCATTATTCTGGTCCCACACCAAATATGAACAATATTTAGAATATAATTCATTATTTATTAGCTACTTTTGTTAAGGCATTGTTGTACTTACAATAAATAAGCTGTTAATGGATGCAAGCACTCTGGTGACTAAGTCATGGTTGTTCAAAACAGCTATTCTGCAACTTCACGTTCTTGGGTGTTGCAAGGCACATATTCATTTCTTTCTGGTTCAAGCCTGATCAGCACACAAAGGAATAATCACCAGTGTTGGCTTTGAATACGCACATAAATGTACTTTGAAATGGCTAGTGTATGGGGAAAAAACAATTAGCACAAAGAGAATGCCAATTTCTAAAGTGTTTGACTTATGGACAATATGTTGGCATAAACTTAAAGGCTGTGACCTAGCTCACAAGTGACAAGCACAGGGGGACAATCCCTGCCCTAGTCTTGCTGGCCACACTGTTCCTGATGCATGCCAGGATGCCACTGGCTTCCTCGGCCACCTGAGCACACTGCTGGCTCACGTTCAGCCAGCTGTTGACCAACCCCCCCAAGGACCTTTTCCACCAGGCAGATTCTCAGCCCCTCTTCCCCAAGCCTATAGCATTGCAGGGCATTGTTGTGGCCCAAGTGTAGTTCCCAGCACCTGGCCTCGCTAAACGTCACACAGTGGCTCAGCCCATCAATCCAGTGGGTCCAGATCCCTCTGAAAGGTCTTCCTACCCTCAACATCTCAACATCTGCAAATTTACTTAAGGTGCACTTGATCCCCTCGTCCACCTCATTGATAAAGATGTTAAAGAGAACTGGCCCCAGCACTGAGCCCTGGGTAACACCACTGCCAACAGGATTTAACTCCATTCATCACCACTCTTTGGGCCCAGACACCCTGACAGTTTTTTATTGAGGAAAGAGTACAACCATCCAAGCCATGTGCAGCCATATGTGGCTACCTAATCCCTTTTTATAATCTCCCATATAGGATCATCTGCTCAGTACACTCAGGTTGCTAGGTGTGGGTTATTCTAAAATTCCAATCCAAACAGATAAAGATCACTTCAGGACAGATTGTGCTTACCACTGATCCAGAATCATGCTGTGATTAGACTTTTATTCTTCTTATACAGTAATACCTCAGATCTCCATAACAGACTCTGAAGTCACTGATGCTTGGAAGAGAACTAGCTTCTAGTGTTAAGTGAGCAGTCACATATTATACAGGTTCAGAAGGCTGAGGCTATAATGCTGTGTTTGAAAGCTGAGTGATAAAAGGTGTAGAGTGGTCGTGTTGACTTGTCTGTCCCTGCTGCTGATTAGAGACAAGGCTCTGTTCAGCCCACAAATACTGGACTTCAATGGCTACCCACTCGGGTGCTCTGCACTTAGAGCGGTAAGATCATCTTTTTGTAAATAATGGTGTTTTCAAGATGAAAAACAACTCTCACATAGGTTGTGTTGTATGGGAAAAGCCAGGTTTATACAAAAGATCATGTCTGTAGTGATTACCACCGAATAATATTTATTAGACAACTTTTTGCCCCAAGTTGAAAATGGTGGTGGCAGTGCTTTCTGGCACAGTGTGAGGATAAGGTCTGTAAGAAGAGCTTAACAAGCATTTCTAAAGTACTGTGTCTGACCATTGTTACCAAAGTAGATGCATTGGTTTGGTCATTTGTTCCTGTTAATTTATGTATTTACTTATCACTCTATTTTAAAGGTTATGGAGTGCCTTTCCCTCCCTCTGACTTGTATGGAGTTTGAGAAATTGCACACCTAGTTTACATGGGGCATCAGAAAAGTAGGTAAATGAAACTCCCCTGCCTGTCTTCACTTCTATGCATGGCTGTGGGGGGGATTGAATTCATGGACAATGGCTCAATTCCCTTCTGTCCTGAAACCAGAGCAAGTTTCAGCACCAGCTGTGAACTGCTCCCAGCTGAGATCCCAGGTGATTTTGGATGCAAAGCATTGCTTCGCTTTGTGGAAGATTTGGCAAGTGTTTGCTATGAAGATTCTTGACATTGATGTACCTGAGCATATCCATTTTTGGATAAATACCATAAAATGTTGATAAAGGGGCAGAAGGAACATGCTTTTCCCAAGACATGACGCAAGGCATATCTGTGATATTTAAATATGACATATCCAGAAAGCAATTCCCTCATCTTCATCTGTACTCATTAAAAATATAGAAGGAAATCTGGCTCCTGACTTCAGATGCTCTGAGTCTCACTTAACCCTGTTAGAGACGGTATGCTCATATACTGTGCAACATGGGACACGCACCAGCAGTTTGGTCCTGTCATGGAGACTGAAGTGCCCCTCAAAACATCAAGTCCATGGGCAAGGTAATTTAGCCAAGGAGGGACAATAAAAACATCTCATTTCCTCCTGCCTGGCCTCACACCTTTCCTGAAAGAGATGTTCAGTTCTTCTCTCCTTGCTGTTACAACCCGCAACGGTGTGTGTTAAAGCATGATGTCTGTGAATACTTGCCAGACTCCATTTCTAAAATACAAAGGGTCATTTGGGAGAATGTAGTCGTACAACTGATGGATGCTAAGAAGCAAAGAAATGAAGGATCATTGCAGTACCTATGGAGGTAACCCTAACCCTAACCCTAACCTATGGAGGTATTTCAACGATGAATAGCTTCATAAATCTCACCCTACGTGACTTTCCCAAGGTAATACAGAAAGTTTGTAACAGAGGAAGAACTGAATTTATTTCCCAAGGCCTGAATCATCACCCAGCCACTGAATTTTCGTGATTCTTGGATGATCTTTAGATAGGCTAGGTTCAGACTGGTGACCCAAAAGTGAAAATCTCTTCATCCCATTACTATAGGGTTATCTCATTACTGGTCTACTGAGCCATACAGTATCTATAAAACTATTTAGGAAAAGGAAATTATCAGTGGATATCACTACAATAAAAGCCTTCGCATCTCCATGAACAGAATTAAATAGTAAAATCTATGTACTGAAACCATAGGGAGAAGTTTCTCTCGACCAATATATTTCCTGCTGCAGATGACACAAGAAAGCTTTCTTGTCAGAATATTTCTTCCTCCGTTGCTGCAACATTTATGTATGGAAATGAGAGAATCAGTAAACACATTCTAGTTTTGGAGAGTCAAAAGAAAGGCAGAAGCTTCCCCAAATCTGAAAAAAAAAAAAAATTAGTTAAAAGGATCAGCAGAATATGAGAGAACAAACAAAAAAACCCAAGAAAGTTTGTATTTGAGCATTTACAGTTCAAAGTAAATTACCCTGACATACTCATAACAGATTGCAGTATTATAAAACACTTGAGTGTAATCAAAGGCCAACAGGATTAGCAGTTGTTTGTAATGATTTTATTTTACACTGTGATAGTTATGACAATATGAGGATGTTTTTTATTCCAAGCATAAAATGAGATCTGATTACATTCTGCTACATACTGCAAACACAGAAAAAGAATACATTATGGATCTTGAGAAGTACTAATAGAAATGTTCTTTACACTGCACAGTCTGGTAAAAATAAAAAATAGGAAGTCTAACCCTGAATAATTAGCGTGTACAAAACCCTTGTTAAAATTGATTGGGGTTTGGCCTGAATAAAGATCAAAGGAGCAAGAGTCTCCGAGTGGACATTTCAAGAAGCTGCGAAGGTCTGTGGTTACAGAAAATATTCACATTTCACCTGCAAGAGACAAAGACATCGTTTATTCTGATGTGATGACCAAACATCTGCTTACAGCCTCATGTGCATCTTTTCTGTCAAAATATAAACTGAGAAAATAAGAATTTCCAAGGGTCTTGAGGAGTGCTTTCTTGTCACTACATTTTTAGGAGATATTTAATCTCTCCCTGGGTTCAAATTACAGCTTCAAACAGTTCAAAGAAGGGTTCAAGGAAGCTGAAAAGCAGTCACGATCACAATTACCTTGGAAAAATAGCAGAAACCAGGTATTTTGCATCGTCCTTGCACAGATTCAGGAAGAAAGGCCTCTGACTCCATCTCGGGGTTCTACATCTTCAGTGAGGTTCTGGAATAAGCAATTTGTCTTATTAACAAGCTCAGTTTACAAGCATCAGCAGAAATCACACAAATAATGGTGCCGGTGTATGGTGGACTCTTCGCCCTGCATGGTCACTGAGCAGTATATGCCAGCAGGCAAAATTAAAAGAGTGCAACCAAAATAACTGAAAGTCCTCCAGAGCTGAAACTCCTGGGGAATGCAGGACAAAAGGATAAGAGCACAAAATGGATAACATAAGCAGGACTTTCGCAAGTAAATTAATAAAGGCCATTCAGGTAAATTGGAAAGTAATACAACAGAATTGAAGTCTCTGAAGTTCTTGATGTTTTGCTAGTTATGAGTTAATTTGGATGGAAGATGCTACCTCTGAAACTCTTGTAATATGTAAGAGTGTGGAGTACTGCATTCCACATAAAAGCACAGCCAGCACAGCACACACAGCTTGGTGGCAAGTGATCCACAGCAGAAAAGCCAGTTCAGCAGTCCAGTGGAGCCGAAAGTATGGCAGCAGGCTGGATGTAAATTGTGCTTTGCAACAAAAATCACTCAGAGATGTAGGCTCGTGGAAGGTCCAGCTAACAGAGATCCAAAATTGTAAAGTAAAGGGAGATTCCTTGTACAGAAAGAAACTTGTAAGTAAGTTTCACTAAGCAGAGCCTAAGTGTAATGCGAATCGCAGTCACAGGCCCATGCACTTCTGTAGTATAGCAGAATAAAAACATCTGGAGGAAACACTTTCTTGTCAGTAGTATAAATATTGTAAATACAGAAAAAGTGTGCTGTGCCTGGTGTTACTCATATGCATAACACATGTCTAACCATCACAATCTCTGGAGGATGAAAACAACGGCAAAATCTTCATGAAGTTTGTCTTGCAGGAATAGGTTCATTGCTGCTCAGTCTATGACTCTTCCCATAAGTCATTTCTCACCCAGAAGAATACACAGTGTTTATGGAATATTAGTAATAAACATGGATTATGTTTTGGTGTCCATAAATACTTCTTTTTTCTCCTTCAGGCAATCTTTAGTTCAAATTCTATATATTTACAGGGTTATGGGGATATAAAAAAAGATTATTTTGCAGGAAAATAATGTCATGAACTGCATTACCAAAGCGAATTCCAACAGCACACAAGTAGTACTTTGGCAGTGTTTTCTGTTGGTGCTGTAAAGTAGTGCTGGCAAAACCACAGTTCTCTTTTAGCCAGTGAAATCCAGAAAAGGACTCCCTAATTTGTCTAAAGGTTGTAATATTGAATCAAAGCAGCAAGGTGTATAGCCAGTCTGATGGATGAAAGTTTTGACAGTACCACAAGACATCTGGGACAGAGAACCAGTTAGACAACAAGGAACTTCTTCCAATAAAACAAAGCGTTCTGTTTAGTTACCAACCACGACAATTATAATATGCAGCAAATATTATGTACTTCACTGGGTCACCAATATTTTTCAGTGTTCAGATAAGGGATAAAGGTTAAATTCCTTTTATTTTGAGTTACAGTGTTGTTGCCAAATGTAAAATATTTAACCATTAAGGCATTCATTATTCTCCTGCTGTTCTGGTCTGATTGATTCTTATAATATTAAACAGCAATTCATTTTACCCCTCCACATCACAAGTCCAGCTGAAGGAGATAAGTGGCTGATAAAAGATCTCTGAGAACAGTTATAAATTATTCACATTAAAAGAATAATAAAGCAGCTATGCAGAGGTGAGTGAATCCTCCATATATTGCACATAACTTACTTAGAAACCTTCAGCAAATTACAGTCAATAATCTTCACTGTCAACCTGCTGTTCCCCAAACTTTTCAACAGAAACTTACCTCCAAAATGCAAATGTTTAGTCTTTAATGGTGTTGTTTATTTTTACTAAACCTGGTCATCTGCCTTGATTATTTTCTCCATTTTTTATAGTCAACAAGTAGTTGTCATTTCAGGAGATTTCTTTCTCTTTCTTTCTGTTTTATATTTCCCCCTTTGAAAATGCAAACTTCAGTAAAAATGGTCAGTACACACCACTTGAATAGGGACCCACCCTCAGGCATTTCCTCTTGGGACAGATATTCCAGTTCTGAGGGTGGAAGCTGGGTCTATGGGGCATTGTTTAAATGTATGCACGAGTGAAAAGCAATGTTTCTTGCTTTATTTTGATGTAAAGAACTGACAGCAAGGAATGGTAACCATTGGCATAATATGAATTTAGATATGTTATGGCTCTTAGATGTCAACTGTAATGCACACGCTGTCCTGGTGGGGCGAAAAACCCAGTCAAATGACCAAAAACCCAAAACCAACCACCAACAGCTTTGATAACGACGACAGCAACGGTCTCTGCATTTGATACCTGTGCTGCACTGAAAATATCATTCAAATTTAATAACAACACTGAGACACTTTTTCATACTACCCATATTTGCCTCCTTTGAGTATCTAAGGACAGTGACATCCGTGAAAAGTTCACAAAAGGTTATTAAATTATTTGTTTCTTTTTCCCTAGGCCAAAAACTAACTGAAAATGTTTGAAACAATGTAATTTCTTTCTCCTATTAAATTTGGTCTAAATAGTAAAAATACTGAAGCATAGCTTATTGAATTGTTCATCATCAGGCAGATACTGTCATGGCTTCTTTTTGAGTAATCATGCTTATGAAATTTAATTTTTAATGATGTAAACATTATGTGGGGTACATGGCACTATCTCCTAAACCTAGAGTCTGAGATCAGAATGCTACAAAGTTTTCTCTAATCACTACATCACCTTCTTTTCACATGACTGAGTGAATTTGGTTTTAACCCACTGGCAGCAGTAGCCCAGGCAGGCTAATAAGAGACCTCTCTGCCATGAGGAACGCTCAGAACACAGAATCATAGTATCACAGAATGGTTTGGGTTCGAAGGGACCTTACAGATCGCTTAGTTCCAACCCCCCTGCTATGGGCAGGGACACCTTCCACTAGACCAGGTTGCTCCAAGCCTCATCCAGCCTGGCCTTGGACACTTCCAGGGATGGGGCATCCACAGCTTCTCTTGGCAACCTGTCCCAGTGCTGCTCCTGGGGCCAGCAGGAGCAGCAGATAATTTGGAGGACTGTGATTCATTTTAAAGCCCTTGGTTCTTTTGGGCATGGTCCTTTTCACCTGTTGCTGCCAACTAGAAGGATCTTGCAGTCATTTTAAACATGTGAAGCCTCAGAAACCATGCAACCAGGATGGATAGATAGACTCTAGGAATAGAGTGTTATAGGGGAAATGTGGGAGACAAGCAGGCTACATCACACCAAGACTTTTGGCCCTACTATAGCTATCCTATAATCTTTCTGAGCAATGACAGTGTACTGTTATGAACCCTCCTCCTGAAAAAACTAAAGGATCTGATCACAAAACTTTCATGGGTGAGCATGCAAGCATTAGTTACCAAACCAAGAGATAAAAGGTTGCAAGGTTATGCTAGTTGAATTAATTCATTTAATTTATTAATGCTGAACAATAAAATTCTGTTCAAATTTTTGACAAAGCAATGCCAAAGGAATCAGGGCCCTGTTTCACCACGCTTCTGAATTATTTTGTTATACAGCCAGCAAGTCTGCGGTAACAGTAATTGGACCCCACATCTTCCACAACAACTCAACCACCCAACAGATACCAAACACCTCTCTCTGGAGTGTGGGTAAGGAGACCACATATGTCTCGTTGAGCAGCAGTCCTGTCCAGACTGTCTGCCACGCACGCAAATGATCCTCAGAGGAGCAGACGGTGGTAGAGGGACTCTCAAACACCTGAAAATGGTCGTGAACATTAATGACAGTGGGACGTGCCTTGTTTTGTCACCAGCTGTGGACATTGTTGTGGTCACAGGAGCCAAACAGAAGACTAAGCACTTGGCTTTTTATGGTAAAGTGATATAATTCTTTAAGAGAACATTATTACAGTGTCCCACTCAGTGACAGATTTGGCTTTGTCACTTGGTACAAAATTAATATTTGCTGAAAATATAAGAAAAGCAACTGTTAATAAGGAAATGCACCATAATTAGCAATCACTTGCAAAGATTGTAATTTAGATAGCAAGTTGGAGCCGTGGAAAATGTGTAATGAAACAATGATCTGACACAGTTTAGCAGATTCTGTGCTTATGTTGTGCATTAGGGAGGAAGAATAGTTCACCATTTGTCGTAAAAGGGCACCAAATTGAAGATTACCTCCCTTTCACATCAAGCTTGGTTAAGAGACAATCAAAATCTAGCTACCAGCAGATACATGTGATCCTCAGCACAACAGTCAGTTGCCATGGGGATGGGTTGTATAGAAAAGAAATTGCTTGTAAAAATGTGTTAATTGCCAGTCTCATTAGAAAGACATCCTGTGTTTGGCACCTGCTGTCAATCTCACTGAAGAAGCTGATGAGGTTTGTGTCCCTAATATCTGTACACATGTGCTGGGCAGGGTGGCTTTATTAAGCTTGTTTTCAAGAAGTCAAAGCCTGCATCTGTTACAGTGAGCAAACTCCAACAGGCAGTAACCCAAGCAGGAGCTGAGGAAGGGACAGCCTCCATCCTGTCTCTCTTGGTGACAGCACTCAGACCACATAAGATCCCAAGGGGTCTCTTGCTTGAGACCTGCACAAGAAGAATTGAAAGATAAACTTTCAGGTTTATTGTTAACAACTTAAAACACCACCCTAATGATCACAGAATCATGGAATGGTTTGGGTTGGAAGGGACCTTAAAGATCACCCAGTTCCAACCCCCCTGCCAGGGGCAGGGACACCCTCCACTAGACCAGGTTGCCCCAAGCCTCATCCAGCCTGGCCTTGGACACTTCCAGGGATGGGACACCCACAACTTCTCTGCTCAACCTGTCCCAGTGCCTCCCCACCCTCTCTGGGAAGAATTTCTTCCTGATATCCAATCTAAATCTCCCCGCTTTCAATTTAAACCCATTATCCCTTGTCCTGTCACTACAGGCCCTTGTAAAAGGTTGCCCCCAGCTTCCCTGTAGCACCCCCAGGCACTGGAAGGGGCTCTAAGGTCTCCCTGGAGTCTTCTCTTCTCCAAGATGAACAAGCCCAGTTCTCTCAGCCTGTTCCCATAGCAGAGGGGCTCCAGCCCTCTGGTCATCTTCGTGGCCTCCTCTGGACTTGCTCCAACATGATGATCATGTCTGGAGTCCTACACTTCTTTGATTGACTGCTACTCCTACACTATATCCAATTAATTATTAAACTCAAGGATTATGCACTTAGAAGGAATTTTTGATGGATAATCTTATTTGCAAAGAATGAATAGGTGATGAAGCTGGACGTGCTGTTTTCATTAGTGATTGTTTAAGTGGAAAAATTTGAAGTTCAATATACTTGTTTGTGAGGAAACTCACTTAAAATATAAATTTGAAAATAAGTTATGCAATTTTTGGAACCTGAACTGGTGATAATTTTAATGGGTCTTACCATCACAGTGTTGTTTCCCACCTCCAACCTTTCCATCTTTCTCAAACTGAGCACTCCAAAAACAAAGATAGGGAGTGAACTCAATCCCACTGTCATAGTGAAGGAAATTGGGCCTTTAAACACTGATCTTACAAAAGGCTATCTGAGAAGTTGTTCATTGTCCTTGTGTTCTGTACAGTGTGGCGTGGATTGCAGAATAAACTTTTGCTCCTTGCCCTTTCCATCACTTCTCTTTTAATGCAACAATCACAATAAACACAGAGAACATTTTACGAGGGTTCCTGATATATAACATTTAATATCCCACAAACATGTTCTCACAAAGCAGTTTATGGAGCAATGCATTATGTTCCTGAAGTGCACTGGCTTTCAAGTATACATGCCAGCCCTATTGTGAAAAGAGCAAGGCTATCATGAATTCTTGTACTACTGGCATTTAAACTGCAGTGATTTACTGAGTGAAGGTATATTAGTCAGGGCACTGAGCCCACGCTCCTTTCCTTTGTTGAGCTGTCTCATGGGACCTTTCAAATCCTTTACATGAACATATCAATAAGAAAGGAGCAAAGAGATTAAACAGCTGTCTTTACACTTCTTCCTCTCAGGTACTCAGTTTTTTCCAGAGAAGGCGAGAATAAAAGTCCCATACAGTAGGTATCTTGAAAATGGATAGTGAGATAAGTGAATTCATATATAATAGAGGAAAAAACATTAGTTTTCTTTAACTGTTAAATATCCCCAGATGTTGTAGAATTAATTGGGTAGCAATAATCCTCAGTGCCACACAGAAATGTGTTCTTCATAAGTTTCACAATGAAGCAACACGACATAGAAACAAGATTAAAGTTTTTTTCCAACACAAATGGTGAATCAGACAAAGCATGATCCTTTATGGAATATTACCCCTCAATTTCTGACATGCTTTATGGTGATGTGGAGAATTCAACCTCAGGTTGTGATTTTGCAGCAAGTCTACCTTTGTATACACACACAGACACAAAAGAAAGTAAGGTTCTTGGTAATCCCCCAGAGATAAAGAAAATTAAGGGACACTAAGGATACGAAATTTGCACCACAGAACAGGCTCTTTGAAAACAGCTCTACTTACCTTCCTCCATCTCCTACAAACACTCTTCACCAGGCTAATATCCCTTCCCCAACGTTAGCAGCAGGAGAGAGCTTATGTGATGTTTTCTGCTTGTATCATAGAATCAACCTGTCCCAGTGCTTCACCACCGTCTCCAGAAAGAACATCTTCCTGATATCTAATCTAAATCTCCCTGCTTTCAGTTTAAGCCCATTACCCCTTGTTCTGTCACTACAGACCCTTATAAAAAGCTCCCCCCAGCTTCCTTGTAGGCCCCCTTCAGGTACTGGAAGGCTGCAATAAGGTCTCCCCAGATTCTTCTCTTCTCCAGGCTGAACAAGGCCAACTCTCTCAGCCTGTCCCCATAGGAGAGGGGCTCCAGCCCTCGGAGCATCTTCGTGGCCTCCTCTGGACTCGTTGCAACTGTGTAGCTGGGTAGGAGTCATGTACAGAGGTACAGGTAAGAAGGCAAAATATCCTAGATTAGAGCTGAGGTCTCAGGGATTAGACTTGAATCACTAAACTACCTGTATAGATCTAATATTAAAATTATTACCTAAACTCACTGATGTTCAACAGTGATAGGCTATGCAAACTGTAGAGGAAAATTAACTTTGTTTTGATGTTTAAACATGAACCTCACAACAGCATTACAACCAGATCGCTCATCCGTAAGAAACAAATCCCAAGTACCAAGTACCAATTCTTCAGTGTCCTAGCGAATTTGCTATATTCTCAGTTCACATCCATATTTTGTAACCTGTGTCTGTATTGATAACTGGCCAACACAGTGAAGATCTGGAATGGAGATGTGCTGAATTTGGCCTTTCACGATAATGACTTCTGCTGATAAGCACCCTGTTTCTGACTATTTCCAAAGGCAATGAACAGGTTCAAGGCCTTACATTACTGAACTTTAATGAGGAGACTAGTTTGCATACATTTTAAATGTTAATCACTGTTCACTGAGCTGGTGAACTTTGATGGGTCACAACCTGTTCCACACTAGAATAGTTTGTAGCTCTCACTGTGTGTTGGCATTGATGCCAAACAGGGCAGGACACGTTTGGACAGCATAACATCCTCTTCAGAAATGTAGGTCCACTAGAGAGGTAAAGGTATTAAGCAAAGAAGTTGAGTTGATTAAAAAATTACTTCTTTCTGAACTATGCCTTCGTGTCAACGTTTCTTCAGGCATAATCTACTGGCTATAATTTCTGATACTAGTTTTACAATGGTAAATCGCAGCAGATAAAACTGCACAGAAACTATATTCATTATTCTATGCTTACAAAGAGTAGGAATGTATTAAACAGAGATTGCAACTCAAATTATGGCATAAAACCCGAAGAAATTCAGTATCAGAATAATAAAAAGTCATTTGCAGCTTCAGTTGTTCTCACCTGCTTTTATATTAAAATAATAAAATAGCATTTCAAAGAATATATGTTTCTACATTTTGACGCAGCCAGTCTGATGAGGGAGGACAAACACTTGAAAAGTGCAGTTACACAAGGTGCTTGAAGATAAAAATTATTTCCTTAAAGTGTTTAATCATGCTTTCCAAAACCACTTCCTCTGGTGACCTAATCACATAAATCATAGTAAAAGGTTAAAGACGAAGTTCAATTGCACCAAATTATACGTGATAGTTTCTCTGAAATGGATTACTTTCCATTAAAGAGTGAACTTATTCCACTAAATAATCATATTCTTTGCCTGGCCTCTGGACTGAAAGCTGATACTCTGTCACACACTTGTATGGATGGAGTTTCTGCCTCCTTAAAGCTCTGCTACATGGGAAAATAACAACCAATCATATTGCCATTTTGTTCCAGAAAGTAATAATTTCATTACTGTCTTACTCCATGCAATGAAAATGTTAGGACTGACTTATGATTTCTGCAGGAATTCCTTGAAACGCTGATTGTTTTATGGCAGGGAAAACCAAAGGATAGAGGTACAGAGGGAGACCATGGGGCTGGGAGATGTCCCACTGCACTATCACCTTCTTTCTTCTGCCCCCCAACACAGATGTTCCTATTGCAAACATCTTACTCATATTCATGTTGGGCAACATCAATGTGTTTGCTGTGTGAAAGCTTGCAGAGATAGGGTCGCCATGCTTCCAAGGAACTGGTGAACTGGAACCACGTTCTGCTGGCTGTAGAAGACACTAAACAAGGGTCAGTCCAACTGCCCTCTCTGAAAGACAAAAAATTGCCCTGGTTAGGGACTACTCAAAGAAGAGAAATATGCTATTTATTTAAAAGTTGATAATGCAATAAGTAGCAAGGGGAAACATTAAGCCAAAGCTGGCAAAGGTGTTTCACTGACCCTGCGTTTAACGGCAGCAACAAGTCTGAAGAAATTTTAGCTGCACACATCTTAGAAGACATTGGTTGCTAGCCAAAGGTTTTGGCAGCTGTAGAGTAGATAGCTAGCACAATAAAGGTGGCAGAAATTGGGTGATGTTAAGGCAGAAATATATCAGCTAGATGGATCTTCCATAAGTTCATTCCCAAGGATGACAACAGTCTTAATATTCAAAATATAATCTTTAGATGTAAGGGTCAGCGTTCAGTCCAAGAACATTGGACAGAGTTTATACCTCTGACAAATGATTTAATTTCAGGTTCTCCTCTCATGAGGAAAACAACATTTTATCATTTCAGATAATGCTGTACGCTTTGAAAAATTAAATGCATGCCTTAAAGAAGTCCATGTACCTTCATGTATACTTTAAACACACAAGGACAGCTTAAGACATTAGCGAGGCATTTGAAGTAATATTTTTTATTAAAACTTCCCTAAATTTCTACACCCTAAATTACTATGAAGAAATATCCTAGGCCAAGATTTCTGAAAAATCAGTACCAGATAGCTGCAACATATAGGGAAAAGAACTCACACAAACACAGTTCTTTTGGGTCCAAATGCAGCTGAAATATTTGCCATCCAAACAACACAGAGGGGCTGCAGCAAATGTGAAAATCAAGCCAACACATTGGCAGGCAACCAGTTCTCTGCTGGTAGCCTGCTAATTACAAAGTAGCTTCAGTAGAATACTGTAATTCTTAACAATTAATTAGAATTTTATAATGTAGCTTTGATAGCACTACTTGAACTTAATTATGAAAGAGGTAACAAGCTTGTCCCCACAGTAAGGAGAGTAAATACATCATTACAGAGGAAATCATATTAAGAAATAAAATAAATTCAATTGCCATGCAAGTAGTAAAATTAATGTCAAAAGCGACAGAGGTCAAACCAAAGTAATAATACTTTTTAAAGGCTTCACGTCTAGTAAGATATTTGAACTGCCCGCACCTGAAAATATGCTAGTCTTAGGAAAAAAGTGTGAGCAGAACAAAAAAAGGATCGTGTACCACCCATCAGAAATTCAGATTTTGTGTGAACTCACACATCTGAGTGTGTATAGGTGGATGAGGGCTCAGAAGGGCTCATCAACACCCTGAGCCAGGGCTGAAAGCTAACCCTCTGGAACCTGCATGAGCGAGGGGGCCACAAAATGTGCAACGCCAACCCCTGCAACCGATGGTGGTCTTGCTGATTCCTCAGGGGAAGCTGGATCAAGTTGTGGGGATTGCATTGAATTGCTCAGGACAACTGTGTCTACATAATATTTCCGGGATGTAGTTATTCGGACAAGGTTTTCCTCACACAGAGGAAGAAATCTGGTGGTACAAAAGGCAGGTGAGAGGTAGGGGACGGGAAGGATATTGTCTTCCAGCAAAATAACAGCAAGCAAGGTTAATGAACTACAAGTCTGAATTTTCTTTGATACAGATCTTCTCTTTGAGCTCTATCTGTTTCATTCTTGGAATTTTCAGTGGCATTCTCATATAGCGTTATTTAAATACATGCACATCTTTCACACCTTTTGAAGACAGCACAGTCAACATCCACTGAAAGCTGTTCTGCTGTTGGGACTGGAGGGGAGCTACCTTTGCACGTACTCTGGTTGCCTACAGACAGACCCACCTTCTAATATACACTTTAATACCTCCAGGGATACACATCATTTTCTAAGAGGGTTTCAAATGATAGTAAGAATATTTGATATACCTACTGTGAGGGATAGTTTTGGCTGTAGAGGTATTACTTTAAGTGTCAAGAGATGTACTCGAGTATAAGAAAGCATGTTGGAACTGGTGGTAGCATCAACACAAAGGTTATTTCTGGAGACGAGTTTCCTGCATCATTATAAAAACTGTACGCAGAATCCATGTTTCCTTGGTGGTTATACTTCATGGCACAAACTCGACCTACTTGAAATTGGTCAACATGCCATTCAAAGAGACGCCTGCAAGTATGGGTAGCCAAGAGCAAGTAGATGCACCACAAGAAGTTAAAAGTAAAATCTGCATCCATTAATATCTCAGCAGCTGAACGCCGTGATCTTTATGATTCTTAATTAAAAGATGGTGTCCTCACAAGCATTTAAACCGGAATGCATAGTCTTTTAAAAAACAAACTTTTCCATGCCTATTTGAGGTAAAGCTTATCCAACTTCATCCAGGAAGAGTTGAATACAGGTTCCTATTTCAACATGTCTGTACATACCAACCAGATCAAACCCTTGTACCTTCTTTCCAGTTCAGCTGAGCAGGCTCCAGAACACCTGGCTAGGTTCTGCGGCTCAGCACATAGAGAAAAAGTGGGCCAGGTTTGTTTAGAGAGCATTCTTGGCTGATTGTTGGCAGTAAAATTAAGCATAGTGTCTACAGTAATTAAGATATAACAGTCCAGTCCTGCTAGCCAAGTGTCCTGGACCCAAACAAGCCATTTGCAAGCCTCTGTGACAGAGTAAATACACCACAGCAAGAAGCAATGAATCCTGGCCCTAATAAATCAAGATGATGCTGTGATCATTTCAGTGAGCAATGAATTTCTCAGCCGAGATCAGGTATTTTAGGATGATGTTTGAATCTGTAATTTCCCACATTCACACCATTCAGGTGTAGCTGAGCAGAGTAGAGATCACTTTTCGGAGAGAGAGCTTCTCGTCCCTGGTTGATGAGCCAAGTCTTTCAGTGGCAGTATGGCAGTGAAGACCCTTGGACGGTAGGTCACTCTGGTCAGGTTGACAACTGGTACTGTAAAGCAAGTAATACTACAGAAAGCTGTAAATATTGCATTTGATCCAGCAATTGCTGCCTCTGTATAATGATTGCAACCCTGAATTTGCCCTCCATTTCAAGCCAAAAAATTGAAAACATCAGTGTATAGTAAGCAGCTGGGCTTCCCCGTTGACACTGGACATCTGACATATTTTCACACATTTTGTAGACACACCTGCACTCACCTTTTTTTTTTTTTTTGCAGACAAAATTTCGCAGCATTATGCTCCAACACTGTGTTTGAGGTAATGCAGAAAACCCCGCCAAGAGCACCATGCTAGGCTAACGAAGCGCTGTGCCTTTCCGACCGGTGTGTGTCCTATTCACTGGCAGTAAGTGTAACCACACAGAAAGAGACACTGCAGAGTCCAGGGGTGGAGAATGCCGGTAGCCCACAGCAAGCATCGCCAGGCACTCCCTCACTTTTGAAACAGACCTTAAGCAACCCAATGGGGCAGGCACTGGCCTTCCACACCATGTACACTACCGTGATTACCAGTGCAAGTCCCTTCATTACATCCAGAGCCTCCCTTCACAACTCAGGGCTTTTGAGCTTCCACAACGTTAATGGAGACAACCTCAAAATTTGGCTGAACGTCCTCTTTTCCAAACAGCCCGATGTTTCTCTACTCCTAATTCAAAATGAAGCCAGCAGATTTGACAAGCACAATATAAACTCTGCACGCTTCTTTTAAGGCAATTTTAATGTCAAGAGTAGACAAAACCAATGAATGAATCTCAGGTAAGATGGTTCAGAAGGGGTTAATGGTAGGTAGCTATCTACCTATACACTGCTATATTATGATACCTGGCCTTTTTTTGGTGCTTTCAGTGTAGTTTTTCTGTAGGTATGGCTCAGGCAATAGCTTAAAGATACAGGAATTTAAAACTTCTGGCTGTGCTACTAGAACCATTTTCATCGCAATTCCCCCTACTCCAGTCACATGTGAGTAAATTTCTCTGAGTATTTCAGAAGTTCTTCAAATCCTCACAAGATCCGCATGAAGGGCTCAAGGATTCAAAATTCACATTCACTCAGGCTGAGACACATGCCCTGTACATTCACATATCCCAGTCAGGCAGGAGGAGAATATGATTCCCCCACCTGCACAGCCCTGTTCCTATATCATAGAATGGTTTGAGTTGGAAAGGACAATTAAAGGTCATCTAGTCCAAACCCCCTGCAATGACCAGCGACATCTTCAGCCAGGTAACATCGCTCAGACCCCTGGCCAACATGACTAAATATTTCTAGGGATGGGGCATCTACCACCTCTCTGGGCAACCTGTTCCAGTGCCTCACCGCCCTCATTGTAAAAAATTTCTCCATTATGTCTAGTCTAAATCTACACTCCTTCAGTTTAAAGCTATTAGCCCATAATCTATTGCTACAGGCCTTGATTAAAGTCTGCCTCCATCTTTCTTAGAAGTCCTTTCCAGGTACTGGAAGATTGCAATAAGGTCTCCCCAGAGCCTTCTCTTCTCCAGGCCGAACAAGACCAACTCTCTCAGCCTTTCATCATAGCAGAGGTTTTCCATGCCTGTGATCATTTTTGTGGCCTTCTCTGGACCTGCTCCAACACGTCCATGTCTTTGCTGAGGAATCTAGAGCTGGATGCAGAACTACAGGTGGGGTCTCAAGACATCTGAGTAAAGGGGAAGAATCCTCTCCCTCACCCTGCTGGCTATGCAGGTCTGGATACAGCCCAGGATATGGTTGGCTTTCTGGGCTGCCAGCGCACACTGCTGGCTCGTGTCCAGCTTTTCATCCACCAGTACCCCAAGTCCTTCTCCTCAGGGCTGCTCTCAATTCATTCTCTGCCCCACCTGTACTGATACTGAGGGTTGCCCTTGACCCATGTGCAGAACCCTGCCTTCTGCCTCGTTGAACCTCATGAGGTTCACATGGGGCCACTTCTTGAGCTTGTCCAGGTCCCTCTGGATGGCATCCCCTCCCATCCCTCAGGCATGTCAACCACACCACACAGCTTGGTGTCATCTGCAAACTTGCTGAGGCTGCACTCAATCCCACTGTCTATGTTATTGATGAAGATATTAAATGGTATTGCTCCCTGTATGGACCCCTGAGGGACACCACTCATCACTGACCTTCATACAGACATTAAGCCATTGACCACTACGCCCTGGATGTGACCATCCAACCAATTCCTCATCCACCAAATTTTCTACCCATAAAATCCGTATGTACCCAATTTAGACAGAAGAATGTTGTGGAAGACCATGTTAAAGGCCTTACAGAAGTCCAGATGGATGACATCCCTGGCTCTTCCCTTGCCCACTGGTGTAGTCACTCCATCATAGAAGGCCACTAGGTTGGTCAAGCAGGTCTTGCCCTTGGTGAAGCCATGCTGGCCATCCTAAATCACTTCCCTCTCCCCCATGTGCCTTAAGACAGCTTCTAGGAGGATCTGTTCCATGATCTTCCCAGGTACAGAGCTGAGGCTGACAGGTCAGTAGTTCCCAGGGTTTTTAAAAATTGCACCCTTTTTAAAAATGTGTGCAATGTTTCCTTCTTTCCAGTCACCAGGGATTTCACCTGACTGCCATGAACTTTCAAATATCATGGAGGCTGGCTTGGAAACCACATCAGCCAATTCCTTTGGGACGCCGCGATGCAGCTCATCAGGTCCCATAGACTTGTATATGTTCAGGTCCCTCAGGTGGCCTCAAACCTGATCTTCTCTTACAATGGGAGGGACTTTGCTCCCCCAATCCCTGCCTTGCAGTCCATCTGCTCAAAAGGTGTGGGAAGAGAGGGTGACAGTGAATACAGAAGCAAAGAAGTTGCTGAGTACCTCAGCCTTCTCCTTGTACATTGTTAACAGTTTGCCAGCCTAAGTGGGTATGCTTTCTTTGACCTTCCTTTTCTGGCTGACATACCTGAAGAAGCCCTTCTTATTTTTTGTATGCCTTGCCAAGTTCTGCTCCAGCTACACCTTGGCCTTCCTGAACCCATCCCTACACAACCGAGCAGCATCCCTATATTATTCCCAGGATACCTGTCCCTGCCTCCACTGTCTGTGCATTTCCTTCTTGCCCTTTAGTCTGACCAGTAGGTCTCGACACATCCATGCTGGTATCCTGCCTTCCTTCCCTGATTTCTTACACTTGTGCTCTATGGAAAGTGTCTTTAAAGATCTGTCAGCTCTGTTCTGCTCCCTTGACCCTGAGGACAGTTTCCCAGGGGGTCCCATTGACTAACTCCTTGAACAGCTGGAATTTTGCTTTCCTAAAATATCATGTCTTTCTTCATTCCAATCTTCCAGTATAATACAACCTTCAGCCATTCCAGTGGCATCATATCCACATGGAGCAGGAGAGTTGGGTCTAAATGTCCAACTCCTGAAGTTCCCACCAACCTCAACAGCATAGTCAGCAGAATATAATTATTGACTCTTAGTTCGTTGCTATGTTGGCACTTTGGGGTGAGGGATGAACCTTACCAGGCTTCTGTACATCAGGCAGAGTGCCCTGCACACATAAGAGCTCTTCTGCACGTGATATTCTGCCCTACCTACGGCTGCTCTGCACACAGTATGATATACCCACAGAAATGTCCAGGGTGCTCAGGGTTCATCAGCCCATACTGGACTCTTAAAGGGGTTTACACACGTCACTGATAGCAGTTTATCAGTTGTGTATGTGCACATTCAGTAGGTCCCACAATGGGAATATATGGGCCTATTGCTTTCAAATCAGTGAAATGACCCCCCCAGTGATGGGTCATTACACTTCGTGTACAGAACTGTGATGCACACAAAATCTAAATGTACAAAACCTGCAAAAGTAGTATAGCAAATCTAGAACAAGAAGAAAAAGGAGTTCTTTGGAGAAATATTTGTGGGAATAACTGTTTGAGGAAGCACGTAGTATAACATTTCCCAAGTTCTGCCAACCTCAGTCCTATAATCCAGTCAGCATTTTTGTACTACATCCTTTCTGCTGCTGTCTCACCTTATGCTTGGTTTGCAAACCCTTCACCACACATTTTGTTCTCTTTGTTCTGAGTCATCATAACACCTAACACAACAAGGACACATGTTGACTAATCTGGCAAGACACTATTTGTTGTAACAAGTGATGATTTGCTGTTAGGTCTAATGCATGCTGAGCCTCAAAACAAATCGCATATGTATGTGTTACTGCAGTTCTTCGCTGATTTATAGCAGCATAAAACTAGAGTCAGCTTGAAAACACCGACATCGTTTATATCATCTCAGGAAATAAAGTTTAAGGCAATGCTTTGTACATCTCCCAGTGCTGTCTGGCTTGGCGGTTCAGTGTGTTGTGTAAGACTGGTATGTTGTGGTTACATGTGGAAGATTTTTTTACTCAGTTATATGTGTGTGCTGGTTTCAGTCAGGACAGAGTTAACTTTCTTCACAGTGGATGGTAGGAAGCTCTGGTTTTGACCTGAGGAAAGCACCGATAATATGTCTTTTTAGCTGGTGCGGGGGAGTGCTTCCAAATTGCCCAAATTCCAGGTCTTCCCCAGATTCAGATGCTGCAGCTGCATTCCCACAGCTCAGACAGCCAACCCACACTGACGGAAAGGGGATTGCATTCCATAGCACGGCATGCTTGTTGCATAAGCAGGGAGTGGGCTCGGGGACCACAGCTCCTTAACTCTTCCAGTAACTCTTTTGCTGGTGCTTAGCTCCTTTGTTAGCTGCTTTGTTAACTACTTAGCTGGCTCGTTCATTAGTGAGCTGGAAGTGGGGTAGCTTGCCTGGCTCTGCTGTTGCTCATGGGTTCACTTGGACTCTGCTGCCATTGCCCTAAAGCTCCAGCTCTCAGGCTCCGGCTGTGAGTCTCACTGCTCGGGACCTGGCTCTGTATCGGACACCAGGTGGTGAGCAATTGTATCATATGTTCTATTTTCTATTATTTTAATTACTTATTATGAGTAGTATTGTTAGTATTATTAGTATCACTATAATAGTACTTCTTATTCAATTATTAAATATTTCTTATCTTAGTTTTATGAGCTTCCTTGTTTTTTCCTCCAACTCTCCTCCTTCGCTGGAGGAGGGGGAAGGTGTGTGAGCAGCTGCGTGGTACTTTACTGCTAGCCAAGGTTAAACCATGACAAAATGTATATCGCCTCTACCTCTCATGCTACAATGCAGCTGAGAGGATATTCACTACGATGCAGGGGAGCAGGAAAAAGAATCTGAATACCTTTTAAATCACCAAAATAAGTCTTAATTAGGACACTATTACATTGAGCAAATACTAATCTTCAGTATTACATCTGATGGACTGTAATGGAGGGTAAGGCCACTTAGCACTAATTTGAAGCACTCAATAGATGGAAGGACTGGAGCCTACAGGCTTCATCCTGCTACAGGAGACAAGGGCAGTTTATGTCATTAAATACAGTGGGAGCTGTAGCAAGCTCCAGACAACCCCTCCGAGGTCATCTGGAACTGGAAATCACTGCTTTCTCATCTCCACCTAAAACTGTAACCAACTCCAAAAAACAAGTTTACAACCCAGTGGGAAGAATCCCACATAAGTGAATTTAAAACTGTAACAACTGAAACTGATGGGGATAAATTGGGTTAAAACATGACCCAGATAACACAGCAGGTTTCCATATGATCCAGAGGATTTCAACAAAATGCTTGCCTTTTGGAGATATGCAGGTGCTAATATTTGGAGGGGTGTGACAATAAGTATGAACAAAATTTTTTGAAACATTACATGCTGCCTCAGAATCTAATACCTTCTATTTAGTTGAGGGTAATAAATATATATTAGCAAAAAGGGTGTGTGCTTTTCTTATTCCAAAATGTTACATTCTATTACATTTTAAAAAGGAAAAAAAGATAAGAGATCACCCTATAGGTATACCCCAGTCTCCAGAGGAGAATGTCATACCAACTCATTCTTCTCGGTGTTATTAGCTTAGGAGAGAGCTTCTAGGTGAATGACATCACATCTAATGATCACATTAATGTAGAACTCATTAATTAAGGATGAGATCTGGTTTTATTCACTTCTGGTGTTGGTTGAATAACCCATGGCGTTTCTTTAACAAGAAAAAGGTATTTCTTGCCTCTTCTAGTAAAAGAACAAAAATGTACATGCCATATTCTTATATAACCATAAATCAGAATAGCTTGACAGGTATCTAGTAGACTATAACTATTTCTAAGAACAATATGCACCAAAACATAGAACAGCCTTGTGTGATCACAGAGTTCCTTGTTGCTGCATTGAAAAATTCATGTAGCATTTTTTCTGTGTAAAACACTTAATTTTCAAATAGTGATATTGGAAGAGACTTATCCAAGATTATTTTTTTTTAAAGCAGAGACCAATTTTCAAATTTGCACAAGAATTTAGACTTCCAGTTCTACAAGAGATAGGGTATTTTACCCCTAGTTTCCTTCAATAAATATTACTAACTTAAACATTTTCAGACTCATTTGAATTTGTTTCAGCAAACTCATAAATAATACTCACAGATAAATTCAAAGCTGATTCCATGTTTAGATAGTTTTTCTGAAGGAAAGAATTGGTAGAATTGGCAGGCTAGATTTCACTCTTGCTCGTGTCAATTAGAGACATGCAATGCAACCAATTATATTTATTTAATTTATAGCAGCATTCATGGAATAGATCTGTGGCTCAAAGAGTTTTACTTCTACTTTTTTAGCAAGACTAATTATAAAATCAGAACAAAAATCTCACTGACTGTACCTTCTAACACAATTAAATAGGCTATGTGTCTTAATAGAGGGAATCACACCTCCACAATATAAATTCTGCACCCTGAATCCTAGAGAAGTTTTATAATTTTGGTTTGATCTCTGTGGCTTAACCTTATCTGTTGTTTTAAACACAGACTTTGTAACAGTCTTATTTTTCCATGGACAATGGGTTCATTACTAAATCTGCTCACCACCTACATACGTTATTTTACAACAGCACACTTATTCCTAGTTGTGTCTTCCAGTAACAGCCAACTTAATTATAAACAGATACACCTGATATTACAATGAGATGCATACATCAAAAGGACCATCACCTTCTGCTGGTTTGGCAAAATATATCTGAGAACCACACAGGAGGGACTTTTCTGACTGCCTTCCCTATCCTGCAATGGGATTACCCCAACGTAGGTTTTTGTTTCCTAATGCTTCAGTCGTTGTGTCACCAATGCACCATCAGTTGAAAAAAGAAACAAAACCTTTAAACATTTGCAGACCCATGGAAAAAATCCAGTAACAGGGTCCATTAACACAATTCCACCATTTGACATAGCAATGTTGAGAGGATTGTTTCATATAAATACATGGGTAGGAAGGCAGGTAGACAGGTAGGTACATAGAGAGATTGATATATAGGCAGGTAAATATATGCATATATTCAATCAGCAATTATATTTTGCAACAAATCAGCTGGGGATTGTCTGTATTTAACAGTTTAATGCATCTGGTAGTTACTCATGTAGGGAAATTACTAGAAATGAAAATAAATTGCTTATTATACCCGGTAGAAAAAGCACCTAAGATTATATATCTCGTCTAATTTACTACTCCAAGCAAAGTGCAACGTTAGTGTTCAAACCTGACAGACACTTTAGTGAAAGAATATGAGCTTTTCTCTTTGGTCCCTCACAACCAAGTGTTCTCCAAATATTTTTTGAGTAGAACACCATTACCTTAGAGGGTTTCAGCAGAAAGTGTTTTAAGCAACTGCATGATACTTTGCAATAATCAAGACAACTTTTCCCATTGGCTTTCAGTCAGGCCCATCACCTCTTTCCTTCCTCTGCTATTTCAGTTTCTTGGAAGGCTGCCGCTACTGAGGGGGCGGGTAACTATGGTCATTCACTAGATGAGAAAATCAAGTTTTCTAACCTTGAAATTGGGATGCAGCTCAAACGGACCTGACTTCTACGTTCTTTTTTTTTTTTTTTTTAAACAGTGGTGCTCTCCCATCTAAAAGGACGAATTCAATTTCCTTTCAATTCAGCCCTGTTAGCCTCGCCCTGAGCAGAATTAATAAATCCGCCTATAATTTATTAAAGTCTTTCACAGTTCTCCACACAACCAGCTCACATGGCATGTACTTTTAAAAAATGATTCTGTCACCTGGAATGAGAAGATACAAATAATGGACAAAACAGGATCAGATTGACTGTGTTTAATGACTAAACTCCCAAGAAGCTTTATGCCAGGCATCACAAATACCCTCATGTTTCTCCAGAGCTGAAATAAAACCCTGACTCACGTATGACTGCTGATCCTCACCTTAATTAATAACATCTTTGAATCAGAAAAGCTGTGCGAAACAAGGGGTCTCCACCTCGCTCCATTACAGAGCATAGCTCTTGAGAGAAAGCAATGAATCACTGTGAACCTGAATCTCTTGCAGAGGTCAGATAATGGGTAGAAACACAAACACCATATTACCACCTAATGCTGTATCACAAATCTATTACAGAGATTATTCTTGGGCCACACCTTCTTCTGTGGCTCTTCGGATCAGCAATGATCTTCTTGGAATCAGTGGCCTGTCGATATGAGGAGTAGGAATGTGGCCTCCAGCTTACTCAGCTCTTACACTGCCAAGCAAAAAAAGGGGTCAGGATGGAGTGAATTAAAATATAGATAAATATGTAGCAAAATACCATGACATATGATAGTCATACAGGATCGGACGCTTTCCCCATGCACCAGCATTGAAGGCATGAAAGGAATCACTGAAAGAAGGGAGAAGGCTTTTGGAGAGGTACCCAAATCAGAAATGAGCAGAATTACGTGGCGTTCCAGCTAATTCACAGTGATGGTAAGGTTAATTTATTGCTTGTTCCATGGCTGTATTTCACATTCTGCATAATGGACCTGGCTACCTCTGTGTTGCATGCAAAAAGGAGGATCTTTCTGCAGAGCAAAAGGTGTTACACTGGTTGTTTGAAAAGGGGCAACAATCCTGTGGATGACATATGGGGAATGGATTGTGCCTTCTAGAAACATCTTTTGACAAATGCAGGAGTAAGAAGATAAAACCAAAGATCACTTTTCAAACACACATTCTCTCTAGCTGAGCTAATTTTAAATTCAGTACTATAGAAAAGTGCAATAAATTAAGACAAAATATAAGAAAATTATAGAGGTATTCATTGTGTCCCTGCAACTAAAATGTGTTGAAAACAGACCTCAGGGTTGAATTGGCTGGAACTGGCTTTCAAAAGAATAAAGCACATTCACTGGTCCTACAATAAAACCCAGAATATGAGTGCTGCATAGTGAACCTTTAATTTTTCTTCTTAAACAGCTGAATGAAACGACAGCTACATCATGTCATTCATGTTTGCCCACACTACTTAGAGTGAAAGGCAAAAGCAGCTTTAACTTCAGACCCTCCCTAAATCTCCAGTTAAAATAAATAAGCTTCTTGCATGTAGTTAAAAATAGATGTTGTTTTGAACCTGTTCATTAAAGCTGTTTATTTGCGTATGTGCTTCACCTCTGTTTATTGTGGAAATTTCAGGAATAAATATATATGTATATATCTATCCCTTTTTACATTTTTTTTTTTTTTTCAAAATACATTTTATATTAAGATCTTTGGAGTGTTTTAGACTACTAGGATTTGGGTAGTTTTGCAGTGTGTGAATTCTTTTAATTAAAAATAGTATAAAGATTCATTCATGCACTTCTTTTTATAGGCAAACAATGGACAATACTGTGAAGAAGCACAGAACCACAGGATGGCTGAGGTTGGAGGCGTCTCTGGAGATCACCTAGTTCAACCCTCCCAGCTCAGAGAAGGGTCAGCTAGAGCAGGTCATCCAGGACTGGGTGCAGTCAGGTTTTGAATATCTCCAAGGACAGACACTCCACAACCTCTCTGGGAAACCCTTTGACCACCCTCATAGTAAAAGGGGTTTTTGTCTTGCATTTACATGAACTTCCCCCGCCCATTGCCTCTTGTCCTGTTACTGGGCATCACTGAGCAGAGTCTGATTCCATCCTCTTTGCTCCTCCATTGGACATTTATACAATAGAGTCCCAGCTTTTTCAGTCTCACCTCATTTCGGAGATGCTTCTGTCCCTTCATCATCTCTGTGGCCTTCCTCTGGAGTCACTCCAGCACACCTGGTCAATCTCTCACTGAGGAGCCCAGAACTGGACCCTGCACTCCAGAGCAGAGGGGAAGGATCATCTTTCTTGACCTGCTGGGACTGGTCCTCCCAGTGCAGCCCTGGATGGTTTTGGCCACCTTTGTCACAAGGGCACATCGCGGGCTCATGGTTAACTTGGTGTCCACCAGGACCCCACCAGGACCCAGGTGTACTTGATGCATTGTTCTTTCTATTCTTCCATTCTTCTTTGTTAAAAATATTCTCCCTCCTCCCCATTGTAGTTTGAAAACTATATTGAGAACAAAACAAAAGTAGGAGCTCTAAAAGATATAATTTTTATGAAGTAAAGGGCTTTTTATTAACGTAGGCTGATGCAATTAGCCCCTTCACTGTCTCCAAGGACAAGACTTTAGACTTCATTTCCTTTACCTGCTACGGCAGGTCTCCAGGATTAACTAAAACATCTTCACTGCTCTAAACATTCTTGCTAAGTGTTGATGGGAATAGTTTGGAGAAGGCAGATACACACAGGCAGTGTGAAAACCAAAATAAATATGTTCACAATTTCTATAAGGTATGTGAATGGGTTTTTTCCCCCTAAGCACATACTTTCCTACTGTGACATCATGATACACATCTTGACTTACTGACAAAAAATTACTCAGGAACTTCTAAGCCTTTAACATGTCATGAGGCTTAATTCACAACAGAAATTTAAGGAAATTTAGGTTTATAGTCCTGCAAAATGGGGTTTGTATTTGGCACAGTATTAATTTTTAGAGAAAAACTAGGGAATTATTTTGGAATTTGATTCCAACCACCCTAGGTTTCACAAGAAAGACAACAGAAAGCTGAGATATAAGGTTTTGACTTTGACCTATGTCTTCTCTCTTTCTACATCTTGCATTATGTGACATCATCCCCGATAAGGTTTGCACGTTTATAAACCCAAGTACAGATTTATATTATTCTGTGCTGCATGCTCGGCTGTGCCTATCAGCCGATTAAGAAATTAATAGGGTCTCAGTATCTGTCATTGCTAATTTTAAACAGGAACAAGGACATGCCAAGCCATAATATTGATGCATTTGAAAATATGTTAATTGCCTTTCTCATTATTCAGCCTACTTAGCTACTTTCCAATGCTACTTTCCTAAATAGAAGTCATGAGAGATATTTAACATTTTAAAAACCAGGTCTGAGTTCCTTTGAAATGTTAGCATTTTTGTACTAATTGAAAAATGGGTTTCATGAGGATTTTTGTAGAGAAATCACCAATCAGAGACAGAAGTAAATGTACATTTGGTACACACCATCAACTGCTTTTCAACCTCAGTGACTAAGAAAAATCAGCTATCTGAGCTCAGCAGAAGTGCTAACTATCTTTCAGCACCAGCAGTTCTCAACCTGGGTTCAGAACAGCTGCAAACAGGTCAGTCACACTTCTGTTGCGAAATACCTGTGGTAGCTGTGAAATGGGAAGTAAGCAAGGGGGTGAAGTTTCTCCCCAGCAAGCCTGAGTGATCCCTACTAATGCTAATATAGGCATGCCTGTGCAGTAATGACTCTATATTCCCCTCAGACTGCAAATTGACAGTCTTACCGCATATCACAGCGTATAAGGAAGTGTAATGAATATTAACTGTGATTTAATGCATTATTTTCCAGTTTCTGGAACCTGGAATGCTGGATGGTCCCATGCCATTTTAGCTTTTGTGAGGACACTGGGTTGGGGTTTGGACGCGTGTGGAGAAATAGCTCTTTTGACACTGAGATGTCAAGTCCCCATTCTGATATTTCATTTGTGGCCTGCAGTATCTTTTGGACTGTCTGAGATCTTATCATCTACCCACATAAAACCAAAAAAAGTTCCTTTTCAAGTGATGAAGACATGGCGGCCTTTCAAGGAGGAAATGTCTACCTGATAGTGAAGGCGAGCAAGAGAGAGGCAAAGGGGGTCGGTGGGGGCGTGGGGGTGTGCGTGCGTGCAAAAGCTGATCATTTTTGCCACTTGTACTCTCTTCAAAATGACTGACAATCATCTTGTGGGCTACAACTCCTTTGTCTCTGCTCCTCGCCAGGTTTCTGTACCTAGACCTTCTCTGACGCCAAAGGAAATTATGTACTCAAGAGGTGCAGATAAAACTCACATCTTAGAACACCAAAACACACCTGTTTTGCACTTATTCATAGACACAATACTCCAGATCACCAGCCAAAGACAAAGAAGAACAAGGAAAAAAAAAAACATAATTGAAGGAAGAGATAGAAGAGGAAGATACGGGTTCAGAATTTCAAGAGTGGGGAATTTTGCTCCTGCACATTGTTCTCAGAGGAAATCAGTATCCGTAAGCTAGAAATTCTTTGTGACTTAAACATTTAGGCTCGGATTTTCAAAGAAACCTTTGGGTGACCTGGCACACGATTCCTAACAAGTTGTATGTAAGATAATCAATAGCTTCTCAACAACTATCCATGCTATGAGTGACAAGGGTTGCTCTGCATGTCTGTAAAAATAAGCCTGGGGTTCATTATTTTTGGAAAAAAAATAGAGATAAAATCCACGTGCATAAATACTACAGTCCATGTAGAGGCATGCATCTTCTCTGAAGGAAGAAGAAATTCCTAAAAAGCAAGAGGAAAATAGGGAATCGGCCACTTTACCTGTGGTCTTACACTAGCACCATCCCAGCAGACTGAGATGGTTCAACTCAGACCATGACAGAGCAATTGAAATTGCAGCTGCCGAACAGGAGTGCACTCAGGGGCACTCCCAAGCCCAACCAGACAGTGCTGGTGACTTGTCTCTGAACAGCTGTGGCATCTTTCTGTTGATTATACAGAGGTTCTTATAAAGCTGATCTGAAATTGAGTTTAAATTGCTTTCTGGCTCCTGCTGAGAAAGGCTGAACCATTCCTACTCCATGTGGAGTTCAAACGGGATTTCTGCCTGACTGTCGTGACAGCGAGCATCCAACACTGGGTGAAGGACAAGGCTTGTATCTGATGCTGCAAGAAGGTCTCTAATATTCCATGTCTTTGGAAAGCATATGCCCAGATTCCTGACCCCCGGGGGACTTTGTGAACGGTCTTGCTGGACCCCTGAGCCAGCCCTAAGTCAAGTCCCAGATCTAGCCCTCAACTGTGTGTAGAACAACACATTCTTCATTTTCTCAACCTATGGAGGAGAGGAAAAAGAGAAACTCTTGTGAAAGGGGAGAAATTCCCCATGTATGCCTTAGCAGAAATGTTGCTGGAGTTTGCCTGAGTTTGACTCCCTTTCCATCCTTTAGAGAAAAAATAGAATGAAAATCAGAGCTTCTCACTTGTCAGAGATCCAAATGCTCCTCCCCTCATCCACCTAGTGCAGGCATGAAAACTCCAGAGGCACGGTCCTGGGATACTCATTGGACACCCTTTCTAAAGCCACGTTATACCGACAGACACACATTTTGCATAAAGCCTTGTCTCCAGTGACAAAGTGAAAGATTCGTTTCTTCTTTTGCTGCAGCCAGGGCTTCACACTCTCAATTTTGGTAGCCCGCGGCAAGCACATTTAGTGTTCTGGTTGGTAAGTGCTTGACTCAATTTTTAAGCAGGAATAACAAATATTTGTGCCAAAGAAAAAGCTGTGGCCAGTAACAGCAGTAACTTTATACTGGGTGCCCCAAGACTGATTCAGCTGCAGTCCAGAGCAGCTGTAACGCAATCAACAGCACTGACCTGTGAAAGACAACGTCATTGTAACAGACACTGCAAACCAAAGGAGCCCAATAAAGATGTGAGGACAATGAAATGGGAATTGGAAGCATTAAGGGACGGAAGACAAAAGAAAACGCAGATCGTATCTCATCCCTGTGCCACACTTCTTATTAATACGAAGAAAGAACTCGTGACAAATCATCCCTCATTCATTTTCCTTGTACACAATGGATGCCTAATATATCTGGTCACCGATCCCCGGCGGTAATGATGCAGTAAAGAACATACACCCATAACAGGGAGTATAATGGCAGGAACACTTTTGAGTCTCCCTCTCCAAACCGAAACCTGTGTTATTTGTAAGAGAAAGAAAGAAATATCTATATTTTGCATTTCACAAAGTTTAAACATATGACAGGAAGCAACACTTGCATTTTAACTTTTTTTTCTTTGCTCTGCTCCTGCACATTTTTTTACCTATAGATGAAGTGAGTTTGCATAGGATACACCAAGTTTTGGGAGTATCGGCTTCTGGAACTATCTGAATCAGGTGTTTAGTTCTGTTATTCCTTCCTCTCTAGCTGATACGTGGTGTGTGCACCAGCAGTCGAGGGAGAGGGTAGAGCCTCATCCCCGCTCAGTGTTGGTTCACTCTCCAGGAGGCAGCAGAGAACGACATGCAGCCTCTGGAAGTGAGGGGACCGAGGGGCAAGATTTTACGGGAAGAGCTACCTGAGGTCTAAGCTGTATGTACCATTCTAAAATCTGCTTTTCCCACCCTTAACACCCAGAAAGCAAGAGAAGGAACACAGGCAGGAAAGAACCGCTTTCTAGTTTCACAGTCTAAGTTGTATGTGCTGTTCTAAAGACTTCTTCTTCCACCCTGGACACCCAGAAAGCAGAAGTGGAAAAAAGAAGAAGCAAAGTCCTGTTTTCTAGTGTCACAGTTACTGGTGAGGATGGTGTGTTCTTACTTCACATGATCCAGTTCACAGAAGCCAAAATGGTGCCCGGACAGCTCCTCATGAAAAGAAAGCGCGGTGGAATAGTCACGCTTGTTGCTATTTACTGAGGACTGGTGAGTTAAATGAGTACTTAACCTGTGCTGATATTAGAAGTGCCTTGTCTTTCCCAGGATGGCATCTCCCGTAGATCCTTCTCCAAGGTTAGCACCCCTCTTTGGACACGATTTCTTCTATGGGTGGTGCTGATGAATATTAACCATGTACGTGGGGCCCAGTGGCACCAATTAGCTTTCAGATTTTACATTTATAAAACATGCTGATATGCTCCAACTGTAGAATCTCTCACATAGTTACATGCAAAATATCTGAGTTATTATTTAACCTCAGGTGTGATCAAATGGAGAAAAAACATGGCTGTAGGATATTCCCTTTCTCCCTCAGGTGCTATATTGTTGCATGTTTTTAGCTATAGTAGAAGGTTTTCTGGTGCTACAGTAAGCAGAGTCCTGTGATGTAAAATTAAAAAAAAAAGAGGCTTGCATAACATTTGGTTCAAGCGCAAGCATGCAGCTCCGCACACACTCTGGAGACGCAGTGTTTCCGTTTGCAGCACACAAAGTCCAATCACAAGCCCGGTAACAGGAGCAAATGAACTCCCCACACCCAAGACGTGAGGCAAGAGGTCAGGCTTTCCGGGAGCAGCATCACCTGGGACAGCAAATCAGAAGGAAGAAATCAGAGCAGCTCCTCACCACCAGTGCTTGCATTAAACCAAGCTGTACAGGAGAGAGCTTACAGCTGTATTTTACTGCACATAACCAGCAGTCCTGACAGGACCAGCAGTGTTTGTCCAAACAGGAGGAGAATACACCATGGAAAGGTCAGGGAAGAGGAGAGCAGAGAGGAGCACATTCCTAACAGCATTTTTGGGTGCTGCCCCAGCACCTGCATTAGATTTTGACATGGAAATAACTAGAGGAGGGGTGATGTCCCCCCTCCACAGACCACCAGCTCTACCACGGTGTTACTTGATTCCTACCGTTTGTGTTAGAGTAACCACAGGACTCCCCAGAGGGGACCAGGGTCCTGCTGGGTGCAGTGGGATGCACAGATAAAGTCTCCAACCGGTCACTCATCCAGGGGTTGCCAGATACAGAAAAAAACCCCGACCTTTCAGTTTCCACTAATTGTCCAGGAGCCAGGACAGACCCCAGAGCCCTGGCAGAGCTGCAGAGACAGGATGGATGCTGATGTGCAACTGTGCGCACGCTGCAGAAGGGCTGCCCGGCTCAGCTTGCTGCAGCCGTTGAGAGGAGCTGGGCTCCCTCCCTGCTGCGTAACTTGCTGTTGCTTTCTCACTCTGGGAGGAAAGAGTAAAAAGCTAGTGTTTTTCCACTGAAAGAGACACAGCACAGGAAGAGTTAAAATAAGAAAGCCTGAATGTTTAATCTGCCAGAAACATATGAGAAGAGCAATCAAATCTGGGATAAGTAGCTCCGAATGAGGTATGCCTGATTGCTTTAGGCCATGCTGTTTGTCAGTCTTTTAAAATTCAAGTCATTACCAGATGCTGATCTGCTATAATATTGTGATATTTTATCTGATTACACTTATCTGATTGTGCCATATCTGCTATTTGCCTTCCCATTTTTCCATGTATATTAAATGCAGGTGGTTTTATTATTCAGAGAGCTAGAAAGTGTTGACTGCTCTGAATATAAATGGGGATATTATATCATTACCTTGCTCTGAAAGCAGAGCCATTCAGTGTGTAAATCATATGCAAGGTACCTAGTGGAGACACAATAAACCATAATGTCTTGAGAGAGAAAGCAATGAGGAAGGGATAGGGAGATAAAAATTTAAGGCATTGTTAAAGAAGGATAATCTTCATAATCCTATTTAGTTCTTTCAAACCACCGTTTGTTGATAATATAACCTTTATATTCAAAACTTTTTTAAGTTCATTAAGTATCTCTTGGTGAAGTTACTGCCACATGGAACACTATCAATAACGGGACTGAATAAAAACAAGATCGCCAGCCAAGCATGCATTTTAGCTGCTTTCAAAAGGAGGCAAAAGAGACCCACATATTTCTGCAAATGCTCTGTGGGCCCTTCCTCTCCACACCACAAGGCTTACTGTGGGTACAAGCTTCAGGATTACCTGGAGAAATGTGCAGGAATCACTTCCAGCACATCTGAAAAGCAGATCAGGATAGCAGAGCAAAGGGATTTCATCTGATAACAATATGCAGATATAATAAAGTTAATCTAGGAACACCCTTTTGCTTACAAGCAAGATTCCTTGATGATTTCACTGTGATAAATTGAGAGCATGATGAATACCACTGTTAGGATGCTTAGAAGTGTTACTGAATCACAGAAAGGCTGAGACTGGAGGCACCTCTGGGCATCACCTAACCCAACTCCCTTGCTGAGCTAGCGCAGGTTGCTCAGGACAGTGTGCAGCTGGAATTTGGGTATCTCCAGGGATGGTAGACTCCCCAGAGCCTTCTCTTCCCCAGGCTGAACAGTCCCAGCTCTCTCAGCTTGTTCTCACAGGACAGAAGCTCCTGTCCTTTTATTATCTTTGTGGCTCTGCTCTCGACTTGCTCCAGAATGTCCATGCTTCTCTTTTACTGGGGAGCCCAGGACTGAGCATAGCACTCCAGATGTGGTTATCTCTAGATGTTATTTCCCTCTTTTGGCTTTTTTTGCATAACCTCTCGCGATCCTGCTCAACCTCCAACAGCCCTGACATGACAGATGCAGGTAAATGCTCAACAAACAAGTAAAAGCACAAAACAGCTAATGCCTCCCATCACTGCCCCATCAGTTCTGCTTCCAACAGTTGGAAGGACAACAGGGGTGTCAATAACCCCCAACAGGCACAAAGCAACCCGGCCACACCTCTGTTTACAGTAATGATTTCAGAGAGCATGGCTAGGAGGCCAGAGGGAGGTGGTGCTGGTGGAGCGGACAATAACTCTACGTAGAGCCATACAGCCTTACGAAGACACTGCAAGGAGGTGCAGGGGAGCAGGTCATGTAGAAGGCAGCTGGGGTAAACCTCTGTAGAAACAGAGCAGACACCACCTCCTCAGAGAAGGACAAATGCAAAACGAAAAATGAAAAAAAGGAGGGGAAGGGGCAGTCAATGTAAGAGACATGGATGAACTGCTCAGAGACCCCAAGGTTCAAGAAGTAAAAGAAGAAAAAAAAAATTAACATGAGAGGAAGCCAGAAAGATTGAAGGTTAATTTAGCCTTGCAGAGGAAAGTGTAAGGACAACAAAACAAAAGCAAGGATGAATCTAAGGTGAGAGAATTGAGAGTGAAGGTGGCTTGGAATCTGAACTGAGGAAAGGGTAGATTAGGGCCATCCAGAGGGAGCTGGACAGGCTGGAGATGTGGGCCTGTGCCAGCCTCATGGGGTTCAACAAGGCCAAGTGTAAGGTCCTGCACATGGGTCGGGGCAATACCAGCACAAGGACAGGCTGGGTGGAGAATGGATCAAGAGCAGCCCTGAGGAGAAGGGGTTGGGGGTGCTGGTGGCTGAAAAGCTGGACATGAGCCAGCTGTGTGTGCTGGCAGCCCAGAAAGCCAACTGTATCCTGGGCTGGATCCAGAGCAGCGTGGCCAGCAGGGTGAGGGAGGGGATTCTCCCCCTCTGCTCTGCTCTTGTGAGACCCCCACCTGGAGTGCTGTGTCCAGCTGTGGAGCCCTCAGCATAAGAAGGATATAGAATATTCGGAACAAGTTCAGAGGAGGGACACGATTGGAGGGCTGGAGCACCTCTCCTATGAAGAAAGGCTGAGAGAATTGGGGGTGTTCAACCTGGAGAAGAGAAGGCTCCAGGGAGACCTTATTGCACCTTCCTGTACCAGAAGGGGGCCTACAAGGAAGCTGGGGGGGACGTTTTACAAGGTCAGGGAGTGACAGGACACAGGGTAGCATGTTTAAACAGAAAGCGGGGAGATTTACACTGGATATCAGGAAGAAGTTCTTCCTGGAGAGGGTGGGGAGGCACTGGGACAGGTTGCCCAGAGAAGCTGTGGATGCCCCATCCCTGGCAGTGTCCAAGGCCAGGCTGGATGAGGCTTGGAGCAACCTGGTCTAGTGGAGGGTGTCCCTGCCCATGGCAGGGGGGTTGGGACTGGATGATCTTTAAGGTCCCTTCCAACCCAAACCGTTCTGTGATTCTATGATTCGTCCTGGGACCAGATCATCAAGTTCCCAAGTGTGTCTTTTGTACACGTGCACAAGCATTCAACTAATTTGGAGGTGAAAGCAGCAAAATGTTCTCAAATACACTTTAAGCAAGCAGAAACAAAGAAAACTGTGAGAAAGGGAAAAAAAAAAAAGGTAGACATAGTACTCGAAGTAGTGGTCAGAGCCAGATGGACAAACCATTGCCTTAAATGCCTCTTTCCTGCATCCTGACTGAGTTTGTCTGCCCAGATGATTGTCAGCACAAATTAACAGCCTAATGACATTGATACACAGGCCTGGGCACTTGGAGTGTACTGCCAGTTTTGATGGCATATGTGTGATTCTGTCACGAATATCACAAAACATGTTGTTAATAAAGCCGCTGCCCCTGGAACCATGTGACACAGGGAAATTCTTGTTTTGTGTTCAGATTTCAACAGTAAACTTTTTATCTACACATCTGAGAAGAAAATATTGAAGCCATCATCCCAAGGTTAAAAGAGCAGAAAGCAAATATAAAGAAATTCATGTTAGAAAACACATTTTTAAACATTTTAAAGAATGTCACTTTCAAGATTTTTTAAATCCTGGTTCATCATGCTTGAGCTGAGTTTCACTCCTTTTTCAAATCTGCTGGACAGAAAAGCTAACACGTGCCATACTGCTTTTCCAGGGTAAATAACTATCATCTTGGCAATCACCCCCTCATACTTATAAATCTGATCAATAGAAAAACAGGGAGGAAAAAAACTATGCACATAGTTCCAAAACTTCAAGAACTGATGGATAAAAGCAAGGTCTCTGTCCACAGTATAGAGGCTTCTGCATGAAAAACACTTGTCAGTAGCACTGAACTAGGGTATTTCTAGAACTTTTTATTTCCTTGTATTAGCAGTTCTTCAGAGAAGGGACACAGGGTTTGCCTGGTTTCAGAAAGCCACGGGTTGCACTGGCACTGATGCTCATTTCATGGCTCCTTGGTTCTAGCACCAGACAGAGGATTTAAATATCTAATGCAATAAAACTTAACTGTTTTTTCCTTTTTTTTTTGACTTCCAATATTAGGGGGTAGAGGGAACGTGGGAGTAGGTGGCCTATGTGTGGATGCTGGTGCATCTTTCAGTGTTTTTGTGAAAACTTAACCCCAGAACTCACTCAAATTTATTTGGATAAAACCCAAACTTTTCCAGAGGCTTAATGGCAGAGTCGAAAGGTGAAAGATAATGGTGTAAATTTTCAAAGGTACACAGATATTGAGGGAAAAAAAACTGTGTCAGGCTTGGTTTTATTTAAAGCCCCTCTTCGTATAGTTCTTTTGAGGGAATAGATATTACATTTGTGAAAGCTTCAAATTATACTAAACATAGAGGAGCTGCAAACACCAGTTAAAGCAGAATAAAATCAAGTCTTTTCAAGAGATTAGAAACACAGATTGATAAGAATAACAGAATAAAGCCATTTTCCCAAGAGAACCGTTTAGTACAAAGCTCCTTATCTGCCGAATTTCCACAGGGTCACAGGCTTTCTTGGCATGACACCACAAAGACCTGGGAAGCTAATATAGTAATGGGTGGACTGATACTAGACTTATTGGTAGGAAGAAGACATTTGACTTCTGTGGGTTTTGGATCCCGCCCTCAACAATTATTTCTCTTGGTGTCTAAGGAGATTGGAAGAGGAAGCTGGACATTTTTCAAATGACAGTGGTGGGCACAGAACAGTTTATTGAATCTTATTTGTGTTAATACATAGTCAATTGCTTTAGAGTGGGCATGTATAAATGCCACATGATCATACAGTCCAGCCAGAAACACAGAATCATAGAATCACAGAATGGTTTGGGTTGGAAGGGACCTTAAAGAACATCCAGTTCCAACCCCCCTGCCATGGACAGGGACACCCTCCACTAGACCAGGTTGCCCAAAGCCTCATCCAGCCTGGCCTTGAAGACATCCAGGGATGGGGCATCCACAGCTTCTCTGGGCAACCTGTCCCAGTGCCTCCCCACCCTCTCCAGGAAGGATTCCTTCCTAATGTCCCATCTCAGTCTCCCTCTTTCCGTTTAAACCCATTACCCCTTGTCCTGTCACTCCCTACCCTTGGAAAAAGTCCTCCCCAGCTTTCCTGTAGCCCCCTCAGGCACTGGAAGGCTGCAGTAAGGTCTCCCTGGAGCCTTCTCTTCTCCAGGCTGAACAAGCCCAAGAAGTCACTGAAGAAGTAAAATAAAGCAGAAGTAAAATAAAGTAAAAAAAAAAATCCCCATTGCCAGGGTGCCATGGGGCCAAGGGCTGCTGGAGATGGGAGCACTGGGAGTAGCCCTGGGGCTGGCAGGGCAGGATCTGGCAGCCAGGATCCTCCCACAACCCCATCAGGGAGCAGGGCAGGTGGGGGCCAGCCAGGGCAGCCCCAGGCATTGGGCACCTCGCTGGGGACAGTGATGGGTGAGCCGGGACATCAGCCTGTGTGGAGGATGAGGCTCAGGCCCAGTGAGGAGACCCAGGGTCAGGCATAGCCCCAGGATTGGAGTTTGAATTAATTCCTTTGAGAAAACACTATCAGAAGCAAAACAGCTTGCAGAGGTTTTGCCTTTCTCCTGCATTAGTTTACATGCTAATTCCTGTAATATTTCCACTAAAAATATAACTCCGTTTTGATTGTTAATGCTGCAGGAGCAAAACAACAAAGAGAGCCCATGAAGTTGTTCAGTGCATCCTGCAATGGTACAGTGAAGCCCCTCAGGCTCAGCGACGCGAGACCTGGGTGGCTCCCAGTCGAGGCCCACACATGTGTTCCAGCTACACGCTGTGAACTACCTAAATCCTACACAAGTACATGTATATTAACAGAGCTTTGAGATGTCAGGACACAGCGCCATGGGCTTTTTTCCCAGAGGAAATGTCAGTTTATGGAGTTCCTGCCCCAGATACTGGGTCTGTGCTGCCTCTCGTTACGCTGGCACAACGGTGTGTACCCACTGCTGTGCCCAGGGAAAGGCTCCCTGGAGCCCTGCTGCAGGACTCTCTAACCCAGGTGTCTGCTCCAGGGGAGAAATCAATCTTCTCAAAGGCTTCAGCACTGGTTTCAGCTTTCATTAGCTCTTAAAAAGTCTGGCGTGAATTTGCGTGGCACAAACTTACTTCATTACTAAAGAAATACATCCCATGTTGCCCACGTCCTCCCATCAAGAATACATAAGCATCCTTCATTCCCGCCCTTATTTAGAATTTTTCCACTTGCAAATGGAAAAATTGCAATGTCCGCCAAGTCCCTCGTAACGCCCGGTCTACTGCTCTCTCTCACCCCACTACTATTGAGAGCCATATTAAGCAGACAGGAAAAACAAGAATTTGGCATGGGATCTACAGTGCCCACCCACTCGCTGATGAGAAGGCAGGGAGAAGAGAACTCTCCTTCCTAGAAAGCAGACAATGTTCTTTTCACGGAATGAAAACGTTACGTTGAAGAGAATGTTGACAGCCACTGATCTCATCAGTACTTGCCATGATTCGTCTGTGGCTTTTCTTCCCGGCGTTACTGTGCAGAGACTTCATCCATCCAGTCTCCCATGTTGTTTTCCAGTTACTACACTCCCAAGGATGGCCTTTCCTATCTCCATCTGCTGGTGAAAGAAAAGGAGAAGCTTCTCACTTAGGTACGTACGAACATACACACATGCTGTGCACACGCAGGAAACAGCAGTGGGGTGCTTTTACTTCTCTTTCTTCACATGGAAACAGCCTATTATACACGGTAAAACCTCAACAAGTCTGCTTTTGCTGCATTTCTGAGTCAGAAAAACTTGCAGTCCTGCAATAATAGCGGGCCTGAAACTGAAATCAACCCTCAATTAAATTTGGCAGTATGACCAGCATACAAATCTAGGCTTAGGGAGCTGTTTCTCATTCTTTGCACAAGGCCACTGCAAATCATATCCAGCAGGGCACTCATTAGCAGTGTCAGCAAAATAAATATTTTCAGTAACAAAACCACATCAGACGACAAGGAAATATTGAGTCAGGGCATCACAAGGTATAAACCGGCACAACACTGTTCAGGCCATTATTATTTGATAATCTGTAAATGCATGTTATGCAAACAGGGTGGAGACTGATAGGCTAGTCATTGGGAAAAATTTGGTCTCACGTGGAATAAGAGGACATGCTACAGTGGGGTGACATAACACAAAAACTCCAAGGTGGAGCGTGCCATTCTTCAAGGAGGGGGGTGGTGAGCTGCTGCACTCTCCCTCACTTGTCCATTCTGTACTGGTAATGATGTAGACACTTCCATAATAGAGATTTTTTAATGTTATTCATTACTTACGCACTTCGTGATCAGCTTTTCTCTTAGCTTGGACCTCTGCACCATCTGGGTACGGAAGCATGTTCTGAACACCACTGAGCCAGGTACCTACTGCAGGAGGGCTTTGTATTCTCGATTTTGAGAAACACCCTGCTGCCCTAACAACTTACGAGAGCATATGCTTCCAAATGTAAATGCATATGGGATTTTGCCAGTCCTGTGTTAAGAACAACGTGGTATCATAACACCAAGAAATCAGACTACCAATTTTGTTGGATTTAATAACCTAGGTCACTAAACCAACCTATTCTCTGTATAAAATAATGTATCCTCCCTCTTTCTTTTCATAATATATATATATATATAAAGCACCTGTTCAATCCTTTTTTCCCCACAGACCAAAAAGTATCTTAACAATCCCTAGTTGCTGCCAATAAAACACTTGCTGGCTGCGAACAACACAAATCCTCTCTGTTCTCATTAACCGAGGGAGAGATTGGGCTCATTAAAACTAGGCTGTGCTTCACAAGCAGAGAAGGGAGAGAGGAAGGGTATGAAAGGGGCAGGGTTAGGAAAAGTGTCTGCTAGGTAAGGATGCTATTTGTAGTTGTTTTCCTCCATATAAGCCTCAGGATTACCCCAAGAACCGGCTGCACTTTTAAAGATAAAAGAGAAATTTCTAGTTGTCTGGGAAGGGCAGTCCGAGAGACCAAAACACTGCTAGCAGAAACCTCCGCAGGGAGACTAAGCCACAACCTAAAACCAGAGAGATGGGAGCAAGGAGGTATGAAAAACAGGTGCAGTAAAAGTGAAAAAAGACAAACTACTTTGAGCACGAGTGCCGAGACGACAGGCCTGCGAAGGTGCACAAGTTACGCCGTTATGCCAACCTGATTAGTGTTTACCGTGACTGCACAACAGCCCTGGCCTTGAGGGTAAATCTACAGAACCAACATTAATGTGCTGAAGCAATTAGCAGAGTCTGACCACAGGAGAGTGTCACTTTCATCCCACAGATATGAAAGAGGTACCTCTACCACTACCCAACACTAGACTGAGAGCAGAGCAAGAGACCACGCAAGGATCTCAAAGAGGATGCCTGATAAACATTTTCTTGGGAAAATAAAGAGTAAGATGGGAACCTTAAGCCTAACTCAGAGCAGCAGCTAAAGAAGGCAGTCACTCTAACAGTCAGCATGACACTGCACGAACGAGTAGCTTTGTGGGCTGAACTTCAATCTCTATGCACAGTTGCCCACCTCAGTAAGGGAGATGATAGGGCAGGATCACCGGGAGACTGTGGATCCACAGGGCAGTTCATTCAGATCCTCATTCCTTCTGAATGAAGAGCCTGAAATTAGGTAGTGAGCTTTTTCATGATAAACCTGGTTGATACATGGGCATCCAAAAATAAGACCAAATAGCTGATAAAAAATGCTGAGAATGCTACATCCAGGAAGAATGTAATTTATAATGATAGAATGATAGAACGATAGAATGGTGTGAGTTAGAAGGGACCTTAGAGACCATCCAGTTCCAACCCCGCTGCCATGGACAGGGACACCCTCCACTAGACCAGGTTGCTCCAAGCCTCATCCAGCCTGGCCTTGGACACTTCCAGGGATGGGGCATCCACAGCTTCTCTGAGCAATGCATCCCAGTGCTCCCCACCCTCTCCAGGAAGAATTTCTTCCCGATATCCAATCTAAATCTCCCCACTTTCAGTTTAAACCCATTACCCCGTGTCCTGTCACTACAGACCCTTGTAAAAAGCCCCTCTCAGCTTTCTTGTAGCCCCTTCAGGCACTGGAAGGCTGCAATAAGGTCTGCCCAGAGCCTGTTCTTCTCCAGGCTGAACAAGCCCAACTCTCTCAGCCTGTCCCCATGGCAGAGGGGCTCCAGCCCTCGGAGCATCTCCGTGGCCTCCTCTGGACTCGCTCCAACCAGTCGAATGTGGGACACTGCTGCAGGGTGAGGTGCCTGAGTAGTAAAACCAAAAATTATCAAGAAGCAGAGAAAGGAGAGGTAGTTTCTGGTTGGCATGAGTGCTAACAATAACAACATAATCTTTCTAGTCCTGATGTCCCTCCCAGAGGGACCAGGTCAGCAGGAGAAGAGTTCAGCAGGACCCCCATGCACTTGGGGAATGAGGACTGTGCAGCCCTGTCCCAGGTGGGCAACAGCCCAGCAGCGAAGCCAGTGGGGCCACTCTGGGGAGAAGGTCCTGGTGGGCAGCAGATGAGCAGGACCAGAGGGGCTGGAGATAGGAGAAAGATTTTCCCCCCAAAAGACAGCTGGACAGTGGGGCCAGGCCCAGGGTGGGGTTGCTGTCCCATTCTTGGAGTGTTTCCAGCCCCCACAGGATAAGTCCCTGAGCCCTGCTCTGGGACAAGACCACCAAATGGAGTGGGGATGGAGACCACCAGAGATCCCTGCTGGCTTGAAATATCTTAAGAAGTTCCAGTGCTCCCAATTCAAGGACGGTATCAGAATGCTGGGGAGGATTTCTGGAAGACCTAATTAAGGATGAATTAAGTAACTGGAAAAGGTGCAGTGCAGAGGGAAGATCTTAAGGATCTCAATCTTTTTACCTCATTAGAAGCTGGTTAGTGGACGCATTGATCACTGTCCTTAAGTAGCACTCAGGAAGCACAAAACTGATAACAGAGGGCTCTTCAGTCTGCCAGGAGAAGGTACAACAGGAAGCAATGCCTGAGACAAAGAAAGTCTCAGATAGAAAAAACACGGACATTTTTTAAAATTAACATAATTAAGTATTTAATTTGTGGAAATCCTCTAGTTTCAACAGAATGTAAATTGGCTTAATTACAGATGGCATTTGGGCCTTTCATTCTGGGAGCCTCAGGTGTTGAATAACATTTGCTTTCCAAAAACAATTAACACAGGATAGAGTTTTTTCTGACAAAAAAGTAAAAAAACCGAAAAGGCAAAAAATCAGCTGTTGACTGAGAAGATGCGAAAATAAACTGTAGGAAGAAAGACTATAGAGGAAAAGAAACCTAAGCCCAGTGGAGACTGAAGTACAGAGTTGCACAGGTGACAACTATAGGTTGACATTACATGGAAGATCGAGACTTGTAGCAATTCAATTAATTCTGGCCTTCTTATGATGGCTCTGCAGGGTTAACAAAAACACACGTCATCAGCAAATCAGGCCTTAGGCCTACGACTTTGCAGCGCATAACAAGAAGGAAATCTGTGTGGGACAGGAACTACCTTTCTGTGTCGAGAAGGCATTATGCCACTTGCATTGCCGTCGGCCAGTACCACCAGAGGACAGCTTAGGGTCTAACAGCAGCACACCCAACCCTGGATGCACGTGCAGAGCAGTCCGTCTTTGTGTCCTGGGCTTAAACCAACGCTGTGTAGGGCAGAACCGCGCTGTGCAGTTCCATGACAACCAGGTGGAAAGGCGAATCATGGTCAGATAAATGGCAGAGACAGACAGCAGCCTGTATATGGTTAATCTTTATTTCTAAGTAGTACAAACACAACAGGAGAGAGCAATAAATACCCGAAGATGCACTAACAATACTTGCAGGTATAAAGCACAGGTGTCCGGGAGAAAAGACATAATTAATGAGGAATTTCAACACTGCATGCAGGTCTGGTGCTGAGCTAGCAGCAGAAGCTACGGCCAGCACTGATGTCGTAGCGGCGTTAAGAATATATTACAAACAGTGAGTTTTCAGTGTGATCAGGAGTGTATTTCCTGACCAAATCAGAATCATTCCTTTACTAGCAAACAGTTCTCTGTATTACAGCCTACGTTGGACATTGCTTTAGTTAAGTTAGGGGGTGTTAGCATGATGAGTGAATGCAGAAAAAAGGTCTGACAAGGGACACTCTACAAATTAATTCCTAGTAGGTGTGGTTTCTAGTCCAAAAATGTTCAAGGATGCCTTCCAGGCATTGAAAACGCCTTTCATAACACATAAGCAGCCAAGTGGCAAGATTCATTATATCTAAAAAGCCCAGTACATTTTAATTCCCCCCTTTCCATTAATGTTTCCTAAGCGCTGCATGGATAGCTCATGGGGCAGAGGCGGAGCTGTTGTGGGCTGTGTACCGTACCCCGCAGATGGTCAGTGTAAGGTGCCTAGCGAAGAGCCTGCCGTACGACCAACCCCTGAACTGCCACCACCTCCTCTATAAGCATGTTCTGCCAGCTGCCCCAGTTATCTTTGATAGAAATGAACAGCTAGGCTTATCACACCCAGTATCCTGAAGGGAATCCAGTTAAAGAAAAGAGCAGAACATCAGTACAACAAATGCAGTGCTCCTTCAAGTTAAGGTAGCCCCATAAATTTCATTCTGGCAGTATCCCTTCAAGGCTACTCTATCATCCCGCTGTTGGACGATGTGATGGGAAGGCAGAAAGCTGGATCTTTAGCTTTTCTTGTTTCTTTCTTGCTTTCCAGTCCCCGTAGCAGTGACCCCGTGTGACGTTAGTAAAACTGCATGACACATGAGGCCCCTAGAAAACCTTCCCAATGGCGCACTCTTAGAGACCTGACCAATCTGCTTCGTAAGTGGGTATAGATCTGACAGTAAAGCATTTCTGCAAGAACGTGGTCTTATCCTGTTCTTGAATGATGAGTGCTTAGCAGAAACCTACTAAGATCAGGGACTGTCTCCATGATTCAGTATCAACAATCCTTTTTCTGCAAAAGTACAAAAACCTCGACAATCAGCAGTGTTTCCTTCCTACAAAGTGCACTGAATCACTGCAAGATGCTTTCTCGATAACTGATTCTGCAGGGTTTTAAGTCAATGAGCAGCCCAAGTTTTGTTTAATTGCTCCAATTTTATTCATATTAATTCAACGCATTTAAAAGGCTGCTGTGGCTGGAATGGAAAGGAGGTTGTTACTCTATCAAAAATTTCTCCTGTAGGCTGACAAAAAGAAGCTGTCTCTTAACCTGATGGCAATGAAAGACAGCAAATGAATCATTGCTTGAGGAAACCAATTTATTTAGTCACTCTGTGTCGCTGTTATTTATTACTTGTCAGCACATGCTGTTAGTTCAATTAAATATAAAAACCTGAAGTTCTCTTCCAGCCCTCCCCCCACCCCAATTTTTAAAAACACACAACAAACAAGAAAAATGACATGAATCTGCAGTGCTAAAGCACAACCCTTTGGGTTTATTGTGCTTCTCTTGTTTTAATTAAGCTTTGTTTATTAAACTTCTGCATCTAAGGTATGGGGATTATTAATCTTCTTCAGTAGCTAAAGATAAAAGTTAGCAGAGAGAGAGGACATTATAAAAGTACAGTTTAGAGTTCCCTGCTGAGATAGACATAAAAAGAATGAAATGAAGTAGTGAGACAAAGTGTCGATTACAACATTTCATCAGTAAAATACAGGGAGCTGCAAACCGCAAACATTTTCTCCTTTTGGCATACAAAGGAATAGGAATGACATCTCCCAGTTGGTATATACGGGCATGGATGTTATTTATAACATTAGTAGTAGATGTTCACGCCGCCCCGCAATATAATCACAGATGTACAAATAACTCACACACATTTCAGTACTGTCTTGCTCCTGCATCCATGTCCCTTGTTTGAGGCACGGTGAGGGTAGATAACTGAATTTTCGTACCCGTAAGAGGATTCACTGTTCTTTTCTTAACATGGAAAGCCCTCCTTATAAATATAAAACATAAAGTCAATAATATAAGTAATATAAAATCTACTGATCCATAGAAAATCTGGTGTTTGGAGATTTGCTGAATAAAGTAACAATAAATTAAAGTCACTCTACCCAAGACCCTTTTCCAACGTTATAGAAAGAGTCTGAATTGCAATTCTAACCAGGTTTACCTATCGACCCTGTCAAACACCGCCCGCCGATTCCTGACCCTGGTTCCAGTTTTCGGTGGTAAGAACGTATTGTACTCCAGCAGCTTTAGGAGCTGCCATTCTTCACTGACCACAGCTCTCACTTCAGTTAAGTTCATTCCCTCTGGCCTTTTGATATTTAGTGAACAATATGGGCAATGCTACCTTTTTCTGCAGCAAGCGGAGGTATAATTAGGGGCTCGGTCATTCCCTGTTCTACTCCCATTGTTTATGTCAAGGTTCCCACTACAAATTTAAGTGTTAGTTCAGGGCTGTGGCAGTGAAGTATTTTCAAAGACTGGTCTACTAAAAGGCGTTTCAGTCATCCACATCTTTGACATGTCATACTTTTAATGAGACAATAAAAATCTTAGTAACCTTCGTTTCTCCATTCTCAGACAGCTAATGTTTTTATTAAAACATCCCAGTGTAGAAAAAGTGCAAGGAATAGGATTCACCGGACTGCAATGACCCTAGCCTGCAAATGGACATAGGTGCCTGCAGAGCCTCATTATTCTTACTACAGGACCAAGATTTACCAACTGGAGATTGAGTAAACCCATAATCTACTAGTTCCTATATTTCATTAAACGGGTAATTTATCATCACTAGATGATAAGCATCACCAGGGCAAGTATAGAGGCATACTCTCAAAACAATGAAAACAGAAATGGCCACATGGGCTCCCCTGCAAAGCAGATAAAACTATCGAGGATTTTTTTTAATGAATAAGCACATTAGTTAGCAAAACAACTGACGAAGCTCTAGTATTACGTAACCTGACACCAATATTTGGCCAGAAGAGGCATATTTGAATGGCCTGAATTCTACCTAAATCCTGATACCTCTTTCTTTACAGGGTTTCTAGCTCTTCAGAGGCGCCTACACAACATGAAAGAATAGGCTCTGGAATTTAAAGGGAACTTAGATTGCCCAAACAGGCTCCCACTATGGTAAGTGCTACCTAGGTTAACTTCCTGGGAACAGTATTAATGTCTTTATAGCAATTTAGTACAAAGATAAATTCCATAAGAAACCTATTTCCTTAGAACACCCTTTTTTTTTGCACAGTTACACAAGAAGGCAATCTGTTAATAGAGTAGCTTTGATCCACTGAGTCTTTAAAAGGGTTACTAGAAACTGAAGACAAAGAAGACATTACCTGCCTTTACAACGACAGGAGGTCCCTCCAGTTAATTCTCCGATACCGCAGCCACTCAAGTTTCTATATACTTCTGGGTCTTGATGAGGCCTGGAAAGCAAGTTGGAGAAGATATCAAGCAATCTCAGTTTTGCTTGGGATACAGAGTAGATGTCTTCCTAAAAAGATAGCTTAAGGAGTGCCTGTGTTTACAAAGCATCCTATAACCTGTAGTGATACAGGAACTGGTGCAGCCAAAGAACTAGGACACTAAAGAAGCAGCACTGGTATGTACAGCATATAGAAATTCCCCTTTATGGAGGAGAAAATGCTGCAGTTGCTGAACCTTGATGAAAAGCAACCTATCTATCCCCACTGAGGGCAAACTGGGCTATGTGTGGGCTAACACACCTCCTAGGTGTGAGGTGCCTGAGTTAGGGCTGAAATAACCAGGGTGCTGGTCTTTCAGCCCTTCTCAAAACAGTGAGAGCATTGCTTCATCCTTAAACTTCAGCGTTTCATCTACGTATATATATATAAAACAACATTTCCTTGCTCCTACCTTCTGTCTAAACTGCAAGTCATTCCCCTTTGCTGTTCTGCTCCCATCCCCTTTTCTATGTAGGGAAAGGTAGTGCTTACAACTTGTTTACACAATCTGGGTTTTGCTCTTTGAAAGGGACATTGTTGAAGCAACACAGCCACCTAGTGTGGATGCAATTAAAAAGCTTAATTTCCATACAGCCATGAGACACTAGCTTTAACCAGACTGCCCACGGTAACAATTACAGTGACTTTGCTTAAAAAAAATGTAACAATAATCAGAAGTGTGCAGATTGGCAAATTTAACAGCTAAAATAGTTCACATCTGGGGCAGTTCAGCTCCCGTTTTTGAGCGAATACCTGCGTCACTTCAACAAGACAGAATTAAATCACGGACTTTCATTCTGATGCCTCCTATCTCAAGGGCTGGAATAACCTGAGGTATCACTTGTGTACGACAATCCAGCACCATTTACAGCAGTTCTGTTTTCACCGCTCATCCTGCTGTGCCAACACAGCCAACTCAATCAGGACCCTGATCCGGGTTGGGAGGAGCAAATGGACAGGATTCCCTTCTTGAATGAGCTTCCTGATGTGGTTCTCTACGTACCCACGTGAGATGCACAACAGCGGTAGGGGAGGGAGGAGACAAGGAGGCAGCCTGGAAACACGTACCCTAACCACAATAGATTCGTAGTTCCTCTCCAGTATTCATATTCAGCTTCAATGTCTTTCCCAGTACTCTATTTCCACCCATTTTTAATGGCAAGTTTCAACAAGTTTAGACAAAACAAGACTCTTCTAGGCGTGTCTCCTGTCCCCTGTTCCTCTGGTGACCTCAGAAGTCTTTGTCTGCATTTATTCCACGCCCAACAGATATGTCTTTGACACAGACATGCACCCAGCGTTCCAGGGAAGTAAAGCTGGAGTCTGAAAACGTAAGAGGGGATGCAAGATCACAGATTCGACAACTCACAGTGTAAGGTATTCATCCAGAACAACTTTGGAAAACCACTAGATGAAAATTCAGTTTTAACCCTGACAACAATCAACAGACCCCATGAAAAAAGATGACATTTTTCCATGTGCCTGAGAAAGCGATGATGTACTGAACCAAAATGCTATTTCTTTTATTATTAACAGAAATGATCACTCATGCTCTACGCTTTAATAATCACGCTATATTTACATTTGTGCTTTTGGGGTCTTACTCTGACTCGAGTCAGTTTGATTCACTGCTACGTGGCTAAACCTTTTTGCCAGCTTCAGATTTTTCTTCACCTTTTATGCATCCTGTTTACATATTTTAATATTAATGCCAAGAAAGGCCCATGAAACATGAGACTCAAAAAAAAAAAAAATTAAATTAAATTTGGCCATAAATAAGGTGAACAAACATTTTATTTTTTCTGCATATATTGCACATTGACTTAGCAATAAACACAAAGGTTTATATTACTGGGACTAAATTGCAGGACTTCATCATCGGTTTTTAATTTGGTGTCTACGCTCCTAAAGTTACGCTGTTTTTCATGTTTCTGCATCAATTAACCACCTCACCTCCCTTCCTGGCTAAAGGGCCTGTTTCACAATTAATCAATTATCTTCTGTGAAAAGGGCACATTTACCAGCGCCAGTGACCTCATAAAGCTAAACCAGTGCTTATCATTTTAAGATGGGCACGTAAATTGCCACGTAACAACCTACTACGCATTCATGTGCACAAAACCTCTTTCCAGTTGCTGCTTTTCAGAAAACCCTTGACGTGCTTTATCCGCAGATGAAAGCGAAGTCATTTCAGCTAAGACGAGCGCTTTTGCAGAGTAATATTTAATAGGAATAACCCAGCAACCATTAACGACCTGTACAGCTGTGACTGTTCAAGGGATCAGATGGTGGAGAGACGCTCTGTCCCATCGCAGGGCTCGCCCTCGGTGGGGGCTGCTTGTGGAACCGTGCTCCCTCCGACACCGACCTCGCCGCAGGACGCCATCCAGCTGCCTCGCCCAGGGAGATGCACGGTGTAGTCCCGCACTGCTCCTGCTCACCACGGCATTTGTCAGCTGAAACCGGTTAGAACAGCAGCATCTCAAATCCTACACGGACCATCCTACGTTCTACCTTTGTATCTACTTAGAAGCAACCTGAACTCAGTGATCAAAGCTTTCACTCACTGTGTTTAGTAATTACAATAATTTTAAACAGCAAAGAACGTATTTTGTAACATGGCTTAAAAAACCCCTAAAAATTATGCAAGGCGCCAAGTCTCACAGGCAACATATTTTTAAGAGCAAGTACCGTAATGAAAAAGAGCGTTACAAACGGAATTAATCATTTACTGAGAAATGCCTGCGATTTGCCTCTCAAAAGTAGCATCTTGAAGCCTAATTAGTGTAACATCAACGCCTCTACACACAAATAATCGATACTTTTGGAGCCACGCCTTTTTATTTACCTAATGCAAAGACAATCAACCCTCCTCCTCAAAAAAGCACTGTAAGGACAGTCAAAATTAAATAGAAAATATTTCTGTTGCAGTCAATATAACCAGGATCTTCTTCCCCACGCTGACCAACACCCAGTGTGTAACGCTTTTTCCCAGCAAAGTGGTTGATCAGAAACTAGCAAAATTATTTTAAGGCTTCATAAATAATTCATGACTGCATTTTACATACAAATTGCCTCTTCCTCCAAGTGAAATATTAAATTTATTTCTCAAGGAACAAATCAAAGAGATATTTAAAAGTGAAGAATAAAACAGCTGTATAATAAATATTTTAAATACACTAGATTTTTTTAACTGCGCAGTGATACGGATCAGTGCAGGAACCCATATTATCCAGCTTACCCGTTTTTAACCTAGGCAGCAATAGTACAATATCCTAAAAATGAAATAGCACTTGCATAATCCAACATGTGAAGTTTGTCTTATGGTATATATATTTTTGTAAACAGCTTAATTGAATTTTCTTGGAATCCTTCTCCTAATTTCAAATTTAATTAGGCTGTAATTACAAATATTTGCCGTCATATGCATAGTAAACCTGTTTCATCTTTGTCACACTGCACAGTAAAGTTAGCATATACAACTTCTTGGTACAGAACTTGTAGTAATAACCTTGGACAGTTCAACACACCTCAAAACAAACTTTTAAAGGTGACCTGGAAAACCAACAGAAAATGAGACTCAGTTGAGAAATTAATGACATATATCTCCCAGCAAGCAGGCAGGGCAGGAGAACGACGTTCCAGTTTATCGTTACTTCCAGCAGCATTTCCTGGCTGTCAAACAACCTCAAACGCATCGTTCTGCGACATCACTGGATGCACTTCGCACATTTGCCTCCACCAGTTCCTCTGATGGCGTAGGAAACGTATTTCTGATTTATGTTCAGCTTTCCTACGACACTCTGTTCTGCCTTCCCCAGGCACGGCTCCCGCAGGAAGTAACGTTCCGCTGTTCAGTGGTTGGTGGACACACAGGGGAGCCACACAGGAGAACGCAGTCGGCAAGGAGTCGCCTCCGTGGGCGACGAAACTGCAGGTGTGGGGGCACCGGTGAAAGAGGAAAGACACAGGTCTATAAACATTTGTCCTGTCATCCAACTATCACCACGCTGTTCATTTTTCACCGATTTTAAGGACTGATTTCTTGTTTATTCATGTTGCTTGGGATTTTGCAAGCCCTGTCAACGCTACGGTAGATCTGGCAAATGAACCCTGACGTGAAAGGAGAGAGGCACACAGCCAGCAACGAGTATTCCTGTTGGCAGAGATACACCGGGTTGCACAGCAGGACTAGGAAGCAAACATCCTTGCAGGGGAGGGTCCACAGCAGGCGAAGTGAGGTACTCGGAGCCTTCAGGATCTAAGTACAGCAGCAGTAAAACTTATTTTTGCTGTCTAATTGTGCTGGGTTCAGTCAGGAAAGGGTTAACTCTCTTTACTGCCGTTACTAGGGAGCTACGTTTCTGGACGCTAAGAGTAGTACTGATAAGGCCTCAGCTGGTGCTGGGGAGGGCCTATAATTCAAGGTCTTTCTCCGCTTCTGATACTGCAGCTGACCCAGACTGACCAAGGCAGTATTTCATCCCATAGTACGTCATGTTCCGGGTCTTGGGTGGGGAAGGGGGTCCGGTAGCCGTTACTCTCCCCATTACTCTCTCCCTTACTCCCTTGCTCACCTACTCCCAGGCACTTGCTAACCCTCTTGCGTTGGCTGCTTTGCCAACTCCTGTGCTGCCTTGTTCGTGTGGGAGATGGTAGGTTGTTTAGAGTTCCTGGTTGTGGTGTCACTGACAGGATTCGCTCGGAATCTGCTGCGTAGGCTCCCGGGCTCCGACCTTCAGTCCGCGGCTCTCGGGCTGCGATCGCTCTCAGGCTGTGGTTCTCGGGCTCTCGGGGTCTGATTTTCATTCCTCAACATCTGGTTGTGCATTGGTCAGTGGGTGGTGAGAAATTGTATCATAGTGTATCATATTGTACTATATTGTATCATATGTTTTATTTTCTACTAATTTTAATTATTTATTATTAGTCGTAAATAGTTCTTATCTCAATTTTACGAGCTTCCTTATTTCTTTTTCCTCCGATTCTTCCCCTCCACTGCAGGAGGAGAGGGGGATTTGTGAGAGCAGCTTCATGGTATTTTGCTAGCCGGAGTAAACCACGACACTAACGTATTTCCACTAGCCTCTGACTTTACACGGAACCAGACAGCACGCCTTGGTTTTGGCAACTGTCTTCCCCTCGTTACCTGCTTTGGTTCTCTGTGCCCACATCACAAGTTCACCAAACATTCAAATGAAGACAACACACACATATTCTAAGTCAGTGAACTTAGCTTTGGAATGGGAAATATATATTCTAACTTACATCCTCCATTTCCTAAAAAATAATACAGAAATGTTGCCGACGCGGATAACTGATTAGTCAGGTGAAATTTGCTCAGGCCACTGCCATCAACTGTATTTGATGTTTCTAATTTAGTTTATAATCAAATTTACACTGCACTATTCTGCTACCACTTTACCCACAATACTGTCGATCCCAGAGGAAATCAATCACACTTTAAGAAATACGTAAGCTTGCTCCTAAAGACAATGCACTTGACAGCCAACAAAGAAAGGGAAAAGGGTAGAAAATGGGTAAAAAGGGAAAAAAGAGAAGGAAAAAAAGGAAGGAGAAAAAAGAAAGTTATAAACCTTGCAAGAGAATTCAAGACAAAACATTTGACCAGAACAAGGTCTGCAGTGACATTACAAAACAGCATGTGGAAATCATCTATCCCAGAGCTGCAAAGCATCTAGTTCAGTTTCTAACTAACAACCACGGGAAAATCAGGAGTAACAGTATGTAAGACATCATTTTACATAACAAGGACCTCATTCATAAACTTCATATCCCAAAACCAATCCATTTGTGTGTAAGTAAACAAACACATAGAGAAATATTTTGATATGCATCTGATTTGCAGCCAAGTATAAACCCAACACTAATGCCCAACAAAATCAGAATTATTTTAATTGTTTTAAGAAATCACAGCAGGAAAATCAATCCTATAATACAATTTACTTACAAAAAAATACCCTTGAAATGGATAAATGTAGTATTATGACTTTAAAACCTTATAAAATATACATGAATAAATTAAACACCTTTTCTAAAAAATCACATACCAAAATTAAATGGATTTTCCTATTTACAGGGGACATGACTACATCAGCTAAATGTTAAAAACTCAGTGTCTTCTGAATAGTCTGATTTGATGCATTCCCCTGAATATTATGCCAAGTATTAAAAAAAAAAAAAGTTCATAGTCAAGAAAAAATTCTGTTTCCTTTATTTCTATTATGACACAAAAGACAAAACAGCAGAGAGTGACAAAGTTAAACGACCAACAGTAGAAAAACTTCAGGCACTTTCATAACTCTGAAAATAACATGTTTCAACTGTTTACCTGAAAAAAAATCCATCCCTTTATGAACTCAACTTTCTAAATATGAAGTATGCTTTTAAGTGAACGATTACTATTAACCAGAAGAGCTGCATTACGATGAGCTGGGCCCCAAGGAGAAATAAGCAAACTCAACTCTCATCACAGAATGTTGACAGCAGTCACATGACAAAAGACCTCTTCAAAACGGTATTTTTAATGAACTACATACAAATGAGTTTCTCAAGTAGTTTAACAAGTTGCTAATAAGTAAAATAGCTGGTAATTTCTAACCACGGGGTCACAAAGAACTCGATTCGCCTCACCTTTCTGGAAGGCACCACGTTCCTGGCATACCGCGACGCGCTGTGTAACTCCTCGAGGAGATAACCCAGCACAAGGAGACCTGATCTCAGTGGAGCATCTAACCACTGGGTGAGTGTCATGGAAGCAGCACGCCGCAGGCAATGACACCAGCTACCAATGGCTGAAGCCACAGGTCAGGATACGCAACAGGGTTTGAATGAGGAATGTCGTACCCAACCCAAATAGACCTTAGCACTGAAGAGAACAGACATCACATCCTTCAAAGCAAACACTGAAAATGAAATCTAAACAATCTCAGGGCTGTTTTTTTACATCACCAGCTTTCATAAGAGCCTTAATAGCTCTGGCCCTCATCTCCAGCTCCAGAAGCTCCAGCTGCTGTGCTGATGGCTGAACATCTTCTGACGGAGCAACGGCTAAGGTTGCTGCTTTGGGTTCCTTCGGGCTGGACTCGGCCAACCCCAGTATCTCATTCACGCTTTTCTCAATGTCCTTCTGAAGGTCGTCTATCTGGCCAGCTCCACTTCGGACACTGCCTTCTTGCACATCTGGGCCATCTTCATTGCAGGGGCCTTCTATGTCACTATCATATGCATCTGCGTTTATGCTGAGGACATCACTATCTTCTCCCTTGCCTGTAACACAAACGTAACCATCACACTCCAAGACAAACATATTTCTTTCCACTCATGGAATTGTTTCTGCTTAGAAGTGTTTCTCAGCACATTAAGAGAATGGCAAAAAGATCTATGAATTTAAGACAACTACGTCTTCTTTTTCTCCTCCAACTTTTAAGCCTGATCTAATTTAGACAAGTGTTAATGCATTTTTATGCCAATTTAGAAGAACATGCAGTTTAGCAAAACAGCAGTACCAGGAAAATTTATTCCATCCTATGGTGTTACATGATCTATTTTCCTAATTAAAATGTCATAAGGTTTTATATCACAAGGAAGCCTCTGCAGAGCAAAACTGATTATTGTTTATTATCTTTAACGTAAATTTAGTTTTCAAAATGCGATTTTGAAAATGACACTTTAAAACAACTTTATGTATTTTACAAGCAGTGGGACATTACAGTCAGGCACAGTACTAAAAATTAATAGAAGCTCCACTAATAGGGCAACTATTTATAATCTATCACAGGTATTTCAGGCGTATTTAACTCAGTAAAAACATGGTGAAAGTTATGGTATTAACTTTTAACACCGGCTACAAGCTGGAGTTTATTAGAAGGGTCAGTGCAATAAAATAAAAGCAAAAGTCCTAACAGAACCTGAGTAACCGTTTTCACGATTTGGCTACACACAGATCATTGCTTTTGGCATATCAGCCTCAGAAATTACCAGTCCTTCACCAACCTTTGTGTGTTTCGACCCTTACAGTAGGATTGGTTTCTACCTACAATGAACAATTTATATTCAGATGATGGTAAAGTTACTGCTTCTAAAGGCTTCATAATTTCCTTCGGTAGTACCACTACCCAAAGGTATGGCTGTGTTCCCTGTTAATTATTAATGAGGGTTTAGAGCTAAACATCTGTGCCTTTGAAACGTGCAATTTCTTACCATGAAGATTCAAAGAAAGTTTATGCTCCTGTGTAAGCAACTTTAGTCTGTAACGATCCTCTATAAATCAAAAATATTATTTGTATAATACATATTCAGACTGTACTGCAAACCCGTTTTTCTAAACTCTCTCCAATTCTCCCTTAAAAACATGTGAGAGCATGAAGAGAAGGGAGCCAAACTCTTCCCAGTACTGCACACTGATAGGACTACCGGTAATGGGCAAACACTAAAACACATGAAATTCCATCTGAACACATGTAGAAACTTTTGTACTGTGAGGGTAGTCAAACACTGGAGCAGGCTCCCCAGAGAGGTTGTGGCACCGCCATCCATGCAACACATTGGAAACTCGACAGCACGTGGTCCTGAGCAACCTGCCCTAGCTGACCTGCTTGAGCACGGGGCTGGGTTCAATGCTCTCAAAACAGCCCTTCCAACCTGAACAACCCTGTGACTCTCGGATGCTTAAAATTAGTATGTTGACATCTGGCTTTAAAAGGTTCTCCTTCACCCAAATGTTCATTTATTTGGTTTTAATTTCTAGTTTCATCCATCCATACCTTTGGCTCCTGAACCTCAGGTCTGCTGGGCTAGAAGTACTGATGGGCAAGGATTGCTCACCAACAACGAAACGACAGATACACCCAAGCAAGCACATCCTCTATGAATTGCTCTGTTTTAATATCAGGCAATCAGAATCTTACTGACATTCAAAATATTAAAAAAAAAGCGCCCATTGGTAATGCAGTTTAAGACGGTAGAGACCTATGGTTTTAATACCTTTAATTATCTTCCTATCACTCGCTTTTCTGCTCAAGATGCTAACATTTAACGTTTTACTGATGGAAAATTTCTGGAAATATTTTCTTAGTAATTCTCCGTAAGAATGTTCCTTTGACATGGGTTTGAGATTCAACACAAACAATTCTGTCCTCTTTCCAAAAAACAAAAGTAATGCATCTTTCAAACAAATTTTTTTGAAGTCTTTGTTTTACAGCACTAATGTTTCAGTGTCTATTATACAGGAAATATTAACGAGTCCAGAGGAGGCCACGAAGATGCTCAGAGGGCTGGAGCACTTCTCCTATGAAGAAAGGCTGAGAGACTTGAGCTTGTTCAGCCTGTAGCAGAGAAGGCTCCGGGGAGACCTTAGAGTCCATTCCAGTGCCTGAAGGGGCTACAGGGAAGCTGGGGGGGACTTTTTACAAGGGCCTGTAGTGACAGGACAAGGGGTAATGGGTTTAAATTGAAAGTGGGGAGATTTAGATTGGATATCAGAAGAAATTCTTCCCAGAGAGGGTGGGGAGGCACTGGGACAGGTTGCCCAGAGAAGCTGTGGATGCCCCATCCCTGGCAGTGTCCAAGGCCAGGCTGGATGAGGCTTGGAGCAACCTGGTCTAGTGGAGGGTGTCCCTGCCCATGGCAGGGGGGTTGGAACTGGATGCTCTTTAAGGTACCTTCCAACCCAAACCATTCCATGATTCTATTTAAAAATGTAACAGAAAGAATGTGAGACTTTTCTTGAAGACGCAAGTGTGAAGTGTAAAAAACTCCTCACCCACATAGTGAATTGTATTTTCTTAAGTTTTTGTGCAAACGTCTCACAACAGGTGGAAGTTCTGAACAAAGATGAGCAGTATAGATTAGAAAAATCAATTTTTTCTTTGTTCGAAATCATTTAACCCATCAACCTTTGAAGAGGCCACTTTTACTTCTAAAGAGAAAACAAGTAAGGCATTAGAAAAATATTACTTTTTATCAAAAACAACGTTTTAAAATACCTTTCGGTACATGCATGCATTTGGGTTTAATCCATGACCAGTGCAGAAAAACCTTACAAAAGACCTATTTTTCTTGGGCTTTACGTTCCTGTTATCCTGAGAGTGTGGGGGGTGGGAGGGGAAAAATCAATACTGAATACTAAGAAAGCTATAAATGAACTTTGTCTGCTTAAAAAAAAAAGGTGGGGGAAAAAGGAGGGATGTGCAGGGAGGGATTTTTTTTCTGGTCCGAAAAAATCTCTGATTGGTTTTGTGAGCAATAGTAACATTTTAAAACATAACTCCAAGGGCTTTATTGATCAGGGTTAAAGAACTTTTTACTATATACACTTAAAAAAAGATACTCACTACTGATCACAGGCTATAATTTCTCAAAGGATTTAAGTCCTGATTTAGAACTACAGCATGTTACCCTGACGGAGAATGCAATCCTGATTTACGATCTTACATAGTTATCAACCCAGTACCTCCCAGTGCTTGTTTACTAGATTGCAAAAACTGGCCATCGTACTGGTACATGCAGGATATACAGGAGCATACACACCCAACGTCTGTGGCACCTCCAACGTTCTAATCAAAGCTGGCAGGAAGGCAAACTCAAGTCTGGAAACTACCAAAAGCCATATGGAGATTACAGAGAACTTTAGGTGTTTTGTAACATAAATCACACTTTTCAAGCAATAAAAACTCAAAGCCTGAAACATAAAGCTATAAAAAAATCCTCCTCACAGCAGCAAGTACAGAGATTAAGCAACTTGAACATCCACAAATCCATGGGCCCTGATGGGATGCACCCACGAGTGCTGAGGGAGCTGGTGGAAGTCATTGCTGGGCCACTCTCCATAATCTTTGAAAAGTCCTGGAGACCAGGAGAGGTGCCTGAGGACTGGAGGAAAGCCCATGTTACTCCAATCTTCAAAAAAGGCAAGAAGAAGGACATGGGTAACTATAGAACGGTCAGCCTCATCTCCACCCCTGGAAAGATGATGGAATAGCTGGTTCTTAGTGTCATCTCAAAGCATGTTGAGGAAAGGAAGCTCATCACAAGTAGTCAGCATGGATTCAACAAGGGGAAGTCATACTTGACCAATCTGATAGCTTTTTATGATGGCATCACTAGATGGATGGACGAGGGGAAGGCAGTGGATGTGGTCTGCCTTGACTTCAGCAAAGCTTTTGACACAGTCTCGCATGGCATCCTCATAGCCAAGCTTAGGAAGTATGGACTGGACCATTGGGTGGTGAGGTGGATTGGGGACTGGCTGGAGGAAAGAGCTCAGAGTTGTGGTCAATGGGGCAGAGTCTGGTTGGAGCCCTGTGGCTAGTGGCGTCCCCCAGGGGTCAGTGCTGGACCCAGCACTATTCAATATATTCATCAATGACCTGGACAAAGGGATAGAATGTCCTCTCAGCAAGTTTGCTGGTGATACCAAACTGGGAGGAGTGTCTGCCATGCCAGAAGGCCGTGCTGCCATCCAGTGTGACCTGGAGAGGCTGGAGAGCTGGGCAGGGAGACATCGAATGCAATTCAGTAAGGGCAAGTGCAAAGTGCTGCATCTGGGGAAGAACAACCCCATGGGCCAGTACAGGTTGCGGGTTGTTTTGATGGAGGGCAGCTCTGGGGAAAAGGACCTTGGAGTCCTGGTGGGCAACAGGATGACCATGAGCCAACAGTGTGCCCTTGTGGCCAAGAAGGCCAATGGCACCCTGGAGTGCATTAAGAAGAGCGTGGCCAGCAGGTCAAGGGAAGTTCTCCTCCCCCTCTACTCTGCACTGGTGAGGCCTCCCCTGGAGTGCTGTGTCCAGTTCTGGGCTCCTCAGCTCCAGGAGGACAAGGAGCTACTGGAGAGGGTCCAGTGCAGGGCCACTGAGATGATGAAGGACCTGGAGCACCTTCCATGTGAGGAAAGGCTGAGAGAGCTGGGGCTGTTCAGCTTGGAGAAGAGGAGGCTGAGGGGGGATCTTATCAATGCTGATCAGTATCTAAAGGGTGGGTGTCAGGAGGATGGGGCCAGGCTCTTCTCAGTGGTGTCCAGTGACAGGACGAGGGGCAATGGCCTTAAACTGGAAAACAGAAGGTTCACCCTGAACATAAGGAAACCCTTCTTCCCTGTGAGGGTGACAGAGCCCTGGGACAGGCTGCCCAGAGAGGTGGGGGAGTCGCCTTCCCTGGAGACTTTCCAAAGCCGCCTGGACTTGTTCCTGTGTGATCTGCTCCAGGTGATCCTGCTCTGGCAGGGGGGTTGGACTAGATGATCTCTAGAGGTCCCTTCCAACCCCGACCACTCTGAGAATGAGAGATGAACAAACCAGGGCCTTCTTCCATCCTAAGTAGTTTTGCCCTGTTCCTACTGTGACAGTAACTTCAAGATTAATGGAAGTCTTAGATGCAGGTTCATCTATTTATCATACTATCAAATTAACTTTAAACACTGTTGTCTCACCGATACCTTACAAGACACTAAGTATGTTAAAGATCAAAAGAAACGGGAATCAAGAGGGTTAAGAGGTGGAATTTCTTGTCTCTTGCTGCATGATGTCAGTCAGTCAATGCTCAGTCAAGCAGCATTTCCATGGAACAAAAACACAGGTGCATCAATGGATTGTGGTTCAAAGCCTGAAAGTTAACTTCTGAGCATACTCATCCTAATTCACTGCCAAAAAGAAGCTTTGTACTGGGTCTGGCTGTGATGCCGTTAAATTTCTTCACAGCAGCCTTCATGGTGCTGTATTTTGGATTTGTTTTTGAAACAGTGTTGGTAACACACCAGTGTTCCAGTAACACAGTTCCAGTACTCCAGCTAGTGCTGAACAGCACTTCCATAGTCTCAGGGCTTTCTCTTGCTCTGACCCCTGACACACCAGTGTTCCAGTAACACAGTTCCAGTACTCCAGCCAGTGCTGAACAGCACTTCCATAGTCTCAGGGCTTTCTCTTGCTCTGACCCCTGGGGAGTAGGCTAGGGGTGGGCATGAGGTTGTGAGGACTACACAGCTGAGCCCAACTGACCAAAGGGATATTCTCCACCACATGACACTGTGCTCAGCAATAAAAGCTCACAGAAAGGAGGAGGAGGAAAGAGGGATGTTCAGGGTTATGGCATCTGTTTTCCCAAGTAACTCTTATGCATGCTGAGGCTCTGCTTTCCAGGAAGTGGCTAAAAATCTGGTTGCCAATGGAAATCCGTGAAGAAATCCCTTATTTTGTTTTGTTTCCATGCACAGCCTTTGACTTTGATAGAGGGACCTGGACAGGCTGGAGATGGGAGCCTGTACCAACCACATGAAGCACAATAAGGCCAAGTGCAAGGTCCTGCACATGGGTCAGAGCAATGCCAAACACAAGTACAGGCTGAAGAATGGATGGAGAGAAGGGCTTGGGGGTACTGGTGGATGAAAAATGGGACATGAGCCGGCCATGTGCGCTGGCAGCCCAGAAAGCCAACCATATCCTGGGCTGTATCCAGAGCAGTGTGGCCAGCAGGGTGAGGGAGGGGATTCTCCCCCTCTGCTCTGCTCTCGTGATACCCCACTTGCAGTTCTGCATCCAGCTCTGTGGCCTCCAACATCAGAAGGATATCGACTGGTTGGAGCGAGTCCAGAGGAGGCCACGGAGATGCTCCAAGGGCTGGACCCCTCTGCCATGGGGACAGGCTGGGAGAGTTGGGCTTGTTCAGCCTGGAAAAGGGAAGGCTCCGGGGACACCTTACTGCAACCTTCCAGTGCCCAAAGGGGCCTACAAGGAAGCTGGGGGGGGGGGGGGGGGGGGGGGGGGGCGGTTTACAAGGGCCTGTAGTGACAGGACAAGGGGTAACGGGTTTAAATTGAAAGCAAGGAGATTTAGATTGGATATCAGGAAGGAATTCTTCCTGGGACAGCTTGCCCAGAGAAGCTGTGGGTGCCCCATCCCTGGAATTGTTCAAGGCCAGGCTGGATGAGGCTTGGAGCAACCTGGTCTAGTGGAGGGTGTCCCTGCCCATGGCAGGGGGGTTGGAACTGGATGGTCTTTAAGGTCCCTTCCAACCCAAACCATTCTGTGATTCTATGACTCATTTAATAAACTTCTTTTATCTTGACTCATTTTTTCTTGCTTTTCCTCATCTGATCTGTCTCCCTCACCCCACTGGGGAGGAGTAAATGAGTGGCGGGTGATTGCCTAATGCTGGCTGGGGTCACCCACCACAGGACGCCTTTTGGTATTGGTCACATGTTGAGTAGAAACAAAATATTAAGTCATTCATGTCTGTCCCAGAATGGTATGTATGCACCAGGAAGCTGGGCAAAGACAGCTTTTGTCTCATTCAGAATTTGGGACAGCCTCCTATAATAGAATGTTCATACAAGTTCCTTGTCCTATAAACTTTGAATTAGCTGATGGGCTTTATTTCCCTTCTTCGCAGTTGTAATTTTTGCAGTAGTAAAGATGATGGTTGGCATTTTTCATGATATTTTCCATTTTGATAACTTTTACGTTTTCCTTCAGCCACAGTTGTGAAATTCATTTTAGCACACTTAATTCCATTTTTTAATTTTATTTTGTTTATCCTCTTATTCCCTCTTTTTTCCCACAGCATCACAGGCTACAGCTCAACAGAATGATTAGAGTTATATTTTTAAATTCATATTGATATTCTCAAAAGCTCTTTAAAGCTTACATCTTGAGTGGAACCACTGTTATAGCCCAAAGCCATCGTGATACTCTGGTTGATTAAGTCATAAAAAACAACAATGAGGCAATCACCTGCCACAGTCATCAATTCCCTTTGATAATACAAAAGTGGAAGAGATATGCAGGAAATCTGTCAGTTCTAAGGTCACTCCATATAGTACAAGCACTATTTAAAGCATTCCTCACAAAGCCATAGCAACCTGCTCCTAAAAGTTTTGATGCTCTCATTATGACTCTACTGCTCCATTTAATTCCCCTCACTAATTACTTAAGAAAAAAACATGCTTCACAAAACTATTCCAAGAGACATCTTTTAGACAACATTCTGAATTGTGAAATAGGAGTTGCAGGAAGCATACAATGTTAGATCTTCACAGAAGAGAAATACAGCTTTTAAGAATTTGCAACATTCTTTGATTGGAAAAGCTATTTCTGATGTTACTGCATACCGCTAGTTCAAATGAAAATAAACAGACCGAGACAGAAACACCTAAAATTCTAGCGCTCCGTGTACAAAGTAATACTGGCAGTTGTTATGTGGTGCTGATTTAATGACTGGAATAAAACAAATACTGCTGCAGGTTAAGAAGACTGCTTCCTTACGCAGCAGGGACTCAAATGTGTACCACTAAGTTACCTGATTTGCATTTTCTATTCTGCCAATCACTGCAGTACCTGAATGTCTCACCCATTACATTTTTGCATTTGAAAAAGAGAAAATATACAAGACAAAATGTTCGTCCTCAGAGATCCAAAGATTTGAGCATGTACTTCCGCTGTCACTGACTCCAAGTGAAATATGCCAGCTATCGGGAGTGGTGGGCGCTAAGCACCATTCCGCTGGACCTCAGCTCTGCACAACCTAATAAAGCAAGGTATCGTATATCAAGACTGAACAAAATGTTTAAATTACAAGCAGTCCTGTGGCAAACAATTATTATAATTATTTTGTTCCAAGGGTAGTTTTCCATGACAAATGAGAACTAAAATAATTAACAGCAATTAAGAAGAAAAAACAATTTTTATGAATGTCAAAACAGAGTACTGTAGACTCTGGGGATCATCTCAACAGAAAGTAAATCTGACTCTTGAAGAATTCAGCAAATCATAAGAGCAGTATTAGCAATCACCTATATACCAAGAAATTGAAACAACTAAAGTTCCTCTTGAGCTGAAGAACTAGATATGAAGAGCCAAATGAGCTTTCCAAGAGCTTCAGTCATGTTCCAGAAGCTAGACTCTGAAGAGCTGCAATTGGCATCTAGCCATAGAAAACTCTCCAACCTCACAGAAGTAAGAAGCCAAAGTTCCTACCATGTCTTCTTCAATGTTCCCTTTGCCTTTTCTTGAAGTGGGCCCAAGGGAGAGGCTGTAACCCTACGCCAGCTGATTTCTAAGAGGATGATTCTCTGTGACTGCAGCTACTGTTCGAAAGAGAGCTATGAGTTCACTGGAGTTAGTCACTGCCCAACATCAAGAAGAAAAAATTTCAGCTTTCTCCACTACACACCTTGTTTTGATTCCTGACCTTCCAGCTTGTTGTCATCTCTCAGAGAAGAAGTAGAGTCTATACTGTTGTCCTGTCTGGAAACAAATAAGAAGTCATTTTAATCTATGTCTTTTACAATTTAAGAGAACTTTTCTAAGAAACGTTTAACTTTAACTAAAGAAATTACGTGGCAGTAGGCCAACAGACTAGCTACAGTATGAATAAAGGCAAGAGGAAGGCAGAATGCTGATCTAAGCACTTCGAATGAGCTTCTTTTAACTCTGTCTAGCAATACACAATGACAAAGCAAGTATTTCTGTTACACCGTAGCCTTTCAGCATAGCAATCCTCACTGGTAACTTCTCCCTCATATTAGGAGCTTTTCACTAAAACTCAGAATAAAGTGTGACATAGTTAAATGAGTTGGAAAAAACAGAGTTTCAGTTGCATTCACATACTATTTACTGTTTCTTTTGAAATTAAGAAGTTATTTTCATTAAGTTACCATCACCCCACCACCACCCACCTCTCCAACAGCATAATCTCATCGTTCCATAAAGGAACAATTTTAAAACTTTTTAAAACTAAATGCCACCCAACTGTTAAATCATACTCAGTATCTGCTTTTCTCTATGTCTTCTGTTTAAAGATTTCTACCCTTGACCTGCAAGGTTTCAACTACTTTATAGAAGGCATAGGGAAGAGATACTTTTGTGAAACGCTCACGTCTTTCAGATGTTTTGCACGACTAGTTATACAAACTGTGAAAATACTGTGAAATAGACTGGAAGAAGGAAGGCACAAGGACCCAGAATCACAGGAAGAGTTCAACTGCCATGTTTAGTGAGCATTTTGACAGTAGAATTGCCAATTTCCTTCCCCGAATGTTAATGTGGCATTGGTTTCATACATATTAATATGGAGTCAATGCAACTATCCTGCCTGTGGGAGCTAAACAGCACTATAAAAAGGACAGCAGCATTCTGGTATCACAGATGTAAATATGACGACTTTAACAACTTGTTTTTCAGTAACAGCCTGAAGGCTTTTCCTAAAATTGAAGAGATCTATTTTCCTCATGCTCTCAAAGGTATCTTTCTCCAGGTGTCCAATGGCTATGTCAGCAGAGAGAACACCATAAAGCACTTAGCCATCTTGGTCTGAGAGGCAGAGTTATTTTGATTGCTATTTCCTTTTCTGCAGTATCAAATGCTGCAAATCAACAGACTCTCCTGTTTCTCCCACTTTTCGTACCTATTGCAACACAAATGTGTAGGGTAGCATGCAGCAACTGATAAAGGTGTTTTACAAGTACACACAATACCCTAAAAAAAAATTTTATATGTTCTGCACTTTAAGTAAGGAAACCCCAAAAGAAATGTACTGCCCAAAGCCATTGTAATAAACTAGGAGTAGACTATGTACTGTGATGCATTTTTCTCAGAACTCAGTGGTATGTTTCCTTGCAATTTGCTTTCCTACTTGGTCAACTCAAGAAGTATTTTCCCAACGTTTTAATGTTGGATTTTCCATTCCCAGGCAGGGCTCAAAGAGAAGGAATGGATACAAACGAGACGTCCAAATAGCCATGCTGAGCGGGAAGATCTGTACATATGGCTAACCCCTTCAGAAAATTATTTAAACTTTGACTCTCCAGTGGCAAGGAGAGTTTCCACATTTATTTTCCATTCCAGTCATCAGTCTTGTACTACAAAGGCCAGAGGTGTTGGAAGATGGATTACAGCTCTCACCTGTTAATGTAAAATAAGCCTAGGAATTCAACAAATAAAATTAGGTCTGCTGCATGTGATGGTTTAGACATGTTAACCAGAATCTCAATATTCCTTCTGTCACAAGGGAAAAAGAACACCAAACAGCATGACATTACCATGTTCCATTTGTTAAGTGGATCAAGCAGAGGACAGGCTGTGAGGAAAAGTTTCGCATTTGTATGCACACCCTTCAGGTCAGAGTTAACTGGGACCCACCCCAATTAGCACCCCAGTGAGCCTGCACAACCTAGCCCAGGGCAAACACCCTCCCAGTGCCAGGCTCCAGCTTAGGACCAAAGCCTAACTGGTCCTCTGCTTTGAGACAGTGCCAGACTCTTGGGTACAAGTCCCCACCCACCCCCATTGCTGGGTGTCAGCACAGACCACTAGCTAACTCTGTCCATGATGCTGTCACAGCACATCTTCCCAGAAATTTCAGGTTTTGCCCTCATGTCACTTGCCAAGGCTTATCACACTCAGTCCTCCTGAGTGTGACATTGTCCTGTCTGTCAGGTTATGTGTTTAATGGTGAGCCACCTTAAGCACCAAGGCCCAGAGAGATGCAGAGGAAAACAGCAAGCAGAACAACCCTAGGAACTTCATCAGTGCAGCAGGATCACCCTGCCTGAGTTGTTTGTAGAGTTGTGAATGGAGAGCAACCACTCCGTGCCCTGGGAATGAAACCTATTAAGAGCAGTCAGGCAGAGAAATCAGCTTATAGGCTGAAGGGTGTTATGCCAAGGGGAGCAAGAGGGCCTATATAGGATTTTGGGGAAGAACATTTCAGGATTGCAAAAAACATACTGACAGAACTTTTTAAGGTGAATGTAGGAAGAAGTAAGGCAGCATGGAATGTTTAGAGGAAGAACCAGAGGTGGGGAAAGGGAGAGACTGAGACAGACTGAGAAAGAACAAGCCTGGGGAGAAAAAGAGAAAATAAAGGGCCAGCAGAGCACCAGAAGGTTGCTGGTCAATTCACTTGTCTGACCAAACCCTGGACCTGATCACTACTGTCTGTCCTGCCTTCTAATTGAACTCTATTGCTATACTAACTGTTATTCCAAATCAGAGGACACTATTCTCTGTATATATATATGTGTGTGTCTCCGTGCCAGAAGCTGCAAAGGGGACCACAGGTCATAGGGACCTGCAGGACTGTGCTGCCAGAAACTAGACAGAACGGAAAACATGCACACTTCCTCAGGGAACTTCAATGTCACGCACCAGTGTGGATGCAGATGATTTTATTTCACCAGCAAACCTCAGCCTAGCAAGTAGGATGAGAGGTCTGCGAGTCAGGTAGCAGACACACTGTAAGATCAAATGCCAAATTCCTGAAAGACAGCAGGGTCTGCAAGAAGGCAAATTGAGAGACTATAACTCTGCTAGATATCCAAGAGATCACGAGTGAGTGTCAGCTGCCGGGGCCAATCACAGGTCTGCAGCAGCTATCAGAAACACCTGTGTGCACAAGGAGATCTGAGCAGCAACTGGAGTAGGGATGCAAACCTGCAGGCTTGTATGTCCAAGTGCCAGCAACTGGGAAGAGCAGTGGGTCTGGCACCAGCTGCTGGTCAGCAGATATGGAAGGATCCACTTTGTTGTTGTTAAGCAACTCCTAACCATGTTATACTTAGACACTCAATGTGATATGTCCTGCATATCCCAAAGAGCAAAAGCGGCTTAGGCTGCCCCTAGCCCATCCTCTCTCACACACATGCATCATCATTTTGAACAGAGTAGTCATCTGCTGGTGGACAGCAATGTGTCACTTGGGAAAGTCTGATCTTGCACAAACAGCATCCAGGCAAGAAACATCACACCTTGGTATCACCCTGAGCTCTGATGCCAAACTTCACTGAAGAATTACAATCATCCCTTTGACAGAAAACTCAAGAGTGACCTCTGTGGTTCAAACACTGGCTATGAAAATACCTACATCCATTTTAACAGCCATGTACAAAGAAGTTATCAGTTGAAAAAAATCCCACATCAAAACTTGCAGAGTTTGCTCCTGTTGCCTTGACACTATCACTGATTACAGCAAAGACTACCCACTGTCAGCAAAAGAATTTTTAGAACCCAAAAGCACTTTTACAGCACGTTTTGCTGACTCAGAATAGATTGTGTGGGACCGCACTTCTGGTGAACCTTCACTAGTTCATTTATTAGGCGGGCATTTTGCACCACCTTGTGGCCAAGCCGACGTGTTCCAGTTCTGCTCTCAAATTGTTAACCTTGCTTAATTTGTTTACTAGTGAGAAATACTTTTTTGCTAATTATCTATACTGCGGTATAGGTTTAAGAAAGGGTAGCCCAATGTCAAGTCTCCAAACAATGGGAGCAGGATATATGCTCATCTAAAATTAAGGCACAACATACAAATTTAATGCCCTGCTCTTTCTTGCCACACTAGTAAGTGACAACAGGAATTAGAAGCTCCCGCCTTTTATCAGTCTTTAAAAATACTTTCCCTCAGGACAACAGTTAAGTTCAAAGTCATTCTTCCAAGAAATAAACGTGTTTTGGGTTTTTTGGGTTTTTTGGTTTTTTTAATAGAACATTTGCACTGTATGTTCTTATAGGCAGAAAGTAGCTATTACAGTTTTTTGGTGGCAAACGCTGTAAATTCAGATTTGCCCTTCACTAGCTTTTCACGTTGGCATGCTTCATGGCAGTGCAATGCCTACGTGGGCTCACGCACCTGGCTCCTGTACAGAACCTGTTGCTTTCAGGACTCTGTCTTTGAGGGTGGTTTGGTACCACAGCTCCAGCAGCGCATGCAGTGTGGTAAGACAGCACCGAAGGTTAGGAAAAGGGGTACTGGTCAGAGGAGCGGGTGGCTAAGGACTAGGACAACAGCGCTGCAGCAGTGGTGGCTGGGATTCCAAGCCTCAGCAGTAAGCTGGAGACCAGCAGCAGTTGTTTTGTGACAGAAAAAATATCACAATGCTGGATTAGAAGACAGTCTGACATGAGATACAGTCATGCTGCTGTTTTCCCTTTAATTGTTGGCAAGAAACATTCACCTAAATCTCTGGTGTGTCTCTGCTACTCTGACATAAAGATGATGCACCTTCCAAATCCGAATTTGCCTTTGCAGTTACCAGCCTAAAATATATTTCTAGGAGTTCCAAGTCCTCATAAGCTTCCTGAAAATTTCTGTTCCAAGGGTAGTTTTCCATGACAAATGAGAACTGAAATAATTAACAGCAATTAAGAAGAAAAAAAAAGGGGGGGGAAGAAAATCCGTATGATGTAGTGCTCCTCAGGAAATGTGTCCCAAATGACAAAGGGTCATCAAACAGTTTAAGGCACTATGAAATGTCCATCAGTCCGATTACAGGTGAAGTTTCAGGACACCACAAGAACAGAAGACCACAAGAAGGTAAGCAGATGCCAAGCGCTAATGTATCTGTTCAGTGACTTGTGCAGCCTATTCTTCCAGTGATTCCCAACAGTGAAGATAACCAAATTGCCCTAGAGGGTAAGTATCAGACGGCAATTGCATGCTTGTGAACAGCCCAGGCCCCAGGAGCAACACAAGTTACAAAACTGCTAACCTTTCTAAAACAAAACAAGCAAAAACTGCACTCGTGACTGAAAAGCAGTAAAACGCCTCTAAATTCTTGAAAGAGCAAATATTTAACTGCAAATTTTCACGCAGTGAAAAAAAGGAGCACGTTAGATTTTTTCAAAGCATTTACTCACACACACATGAACATATCATCATCACTACAAAGACATTAGCATGCTTGTTCTTTTAATACATGTTTTATTACTACAGCAAACAATTTACTTTCAGTCCTTCCGTTGGAAGGTTTTTAAAACGCCAGTTCAGGGACCAGGAAAGAAATAGCTCAAGAACATGCTAATATCTTCTGAATGAGATGGGAAGAACGCCTGCTTGGGTTTGCAGGGCATTAAGAGGCCAACTCATTTCAATCAAGTATCAGCTATTTAGTTGGAATCTTGGTACACTGCAATTCTCCTGGTTTAACGGTGTTCCACCGCAGGCAGCCACAGAGAAACCATAGCAAAAATCTGAAAGGTGCACAGTTAAAAATCTAGACAGATCACACGAGCAACAAAGCCTATCTATTATAACAGCAATTGTAAAGGAATCTTTCACAGTCTCTAGTGCAGGTTTAGATCTGAGGTTTGGGGTCTTGTAAAAGTGCATAAATACTCATCAATAGTGCCAGAATGTTTGTTCTCAACCTGCTCCTTGTACAGACCCACCCAAGGCTGGTTTCAAACCCAGTCAAGCTAATCATGTAGAGGCAATTTTAACAAAGAGTTATTAATTAATTAAGCACAGGTGCTTTGCTAGACAAAAGGTAAACCCTTAATAGTACATCTTGAAGTGTATCTCAGAATTGTGCAAGACTGAAATTGCAGAAGAGTTGATTACACAGACGGCGACCCGAAGACCCTGTAACTGAAACAAGGACTGGAACCAGAACAGGAAAATGCAGCTGAGACAGGGGATTGTGATGGTCTTTGATAAACGATGAACTTTGGGGACTGAAAGGCCGAGTGGAAATATACAAAGACTTCAGACCTTCTGTAATGAGTATTGATTGAATGGTATAAAAACTGTGCGAGAGCTTGGGTCATTTGCCATTCACTGGGGTGGTGGCCCAACTCTGAGTTGTGATTAAATAAACTGCATACCTAGAGCCACCCGCTTTGCCTGGTGAAAAATCTTTAACAGCAATTCCCAGCTATTGGTAAACACAGGCCTTGCTTCTTAAGTTCTTTTGCGTGCTTATTTCAGGATTTCTAGTGATTAACTCAGAAGAAGCTGCTGACAGTAACAGAGCGAGTGTTTTACATGCTAATGGAAGCATCTGAAGCTTTTACAGAGCTGAAATTTAGGAAAAACCTCAGGACCTCTGGTTCTGGTTGCAGAATGAGGACTTCATGTGTACATCAAAAAAGGAAGGTTCGATTTACAGTTACAGATGCGATACTACCCAAGAGCTTCAGATAAAGATCTGCATTTTGCAACCTTTCCTGTACCTGGAGAAACTTCTCTAAATCCCTGCTACTTTCAGATGGTACAGACAGGAAGGAAACCTTAGAGACAAATATTTGCTTACTTGGGGGAAAAAAAAGACATAGTGCAAACTATACCCTTCTAAGAAAACCTGTATATTTTGATATACTTTTAATTTCTTCAGATGTATTGATTTAAGCTTTCTGGTTTTCTGTTGATACATGGATATTGCTGAAGGTGTAAGTTTATGGAATTATTTTTTTAAAGAACAAGGATGAAACAAACATTTCCAATCAGTTAACTTTTTGACTAGACTAGAGTAAGACTTACTATTCACAAAATTTTCCTCCTTTCACCTATTTCTTCTTATCCCTCTATTTCTCTGTCATCCAAACAGTTTTCCCCTTTGGTTTTTGTTAAAGGTAGCACACAGCTGAACCTGTAAGCCACAGTCCTGAGATAGCACCCATGCGTGGAACACATTATTTTTTAACTCACTGCACGCAAAGAAGAAAAGCCACGATTCCTACACCAATACATCCTGCCTGGCCAGATTGGAGGACTCTGAAATATTAAACTATTGGGACGGAGATAAAGAAACAATGACCAGGGGCACGTCAACCATCCTGTTTGTCAAAGGCAACAATCTGCTCTGTAACTTTGATCAACATCTCTCAGTTTTGTGTATGTTGTTTTAAACAAAATATCTTCTTGTTTTTCCTGGCAGTTACTGCTCACATCTTCCTCATCAGCGATGTAAGGTGACTGGTTTCAGGCAGGAAAAAGTTAATTTTCTTTAGAGTTCAGAGGCTGGCTGAAGGAGTATTTCATTCCATGGTATATCATGCTGGGTAAATAGGTGGGAAGTGGCCGGGGAGGTTAAACTTCCTTTTTTTTTTTTTTAAGCTTGCTCCTTAGCATGGTTGTTAGCGGTTTGGCTGGCTTGTTGATAGTGGGTCAGCTGTTTTTTTCCAGTCGTGTTGTCACACTTGGGCTCTCTGGCTCTGGGGCTCTCGGGCTCTGGGGCTCTCTACTCAGGATGTTATAGATGTTTTCCTGAAACTTTCCTACTTGCCATGGGCAAACGGCTTAATTGTCTTCCAATACCTGCTAGTGAAAAAACAGTAAATCCTGCTTCTTTTCCTTATTTTGTTGGTTTAGTCATTAAATGATGGTAACAATTTCCCTCTTTTAGGTTTTACCAGCTCAAATAATTACTTTATTTGCATACAAGCACAACTTCACTCAATCTAGGGACATAAGTACATACCTCAACAGTAGCTCTGAAAAGCCTGGCAGCCACGTAACTAATCCTGACACACCTCTTTAAGATGAAAAGCATTTCATGCATTTTGCAATAGGCCTTGTGAACTAGGCCTTAAAAAAATCTTATCATTTCTCCAGATACCAGAATCCTGGAGCATTTTTCATGGTTTCCTTAGCCAACAAGTTTGAATTCTCATTCTATTGATGTTAACTGGGAAAACATCCATCATTTAACAGAGACTCCTGTACATACAAAGACCTGATATTTATTGTGTTTTGTAGTTTTCAACACTTTTGTTTTGCTTTTTAAATAGCCAGCAGTGGGCAAATGTCCAAAATAAGAAAATTAGTCCACTTTAAATAGGTGTACTGACACTATTGACAGATAACGTAAGCAACAAATAGCAAAGGGGGGCATACAGTCACAAATCAGCTCTGAATGGAGCCCTAGAAGAAAGAGTATCAGAAGGGTATGAAAACTTTATCACATGACAAAATCATCACTTAACTTAGTATACTTGCATGAGGTAGGACGTGATCAAAGAAAATCACTTCGTTCAATACCTTCGTTACTTGTTCTGAATCAAAGACAGGATCAGAAACCCAGTCTCTGTTAAATCAAAAATACTGAACAGAATTCATAATTTGGATTACTATCGCTACCTTTCCCATCCATTTGTTCCTATCTAGTAAGTCTTGATGAACTGACCAAACCAGCAACTAAAAGGTACTTTAATCTGCCCCATATTGGTTTATTCACAGATTCACAGGGTGGTATGGTTTGGAAGGGACCTCTAGGGATCATTTAGTCCAACCCCCCTGCCAGAGCAGGATCACCTGGAGCAGATCACACAGGAACAAGTCCAGGTGGCTTTGGAAAGTCTCCAGGGAAGCAGACTCCCCCCCTCTCTGGGCAGCCTGTCCCAGGGCTCCGTCACCCTCACAGGGAAGAAGAGTTTCCTCATGTTCAGCTTGAACCTTCTGTTTTCCAGTTTAAGGCCATTGCCCCCAGTCCTGTCACTGGACACCACTGAGAAGAGCCTGGCCACATCCTCCTGACACCCACCCTTTAGATATTGATCAGCATTGATAAGATCCCCCCTCAGACTCCTCTTCTCCAGGCTGAACAGACCCAGCTCTCTCAGCCTTTCCTCACATGGAAGGTGCTCCAGACCCTTCACCATCTCAGTGTCCCTGTGCTGGGCCCTCTCCAGCAGCTCCTTGTCCTTCTGGAGCTGAGGAGCCCAGAACTGGACACAGCACTCCCGGGGAGGCCTCACCAGCGCAGAGCAGAGGGGGAGGATAACGTCCCTCGACCTGCTGGCCACGCTCTTCTTAATGCATCCCAGGATTCCAGCAGCCTTCTTGGCCGTGAGGGCACACTGCTGGCTTATGGTCATATTGTCTTGTGTTGTCTCAGAGGTTGATTAGGTTTGTGCACTGAATCTGCAGACCAGCTGTAACTGGGTCAGCAATGAAAACAGAAATACCTTTATTGTCTTCTACAAACAAATTAGAATCATAAAATTTGATACATTGTGGGTGATAATAAGTAACTTTTCCCCCTCACTCGTTCCATAGAAACTGTCAGAAAGAGACAATAAAGGAGTGACTTAGTAAAATACTACATAAGACTTGTCTTTAAACACAGACAGGTGTTTTAAGAAAAGGTTAGAAAGTGTTGACCTTTACAAAACTGACGGATGCCAACCTCAGAATAAGAAAACAGAAGCCTCTGTCCTTGAAGCTCTAGACACTCTGCGACATCCCCAACAGAGAGCAAGGAACAGGTGAGTCTCAGTGCTGCTTCAACTGGTGCAGAAATGAAAGACCAGAAGGAAGGATGGAAGAGAAGGGCTGTATTCGGCAGAATTGAAAATACACTCAACACCATCCACTGACCTAAGTGGGAAGAGATTACTCAACCTGCTTTTGCTCAGAGAGGGTTAACCTAAACGATACTACTTCCTTTACTGCAGGCTAGGAGCACGCATGTTCAGTTACCACAACTCAACTGACGGGCGGTAACAGCACTGTGAAACTCAGCTATGTGCCCAAAACACCTCTAGTGGTATAAAGTGATAAAATCATGTCTCTAAGTTTAGCGCTTGCTAGCAGTCACAGCTCATCGTCATTCAGCTAAAGTAATCGCGTAACTAAGGATAGAGTGATCAGGTCTTTTTTGATCATTTCTCATGAAAAATCCCTGTACTGTTTAGTACTGTTAAATTAAGTTTTTAAGTGTTTTGTCTTTTACTCACTGACTGACTGATTCACCTCCAGTCTTGTCTCCTCCATCTGTCTCCTCGTCAGTATCAGAATCAGCTCCAATCTTGCCTAGATATACACGTTATCAAACACGAAAATTTAGGCAGTTAATAAAATTAATACTATATAGTTAGGCTTACTCTTAATTATTAACTCTATTGCAATCAGCAGAAGAGGGTTTTTTTTCCCCAGTTAAAATAGATTTTCTAAATTTAGACTTACTCAAAACCAAAAACCTTGTGAGTTTTCTGCTAGCCACATGGTTGGCATTTTTCAGTTACACTGTACTACAAAAAAAAAAAAAAACAGAATAGCCATTGCTAGTACAATCCCATAGGCAGAAAAAATGAAGCACAGGAGACAGAATTAATAGAAGGCACTTCACAGCATTCAAGACTCAGAGTTCCACTTAACTGAGAAGACAGCAATGTGTTTACAAACAAATTCTACAGCCCTTAAATATCAAGTGGAAGTTCAAAAAGATACTGAAAAGCTGGAATGTCAGATCCTTAATGACATGAACTGTGTCTCTCAGCAGAGCAGAGGGATCCACAAGAATCCTTTAACAACACCGAATACTCTAGTGCAATTGCTAATGCAATTGAACTGGCACTGCAGAATGTCAGGTTACCTAAAATAATGGTTTTCAAATGATACTTCTACACTCCTAACTTTTTTTTTTCCATTAACTCAAAGCTTTATACTTAGGTTGGGTACTAATGAAAAGCAGCTTATATTACTGTTTTCTGAATGTGTCCCTGTGCTGGTTTTAACTGGGATTGAGTTAGTTTTCCTCACAGCAGCTAGTATGAGGCTATGTTTTGGATTTGTGCTGAGAATAACACTGAAAGCATACTGATGTTTTCTGCTGATGCTAAAAAATGGTTAAGTCAACTCAAGATTTTTTTTCAGTTTCCGATACTGCCCCGGTGTTGCCAGCTTCTTCTCTACAAGAAGCTGGGAGGGGACACAGCACAGATAGCTGACCCAAACTGACCAAAGGGGTGTGCTGTTCCATAAAATGTCATGCTCAGTATATAAGCTGGGGTTGAGTTGGGCTGGGTGTAGGGGCTCCTTCTCTCTTCCTGGCTCTAGCACTGAGTAGGTCGACAGGTGGTGAGCAGTTTTATCATTTGTTTTCGTCTACATTATTTTCATTACATGTTGTTAGTATTATTGGTATGACTGTTTTGTTTCATTTACTTTCAATTACTAAATTGTTCTTATCTCAACCTATGAGTTTCCTTGTCTTTTCCTCCAATTCTCCTCCTCCACTGGAAGTGGGGGGGAGGCGAGCAAGCAGCTGCATGGTACTTATTTACTAGCTGGGATTAAACCACAACAGTCCCTAAAAGCTTCTAAATCAATGGACAACTTCATCCAACCTTAAAATATCAAAACTAGCATATATATATATATACACACACATACCATATATACTATTGGCATATGTACATATATAATACTATTCATAGAATCATAGAATCACAGAATCGTTTGGGTTGGAAGGGACCTTAAACACCACCTAGTTCCAGCCCCCCTGCCATGGGCAGGGACACCCTCCACTAGACCAGGTTGCTCCAAGCCTCATCCAGCCTGACCTTGAAGACAGACAGAATGGGGCACCCACAACTTCTTTGGGCAACCTGTTCCAGTGCTTCACCACCCACTCCAGGAATAATAATAAAAATAATATTATTATTAACATATTATTATAACTATATTGTAATATTAATATATTGTTAATAATAATATATGCATGTATACTAATATATGCACACACACACTAATACATACTTATCAATATGTGTGTTATATATATTAGCAGCTAGAAATAGAGTGAAAATCCAGTTTAGGGGCAGGCTATTCTCTGGGGTACTGTGGTGCCTACAAGTTGCACTCATACCTTCGAGTATCTTCAACAGTTTTTTTTCAGATAACAGTTCCAATTGCTCCAAGCAAAGCCTTTTGATTTCATCCATGGAACAGCTCTAAGAAGACAGATAAGAGATCATGAGCTACCAACAATTTCTGAGGACAGAGTAATTATGAACAGTAAGCAATACTCCAACTGTAGTGAATGAAGAGCTAACTCACATTAGCAATGCTGACCTGCATTAACACAACTTGAAGAACAGCAGGTAGGTGTTTCAGTTTTGATAACTACCAAAAATAGTATGTGTGTGTAGCTTTTTTCTGAAAAATTAGGCAATACGTATTGTAAGTAACTTGATCTATGGCTTGGAGTTGTCACAGCAGTTCTAACACTGAGCAGTAGTGGGCCATGTGTGCAAAGCGTGGACCAGTAAACAACTGTAGCTCTGATTATTCCTAATCCTCCATCACTTGGGAGCAGGTGGATTACACATTTAAGCCTACAAAAACAGAGCCAACTGCTGAATCCCAGTTCATGAACCGAAGCAAACACTGCTACTGACAACACACCAAGTTGTGTATCTTAACAAGGAAAGTAAGAAACATGTAAATTGTGACCCGTTTCTCATGCCTGATACATACCACACACCGCCACAGATTTTGTGGGTACCCATTCACCTTCACATCTTTCACACTACTTCTCTTGGTGGCATGAAGTGATAATTTCACACCTTCAAATGAACTATGATACTATATCCAAGTATCAAAATTAGAAAGTGCTGAGCATACTGTAACATTCACAACCCTACTGTAGGTTTGGTTCTACAACACCAGGCAACTTCCTTCAAACCTGGTAATGCCTTTGTCTCCATCTGCTCCAGACTTTTCTTCTCTCAGAGATGAGAAACAGATAAGACTGTATAGAATTCACTACACATTTAAAGTGAAGATGCCCTGCCTCATTTATATTAACAGTATGACTCATAAAGAAAACATTAAAGACAACGATTTTAAAACTTGAAGAACATCACACAAACAGTGTTAAGGCTTTTAGCCTAACTTGTTTTTACCAACTCCTGCAGTTCACAAGACTCAAAAAGTGTATGTCCTAAGCCGGTAAAACTCTAGCAATACTACCACTACCACAGAAGTTACAGCTTAGGAAGCTGTTGGTCAAGAAGGGGTTTTATCGCCTCAGACATTAATTTAATCCCATCCAAAGAAATCCAGCTGACGCAAACAGAAATCAAACTTTTAACAAATCACCATAGTTATTAGTGAATGACACTACAGGATTTACTCCATGCAGTTATGTAACTCTCAGTACTGACCGATGGCATAAAAACAAGCAGCCTGTCGTTCAGCAATGGCTGAATGGTGGAAAAAGGAGTAAGCTGGAATAACTTTATCAAAGCTTTAAAAAAGTCTCACTTTCAGAGACTTGATAAAATCTTTATTTAAGAAATATATAGGCAGCTTTTAAGCTGGAAGTCCAGTAGACTTGAGAAATAAACCTGCTTTGTTACACAAGCATTCAAGCTTGTAAAAAGCGTAAAAAAGGTAAGTGTATTTCAGTACCTTTAAAATATCAGGCAGCATCTTCTGTAGTTTTTTCTCTCCTATAACACAGAAACACTGTTGAAGCATTTCTTTTTTGTCCGAGATGTAGAAACTGACTGGTTTGAGTGACACGCTGAGATCCAACCCTCCTTCTTCTATATCACTAGGTTGTTCAGCTTCTTCCACTTTTTCTCCAGACGGTACATTGCATTTTGCTTCCTAAAATCAAGAAAGGCAAGTACAATTTTCACATTTTCTAGTAAACTAGAGAAGAAGGTCTGCTGGTTTGGGCTGTGATGGAGTAAATTTTCTTCATCACAGATAGTATGAGGCTGTTTTTTGGATTTGTGCTGAGCAGACTATTGACAACATACTGATGTGTTTAGTTGTTGCCAAGTAATGCTTACATTAAGCCAAGGACTTTTTCAGTTTCTGATACTGCCCCTGTGTTCCCAGCTTCGTCTCTAGAAGCTGGGAGGAGACACAGCCAGGACAGCTGACCCAAACCGACCAAAGGGCTATTTCATGCCACAAAATGTCATGCTCAGTGCACAAACTGGGGGGAGTTGACTCACTGAGGGAGGGAGGGCTCTCACTGCTCAAGGACCAGCCAGGCATTGGTCAGCAGTTGGTGAGCAGTTGTATCACCTGGGGGTTTTTTGTTACCCATTACGTTATACTAGTAGTATCATTATTTTATTTCATTTCTTTTCACTTACTAAACTGTTTTTATCTCCACCCATGAGTTTGCTTACCTTTTTCCTCTGATTCTCTCCCCCATCCCAGCTGAGGAAGGGGGGAGGTGAACGAGCAGGTCTGTGGTGCTTAGTTGCTGGCTGGGTTAAACCACGACCACACTCTATGGTACCCAACATGGGGCATGAAGGGTAGAGATAACGACAGATCTGATTACTGTTCGTTAACAAAACTGTTGTATTTATCATAATGATTTGGCGATCACTGGCCATAATTTTGATCACTTTGTTAGAGTTATTTGAACTGTGGGATGTAACACCTTACTTGTTCCCTGTTACGCCGATTATCAGCTCTGGAATCTGGTCCAAGGGTGTACGGTGTGATCGTGAGAACAATCTGGTACCTGTAGTCAGTATTGCTATCCTCTCTGAACCTCGGGTGCCACCTCCTGGAGATTATTAATAATAACATTTACTGCTTTTTGGGGAGCCAGCCTAGGGAGGAGACATCTCTGTCAGGCCAATGACGATAGTAATTGTTTGAGTATTTCGAAAATTTTAATTATCCCTGGAATGCCCTATTGCTAGTAACCAGCATGCTCCCGAATGTGGTTCTGGTCTTGCTCAGGGTTAAACAGCTATTTAAAAATACCACCCCATCTGCTACCAGTGTAAATGAGGGCGCTGTGCTCCCCACACTGCGGCTACCCCAGCCCCAGCAATGACTAACGTAGCTGGACCAGGGAATCGACCAGTAGTCACTATGCAAAAGCAGAAACAGACAGGAAAAGCAGCTCGTTTAGCGAAGGAGGATGAAGGAGGGTCATCACGAGAACCAGAGGAAGAGGCAGAACAAGAGGTAACCACTCAATCTCTATCTTTGGGTGAGCTGGACATCCAATAAGATTTCAGCTGTCACCCAGGCGAGTGTATTATCACCTGGCTGCTCTGATGCTGGGATAACAGGGCCAGTAGCCTGAAATTACAGGGTAGAGAAGTCAAGCAGTTAGGATTACGTGCTAGGGAAGGCGGCATTGATAAGGTGATTGGGACATGGACATACAATCTAAGCCTCTGGAGATGACTCAGGCTGGGCAGAGAATGGATAGAGAGTGCACCAAGAAGGACTTGGGGGTACTGGTGGATGAAAAGCTGGACATGAGCCAGCAGTGTGCACTGGCAGTCCAGAAAGCCAACCGTATCCTGGGCTGTATCCAGAGCAGCGTGGCCAGCAGGGCGAGGGAGGGGATTCTCCCCCTCTATTCTGCTCTTGTGAGACCCCACCTGCAGTTCTGCCTCCAGCTCTGGATCCCCCAACATCAGAAGGATATCGACTGGTTGGAGTGAGTCCAGAGAAGGCCATGAAGATGCTCCGAGGGCTGAAGCCCGTCTGCGATGGGGACAGGCTGAGAGTGTTCAGCTTGGAGAAGCAAAGGCTCTGGGGAGTGTTCAGCTTGGAGAAGCAAAGGCTCTGGGGAGACCTTAGAGCACCTTCCAGTGCCTGAAGGGGCTGCGAGAAAGCTGGGGGGGACTTTCTACAAGTGAAGGGAGTGACAGGACAAGGCGTAATGGATTTAAATTGAAAGTGGGGAGATTCAGACCAGATATCAGGAAAAAGTTCTTCCCAGAGTGGGTGGGGAGGCACCAGAACAGGTTGCCCAGAGAAGCTGTGAGTGCCCCATCCCTGGAAGTGTTCAAGGCCAGGCTGGATGAGGCTTGGAGTAACCTGGTCTAGTGGAGGGTGTCCCTGCCCTTGGCAGTAGGGTTGGAACTGGATGGTCTTTAAGGTCCCTTCCAACCCAAACTATTCCATGATTCTGTGATTCTATGACTCCTGTCAAGTACGAAGGAAAGGTATCCCTTCAAGGAAGATATTACATGTCACCCAAGCAAGTGGTCCACCACAGAGAAAGATATCCAGTGCCTGGGGTAATTAGCTGTGCTAGAGATGGTTTATCATGAGCTAGGCCATGTGCATCTACCCACAGATCCAGACGAATTTTAATACATGACACACACGGTGGAAACCTGCACGTAGCACAGCACTGGAAGTAATGACCTGGAGATGAAGAGGCACTGACGGTGGATGGACTGGCTGGCCAGCTGCAGGAATATGACGAAAATCTCCCTTCCTCCTTACAGCCCTGCGTCTCGGCTGTGACAAAAATGACAGACACCCTAGCCGAGAAACGGTCCCAGAAGTTCCAGTGGTTCAAAGGGGAGAAGTCCCACCCACCACCAGTACACACCAGTACCTCAGCAATTAGGAATAAGCATTCCCCTGCTCAAGGAAAAGAGTATATAAGGTAGACACCATGTGATACCTTTCAGTTTTACATGCATGACCAGAGAGGACATGAGGAAGTGGGGTAGAAAACTGACCTCCACCACAGAGGCACAGGTACATGAAATGCAGGAAAAACAATCTCAAGTGGGGATTCTTCCAGGAAAACTGCTGCTCCAGTCTCCCATTGGCAGCTCCGCAGACTGTGTGGAAGGGCTGATCTTACGGGAAGGAGCTCTAATCTGTTTTTACAAGAAGTGAGTGGAGACTGCTATGACCAGGACTAGAGGGGCCCTGATTCCAGCCAGGCAGAAAAGAGAGAAAACTGTGTTTACTGGACTGTGAGGATTCGATGGCCTGGCCCATCACAGTCACAGGAGTATATGGCTCTAGTGGACACGGGTGCGCAGTGTAACCTAATGCCATCAAGCTATAAAGGGACACAACCCATTTGCATTTCTGGGGTGACTGGGGAATCCCAACAGCTGACTGTGTTGGAAGCCAAAGTGAATCTAACTGGGAATCTGATGGAAAAGCAGCCCAGTGTGACTGGCCCAGAGGCTCCATGCATCCTTGGCACAGACTACCCCAGAAGAGGGTATTCAAGCACCCAAAAGGGTACCGGGGGGCTTTTGGTGGCCTTGGAGAAGAAGGAAATTAAACAGCTGTCTGCCTGTCCCGGTCCCTTGGAGGACCCTTCCGTTGTGGGATTGCTGAGGGTCAAAGAAAAACAGCTGCTGATGACTACCACAACAGTGCCCCAGCTACAATACCAAGAGACTCCCTGATTGCCATCCAGAAGCTGATTTGTCAGCTGGAGAGCTGACTCGCTCACCCTTTAACAGCCCCATCTGGCCAGTGCGTAAGTCTGATGGAGAATGGAGATTGACAGTGGACTACTGTGCCCTGAATGAAGTGACACCACCACTGAGTGCTGCTGTGCCGGACATGCTGGAACTCCAGTGCGAGCTGGAGTCAAAGGCAGCCAAGTGGTACGCTATGACTGACATTGCTAATGCCTTTTTCTCCATTCCTTTGGCAGCAGAGTGCAGGCTACGGTTTGCTTTCACCTGGAGGGGCGTCCAGTACACCTGGAATTGACTGCCCCGGGGTGGAAGCACAGTCCTACCATCTGCCATGGACTGATCCAGACCGCACTGGAACAGGGTGCAGCTCCCGAACATCTACAGTACATTGATGACATCATTGTATGGGGCGACACAGCTGATGAAGTTTTTGAGAAGGGGAAGATCATCCCAATCCTTCTGAAAGACAGTTCTGCCATAAAATAAGGTAAGGTGAAGGGACCTGCAGAGGAGATCCAATTCTTAGGAATAAAATGGCAAGGTGGACATTGCCAGATCCCCATGGACATGATTAACAAAATCACAGCTATGTCCCCACCAACGAGCAAAAAGGAAACTCAAGTTTTCCTGGGCATCATGGGTTTCTGGCGGATGCATATCCCAAATTACAGTGAAACTGTGAGCCCTATCTACGAAGTGACTCGTAAGAAAGACCATTCCAAAATGGGTCGCCCTGATCACACACCGATCTCGAATAGGGAACTCCAGTCACCGAGGGATCCTGGAAGTGATCATGGACTGGCCAGAGGGCAAAGACTTTGGGATGTCACCAGATGAGGAGGTGACACAGGCTGAAGAAGCCCCTCTGTATAACCAGTTGCCAGAAGACGAGAAGCAATATGCCCTGTTCACAGACGGCTCCTGCTGCATTGTAGGGAAACATCGTAGGTGGAAAGCTGCTGTGTGGAGTCCCACCCGACAAGTGGCAGAGACTGCAGAAGGCCAAGGGGAATCGAGTCAGTTTGCATTGCTCAACGAGAGAAACGGCCAGTGCTTTACCTCTACACTGACTCGTGGATGGTGGCAAATGCTCTGTGGGGGTGGCTGCAGCAGTGGAAACAGAGCAACTGGCAGCGCCGAGGCAAACCCATCCGGGCTGCCACACTATGGCAGGACATTGCTTCCCAGCTAGACTACTTAGTTGTGAAAGTGTGTCATGTGGATTCTCACACGCCCAAGAGACAGGGACCTAAAGAACATCGAAACAAGCAGCCTGATCCACATGCTGATAAGATTGCAGTGGCTCAGGTGGATCTGGACTGGCAACATAAGGGTGAATTATTTATAGCTCAGCCCTCAAAAGCAAGTCCTGTGGCAACACAGCACCCCAGAAAGGATTGAATCAGATAATGGGACTCATTTCTGAAACAGCCTCACAGACACCTGGGCTGAAGAACACAGAACTGAGTGGGTGTACCACATCCCCTACCATGCACCTGCCTCAGGGAAGGTTGAAAGCTGCAACGGGCTGTTAAAGACCACCCTGAGGGCAATGGGGGTGGAACTTTCAAAAACTGGGATACACATGTGGCAAAAGCCACCTGGTTAGTCAACACCAGAGGATCTGCCAACCGTGCTGGCTCTGTCCAATCAAAACTTTTATGTGCTGCAGAAGGAGATAAAGTCCCTGCAGTGCACATAAAAAAGTGCTGGGAAAAAGTCTGGGCTATTCCTGCCACAGGCAAAGGCAAACCTATTTATGGGGTTGCTTTTTCTCAAGGTGCACTTGATGGTTGATGCAGGAAGAAGGGAAAGTCTAATCTGTAACTCAAGGGGATTTGATTCTGGGTGAGAACAGCCAATGGATTAATGACGGACATTGACTGATGCTTACGACCCTGCCACTGTATGACATCATGACTACAGCAGGAAGTCCTTGTTACTAGTCAGGCTGGAAGCAAGGGGAGGAGTTCACTGCACTGTTAAACCCTGTAAATTTGCTCAAAGGGTCCAGGGGTGGAGACTGAAATAGAAAATACCTTCTAATAGTTGTAACCTTGGATTTGAGTTGCATGTTTTAGGAATTGCTACAGCAGGAACCACCAGAAGCAACACAAGACGAGCCTTACAAGAAGCACTGTGAGTACAGCAGTGACCTGACATGAGCTGGTATTGGTTTCCAGTAACACCACAAAACACACCCCCTCTCCTGTCCTGAGTGGCCACCACAACAGATGGAGCCCAACGTCATGGACTACATGAACTCAATGGGCATTTTACAGGGGCGGTGCACAGACTACAGGAACGGTATCTGTGTATTAAACCAAAGGATGGGAAGAGGGGATGTGTTTAGTGAGAATGTAGTGGATACTGTGGTACCTGAGCATGACACAGTGGTATGAAATAAGGGGAAAAACGTAGTTTTGACTGGGATAGAGTTAATTTTCTTCACAGTATGAGGTTATGTCTTGGATTTGTGATGAGAATATTGACAACATACCAATGTTTTTAGGGGTTACACCACAACAGAAGGAAATTTACAGCTTCATTTCTGCTTGCAATAGTTTTCCCTTCATAACTGCAAGGGACATCTTAAGGTGGGGATCTCAGCTTCCACACAGTGTTGTAGTTTGCAAGGTAACCGCATTACAGGACCTTTTTGGTTACTGAAACCATTCTTTGTGTAGGGGACATTTTAAAAGCTTCAAGGGGCAAAAAGTCCTTTTAAATCCTAACTGGGAAACATTATCTGCAGACAACTAGCTTTCACGTGAAAGCACGCTTTAAGGCAGAAGAAACCAGTTTGTGTGATTTTCTGTGCAATGAAATCACTAATTTCACAACTTACAGCTACCCTGAGAAGAAGGAAACTGGCCTACACCCCCGAGAACCGGTTTAGGTCCTGCAAACGCCAGTACCACGACCGGGGTCACCTCCGAGCTCGTGCCCAGCACCTCCCACGCAGTTTCATCCACAGAAAACACAGACCGGTCTCCCCTGGACACGCACGAGGTGGCCACGGCACCGTCCTCGCGGTGGGCGCCTCCGCTGCACGGCTCTCCGCGCTGTCCGCCCGTTTCCAGCAGCTGGCAAGGGCTGGCCGAACGCAGGCGGCCCCGAGCTTGTGCCACCGGTCCGGACGGGACCGGCCGCACCCCGACCCTCCCCGCGGCCACGGCCGGACCTCGGGACACGAGGGAAGCCGGGCCGAGTGCCGCCCCAGATGGCCCGAACCCCATCTCTCCGAGGCGGAGCGGGGGGGAGAATCAGCAGCCAGAACCGCGAAGCGGCCGCCCGCGCCCCCCTTCCCGCGCTACCTCCGAGGCACCGTGGCTGGACTCGGTGCTGCGTCGCTTCCTCTCGCTGCCACCCGGCCCCGAGGCTCCCTCCGGGCAGCAGGAACGCGAGCGGCGCCGCTTCTTCTCCTTCGAGGACCTGCGGCCTGGCATCGCCCCGCCGGGGCCCGCCGCTCCTCGCTGCGCCCACACCCGCGTGCCCAACCCCCCCCCCCCCCCCTCCCTCCCACCTCCTGCCCGCACCGGCCGGCCGCGCGCTTTCGGCACAGCGCTGATAGGCCTCCTGGCGGCGCGTCACCGCCCCTTCCGGTGGGGTGGGCGGGCCCCGCGGGGCGTGCGGCCGCGGTGGCCGCGGGTGAGGGCCGAGACCCCTGCGCGGGCGGGGGTAGCGCCGGGCTGCACCCCTGCGCCCCGGGAGGGAGCGGTAAGCGGGAGCGTACGCACCACAGTACGGACCTGAACTGGGATCCCGCGTTGTCCCCCGGAGTCTGTTCCTAACGGTTTGGTTGATGTGCTGCTGGCTTGTGCAGAGAAGCGGCGCGTTAAAAATGGTTCGAGCACGGAAATTGAAATAATAAAAAAATAGAATACCCGTATCCCAGTGAATGTTGATGTCAGCAACAAGCCGTTTCTGTGACAGTTGCTCAGCCTTGCGGAAGCGTGCCACGAGCAGTTTTTCGTGGGGTGCGAGCAGGAATCACAGCAGAGGAGCCCGTTGAGAGCAGGTGGCCACGCTGCGACAGTCAGACCCATCAACCTTCGGCCAGCAGTGCCAGGGTCAGCTTTAGAGGGCCACGCCAGTTAAAGAGGATAGTTAGACAACCAGCGTAGGCAAACGTCACAGGACTCCTGACAGCCAAGGCACTGGCCCGTACGGTTGAAGGGGTACAGAGATCTTCAAAGTTTTTTAGCCACGAAGATAGGTTCTCCACAGCTGGTGTGTCCGTATCCGGGCAATACATCCCTGACAAACTGTTAGACTGGTGCGGGGTCACCTTCAGTCCCCTTCCTCCGTATGGCCCGTGTGCACAGGACATACCCTGGAGCTCTGGAGACCTCACCATCGTCTAGATCGCTGTAGATGACTTCCAACACCACGAGTTCTCCCCGATACTGGATGCCTTCATCCGGGAAGTGCAGTTTCCTGGGGAGTTCACAAGATCTTTGTTGTGCGGGTATCTTGCCTTTACACTTAATAGGAGCTGACTCCAGAGACTGCAGATTGCTGCCTCTTTTCCAATCTTGTCTCAATTCCCCAGTTTCTAGCAAGGGATCCCAGCTGTTGGGCTTCCTTACCTTCCAGTTGCTGACTGTCAGCCCCCTTATCCCAGCATTGAAGCCGCCAGGCAGCAATTCGCTCGTCTGGCTGGCAGCTACAAACTTTCTGCATGTCCCAAAGTTCTGATGAGGTCAGGGACTGGGTAGTTTTCAATTCTGCCTGAATTCTCTCACTCTTTCCTCCAGTCTGTCTGTCAAAGGACCATCTTTTTGATCAAAACTTGCCTCTTCTTCCTCCTCCCTTACTATTGAAGGATATGGACCTGTTGTTCTCCTTGTTTCTTTGTCACTAGTGGGGCAATTAGTTGTTGTTTTGGTCCGTGCTTCAGCCGTGGCATCCCCAGATGCAATCTGGGACCCCGCCTCAACCACAGTCCTCTGAGAGTACTGAACTGTGGCTCGATAGGCACACGCCCCAGTACAGTGCTAGAAGCTGCTGGTTTTCACCGGGGAGGCAAGGCACCCTTCCGTCAGGTGGTGCGTCAGTTTGCCTGTGTTTCTTGCCTGTGAGGGTGTAAAATCCCAGACTATGGGAGGTGATAAGCACCCCAGGAACCTGCCCAAATCCTCCCTGCCACACAGGGACCGGCTGCCTCAGGGCACATTTCAGTAATGGCTCACCTAAAAGTTTTCACTTACACCAGGAACACACATGATTCCACAAACCCCATAATATGCCAGCAGTGTTAATTAGTAGTATTAAACAGCTAACATAAGGGTGAACAAGGGCATCAGAAGCCTGCATAATAAAACCACCCACATCAATCCCAGCGCTGCTGTGCAGCACTGCTCAGCAGTAGCCAAAACACTGGTGTGTTATCAACACCTGCCCAGCTACTGAGCAAAGCAGAGTGCTGTGAGGGATGCTGTGGGGAAAATTAACCCTGCCTCAGCCAGACCCAATCAAGTATCATCTGTTCTTTTTTTCAGTAAGCGTGAGTCCCTGCAGAGACAGACAATGTGCAGTCCCAGGGTCAGAGCTGATCCCGATTAGTCTGTGTTATTAGATTGCCTGGGTGGGTGGGAATAGGCCGTCATATCACCACAAAATGACAGTGTACTCTGGAGATGGCAGAGGTAATGTAACTAGGGAATGTTGACGGCAGGCGTATTGAGTTTGAGCTGAAAATGTGATCCTCTGAGCAAATAAGAGACTAAGCAGTATATGCTTAGGCATTCAAACAGGACAAAGTTAACGATGAATCAGGAATAACCAAATACTTAATAACTGCCTGAGCTGCTATTTTTATACAAAACCTGCACCTTTCTCTGCGTGGAGTATGTTTCCAACAAATGCAGCACCTACTCACAGAGTGTAGAGGCTGAGTGTGTTGATAAAATGACTTCTAACAATATTGGCAATTACGTGGTCACAGTTAGGCTGGAAAAATTACTGTCAAAAAAGGGGTAGTTCATACTTAACGTTTTTCCATGCGTTTGTCACAGACCAACACTGACTTAGTCCACGCTTGCAAATTCATCTTTGCCATCGGAAGGTCTAGAAAAGCATTTTCCCACTAAAATTAAAAGCTTAATCTCTACGGTGAATAAACATCAAAAATCCATTGGAAGAATAGGAAATCTGAAAATGTCCAGATATTCCTTTGGCTTTCAAGTCACTTATGGCATTTTGTTGCTGAACACTGAATTTCCAGCCTATTCAGCACATGTTTTGAAAAGGTGGGTAGTATCTACTCTCCCTAGATTTGTGGATAGTTTAAGAGAGGGAGGAAAAAAAAGAAAAGGAAAGTGATCACGGTATATAACAACAGATCAAATTCAGAGCAGACAGCTTAACTAAGTATTTCTAGCTTAGAAAAAGATGCCAAAGTAGTTGTACCATCTACTGAAAAGCTTTGAGTTCTCAGCAGAAGACACCATTTCTCTTCAAGGGGCTCTTGAAATCTCTCAAACGTACTGTTACTACTCCCCTGATGAACCGTATCAGGAGCACTTAGCACACAGAGCCACTTAGCTGAGGTTTAGTGCTGTACATCGCAAGCCAGGTCTGAATTCCATGCTAGTCGCTTACTTGTTTTCAATGTCCTCTGGTCTCAAGAGTGTGCACCATGGACCTCCTGTCTGGCACGTTCCCTAGGCATAGACTTAACAACCTTTGACTGAAAGGGAAACTTCATCCTGGTGACATCCTTAAGGTTTTCTAGTTGTTGGTGATCTCAGCAGCAGATTCTGTAGCACACTGTTGTGTTTGTGTTTATGTACGTGCACGCTTATGCGTACCACAATGGAGGTCTAGAACAGTGCCATATAAAACAAGAGCAATAGCCATTTTTGGTTTTCAAGAGAATACTGACAAATAAAGAATATTTAGTTGTTGTATGTCTGATGACAGAAAAAAAATGTCTTTGGTAAAACATGGGCGTTTCTCCCCTTTCGGCACTCACCTGTGGTAGCAAGTTGGGATAATCCTCACTGAAAGCTACTGCACAAAGGCCTGACAGCACAAGGGTGCCAACATACTTGTGTGTCAATTAAAAAAAAACCCAAAACCACCTTGTTGTAAAATCTTACAGCACAACGTGAGATCTTGCTGGGTGTTGTGACTTTTTTTTTCCACTACCTTCTTCACACATGACCTTCACTGCCTATGCTGTCACTGCATGTCTCTATAGGGACAGACGATTCCCATGGGGATGGAATACAATGTCCCCCACTCCCTCTGTTCCCTTCAAGAAATGCTAAATCACAGACTGGTCAGGTACCACATTAAGCTGTAGCAGCATCTGCCCTTCTATCCAAATATTCCTGGCCTGCTTTGTGTCTCATGCCTAACAGGCAGTGCTGCTGTCCCCAGAGGAGGCATGTTTTTTGCTGTGCCCCATCATTTCCCTGCAAATTTAACTGAATTTTGTAGTATCTCTTAGTATACCATTTCTTGGAGTTGCCAGAGTACGTTTATTAATATAAACATTAATTTTTTTGGTCTGGGAAGTTCATGACAATTTTTCACGTAAAGAGGTAATCTGTAACAGAGCAATCCCACAATAACAAACCCAAAATATTAGATGAGTATAGATTTTTTAAATTAGCACAGGTACAAATACAGTTAGAGAGCACATTAAAAAGCTAACGCTTCAAGAACAATTGTACAGTAGGCAACCAAAATTCAACAGGCAGGCACATTGTTTCACAGACATGTTTCCTAAAGGTAGCTTCTTTGATGTTTTCCCAGGAGGGGGTTGATTTGATGTTAAGCACTGTAAATCCTGAATAATCTCTTGGACAGCCTTATACGTGAACCTGCAATTGATCAGACAAGAAAACCTGTGCCTGCGACTGCGACGATACGTATCTGGAAATTCATCAGCAGTGTAACAGCACAAGTGTGCAACTAAGGACCTGCGGCTTGGAGCAACCTGGCCTAGTGGAAGGTGTCCCTGCCCATGGCAGGGAGTGGGTCTGGGTGGGCTTTAAGGTCCCTTCCAACCTAAACCCTTCTATGGTTCTATGAAACACCGTTTGCTTGAAGTAATGTCCTGATTCAGACAGTTCAGTTAGATGGAACAAAAGAAGAGCTCTTGGTCACAGTATCTTTCACACCTGGCATAGATGAGGCAAATGGGTATCATGATGAAAAGCTCATGTACCAGAAAAGCTTGCCTCTTTTTTAACATTTCCCATTCTATTAGTCTAATGAAAAGTGTAACTTGAACACTGACCTTCTTCATCTCAGTTCTAGCCCAAAGTGTAGCATTTGCAATAGTAGGAAGCAACAATCCCCTTTTGAGCTGAGCATCTTGGATCTGTTAGGAGAGCTGTAAAAAACTATTTTCCTTTTTCACAGTCACCACAGTTATGTTAAAGCTACTGCAAAAAACTTGGCTTTACATTTATTGTTCAGAATACAGTATTTCAGTTGGAAGGGACCTACAACGATCATGTAGTCAACTGCCTGAGTACCTCAGGGCTGGCCAAAAGTCAAAGCATGTTGTTAAAGGCGTTGTCCAAATGCCTTAAACACTGACAGACATGGGGCACTGGCCACCTCTCTAGGAAGCCTGTTCCAGTTTCTGCTCCTCAACCCATTCTCTGCACCTAAATTTCTCTCCCACACTCCAAGACGAGTCTTTTTTTAAAAATAAACTTTAGAGCCAAGACACTTGCTATCGAGTGGTGGGGTATTCCTATCACTGAAAGTTAAAAGACACTTAAAAGCTTTTGTAGAAGTTCAAGCCATTTTACAATCTACGAGACATCCACACATCAGTGAAGCATGACATCTACGCGGCAGTTAAAGATTCTACCCCTCAGAAAGTCACCTAGTTCTAGGTTAAAACGGCAAGAGCCATAAAACAGCTAGATTTCAAAAAGGAAGTGGAAAAAAGCTGATGGAAAATTAGGTAAATTCCTTACTAGGATATTTGACAAGGGTTAATATGAACCAGCGTTAACAAATAAGCTTGTGAAAAGCGCCATTGAACGTGAGAGTTCTCAGGCCCCTTCTCTGCTGACAAAAAGCACGGTCAAGAGCCAGACTCATCGTGCTGAAACGCAGAAAGGTGCCTGGGGTGGGTGTCAGAGTTGACAGTCATTGAGTCACGGTGACTACATTTCCAACTAGATGACCTTTAAGTACTGAGACGGTTTGACCTCTTGGTGATCTACTGTGATCTGAGCTACGGGAGAAAGACTTTTGGCAAAGATCCTGTGCACTACACACTTCAGAAAAGCAGTCAAATGACAAATAGCATAAAAAGTTTTATTTGCTCTGTGTCTTGTGACAAATCAAATGTATTTCGATACCTTGGATACATCCACAGTATTCTGTCAATTATAGTCTGTCACAAAATATGAAGAAAAGCATCTGTTTTCTGCATACACTGTCTCCCAAGTGCCACCTAAAAACAATTACAGCAGGTTAAGAACAAACCTACAGCATTCCTTTACTTTAGCCGGTTCTGATACAGAGGCATACTTTTTTATTTGAGAGTCAACTCCAAGAGACTTAGCTAATTGCACAGCATTTGTATCGTCACTGATTAGCGTCCCAAGAGCCACAAGCAGTCTAAAAATGGCTTCAAGATCTTGAACAACTTCCATAACTGTGCTGATTACTGATAAACACTGAGCTTTGCCCTCAATGTTGTTGACTTTATGTAAACACACGGCATAGTTCAGCGTCAGCGTGGCAAGCGCAATGTGGATGTTCTTATTATCGCCCGATTTCATTTCTATTGCTTGTGTCATTATTTCATCCCTCTGTTTCATCATGAGCTTCTGGCCTGCCTGGCTGACAAAACAATTGCAAAGAGCTCTAAGTGCCAACAGCTGGTTTGCTTGCTTTCCTTTAGGGTTCAGAAATTTAAGGAGAAGGATGGTAAGTTGTACGTGATCCTTTTCACTGCAGAAGTTCTCATTCACAACGGGATGCCTGACAGACAATCTAAGAATGTCTAGGGCTGGGAAGACAATATCTAAGAAACAAACAAACAGAAATTAAGTATTATTATTGCATTATGTGCAAATGTGCTGGTGCGTTTCTTTCAGATACAGTCTTAAACTCTGACCTTTGGGAACCGACAGTGAGTTGCATGCAGAAAGACGTTCAAGTAAAGCAAAGTTGTTTGAAATTCATAATGACAAGTATTGATAAACCCATTCTGGTAACATTTCTATTAATCACAAAAAACATGCTCCTTAATTTAGGATAAACACAGTGCTTTGCAAAAAACCAAATCTTAAAACCTTTCCCAAAAGCTCTAATTGGTAATGCCGAAGGCAAGCACTAAATACGGTTACAAATCCAGAAAGGTCTCTGGGAGCTTCTCAATGACTGAACAGCCCTACACAGGCAGCATCTCCCTTTGTCCTCATTCCACATCTTAATGTTTAGTATAGCTACAAAACCGCTTACAGAAAGAAAAATGAGGGAAAAAAATACTTTAAACTACCTTCACCTCTCAGGCATAATTTGTGGAGGGGAAAAAAAAAAAAAGAGTCCTCAATTGATCAGCTGGGAATTTGATAAAGAAACCGAACTGAGAGTTTGTCCAGAATCTTAAGAATTAATGCTTTGTAAAATACAAAGAGCCTGAAAGGCAGGAAGACATTAGCCATCACCAGCTCCTAGCAGTTTGGTTACGTGATGTCATACAATGAACATGAATTCTCAATAATGAAATATTCTTCCTGTTCATAAATCTTTAACTTCAAGAAAGCAGTTCATTTAAACAGCACATTTAGACATTTGTATATGCAGTATATCCATTTTTTCCCAGAATGAGCAGTAGCAACCAAAACAGCCTTTTCAATCCATTAGTGCTGATATCACATGAAATTGCATTGCCTCCACTTGCATTCATTCACTTCACTAATGCAGTTCTGACCACACAGGGAGTCACTGAAGCTAGGTTCTTTTCTACCATATTAAACCAGAGCTACTTTTGAGATTGTTTGCATTTATCTCCATAATTTCATCTCATTTGATAGCAACTTAGCACTCCAACCTCACACTTCTGTGCTCTATTTCCAAACAAGCCTCACACTTCTTTCTTGAGGATGCTCCTGCTAATGAAGTACCCATGACTGATATTTATATCAAGTTTCTGTTTGTGCCAACAACAAAATCTGACAACCAATTACCGATATTGCAATTCATGCCACTGCCCCTGCTACTGACTGGTGCCATTAGCATCTGTTTATCAACTTCTGGTTTCTACTCAGGTTATAAAACCTTTGGGACAGACTGTGTAACAGCTAGCATAGCAAGACACTTGGTTCATGGTGAAGTATTGATGAGATGACAGCACAAAAAATAATTGCAAGTGCTTACCTTCTGGCCAGTTAACTGCTCTCCATAAAGTCTGGAGTTGCTGTGCCGTAGGTGTTTCTGCAGAGGTGTTGCATGTTGCAGACAACAACTTTTCCAGGATTATCAAGTCATCTTCTGTAAGCTTATGTTCTTCAGCTGCACTGCCATTAAGTTCCTTTAATTTGCCTGTAAGACCAACAGAAGAGGCATGGCTTTCTGACATCAGAACTCCACTGATCCACATCCTGAGTGAAACATAGTTTACAAACAAGTTATCGCTGCTGTAGGTGTTTCAGGGGCTTTTAGATTTTGAAACATTAGAAAATAATGGAACTGAGAACAGTAATTTGAAGTCTTTAATCATCACAATGATTGCTACTATTAAGCCCCCTCTAATGCTTAAGCGCCCGCAAATCATCATTCTTCCAGCACTGATGAGGGCCATGCCAATAAACACATAAGCAGCAGGGAGCATTACATCAGTACATCCTTGTGAGTTCTACAGCATCCACAGAAGTCAACCATGGGCCTCTTAGGAAAAACAAACCCTAGATCATAACGCTGTTAAATCTATCCCAGTCCAGCCAAAATACTTACAAGTGTATTTAACCATTCATTGTTATTAAACTGCAGAAAACTCAGTAAACCTAATTTTCAGATTCTAAGATTCAAAAACAAGAATGCTGGATGAAAAATAAAGCGATGCAGTATGTTTTTAAAACTAAGCAGAAGTCTCTGCTTTGCTATAACAGCAGAATAAAAGTCAGCCAGTCCTGCCACTCTCCCTCTTAGGAAGTTCTGGACAACATGTCACTGTAATATCAGTGCAAAACTAAGAGGAGGCTCAGTCTATTTACTACAAAACTTCCAGGAAAAAAAAAAAAAAAAAAAAAGTGTGCACTGGCAGCCCAGAAAGCCAACCCTATCCTGGGCTGTATCAGGAGAAGTGTGGCCAGCAAGGTGATGGAGGGGATTGTCCCCTTCTACTCTGCTCTCATGAGACCCCCACCTGGAGTTTTCTGGGACCCTCAACACCAGAAGGATATCAACTGGTTGGAGCAAGTCCAGAGGAGGCCATGAAGATGCTCAGAGGGCTGAAGCCGCTCCACTATGGGGACAGGCTGAGAGAGTTGGGGGTGTTCAGCCTGGAGGAAAGAAGGCTTGGGGGAGACCTTAGAGCACCTTCCAGTACCTGAAGGGGCTACAAGGAAGCTGGGGGGTACTTTTTACAAGGGCCTGTAGTGACAGGACAAGGGGTAATGGGATTAAATTGAAAGCAAGTAGAATTAGATTGGACACCATGAAAAAATTCTTCCTGGAGAGGGTGTTGAGCACTGGGACAGGTTGCCCAGAGAAGCTGTGGATGCCCCATCCCTGGAAGTGTCCAAGGCCAGGCTGGATGAGGCTTGGAGCAACCTGGTCTAGTGGAGGGTGTCCCTGCCCATGGCAGGAGGGTTGGAACTGGGTGGTCTTTAAGGTCCCTTCCAATCCAAACCATTCTGCGATTCCATGACTGTAAGGCCAGGAGCTTGCCCCTTCAAAAGGTTGGATAAAGGTGAAAGAATACTTTTCTAAAAGCAGAATCACTTGTTTTAAGTTTCCTCATCAAACTGACTAGAGCATTACAATATTTTCAGGCTCTGTATATACAGGGGAGAGAAGGAAGCAAGAGAATTTCAACTGTGAGATCTCCAAAGCCAATAAATTGTAAATACAAACTAGTTTTCATAGAACGGTTTGGGTTGGAAGGGACTTAGAGATCATCTAGTTTCAACACCCTGCCATGGTCAGGGACACCCTGCCCTTAAATGTACTAAGGCACGCTACCAAAACATACTGAAATAAACTGGTGAAAAAAAGGGTAGAGATGCTGTGGAACATTTACAGAAAGTGTAGGGTAGGATACAGTAGAATAGGAATGAAGCATGGGAAAAGAGGGGAAAACAAGTCATAATAACATTTACCAAAAATGTGTATAAATACTAAATATTGTACAGTTTTTTCTGCTGTACAGAGTGTTCTGCTTAAACATAAAAGTGATCATTGCGACCTGTACTATCGCAGAATGTCTTACTTTAAAGCTTCCTGGATTACACTGTATGACTATGTGGTGAACCAAAACTTTCATCAGAAAAATCAGAAAGGGGTTGCACATGACCTGCATACCCAGCAGCTAGGCTAAAACAAATACAGTATTTAAATATATCACCTTGATAAAAAAAAAAACCCACACACCAAAACAAAATACACCAAACAACAGCAAATATAAGCCAAGGAAAATAAGAAAAGGATATCCTAGATTAGACAGGGTTTTCTAAATTTATTTGCACTCCAAACCCTTCAAATACATGCACCATTGAAGTGATGAATGCAATTTTAAAAGGTGAAAACCAGGAAACAGTAGGAAAGCTATGGGACATCAGGTAGCTTTTTTTAAAATATCGAAAGTCAAGTTACTTCCAACAGATGAATGCTAAAAACATCCTTGAAATTAAAGCACTGACCAAGTATCTGCGTAGGATTGGCCTGGTCAAAGGTGACAGCATCCTTCTTCGGAAAATAAATATTTTCAACTTTAGCTGCATAAAAGAAGCACAGAAAGTTCAACAGTGCACCAAAGTGTCTGTCACAGAACAATACCCTACCAGTAAGGCTCTCTTACTGGACATTACTCAAAAAAAAATCTTTTAAAAAAGATTGCATATAAAAAATAGAAGTGCATATGCAAATAGCTGTCATTCCTTAAGTTGTGTTTACATTCAAGGGTTAAAGCTTAAAGCAATACCTTCACAGTTGTCCCCCCCATGTAAAAATTTACTATACAAGTGTAACTTACTAACAGTGGTTTCTGAATTGCATGAACTAAATACAAAGTCATCCACAGGAATGGGTATTGCAGTTAAGATATCAAAGTGGCAAGGGTCATTATAGAACAAAGACCTCTCCTACCCCTGAAATCTTTTGATTATTTTCATAGTGAGCAGGCAAAGTTTTTCTGTATTGGAAGATTTGTGGATATGACCAAGTTATGTCACATGCAATAATAGCCTGAAATCTCTTTAGAAAAAGAGTTAAAAAACCATTAATCATGATTTATAATGACTTCCTAGAATACAGGTAAACTGCCAGCTGATACTGTGTAATTTCCATTAACTACATATATCCATCTTTTGATCAACAAATTAACTTCAATCAACAACATAACTAGGAAGCCAAAAATCCTCTCAAAACCAGACTACTATCATATATTTTAAAGCTTCTGTGCACGATGCCTGTGTGCAGAGGAAGGTGCTGTTAACCCTATTTTCTGAGTAACTTCCAGAGAATAAGCAGCTTCAACCTGCTCATTTTTAATTAAGTATAAATTTGCATCAGTCTGGAACCCACGTCAAAGGAAAAAGCGAAGCAAAAGATCAGGCATGATTTTTATTGGCAGGCAACATCTCTTACCTGTATATGGATCAACCCCACTCACTGGAGCGACTGCATTCGGTGCTGAACCAGGAACATAACGACCAGCACCTGAATAGAGACATGAGGCTTTTCAAACACCACCACTGGTAAAGAGGTAAACATATACCTGCATTCAGTTACCAGTTTTCAAACATCACTGTTAAAGGTGTTATTATGCGCTAAAGGAATTAAAAGAAGTCTTCAGCACTAAGCTGAAGCTAAGCAGCCCACAGCTGGGAGGCGTTCTGGCATGGTCTCTTGCACCCACGGAAGCAAAGGCCCTTAGCACAGCAGGCACTTTATCCACGACATGCTCTGGTGGGGAAATCACTGCTCAAGCCTGGCCTCTACGTGCGTGGGGCCAGCAGTGGCCTCTGCTGTGGGAACTGGACTTGTGTTTGTGATACGGAGGCCTCAGGTGAAGGAACTGCAGGGTCTTTGCACCTGCAGAGACCACAGCACGAGCCATACAAAGCCAAGGAGAAGAGACAGCTGGAGACCACAGAATAGGCTTGCATGGCACCGATTTGGTAGTGAGGGCCAACAGAGGTGGCTGTTGTGACGTCTAATAAAGTTCATATAATAAGGAATAATAAGGAAAAATGAAAACTACTTCTATGAATACACCTATTCTGGTGCTGGCCGTAATGAGAGTTGGACAAAACCTGAGGTTTAAGACCTTACTCTGGCACTGTGCAGTGTGTGCTGGGTTCAGTCAGGAAAGAGTTAACTCTCTTTACTGTGGCTGCTAAGGAGCTGTGTTCCTGGAGGCAGAGAGCAGCACTGATAAGGTCTCAGCTGGCGCTGGGCAATGCCTGCACTGAATTCAAGGTCTTTCTCCACTTCTGACCCTGCAGCTGCGTTCCCAGCTCTCACTGTCTCGCTGCAGGCAGTGCAGGGACACACAGTTCAGACAGCTGACCCAAACTGACCCAGGGAGTATGTGATTCCATAGTACATCATGTTTGGGGCTTAGGTGAGGAGAGGGTTCGGGAACCATCACACTCTCTCCCCTGCTCTCTTGCTCATTTACTGCCTGGCACTTGCTAACACTCCCCCTGACTCCCACATTAGCTGCTTTGCTAATTCCTGTGCTGGCTCGTTCATGAGGGAGTTGGTGAGTTTGTTTAGTTTTTCCGGTCATGCTATCGCTGATAGGATTCGCTCGGAATCTGCTGCGACAACTCTCGGGCTCTCTGAGTCTGACTCTCACTAATCAGCACCTGGTCATGCATTGGTCAGTGGGTGGTAAGAAATTGTATCATGTTGTATCACATGTCCTATTTGCTATTAATTATTTATTATTAGTAGTATTTGTATATATTAATTTAGATTTAATTAACAAATAGTTCCTATCTCAATTTTACGGAGGTTCCTTATTTTCTTCTTCCTCCAGTTCTTCCCCTCCACTGGAGAAGGGGAGGGGGATTTGTGAGAGCAGCTTTGTGGTATTTTGCTAGCCAGAGTTAAACCAGGACAGAGTGGCAGGCAGACCAGGCAGCAGAGGGCTCTCCTCCACTAATCCCATCTGAACATGCTTTGGCTGGCAGCAGCGGAGACCACCTAACCACACTACTGTCCCAGATGGGGCACTGCAAGGAACAGTGGTCTGGAGTGGAACACTGAATGCAACTGAACACAATAAAATACGCATCTTACATGCTAACAAGACAGATGATGTGTTTTACTTTACCTGTAAACGGATCTGTTGCAGGCATTGTACTTGATCCAGACGACGAGCCTGGAACATAACGTCCAGCACCTAGTGAAAAAGTAAGAAAAGCAATGACTAATATAGACAGACTGACGTCATTAAAATGTCAATACTTTTCAGACAGAAGCAGCTCAAAAATAAAGCCAAACATCAAATATATCTTATTGTGGCGTTATAAAGAAATCTGATCCTATCAATACGAAAGTCCTCTGATGCTGAACCAATTCTTCCCAATTATTTGGGGCTCAGAAATTTTCTGGGCCATACGCATTACACATATGGACACAGCCAAATCAAAAGTATGCATGTAAATTCAAATGAATGCAGCTCCGTGAGTTACCTCTGAATCTGATTAGCTGGTATTGTCATTCCTAGTTGACTGCAAGACAAATATTTGGTTCAATTATTTTGTCGACATATTACTCCTAACTTCAGCTTTGTGAAATTACTTGAAATTAGAGTGGTTTATTTTGTAAATGTGATGAGCAGCACATAATTGAATAACGTGGTTCAGCTTATGAGTAATTCTCTTGTTCTACTTCCATTTTCTGCATGAAAAGGGTCACTTATAGAATCATAGAACAGTTGGGCTTGGAAGGGAGCTTACAGACCACCCAGTTCCAACCCCCCTGCCATGGGCAGGGACACCCTCCACCAGACCAGGTTGCTCCAAGCCTCATCCAGCCTGGCCTTGGACACTCCCAGGGATGGGGCATCCACAGCTTCTCTGGGCAACCTGTCCCAGTGCCTCCCCACCCTCTCCAAGAAGAATTTCTTCCTGATATCTAATCTAAATCTCCTTGCTTTCAATTTAAACCTGTTACCCCTTGCCCTGTCATTACAGGCTCTTGTAAAAAGTCCCCTCCAGCTTCCTTGTAGCGGCTTCAGGTACTGGAAGGCTGCAATAAGGTCTCCCCGAAGCCTTCCCTTCTCCAGGCTGAACAAACCCCACTCTCCCAGCCTGTCCCCATAGGAAAGGTGCTCCAGGCCTCTGACCATCTCCATGGCCTCCTCTGGACTCGCTCCAACTGGTCAATATCCTTCTGATGTTGGGGACCCCAGAGCTGAACACAGAACTGCAGGTGGAGTCTCACGAGAGCAGAGAAGAGAGGGATAATCCCCTCCATCACTCTGCTGGCCACACTTCTCCTGGTACAGCCCAGGATATGGCTGGCTTTCTGTGCTGTTAGCACACACTGCTGGCTCATGTCAAGTTTTATATCCAACAGCACCCCAAGTCCTTTTCCTCAGGGCTGCTTTCGATATGCCGCTTGCTACTGATCTCCACTCAGACACTGAATTGAGTGCGACCATGCAGCCAGTTCCTTATCCACCGAGCGGTCCATCCATCAAATCCATGCCTCTCCAATTTAGAGACAAGGATGTCATGCAGGATGGTGCCAAAGGCTTAGTATGTATTTTATGTATTTTACTCAATCATTTACGTACTTAAAGTGTTTCAGTTCATTCTCTGGCTAGATTTTTCCATTTTATTAATTGCCTTAACAGCACGTGGACACCTCTTAAGAGTAATGTGAAAAGTGGAATTTTCTTCTACTGAAAAAAATGTTTAGTCTGAAAAATACAACTGGCTTGATTAAAATTTTGTTGAAAACTACTTATGACAAGTCACTTAGAAATTCGTCTAGAAATGGGAGAAGTGACTGATGTCATCATTTAAGATAAGTTTTTACCTGTAAACGGATCTGAAAATTGAGCACTTGTATTCAACAGTGTTTGCCCCTTAGTGTTGTCCATAATAAAATTGGCCACCTGATCCAGAAACATAGGATTTAGATCATTCTTTTGCAGGAAGTTGTATGCAGTCAGCCAAGGATCGTCAGTGATGTTATACGGCAGTTTGTAGGAAGGCCCACTTTCATTCACATCAATAGTAAAAACATAGTCATATTCCTTTAAGCAGAATAAAACCAAAAACAAATTAGAAGTTTGCCAGTACCAGGCACAAGGACATATCAAATGCAGACTAATAATGGCCCAGGGTTAAGCTTAAAAACTCTAATACTGCTTCTTCTTATTCTCTATAATAATCCCTATACAGGCTGCAAGTGAAAAATACTGAAACCGTATCCTGTCTTTTCCATAATTATCTGTCTCAAGAAGAGCAGGCTAGAACAACATATCAGGATAACATGTATGCACATATATTATGAAATAACAGATGCATCAGGTAATACTCAAGGACAGTCTTGTCTGCTTGCAAAGCTACATGGCAGTCAGATGCCTGCCCACCCCCACCACCCCCCCCCAAAAATCAAAGCACACTACTAATACTAAGAAACAAATTCCTAATGTTTCATTAAGCCATGTGACAGATAAAAATTATAGTATCTCAAAGGTTATTACTTCTGTGGTGTCACCAGACAGACTTTTCTGTGTGTATTTCAGTAAACGAAACATTTTTCAGCTTATCTGACCTCAGGTTCAAAAGTTACTATAGAAAAGGGGTACAGAAAGCCTGGTGCCTAATATTTTAAGTAAGCTTTGCACTATAAATTGTACAGTTCAATTCCTTTGGAAAGGAAGTTAAACCTAACTTTTCAAGGTATTAGCAATAAATGCTAGAGAGTATGATCATTTCTCTACTAACAATTAACTTTCTCCAAAGTAACCTGTAGTATTTATTTCTGCTTGCACCTTTGAGTTTTAATAGATCAAAGACGACAAAAAAGTACCCACAATACTTACTTTCTAAATTGCATTTTATCTAAGCAAAGACTGGAATAAATTTTTTAATGGGAAATTAAGCATTTTACTTAGGAAGGAATAAAACCAATTAAAGTTTGCATATACCTTTCCTTCAAATAAAACCTTTCCAGATGTTTGTTGTGTGGCTCCAGAAGAACCAACAACGTCACCAATCTTTATCCATCTTCCTTCACTAACACTCCACTGATAGGCTTCTACTTTCCCATTATCTTTAATAAGCCGTGTCTGTCCATCCCTTGTTCCTGTAGGCAGGAGTATTTAAAAATTTGAATAAATTCAAGAATATGATTTACTTTAGGAGAGAAAAAAAATAATCTTCAAATAGCACTCAAATTTAAAGATGAAAAGACAGTAGCCCAACATGAAAAGTCACAGCACAGGAAGTAATGCGATACGACAGACGCAACAAGAAGAGCAGAAGCCTTGACAATGACATTTTACAATTACAGTGGTGGGATGTGCAACCTGAACGAGTTGAAAAGCAATCCCTAAGTATTTCAAAAGTTTACTGTTTTCCCAGACGACAATCAAGAAAGGTGATATCCTCCCATTTTCGAACAGGATGGACATATTCACAAGTTTGTAAGATTTATGACACTTGCTGATCAGAGCCAATGGCTGAGATCACTGTCCACTTCGCTTCAGAAAAAGTATTTGTCTGTTTAACAGTGATCTTAACTACCACTGCTTCCAGTTGTAAGAGACCAACAGTAAAGAGTTTGTTTGCCTCAAACAACTCTGGAAGCCCTGAGAGAACAGACGGTGATGGGCACCAAATAGCACCCCATGGAGGCGGGGCATTGCTGGGCACCTGGGAGGCATCCTGTGGGGGCAGGACAAGGCCCTTCCCCATATCACTTATCCAAATGCCCTTGCCTGTGCCAACACAAGGCAAAATGCAGGTCACGGAATGTGGGGGGGCTCGCAAGCACCATGCACACCCACAAACTCCCAGATTCTATGATGCAATATTCTCAAACAAGCAACTGCACTTGCGCACGTATGCCAGTCACACCCTGCCTACGTGAACTGTCCTAGGAAACCAGGCTTACAGAACACAGATTCACAGGGCGGTAGGGGTTGGAAGGGGCCTCCAGGGATCATCTAGTCCAACCCCCCTGCCAGAGCAGGATCACCTGGAACAGATCACACAGGAACAAGTCCAGGCAGCTTTGGAAGGTCTCCAGGGAAGGAGACTCCCCCCTCTCTGGGCAGCCTGTCCCAGGGCTCTGTCACCCTCACAGGGAAGAAGAGTTTCCTCATGTTCAGGTTGAACCTTCTGTTTTCCAGTTTAAGGCCATTGTCCCTCGTCCTGTCACTGGACACCACTGAGAAGAGCCTGGCCACATCCTCCTGACACCCACCCTTTAGATACTGATCAGCATTGATAAGATCCCCCTCAGCCTCCTCTTCTCCAAGCTGAACAGACCCAGCTCTCTCAGCCTTTCCTCACATGGAAGGTGCTCCAGGCCCTTCACCATCTCAGTGGCCCTGCACTGGACCCTCTCCAGTAGCTCCTTGTTCTTCTGGAGCTGAGGAGCCCAGAACTGGACACAGCACAGAGTAGAGGGGGAGGATAACTTCCCTTGACCTGCTGGCCACGGTCTTCTCAATGCACCCCAGGATGCCACTGGCCTTCTTGGCCGCGAAGGCACACTGTTGGCTCATGGTCATCCTGTTGTCCACCAGGACTCCAAGGTCCTTTTCCCCAGAGCTGCCCTCCATCAAAACAACCCCCAACCTGTACTGACCCATGGGGTTGTTCTTCCCCAGATGCAGCACTTTACACTTGCCCTTATTGAATTGCATTTGATGTCTCCCTGCCCAGCTCTCCAGCCTGTCCAGGTCACACTGGATGGCAGCACGGCCTTCTGGCATGGCAGCCACTCCTCCCAGTTTGGTATCACCAGCAAACTTGCTGAGGGGACATTCTATCCCTTTGTCCAGGTCATTGATGAATATATTGAATAGTGCTGGGCCCAGCACTGACCCCTGGGGGACGCCACTAGCCACAGGTCTCCAACCAGACTCTGCCCCATTGACCACAACTCTGAGCTCTTTCCTCCAGCCAGTTCACAATCCATCTCACTGCCCAATGGTCACAGTCAATCCACTCCCCATGTGGATCCCTGCTACAAAGAAGACCAAAACAGCACTGGAACCCAGGTGGTGATATCTTTCTACTTCTCTATCTTTCACTCTCTTTTCTCTCTTTCTCTTTACCTCGTCTTCCTCTCCTCATTGAGCGTTTTCCTTAAGAGTGAAGCTTCAATCCTTGCTCAATAAAGCACTGAAAACTGCTTGTAGTTGGTGTGGAGGCACTTACGTCTCCCAGAATCTCAAATTTGTCTGGGACCAAAGCCTAGCCCCAGGGCTAGTACGTTTAGTCCCTGACACCACTGTATTCTCCGTAATCTCCCAAGTACCTGGAAAGTGTGTATTAAGTCTAAGGCAAACTATTTTTCAAGCTGAAAGCTAAGCAGAAAAATTGCATCTACTTCTCTTTTAGGAAAAAAACTTTAGGTTTAGTAGTCATTTTTCAAATTACACAGCTGTGCCAACAGTGTATGACAGTTGGCATAACAGATCCAAAACATCTTGAACACGCTGCAGCACCCTGAGTTTCACCTTTTTCTAAATTATGTCATGCAAGAGATTTTATACAATCTTAATCCATACAAAAAGTAGTTTAAATACATAGTCTTGCCTCCAGAAGAATCAATGAAAGGATAGTAAGGAAGAGTAAGCTGTTTTCTTCACCAACTCTACTGAAAGTGATTAAAGCCTTAATCTTGGAAACTATGGAGAGTTTCAATACCTCAGAACCAAGGCTTGGAGGCATACCTAACATGACAAAATAACAGTAACTTACCAGGGTCCTTAAGATGTTCTCTTCCAGGAAGGTCATCAGCATTAATATCTCCTAAATCACCAGTTTTAGGGTCAATGGATGCTTGGGAAAGCTCATTTTCAAAAGCTTGAATCTCCTCAGCACTTGCTGTACGTTCCAAAGACTCTGTAAACACTCTTATAATTCCATCACTGAATGGAGAGAAAACATTCAAATTGAAATACTATTACAATGCCAAAATGATTATGTACATTCTCATGGTGACTTCTGTGTCATGACAAACCAGCATTATTTCCAACAACCCCTCCCAGTTACTTGTATGAAAGGAGTTAGCTCTCATGCTAAAAACATCCAGAGAAGCCGGTAACCCTATCTGTACTATAATTCTAAAATCAAGGTAGGATATGCTTGTCAAGAGGGTTTTGCATATAAAACCCTTCTCAGTCTCTTCATGGTTTACAACATTCCGAAAGAACTCACTCTAACTCTGCAATTCACACAACAAAAGAATGACTTTCCAGATAAAGTATAACACACACTTTAATTTAAACCCACACATATTGATGGCTGTATTTTTAAACATGATATCCAAAGCGATGCTTGCAGTTTCATCAAGGGTTTGCAGATTTAGATTTAAAAATAAACTGAGAGTAAAACGTGGATACCTTGCACCAACTACGATGTCACCATTGTCTAACACACAGCAGCACCATATAGACTGAGCTGGGAGTCTGATTGTTTGAGCACATTCCCCCCGTTTCCAGATTCTCAGAGATCTATCCTCTCCAGTAGTTACAAAATCTGAAAAGGAAAAAGAAGAAAAACTTTTAAACTATATTTTTAGTGTACTGTGATGCTGGATGCCATTCTGCAACTGAGTGTCTAAAAATTAGAACAGCAAAAGGACTTTCTACAATTTAATACCTCTCTCAATTGCAAGAGATCTAAAAAAACACCTCTGCATAGTTGTCTTCTCAAAAAAAAAAGGTTGCATAAATTGTAGCTTAAGCAGCCAGACAGGGAATGAAATTACGCTCAAGACAAATAAAAAGAGTTTAAACAAAGAAATTTCAACAATTTTGTAACCATCACTGCTTTTTCTTACATTATACCTGCATAGTTTCACGTTTGTTTTAAAAAGAGATTTTTGCAAGGTAGGCCTGCTTTTTCAGGAAACATGCATAAAGCACTCTGAAAAGTCTATAAACTCCTCAGTGAGGAATTTTAAGGCATAAAAGATTTACTAAATACACATCCACTAACATATATGCACTTTACCTGTTCAGCAAATGTGCAAGTGTCCCATATACCACACAGAGGTCACTGACTTGGAACTTGTCTGCAACAGTTAGTTCTGAACCTCTAAACCTCTAACTCTGAAAACAAACACAGTTAAACCCCACACATAAAATCCTTGACCTAAACTACTTCTAATGTACTTTGAAAGCTTTGTGTGGAAATACCAGTTTGACATAATGTAAATTTAGCTAAGACATGAATTACCATTTTAGTACTCTGCAACCGGGCTGAAATACAGGTAGTAACCTAGGTGACAGCTCTGCCTATCCCTTTGCCAAAGTTTCACTTAAGTCTCACAATTAGGCCTAACCTGGGAAATTTCAACTCAGCTACTGCCACAGCAATTCTGCCAGAGGTGTGATTTGGAGCCAATCACAATATTTTAATTATTTACACTAAAGGAAAGTAGTAAATTAAACACTACCTGAGTTCTTTTGCTGTGGCAGCTCCACAGAACTACAAAATGTCTACCTTGTCACTTCATTTTGGAAGAACGCTGGGTAATAGTCACAAAAATAGTCCTACCTTTACACTGAGGGAAGACAGAGATGCTGTATATATAATTTGTATGTCCATAATACACCTGCAGACACTCGCCAGAGATTTGCCATCTTCGAACACTAGCATCATTAGCACAGGAAAGGAATTCCATTTCACTGAGAATAGCTAAACCTCTCACACAGTCTTCATGTCCTTTGTAAAAGAAAGGAAAACTTTTAACACATCTTTTCTTTCCATCAGCAGCAGTATACCACTTCTATTAAGCTCACACCTACACCCTGGCAAATAATCTTCATTGCAGGAACAGTTTAAAAAAAAAAAAAGGCAATTCACTGCTTATTATTCTCTGAAAAAAAATCTAATTCTTTTAAAAGTAACGTGATTTCTGAGCATATAATTTGAGACACTTTAAAAATCCTGCCTAAAAATTGCTCAATTTATCTATGGCTTTGTAGGATTTTAATTTTTTTCTCTTAAAAAGAGCACACTTACCAGTGAAGGTTCTTTCACACCTGCCTGCCTTCCACAGTTTAATGGTTTTGTCAGCTGAACCAGTCAACATTAATCCCTGTTCAGGCAGTATTTTCACTGCCCATATTGCAGCCGTGTGACCCTGCAAGAAGAAAACCAATATTGTTAGACCTGTCAGAATCAAATTCAGAGTACATACTCATGTATTGCTACCTCATACCTGTAACGTCATCATACATCTGTCATTCAACCAGACCTTGGCTGTTGTGTCCCACGATCCACTTAATAGTGTGCCAAACTTCCCAGAGGAAAGGCTGCAAACTAGAAAGAATATTGAAATCAGCACTGATTTCCTGGACTGCCACCATTCTTATGCCAGCAATTTAGAAAGACTTAAGGAGATTTACTTGGTATTAGTAGCATATTTACTGTTGCGGGGTATGGGGAAGAACTAAGTGGAACTGTAGTTGCACTTCAACCTAGAAAGAAGCTGCTTAAAAAGTCTTTGCTTCAGATTAGAAAATATCACATCTTTTTGCCATTCATATTTTTAAATTTCTCTTAGCAGCAGACCTTTTCTCCTCAGCCTAGAGCATGTTGACAAGCAGATTAGATAACTAGTCAAGACACAGAATACAAAGGGTTAGCTTTAAAATTACAGAGAAAGACAAGATTTCATCAACATGTATTTATTTATGTTCTCAGTAAGCAAGATTTCATATAAAAACTTACTTGACTTATCTGCTTGGAAGGCAAAATATGACTACCAAGAAATTATGGTGACATTTAAAGATTAAGCAGAAAGGTAATCTGCAAATGCTGCAGTAATATACAGCTATAAAACTGAAGACACACAGTGAAACTTGGTAGTTCCACTAATAAGTTTACAAAGAGAGCCAAGCCATAAACAGAGACCTTGTCCATTTAAAAGCGAAGTATGTCCTTACGTTTCTTGCTTCTGTGACTCCGCAGTGAGAAATGGACAGCATTCTACCCCTGTCACTCATCATGTCCTACTTTTACCCCCACTTGTGCCGGTTTCAGGCAGGAAGGAGCTGCTCTCTTACACAGAGCTGGCTGTCTCACAGCAGCCGAGGGATCTTATTTCATTCCAGGACACATCAGGTTCAGTGGCCAGGCTGGGGGCCTGAAAAGTGGCCCTGGGGTTGGGGATTGGTTTTGATGGTTTTGGGGGCTAGGAGATAGCTTTGCTGATAGCTCCTTTTGCTAGCTCTTGACAGGCTCTTAGAACAGAAGCAGCTTCTTTTGTTAGGCTGGTTGGGGGGGTTGGAATTTTCATTCTCCCTGCTCTCTGGCTCATTGTTGTTTTGTTGTTATTTTTTTTCTCTCTGCTCTCAGCCTCAGGGTTGGGTTTTTTTTCTCTCCACTCAGATTTTGCTTGCTGTTCCAGAATCTGGCTGTCGGTCCATGGGTGGTGAGATACTGTATCATATGTATATTTTCCCTTGGTTTAATTGCTTATTAGAGGTAGCATTGTTAGTATCACTAAGTTTTGTTTATATATTTAGATAGTTCTTATCTCAACTTTTTACGAGCTCTCTCTGTCCTTTCCTCCTCCAACCCTTCTCCACTGAGGGAAGTGGGAGGAGGTGATGGAACGACTGTCTGGTACTTAATTGCCAGATAAAGATCCACCACGACAGCACTTTAACAAATGTAAAATTACATTTACTATAAAATCTGTTTTAATGTTTTACATTATTGTAAAAATTGCTACAAGGTTGGGGGTTTTTTGCAGCAGAATCTAGAACACCTCATCCCTTTTTACACCTGTGGAGGGAGCATGCCACGTGTTATTTTAACTACTCATCCACCTAGGTTTCTGATAAGGTGTTGCGCTGGTGTTAGTCAGATACATAAACTATTCCATGTCTCCTCACACAGTGACATGATTTTATGTCTTTCTCAGAGAAAGCCAAGAGGATTATAATACAAAAAGTAAGTTTTAGGCGCTGTTTAGCAGTCCACAGTACTTATAAACTGGTCTCCAAAACCATTCTTTAACGCAGTGAAAACAAGGCCTCAAACCTCCATGACTTGAAATGTTATACATAATAACATATATAATTATAACATGATTAGACTGTTCAAAGGTCTATTAAATACTAGATCAGCTCACAAGAAAAACTAGGTATGGTGCTGGGAAAACTGCTGAACCCTTTATTATATTGCTCAAGAAAAAAGTATAAGTTGGTTTCGTATGTCACATGTTGCACTGACATGACCAGAGATGCAATTTCTGCAGGAAGCTTTTAGTCTTTATTATGTATTTAAAGCTCCAATTAATATTAAACCTCATCTAGCTAACAAAATGGGCAGTGAAAGTTCGTTTATTTAGAAAGCTGACAACTTCTATCAACTCTGACATAAGAATTCAGCTTAATACACAGAGTACTAATTTAAATGTTTATTAAAAACACAACTGGCAAAAGGGTAATCACTCCGTAAATTGCCATGTGTTCACATATACAGTAAAAGCTCAAGAATTTGTCCGTATAAATTTGGAAGTCCTTGCAATGAACAGTTACTGCATGAATTGAGATTGTAAAATCTTATTTGCAGAGGCCATAATCAAGTAGCTTGCTCTGTTAAATAACGAAGAAATCAAAATTGAGGGTTATAACTTCATGTTAATTTCCCCTCCAACAAACCACCTTAACTTCTGTGCAACAAACTCCAAAATAGAATGACTACATACCTGTGTTCTTATGACCCTTGAGGACATAAAGAGGAGCAGGGTTGTCAACTGTGAAAATGCAAATATTATGATCATTGCCACCAGTCGCAATCAGCCCACGAGGATAGAGGTCACTTGGAGGTATGATGCACACACAGGATACAAAATTCGAGTGGCCAGTCATACAGTGCATTTCAGTAAAGCCCCTGTTAAGACTAAACATATATGATAATCAGTTCAGAGTCATGACAGAAACAGCACTTATTTGAGGTACAGAGTTACAATGGATGTTTTATATTCCAACTGTTGAATTAATAACTGTGCTTGCATTGTGCTGAATAAATACTACGGATGACCTAGAAAGAATTAAAAGCTTCAGTGAAAAACTATATCCCAGCATTCCAACTCCATAAGCAAAAGCTTTCTACTAATTTTTCAGTAATGGTAGGCCTTAGTTTTGGTTTTCCCCACTCACTGGCAAACACTACGCCCAATTTCATCGGAAGTAGTTTGACTTTATGAAATCTTTTGCGGTCTCAAGACTCAGTATGTATCCCAATACACCTTAAAATAGCAGAGCACATAAATGAATAAAGTTTACTGCCTGCCAAATCCCTTCACTTAATTAGGAGCACCACAGAAGTTTAATAAAATAGATTGTAACTGATTCAAGCAGCACCCTTTATTTCTTCATCGTGATCCCCTCAATAGCTATAGCACTAACTGGAAAAAGCTACTTATCCCCACACACAAAACATGTGCGTTGTGGTGGCATTTGTTTGATGCCTTTTTTTTTTTTCTTTCTGTGTTTGTTCCCCTCCATATCCTGCCATTCCCACCTCCTCCCCTAAAAAAACCCTCAGCCTAACATCACATCACACTGCCGTCCTTCGTACTCTGATTTTTGGAAAGCTTAGAACATACATGCATATCAAGGTACTCTTCTAAAGTTCTAAAATGTCTTCTCTGCTGAAGGTACAGAGAACAAATGAAGGTATTTTATCCTCCTGTATAATTTAAATAACAAAAATAACATACAGCAGTTTGCTTACCCACTGAAGCCTGCCTACTGTAATCCCAGAGTCTTCAAAACAGAGAGAATCATGAGCAGTGCTATGACTCTACATAAGTTACTCACGTCTTCCTCACACAGACCTCAAAAGTTACGGGTTAGAATTAGCCTTCCATTCCTGCAATAAATTTCTATGCAAGTGTGTGGGTTGACCCTGGCTGGGGGCTAGGTGCCCACCAAGCCACTCTATCACTCCCTTCCTCAGCCAGGCAGGGTAAATGTAACAAAAGGCTCATGGGAGATAAGGACAGGGAGGGATCACTTGGCAACTAATGCCCTGGGCAAAACAGACTCAGCCTGGGGAAAAAAACAGTCATCAGTCAAAATCAGAGTAAAAAGAGAACTAAACCCTAAGTTACAAACACCTTCCCCTCCCATCCCTCCCTTCTTTCCAGGCTCAACTTCACTCAGAACGGGGGTTGTGGTCAGTCCATCACAGGTTGTCTCTGTCACTCCTTCCTCCTCAGGAGAGGATCCTCACACCCTGCCCCTGCTCCAGTGTGGGGTCCCTCCCATGGGAGACAGTCCTCCAACAACTTCTCCCACGTGAGTCCTTCACAGGGGCTGCAGTTCTTCACGCACTCCTCGGGTGTGGGTCCCTTCCAGAGTCACAAGTCCTGCCAGTAAACCTGCTCCAGTGTGAGCTCCTCTCTCATTATGACTGCTGCTGACTGCCTTGGCCAGTGGCAGCTCTGTCTTGGAGACGGGCAGCATTGGCTCAGTCAGACACAGAGGAGGCTTCTGGCAGCTCCTCACAGAAGCCACACTTGTAGCCCCCTCACTACCAAAACCTTGCCATGCAAACCCAGTACAGCAATTTAACAAGTTCTTCCCCATGTGATAAGAAATTTAACAGGACACACTTAATGAGATTAGTCTTCTGCCTCAACTGCAGAGTTACCTACATCAATTTAAACACACATGTGAGCACTCAGGCACATTTGCCAGTTATCGTTGTTCCACTGAAAGGCAGTGGAAAGAATATCCCTGCTTAGTAACTTCAGAATGCAGTTCACAATTTCACAGAACTACAGCACAGTTTTGGTTGGGAGGGACCTTAAAGACCATCTAGTTCCAACCCCCCTGCCATGGGCAGGGACACCCTCCACTAGACCAGGTTGCTCCAAGCCTCATCCAGCCTGGCCTTGGACACTTCCAGGGATGGGGCATCCACAGCTTCTCTGGGCAACCTGTCCCAGTGCCTCCCCACCCTCTTCAGGAAGAACTTCATCCTGATGTCCAACCTAAATCTCCCCACTTTCAGTTTAAACCCATTACCCCTTGTCCTGTCACTACAGACCCTTGTAAAAAGTCCCCCCCATCTTCCTTGTAGCCCCTTCAGGTACTGGAAGGCTGCAATAAAGTCTCCCCAGAGCCTTCTCTTCTCCAGGCTGAACAAGCCCAACTCTCTCAGCTTTATTTGAAACAACGGACAGGCGAGGAAATACATACTGTGTGGCCTTTTGCAATACCCTACATCTCCACCATCTCTCATTCACATTACTTAGCTGCATCTCTTCTGGTCACAATGACATGCTAAAAAACTCAGTGAGTGAACTCAACACTCAGTAGACAGATCTGTACAAGATAAGTATCAGAGAAAGTCACACTGGGTTTTTTCTTTCCTTTGTCCATGTGTTTGTGTATTTAAATTTTCCGTGCAGCTTTTGGTTGGTTTTATGTTCAAAGAAGTCTGCTCAGCATTCTCAGGGCGAGAAAAAGAGCGTTGTTTGTTTTTTTTTTTTAAATATTCAAAGCACACCGCCTAACCGCCAAACAGGCAGCACTGCTACTCAGCAGGATTACTTCGGTACTGAATGCCAGCAGGTGGTAACAACCCTGACACCACCTCGAAAACACGCACCTCGATTTACAGATCAGCGTCTGCAAAGCACGCTACAAGTACCGGCATTCCTGTAACCGCTTGAGCACGTACAACCTCCCCCCAGGCAAGCACGGCAGCGGAATGCCTTCGCCCCTCGCAGAGTCGGCCCAGCGAACCGACTCCCCCCGCCACGCTCCCAGGCCCCGCCGATTCACCCGGCAGCCCCAAGAGAGGCCACGGCCGCGGGGACCGACGCGGAGGAGGACGGGCGGGGCTCCGGCGGCTGCACCCCCTCGCCCTTCCTCCCGCAGAGGCGTCCCCAGGCCCACCGGGCGCCAGGGCCGCGGCTCCACACTCACCCGTCAGGAGCCCAGAGTCGCGCAGTTCGGTCCCGGGAGACGGACACGAAGCCGCCTTCGGGGAAGAGGCCGCGGGTCAGGCCCCGCACGTCCTGCCCGTGCCCCAGCAGAGAGCATCGAAGCCGGTACGCGCCGTTCTCGCCCGCCATGGCGAGAGGCCGCCGGGGTGTCCTGACACAGCAACTCCCTCCGCGGCCGCGGACCGCTACCGGAAGCCGCCCAGCGCCGCGCCGGAAGCGTTGTCGCCCGGGCGCGCGAGCGCAGTCGGGGCGCCTCAGCGTCCCGGCAGGCACCGCCCCCCGCGCGGGGGCCGGGCCGCGCGCGCCGGCCGCGAGGGACACTGGGAGCTGTAGTCGGCGCGGCCGGACGGGGCGAGCGTTCTGAATGTCGCGATAGCCGGGCGCCCGCGCTGTTTGGCCGAGCGGTTGCTGCGATACCGGCTCCGTTGTCTGCGGAGGTTTAAGGGCTGCCCGGGAGTCCGGTGAGGGGAAGGGGGGTGCTGCCGGCCGGGCGGCGGGATCCGCGCCGTCGGTGTTGCGGCCTGCGCGGCTCGCCGGCTCCAGATGCCCTCGGCTTGTGTGCGGGCCGGCCGTTCTCGGGACGGGGGTGCTGCCTGCCTATTTGGGGTCACGGCCAGCAGTTTTGCCTTCTTACAGCCCCCTCCGACCAGCTGCGGGGCAGCTGTAGCGGTGGAGAAGGTGTCTGGGTGCTGCGGCTGGGGAGGAGCCCCTCGGGGGGCTGGTGACAGCTCCCGAGGGTCTGGGTTTGCCCTGGGGACTGGTGCCGCCTGAAGGACCGTCTCCACATAACCCAAATGCGTATTTGCGGTAGCCGTTCACTCCCAGTTTGTTTCAGGAGAGACTTGAATTCCGGGCAGATGCTGAAGGACTAAATGCCACACGAAATTAGCAAGAGTTGCCTGTTTAGCAACATCAACTGAGCACCGGTTAAGCACGGAAGAGGGACTTCTGGCTCACCTTACTGATGGACCTTCTGTGGTCTCTCTGAGTGCTGTCTCTGTCTTCTACACACTTTTCAGTAGGGAATTGCTGTGCAGATTTGTAAAGAAAACTAAACTTTTAATATGGGGAAGAATTAAGTTTCAAAGAGTTGATATCTAGTAATTTTAAAGAACTTGTGCAATTAAAGAACTATTTCTCTCCTCCTTTCCAGGGAGAAGTTCAAAAGTGAACAGATATGGCCAGCAGTCACAGACCTCCAATAGCTCGTCCTGCTTCAAGAGCAGGAATAGGGCTGGCGGCAAGGCCTTCCTCTTCATCAAGGACTCCATCAGCAACCAGAATGGGAACAGGGGTATGTTAAAAAATTTGAACATTGACTTTGAGGTATCAAGATTTTTATCCCTTTTTTAAAAAAAAAAAAAAGTTTTTAGTACCATGCCTGGAGTAATAATTTCCTAGGAATAATTTTAAGATTTTAATTTTGTAGGGAGTTTTATTTTCTAATTTTGACTGAAAAGGCTCAAGGTCTTGCATCGAGACTTCACCTGGGAGACCTTAATAGCACTGTTGTTGCAGACAGAGGCAACAGTAAACAGCTGCTCAAAAGTACTCTCTTACCCTTCTGCAACTGACATTTTGCTGAAGCTTTGTTTACCCGAGGAGATGAAATGCCAAAAGATTCTTACAAGAAAGTCATAGAGACTAACTTAAGTGTTTATTTGCTTTAGCAGTTGCATAAGGATAACAAAATCATAATTCAGAGTTGGGGAGCTTGTGTTTTTGTTTTATTATAGATACCTCCTAGTACCTCAAGACCTGGTTCTCGTGGTGGCTCTTCAACTACTGGAGGAGTCTTGCCGTCTCAGATTAAAGTTACAGACCGTCCAGTGACTCAACAGGGGTTAAGTGGAATGAAAACTGCAATGAAAGGTATTTTTTACTGAAAGTAGCTATCAAGGTGTCTGCAAATGTTTAAGAATAGTATTTAGGTTTTTAAAGGTAAACTTTTCATTGCTGTGTAAATTGCAGCGTTAATAGCTGTGATTAATAGGAGTGGGAGAAAGGAAAGGAAGATTAAAGCATTCCTCTCTTACATTCTTTGCTCTCAGCAGTCAAAAGAGGAAGTTTTTCTGTGCCTGAGCTGTATTTAAAAATCATTCAGAAGAATAGAACAGGATAAACTCTGTCTTCTTCCATCACTGCAGAATAATTAAAATACTTTCTTACATGGCAACTATTCGTATAGCTGAAAAAGTAATGTTTATCTTCACAACACTCTGAACTGAATTTCTGCCTTCATTTCTTAATGAGGTAAAATCTGTTTAAGACGACTGAGAAGATGGCAGTTTTCTGCCTGCAAATTCTGCAGATTCTTTTCATAACTTACAATTCACCAAAATCAGTTGTTTTCTAACAAAATGTCATCTTGTTCATCTTTTCCAGGTCCCCAGAGGCAGATAATGGATAAAACGTATTACCTTGGATTGCTGAGGTATGTCTTAACAACATATTCAAACTGCAGAAGGTTTGATGCGCTGTTCCCTTTCTGACATGAAGTCCGTTGTGCTTAACAGTAGGGATAAGTGGTGCCCACTGCTAATGAAATCTGTCACATTATAAGGGTTAAAGAGAGGTGCCTTTGCAGAACCGCTTCACTGCTCTGCAAATGGAAGAGGGAAGACCCATCAAGTCACAAGAGATGCTGGTGGAGAGTAAGGCAGCCCCATCTGCTCCCCCTCTAACAACAAGTGCAGCAGGAAGAAGCGATGGGTGATAGCAGTGAGTGACTCTCTTCTGTGGGGTATGGAGACACCCATTTGCAGACCCAGTGCACCCTCTCAAGGGGTGTGCTGCTTGCCAGGGGCTCGTATCAGGAATACAAGGCTACCAAAGGGGCTACCAAACGTTATTCAGTCCACTGACTACTACCCTCTGCTGTTGTTTCACATAGGCACCAGTGATGCAGCCAGGAGCAGTCTGCGGACTGTCAGAAAGGATGACAGGGCTCTGGGTGCGGCAGTAAGGGACTCTGGTGCCCACACAGTTTTTTTATCAATCCTCCCTGTCAAAGATATGGGGTTTGAAAGGGCCAGTCAAATCTGGTGAATCAACAGATGGCTGCAGGATTGGTGCCACGGCCAGGGCTTTGGCTACTTAGGCCATGGGACTCTGTCATGGTTTTTATCACAACCAGCTGCTCTACCACTCCCGCCCCCCCCCCCCCCCCCCCCAGTGAGGAAGGGTCAGAGGAGCAAACCAAGGCAAAGCCCATAGGAGTTGAGATGAACTATTTAATTATATAAATGAAACTTAGGGAGTTACTAACAATGCTAGTGCTAATGAGTAATGTAAGGAACGGAGGAAGAGGGTAGAACAAATGATACAGGATCCCACCCCGAGAAGGGAAAAGGAAAAGAAAACCAACCCGAAGGGAGCAAACCCCCCACGAAACCGCTCGGGGACTGAGAGCAGGGAAAGTAAGAGAGAAAAAACCGTTCAAACCCCGACTCCTAGACCGATCTGCCCGGCAAGACGCTGGCTCTGCCCGGAGCACCAACCACTCACCACGAGGTCCCCACAACAAGCAAACCCCCAGCCCCCTAGGCTGGAAGCACCCTCAGACCTTTCCCCTTTCCAGGGTCATACCCAACCGTAGCCCTTTCCACCCACATCCCCACCCCCTCCCCACCGGTCCTGCAGTGCCGCGGGCCCTGAGCTGGCACCACCTATCCAGCTTGATGTGTTATGGAGTGAAGCAAAACATAGACTGGCTGGTGAAAAAATATAGACTAACTGGTGCAAAACTAAGACAGACTCGCTTTGAGAAACCTGGCCTGCTGGGGGCTGATGGGGTACATCTGACAGAGAAGAGGAAGCATCTTTGGGCACAGGCTTGCCAAGCTGGTGAGAGGCTTTAAACTAAAGGTGCTGAGGGAGGGGATGCTTAACCCATCCCACTCCTGCCAGTTGGAGGCCAGTGCCACCAGCAGATGCCCAGAGCCTGGAGAAGATCCGCAGGTCACCAGGAGAGCACCTGGCAAACAAAACAAGAGAATTCCAGCTGCTCCAGTCAGCAAGCCAGCTCCATCAGGGGCCCATCTCCAGTGCCTCCATGTGAACGCACCGAGCGTGGGCAGTAAGCAAGAGGAGTTGGAGGTGTGCACACACATGAGGGGCTCTGACCTCATTGGCATCGTGGAGATGTGGTGGGTCGGCTCCTGTAACTGGAGTGTCAAAATAGAAGGATGCAGGCTATTTAGGAAGGACATACAGGGGAGATGTGGAGGGGGGGTTGCTCTCCACATCAGAGACCAGCTGGAGTGCGTAGAACTGCACCTAGGGATGGATGAGAGAACTTAAGGGTCAGGATTAAAGGGAGGGCAGGGAGAAGGGATACTGTAGAGGGAGTTTGCTACAGGCCCCCTGGACAGGATGAGTGAGTGGATGAGGCCCTCTACAGGCAGAGAGCAGCAGCCTCACGGTCACAAACCCTGGTCCTCATGGGGGACTTCAACCACCCCGATATCTGTTGGAGGGACACCACGGCAGGGCACAAGCAAGCCAGGAGGTTCCTGGAATGTGTCAGTGACAACTTCCTTCTCCAAGGGACAGAGGAGCTGATGAGGAGGGGTGCCGTGCTGGACCTTGTTGTCACCAACAGGGAGGGGCTGGTGGGGAATGTGAAGCTCAAGGGCAGCCTTGGCTGCAGCGGCCATGGAATGGAGGAGTTTGAGATCCTTACGGAGGCGAGGAGGGTGCACAGCAAGCTCGGTACCCTGGACCTCAGGAGAGGAGACTTTGGCCTCTTCAGGGAGCTGACTGGCAGGGTTCCATGGGATGAAGCCCTGGAGGGAAGAGGGGCCCAAGAAAGCTGGTGAGTATTCAAGGACCTTCTCCTCCAAGCTCAGGAGCGATGCATTCCAGTGAAGAGGGAGTCAGATAAAAACGCCAGGAGGCCTGTGTGGATGAACAAGCAGCTCCCGGAGAAACTGAGGGACAAAAAGGAAGCCTACAGTGGGTGGAAGCAGTGACAGGGAGCCTGGGAGGATGACAGGGAAGTTGTCCAACAAGTCAGGGATCAGGGTAGGAAAGCTAAAGCCCTGACAGAATTCAACCTGGCCAGGGACATTAAGGGCAACAGGAGGGGTTTCTGTAGGAACATAGGGAATAAAATGAAGATCAGGGAAAATGTGGCCCTCTGTGGAAGGAAACAGGAGAGCTGGTTTCACAGGATATGGAGAAGGCTGAGGTACTCAATGATTATTCTGCCTCAATCTTCACTGGCAAGGATGCAAGCTGTACCCCCAGAGTCATGGAAGACAAGGGCAGGGACTGGGAAAATGGAGAGCCACCCATGGTCAGTGGGGATCAGGTTTGGGAACACCTCAGGAACCTGAAGGTGCACAAGTCCATGGGACCTGATGAAGTACATCTGTGGGTCCTGAAAGAACTGGCCGATGGGGTTGTGAAACCTCTGTCTGTCATATTCGAGGAGTTGGTGAAGTTCCTGCTGACTGGAAAAGGAGAAACATAACCCCCGTCTTTAAAAAGGGAAAAAAGGAGGATCCAGGGAACTACAGGCCAGTCAGTCTCACCCTTGTGCCTGGGAAGATCATGGAGCAGATCCTGCTGGAAACCATGCAGGGGCACATGGAGAATGAGGAGGTGATTGGTGACAGCCAGCATGGCTTCACCAAGGGCAGATCGTGCCCAATAAATATGGTGGCTTCTACAATGGGGTCACGACCTTGGTGGATAGAGGACGGGCAACCGATGTCATCTACCTGGACTTGTGCAAAGCATTTGACACTGTCCCACACCACATAAATAGCCAACCATATCCTGGGCTGTATCCAGAGCAGCGTGGCCAGCAGGGCGAGGGAGGGGATTCTCCTTCTCTACTCTGTTCTCATGAGACCCCACCTAGAATTCTGTGTCCAGCTTTGGAGCCCTCAACATACGAAGGATATTGACCAATTGGAGCAGGTCCAGAGGAGGCCATGAAGATGCTCCGAGGGCTGAAGCCCGTCTGCCATGGGATCAGGCTGAGCGAGTTGGGCTTGTTCAGCCTGTAGAAGAGAAGGTTCCATGGAGACGTTATAGCACTTTCCAGTGCCTGAAGGGGCTACAAGGAAGCTGCAGGGACTTTTTGCACGGGACTGTAGTGACAGGGCAAGGGGTAACGGGTTTAAACTGAAAGTGGGGAGATTTATGTTGGACATGAGGAAGAAGTTCTTCCCGAAGAGGGTGATGAGGCACTGGGACAGGTTGCCCAGAGAAGCTGTGGATGCCCCATCCCTGGAAGTGTTCAAGGCCAGGCTGGATGAGGCTTGGAGCAACCTGGTCTAGTGGAGGGTGTCCCTGCCCATGGCAGGGGGCTTGGAACTGGAAGGTGTTTAAGGTCCCTTCCAGCCCAAACCATTCCATGATTCTATAAAAGTAATTTTTCGTACGGTTTGTAGGAGCAAAGGAATTGTATGCTTATGTCTGGGTGCAAGTGGATGCCTTTGACATTTTGTTCTTAGGCTTGCTAACTTAAATGCACTCACACAACATTAGTAAAAGGAGGGTCAGTGGTTTAGAATTTCCACCTGTAACACTTGATAGGTCTGATAGCTCCATTTACAAGAAGTAGCATCACAAATGAAGCACTTTCAGTGCACGTTTCAGGTGGTTTACTTGGATTATACCTTTTGCTTACGCTGACATATGCAAGGCCTTGCAGAAACTGTATTGCGCACATTACGCTGTTGGTTGATCTATTGTAATGTTGAATAATCAGTCTTAAAAGATGTCATTTTAAATATGGATGATATCCACATCCTGTGAAATGATACTGTGATTATTATTATTATGGTTTTGCTGTCAAATTCAGAATTATTCACATCCTTTCACCATCAGGAACAAAAAGCTAATTAAAATGCTTCATTTTATATCCAGGTTTTCTAATGAGTGCTTACAGTTTTGTATGATAGAACTACTCTGCTTTTTTCTTCAGTTATACAAATCTTCTTTGAAGTACTGGTTTGAAACACGGTGCAGTGTGAGAAGGATACACTGATTGTACAGTTCTTGTAATAAAATATAATTTGTGTTCTCTCTGTGTTTTAGTTGTACTTTCAAACGTTAATGATGCTTTTTTTGTTTATCTTTTTGCAGAAGCAAAACAAATGAACTCACAACAGAAATTAACAAGCTGCAGGAAGAAGTAGAAGTGTACAAGCAAGAGAAATCTGTCTACTTGTCATATGAAAAAAGGTGAGACGTATTGCACCTAATGCACTGCTTACCTTCTCAGTCAGACTATTCTGTTATTGTGTAGGCTTCAAGGAACCATTAAGTAATTTTTTCTATTATTTTAGTTTTACATACATGAATCTTCCCATACTAAGTTTGACTTTTTGTATTTAGGGCAGAGGCTTTAGCTGGTGAAATCAAAGAATTTCAAGGTCAGCTAGCAGACTACAACATGGTATGCTGCCGTCAGCTTTTGATTCTCAATGGTCTCCCTTCTCTCGTTCACTTGGTACTGCTTTTCCTTTACTCCAGCATCTTGTTTACTGACATTTCTCTGTAAAAATGTACTGGTGAATTCTTCCTTTTATTTGTTTATTGGAAAGGAGAAAGATCGAAACTAGGAAAATCATAAAAGGAGAAAAAAAGTGCACTGTGCATTAGGAGAAGCAGTTGGAAATGGATTTAAGAAATTAGTGCTCTGTAATATTTGTGCTGCATATAAAGAGGATTACTTCTGAAAATTGCATGTCATCTATTAAGATTTCCAAATCGTGTTTTTTCTCTTTGCAATAACAGAAAATTGCAGTGTTTTCATGAGTGCTTGTGAGTTGCTACCTATTTCTCTGGGGTCTTTTTGTCTGCAATCAAAAAAAAGGAGAGCAATAACAGGTTGGAATTCTGTCTCATTTCAGGTTGTGGATATACTGAACACGAGTACGGATATGGCAGAGGTGATTCGAGACTACAATATGGTAAGAATTAGGATATGTGCCATATTTTAGCAGTGAAGTGGTGTGTGTTACATTCTTGGTGCTTCGAATATATGACATATAAAAAAGCATAGCACTGATTTAAAACGTACCCCTTTTTTCCAGGTAAATTAACCATACAACCTGTTCCAGTGCCTCACTACCCTCTTAGTGAAGAATTTCTTTCTTATATCTAACCTAAATCTACTCATTTTTAGCTTAAAGCCATCACCCCTTGTCTTATCACTAAATGACCTTGTAAAAAGTCCCCCCTCGGCTTTCTTGTAGCCCCTTCAGGTACTGGAAGGGGCTATAAGGTCTTCCTGGAGTCTTCTGCAAGCTGAACAACCCTAACTCTGCAACCCAAACCACTCTATGACACTGGCAACATGTTAGTAGTGAGGCAATTGTCTGAAGTATTGTGTTCACAGCCCCACGATAGTTTTCTGTGGTTTAGATTTGAGAAGGCTGTCATCGCAACCCCAATTATCAGTGTTAAAATATATTCTTTATTTGACTTGGAAGTATACTATACTAATCGTATGAAAGGCAAATTTACTGGGCTGCACTGCCTTGTCAAGCTGCCTGGTCTTCTGGAAATTCACTTCTCTTTTGTCTTACACCTTTTAAATTACTCCAGTGTAATAAATATTAAATAGGTCTCTGATGTGGCCAACCACAAAATGAATTAACTTTGTTCTTCCTCTACTTCCTTTTTTTATTTTCTAATACAGTTACTTTTCCTTTCAGTATTAAGGCATGAGTGTCATTAAGCATGTTCCATTTCTTGTGATCACTTTGTCCATAAGCAAAAGAAACTAGTTTTAGAAAAGGTTATTTTGGTAGCTTGAAAAAATGTCTGGGTATTTCTTCGTCAAAACAAATTTTTTTAGCCCTGCATTTGATTAAAAAATCAAGTCACAATGTCCATGTCATAAAGAGAAGAATGCTTTTCAATTGTTAAGTTTTCATTTTGTCTGTAGGCTTAAACAGTATTTTTCTAAGTGTGCCGGTAGTAGATGCCATGGTAAGTTAATTGATTGGTAGAAACGTGATTGTATTTCATCTTCAAATGCAGGGATGCCTTCTTACTTCCTTTGGTTTCCAGAAGAATGCGTTTTTGAGGAGGTCTTTCTTCAGTATCAGCTGCAAAAAACCTCTGGAGCAGGCAGGCTCTGCTGCTCCTTCCTCTACTGCATTCTGAGCAGTTCTTGCTTATTTAAAGGAAACATTGAATTTGTGTATGAAATCTGCATCTTTATTATTACATATTACATCAAAATACGTTTTTTTTTAAGTTAAAGGTTCAGAATGACCGAGACGCTCAGAGTGTGGATAAAATCTTCACAGAAAGACAAGCGTAAGTACATGAACTGTATGCTTCTCCAAAGCTGTTAAAATAATAACTGAACTTAACAAAATTGAGGTGCTTCCTAATTCAGAAGTTCCTTAACAGTGCGGTGTTTCAAGATGATACATGGGTTCCAGTCTGCTGTTGGAGTTCGCAGCTGTAAAACTCCTCTGATTAACTGCTGTGGAGTTACTTACCATGCCATCCAGGAGAAGTTAGATGGCAGTGGAGACTCCTGTCTTTTGGCAACCATGCTGTCAACTTCCTGAGTTTTGGGAGTTGTGTTGTGGAGTAGCAGGGTTGGGAAAGCACACAGAAGTGGGCACTAGAACTGAGATTCCTGTCTGGTAAGGTAAGGCTGTGTGGAGTGGAAGATGAGGACAGTGAGATGCTTGCAGTAAGAACTTGAGAATGGCTTGTGTGGTGCTAGGCTGAGTTTCTGAGATGCTTAATTTAGGGACACAAGACATGCAGGAGAAAGAGTTATGGTCATTCTTGTTGCCAGTAAAAGAAATCTCAAGGGTGAGTTTTTATGTATAAATAAGCACTTTTAATGGTTTACCATTTGCTATTAAGTCACTTTTCAATAATACTGAGTTTTCAGCAGCTCACAAATATGTCTATTCTACTCCTGAATGCATTTTTAAGCGGTAAGAAAATACGAAAAGAAAAAACTTGGTAGCAAACGAAGGCACAAAGGCATTAGATATGTGGTAATGCTAATGTATCATTGTACTCTATGTAGAAATATTTAAGGGAATGGAGCAGTTGGACTTCCTTGCTCTGCTGAATCAGTTAAAAAAATCCCCAAACAAATGCTCAGTTCTCTGATTGTTTAATTTCGCCTAATAGACAACTGAGCTGTGATACCATTGATTTGGATTCAGTCCCCAGTCTGGCTGTGGTCTGCTTCAACTTTTCAGAGAGATTACTCTTCCTCTCTGGACTTCTTCACACATAAAGCGTTAGTGATTATGCCAGCTTTGCAAGCTGATTTGTAAAGACCTGTTCGTGTTAAGCAATACACAGTAAGCTTTCCCCTCCTGCCACGAATAACCTAATAGGTTTTTATACAAGATGAATTACAAGTATTTTTTGCATATTTTGAAATATTTGTTGTGACGCTAATGCATGCACATCCCCACATTGTTTAGGTTCGTGATTCTTGCAGCAATACCTTGTTACGGATTTGAGGAGATGAAAGGAGATGGGCTGCTTAGCTTCAGTTTGTATTGTACATGAGGAGCGTAATACGGAAGTACAAGTGTATTACAGTTTTGAAAAGGCAGTTCATCATCCGTTGTTTAGGACATTAACTCTGCTCCGTTACGTAAGAATCTATGTATTTATCCTCAATAAATCCATCTTCTGCAGGCGCAAATGCTTGAATTTTCTCAAATATTACTATGGGATCTTCATTGTTTGTACCCAACACTGTAGGAGAGGAGCTTATGTCAGTTGAGAACTCCTCTTCAAACATCTCTGAGTCATTTTCTTCCAGACGACGGTGACTGTAGCTGATCAAATAGCGATACCAGGTCGGGCATTTTATAGCAGTAAAAATCAGGAGTGTCGTGCTTAGGACAAACCCTAGAACACCCGCAAGGAAGGTCCAACTTTTGCCAAGATGTGGTAGCTCTTTAAAACAGGGGAAAAAAGAAGAGTCATCTTTATGAGGAATACCAGCAAGAACTCTAGTGTGACTTTTTCATAGTTACACTGAGAACACAAGCAATGATAGGGGTATTACTGAGTGTCTCCAGACATGTAGCAGAATGTTACTGTTGTCTTATTAGGGAATCAGTAACATCACTCAGACCAGAAATGCGTATACACCTTGAATTTCCTAAAAATATAAGTCCAGCATGCATAGTTATCAAAATTAAATAATACTTTCAAAGTCAGATAAAATTCTGGGGATATATAACAGATAAAACAACCATTTTTTTCAACATGTAAATGCTAAGATTAGGCTTAAAAAAAAAAAACAAAACCCCAAAGCAGTAATTTACTTCAAATTCTATTTCCCAGGCTTAGATTTCTGTATGGTGATGATGTCAGCACCCTTTCAACTGTATTTGTGTGAAAATAAAAAGTTCAGGAGACTGTAGTTGCCAGTGGTCTTTAAGTAGAAGCTGGTTTTGTGTGCTGGCCACTGTCCTAAAATAGATTATAGCTGCTACTGCGGAAGAAATGTGTGGCAGTGGTGGCTTACGACTTGTGTATGTATCTGGAGACTGGTATTTCTTCTGCTTTAGCCAGAAGCAAGAAGTAAAGCACTTCCACATGGAAGAGTGAAGAACCACATTAATTTGCATGTGAAAAAAAAATTGACTTTACCAAAAGAAAAGCTAGAATATTGCGGAGTTATGATGGAATTAGCATCTGAAGGTGGAGAAAAGTAAGGAGGCTATCACTGAAATTTTCCAAGAATATGGGATGGGCACATGCATGTCCTTCACAGCTGAACACAGTCTAGGCCAGAAGTGAAAGCAATAGGCTCACTCTTCCACATTTTCAGAAGACAGCTACCATCGAGAAAGCAGTTAATTTGGAAAAAGTAATTGAACTTTTTTAAAAGATGCTTCCCTAGCTCCGTTAGGCAGAGATCTGGACAATTGTCTGAATTTCAAACCTTTGAAATTTCTCATCGGTTTGTAGTATCATTTAAGAATTTAGGTGTGGTTTATCCTTTTTGAACACCTATTCAGCAGAGGTTAACATCGACCGTGAGGTGTGTATGGTCTACCAAAACCTGGAAATACACTTGTTCCATAGCCCTGGCTTTTATGAGAGATTTGCAGTGTTCTGGGCATGCAAAACAGGATGAAATCAAGGAACAGCAACTCAAACAGCCTGCAAGCAGTAAAGTGAAAAATCAGTATATTACCTGCATGTGTTCCGTTGTTCCCAGTGATATTGTTTGGAGTCACAGTTGTTAGAAAGTGACCTCTTTGGATCTTAATGGCAGAAGTGGGAGTTACAATGTTTGCTAGAGGAGGTTTTTCAGTTTTGCAGTCAGATGACTGGATAACTGCAGTCTTGATGGAGAATTTTCGCTTGGTGTTTGGGAAGGTACATGTGGTGCTGTTTTCATTTTCTGTGAATGTGAGCAATGGAAAGGCTGTGAGATATTGCTAATTAATTGGCACTCTAACCTAAAAAAAATTCATGGATAACTAATGTATGACTGCAAAATACAAGTAAGTTGTTGGTGAATATTATCCACATCAGGAAAAAAAACCCAAAGATAAAGCTGTTTGATGAAAGCAAGTATGAAATGCTGCTCTCACTAAAACTTACCCACTGTCACATTGGAGGCAGCTAGCCATATCTGTAAATCAAGAAGATCACAGGAGCAGCTCCATGGGTTGCCAGCTAAAATTATTTTAATCAGTCTAAAAGATGATTTTATATGAACAGATTTCAGGAAGTTATACTGTAGATCTAAAACTGTCAGGCTTTTCAGAGAAGTCAATACATGTGCATCTAGCTCAGTAATCATGTTATAAGATAGATTCAACACTGACAGTTGATTTAATCCTGCAAATGCTGCCTCCTGAACTTCTCTGATATGATTGTTGCTGATATCCAGAATTAGGAGTTTTGTCAGATTGCAGAAGCTGTTGTTATACAGTGTAGTAATCATGTTTTCATTCAGACACAGTTCAGTGAGGTTAACAAAACCTGAAAGAATCTTTTTGTCACTATCATTTAAAGTGATTTTATTGTTTTTGAGGCTTAATTTAGTAACGTTTTGGAAAACATTAATGGGTATATTAGAGAGGTTCTTTCCAGAGTCCTCACAAGTGACCTGTTGAAAAAAAAGAGAATGACAACAATTAAATACCATAGGGAAGTTTGGTGATGAAGGTGTCTCAGTGATGACTATTAAGGGCATGAAAATTCTTTCTTGTATTTGTCAATGTCAAGACTTTAAAAGAAAAGTTCTACTGTTCCTCATGCAAATTCATTTGTGTTTTTCTTAATATACTTGCGGCTCGCTGATACAGGGAAGTGAATCCTCATAGTGTATAGAGATTTGAGGTTCCAGATCACTGAGGGCTTAAACTGTGTTTGAGATGCAAGGCTCTTTATGTGATTATCATCCCGAACATAACCAGCTTGGCATGCTATTTTGGAATTGGTAGGGCTGTCTGTTTTAGACTTCTATGTGGAAGTTGGCTGGGTAGAAAAAGGATTCCTTTCTCACGTAATCTGAAAAGGTGTTTTAGACGAAGCGCATTCAAGACTGAAAATTAATTCAGATATGCTCTTTCAAATATATTGTTTTGTTTTAAAAACAGCTACGCATATTCTTTAAAACATCTTTGGAGCAGGCCTTCAAGAAAACATTTAGTTTTTGGTTTTTTTCTTTATAAATATAGTGCTTAAATTCATTTTGGTGTTCTGTGTTGACGTTTAGCGTAGCTGCAGTCTTTTCAGGTTTGAGAGTGCTCACTCTCGATACCTTGAAACATTTTTGTTTTCTGAAAAAGAGTTGATTTCTTCATATATATACGTATCATAGAATCACAGAATGGTTTGGGTTGGAAGGGACCGTAAAGACCATCTAGTTCCAACCCCCTGCCATGGGCAGGGACACCCTCCACTAGACCAGGTTGCTCCAAGCCTCATCCAGCCTGGCCTTGAACACTTCCAGGCATGGGGCATCTAGGGATGTATGCATCACATGTTTATGACATGTAGGACCACAGTTTAGTGTCACGATTCTTGAGCTGGCTTTAAAGGAGATTCTAAGTGCTGGAAACAGATTGGTTGTGTCATCCCTTTTCCTAAATAAGTAGCCTATGTTCAGCTTGTTACTGCCGTGACCAGACTGAGGCTAGATAGCTTATTTAAAAACAGGTGTTGGTGGAGTGTGTTTTGTACACTGTGTATATTGCATGTTTTTTTGTTCTTCATCTTTGTCCTGAAGATGAACAAGCAGTAGATACGGTACTGGACATATAGACAGTGTACTGGATCAAATAGTGCAATACCAGTTTTATCACTTAACTGGTAATCAAGATTTGTTCCTTTCCCTGCATTCCCCAATAAATACAAAATCCATTAAATTAATCTCTGAAAAAAACTCTAAAATTTCTTTATATACGTTTGGACTGACTTGGGCAAGTGCTAACTCAATAAATCTCTCTAACTTGAGCAGTAGTTGGCCTTGTCCAAATAACGGTTGATTTTTAGGTCTGTTTCAAACCGGTTAAGGAGGCACTCCTGTTGCCTGCAGAGACATTAGACTGAGATTTAAAACCATCTCAGTCATGTTTCAGTCTTGTTCACCCACTTATGATGACTGCCAGCAGCTAGTTGTCCATTTTGCAGAAAACCACATCTTATTTGTCTCTGTGCTTCTTTCTTCAGGGATTTTATGTTTACACGGCACTTTTTACAAATGTCGTTAGCTTCTAATGCATCTTTCAAAAATAAGCGCAATTTACATACATAGAAAACCTACCGTTTGAGAGGTGATGTTGCAGTCAGCAGTGACTGGATCCAAAACCAGTGTTCCAGCCCAGATCACAAACCAAGAGAGTTTCATGTTTAGAGCCTAGCAAAAAACCAACATTTTTGTACACCAAGACCAGAATACCAGTGTCTTCTCTAGTGGTAGTTTAACAAATTAATAGATACAGTCATGTAATAATAATTTAATCGATTTTGTTCTACATAGATATTATGAAATATAAGATCAAGAGGAAAAACACAGGTTATCAGAACTAAGCTTTCACTTCATGGACCCAAACCTAAAATCCAGTGAGCCGACTGTATCAGCAAATAGAAAAGGGATGGATTAGTTAAAAAACAATGATTTAGACAAATGGATAAAATGAATAGTCAGGGATGTGCTCATTAATATCCCTGTTCAAGCAATTATGGGTGCTGAAAGACTATGTTAGGAATAAACCTCAGAAAATATTCAAGGTTGCATGCTCTCCCTGAATAATTTCTCTTATTGCCACTGACAGAGGGAGAATACTGTACCAGATGGATCGTTGGTTTATCCAGTCATATTTCTCTTATGTTATGTGAGTTATCGAACAGTTTGTGTGATTTTTTTAATTAGTAGATTGATCTTCTGATCTCTTTATTGTCCATAACACAACATATATCATATGACATAAACCTGGACCTCTGTATTATGAAGGTGTAGTTGCTGCTCTGATCTTTGGAACTAAGGAAACATGGTTAAATCTTTTGTGCTGGAGTATTTGTACAGGTTTGAACTGTAATTTTTGAGAGTCAAGAGAGCTTTTCTGATGAACGGTATTCACGGTGACAGTCGCTGCTCTCAGAGAAAGCGTCACTTATCCATCCCCTCTGAATCAGGCATTATTTGCAAGATCTACTCATTTTGAACAGGAATGTTGAACCATCTCTGTCAGATGTTAAATCAGACCCTTTTTATGCCAGACTTGAATTCAATTCTTTTCATAAGCATTTGAAGAGAGAAGATGATAGTGTACAAATGAACCTCAGTATCTTCTTCCCAGATTTCTACCTTCCAGGTTAAAAAAGATCCAAAAGATAAGGTGCTTGTTTAAAATGCCTATTGTATCTTGAGCTGTAGAGTTCACTGAGTTTAACAGAGAAGGGTGGGGGAAATTGCATAACGAAGTTCAATTGCACAAACAATGCCGAATACAGGCAGCCAGTCAGATTTAAAACAGCTCCACCAATCTTTACACATTGTGCCAGTTGATCAGTATGGAGTACATGAGGTCGCAGAACTAATTGGTCAAGTCTAATTGATTGCTTCTGTGCACTGACCTCATTGACTGAATCAGCCTGGAAACTTGCTAACATCTTAGAAAGAAAAAGAGGATAAATTCCACTTATAGTGCGCTGATCCATTGTGCATTTCTACTGCTGTTGCAAATTTACATTAAATACAAAAAGAGTTCATAAAGCTTTTTGTTACACATTATCAGTGGCAGGGATAAGGGCTAGTAGCAGCAACCACTGTGGTATTACGTCCTGGGTTAGGTATTGTTCTTGTCAGTGATGGGGCTGGTGGCCTGCATACATCTGGGACACCGTTTGTGTATTGCTAGTGGAAAACATGGTGCAGTTTGAGAACTGGTACAGACTATGTAATAGCTGGGTCTCGTGGTGTACTTGGACCTTAAAGATACCAAGCTTCTAAGGTGTTCAGAAACAGCGTGGGCCTTAACCAGACAATCTAGAAACATGAATTAATAGTATTATTGTAGGTTTCAGATTTCAAGAAAAATGCTGTCTTTACTGGTAGAAAAAAATATATATTAAAATATTATTTTACAAGTTAGCCTGTAAGTTAATCAGTAACAATCAAGTTGAAAATAAAAGTGAATTTAAAAGTTTTTCAGAACTTCAAACAAAACATTAACATGTCTGATTGGAATGCCATTAACTTGAAAAATTGTCTTCCTGTCTAAGAATTCACCCTACATATGTCTATGTTAAAAAATACTGTTCCTCTTCTTTAGTTTCTACTGAAAAGTTAGGGACTTTCTTACAAACTTGATTTCCTGCATTGTGTGTGTGGGAACCCATATAATCAGTAGAAGAACAGGAAAGCATCTGTAATTTTAATTGCAGTTTAGCTTTTTCCTAAAACCAGACATTAAGAAATGCTGTTTAAAGTAATTGCTTTGGAACAAAACCGAGCCTGGTAATATACTGGCAGTACGTGACATTTCCTTGTAAATACAAGCGTTTTCTTAGAAAGTGTTCCCCAGAGAACTTCTGAAGATTTTATCATTTAATAGTAATGTAACTCCTATTGTTTTTCTTGCATTTGTGAAGAAAAAGGCAGATTTGGGGAGGTAATGGAATTTATATAATCGGGTTGTCTGCTTTTCATAGAAAAACGGACAGTTCCCTGACTGTCTACTGAAGTACAATTTACTTAACAACTTGGCATGTCCAGCGTTCGTAGTAGTTCCTGAACCTTTAATGTATATCAAGATGTATTTGTTTTCAGTCTGGTTTCAAAGTTATAATAATAAATCTTTGCCTACATTTTGAAAAAGATGTGCCAAGTGTCTTACCTTTCTGTTGCTTCTCAGAGGCAGCCTATGTACACACGTGTAGATTTTTTCAGTGCACTGACAAGAAATAATACGGTGCAAGAGCACTTTGTTTTTGTTCAACCTTTGTACCTGATGAATAAGCAGGCAGTGTAAAAAATAATACACCTAGAAAATCCTTAGCAAAAGATTGACTAGGTTGAGCAACTTCTTATAATCATCTCGGATTTAATTGGATGTGCAACCAATAGGGAAGTCTAATAGTAGTATGCTCCAGTGTCAAGTTCCAGTTCACATAGGAAGCACTGAGTTAAAATGCCACTGGGAGTTTACAAGCAAGTTGGGTTATAATCAATTAAAGAAAAGCTGGGAACAGAAAAAGACTTGAATTTTTTATGCGATCTGTCATGAAATGAAGAAAATTTCCTGGTGTTTGCATACTGAAGTACAGATCTCTAGTAGTTAGTTAAATCTGTGTTGAATTCTTGTGTTTTGGAAACACCAGAATCAGAGGAGCTGCAGGGTGTGGTATATAAAGCTTATCATTTACGAAGAGGTACAAGCACTTACATATCTGTTACATGGGCTATGTTTCAGGAAGAAACTATAAAAACAAATATACTTGCTTTGATTGGGAGCATGTCTATATGCAGGCTGAAGTAGGGATTATATTGATACACAAACACTTTGTCCAATAATTTGTTTCTTGGTCATTTTCTAAGCCCCATTCTTTCCAATGCACAGCATCAAACTACAGCAAGTTCAGTCTCCTCTTACTATCCATTCCTCTCAAATATGTGGCTGTAGAAACCACTTTACTTCACTATCCCTCTTTGATGCTATTGCCACTTTGATTTTTTGCTTAATATCTCAGAACATTCTGTAACTTTTCCAAGCCTCATCCGTGATCCAGCTTCATCAGGAGTCAAACCACTTGCCATGAATTGTCCTCCTGTGACAGACATTGCTGATATTTTCATTGTGTCTTAGAAAATCACTAACCTTCTGTCAGAAGGTTTCCAGTGGAGAAGACGCATCACAGATAAGTCAAGCACGAGTCTAGTCTCAAACACATAGTGGATCACCTTGAAGTATTTATCCAGGAGTCATAAGAAAAAGAGACTCGTCTCAGGTAAAGAGGCTGCTCTGTAATGTGTCCACACACGCTTTACGTTGTTGGGGCTGGAAAAGCAGGCTTTCTTTCCTTACTCTGCCATGAAAACTTGCAGCCTCAAGCATAGATGAGAAAAATGCAGTAGAGCTTGGAGGCACCACCGCCCTCAACAGTGGCAGCTGCTTCCACACTGTGTTTTGGAAGACAGGAGTATTCTCTCCCTCCCTAAGTGCCCCAGTGATCTCCAGGAAAAGGCACCCTATTTGATGATTTAATGATCAGTACTGACATTCTTTCCGGGTGAATTACATGTAGTGTGGACATTTTTTCTGGAAATTAGCAACCTTAACATTTTCTTGAACTCTTCATTGCAAAATCTCTGGTTTTATTCTGCTATCTCTTCAGTTGAGCTTGATTTGAGAGAATCAGTCACGGCTGAGACCTTGCAACAGCTTTCATAGGCTCACATTGAAGGGATGAGGAGCTTCCAATAAAGAACCAGCGTGAATACGCATGCCAACTCCCAGTTCCGTGCCTTCCAGAGGGTCTTGAATCAAACTGCTGTCATAGCTTGAGAACATGCGTCACTTAAAAAATCGCTCCTTTTCACTAGCAAGCATAACATAATTATCCATTTATAACCTGGTGTATTTACAGTGAGGGCCCCATTCTTTGGACCTGGTCCAAAGAATTTTTCCTCTCAAGAGGGTGTTCCATTTAATGTCCTCTTAAAACTATCCATTATGTCTTGGGCAGTCCCAGTGCACTGCAGATTTGCCACAAAAAGTGCAGCATCTCTTTCTTCATCATCAGGCTCCAAAGCATCTTGGCAGCATGGGTTGCTAACCGGACAGAGTTTCCACTTAACATCCTGAGATTCCTGGAGATGGTAGATCTTTCTTGAAGCCAATGTAAAGACTAGTTATGCTTCTGAATATTTTCAGAATTCCTGAAAACTGTGAGGAAAAGCTGAGGGAGCTGGAATGGTTTCATCTCTTAAAGTGAAGGCTTAGTGGGTATTTTATCAAAGTTAATACCTGATGGACAGGATTAAAGAACATGGAACTGGTCTCTTCTCAGTGAGCAGACCTAAGGGCAGGAGACAAGAGACAATGGCCACAAACTGGAGAACAGGAAATTCCACTTCAATGTGAGAAAAAACTTTTTACTGTAAGAGTGGCCAAACATCGAAATATTGCCCAGACAGGTTGTGGGGTCTCCATCCTTCAAGATACTCAAACCCTGTCTGAACAAGACACTGACAGCATGTTCTCGGTGACTGTAGTTTGAGTAATGGGGCTGTACTAAATGACCTTCAGAAATCCACTGCAACATCAGGTCTAATCTGCTTCTGTGAAATCTTCATTATTCCCTTACCCTGAGGTTATCCTTGTGCAGTTCTGCTATTTTAAATCATTTTTAAGCCTGAGGATGTTCTTAGCTGCAGTCATTGATCTGATAGTGTCAGTTGCACAATTTAAAATTTTTGGCATCTTGCAAGTCAGGAAGTGTTAATGAAAAATAGAAGAAGAAAAAAGGTCCTGAAGGAAGGTAATGCAGCTGGATTTATCATTCTTAATAGCAGAAGTCACTCTGGAAGCAAGCCTTTCATGAACTGTGAAGGGAAAGAAGGTGCAGTCTTCAGGTTCTCAGGAGTGTTTGTTGATTTCCTGTATCTTTAGCTGTGTTGTCAAATTGACTCTCTGACTTTCAAGAATTTCATAAAAACGGCTAGACATTACATGAGACAGTGAGAACAACTCTTTGTGCCATCCTTGAATCTGCTGATACATTTGCTTATAGCTCAGTATAGCTGCGCTGGTGGAGAAGTTTTTATGGTTGTAGCCCATTGATTTCCTAATGAGATTAAACTCATGAATCAAGAATGTCAGGAATATCTGATTTCATTGTTCTTGCATGGTTAAGAATCTCCACGCTGGCTAAGACTCTGAAGCCGCTCTCCATTCTTAAGGAATCCAACAGTGCATTGCTGAGAGAAAGCAATCTGATCATCATCCTATACCGTCATGTCCTGCTATCTATACGATGTATTTTCTTCACGTGCATTCACGAACCACATACCAGCATCTTTATTTCAAACTGCCTGTTCTTACTCCAGGAATTCACTGACTGAGGGCAACTGAGAGGGAGCAGTATTCTTTTGCCAGTGTTGTGGACTCTGCAGGCAGACAGGGCGGGGGTGTTGGAAGGTACTCTGTGCATATTCCAAGGGCAAGAATTCTTCACCTTCTGCATTCCATGGTGTGAATTCTTATGTAGCTAATACAACTCCAAGAAGATTAGATACAAGTAGGGTACTCCTTTTTTTAGAGTCTGGATTTTTTGTGTTAAAGAATCATTTCAGGGAGGCTGAAGAAATACTAGAATTTGAAATGGGTGCTTAAAATACACATCAACTAGTAAAAGTTACCAAACCATTCTATTTTTACAGCACAGAAAAGTCAATTCAAGGTGTAGAAGAAGATATTGAACGGGAAAAGGTTGTAGCAGATGACATAATAAAAGACATGTCACAGGAAAATCAAGCTAAATATATGGAGATGAAGGTTGCAAATGAAAAACTCTCCCAGGTTGGTTGGTTTCATTGTACTTACCTAAAACGTTTCTCAGTTGGGCTCCATTGGTTCCAGATGCAATTCAAACATTAAGGAGCTTGAGAAAGGAGTAATACAATAAAAAGGCTTGGTGGTACCTTAATCAGTTGTAGAAGTGCGTGAAAATAAATAGAGCAATAGACTAAAACCAAATACTTTGTCTTTTTGTATTTCTTATTTTAAGGACAAATTATGTTCATCATTTTCCATTTAAATTTGAGGAGTGACATGCACATTTTTAAGAGCCACTGTGGTGCTTAGATGTTTCATCATATGTAAACAGCAAGCAAAAGGGGAAAAAAAACCCCAGCACTTTTTTTAGTTCACTTGAGTAGAACATTTTCTTCCTGTGTACTAAACCGAATCTGCTTCAAGTTTTTTGTTGTTCTTGTTGTACGGCTGAATGTATCAGAAAAATTAATTGGGCTTTGTAAATTTTTGTGACTTGACTAATCCTAATGTTAACAAAATCACTGTGATTAATTAAAATAGGTTAATTAATAAGATTAATTAATAAATTAATTGTAATAGGTTCTCTGGGGTCATCTAGCTTCAGGCACACAGTCTTAGAAAGTTTCTCTGCATAGTCTGTACAGACCAGTGCTTCCCAGCTGTCTTAGGCTGAGCTGAATTTGACTTTACACTTCTGAAATAGAAGTGATAAATTCCACACTGAGTACTGATTTTAAGGAAAACAGTGGGAAAAGGGCAAACAATATTTGTTGCAGCCCAACTGCAAATAACAGTGCTAAGAGTTCTTTGGAAAAGCTGAATGCTGAACCTGTGTGGATAGTATATCTGACTTGGAGAAGCTGGACAGAGTCTTGCCTTTTAAATGTTTAAGAGCAGCAATGAGATGTTTTACAGCATTTTATAAAACTGAGTTGCAGAACAAAAAAGGAATCTTACCAAGCAGTAATTTTTATCTGAATTTTGCATTTTTTTTCCTCTCTAGGAATTGGTTGTTCAACAGCAGGAATTGGATGCACTAAATGTAAAGCAGGAGGCTCTAAGAACTGTATGTATGATAACAAGTACCAATCTTTGCTGAACTCTAGTGTGAAAAACAATACAGTAGAAAAATACTTAGAAGAAGCAGCTAACTGGGATATTCCATTCCATAAATCATAATATTGAGAATATGGATTATGAATTTTATTGTTGATACTGTCTCTGTGGTGTTTATACCGTCTCTGTGGTGTTTGTAACAAATAAGCTTCACTCTCAGTGTATACAAGTGTTGCTTAACTAAAGCATGATTTGCGCAACGCTCTTTTGCCATCTGAAAATAGCTAGCAGTTGTTTGCTTTTCCCAACAGGAAATAGCACACTCCCAGGTGAAACAGGAGGCTGTGCAGCTGTATGAAAAGCTCCATGAGCTCGAGGAACGTCGAGATCAAATGATTGCTGAGGATAAGAACATGGAATCTCCACAGGAGGAAAGAGAGAGATTACTAAAGCAGGCAAGAACATAAAATGTTATTGTGTAAAAGATTCTCTGAGTCAGTATTTTAAGGGATGATAATACCTGAAAATACTTGGGGTTGAATCTTGCCTTTAGCAGCACAAATCAGCTGAAACTCAGAACCGTTAATGAATTGGTCAGATGGGACATTTCAGGTTCAGCCAAACCAAAACTAGCACAGTCAGCTTTTCGGCTGTTTGACTTGTTCCAGTCCATCCGTCACAGTGGTGTGGGAAATCCCATCCTGATGAACAGTTCTATAACGTAACTCCAGGCAGTATCCGTGTGGGGTACTGAGCAGGCGTACAAATCCAGGAGCTTACTTAGTTTATAAGGGTCTATGCTGTGTTATGCAGCTATCCATGTATACTATATGGATGATTGGACTGAATGACACTGGTAAGTGTGTCCGATTTTTAAATGTGTACGGAGATGGTAGGAGAACATTTGGAAGACTTAACACTGAGATCATAACACTTCTCCTCAATGAAGAGGTGTTGTTGCACAATGTGACAGCAAGTTTGTGATTTCATATGCTGAGTTTCTATTCCTTGTACGCTGAATTAAGAATCCTTTTTTGGTTTTCCTTTTTTTCATTTGTAGATTCTATCTCATATATTAAAGGTGTTATATTTTTTTATAGGTTAAAGACGATAGTCAAGAAATAGCAAGCATGGAAAGACAGTGAGTAATCCATTACACTGTTGCTACAAATTACATTTAGACTCTAAAGACAGATAGTTGAATTCACATATTTCTATGGATTTCTACATCACCATGTTTTCAACACTCCAGTAGTATTAACCTTCCACAGAGAACAGAATGTATCCTTCCGTTTCAGCGGAACAACTTTTATAGTGTTAGGACATTTAGATCTGCATAATGAGATACTTCCTATCCTTATGAACATGCCTTGAAGCTATAAATTGGTAATAGCACTGACATAAACTTCTTTAAAGAAGACATTCAGTCGTAAGAGCTGCTCATCTGGCATGTCCCTCGAGTTTAACCTATGTTACGCTGCAGTCACATTTTGAAGACTTCGCTTGTGAGGTGTTTTTAAAACCTGAGAGCTACAGAGTTGCTCATAGAAAGTTCAGTTCTCAAGAATGACAGGGCATTGGCTCCTGGTTCTTGGGTATGGGACCTCTCTGAAGGTTTACCACTCTGAAGGTTTACATCTGGTAAATGTTATAATAAATAGTAATAAACTGGTGGGGGAAGATAAAACAGTACAATATTTTTGTGATTTTGAGCCCTTCGATTTCTCCACAGAAAAATTGAGATAATTTCTGACATCTCCTGGAAACAATTTTAAATTCTTTTAAGCAGTATTCCCTGCTGTGGTCATTGGCTAATTTTTAATGCATTGGCACCTTTGATTGGATAGTAAGTTAACAGATCTTCTTGAAAGAAAGAATAACAGAGAAATATGTTTGAGAATCTATGTAGAAATATTTTTAAGATTATTTCCTCTCTCAGTTCGATTTATTATGTCATACAGTGTTTAACTTGGCAATTTCTTAATCAGTTATAATGAACATGTAGGTAATTTTAAGGAATACGGTTCCTTGTTGCAATTTACTAGTTTTACCTCTGCAAAGCTGTATCACAACCAGCAGAGGGACCAGTTGAGTAAGTTAAGAACTACTGATGACTCAACAAAAAATGTTTTTAATAATAAAAAGAGCAGCAGTACTTATATTTAATAGATACCGGGACTAAAGTGATAGGTTCTTTACTATACCTTTTATAATAACAGCAGTCCTCCTGCTGTTCTTTTGGGTTTGATAAACTTTGGTTTGCTATTTTTATTCTCAATTTTTCTCTCAATTTTTGTCTAAAAAAAAATATGCATGTTTTACAATAAATTTTTAACCTTGGATTTCATTATCTATTCGCCAGGCTGACAGAAGTAAAAGAAAAAACAAACCATTTTAAAAAGGTCATTCAACGACTTGATATGGATCTGGAGAGTCATCAAGGTAATACGACTGGAGTTGTAGCAGAGGATGCAGCGCTGCCTGTGCTCGTAGTAGAACACATATTTTTAAGGACATTAATAGCTTGACACTTTTAGGCTTATAAAAATGTCCGTGATTCTGCACCAGAAGAAGGTTTTGTGGCTCAGGGTGCAGACTTCTCTTTTCAGATGTGAGAAGTGGGCAGGACTCATCCTTGGTGGCACACTCATCAGGTTCATTGTTGAGTAGCAGAACTACCATATAAAATAATAGTACAACTGTTTGCTTTTGTGTCCCAGTTTTATTTTTAGGACTACTTGAGGAATAGAAATTTCTCTGTCTGGCAGCATTGCAGAACCAGCTCAGCTTTAGCAAAGCTTTAATTTGTTTTACCTTTTACATGATCCGATACGCTGCCAGTGAATGTGGAATTGAGAATGTTTAATAATAATATGTAAAGGGGACAGAATTCCATACTGCTTTTACCTGTCTTTGAAATTTCTTGTGTTGATCTTTGCAAGGAGAGTTTGGGAGCTGCCTGGAAATGGCAGCAGCTTACAAACTTACCTCCAGCAAACAGCTGCTGTAGTACATTAGGCTAGGTTAGGTTGGGATTTGCCCTAGCGCCAGAAGTTAGGGCTCTGGAGGAAGTAACTTAGCTTGAGCATAGGCCCTCAGCAGCTGTGGAAGATTCTCCTTAAAATGGAAATTCATCCTATGGAAAGCCTTCTAATTACCAGGAATCTTGTTTAGGTAGGAGTTCCATAAATATGCACATACATTCTGGAGAACTTTGTAACAAGTTATTCAAATTGTATAGAACTGATGAATTAATGTGTTTGCGTCCTTTTTACTTTATACCTTTTCTCAGGCAATCACTGTAAAATTTAGCTGTAAATTTCTTGAAGGTGAACAAATATTTCCAAAAGTGACCCTAAACAAATGCTTGATACATCTGTTTCTCATCTTTTGCACTCCAAAATGCAAAATGCATTACAAAATGCAAAAATACAAAGAAGGACTAGTTGGGGGATGTGAAGGTGGAGGGGTAGCCTTGGCTGCGGCGACCATGAGACGGTGGAGTTCAGGATCCTGCGTGGAAGCAGCAGGGCAAAAAGTGAATTGCAAACCTTGAATTCAGGAGAGCTGGCTCTGGCCTCTTCAAAGACCTACTTGGCGGAATCCCATGGGCTAAGACTCTAGAAGGAAGGGGGTGCAAGAGAGCTGGATAATATTCAAACACCACTTCCTCCAAGCTCCAGATCATTTCATCCCTGTGAACAGGAAATCAGGCAAAGGAAGTAAAGACCTGCATGGGTGAGCAAGGAGCTTCTGGAAAAACTTAAATGGAAAAAGGAAATTCACAAGAGTGTGGAAAAAGGGACTGGCCACCTGGGAGGAATATAGAAGTGTTGTCAGAGTATGCAGGGATCCAATGAGGAAGGCTGAGACCCACTTGGAGTTAAGCATGGCAAGGGATGTCAAGGACCGTAAGAATGGGCTTCTTCAAGTACATCAGTAGCAAAAGCAAGACTGAGGAAAATGTGTGCCATGGTGGTGGAGGATGCAGAGAATTTGCAGTTGCTGAATGCCTTCTTTGCTTCAGGCTTTACTAAGGCTGGCTCTCAGGAATCCTAGATCCTGGAAGTAAGAGAGAAAACCTCAAGAAAGGAAGACCCTCCCTTGGTTGAGGAGGATCGGGTTAGAGATGAGCTAGGCAAATCTGACATCCACAAATCCATAGGCCCTGATGGGATGCATCCACAAGTGCTCTGCATCACCTTGAAGGGTCATGGAGAACAGGAGAGGTGCCTGAGGACTGGCAGAAAGCCCATGTCATTCCAGTCTTCAAAAAGGGCAAGAAGAAACACTCGGGAAACTGTACACCAGTCAGACACACCTCCATCCCTGGAAAGGTGATGGAACAGCTCATCCTGGATGTCATCTCTAAACATGTAAAGGAAGAGAAGTTTATGGAGAGTAGTCAGCATAGATTCACCAAGGGGAAATCATGCTTGACCAGTCTGGTAGCCTTCTACGATAGCATGACTAGCCGGGTGTATGAGGGAGAGCAGTGAATGTTGTCGGTCTGGACCTCAGCAAGGCTCTTGACACTGTCTGCTGTAACATCCTCACAGGCAAGCTTAGGAAGTGTGGGTTAGATGAGTGGACAGTGAGGTGGATTGAGACCTAGCTGAATGGCAGAACTCAAGAGGGTTGGGGTCAGGGGTGCAGAGTCTTGTTGCAGGCCTGTGACTAGGGGTGTTCCCCAGGGGTCGCTGCTGGGTCCCATCTTGTTCAACATCTTCATCAGTAACATCAGTGATGGGTCAGAGTATACGCTCAGCAAGTTTGCTGATGATACCAAACTGGGAGGAGTGGCTGATACGCCAAAAGGCTGTGCTGCCATCCACCATGACCTGGACAGGTTGGAGAGTTGCGGGAGAGGAACCTAATGAAGCTCAACACGGGCAAGTGCAGGGTCCTGCACCTGGGGAGGAATAACTCCATGCACTGGTACTGGCTGGGAGCTGACCTGCTGGAGAGCAGCTCTGCAGAGAGGGTCCTGGGAGTCCTGGGGGACAATCAGTTAGCCATGAGCCAGCCATGTGCCCTGTGGCCAAGGCCAATGGTATCCTGGGGCGCATTAAAAAGAGCATGGCCAGCAGGTTGAGGGACGTCATCCTCCCCCTCTACTCTGCCTTAGTGAAGCCACATCTAGAGTGCTGTGTCCAGTTTTGGGCTCCTCAGTTCAAGAAAGACAGGGAACTACTTGAGAGAGTCCAGCGGAGAGCTACGGAGATGATCAAGAGTATGGAGCAGCTCTTGTATGAGGAAGGGCTGAGAGAGCTGGGGCTGTTTAGCCTAGAGGAGACTGAGAGGGGATCTCATCAATGCTTATCAGTATCTAAAGGTGGGGTGTCAAGGGCATGGGGCCCAGCAACAAGACAGGGGGCAACGGCACAAACTGGAACGTAGGAATTTCCATCTCAACATGAGGAGAAACATCTTCCCTTTGTGGGTGCCAGGGCACTGGAACAGGCTGCCCAGAGAGGTTGTGGGGTGTCCCCTGGAGACACTCAAAACCCGCCTGGATGCGTTCCTGTCCCACCTGCCCCAGGTGAACCTGCTTTGGCAGGGGGGTTGGAGTAGATGATCTCCAAAGGTCCCTTCCAACCCTGCCATTTGGTGATCTGTGAAAATACTTCATATTATTCCAGATATTTCATTATTTTCGTGCAAATAGTTTATTAAGACTCTTTTATCAGGTTTCTTGTTTCCAGATAATATCATTGCCAACTTCACTGTTCTGCTTTAATTTTTCCTTTTTGTTTGGCTTACAACTCTTTTTTTTGTATCTTTGGAGAAATGCAGAAGGTAAGAAGTGAGTTGCTTTTCACATTTTATAGTTTAGTTTACACACAATCATTCCTTACTGGACTGTATGTTTTTCACTTTTAGAAAAAGACCTCTATTGAAGAAGAGGGTTTAAAGCATATGTAGGAGAAAGCACACACTCTCTGTCAAGTTATCAGGAGCAGTCAGGATATTCAGAATAAAGTTACCTTGTGGTATAATATAGAGGGAATTGTACCTGTTGGTACAGCGTAGAAGGAATAAAGATACTCATAAGGAGTAGCTTTAAGTCACAGTAATCTAAATTCCCAACACCTTCTTGCCTAGTTAATGGAGAGAGAATCCCAGATGGCTAGTCATACTTCTGCTCTAAGTCAGCATCTTGGTCTGTCCTTGAGATTCCTGTCTTCCCTCCCCAGTCAGTTTACTTCTGATTCAGTATGGAAACTGTATATTAGAGTACATTCACAAAACTTCTGCTTCTAAAGTTTTTTAGTTCAATTTAAGGTAAAATAGCCAGTAAAAAAAAATTACAGGTAGGGATTTTTTTTAATGTGTCAGGATAAATATTTCAGTGCTAGGAACATTTTTGAGGAGGAAAAACAAACAGTCAGTAAACAAACATAACTTTTTAGTTTTCACTTAAGAAAATCTAAATAAGTAAAAAAATATATGGAACACTTATTATGTGGTACATATATTAGCAGTTAACTTTATTATTCTAAATCAGCATTAACTCATAATGGAACAGACTTAACACTTCACGGGAGGTTAAGATGTTGATGTAATAATGCCGTATTTAAAAAAAAAAAAAAACAACAAAAACACAACAAAACTCCTCTGTAAGGACATTTTAAAGGTTGCAGTCTTAATTTCAAATATTTCTTTTCTTTAAACACTTGGCACATCATGTTTCATGGCTCACTGTAACTAGACTTAAAGAGTAGAACAGGCTGAGTTATTAAGTATTGGAGACTTGCCTTGCAAAACGAGAGTCCAGCAAGGAACAAAGCCACGGATGCAAGGAAGCTGAAGCAGAATCACAGTCCCGTAGGGGCCCATGGGTGGTGTTACTGTTTGTATATACTAGATAAAAAGGAAAGCATGGGGGTGTGCAAATGTAAAACCTGGAGAAACCTGCTTCCTCAGTTATATCTGTATCTACTTCATCCTTTGTATTCTTTAAAGTGACAAGATTACGCTGAAAACTAATCAAAGACTCAAACAATTGAAAATCTAGATGTTTGAAACTTACAATCATTCTTAGAAGGTGAATTGTCTCATCTTCTTGAAATGTGACAAATGTATCAGTTCTCCCCATTTACCAGTACTTTTTATGAAGAGCTGTTTGTAGTCAGTAGTTGGATTTAAAGATGGAGTGAATTGTGTACGATATGTTATTCATTACTCCTAATTCCACTGTAAGTAAAGGGCATGTAAATGTTCTTTTAAACCTAAGCTATGCAGCGTTCTCTGCATTCTGTTTCCCCATGCCGTGGCTTGTGCAGGTTTCCTGTTTATTTCCCTGAGATTGTCACACTGTTGCTTATAAGCTGCGTATCCTGGTGACAGTCCATTCTAATACCTGAAAGTGCCACCGAAATGGCCCGTATGTTAAACAGAGCCGCAGAGAGGTTTAAATAACCATGGCGCCCAAGCGCAAAAAAGCATTTGTTCTCTATTACTGAAATTCATCTGACTTCAGAAAAATCCCATGAACTTCCTTTGTTCAAGCCAAGTTAATTGTCCCACTCTTAGTTTTAAAAAAATTCCAACTTCTAAAAGCTTCTGAAAATTGCATTGAAGCTGCATTATTAAGCTAATTATACTTTAATATAAAATTGTGCATGACATAGTCAGTTGAAATGTCTACATTAAACGGTATGGGATGAGTCCTGTAGTTTCTAGGCATGTAAAAGTTTTGAGTTTAGAACTGACATTTTGCCTACTTAAAGGAATCCAGGACTGAGACAATATAAAGTTAAATCAGTCTTATTTTTCTTGCAGGAGAGGAAAATTGGAAGTACAAGGAGCTGAAGAAGCGGGAAGAAAGCATGGACAGTAAGTTGTCTAATATACTCTAATTAGGCCTAATTCCAATAAAATACAGGATTTCTTGTATTCTTAACACTCAGTTAATTTAGACCTGAAAAGAACTGATGTTCTGATCTTTGCATAAAGTTTGTGTGATATAAGTCAAACCAAGACAACTGATATCTTAGGACTTAGATGACAGTCACAAATATTTAGAGCATCTTTCAAGGCTTTTCATCAAACATTAAAGATCATAGGAACACTGGTTTATTTTATGAAAGCAATGCTGAAATTAATTTTTAAAATAATTTAGATAAGGGGTATAGCCACCTGTTCAGGTCTGATTAAAAGCAGAACTTCAAAATGGACAAATGTGGACATCACACAATTATTTAAAATTAAAGCTTTTTATATCTGTTTATGCAAGATGAAGGCTACTAATGCTTTCTTCCATATTTAAAGGTTCTAATGTTGTCGACACCTTGGCAGCCACTAACAGAGGATGAAAACCAAACTGTTTTTAAAATATACACTATTGCTAGTATACGGTATACTGTAGTAGGAAGCTTACAAAAACAGTTATTCTGTTACTCAGCAAAGGGGGGAAAAAGATCAATAAACACGCCATGAAAGCCAAGGTATATAATAGCTTTTTGTAACAGTGTTCTCCAAAAATGATCAATACAACTTACATCTGGCATGATACGTACAGAAAGGTCTCAGCTGACAATAAGGAAAGATGGGTAAGACCATACTTAGAGAGTTTATGCATTTTCAAATAACCTGATTTACTGAGAAGCGGAAGGGCAAAAGCTCTCTTGATCTTGATTTTCAATATGAATACCGACTGTGTAAGTGGGGCCTCATGATCCTTCTGACTTTGCGGGTTTGGGTTCTGCTTCTGCCCTTCATCAGAGAACATTGGTACAGTTCCAGAGCTGTTGGAGATTAACTGAGAGGTTTGGGGGAACATGCAGGAATCTTAAAGATGGGGAAAAAGGCAAATATGATATCTATCTTGATAAAGAGGAGCCAGGGAAGTACAGACCAGACAGCTTAGTATCAATTTCCAGGAGGTTTATGGAAAAAACAAACAAGCAAACCATTTGTAACCATTACAGAAATAGGAATAGGAGTAACACTAGTATTGGTTTGTCGTGAACAAACAACTAATTTCTGTCTTTGACAGAAAAATGTTGCAGAATAAGGGAGGAGCAGCAGATGATGTGTACTTTGACTTGAGTACATCTACGGCTGCTGTAGACTAGGGCAATTGCAGGCTGTTTAACCTTTGTCTGTCACCAGGAATACAATGTGGTATGCCTAGGACACAAATACAGAGTGCAAACCCGCTTTACAGCTGTCTTGTCACATTCACCTGTTTTCCTTACTAGGAGGAAAACGTTAGAGATAAAACCAAGGGACACCAAACAGAAACAAAGAGATGGTACTGTGTGAATATTGTTCTCAGGTCCTCAGCAGTTTTTGGCATTTAGTCCAGGCCATTAGAGATGGTGAGGTCACGTGTTTTCTTTATTTAGTAGCCTGTTTTGGTAGCTTTCAGAAGAATCAAGACCAACAGCTGCTGGAACAAGCATTCAGAAAGGTGTCAGAAATGATGGTGATGAAACTCCTTTCCTGTTAGGTGTCAACCCTCACCTAAACTCTGACCACGAAGGTGGTGACTTCATGACATCAATCAGTCAAAAATGTGTCTCTGGAAGAATTGTCCTCTTTTTCATTCTCCTTCCCATAAGTTGACAAGTTTACCTCCTGTCTCTTAAATAAACCATTAATCTTAGAGTAACCTGTTTGAAAGTGTTCTGCTTTTAGATTTAATACAAAGTTTTGACTGGAAATGACAATGGTTTGTGGGGTACCCATGCAAATAGCAGCCTTCTTTATCATGTTTGTTGTTTTCTAGATTTTCTTGAGACTTTTGAAGAGGTGAAGAATCAGGAATTGGAACGAAAGGCCCAAATAGAAGCCAACATCGTTGCACTCCTGGAGCACTCAAGCAGGGTAAGTGCATCTGCCTCCTCCAGTGGCAGGCTAGGAATTTTGAAGCACAGGACAGGAGAATGAATGAATGATAAAGAAGGATGGGGGTTTTATACATTATCCAGTCAGTATCTGTATAATAATTTCTTAAGAGGGTTAAACATTAAACCATGTACAGCTGTAGTTAAAAAAAAAAAGTCTAATTTCACTTTATTTCTGGGGAACGACTTTCAAATATTAGATAATACTTGTGACCAGCATAAAAGAAATGTTTGCATAATTGCTGTAAGTCATCATCACTGACATAATGAGCATTATTCCATTCATGACGAACAGTTCAGAATACTGCAAATAACACTGCTGCAATATTTTGTTTACCTACAGTCTGCAAATCTCAGTTCATGGGTATTCTCTCACTACTATTAAGCAACTGACAATATTCCAGTTACCTCTCTAATCTACTGAAATTATGTCTGGAATACCCTGATGTGTAATAATGAAGGTAAAGGCTTTAGAAATTGGTCCCATTTGTAGTCTGCCAGTTTTTTGCACTTTGAAACTATTTTCTCTTTGAACCTTTCTGGTTCCCACGGATTTTTTTCTTATAGAAATCTTTCAGCTGAGTAATATTGATTATATCATCACTTTAATTGTCTTCTAACTCTTTCAGTATGGGATACCATAAGGTATATTTTATGCAATGTCACTTCCTTTAGAAGAGCTATATATGGCAACACAGTTTGTACTTGCTGCGTTTTTGTTTCATCTTCACTGGCCTGTCAGTACTTCTGTTATCAAAAGTTGGCAGAAAGAAAATCATTCACATGTAAATCACTTCAGACCATTTCCAAGGATTTTCAGCCTTTGTAGTAGAAAAGCCAAATAATGGACCATGTACTAGTGCAGGAGAGTTTTTCACTTGTCCAGTTACCATTTATTGCTGCAAAAATATAGCATATTCTGATTATTATTATTGATAACACACAGAATGTGAATCGTATGAAACAAATTTCATCGGTTACCAATCAAGAGCTGAAAATTATGCAGGAAGACCTCACTTTCAAATCTAATGAAATGCAGAAATCACAGAGCACTGCTAAGAACCTGCTTACAGGTGAGAACAGCTATGTCTTTTCAAATTAATTCCTTTTAAAAATTAAAATTAACTGAGTTGTTACACTAGTAACAAGTACAAGGTCAGTGATCTCCAAATACTAAAATACAAATACAGTGGCAAGTTGACAGATTGAAACTCTTGTGGGTAACAAGTTAGTTATCTTCCTCAGGAGTATTTCACTTTCTATCTCCAGTAAGAGATCAGCTTCCTTACACAGATATATATTAAACAGATGTAATTTTATGCAGGGATACAAAGTTCTTTGAGCTAGAAGTTTGACTTATATTGAACTTGAAATAAATGTTTCTCACAATCTTCAAACAGTGTTTAATAAAATGAAGTAGAGGCTTCCACAGGTACCTAACCATGTGGTATTTGTAAATGTAGTTCTTGGTGTCACTTACTTGTGGTTTGTGCTTTTCTGAAGGGGGATGTACTGTGAGAGAATAACTGTCAACAACAGTGGGGAGCTCTCAAATTCTCAGGCTTTGGTTCTGCAAAGAGAATATTCATTTTTGCTCCATTTTGGAAATACTCAAATACTTAGAATTAAGTGTAAGAATCTGCAGAATCTTGCCTGTAATTTCAAAAAACAGACAGTGTTTTTCTTTCATTTCTGTAACAAGTGTCTATTTAGTTCTTTACTTGCACTGTTTATAGAGGAATTGTTCTCGTAATTCTAAGCCTTTGCCAATATCATTATTGGTTCAGCAAGCCTTTCCTTGTTTGTTTGGCTGAAAGGAAGGAGCAGGAATAAAGAACCATAAATCATTTTGTAAAAGGCTATTACGTGCTGTACTTGGTAGTAATTTTCAAAATAGGTGCTTGTGTTGTAACTTCAAAGTAGTTATGTGCAAATAAATTGTTATGCACAGAAAGTTACAGAAATTGATTGTTCTGTTGGGTATTTGAATATTTGATGTTTGCTTGTCTGCAGATGACTCATGTTGCAGTTCTGGTGTAGTTTAAAAAGCTGTGCTTTACATTACAAGTTCAGATATGACTTCGTTTTTCTTTTGTGTAAGCATCAATTCCTGTTACGTTACAATATAAGGATGTTCTGGAAGCACAGTGTCATAGAGACATTGAGAGACGTATTTCTTTCTTCGCAAAGGGAGAGAAGGAAATTACAGCACGTAATTTTCAGCAGATCATTTAAATGATTCATAAGTGAACTTCTGAAAGCAAGGAGTTGCAGATACTGTAATGAACAACTTAAGATTCTTTCAAAAATACAGTGAATGTTCAGTTTGAACAGTTGGAAGTTCTTCCTAGGCCTGGGATTACAGTACAGTCATCTTCAAGATTCTTTCGTTGTGATTAAAGTTCTGCTTTCCGTATTTTCTTGCCGTAACAAAGATATACAAAGTCCATCAGCAGAACCCTGAAAGAAAAAAAAAAAAAAAAAAAAGAAGAAAAGGAAGCCGTGAAGAGTAAACAAAAGTGCTGATGGCATAGTTTCCCAAAATCATTTCCCTAGGTCACTGTAGTTTGGTCTGAGAGTTTGCTACTGTGTACACACTGCCTGCTAGACGCTGCAACTTCGTGGCGTATCAGAAGGAACTGGGCTGCATCCTCTTCCTGTCTCTTCCCCTAGAGAAGTTTTGAGGGTTTTTAGTTTTGTTTTTCTTTTTCACTGAGGCTGTTTCTGGATAAGGATAAAATTCACCCCTTCTGGGTTTTTCCCTTTTTCTCCAGAAAGTGTGAACGGATAGGAATAGCCCATGGCTGTCTCACCATAGCTTTTATCAGTGTATAGACAGAAGAGTCTAAGAATCCTTTCTGGCATCTATGTTGTTATTACACTTTGCATGTAAAATAAATCCCAATTAGTCGACTGTGTATTATTTTAAAATAATAAAATATAAATATTAGAACAACTATATTAAAAGTGAAAATGCTGTAATTAGCTTTAAGTAAAACCTTCAGAAAATCTAAAGTGGTTCTCTGCCATTTCTCTCCAATTTGAATAATTTTTATTTTATAATTCTATTTTTTACTGTTTCTGATGTTAAAGCCCTGATTTACGGAGGTCCCTGAGCATTTGTCTGTCTTTAAACCACAGTGCTGTAGGAACAAGAGAAGTACAGCTGCGGTCTGTTCAGTCATGCTTTAGGATCTGACCTTGACCAGTACCAGGAACTTCAAATTGAAACTATGAGCAATTATGAAATATGATAGACACAGGGAAACTGTTTTCTTAAGCCCTTTAGGGTGAAAGGCAGCATAAATGTTGAATGACAGACATGCAGTGCAGTTCCAAACCTGTTATTTTTAAAGCCTTCTTTTACTAGTATGGGATTTTTTGTATTTATATAAATGCTCTTTGCACATACAGAACCCTTTCAATCTTACCTTAAGATTCCTAAAGACATTACTAAAACACTCTGTAAGAAGTCAGAAAGTTTGATTAAAGCCAGTATTTCACTCTAAAAAATTAGTATATGGCATAAAGACACAAGAGGAGAGATGATTACCAAAATCTTCCTATGACAGGGTTTTGATCAAGTGAGATTTCCCAAATAATGCCACTAAGGAAAACATTCCCACAATTTTTTGGAAAGGTTAACGCTCCCTCTGTCACATATGCACACTCATTCCCTTCTCCCATAAAGATCTCCACTGCCTTGGTTAAATTTGGGTAAAATTTCCTACCCTTTTCCCAGGCGATCAGCACAAATCTGAGTGTGTGAGCAAAATACACAGTCTGTGCCGAGAGAAGTTTCTTTGTGGTGTGTCATCTCTCCCAATAGCCCACTTCGCCTGATATTTCAGAGTGTAGAAAAATCCTGCATGATTTGTGTCGTTCTTCTGAGTTAGACACAGCTCTGAAACATAAAATTATGTAGCCATGGGCTTAAATGTTCAGGAAGACGAAGAAAATACAATGACAACGCTGCAGGTCAGAAAACCATCCAAAGTGGGTCTAGCCACATCTAGTCCTTCCACATTCAGGGTGGATGACTGATCCCCAAAACCAGATCAAAGGGTATTTTTTATATCGTGTTCTCCCTTAAGCATCTCATCTCTGAACAGTTTCAGTCTTTACATGTCTCCTCATATAAGAATCCATCCATAATTCTAAATCCTTTAATTACCTGTATCTCTGTTGTTTCTTTTTAATGGATTGTCAGAAGTAAGTGCTGTATACTGTAGCACATGCTCATTGTGTAAGCTGTGACGGTTCTTATTCGGCGGAGATATGAAGGTGTTTTCCTGTACAGGGTGACTGCTTAAATGAAACTTGGTATCTACTCTCATAAACTTCTTGTCATATACAAACAACATAAATGAGAACAACGTGATGCTAAAAAGCTAAGAAAGATACATTTTTTAAATTGCATTATTGCAGCCGGTTTCTTGTAAGGTATCACCACTGCTTTAAAACTTGCAGTTGACTGATGCTATAAACAACTTCTTTAACAATAGAAATACCACACTGTGACACAGAAAATCACGACAGTTTCATTACTCTTCACATACAGAGTGTAATACAGGAGTCTGACTTACGGCATGATTGTGAAGATCAAAGTTTTTTCTATCATTCACATTAACATTCCCATGGATATCAAAATCAGAAAGATACACAGGAGCTGTTTGTATTGCTTAAGTGTAGCATAAACCTTTATGTACTGGGAAATATATTATGAAATAGAAAGTCCTGTTAATTAGAGATTGTTTATCTGGTCATCTAGACAGTCAAAAACTGCAGATGGACCTACAGAAGATGGAACTCTTGGAGGGCAAGATGGTTGATGAACTGGCTTCTCTTAAAGACAAAATTGAACAAACAAAACCAGAGTTGGAGGTCTATAATAATTTGCCAGCTCTGAAAGCATCAGGAGAAGAGAAGAAAAAGGTAATGAAAGGAATGAAACCTGGATTGTACAGGATTTGTGTGGTTTTGGGCACCTAGTAGAGGGGAATCCAGGTCTGTGACTGGGTATCCTGACCGATAGCTGAAAACTGGGCTTGCACACCAGTGCAAATGAATCCAGATGCTTCTGTGCTTATACACGTGACTTACTAACTTGGTACATATAGCAGGCTGTCATGGATACCTTTTGATAACTTCATTCCACAAAATTTATTTTGGTGGTTCATCTGAATTTTTCTGCTGTAACTTGCAACTACCCTTAAGTTTGAATTTAGCTGTCTAACCACAGAACCCAAATTAAAAAGTCTATCCTACGTGTATTTGGTCTAAGATAAACTCCATCCAGAGCAATTCCCATTTCCCGTGTGATAAATTTCCTACAAATTCTTAACATCAGCGTTCCCACTTGTGCTGTTATAGTCCATTCTAAGCCTACAACTTGGTCATAACCACTGAATATTATCTTTAGGATAGAGCGTGCATTGCTAGAGAAAAGCCATGTGAGTTCTTCATGCCTACAATCTTATTCTGAAAGGAAGAAAAAGCAGCATCTTGAAAGCTGAATTAAAATAATTTGTCTGTAGCCCACAGCAAATGAACTCGTCCATTAATCAGTTTGTGTTGGTTTTTTCCAACTAGAGACTCCAAGAGGACAAAGAAAAATTAACAAAACGTAGCCATGCTTTCAAGAACATAATGGAACACTTGAATACAGAGTATGAGGCATTAAAGAGAGAGCTGCAAGAGAACGAGACACATTCTCAGGTATAGGTCAAGCTACATATTATCTGTTCAGTTGTCTCTATCATGATTTCAGTTTCCTTGTACATATGAAGCATTGTTTGGATGGAATCAGTTCATTCCTTATCAAGGAGTTTTCAAAGTTATGATTTTTAAAGGCATAGCCATATTTTCTGTTTCCAAACAGAAGTTACTATCGTGCCCATAAATTTCTTGTAAGCTTTGGATTGCAGATTTTCTAGGCAGAGGTTTTTCTGAGCTTAAAAGCTGTGTGAATCCTTTTTTAAGTGTTTGTACTAATCTAGCTCAGAATTCTCCCACTTTTGCCCTTCCTTTGCTTGAGGAGTTTTGAGAACCAACTAAGAAACAAACTGCAGTAAAAAAAATTCATTACTAATTAGATAAGCTGCCTTTTGCTTTTAAAGTTTTGGTGGTAAGGTTTTTCTTGCAACCAGTACTATTAATTCCATTTCTCTTTTTCCAGTCTTTCTGTATGTTGCAGACCACTGAATTTACAGGGTTTGTTCAGACTATTTTAAACCCAAGAACTTTTGTATAGGAGTATATTTGTATTTACATTTCAACAGTGAATCAGGAAAGAAGATGTTTATAAACTCTCGAGCAGCTTTGATTCTTCCATTATAAACGCCCAGAAATTTCTGTCGTGTTGCCAACAGAACTTTACTGACATATAGGTTTGAATGCACAGAAGGAAAAGGGATAATCTGGAAATAAACTGTAAAATTTTCTTTGCATTTCACTGATTTTTTTTGTTTCAGGTTGTTGAGTTCTTTGCTTTTTAGAACTGTTACTTTTTTCTAATTCCCAAAGCTGATATTTGTATATGTTAACTTTCTCTGGAGTGAACTATATGGAGCAGATGAGAGGTCATACCTCTAAATGAGGAGATACACGTATGCACTCATAGCATATGGTCAGTGTGGGCTAAACTGTAGTGTGACTATATAAATCCCCAAAGCTGCATGTCAAAGTCTTCAAGACTTCAGATATTGTATATTTTTTTATGCCGAGATCAGATTCTCATTCCTAGAGATTATGTAAATCAGAAATGGATACCCAGCCAGCGTCAAGATACTTGCATAGAATGACAGAACCACAGAATGGTTTGGGTTGGAAGCGACCTTAAAGACCATCCAGTTCCAACCCCCCTGCCATGGGCAGAGACACCCTCCACTAGACCAGGTTTCTCCAAGCCTCATCCAGCCTGGCCTTGGACACTTCCAGGGATGGGGCATCCACAGCTTCTCTGGGCAACCTGTCCCAGTGCCTCCCCACCCTCTCCATGAAGAATTTCTTCCTCACGTCCAATCTAAATCTCCTCACTATCAATTTAAACCCATTACCCTTTGTCCTGTCACTACAGGCCCTTGTAAACAGCCCCCCCCCAGCTTTCTTGTAGCCCCCTTCAGGCACTGGAAGGTGCTATAAGGTCTCCCTGGAGCCTTCTCTTCTCCAGGCTGAACACCCCCAACTCTCTCAGCCTGATCCCATAGGAGAGATGCTCCAGCCCTCTGACCATCTCCGTGGCCTCCTCTGGGTTTGTTGCAATCGGTCAATATCCTTCTTATGTTGAGGGCTCCAGATCTGGGCACAGTATTCCAGGTGGGGTCTCACAAGAGCAGAGCAGAGGGGGAGAATCCCCTCTCTCACCCTGCTGACCACGCTGCTCTGGATCCAGCCCAGGATACAGTTGGCTTTCTGGGCTGCCAGCACACACTGCTGGCTCATGTCCAGTTTTTCATTCCCCAGTCCCCCCAAGTCTTTCTCCTCAGGGCTGCTCTCCATCCATTCTCCACCCAGTTGGTCCTTGTGCTGGGATTGCCCCGACCCAGCTGCAGCACCTTGCGCTTGGCATCATTGCATAATGATGCTACAAAGGTTATATGAAGTAGAAGCTGTACAGCATTTCTTCCGTTCAGTAGGATGTGGCAGTTCTATTTCAGCGTGTGCAAAAAGGATTTGTGTCTTTGCTTTTTATGTCATGAATGTAAATGTCATGAGGGTGAATAAAGTTATATGTTAAAATAGCTGATTAGTTGACAGGCATCAAGCATTTCGATGTACAAATAGCGTTTGCGTATCTCAAGGGTTTGAGTGATTTTGCAAGCAGTGAACTGTATGAGTTGTGTCATCCAAGGAGTTACTATAAAAATGCACTGAATATTTCCTTTGGTATGTATCAGAGAGTACTGTAAACCTGGGCTCCTTTACCAGCAGTACTGCATGCACCAGCGCTACGAAGGGGGCAATAAAATTACAGTTGATCAGCAGTGTCATGTGTTGGAAATGGTTGACTGCCATGATGCTGTGAACCGCTACACTAGGAAATTGATTCTTCGCTGTAAGGTTTTAGTGATGTAGCAACTATTTTCATATCTTCTAGCTTAAGGAGTAGCTAGCTCTTAAATAAAATGTTACAATATTTTCCTAATTTATTACTTTAGTTTCCACTGAAAGCTTGGTCTCAGAATGATTTTCAGGTTTTGCATTTAAAAATAACATCTGCATATCTTGAAATGCAGAACCTTGAACAGTAGCATCAGAAAAACAAATATTATAAAACTGTATTGTAAGGAAGCAGCCATCCATATAATGTCCACATTAGTTTCCTGTTGATGCTGAAAGTATTGAAGAAGTGCCAGCACTTAACCCACACTCCTATAATCTTCTCGCTGCAGCTCTGTTCTTATCACGGCTTCTGGCATCAGACAGGAAGCTTAACTGTGGAAGTAAGGAAGTTTCTTCTGTATAGCTCAAAGTCCAAGACAGTGTCAGGAAATATTGTATCTTTGGTGATTTTAGATCCTACTGATTTTAAGAAGAGATCATTTAAATGATATGAAGTATAATGAGAATTAGTGTCTCCCTGCAGTGTTCAGCTTACGTCTGACTTGCTTACACTTTTCCCTGTATGAAAAGTCTTGAATCCTCATTTTTTCCATCTACCACTGCAGTAGCATGCAGTACCTTTGTATAAACAGATGTATGAAGTGCCACATTATATACAGGATAATCATGGGCAGCTTTAAAAAAATCATCTTGCTGTTGTTTCTGCAGGTTTTTTTGTGAAATAACTTTGATCTCGTCAGGTGATAGGGTACAAGGTATCAATACAACATTTTTTTACGTATGTAATAATTACAATTTTCTTTTTTTGGCTCTTTTTGTGTTTTCAGCTTACAAATTTGGAGAGGAAGTGGCAGCACCATGAGCAAAATAACTTTATGATGAAGGAATGTATCCTTTTCTTTAAGAAATACAGTAAAATTCACGCAGTGTATTAATTGAGGAAGAAGTCTGTTTCCTCCAGCAGAATAAGACAGGACGGAATGGGGTGCAGGAGACAGGGGAAGAGGGGAAAGGCCATGCTTTGCAAATGTCTGGTTAGCTGATAGGTATTATATATAGCAAAACTTGCATGTGTTTTCTGAAACTACAGGGTCCTAAAGCATAAGATTTGTCTTGCAGTCTGGACTTTTTCCTGCTGGGTCAGTTTTGCCATTAGGTTTTGTACAAAGATCATCTACACATCTGTCCAGTCTTACCAAAAACTACCCAGCAAGTGTGGCATTGTTTGAAAATCTGTACAGCATGGTGACTTTGCGTGTTACTTTGCAGTTTTCAAACACCATAAATATTGATGGTGAAAAACTAAACAAGAAATTATATTCATTTAATGTATTTCTTATTAAATAAAAGAGGACTTACATATTAGAGGGGAAAAATGAGATAAATGTGGGTAGATATGACAAGGAGATGCTTGAGCTGCAAAATGGGCTGTGATGGGGGAAGTGCATTGTAGCTCTCTCATTATGTGTGCTAGTTAGAGTGACATTCCACTCACCATATAAGACCTTCCAAAACATCAGCAACATCTTACTGGAAGTTTCTGAAATTAGCAAAAGCACTGAAGTTTTTTTAATTAGAACTGATGGTTCTTATCTTGTAGTATTCTCCATAGTTATTGTAGAGATCTGAGTAGGGCATAGCTGCACTTTTATTTTATATTCTAGGGACTTTGAATTCACTGCAATAAAGTCACGTCTTCAAAATGATTTAGGAAACAAAAAATTCTGAACTCTCAAAGATGCGTTGAATGCCTGTTACATTATCATAATGCAAACATAATTGGTAAAAGTAACGGTGACACAAGACCGTATCATCCAGGGCTGTGCGTTGAACAGCGGGCGTTTCTACATGTCTCAGAAAATGGCACAGCAGTGTATTTCAGGCAGTTCTGTAGGCTAGCCGTCGGGGGAAAAATAATATGGGATCTGCATGTAGTGTTGTCTTTTTCGTAGAAAAATATGGCATTTCTCGTATCTGGTAAGTGCTCTAATTCTTAGACAAAATCTGAGGAAATTCTTAAGGCAGGAATCCTGGATCCTATTTTTTCTAACAACAGAAGAAACTGTAAAACTTAAACCAAGAGAAGAAGAAGCTGAGGGCACGAACAGTGCCTCTGACTGGCGATGATGTAGTGCCTGCCCAAGTGCGGCCCTCACACAGTGTAATGTCTGCCTGGGCTGGTGGAAACAAAGGTTCTTGAACTGGGACTTGTGTAGCCAGAGTTCTGGAGCGCCGAACTGTGTGGCTGTAGATAGCTGAGTGCCTTGAAATGGTTTTGCAATGTAACGATGGGCAGAGTCTTCCACAAGGGACCTACTGCCTATATATATGTGAAAACAAAATTGACAGGCTTCTAATCTCTTTTTTTTTTTTTTACCATGCTTGACATGAGATGGCAGCTAGCAAATCGGTGTAAATCTTTTAGACCTGATTTTGAGTTTTTCTATTATTTGCAACCCTTGACAGTTTTCACAGAAGGAAACTTACTGTATTGTGGTTCCCTTATGATCTCTAATTATGCTAATATTTATACTGGCGGTTTGTTTCCTTAATTCTTCTAATCAGTCATAGCGACAAAAAGTCAGGAGAGTGACTACCAGCCAATAATGAAGAACGTGAGAAAGCTGATCACGGAATACAACAAAGCTCTCATAGAAGCTTTACAGAACACCAAGAACTGAACCCGGGCACTTCCTTCCTGCCCCAGTGGACCAACAATGAGAGATGTGCACAGGCAGCATGGAAAGCTGGACTACTGAGAGTTCATGCACTCACCACTACGGCGACAGATATTCTTAAGGGTATTTTTCCAGGTTTTTAGAAGTCACAGGTTTGAATAGTATCCCTCCTTTTGCAATATTTAAAAAATTTTAGAAATAAACTTCTCAATTTTAGAAAATGGTAGAAATAAAAAGGAAACCCTGCACAGTGTGTGTAAAATCATCAGAACGTTTTACTGAGGCCCATTGCTGGACTGCGCCTCAAATGTGTAACCCCAGTCTGCTTCACACACTGAACCCCTAATTGTCTTGTAGTCCTATCCCTGCCAAACAGGAGTTTTCCCTGAATAAGGACTGCCTGACAGGCTCACACATGCATTATCTTAAATGAAACGTATGATAAGAAAAATGGTAATGTCAGCATACCGTTCTTATATAAATAGCAATTTCTGACAAGTAAGGAAAACATCTAAGGGTGACAAGCATCCTTAGTCAGAATTGCTGCACAGTATACGGTCTTACAGTAAAAGCAAATGTACTTTGGATCTGTTGGCATACTTTGAGGTCTCGATGCAGAACTTACTATCTATCTTCCTTATTTTATATTTTTTGATGTAATTGTAAGGAGAGAGAACTGTGATAAAAACTAGTGAAACACAGCTAATAATGACCTTGCTCGGAACATTTTACTTTTTTAGTATTCACCAATAAAAGAAGTAAAAGGCAGTATTACTTGTATTTTCTGCAATGTCCTTTTTCCTCAAGTTTCGAGCTGCAGGGTCAAATGCAACCTCTACTTCAACAAAAATATACTGAAAGATTCAACATAGAACAAAACCAGGACTGATACAGAAGTAACAGTATGCTTTGTGATACAGAAATTTCAGAAAACATTGTCATAAAACAAAATTTCTGTGTTTATAGCTCCCTCACATTCTACATGTAATGTGATTATAAAATACTGACCTATTAATTTTAGGTATTAAAATTAATTTTAGGAGGTGGATACTTTCCTCCACCTGGCACATTGTAAGCTAGTCCTGACCAAAGAGAATAAAGCACAGTTGACTACAGATAGGAATCTTAGCCAGACAGTAATCTAAACTTTTACAAAAAATGGTAAAAACCAGCAGGGTCTGGATTTATGGTTGTTCTGCTCTCTTAGAAAAGTTTTCCGAAAAAGAAGTAGACTACATGCTATGCTACTTTATAGAACTGGAGTAGACAGAGAACGAGAAAACCCACCGTGTCCATTAAAACACAAGTTCTGTATTTTTGTGTCTAAATTTCTCCAAATCTATGATTGTCATTTTGAGTATAAAGAGGTATGTAAAACAAAAATGCTGAAGATCCTTGCAGAGCAGACTGTTTCCAATTGCAGCACAGTAAATGCTGCTGCTCTGTATATTTATGTCTGTATAATATTTAGAGATAATGGAACAGGATTCCTATAAACCAAGGACTGTTATCTAGGGGAAATTCCCACTAATGTCTCTTCCTTCCTGTCGAAGTTTCAGCTGTTCCAGAGAAAGCCCATTATTTGCTGAGATAAAGTTGAAGTCTGATATTCTCACCAATCAAACCACCAACCGGAGAGATCGCCTCCTGAATTCCACTTGTGGTACAATAACATATTTTAATGAACAATGGAAAAAAGCTGCAGACTGCATAAACAGACTGCTTTAAATTCACTTTCACTCAGGGCACGGGATGGTTTTATTCCTTGGTAGAGATTCTGTAGGATAGCATGGTAAAGTTTACCGGATTTTGTTGTGTTCCCCACGAGATACCTGTCAGAAAAGCACTCTCTGCAGCACGCTGCTCTTTTCCTTCTTGGATTGAAGGTTCTCCACATTACCTGTCTCTGTCTGAGCATCTCGTCAATCATTCCTTCTTTTAACAGTTCATCCTTATGGTGCTGGATCACGTTCACAGTACCCATAGCTGAAAAGAACCGCGAGGATTCTAAATGGTGAGTTACGCAGCAGGCGTTTAATACCCCTCCAGGAAATCAATAACTCATTCCCAGTAGTGAGCTGAGTAAATTGTATCCATATCTAGCCCCTGAAGTATCAGTGGAAAGAGAATTTTCTTTACTGCTTTTTATCTTTTTCTTTAATACAAGTTTGAGTACCAGGCACACAGCAGTATTTCACCAGAGCTCCTGTGTGTATCTCAAGACACGTAATTCAGTAATGCAGGTCTCTCTGCCCAGGCAATCTGGTATGCACTGTAGGCTATGACTTCAAACAGAGATGTTAGTTAAGGGTATCAAGTGGTTGGAGCGAGTCCAGAGGAGACCATGGAGATGCTCTGCGGGCTGGAGCACCTCTGCTATGGGGACAGGCGGGGAGAGTGGGGGTGTTCACCCTAGAGAAGAGAAGGCTTAAGGGAAGACCTTATAGCACCTTCCAGTGCCTGAAGGGGGCCTACAAGGAAGCTGGCGGGGGGCTTTTTACAAGGGCCTGTAGTGACAGGACAAGGGGTAATGGGTTTAAACTGAAAGTGAGGAGATTTACATTACATATCAGGAAGAAATTTTTCGAGGAGAGGGTGGGGAGGCACTGGGACAGGTTGCCCAGAGAAGCTGTGGGTGCCCCATCCCTGGGAGTGTCCAAGGCCAGGCTGGATGAGGCTTGGAGCAACCTGGTCTAGTGGAGGGTGTCCTTGCCCATGGCAGGGGGGTTGGAACTGGATGGTCTTTAAGGTCCCTTCCAACCCAAACCGTTCTATGATTCTAAGTGGCAGCACCTGTGGGGTGCAGGAATCTAAAACATTTTCTGCTCACCTGCCTTACCAGGACTGAGTAGAGGTAAGGATCACCCGCCTCAGTCTGCTGGCAATGCTGTCCCTAACACCCCCCAGCATCCCGGCGGCCTTTTTTGCTGTGCATTGTTGGCTCGTAGCCAGTTTTGTGTCCACCAGGAAGGACCCCAAGGTCATCAGCAAAGCTGCTTACCATGCGCTCAGCCCCAGAGTGTATGCGTGCCGGTTGTTCCCCCACAGGAGCAGGACTGTTCATTTACCTTCGTGGAACTTCATGAGACTCTTCTCTGCCTGTTTCTTCAGCCTGCTGAGGCCCCTCTGAACAGCAGAACACCCATCTGGTCCACCGGCCACTCCTACCACCTGCAAACTTCCTGAGCTCTGACCCATCATCCAGGTCATTAGTGAGAAGGTTAAACAGTGTTGGCACGAGGTGCACCGCTGGGGTACACCACTACTGGCTGGACTGTGGGACACTGATCACACAGTGAACCCCAAGCCATTGTTCAGGCCACCTCACTGCCCATACTTCGTCAGCTTACCTGTGGGGGTTTTAGGGGAAACTGTGTCAAACACCTTGTTCCTGTTCAGGTGAACACCACCCACACCTCTCTCCTTGCTCGCTGAGTTACCTCACCTTGGAAGGCTGTTGGGTTGGTTAAGCATAATTTCCCTTTCATGAATCCATGCTATCTACTCACGATCACCTTCCCATCCTTTATGCGTCTGGAAATGGTTTCCAGTGTAAGTTGCTCCATCACTTTCTCAGGGTTCAAGGTGAGGCTGACTGCCCGTAGTTCCCTGCCTCGATCTTCTTGCTCTTCCTGACGATGGGAGTGACATTCGCTTTCATTTTTCAGAATCCTCTCCCTGTCACCACAAAAATCAGGATGGCCTCGCAGTGCCATCAGCCAGCTCCCTCTGCATGTGTGGGTGCCTCCCAGCAAGCCCCATGGACTTCGGTATGTCCAGTTTGTTTAAACGTTCCCTAACCTGGCCCTCTTCCAGGAAGATGCCACTGGGGCATCAGCATGTCAGTTTTGACACCGTCTGTGGCTCCAAATCCCACTTCGCAGGCACACCGCATGGAAACGAGCATTTCAGTTTCAAAATCTTCAACCAACGTGTCCGTTATTTCTAAGTTGTGTTTGTGCTTTGCATGAGGGTGAGCACAGGAACGACTGACATTATTCCCAGCTCACGATGGGATGACACTGCAACAACCTTGTTCCCGTAGTCAGGGATATCACCGTAGCTCCAGGCAAACTGTATTTTTGCTGTGGGCAAGAGTTAATCCTCTCGTTGGTCCTTCTGCTTCATCTTACCTGCACTGCTTTTCACTGTGATAAAAAAAGCCCACTTATTTTTCTTTCTAAACCAGTTGACTTTTTCAGAGACAGCGTGCAGCATTCCTGTGAGAATTCCAGACAGGCAGAACACTCAGATTCTTTTTCAGTTCTTTCTGCCTGATGACACAATGTTTATGCTTCTTGGTGGTGGTGTGTGTTGTTTCACGGTCAGAAGGATCCGTTTCCAAAGTGAAGAGGTTGTAAAGTCTTTCTGCACGCTCCTGTTTTTCGGCTGCAAGTATAAAACTGAAACACAGGGCATAAGACGACCTCACAATGAGGCAGGAGCGGTAAGAATGTCTTCGTTTGAGGAGAAAGATATTGAAATGATTACAAGTATTCTGCAAAGGATCTGCTTTAGGTGAACTCCTTGGAAACGTGATGGTGATAAGGCGTCTGGGTGGGACGGACGTCGCAATTGTCCAGAGTGAGGAAAAACGCCTTGGATTCTGAAAGAGATTGTAAAATCAGAGCTCACTGGCACACAGAGCGGTGAATACTCCCTGAATGCTGCTTGTGTTGTGGGTGACAAGTCCGGCCGGAGCAATGCTGCTGTTAGTCACTGGGAAGGGGAGCTGAATCACTCCCAAACAAAATAGTTGCCACCTTTTTCTTCTTCGGTGGAGAGGAAGGAAGCCTTTCAGCTTTTCATAACCACAGAAATGTTGTGAATCCAAATCCCAGCTTTGATCAATCATTCGCTGGGATTGGCAGAACTTCGAAGCAGAGGAAGAAATGTTCCTTGCCCTGACTCGATGTCTAGGCTCGCAGGTCCTCCTTTCAGGAAGGAGGAGTAACTGGACACTGTGCCAAATGTGCGAAATGGAGGAAGCCTCCCACATTTGGGGGAAAAAAAAAAAGAAAGCCAGAAATATAAAATGATCCGCTCTTGTTTCCTCACGTAAAGCTGATTCCTTGAAAGCTGCATTCATTTGGAGTGCGCTTGATTCGCTGGTATCTTTGGATCAGGCCCGAGGGCGCTGCTGTGCAGCAAAGGATGAGGTGCAAGACTGCTGCATACAGCGTGAGTTTGCCCACAAATACTACTTCAGGTGGGGTGAGGTGGACTCAGCAACTCTGAAAATGAGAAAAAAAATACTGACTACAAGAGAAATCATCGGTAGTATCATTTACCTCACCGGTTACGCCTAAGAGAGAAAATTCCAAGTAAAGCCTTCAAATTTTCAGTATCCTTCTGGTTTCTTCTTCTTTTTCCAAATTAAATGAAGTGAGGGTGTTCAATAGCTTGGATTTGGGTTCAAGTTTGCTGTATTTAGTAAATTTTTGGGATTATTGAGCTGAAAGTCACTGAAGTTATTTACCTACATGCAAACCTACATTTTACCTTCTCACCTTCAGTGTCTGTCACACTTCTCTATTTCAAGAATTGCTAGAATTATTTTTTTCAGACTCACAAAAACAAACTGCCCTTTAGAAGTCCTTCTTTCGCACAGAGAGGAGACTGGAGTTAAAGCTGGAGCGTTCACGAGAAGGAACTGTTACACTGCAGCTCGCCAGCAGTGCACATGCAGCTCTCCTAAAAGGCTTTGTCCAATCCCAGTTTGAAATAAATTCGGAAGCAGATCCATCTAGATAACAAATTTATCACTAAGTCACACTTGCTGAATGCTGGTTACAGTTAAATAAAGTTTAACGATGCAGTCAAATGAAAATTATTATTAGAATCACATGAACAGTGTGAGATTAATTCAGTGGGAGACAGTGGGTACTTCAAACTGGATTTTAAGGATGAATTTCTGTAACCTTAATGCATGAAAGCACTAACTCCAATATCTAAATAGCGTGACCCATTTCCTAGTCCTTGGAAGCAATAGTCAGATCTGCAAACTTCACGTGTGTTAATTGGCTTATGCGGTTAGTCTTCACCTCTCCAAACTGCACTGATAGGAAATTTACCTCATGAATGCTGCTTTAGGCAGTCATATTTTTATTGTTGTGTATCATTTGGGGTAATTCAATGTTAAAATCTATGCAATGTTAAAATCTATGAGCTCTGTAGCTTCTGTATGAGCTCTGCTCGTCGTTGGGTGACAACTCTTCCAGGCTGGAGAATCATCTCCAGACCTCTTCTGATACTGGGGCAGCAGGAGTGTTAACATCACTCACATTTGTGCTGCCAGAACCTGATCCAAGCCTGGCAGAGAAACAAAAGCCTGATTTGGGGTTAATTTAGCACATGTCCAGAATCACTCGTTTTATCAGGTCTTAAAAAAAAAAACAGAGCAGACGTGCTGTAATGTAATGTGCTCTAAAGTAGGACACAATGTGCTCAAAAAGCAATGACAACGAGGATGCAGTTTTGTCCTTTTCATACAAACTAGGTGGGATATAACCAGCTTGCTCACTTCTCACTCGTGACTTCAAGTGCGTGTTTTACATCCCCAGTGGCCATCACCACTGCTGGCTCTTGGCTTCGCTTCTCACATGTCCTTTCTCCAAGCAGTTTTTAGTCTCTGTCCCTTTTGCCAGCAAAAAATTGGGAATCAAACATTATTTTTTGCCCTTCTGCTGACAACAGGCCATTCTAACATCTACATGAAGCCAATTTCCGCCACATACACTGACTCTCAGTAAAAGTTTCCAGAATACAGACCTTATCACACGTCCTTCACAGTGACTTCACTGATACAGAGGCCCTAAAGCACTCCTCCTGAGTTGTTCCATCAGCTGAACTTTACCCTTGAGAGAGACCTGAGATTCCCAACAGATCCTGTGCTTAATTCCACTGTTGTAAATTGTATTTCATTTCACTAGCAAGGAAGATGGGAAAGCAACAGCCCCTTTGGCTAAGGCTCTTCTGGAGACTGCTCAATACTCAGCCATTTTCCAGGCTATGGTCTCCTGAAAATCCAAGCGAACCTCTTTTTTGAGAAGAAAACAGAAGTGCTGAGCAAAAGAACTGATCATAACTATGGAACTAGATGACCTTTAAGGTCCCTTCCAACCCAAACCATTCTGTGATTTTGTGTTTGCAATCCTGAGTTACCCTTTGTGCGTGCGTATGCAGGACAGGCAGTAGAAAAAGCAAGAGAGAACTGCACCTCCTCAGCACGGGCTGCCAAGTCAGGAGAATGAACTGCAGCAAAAGAACTCCTCCACACTGTCCCTCCCGTGTTAGCATGACTTTAGCTGCGTACCGCAGAAACCTTCATCTCTTCAGTCCTCACCCTGACTGCTCGGATCAGGAACAGCACGTGTTCCATGGCTGCTACGTCTCTGTTGAAGGCTCCGAGGAGACCTTACAGCACCTTCCCATACCTGAAGGGGCTACAAGGAAGCTGGGGGGGACTTTTTGCAAGGGCCTTTAGTGACAGGACAAGGGGCAACGGGTTTCCATTGAAAGCGGGGAGATTTAGATTCGATATCAGGATGAAGTTCTTCCCGGAGCAGGTGGTGAGGCACTGGGACAGGTTGCCCAGAGAAGCTGCCCCATCCCTGGCAGTGTCCAAGGCCAGGCTGGATGAGGCTTGGAGCAACCTGGTCTAGTGGAGGGTGTCCCTGCCCATGGCAGGGGGTTTGGAACTGGGTGGTCTTTAAGGTCCCTTCCAACCCAAACCGTTCTGTGATTCCTTCCAGGTGATCCAAAATAGATGGCTTAGGGGCCTTGCTTGGCTTCAGTTCCATAGGCTTTTCTGTGGGGGAGAACAGGACCTGTTTAAGAAAAGAAGCTCATTTATGAGCCCCTGCTTCACATTAGCTGATTGCAGTGATAATTGCTGAAGTTCTTTTACTGCCTCCTACGAACACATATTAGCAGTATGTCAAGGCCAAAGCAATGGCTCGTTTCCAAACAGCCTCATACAGCCAGACACTGCAAGAGGATATGTGCTTTCTGCTAACACATCTACCTGATTAAAGAAGTGCAGTGGCATTGTTTCTTCTTCCTCCTCACATATTTCCATGCGCTAGAGCATGCATGAATGGATTGTCCTTGGGACAAGCGTGCTGCTTATCTAAAGAGGAAAGCCTGGTGTCAGGAGTTCAGGGCACTTGACATATCGTAGAATTAGCCTTCAGCGGAGTTATGGAAAGCCATGTTTAATGCTAGGGTTATATTTGCCTGTTGAAAGACAATTTGTTCCCTGCTTTAACTAATTTAAAAGCCCACGCGTGCCACTGTGATGGGTGTTCAGTTAGGTGTGAATGCTGATGTGTATTAATCCGCAGTTAACCGCCAACAAAACTGCTGTTCCTCAGGGAGACACTGGAAATCCCGTGGGGTTGGACTTTCTGAGTCTTTCCAAGTACCGTTAGAAAAGATGAAGGGTGTAATTAGCGTGGCCCAAATACAGGTCCATACCCGCCTGAGGATGTGCCATGGGCATGTGCATCGGTCAGCCCAGTATCCAACAACCTCTATTAACCCCACGTGCGAGAAAAGCTAAAAGATAACTCGGTATCATCTTTTACTCTTCCTGCCATCCTCACTTTTAGCCCAGTTTCTTTCACTGGAAACCTTATTTTGCCAGAAGGCTCTTTCCAGTTCTGCTGCTCCTTAATAGTAGAATGCAGGATGAGATTTAAGATCCTCTTGTTTGCAGGTCTGTCAGCTTAAGCTGGGTACTAGACAGCAAGGAATGGGCTCATGCGTGGGATCCTGCTATGAGATCGTTGCTGCTTGGTGGAGCGGGCAGACAATCCCACTGTACATCTGCGTTTTTCAGAAACTAGAGGGATGATCCTGCCACACAGCTTTAGTTCACAGGACACAAAATTGATGTAAACTACTTTTAGGAAGACTTACATTCCAATAACATGAAATGTAAGGATGAAAATGTGGAAGGTAGGGCTGGCAGACACTTAAATATGAGTAAGAATAAGCCAAAGTAGTAAAAATCCTTTAAATTCCACAGTCTAGCAAAAGCTTATCCTGTGATTAATTTTGACATCAGTGGGAGTAACGATCAAATGGTGGCACTTAAAAGCCTTCCAAATAGAAACAGATCCAAGCTTAAACACTTACTGCACATAAACAAGTGCTTAAATGTTTGCTGGCTCATAGATGCTATTCTTTATTTCTTCAAAAATGAAATTACATGATGAAACACAAAACAAATACATGAACCTGCTGAGGCTGATATCCCAGCCACATTCTGACCTGGCTAAGTATATATTTCCTCCCTTTTGGATTCAGCAAGTCTTTGCAACCTTCTTGTATTTGTGGATTATTGCATGTTTAGGCTGTCTGCTCTCATCCTGGGGACAGGTCCCTTGCCATGGCAGATGCAATGGTCAATAGGCACAAGGTGATTCTCCAAAAAATACTGAATAGCTGACCTGGCCAGTTACACATGCTGCAAAATCAGTATCAGCAGCAGTCCTTATGCATTCCTTTGCATTTAGGAGCATTAAAAATGGAGGCATTAGGTATTTCCCCTCACTGACCTGTTTATGCCCTGGGGAGTGAAATTTCAAGTGGAAAGCTTAAAAACCCCTCTAAGCTCACAGTAAGAGTCTGAAAACCACAGCCTTGACAGAAAGGCTTGTTTAACACCCACACACCAAATCAAAAGACACTGAAAAAAAATAAGAATAGGCCATGTTAGAAGCAGGTTAAATGACAACAGCAGAGTTATCCCCTAGGTAGGAATTAGGATAATAACTAGTATCTGGTAATACACTAGGTAGTCTGATATTGGAGGGGCCTATACCAGCAGGCTTATAAAGGCTACCCTGCAACTGGAGTGTGGATAATCACTGCCTCTTCATGTCTAAGAGTAGAAGAAAACGTTCTCAAAAATCAAAGGTGAACAAAATACACGTGTGCATATTGGTCTGGAACCAGAGCAGGTAAACATCTTCCATTCTGCCTCCTTTAAGCCTCAAAATTGAATTCTAGTAGTGCTTGGACCTCACACTGTGGTTTTGCACCCAGAGGGCATTTTCTGTTTAAGTGCCAGCGTGGTTTGGGTTTCAGTTACATTTTGGGGGGGTGGGCGGCATGTAAGGAATGGGTTAATATGCTGTAGGTGACACCTTTCTGTCCACAAGGGAATAGATCTTGGGTAATGGACATCAATCAAAGGCTAAAAGGGCTTTCTAAGGAAATTAGATCAAAGTAGGATCAACCCATACCCATTTCTAAAATGATGCTGAACGATTGCTTTTCTACAGTTCTGTAGAAGACTTTCTGGGTGTTAGCATCTTGGCAGAACTACAGCACTTGCAAATGCCACATTGTCATGGGTTATATTTAGTCAAGTGGTAAATAGGATTGCCCTTTATTTGCAATTCTGTTTATATAGCTGAGTGCTGCCTTTTTTTTTTTTTTTTGGTGGTTTTCTTTGTATGTTTTCCTCATGTTTTGTTTTAGCTTCTGAGTTTTGAGACCTCCCCCCTGGGGTGATGTGACATTTTGATCCCACTGAAGTCATAATCACTCCGGGTGTGATTTATTTCAAGTTTTCGGTCTGTCTCCAATTGTCAGATGTTGAGAAAAATTGTTTCCAGTAAAGCGCACACACTAATGGATAGTTTGCTGGATTGTGGCTGACTTTGGTCTGTACTGGATTCAGCTGGTGGTTTTGTTACTGTTCAGTTCATATATTTATCGCTGCACGCCGGGATGCGTTGCAGCCAGCAGTTTACACGTGGATTAAATAAAGAAGAGAGGCTTTTAAGTCTCCCTTATTTATAAGAGACAAGAAATTAGATCTGTGCTTTGAGGAGGGATGGCACTTTCCACCTACTGCACCTAGGTGGAGGACCCTGCTCGCTCTCTCCCGCCTACTGGAGGATGCCATCATTGTTCCCATTTTGCTGACTGTGACCAACAGCAGTCCCCCGCTCCTCCAGCAGCTCCAGACAACTGTTTTGATGTATTGCTGGATGGACGGGATTTGCACTGCCCTGCAGTCCCGCTGATACAAAAATGCCTTTAAGATCCTGCCTTTCCCATCCTAATCTACAAAGGAAACAGGAAAAAGGAACTTAAACTCCCTGTACTCAGACAGCAATGAGACTGTTCCAGCCTGCGCCAGCGCTACGGTTTCTTGCCTGTGACTTGTAAACAGCGTACCATGCGGGAGGAGAGTAACCTGTAAACGTCTACCCCGCCAAAAGGATACTCCATGAGCGACTGCAAGCACTGGATGGATATATTTTGGAAAGCATGGACCCTTTAGCACGTCTGGTTCTCTATGGATTCAGCCTGATGATTTCAGGTAAGCCTTGGCTTTAGTATCCATGGTCGACCCGTCACGCCTTTCTCGCTTCACACGCGATGTGCAGACAGAATGCACGACTCCCTGCGCCTTACTCCAGCGCTCGCCTTGGTTGATTTAAGCGCTGGTGTTTGTTTCGGTGAGTCCACTTGCCTCTCTGCAGTGCTCGTACAGCGAGGGCTGTGGCGGGGATGTAGCTACGTGCAGAACACGCTGCTACCTCTTTTTAATTGTGGAGGTCATTAGTTGACACACACGCACACTGCAACAGGGTTTCTCTTCTGTCTAATGGTATTCACTTTTTCGTGAAGCTCATTACTTTGAAACCATTAACATCTTCCCACAAGAAAATCTGCTCTAAATACAGAGTAAATGTTGACATTTTCTGCGACTGACTTTATGAACTGGCTGTGCGGTAGGAAATGTTGACGTTTCTAGGTATTCCAGTATCTGATATTAGACAAGTTTTTAGACAAGATTCCACAACCGGAGTCTAGATGGAAGTCAGTGAACAAAAAGGGGCAGAAAAATGCACATTTTACAAGATCAGTTGATGTCACTTCAAATACAGCTAAGGAACGATTCAGTATTATCAGTAAATGTCATTATTTCAGCAAGTCAGAAGTTAGTGATGAGAGACATCTGCAGAAAGGTACACGGCACAATTATACTAATGTACATTTAGTTTATGGTATTCAGGGCATTAATGTTAGAGATGCTTTTCTAAACTACCGCAAGCAGATCTCTGAGGAAGCCTGCGCTCTCCCCATCGCATTCTGAGTTGCTCATCATTGGGGTATCGCTTTTGCCATCCATAATTTGTTTTTCTAGATGATTTATTCTGTGTAACATACCAAGCAAAATCTATAAAAGAGAAGTACAACTCACAGAATCACCTTAGACTCCTAACCATTTCATGGGTTGTTCCAGCCCATCTCACAGTGAAAAGGGAATGTGCTGTAAAACTGCAGATTGTGCTGCAATGAGAACCAGAAAGTAGCAAGAAAAGTAGAAGTCCTCACTGTGGTGTGACTTGCTTTACAATTTTCAGATCTTCTTGATTAGCAGCCTGTTAATAGCCAAGTGAAATTATTAAAAAATGAGTTTCAGTTGTTACTTTTGGCCTCTATAAAACGCTCGAGATTAATACAGGGAAAAAGCAGTATTTCAGATCTACTGAACGCATGTTTGAACGTGTTCTTATCTAGCTGTCGTTGTGATAGGCTGCATACCGTTTATCAATTCCTGTGGCTTAAGTTTCTTGATCGTTTAGCTGCACATTGATTGAGTCCTTGGATCACCTCCAGCTTTTCACTGTAAGGAGATCCCATGGTGCTGTAAACATCATGGCTGGGGAAGAAAAGAAAGTCCAGTCACCCCAACTCTTTTTCCTTGCCTCTCCTGGTTCTCTGCGGGGTAACATACACCTGATTGACACGGAAAGCAAGCGACATCCACGAAGTCACAAAGCACGGGAGAAACAGGAGTTGGCTGTGGAGATTAGCTGTAAACACGGGCAGTGCAGACAGTGAAGAGCTGCCGGTCACTGCCTTTTCCACAGGGGCTGGCCAGCGAGGTGTGTGCTGTAGTCACACCCATCTCAATAGATCTGTCAGCTTTCCCGCTTTTGTTCGAGAATGATATCATGCTTCCTGGGGCGAGTGGTGGAAGACAATGCGAGCCCGCTTTCCTCTAGATACTGCAGGCGGAGTTCAGGAAAGCGGGACTGACATTCCCTGGGCAGGGGAGGAGGCTGTAACGCTCAGAGCAGACAGGGAACTGGCTAACCTCGTGGTCCTGAGCTTCTCTGGGTGTGTTGCCGGGCAGGCACAAAACACACTCCACCCTTTTCCAAGGTGAAGACCGTCGGCTCAGCTCCCGTTATGAGAAATGGACTTTGATTTAAAGTTGTTTTTATTTTCCCCCCAGTAACAGCACTCCATGCGCAGCTAGACCTAAAGATCTGTTTTGGAGGAATGTTCAAAATGTACAAAAACACCCACTTTTGCACTGTATGTAAGGTCACTGATGGCCAAAGCAAATGTTCGATTAAACGGACACGGGGTTGAATTTAACCCATTTGGGATTCTTGAAACTAGATTGAACACCACCACATTTTATTTTGGTTGATTCTATTCCAGGGAATATTCTGTAGGCTCAAAATGATCCTGCCATCCATCCTGAAGGATGGAGTCAAACCCCAAGGCTGGGGCTAGATATGATTGGTTAAACCATGACCAAAGGAGAGCCTCAGACTCACCTATTCCCTAGGCAGACTGAGGACAACACAAGAAACGAATGTCAGAACTTGCCTTTTGCCTCTTAGCAACATCCTCAGATGGTCTGGAAATGTGCTTGCAGCTTCTCACAGCAGGCTAACTCTCGGAATTGTTCGCGTGTGAGCCTTATTTTAGCTAGATGGCCACTGTCAATAAGAGATTTGTGTAAACCAGCAACAATTAAAACCAGTTTCAAGCACAGTTCTTGGACTATTTCTGGCAGGAAACAAACACATTGTCAAACATCTCCATTCTCCAAGACACACAGAATCTTCTGTGCTATAGCATTGCTCTACCAATAATCTTAGATCCAGTGGGTTTCTAAAAATACTGGATTTGTGTGTGTGTGATTTAGCTGTTGGATCCATATATGGTAAAAGTCTCAAAAGGCTATATTAGCCTTTTAAGAAAGGGTAACAGTGGAGCTAACAGGGCAGTGGCATTCAGTTGTAGCTCTCTATCATCCCTGTTAATGGCTGCGTTTTCTTATGGATCAGTAGATGTTATGAAAAAAACCATAAATTCTATATATATTTTGATTAGTATATGACTCATTGACATATTAAGAAACTTAGGCAGCTTTCAACATACATTACCGGACACACAAGCACCATTATGATGCTGTAGGCTCTTCAAAATTACAAGTTCCAGCAGTGACCTGATTCATCACTCCCTGACTCTGCAGCTGGAAGCCAAAAAACCCAGCTTCAGCCTGCACAAGCAGCTCTGTGCACCTACCCTGAGTGGAATTACAAAAGTGGGATGATTGTCTCCAGTTCTTGTATTTTTTAGCTTTAGAGTTTGCTTTTGGCATGCTCAGAGCTAGTGAGAGGTAGAGTGGCTCTCAGGAAGACTGTGTTCCCAAAGGCCATTACAGGAGCTGGGAGTAGTCAGGAGTGAAAAGGCATTGCATCAGACCCAAAGGAATCAAATCTGAAAGTGTGAAGTGAAATCACACTGCGTTCACCAGTGTTAACATATGCTATTGTTTCAGATACAGAATTCATATACATATATTTGCACACATATATTAGATTGTTTGGGTATTTCATCATAATTAAGCTGGTTGGATGGATTACTTGCTGACATTTAATTTCAGGGGAAAAAAATTAAGTTGTAATGTTTTGCAGAGATGGTCTGATACCCACAAGAATTTCATCTGGAAGGCTTTAAGTGGACAAGAGGGAGCATAGAAGTCAGACAGACTGGCTTTAGGGCAGGGGAGATGTGGAGCTGGTCCTTCGGGTGCACACAATGAGAATTATATCAGTTGGAAACCCACTCTGCATTGGTCATGTGGACATGACTCTGCTCAGTCCACACCCATGTCTTAAACACACAAAACCCCTGTTCAGCTTTCCATGGAAGACTGGGAAGTTATTGTGGCATGGAAGGTGCTGGGTGGGCACAGAAGGAATGAACCAAAACTGGATGCACCTACCGCTTGTGTGAGACAGATGTGTAGTTCCATGGTCAGCTCCCACTGTGACGCAAGGTCTGTCTGGTACTGGAGGGGTGAAAACCTTAGAGACATTGCAATGGAGAACTGTCCTCCAAAGACAGTATCTGCCCTGTGCTAGTAGCAAGATTGTATTTAGAATGTTGTTCCACTGTGGTTTTAGTGGAGACACGTAGAAAAGAACCAGCCCATGTCTGCACTGGAGACTTTCCTGTAAGGAGTCTGAAATATTGATTGTTTTTAGTGTTCAGGTTTGATAACCGTTCTCTAACAGACACCTGAACCAAGAACAAGCACTAATAATGTTAAACCAGGGCCATGCCATAAAGAGGAAAAATAAAAACCCATGAAAACTCATTTTGTAAATCATCACTAGGAATGCAAACGCTTTCAGGGTGTGAAGATACTAGGCATTTACTAAATTCTTAAAGGATTTTGGAAAGACAGGGTCACAAATGACATTTCAGGGGTAATATATGTAAACTTTTTCTTCAAGGACGGTATTTTGCTTGCCTGGTATTTATTTACATTTTGCATTGTGCCAGCCTGTCAAATGAAGTGGTTTGGTTCATTTCCCCTCTGGAGCTTAACAAGTCTCTCTTGACAATGCAGTTCCATCTGACGGTGCTGATGACTTTCTATCGTGTTATTTTCTGGATGTTCATCCCAGACACTGGTCAGGGACCTCAGCCTTGTTGGTCACAAAGTGTGCTTAGCACAAGAAACATCTCCCCCTGCTCTACTCAGAAAAAAGCAGTGCATGGCAGAGTGAGGGTACGCGACTGTACAGGCAAGAACGTATTAGAGCGTGTCCGTCCGGAGACATTAAGACTAAAACTAAGATCACTACCCTTATGCACTGATATAGCCTATGGAGACTAATTAATTACCTGTGTCATTTTGCATACTTCAGATTGGCACGTACACACAAACATACAGTACACATATGCAGTATCCATAGTAGCCTCATAATGCAACTTACAATGACCACCCTTGTTATGGACACATTCATTCTTGCTTCCAAGTTCTTCCTTGATGGTCGTCCCGGTATTTGGCTAGCTATAAAGCCAGCCAGACGTAGCTGAACTACATGCTTGTCCTACTTGAGCTTTCCCACATTCCTTATCCTTTTTAAGCGTTACCTAGCACACTGTCAGCTGGTTGTTCAACAAGCATTTTCTGTTGATATGTTGTTTTCCACTTGACTTGCTTATGGTCAACCAGGCCTACGGAGAAGTCATGAGAAAGCATCTTCTTACATTTTGGTTACTTACACACGCACATTTAGGCACCCTCACTGCAAAACCCCCAACCAAGCTGCACTAGTGTTTCTATTTTAGCTTTTTCATCTTAAAACATTGCTTTGGTAGGTTGTGAAACAACTGGAATGTAAAGAAAATGACTGCACTCTATTTTACAAGAAGGTGGTTGCATTTTCTTCACCTGCTCCAGGTGTACCCAAGGGTCCGGAAGAAACCGTTGGCCATGGTAGATTTGACAGACTATTTCATTTTTCACACCCATGATCTGGTCTTCCCACTACCGCTAAGCAGCAGCGTGATGTTCTGTCACTCATTTTTTTGCCTCTTATTAGTTTCACAATACCTCCTCTCCACAAATAATGCCCTGTTTCTCAGGGCATCAGCGCTGTGAGCTGTCCCACAGCTGCCCCAGAGCATCACGGAAGAAACAAGCAGGAAGATTCTCTTCATGGACAAGAAGAAATGTTTTGTTGGAAAACTTGACTTTTTTCCTCATTTATGAGCTGTTTTTCAGGAGCATTTCTGTCTCTTTTTTTTTTTTTTTTTTTTTTCCCCCTGCTGCTGCTGCCGTGTGGCAGAGAATCTTAAATCAGTGTGGGTAATAATAACTTCAGCCTCGTTTTCCTGCGGAGGGCTGAGCTGTCAGAGGAGGACTTGACTCACTGAGAGAAATTGCCTGAGCTGCTGCTATCTTTGCATTCCAGACAAAGTTTCCAGGACATTGAGAGATTACTGAGCCCTTAAAATGAATATGTGATTTCAAAGCACACCCCTCTCCCCAATTATTTATTATTTTTAGAGAATGAAGAAAAAATAGCCAAGATTGATAAGAGAAATGTTGAGTGTACAGAAAAAGTGGAAATAAAGATTGCCAAAATCTGGTGTGGTATATGTTCCATTTTCCATGTGACAGTATCCCCAAACAGCTAATGTTTTGGGTTACTTCTGCCTAGTTTTACTATTAAGTAAGGAGTTGTCTATTTTTTCATTTTCTTTTGTTTTGCTTGTGCCTTTTATTTTTTTAAGGGACAGGAGACATGAGGATTTATTCTCTTTTTTTAACTTCTTCGTATTTCACTTGCCTCATTTCCATCCTGATTATCTTCCAGATTCGCTGATTAGTTAATTAAAAGAAAAATTCAATGTAATTTATTCAGTACTTCACTAAGAATTAATCAAATGCTATACTTTTTGAGCAGAATTGCTTACATGATTGCCATTTGTATTCCTAAACAGATCAGTTCTTTGGTGGTTTTTTTTGTTTGTTTGTTTGTTTGTTTGTTTGTTTGTTTGTTTGTTTTTTAATCTGGTGTGTGATTTTATGCAGAAAAATACAATTGAGGAGGGTTTAGCTGAAGTTGTAACTACAAAAAATTAGAGAATGAGAAATAGTGAGGTGCAGCCTATTTAGCAATTAGGTTTGTTCTAAATTAAACCTTGTACTTTTAAGTCGAGGGAGTGCTTGGTGATGTTTTAAGAGGCTTGAAGGAGGAGGGGTTGCTGACCTGACAGTGTGGGACATACGTTTCCATCAGTCTCAGAATGATTTTTAATCCTGCTGTGAGTGGCCCATGCAGCTGATATTGTTTTACTTTCAGCATAACACCAAACCTAAACTAAGTGCAGATTCTTTTTTCCCTGCTAGTAAAGTACCTACATATTTTACATTCATGTTCCCAGATAGTTTATAGCAGAAACAGTTTGGGTTCCAAGTAGTAACAGTCAAAAAAAATAAGAACTGCCTAAGCATTTCATAGAATCATAGAATCACAGAACGGTTTGGGTTGGAAGGGACCTTAAAGGCCATCCAGTTCCAACCCCCCTGCCATGGGCAGGGACACCCTCCACCAGACCAGGTTGCTCCAAGCCTCATCCAGCCTGGCCTTGGACACTTCCAGGGATGGGGCATCCACAGCTTCTCTGGGCAACCTGCCCCAGTGCTTCACCACCCTCTCCAGTAAGAACTTCTTCCTGATGTCCAATCTAAATCTCCCCACATTCAATTTAAACCCGTTACCCCTTGTCCTGTCACTACAGGCCCTTGTAAAAAGTCCTATTTCAAGCTATGTCACCTTTTATGACCCTTGTTTCACCTGATGAAAAAAGGAGTGGAATTTACTCAAATTTTCTGCCCTCCCCTCTTCTCTTAAATAATTAGTACTTTAAAAGTACTAATCTTTCCACTTACCTCTTACTACTGCTCTTCTTTTTCCCCTGTTATGCTCCAAATGCCAAGGGAAGGACTTTCAGCTGATAGTCACTGCAAGCAGTTAATAATAAAGCTCCAGAAAATAAATACAACTTTATATTTGTAATGCCTGGACAATTTCTTTTGTTCCACTACTATTAATTAATAGTCGGAACAGTTATTCAGCATTTGCATTCTCAGTACATCAGACCAGTGATTAAGTATGTGTTTGGGGGGCAGTGGGGTATGGTTATCCTTTACCTAGATGGAGCTGACCACTCTGGCTGCTTGCTATGGTAGAGGAGTGCTACCCACTCCACGATATCAAACACTGTTCCATTTAACAGGCAGCTTTGCAACGGGCTCAGAGTAGGCAGAAATTGTCTGGAATATTTCCATGTTTTCCCAGCAATCAGGCAAGGGTTAACAGTGTAAAGCTGGAATTATTTATGAAGGGAGTTTCTGAGATGAAAGGACGAATCCTAATTCTTTTCTGTTCTTGTAAGACTTGCTGAGTGCACTCATCTGTGGCATTAAACTAGCTCAGCTCGAGATGCCCACATTGTTTCATTCCCAGACTAGTGTCCAGCATCAATTCCGATCCAGGGAAGTATTGTTTTAAACTTTATCAGAGATTTTCTTGCTCTCTGAGCAGACCTGTGTCTGGGATACGTTCCAGGGAATTCCTGAGCGCTGTTTCTTCCAGCCGGTCCTGGCTGAGTTTTGACGGTGCAACACAGCACGGAAAACGCGGTGCCTGTGCCTGTATGAACGGCAGTTTGGTAGGGAACGAGAACACCCATGGGCTGCAGAGACAGTGCAGTACACACTTATTCTCTCTTCAGCACAATATTCCCAGGCAAATGTGTACTAGAGAAGCTGTGAAAGGTACAGCCAGGTATCAGCTAGCAAAAATTAGAGAAAATCCTGCCGTTAAGAACACACCAAGAGGAACTGCAAAGGTCTGTCTGCGTTCGTTCTGTTGCCTGGGTTCTAGTGGGTGTGCTGTTATTTAAACTTTCTGCTTTAGTGGATGGCATTTTCTCTGTGCACAGTATCTCCCATTTCCAGCGTTAGCCTGCTGCAAGGGGTCTGTCGTCTCAAAATCTATTTGCACACACAGCAAACTGCCTTCCTGATAAGGTCAGTTCTTCAAGGATCAGGGCAGGAGTCAGAGGACTTTTTCAAGGAAGCACAGAGGATTGCCACTGATACAGGGACAGGCTGTTTCCTGTTTGAAATTGTTGTGCTTTTCTCAGAGAGCCAAATCCTGTTGTCCTTATTTCATCCTTACGTACTCAAAGTCTTCATTAACATCAAGGGTAGGATTTGCCTAAGTTTTACCAGACTAGGTAAATTCCTTTCTAGCAAGGAAGGACAGTTGGGTTTATTTAAGTTGCATTACCAGTAAGAGATACTGTAGGAATCCCTAAGCATAATGTATATTACACCTTTCTGTTGGGTTTTTTTCCCATAATGTGAGGGCAGCAACTCCCAGTGGAGTCAATGAAAGCCTTCCTATCCCCTCAGAGGCTTAGGCTGTCTTTAAAATGCCAGTCCTGCTAGATTCCGAGATGAGTCAGTTGCCTTCAAGTCAACATGCTGCTAGGGTACCTTTTGGGGTTTTTTTTCCACCAAAATGCACCTAAAGCCTATCTTTTCTTAATAGAAATCTTTCAATTGGACAAATTTTAATTTCTGCTCTTGATATATTCCACCTTAGCTGCCAAATCACGCTTGGTATATGGCTCCATACTTATGCATGGGCATTACTCCCTTTTAGACACAGAAAGGCCTTCTAGTGTTTGTCCAGGAAGACGTGACACTCCATCTGTGCTCTGCCTGCCTCACGTCCGCGTCCAGGTTATTCTCCAGTGTCTAATATGGCAAAAATCACCTAAATTTAGACGATCCATCAGAGTACTATCCATCCACCAGTGGCTTGGTTTTGATTCAACTGGCATAACCACAAGTGTAAATAAGCAATATGCCTGAGCGATGGTTGTTCTATACCTTGAGTACAGGTTTTGTGCTACTACGGTGAAACAGAAAATTACACAGCACTGCCCTGACCCCGCTATGATATTGCTTTGTACAGGGACCAAAGGCAACGTGAAAGCTAGGCCCCAGAACTCAGACTACTGCTTTTTCTCAGTGTGCTACAAGGCTGAGAAGCAGGTGGGGAAGGTGAATGCTAGAGAAATGGAACTGGAGCCATGGACAAGCAGCCAGCAACCCAAGTGGGAAAGGCAGTTGCAGCTCCACGCCCTGTTATTGCTGAGCAGAAATGTCAAACTGTTCTGATCTGCAGCACCTTGTCTGACCTCAGCACAGATAATCACGGCAAGTCGTGGCATTTGGATCCAGATTTGGTTCTGAGTTTCACCAAAGTTTGAAGCAATCAGGATCTTGCAGTTTAAGATTTTAAGAGCATCTCCACCCGGCATGTGATCCTGATATAAGCTGAAGCCCTCTGCGTTCAGGGTTGCTGACCGCTGAGTTACCTCTGCCTTCAGCTGATGCATCAGACCCACAGTAAGAGCATGAACATTCCTCACGCAAAGTACAAACGCTGAGATAAACGCCCTACAGAATGAATGCCCAAGCCTGGGCTCATTTCAATCCCGTACTTCTTTACCTTTGTTCAGAGGGTCTGTTATTGTAACATGCAGCAGAATGGACTGACGTCGCTGACCCACACCTTTGTGCAATATTCACTTTAATGGCCCTTGCAGCCTTTCCAGATGGTGTCCTTTCTCCATTTCGTAACTGCAGGTTATCTGGGCGGGCATATGAAGGGGCGGTAGCCGTGCAGAGTGGCTGGGTGTGGCGAGTGTCAGCGTGCTGTCAAGATACTGCGGTCCCCAGAGTGGCTGCTGGCACTGAAAGCAGAGGAGGACCTCCTCCCTTGGCCCCCAGCACTACGGAGACTCACGCAAAGTCAGCACTAAGACCTTTTGACCTCCTTTATCTAAGGCTAAACCCCTTCCTTCCAATCAGAGAAATATCTGGAAGCTGAGCGGCACTAACTGCTGGGTCTCTCTGTGTAAATACCAGGTATACTTCTATCCAAAGCAGGAAAATAGAGGTGGTGAATAAAAGAAATCAATTTTTCTTCCTGTTTCAGCTGGAAAAAATGTGACTGTTTCCCTTCTCCTTACCCTGAATTTAAAAAGTAAAGGGAAACGCCTGTATTTGCAAATTGTTGATTATAGGAGAGCTGTATTTCCCTCCTGCTATGCACATTTGAACAACTAAATCTGCAGTGCTTTGCCAAAGACTGCTTTAATTAGGTTTATGGGTATCATTTTCAAAGAACTTCCATCTCCATGTATTTCTGGCAGTTCTTTTGATCAAAGGGAGCCATTTCAATCTATTTAAAATTAACCTCATAAAAAAATGCCTTTACGAGGGCCACTTCATTTCTGAGAAAATTTCTTTGTGCTATTGTTCTTGGCATGTCTGTTAGGACTTCGAATGGTTAACATGAATGATTATGAAATCAGTACTCCAAATTCGTAACAGTTTAAAAAAAATACTCCAAATGTTCAAGGTACTGCCAGTTCCTATAACTCCAAGTCATATCCGCTTTACATCGTCATACATGTTAAATCCAGGTGAAGGACATAAAAGAAACACTATTAAACTGACAACCTTATCATCTACTGACCTTGTTACCAGCAAAGCACCATACTCAGGCATTTATGTACGTGTCTAAGTATCCAAGGATCATTCTGCTTCTGCAGCCCATGGTCTGCCTTGGGTTTCTGCAACAGCTCTTAAAAGATTCCACAAGTCTACAAGGCTTATTTCCACTTCCAAGAACAACAAACTCCATCTGTTTGTGACACAGAAAGCAAATCAGTGCTGTGTAAAGTAGTGTAAAGTCAGTGTAGCAGAACAGTTAACCTACAGTCTCCCTGTTTTGCACAAAATCTGTGCAAGACACCAGCCAGAGAAACCCAGAGTACTGGATGAAACAGACTATATGGTCATTTCACCAGCCACATACCCCAACTCTGCAGTAACATTTTTTTCACTTGCTGCTCTTTCCCCTTAGGTAAAGCAGAAGCGGCACTGGACCTCATACTAATCAACTCATTCCCTTTGGTGGGCAACTCCGAGACATCACTGATCTGCATCACTTCCAAATGGCGTTCCCGCGAGTCCATCACAATAGACCGAGACCAGGAGGATGTGACAAACCAGCACCGGGAACCACTGGAAGTCAATGAAGATTCAAAGAGAGCAACAGCCAAAACAGTAGTGTGGAAGAGGGAACAGGCCAGTGAAACGATCGGAGCATATTACTGCGAAGGGAAACTCAAGGATGAGGTGACAAGGATACATACCATGAAGATGCCGCTGAGAGGTACCGTATGGCGGTCAGATCTGAATTTTGCATGCCACTGCCTGCAGACCAGCAGTTATTCCCGGTTGACACAAGTGGGCACAAGCGTGGCTCCAGGGCAGGCAAGGCAGCCTGGAGTCACCATAAATAGACTTGGCTCAAGTCTGTGATTTTTTTCTTAAGTGCAGAGACAACTGGTCGGTACTAGCTGCTAGGCATTTCCTTGTGGAAGTTAGTCAGACATCTGTAGGTATTCTGCCTGAATCTGGCTACTGCCAGGAACACAAAGTCAGGTGGCAGATAAAGGTAAGTACTGGCTGCACTAACCCCATGAACTAGCACTTATGGTAACATCTGCACTGGACTTTTCACATCCCAGACCCTTGGTTTCTAAACGTGCTTCCATTTTCAAATCTTGACAGGTCTGAGATCATAGAATCACAGAATGGTTTGGGTTGGAAGGGACCTTAAAGACCATCCAGTTCCAACCCCCCTGCCATGGGCAGGGACACCCTCCACTAGACCAGGTTGCTCCAAGCCTCATCCAGCCTGGCCTTGGACACTCCCAGGGATGAGGCATCCACAGCGTCTCTGGGCAACCTGTCCCAGTGCCTCACCACCCTCTCCTCGAAGAATTTCTTCCTGATATCTAATCTAAATCTCCCCTCTTTCACTTTAAACTCGTTACCCCTTGTCCGGTCACTCTCTGCCCTTGTAAAACGTCCCCCCCAGCTTCCCCGTAGGCTCCTTCAGGCACTGGAAGATGCTGTAAGGTCTCCCCGGAGCCTTCTCCAGGCTGAACACCCCCAACTCTCCCAGCCTGTCCCCGTGGCAGAGGGGCTCCAGCCCTCGGAGCATCTCCATGGCCTCCTCTGGACTTGCTCCAACTGATCAATATTCTTCTGATGCTGGGGACTCCACAGCTGGGCACAGTACTCCAGGTGGGGTCTCATGAGAGCAGAGCAGAGGGGGAGAATCCCCTCCCCCGCCCTGCTGGCCACTCTGCTCTGGATACCGCCCAGGATACGGTTGGCTTTCTGGGCTGCCAACGCACACGGCTGGCTCATGTCCAGCTTCTCATCCACCAGCACCCCCAAGTCCTTCTCCTCAGGGCTGCTCTCCATCCATTCTCCACCCAGCCTGTCCTTGTGCTGGGATTGCCCAGACCCAGGTGCAGGACAGATGTAGATCACCAAACATCACCATGGGGTTTTTTTAAGAAATGGTCAGCCTGAGCCTGGAAAATAACCGTCTTCCCTAAGGTTCAGCAAGACTACAGACCAGCCACATTTGGATCTGCACAGTCCATGTCAGTATGAAAAAACCCAACAAACCAGCTCAACACTGGAAAGGAACTCCAGAGAAGTTTCCGAAAATTCAAGCAGCTTATTCACCAAGATCTGCTATGGATTTCACTGTTGACTTGGTTTTGGTTTTCAGGTTATACACAGTAGGAAAAGCAAATATGGCAGGCAGATGGTGGGATGAGAAGGTGGAATTTCCAAGGTCCAGCACTCCAGCCATTAAATTGCATTTTCTTATGTGCAAAATTTTGCTTGTCTCAGAACCTCATTAGACTTCTGGGGCAAGTTCGGAAGCAGAGATCACCATAAACTACAGAAAAGTGAAAGAAATTTTGGCAAGTTTTCTGCAGCAAAACAATTTTTCAAAACTTCAGCCCATTTTTAGTAGCCTTCACTGTATTGTTAGTGTTTTGTGCCATGGCAGCTGTCACATGGTCTGTGAGGAGACCTGACACTTTTAATCTTTCTTTCTATAAGGTTTTAGTAAGAGCAATAATTGTTGTTGGGATGTTCTGAAATTATATAGCAAATTTAGAAAAAAGTGGTTTTCATTTGTACAAGCTACAGCTACTGTCTACTTATTTATTTTAGTGTGGGAATGTTAGAAGCAAGGTGGGCAGGACAAGTGCATTTTTTTAGTTTATGTTTTCTCTGACTAAATGTGGTCTCTGAAGGGTTGGACTGGTCACCAAGCTCTGCAGACACAGACTGACAACTCATTGTTTCAAAGGAGGCTGCAGTGAGGAGGAGATAAGAAAAAGAATCCATGGAAAATCAACATGACCCTGCCTGTGGCAGAATGCCAGTGAGCTGAGCACATCTCTGGCTGTCATGTAGAACAACTTCCATGGGTGGAAGTGTGTCTTCTCAATCACTTGGTTTCTTGCACTTGGTATGGGTGGACCTAGGAGCAGAGAATTTGCAGTAATCAAACTCCGAGAGCTTCCTATGTGACAGAAGTTGTTCTAACCAGAAATAACACAGTATTCAGCCGTAGCTGGGTTTCTTTGAACCATCTCTTTCTCATACTTGCTCTGCAAAAGCTTTCACTGACCAAATTTCAGCTAGCAACTCCTCGGTGAATGGTGTAACATAATCAGACCAGATGGGTGAGAAAGAGGCACGACAGAAGTTCTCAAAGCTATTAATGTGCACAGAAAGAGGAAGAAGAGGTCAGTGAAGGACTGTGAGGTTTGGCAAAGCATCTGTAGTTGGAAAACAGGCCGTTTTCCCCTTTGCGGTTGTTGACTGAATAATTTTTAAAGGCCAAGTGTGTTTTTCAACACCGTCAATCGAGCAAGAGTTGAAATGTGCCGTTTCCCATTGAGGAAACAAGAGGCATGGAAAGGAGCAGCAATTCTGAAAATCCAGCCACTGCTTTCCAACCTCCAGGCAAGAAGCTGCTGAAACACTCAGTCAGCATCCATCGCTTGGGTACCCCACCGTGACAGTGGGAACTGTCATCTCGCTGGTTACGTACCTATTATCAGATACGCTGACACAGTGAAGAATTTTGCTGTATAATACGGAAGGGTAACAGGTTCTTTTTCCCGTTTTACTTGACACAGGTGCCATTCTGCAAGTAACAAGTCTGTTCTGAGTTGTTTATATTTTGTCATTATGGTTACACGTGTAATATTCATACATGAAACGAGGGAACAGATTATGCTTCATATGTGTATGGGGAGTCATGCTTATGCGGTATACAGCACACATCTGGAATAGAACACTACATAGCCTGTTCTGCATCTGGTTGAATATAATTTATACAATTTCTCTATATAATAACTATGTATTTTCATATATACGATTGAGTTTCCCCCACAGAAACTCTGTATAGCAGGCAGAGGGACAATAATGGAAATGCTATCGACTGAGCGTTACGGCGCTTGCCCTGCAACTCGGTTCATTATGTCTCTATAAGGAATTGGCACACTCGAGATGTGAAATCATGAAATACAAGTCACAGTCTAAAAATACGTTGGAACAGAGCCCACCAGGGTTCCTTTCCATTGCAACAATACTCTGAAGAAAAAGTTTTGTGGTTAAGCTAAACAACTTTTACGAAGAAAAGAAAATGGGAATAAAAAAGTTTAATACCTTGTTAAAACAATCGGCAATGCCACGCTACATCTGGTCCAAAAAACACTGCAACTAAAACACTTAGGATCATTTGTAACTAGCAATTAATTTCTTTGGGACAGTTGTTCATTTTCTTTTCCTAAACAGTTGATTTTCACCATGCATTTGTTACTCATAAACAACTTCTAACTTGGGAGCTGACAGTGAGTTGGGACTGCTTTCAGGTTTTTTGTTTGCCTGTTTCTAATAAGATCTTACTTTATTTTTCTATGTTAAAATTCTCTGTTGCTCTAAGGTGTAAGTTCAGACACCAGCGCCTAGGTACCATGACAAACGCTTGATGAATTCCTGTGCATGTGCTTAGCATCGTGCAGGAAGGGTCCTGAAATCAACTGATAGCACTTAGACAGGAATGAAAACACATTGCCGAGGCTCAGAGCATAAACACAGGGGATGGAAACATTAAAATGTCAAAATTCTCAAGGAAATGCACTTCTGGGAGAGAGGTTGGCTTGGATTGACAGAAATGTCTTCATTTTTACTCAAATTTTCTTTCTTTGATTTTACACCACGTAACGTGACACAAATATTTTGACTTTTGATTAGAATGCCATTCTGAAATGGAAGCATTAACATGTTATTTCCTAAATATTGCAAGAATACTACCCTTTTTTCCCTCCTCAGGTTTCACCAAATAATACTGTGGCGGTACTAACACAGTTTCAGCCTCATACAGACTTTGCCGTAGCATCTCCCTGCTCATTTGTTGCAGCTCTATTACTTATATCATATGACAGAGAGTTTGTTCATCATTTTTTCTCTGCTGCCTCTCTGTATTTCTTTGCTAAATTTCAGCCACAGACTCCAAATCTGTTTTCTGCAACCACTGGTATGAACCAACGTATACTTTATTAACAATTTTCTGAAAATGAACGCCCAAAAAGAGGCATGACTATAGATAAATGGCAATTTTTTGTGAACAAGTTGCCTTAGCAGTTCATACTAACTCGTGTGTGCATTCCTTAAGCAAAATATTCCCTGATAAATAAATGTGATTTTAGTAGAAATGGAACCTGCAGAAATGCAGAGCTGACTACAGGCATGAATGGCTTTTCAAGGATTCCTTCCAGCTGAGGCTCAGGTGGGTCCCTCTGTCGGAAGGGTCCCACTCGCCTTGCTGGGGAGGCAGGTGGTGGCGGGGGTGAGCTCCCAGGAACGGAACGAACTCAAGACACTGGACCAACTTCCCCAGGAGGAACTTGCACAGAGGGAACGCTAAGGGTAAACAGCCTCGCAAACAGGAAGAGAAAGGGGGTTGCTGGCAATACCTGCTGGCAATGCTGCGCCCCTCGCCTGGGTGCTCGACAAGGGAAAGTACTAAGGTGCCACTTTCTCACTCAGGATAAAGAGTTTAATAGTTTGGAAGTTAACGATGCCTAATTTTGGAGGAGTTTCTGTAATACTTTTTGCCACACGAGGTATCAATGACAATATGGCATAAAAAGTCAGAGGGAGAAATGGCCAGAAAACCTGAATTTCTCCTCAGAAAACCTCACTGCTTTCTTCTGGGATTTTCCAACTAAATGAAAGGAAGACTCCTTAACTTGTTTCAAAGCAAAGTTGGAATTAAAATTATTGTTTCACTGGTTTCAAAAGGCACTATTTATTAGGATTTTTCTATCCCTTCCCCAATTATCTTCTGACCTTCTTTTTCCACTAGTAATGATAAGGAAAACAGAAAAATTTAGCAAAAAACCCTCTTTCTACTACTTTAATATTTTTTCTTAAATCAAGAGATATAAAAAAATAGGTATAAGTACTTTTCTGTTTCAGAAGAAAAATTAATTTCAATTTCCCAACTGGAAAAATGAAAAATACCACCGATCTAGACAGTTCCTCACACATATTTTTTATGTGAATTAAGCCACATTTTCAGTTGAGAATATTTTGGTGGAAGCAGCACTGTCTGTGAATATGTTATTTTCTTTTGTTCTCACTATATAGAAACAGCATGGTGGAGTAACGCAAGTACAGATCTACTTCATCTTACTGCATCTCCCCCAGCCCCTGTGTGACTGTGATCTCCTGAACTATCTTGTTGAAGATGTTCTGCATCTTCAGGCTTAAACAGAAAAGAACTGTCAGTCGTGGTATTTGTGTGCCAATGGCAGCTTGTTCCCGATGACGGGTTTTACCGTACTGTACCCAGTCTGCTTTAAAAATGTCTCAAGGCATGAAGAAACTTGGGAAAGTGTTTTACAACCAGTTGAAGCTCCTAGTTAGGAAGTGTTTCCAGTCAGGCAGTGAATATCCCTTTTATTTTTTTTAAATTTTATGCCCCAGGTTCTAGTGACAGTTTGTTGTTTCATGGTAGAGATGAGTCCGCTGTCTTTGCCAAAACATAGAGTTGAGGTTGCTGGTGACAAAGAGTCAGCGTGTGCTCCAACGACGTCTAAATGACACAGTCAGAGTCAGGGTCCATTCTCAGCTGTTGGTCTAGAGACCAGAGACCATAACTGCTGCTATTTATCCCATACATCTGTCCTGTTCTGTTTTCAGCCTCGTTCCACCCGGTGGCATTAACTGTTACAGCAAATAAGGGAGAGCATGTGAACATTTCCTTCATCAGGATGGCAGCAAAAGAGGAAGATGCAGTGATCTACAAAAATGGTAATTAACCATTCTCTTGTGTATTTCTCTTCCTACTATCATTGTCCTAGCCAAGTGCCATGTAACTTTAAATGTCATCGCCGATGAAGTGCATGCTGTGTGGCTGGAGCAGACATATTTCCTCATGCATTTGATGTTCCCTAAAGGAGCCATTTTCCATATTCTGTATATTGAGTTGACCTGTTTCGCTTCCACCAAAATGCCAAATCCTCTGTTTGTTCTTTTGCTTTGTTTCTCAACTTCTGTTTTGATTTCCTCCTGTATCCCACCATGTATTTGCCTGGTTGTGGGTTTTTTCCTCTTTAGGCCAAGAAATTAATCTCTAAGAATTAATTGGAACAAAATCTAATCCTTATTTCACTCAACTTTAAAAAATGAGGTGGTGAAGTTCGCGACACTGACCTTTCTATCTAACATGGTAATCATGTCATCTATCTTTTCTATCTGACATGTGACACACTGTTCAGCTGTGTGTTGCTACTGCTTGACCCTTGGAAATATGTGCAGTAGGCTACCTACCTCCTGTAGAAATGTGGTGAAACTAAACTGACAGTGCCTTCATGCCTAAGTAGAATGCTAGACCCCAGCAAATTGTACTGGGGAAAGCACACATAATGTACTGGTCCATCTTTGTCTACTGGTAGTCTAGCTTACAGTGAGCTACCAGGAAAGAGGGAGCAAAGAGAGAAAGAGGAGGTGAGGGACAGCACACTGCCAAAGGACGCATGCAGTGGGTCAGCCTCAGCCCCGGTTACTGAACACCTGGAGCACTTCGGGCTGGAAGACAAAAAAGTAACCAAAAGGTGTCCTTTAAAAAGACCACAGGCAAAGCAGCGTTTCTTAAAGACCTGTTTCTTTGCGCTTCAGAGACTTAGCTATGGCAGTGCGCAGTAGAGAAAATTTGCCACCACTTGTCCTTTCAGGGTCCCCACGGAAATTTCGTGATCTCCTGTCAGCATTTTTCTCATACGAGAACCAGCTGACGTGTCGGAGCAGGCGTGCTTACATCATAGTGCTGCCTTAACTGGGATTCCAACTGGAAATTTGTCAAAAAGCCTCAAATTAACCATGACTCTGGACAGCAGGTCGAGTTCTCCACCTGAGGTTACAGCTGAAATAGCATCCCCGAGGATTCCTGATACAGCAGCTGGCAAAGAAGAGAATATACTTTTCCTGTTATATTTAACTCTTGCAGTCTTTCATTTCAGTCATTTAAAGTACCACTTCCCCCTCGCAGACCCTCACAAAGGCTGTCTGGAGAATGAAACTCCTCTGCTAAACCAGATTGCTTTGGTACACTGGCGTAACACATGCCGTCTTGGAAAACAGGCCACAAACCCTGAACCCTGCTAACAGACTGTGAGCATAAGGCTTTCTCAGTACCTTGCTGCCAAGTTTGTTTTGCAGTCAAAAATAGGTCAAAAAATTACCTCAGATTCAGAACTGATTGCTTCCATTCCTTGGTCTTTTTCTTTGACCCTGTTTTCTTGAAGAACGGGGTCATGGACTAAACCAACCCAAGGTATTTTTTGCCAGTGTGATTACGGTCCTCACCAAAGTTTTACGTTTGTGGGCTGCCTGAAATTTTACTACAGTCAAACTGATTGATAGCATGATAATATGTATGATCACAGACAGTAAAGGTCCTGCCTGATGCTGATTGCTTTCTAAATTATTTTGGCAAAGTGAAAAAGGTTGTTTCATCGTCAGTGTGACTCTAAAGGGGTGTAGAAAGTACTGGGATTTGATTTGTGTGAGCATCATCTGGTTAAAGGTTAAAGCCTTGCGCTAATGGGCTGGAGTGTGAGAACTCCCAGGGCTCCTGAAGTCCATGGTGGCAGCTTCTCTTTGACAGCAACCAATTAGGCATAAACAACTAAGACAAGAAACAGAAGTAATAAGTAAACATACACACAAGCTGTAAGGAGCAGCAGGTGACAGAGAAAACATCAGAGGGCAGGGCTGTCCATCTTCTGAGGGCCACTGAGGGGACAACACAAAGCCCTGAGCAGCTTCCGACAGCTCTGTACATATGAACGGGGAGGATTATCATGGGTCTCAGGGGAAAAGAGCAAATTACTCGCAGCGTGATTGAGAGGGACTGTGAGCATGTGTGAAATAACAGGGTATTTGGAGGAAGAGCCAAACAGGAGATAGGGAGGGCTCAAAGTGAGCAGGAGAGGAACAAGCATGGGAAAATGAGGTGGGAAGCAGGTAAAGATGCCACTGGTCTGGCCAAGCCCCGCACTACAGTTGGTGTGATCTTATTAAACACTACTCTTAATTATGCTTCAACAGTAGTGTGCTCTCTACCTGCTACGCATATGTATAATCTGCTTGGGTCCGTAAGGCCGGACTAGAAGGCACAAGAGTTTTGACTACTAGTAACTGGAAACACATGCTGGGGGTCAAAGGGTCTTGTATGTCTGGGGTCAGCCAGAGGGACTAAGTGTCTCAGGCAGATACATCAAGGAGCAATCTACGTGCGCATGTGGATGTGCACGTGTGAGGCTGGTGCACTTCAAGCCACACTAAACAGTGAGTAGGACATGAGGTCTGAGAGCCAGCTATTAGGGACACTGGATCCAGGCCAGCTAAGACCCAGTTTTGGGTGTGAACGAGATCTGCCAGCGAGCCTGACTAGCTGGGGAATGAGACTAGGATCAGGCTGTCTGGGTTGTTCATGTGTACGTGAATCCCATGTGCGTATGCAGAGCCTGTAAAGGCACTGTTCTGCTGTGTGGGTCTGTTGGTGGGTGGCTTGTGGGTGCAGTGTGTGTGAGTGTGTGCATGTACGTTTTGGTGAAAGCGGGCTGGACCTGGCATTAGCCAACTGCAGGAGCCTTGCGCTAACGGGCTGGAGTGTGAGAACCCCCGGGGTCCTGAAGTCCATGCATACAGCTTCTCTTTCACAGCAACCAATGTTCAAATGTTGTTACTTAGTGGTCCGGGGGATGGGAGAAGACCAAAGGCTACTGCCTTACTTAGCGAGCTTGTATGACCAGCTACAGCAAACCTAGAAAAACACAGATAAGCTCCCTTGGTGAAAAAAAAAAAAAAAAAAAATAGAAGAGACAGAAACGTTTTAAGTCTGGGAAGAAAAGATAAAGCTGTGCTCTGTTCTTCCTGCTTCAGTCTGCTAAGTAAATCTTTGTGCTACTCAGATTAAATAGTACCTGACTGGCATGTGCTCTTTGACTCTGTCCAGCCACACTGGACTCACTACAGGTCATCCCCCTCACCCCAGGAAATGCCAAGAACACCCTTAACCGCTACATTCTTAGCAACATTCCTGCAAAGCAACGCTGAACACAAGGTTAGTTGTCCCATTCATCTACTAGATGTCCTCAATATCATAGAGTCACAGAGTGGTTTGGGTTGGAAGGGACCTTAAAGCCCACCCAGTTCCAAACCCCCTGCCATGGGCAGGGACACCCTCCACTAGACCAGGTTGCTCCAAGCCTCATCCAGCCTGGCCTTGAAGACACACAAGATCTAGCTGCCTTTTTCCTTGCACCTCTCCTGTTATCAAAAACTGGTACAGCTGAAGAGCTGTCAGCAAATTCTAATGAACAGATTCTGCCGCCTAGCTCACCCCAGCTGTCCTTCCTCAGTAACCAGTGCAAACTCACTTCTGTCTCCGGAGGGTGAAGGAATTCTGCCTGTTGTATCTCTGTGCTCCTTCCCCAGGTTCCTTCATCCACTCTGTGCCCAGACATGAGGTGCCAGGGGAGCTGGAAGTCTCCTATTCCCAGGTTCAACCGCAGGATGCAGGGGTTTACTCTGCCAGATACATAGGAGGAAACCTCTTCACTTCTGCTTACACAAGGCTTATTGTAAGACGTAAGTACCATTAATGTGTGCTGATGATTAATTGTTTAATGTTGTAATGAATCTGAAATGAAACTTATACTGTGCCCAAATAAGGACCAAAATCTTTCTTGGCATAAGGTGCCATCAGATTGTCAGAAGAAATTTTTTCCCGAGGATCTTTGGTACAAGCTGGTACTGATTTAAGCAGCTGAAAGAGAAAAAAATTCAGATTTAGGTTCAATTCATCTTAGCTATTGCCAGGACAGCTAGATCTTTTCTCAACATCTCAACTTTTCAAACACCAGGTAAGTATGAACAAAAAAGGTGGCACTGAGTCCCCCACGGATATGAGAAGTGGGTCTGAGCACGACACAGGAATTTTCGAATGTCTCTGTTCTCTATGGAGGGCTGTATCCAAACCCCATTTATCCTAATGACTCTCACCTTTAGCATACATTATTGTCATTCCACAAACTACTGAAGCCTTAATTAGCTCCTAAAGTTCACCTCCCAGGGGATGACAAGATCGGATTACAAAGCAGACGGGCATTTTCCCTTAAGTATTCTACAGGCTGCTATGTCCATTTTCATCAGGTAGAAAGAAAAATATATACCATTAATGTGGACAGAAATATAAAACTGATATGTAAAAATAAGTAGCTGTTCAAATATCTTATGTAGGAAATATTTCTGATGGTAAAATGTATTTTACTTGCTAACATCCACAGAATCCTTCCAGGAGTCACAAATGAATCAATATAATGCTCCAGATTTTTGTTTTGAAGCTACTGCCACCTTACTAAATAAAATGGGTCTCTAGTGCCAAGCTTCACTGCAGAAGACTTATCCATAAATTCTGTCCCCTGCTTTGAAATATTGCAGCTTTCCAGTACCTGAAGGGGCCTAAAAGGAAGCTGGGGGAGACTTTTTACAAGGGTCTGTAGTGATAGGACAAGGGGTAATGGGTTTAAACTGAAAGTGGGGAGATTTAGATTGGGTATCAGGAAGAAATTCTTCACGGAGAGGGTGGTGAGGCACTGGGACAGGTTCCCAGAGAAGCTGTGGGTGCCCCATCCCTGGAATTGTCCAAGGCCAGGCTGGATGAGGCTTGGAGCAACCTGGGCTAGTGGAGGGTGTCCCTGCCCATGGCAGGGGGGTTGGAACTGGATGGTCTTTAAGGTCTCTTCCAACACAAACCACTCCAGGATTGTATGACGAAATAGGCTTTTGTCTTGCCCATCCTGCCTATTGGGAAAACTCCTGAGGCATAGCCTGGGAGGGTGTCAGGGAGCACACTAACAATGAAGGGGCTGGATGATTACATGCCACTGCTCTAACACACGTCCTGTTTTAATTCGAGTTAGTATTATAGACACAGATGGGTGATTTTTAGCAAAACTTCTAAGTATCGATATGTAAGAATTTCCTTTCAGGAGAAGGAGGAGACAGATCTCCAAGTGCTATGTTGATACATTAAATGCTTGCTGAAACCTGAAAAAGTTGATCTAAGTCTGGATCACTCAGTTTTAGTGAGGCTGCCTCTGGACTTCCCGGTTTCTTACCGTCTCGATTCTAGCTTTACACTAGAGGAAGGCACAAAGGTCAATTTCTGTGACATAAAAACCATTGTTCCAAATCAAATACTGAAAATTGTTGTCTTCTCAGCTCCCACTGATTTCAAAAGCAACTTGAAGAATTTTGCATCCGATAGGGATATATTAAGGATTTGCACGATGAAGACGTATATTTTTTTAGAGTTTGAGCTCTGCTTCTATTACATCAGTATCCAAACCCTCACTGGCAGGACTACCAGTAGTGGTATCTTTTTAAATTATGAAGTGGGAAAGAAAATCATGATGGGCATTAAAACAACTGATGGGTCTTAGTCCATTTATTCCAGAAACAGGTCACTAGCTGATTGATCCTTCTTGTAAAGACCCAGTGAAGACAGTACAGATACAACAGATGTGAATTCAGCCTAATGAACTTTCAAGAAAAATATTGTTACAAGAAAAAAAACCCCATGACTTGCCACATGCGGGTACAATGTCAGTCATGTCACGCTTGGTCTTGCCAGTTCACTACCAGTACAGCCAGCTCAAGGCGAAGCCTGGACCTTTTGTAGGTCTTGGATCCCTGCTACAATAGAAATCTTAATTATAACATCTTTGTCAATTTCCAAACTTACTCTTACAAACTAAAAAACCCCAAAAAATCTATCTCTAGTTTCAAAAAAGGAAGATTTTTCGGTTCCTTCCTGATGTAACATGGTATTACTGCATACTGTGCAGCAGTTCTGATCCAGAAACAGAGGCACTACCACAATGAAAAACGTGATTCCTTATGTTAACTCAGTTGGCTGGGGTTTTGGGGGGTTTGTACGGATCATATTTTTATACAGTTTACTGTTTGTCTTAATTAAAAAAAAAAAAAATGCTACTTGATCGGTTACTGAATAAGAAAAAAGATAACAAATATGTCATTATATTTTTCCATAAAAGGATGTGAAGCTCAGAAATGGGGCCCTTCCTGTAGCTTCCACTGCCCTTCCTGCACGAACAATGGCATTTGTCATGAAGATACTGGGGAATGCATCTGCTCTCCAGGTTTTATGGGAAAAACATGTGAGAAAGGTGAGCAGATATTATTTTCACAGGTTGCTTATTAATTTGTTCTAAGTAGCAGAACTTGGCAGATTGTTGAGGGAAGAATCAGATGGAACAGCCTTGTTTTACACTTTATAGCTATAGCATTTACAGCTGGTGCTGTGGCACGACAGTGTGGGGCGAGATGAACCCTGAATTACCAAGACTGTTCTCGGTAGACTAATGCTAGGGCTTAGCTACTGGAGGAGTTGACTCCTGAACCACTCGAACGCAGCACTGATTTTATGGGAAAACCACAACCTTGAGCTTGGCAGTTTCTTACGCATCGACATCTAAGAAGAATATTTGGTTTCCATGGCACTGTTTGTCCATTTTATATTAAAAAGAGGATTCATTGCTGAAGCTCTTCCCCCACATATCCAAAGCAATTGATGCTTTGCTGATGGATCCTCACGTTTGTTTCCGCTGCCTGAATGTAATCATTATTGCAGCCATGGCTTAAGTTGTTATGGATGTTCATATATCTGGTTTCTGAATGGTAAAAATGCTATTTTTTATTTTAATTCATGTTTTCTTGTTGTCTAAAGCTGTATCCCTAGAAACATTAGCTCTTTTGCAGACTTAATGCTGTTGGGTTGTTTCTCTTTCTCCCTTCAATAGCTTGTGGAGCCAATACATTTGGGAAGACATGTGAGGAGACTTGTAAAGAAAACTATGGCTGCAAAAACTACATGTTCTGCCTACCAGATCCATATGGCTGTTCTTGTGCCACAGGATGGATGGGACTGGAATGTGATAAAGGTATGGTAAACAATATGAGGAATGATGGCGTCCTTAGCAAGCTGCACATAGGAAATACAGAAGGGAATTAACAGAGGAGAGTAAAATATAGTCCTTATAGCACCTTCCAATACCTGAAGGGGCCTACAGAGAAGCTGGGCAGGGACGTTTTACAAGGGCAGAGAGTGACGAGACAAGGGGTAACGGGTCTAAACTGAAAGCAGGGAGATTTAGGACAGGTTGCCCAGAGAAGCTGTGGGTGCCCCATCCCTGGAAGTGTCCAAGGCCATGCTGGATGAGGCTTGGAGCAACCTGGTCTAGTGGAGGGTGTCCCTGCCCATGGCAGGGGGGTTGGAACTAGATGATCTTTAAGGTCCCTTCCAACCCAAACCATTCTGTGACTCTGTGACGCTACCACAGTGCAAATGAAACCACGTTGGAGACTATAGAAGCTTCCACACTGGCACCTAGTCTACAAACGACAGGCATCGACTCAAATGTGCTCTGCTTTTTTGATGTTAGTGTGTTCTCAGGATGCCCTGTGGGTGATTTAGTGCTAATACTTACAGTTTCAAACTCAACCCAGCTGGGGGAAGTAAACCCTGCTAGAGAATCGATGCATAAGATGGAAAACGAGTGGGAGATGTTTTCTAGTAGCTTTACACTAACTACAAACATATGTACTTGCAGAATGCAAACCTGGTTTTTACGGGTCGGATTGCAAGCTGAAATGTAACTGTCACAATCGAGGGACATGTGACAGATTTAAGGGCTGCATCTGCTCCCTCGGATGGCATGGTCTGCAGTGTGAAAGAGAAGGTAAAGCAAGGTAACACGGTAGTAAATGGCTTTCCCAGTGTAACTAAACAGATCTTCACGCTGGTGCAGCATTTCCACTCCAGGCTGGTATCTTTACTCTGCCAATTACATTCCAGGGGCCCAGACACCTTTATCGCAATAAAATGCTTTCAAGAACCTGCCCATATGCTGCATTTCGCAGGCTGGTATGCTGCCATTTAATCTGATTATGTTTTCATTAGAGATAGATTTGCAAATCTTACTCCATAGAATTTGGCACTGACCCTAATATCGATTACTGACAGAAGCTGCGCATCCTACCTGCAAGATCAGCTTTTGAATAGGCTCATGGTATGTTGTGGTTTAGCCTTATCTGGCAATTAAGTACCACATAGTCGCTCGATCATTGTTGTGGGAGGTGGAGCCGCTGTGGGAGGTGACACGACAGCGGTGGGTGGTGACACGGTCGAGGTGGGTGGCCATGTGGCCATGGGTGCAGCCGTGTGGGTTCAGGCTGCTGTCCTGCCTGCTGCTCATGTTCACGCTGCCCCCTTCACGTTAGGGTGGTTTGGGTGGCTGCACAGAGCCTGCATCTGCCCTGAGCACCGGTAGCACATGGGGCGGCGGTCCCAAACAGTTCTTTATCTATAAACAAGAACTGGAGAACACTCAGAAGCAAGCTGATCCCTAGCCACAGGTCACCCCAACCCCATGAAAAACTTCCAAAATACTCATATACCTTTGCTGTTGGTCCAAGAGAAGAGGGGAAAAATTTGGAATAATTTCTCCACACTCACCACAGGACTGAGAGAGTATTCTCTCCTCTATTGGCTGTGTCCCCAAGGAGAAAAAGGGAGAGGTGCAGTTGTGGAAAACCTCCAGGAGGTAACTCATGATGTACCAGAGGGCCAACAGTATTAAATACAGATAGAGTATCCCTGCCAGCTTCAGCAGCACACAGAACAGCCTGACCAGCCCCCTCAGCCCGGCTCGCACATATGAAATCAGGATAATCAGCAATATGTAAGGCAGCTGATCCCACCGTTCAGTCAACAACTTAAAAAGCCCTGAACTCGGCGTCTGGATCAGCCACCACCACATCGCTATACCGAATACTTATCACACACTACTGAGATCTGTTCTTATCTCAACCCTCAACCCCACGTGTGGCACCAAAAAGAATTGCCGTGGTTTAACCTTACCTAGCAATTAAGTACCACACAATTGGTCAATCACCTCCCACCCTTCAGGAAGAGAGGAGGAGGAAAAGACAAGGAAAGCTCATAAAAGTTGAGATAAGAACTATTTAATAATATAAATGAAAATTATAGTGACACTAATATTAACAATACTACTACTAATAAGTAATTAAAATAATAGAAAATAGAACTTACGATACAGTAGCTCACGATGTCCAGGAGTTAACAAAAGGAACTAATGAGCCAGCTATCACCTAGCCCCAAAGCCTTAAGGATCCCCCAGGGCCACTTTCATGCCTTGAAAACTGCACATACACCCAGCCTGACCCATGAGCCTGATGTATCATGGAATGGAACAAGAACCCTCGGCTGCTGTGGGATGGCCAGCTCTGTGCAGGAGAGCAGCTCCTTACTGCCTGAAACCGGCACGTGGTATTCATCTGCAGACACTCCTACACCACGTGCCTCATGGTCTGAAACGGATGACTTAGGACACCAAGACAACCCCAGGGTTTAAAACAGTTCCGTCTCTCTGAGAGAGAGAGTGAGGCTTGCAAGGCTGAACATACCTTGTCCAGATACTCTTTGGATTCAGGCAAGGTTCACACGCCGTGTTTTATAACATGCACTCAGTATCTATTGATTCTGCTTGATTAATGAAGTGACAAATCCACTGTTAACTCGTTAAAGCTTTCAAGTGCAAAAACAAGCAAGGAAATAAGACCGTGATCCAACCAGCCAAACTACACCTCTGACTGCTCTCATAAACAGGCAAACGGAGAGCAGAGGGACTCTGTGCATCCGGTACGAAATGTGTGCGTGACTTTGCCACGGCTAGACTGTCTGCTTAGAACGTCGGTGAGAAAGAGGAGGGAGGGGAAAGAAAGAGGAGTGGACACAGGGCTTGTTCCTTCTCACGCGGTATTTACACGGGTGTAACAGCGCTGACTTTGGTAAGCATGAGCCTTGCGTATGCCCACATGAGTGAAGGGAGAACCAGGCACCGCTGCTGCCTACGCTTGTTGTACGCCTAAACCTGCTTTGGTGCTGCCTTTTCACAGTCCTGTTTGAGGACTGACATTAGGACGCTGTGTGTCTTCTGCAGGTTCAGCAGATCTTTCACCTCAGATAGAGAACTTACTAGATCCTGTAGAACTCAATTCTGGCGTCGAGTTCAAGCCTTTTTGTATCGCAACTGGGGTGCCACTTCCTAAATCTGAAGAATTTAAACTTTTGAAGCAAGATGGAACTGTCCTAAGGGTAGGCTCCTGGCTAACTGCCTCCTGTTATTTCTCATGTTTATACTGACTTTATCTGTAGTTAACGTGCACTTTGCTTTTCAAGCAGAATGTGAAATTTCAATATTCTGAGATACCTCATGAACGGGAGCATATATGAAACTATGGAATTGACCACCCTAGACCCTTTCTACCGATATCACTGAACCTTAGACCAGTTCCTCAAATGTGACAGAACATCGTGGGAATATTCCTAAATGCCCACATTTTTCAGGCCCTGTACGTCTTTTGTCATTTCAGCCCTCCTTGTTTGTTACCAGTAATCGCTCCGAGGCCATGTTTACAATTAATCGAATCCAGCGCCGTGATACAGGAATCTGGGTCTGCAGCGTGCAGACAGTTGCGGGAATGGCAGAGAAACCGTTTCAAGTTACGGTCAAAGGTAAAAGCGTGAACCTCTTAAAATGTCTTTTCCTCGCTGCTTTTAAGGGCAACTTAACTCTAGCATGGCAGAGCTTTCTGTTCCCTGCACTGCAGGACGACGTCTGAATAAATACCTACAGGCAGAACAGGAACAGAAACCCTTTATAAGCTACATACTAATTATGTGTATTGAGGAAACAAGCGTGATGGCAAGGAGCGGAAGAAACCCAAGTTTGTTTTCTTTTTTTAAATTCCTAAACCATCAGCTTTAGGGTGTAAATCCCTGTCTACTCAGTAAGAGTTCTGAAGAATGCCTCCCATTTTCCCGTAGATCTAGGAAGATACCAGAGTTTTACTGATATAGGGAATTAAAGGGCTTTAATTCTTGCGAGGTTTAATACTTGCGTCCTTGCTCAGCTCCTCCTGTGCCACAGTACGCCCCACGGCTGACAGACAGCGGACATAATTTTCTCATAATTGATATCAATGCCGAGTTACATCTTGGAGATGGACCCATTGTGTCAACAAAACTCCTGTACAAGCCAGCGAAACGTTATCAGTCCTGGATGTCTGTGGAAGGTAAGAGGACATTCCTATTCTCTTAAACACAAACTTCAGATACAGGCTGAAACATAATGTGATGTCTGCTCTTGACTGAACTCACAAGACTCTACAGCACATAAAAGTCCTCTCTTGTTGTGGTTGGACGCGGGACTCCCTGTGTACCACCATCTGTAATGTTAATGTGGATGTGGTACAACAGCAGTGAAACGTGTATATACAGTGTTCAGTGAATGAAGGGTTCCTTCCCCCCTTCAGATAAAGAGCACTTGATGTCAGGCCCGGCTTGACACTCCCATGTAAACAGGAGCTTTCCAAAATTAGCGAGTAGTATGGAGATGTCCTGGGGCATCTACAATCTTCCTTCAAGTCTGCTGTGTCTTCTGCCGAGACAAATATCTAAATATTTATCAGGAATGGTTTGGGCAAAATGATGCCTGCTTGTGAGATAGATGACCCCTTTTTGCCCTGTTCCAACATTTTATGCCTAAAATATGACAGGAAACATTACAGGAACGTTAACAAGTAACAAACAACTGTTGTTCCTAATTCAGGATAACCCAGGATCTGCGTACACCATGCACACTGCCTAAGAAACCGGTCTTGTTCTATCCTGAAGGAAGGGCAGATGGAAACATCCTTTGGGCTGGGTTGGAGCTCAACTTAAAAATAAGTATTTCGTAGTTCTAAATAGTTTATCTTAGTGAGTCAGGAACGAAAGAAGAGCCTGAGTATCTTACCTTCCATGGTTATTGGTTCAGGAGTATTTTCCAAACCTTTTCTCCCTTAACATTTTTCAGCATGGGCTATGGCTTTACATTCTCCTCTCATTGTCAGTGAAAGGCACAAGCAAAAGGCTGGACAACCTGGAACCAAAGACAGAGTATCAGTTCTGTGTTCAGCTGAGTCGTCAAGGGGAAGGTGGGGAAGGCCACCCTGGACCACAGGCGAGCTTCACAACAGCCGCGCTTGGTAAGTCACCATCTTGGCTCTTCACGAGAGGGTTGCTTCAGCTGTTTTACTCTGTGGTCTGTTCCCTGATCTCTGCCAGAGTACTGTGATTGGAGCAAAGAAGGCTGGGAATGGAAACTGTGTAGAATCTTTCAAAATTATCTCAGGCAAAGAGAAAGAAAGAACAAAAAAACCCAGTCATTGGTGAAGAAAACCAGAAAAAAGCAGAGCTATTATTCTTCCTGATTTAGAGATGGGGGATATGGGAGAGAAAAATTTACATATTTTGGCTGGCTGTGCAGCAGAATTGGATATAGAAATCACTTCTTTTGCATGCCACTCCTTCCTCCTAATAACAGGTCAGTCCTGCCTCTTAGTATTAGGTCAGTTTACTTTAAAAATGAAGATGTCTAAACAAGTACAAAAGCTTTTAGTCCACTGCAGACACAGCCTCAACTGAATACAGACATACAAAATAAATGAGGACCGCAGCAGGAACTGTCTAATGAGAGAGCAAAAGGCCTGGCATCTCACATCTGAAAAAGGCATCTGCAACTCCAGCTTAGTGAAGAGACCTTTTTGTTGACACAACAGCTGTTGATAAGATACTTTGGGAATATCAACACCTCTTAGATGTAATTTCTGCCAAATGGGGTGGGGTGGCAGGGAGAATTACCCTTTCTCACCCCAAGCTAAGGCAAGTGGTTGGGAATAACGGTACCCCTATTTTAGCTTGCATACCAGACATCAAATGTTGTTCCCTGTCTCACTGTGGCTTTTCCAAGGTCTTCCTCCACCAGAAGGTCTCACTCTCTTTCCAAAAAGTATGACATCCCTGAATTTGTCATGGCATCCTTTAACACTGAGGACAGAGGATGACATTCGTGTTGAAGTAGAAAGGAAGAGCGTGAATGACAACGGTGCCGAGAGCAGTGTTATTACTCAAGTGCCAGGAAATATGTCCACCCTGATCATTAAAGATCTTGAGCCTAGACAGCAATACATGTGCAGGGTTCGGGTGAACACCAGGTCCCAAGGAGAATGGAGCAACTATCTGTATGCATGGACTTTCAGTGACAGTAAGTAGCTGATTCACATCCTTCTATTTAATTCTGCCTCTTTCCCCCAGTTATCAGACTGGTTGTCACTTAATGACTACATTACATGTAATCCTTTGTTCTGGTAACAGTTCCTGGTGATCACTTGTGGTTGTTACTATTGTTATCAATGAGATAGCTCAGCGTCCAAAGAAGTTCTTATGCTGGAAATTATCAGGAACTAATAATGAGGTTTTTTTAAAAAGGGAAAAACAAATCAAAAGCTTGGGAATCCACATCTTCATTTCAGTGTGATTCATGCTTCTGACACATAAGGTGGTTTTTTCCTCCTCACAACGATGAGCCCAGGGAGTTCCCTACTCCGAGCTCTTCCATTACTCAAAATAACCCACTCAGACCCTGCAGTTCAGCTGTGTCAATACAGAAATAGGCAGTAGTTAAAGAGGGAAGAGAAGATATAATGTGAGGTAAACCCCCTGTGAGCAAAGGGTGGCTAAGTGTGCTACACTGAACTCAATGACCTCCCTTGAACGCCTTGGGTGTGAGTAGTGGCCTTTCATAACGCCACAACAAATGCCCTCTGGGAATGATGTGCCATCTGGACACACAGATGTCCATCTGAATGGCTGATGGGTGCCACCACCCATACTGCACACTGGGAAGGTGAGCTTCTTCCTCCTCACAGGTCATGTGAGGTGGTCCTCATTGAGATCCTACAGGTATTAGCAGAATTACCAATGGCTGTCATGGGACACTCCAGCTTCCTGAGCTCTGACACCAAACTGCACTAGGAAAAACATAGGGGTACTATTTTCCAGGAGAGAGTAGAATCAGAGAAAGGTTTGGGTTGGAAGGGACCTTAAAGACCATCCAGTTCCAACCCCCCTGCCGTGGGACACCCTCCACTAGACCAGGTTGCTCCAAGCCTCATCCAGCCTGGCCTTGGACACTTCCAGGGATGGGGCATCCACAGCTTCTCTGGGCAACCTGTGCCAGTGCCTCCCCACCCTCTCTGGGAAGAATTTCTTCCTGATATCTAATCTCAATCTCCCTGCTTTCAGTTTAAACCCGTTACCCCTTGTCCTGTCAAGTACTTAGCTTAGTAATCATCGGTAAAACAAGTGTAACATTCATCCCCAGTGGTGGTTTTCAGATTAAATTTGTGGAAATGTTGGTATCGACCTCTTTTCTTTCTAACAACCTGTATCCTGAAAGGGAATGGCTCCCTGAAGGAGCAAAAGTATGGGACCTGAGAATCACATGGGGATAATGATTCAGTATAGAAGGAAATTAACACTCTCTGCATTAATTTGAAAGCAATCACGTTGTCCTTGCATACAGCTTAGAGAATTTGTGTCTTCGTTCAAGGACAGGCATATACTGAATGCCACTCCAACCTCTGCTGGAAGTATGGAGTACTGCAAGATGGGTGGCAGCCCATCAGGTCCATAGAGCTGTTGCATTCAGTTATCACAGCTCATCAACAAAATCCTGTTTTTCTTTAGCACAGGAAAAGCACTGAGGAAAGTGTTTGGCTCACTGAGGAAAGGAGAAAGAGGTGGATGTACACTCCAATGCTTTGTATGTATTTGTGTTTGTTCTCAGGAATCCCTCCTGCACCAATCAACATCAGGTTTTCTAACACCACCGACACATCCTCAGTCATCTCATGGGCAACTGCTGAGGGTCATTCCATCTCCTCCATCATCATCAGCTACAAAATTTATGGCAAGGCTGAGTACAACCACATCGATATTATCATAAAGAATGCCAGCGTTACTCAGTACCATCTCAAAGGCCTTGAGCCAAACACCGTGTACCAGGTTCAGATTAATGCTCAGAACAACATCGGCATGAGCAACCCCAACACTTCGTTTGAACTGAAGACCCTTCCAGAAACTAAAGGTTGGTTATTCCGGCATGCTGGACTTGCACAAACCAGGGCTGGTGGTATAAACTCATTAGCTAAGGCAAAGGCATAATGATATCTTTTTAATAATAGTTTTGTTTTGCTCTTAATTTTCACACACACAGCATCACCAAAATTTGATTCTCAGTTCACTGCATGGACTTGGTGAAGTGACAACATGCAACATTTGTGTGTATCCACTAGAAAGCGCCCAAAAGTTCCTAAATTTAAGGAGCTGCACGTAACAGAGTATTAGATCACTGAATGTGACCTCTGCTCTGCCCGAATTCAGCAGGACCGATGGGTGCTCATTCATCTGAAAATCAGAGCATCCAATGTGCGTGACATTTTTGGAAAACAAAGGGATGTGTCTCTATGCCTTTATACCCTTTACAAAACAGGAGTATTTAGCTATACATTGTTCATGGCTTTTTCAGAATTATCTGTAAATAATGACGACCACATTATGTGCTTCCTCGACAGCTCCGTATGAATCAAAAGGAGGCAAAATGCTGCTTATTGCTATCCTTGGCTCTGCGGGGATGACCTGTGTGACAATTCTTCTGGCCTTTCTCATCATGCTGCAGTTAAAGCGAGCCAACTTCCAGCGCCGAATGGCTCAGGCTTTCCAAAATGTGGTGGTGAGTTTCCAGCTTTCTTGTGTCGGTGTGGTTATTAATTTTGGTCACATCTTTTACTGGTTGTTTTTCCAGTTCCTTTTCCTTGGCCTTCCCAAATTCTGTCTTCATGTGTGCAATTAGTTTTGTTGTAAAGCTTCTCCGCTAGTGACCCTGGAGCTAAAGCATTCACAGTCACAGGCTGTGAGGTAGACAACGTGACCTGAAAAAAAAAGATGCACACCTTTGGTCCTTCCCCCTTTTCTGGCTGGTGGCAGCTGTGTGTGACAAGTACTGAGCCAGACAGAATGGTTGTGCCTGATTTTGAAAACGACAACATTTTTTTAAGGCCGCTTTTGAGCATCAGCGGCTGCTCCATCGTGGCTTTTCAACTCGGGGACGGCACACCAGGGATCAGTCAACGGCAACGTCCTAGTTCTGTCTGTGAGGAAATTGCTGGAGGTTGTAACACCATGTAGAGCTATCTCTGTGTGTATACTGGTATCCTGCTGCCATCCCGTCATCACTCTGCTTTCCGGTGTTGTTCTCTCACTTCAGAGAGGAACCTGTGAACCAGAATGAAGCTGAGCCAAATTGCTCCTCCCTGTGGACCCACAGAGGTTGTTTCATAAATGGGGGGGCTAGGGGCTTCATCCAAAAAGATGACCAGTCCCCAGGCCACGCAGAATAGCTCCTGATCCTTTTGTCCTGGAACTTTTCCCACAAAAGTGTTTCATGGGAATGTGTAACGGATGCAGTGATGTCTCCTCAACTGTGGAGGAAGATCATGTCCTCCCTCCGTTGTTTCCTGGCCGCTTCCTTCCGTGGTCTTCCTACTGAGCCTGATCAGCACAGGGTTTAGTCAAAGCTAATATGAGATAAATCTCAAACCTGAGACTGAAAACTGGCTTTGAGATCAGTTTTACCAAACGATTTTTGCCCACCTCCTTCATCTTCAAGAGGATTATAAAACTGTTCAGGATGCTTAGGTCTACTTATGCATAAACTGGGAGCCCGATTAATTTCGTGGGTGTGGGCAGAAGTGCTTGATGCCGTTAGTGTCTATAGTAGGTGTAATCGTCTACTGTACTCACTCTTGCGTAAGAAAGGGATGGATCAGGCTCTGTGTGTGTGTACAGGAGTGAGCACACATGTATTTGGGGAGTGTAATCAGAGCATTGCTCAGTAAATTAGAAATCACAGTTAATGTCATTTACTTAACTCTCTTACAGAGGGAAGAGCCAGCGGTTCAGTTTAACTCAGGTACTCTCACCCTGAGCAAGAAAGCCAAAAACAGCCCAGATCCCACTATTTATCCAGTTCTTGAGTGGAATGACATAAAATTTCAAGATGTGATTGGGGAAGGTAACTTTGGGCAAGTCCTGAAAGCACGCATTAAGAAAGATGGCTTACGCATGGATGCTGCGATTAAAAGGATGAAAGGTAGTACAGACCGGAGACTCTGAGACTAAAGACTTCTCTTGGTTGGTTGTTCCAATTGCTTCTCTGTCATAAGAAAAGCTTAGTAAAGCTCCTCTCCTAAAGCTAAAATAAATATTCCAAGTTGCTAGTGAAATTGTATCTGCTGTCACTAGGCCAAGATTTGTGCCCTGGCAAAGACTCTTTCTGCACGCTCTGGTTAGTGTAACTTCCTCTCTAATTGCTGATATCATTAACTATGATGCATTTTTCAATTCTTAGGCCAGTAGGCACTTCATGTGTGAGTGCGCCTGCAAAGTGGGAGCCATTAAAAGATACCCTTTACAGAGAGAGGAGCACAGAGCTAGCCTTGGAGCGCAGCGTTGGGTCATCTTGTTTTACCTTAGCCATGCAGAGACAACCGTACCTACGCATCTATATATAGGCACGCTATGAGGATCGCTCGTTTCCTTTGCACTCTTCACGCATGACTGCCACGTTCCAGAGAGAACTACCATACCTGGAGTACTGCAAGGATGTAGATATTTCCTTGAAACTCACTAGATCGTTATCTAGGCAAACTAGGGACAGCCTTAAGTGTGATGATAACTTTAAAAACAGCCGAGGTCTGCATGCAGGTAGAAATAATCAACATCACACACATGGAAAGACTCTTAGGCAGCTAGTTTTCATACGTCTGCTACCACCTTTTATGTTCTCCTTAAAAGAAGGGAAGTGACATGGTATATTAAGATGCTTTCTTTCTCTGCAGATGGCTGCTACAAATGTTAAGTTCTCTCTTTTTCTCCTCTGAGTGAAAAGTCCTACATTTTTCAGTAGATATGAACATAGAGTTTCTGTCTTTTTACTGTGGCTGGAGCAGTAGAGCCCAGGCAGCCCGGAGTCCTCATAATTAACAGCTATTTGGTCATAAATTCAGTTCACATGAAAACATAAATGCATGTTTATTTGATTTTCAGAGTATGCCTCCAAAGACGATCACAGAGACTTTGCTGGAGAACTTGAAGTTCTTTGTAAACTTGGTCATCACCCCAACATCATAAATCTTTTGGGAGCATGTGAGCATCGGGGTAAGATACTCCTGAATATGTGCACTTTAACAATCAGTTAAAAAAACACCACAGTACAGCCCACAACTTCCATAGAACTAGCTCATAAGCAGGTCTTCCTGCAACATTTGTTAAAAAGCCAAATAAACTTGTTTTAAAATCAACAAGCCCACACTAATCCTTCAGAAATTATGTTCATCAATAGGTCTAAATTCTTCTCTGCATCTAGGAATTATGCTGTCTGGTATTTCCCCTCCAGCCTGTTTTATGTTTGTTTCTTATTTACTCAAGCTGTGTAAGTGTCCAAATGCTATTACTGACCATCCTTTACTTTCCACTACGCTCACCCTCTGATGTTTTACTAGGATATCTTTATCTTGCCATTGAATATGCCCCCCATGGAAATTTACTGGACTTCCTCCGAAAAAGCAGAGTGCTGGAAACAGACCCAGCCTTTGCTATTGCCAACAGTACTGCATCTACACTGTCCTCGCAGCAACTTCTGCATTTTGCAGCAGACGTTGCTAGAGGGATGGACTACTTGAGCCAGAAACAGGTCAGTCTTCAACTCTCTACCCACTGAAAGCACAGCAATGAATTCTCCAGTGACAACGCCTTTTAATTAAATAAAACTTTTCATTTTAGCTTTTGTAACACCCACTGTACAAGTTTGGTTTTGTTGTGTTCACTTAGCCTTATCAAATACTCACGGGGAATCAAGGAAGAGGCATTAAAATTTACAAAACGACACGGTAACTGACAGCTTTCATCTTTTGATGGAGTTTAAAATGCTCACGGTGGTGATGATATACCAAGACGTTTGTTTCGGCTTTTGATCTTATTCTGAATGATTGCAATTTTCAGTGTAGCACTAAAATAACACACATAAAGCTCATAGATGCTGTGGTGAATTCCTTTTTCATTTTTAAACTTCAGTTCATTCATCGAGATTTGGCAGCAAGAAACATCTTGGTTGGAGAAAATTACGTTGCAAAAATAGCTGACTTCGGCTTATCAAGAGGTCAAGAAGTTTACGTTAAGAAGACCATGGTAAGGATCAAAACAAATGGGTATCACCTGTTCCCCTCATTTTTTGTTTTCTTGTTTCTTACTTTGTGTTTCCAAGCGAACAAACATGCATTCTCACAGGTACTATGGGACTGATTGCTTACATGGTCCATACTAAGGTCTAAATATTGTGTTTATTGATATACATACATTACCTGTGAATCAATTCTGTATTCACATTTATAATATAAAATGTAGTTGAAAATTATTTATGTGCATACAGACAGCAGTAAAATAACCATTTTTTCAGCCAGTTATGAAGCACAGTAAAAACATGTTATAAAACCCCCATACAACATACATTTGATATACGCACAGGATATGTGCACGTGAGGGGATCTGCGCAGCTATGAAAGTAATATTTTTTGTACCAGAATTTGTCCAGATTAAGCAAGCTGGTCTAAATCTATTGAAACAGACCAAAGTTAGCGGGATGGTAACCAGAGGCAGGTCAGGACCTGTGAGCTGAGAACACGGCTGTCCAGCGCTAATGCTTCGGGAGACCTGAAAGAGGGAGATGTGTAGCAAGCATCATGTAGTCATAGACCAGGAATAACGCTGGTTTGTCAAGGGAACATGACTGGTTACAGGCATCGTAGGACTTCACTCAGGAATTATTTCCATTTCCTGTTGATGCTAGCTGGATAAATTTTCTATTAGCTTCAGCGCAAACTGTCCCTTTGGGAAGTAAATACACAACTTATTTCTGTAATTTTATTTATTTGGTAAAGCTTACTTGCATACAGTCAGTTTTCATTAAGCTAACATGCAAAACAATCCTTGGGGTGTACCTTGCAATACTGTTGTTCCAATCGCTGACAAACAAACTTTGCTGAAATAATCCCCAGGGACGGCTTCCAGTGCGATGGATGGCCATTGAATCTTTGAATTACAGTGTTTACACCACAAACAGTGATGTGTAAGTATGTTTTCAATATATATTTTTTTTAATAAAGAGATATTTTTTAATATCAGGGACAGTTTGACAGCCAGGATGAAACATCCACACTTAACTCAAAAACCTCCGTAGCTGTGTCAGCATGAGTGAGCAAAGGCAGGAAAAAATAAAACCCGGAACAAAAAAGTTACTTTTATTTCACCATCAGCGTCCGAACACAATCAGTGTTCACAAACTAATCGGATCTGGGCCACTACTTTAGCTGTATTGAAATTTAAAACCATTTGAAATCAGAAACCTGATAAATCCTTGGGAGACCTTGATAAAAATTCGTATTTTAGTCAGGAAAGTGGAAGTGATACTTGGCAAAGCAATTCTGCAATAGCACTGTTTGCTGAGACCTCACAGTTCAGTGAAGGGCTCTGCTTGACAGACTCACAATGAGCTAATTTTGCTAAAGGTCTCACTCCTGCCTTCTGATTGGACCAACTCTATCATTATACAAAAATTAATAAAAAAGCATAGAAGAACGAATCACACCTGTCTGCTTTCTCTGAATTCTAGCAAAACCATCTACCATTTAAAAATATGAAATCCTTTTGCACTCCATAATATCCCTCTGTTGCAGGTGGTCATACGGCGTCCTGTTATGGGAAATTGTCAGTTTAGGTAAGTATCTGAATTCTGCACTGCACGAATAAACCAGTCTGAGCCAAGCCAGATCTGTTCACTCAGTCTGTTAAAGATTTATTCCTTTGCAACATACTGGGGTATTTTGTCTGTTTCATTCCACTAGATTTTATTTAGTTTCAGTACGCTTGCACCTGCAATCTTCACATTTTCCATGCAGGTACCGTTCTACATGAGAAAAGCATAATGACCATGTTTTCATGGTAATATCAAACCTAGGCCATATCTAAATGTAAAATCCAGCATATCACATGACACACAGCCCTTACCCTGTATGTTTTGAGCGTGTTGGGTGGCTTCTCCTCATCCTTCCTGGGATTTAAATCAAGACGTACATTTCCACGACTTGCGGAGGGAAGGGGCAAGCATCTATTCCAACTACTCTCAAAGAAAATTTTTGAACATTAATATGTAAAATTTGGGGTTCATTTCTGCACACACCCCTATTCATGATGCTTTGATTTGATCCCAACTTTCCTTACTAAATGGGTTTGCGCTAGGTGTGGATGGGCACTTACGCAGTGAGGAAAATCAAGAGCCCAAGCCACCCAACAACTGCAAAAAGGGGCAAAACCAGCTTGGCAGTAAAAGCTCCGTGAGTCCATACTGCATCTTCTTAACACCAAGCAAACAAAGTAATCCCTGGCCTATTGCCATCCAGGGCACTGCAGAACCACTTCAAATACAGTCAGGTGCAGGCCCTCAGAGTCGTAGGGAAATTTAGACAAACCCCACAGATGACAAAAGTTTATTCTCACTTTTATTTTTTCTTCCATACTGTGCATTAAGCAGTGTGGAAACATACATTAGCAACCAAAATGTAGCTGCAAAACGTTCCCTAATGTTGGGCTAATTTACCTATTACCGAGTCAGTCATTCTTGATCATTTCTGCTGTGAAATTAAACTTTCTTTCACTAAATACACAGCGTTCATGACAATGGTTAAACTCTGCTTTAGGTGGAACACCATACTGTGGTATGACCTGTGCAGAACTCTACGAAAAACTGCCTCAAGGGTACAGACTGGAAAAGCCTCTCAACTGTGATGATGAAGTGTAAGTAACTGCCCCAGCAAACAAACCAAAACAGAATAACACAACATCTGCTACAGGAAATAGATGATGTCTACAAGAAACTAGTAAAACAAACGTTTTTTTCAGGAAAACATAAAAGCTGCGTTAAAAATAAAAATAGGGTGCCCAAGTGGAAATAATTACTTAAGTCCTTTGGTACCCAGCATGCACTGTTATTTGCCGTGACCCCCCTCCCACGCTCTCTGCTTCTCCCTGTTCTTTACGCAACACGGCTGGGCTTTAGCTCAAAGAGAGCTTTTTGATTATACCAGAGAAAAATAAAATTCTTTTCAGCCATCAACCAGCTGGAAAATGTAACTCCAGCTATTTATAAATCCATTTTCCTTTGAAAGATGGAATATGCACAATCTTCCAACAAACATGAATTTGTACCTTCAACCTATGTGTCTAAAGTGTCGAATGTTGGTGTTTGATTCCTGAAGGTATGACCTAATGAGGCAGTGCTGGAGAGAGAAACCATATGAAAGACCATCATTTGCTCAGATACTGGTGTCACTGAACAGGATGTTAGAAGAAAGGAAGGTAAGAATGAACCCCTAGAAAATAAGTAGGCCATGAGTAATTTCAGTACAGTTTAGGATTCTTGAGGGAATACACCTTGCATCACGTTCTTTCTGCTTATTTCCTTCCCAGACCTACGTGAATACTACCCTGTACGAGAAGTTTACTTATGCAGGCATTGACTGTTCCGCCGAAGAAGCTGCTTAAGACGGGAGAAATCTTCATGCATCAGCGATGTATTGAAGAAAACCAAAACCCAACCTGCTGGAGCCCAAAATGTGATGTGCTGTGTAGAACTGTGTATAGCTCTAACTGTATATAATACAGTAGTACTGTTTTACTACAGATATGGATATCACACAGTAACCTTTGCCTCCACAGGCTGTAGGAGTGTATATACTATTCAGAGTAGGGACAGACCGACGTCATGAAATCTGCTGTTTCATATGCAGGGTTTTCTTTTTCCTTGTCATGTAGATATGCTATATACATACTATTACCGTAATGCATTAGGTATTGCCATCTTAGACTTTCCAAGAGCTACTGATAGCAAAGTGGGGATATTACAGCAGTATTTCATGGACGTTTCATTGTGATTCAAACAAAAATGCTAAGCTCAATACGACAACGGGAGTGGCAAGTAGATGTCAGTCTAGTACACTCAGCAAGAATAATTAATTATTAAGTAAGACTTCTATTTGAATGTCAAACTGAGTTAGTAGAAATAATCTGTCCAAGAATTCTATTGACACTTGTAAGATATAATGCATGCTATTGTTCTTTCATTGTCCAGTTTGTTAGTGTTCACCTATATGCAAAATATGCATATATTTTGAAGTGTTTAACGCTATTGGAGGCAGCCATACAGCAATTACCATGAAGCATAGGATTGAGGAACATACTACACCTTGTAAAACACATTTTTACCATTAGTCTGGATATACATAAGGCTTATTCAATTCGTAGTTCATTTAATAATTTCACTGCATAACTATAAATTACTACCTATTATGTACAAGCAGGGCTTACTTTTGCTTACTTTATCCCTTATGCAGTCTGTAGTGTGGTATGGCCTCTTAAAAGCACTGTGCTGAAATGCTTCACAACGATGATATTTGGCCTGCCAGAAAGATCTTTTAGACCTTAGGTTAGACAAATAGAGGTAGGACTAGCCTGAGCTTCCAGTACCAAGTCAAACACGTGGGATCCTGTGAACTTGCACTATTCAAACTTCACGTATCAGCTAACCCATTCCAAAATGTAAAGATACACAAATCCCACTACATTTTCCATAAAAAATACTTACTTAGCAGGGCACTTTTGCAGCCTGGGTACGGCAATTTGCAGCTCAGCCAGGTTTCTACAGGCCAGTAAGGTGAACAGGGATGGACTTCCACGGGTGTTTTCTGGGCTGCCAGGCAAAGCTAGCTATCAACAGCTAGAACTGCTCCACTTTCTGCACAGAGTTTTTCATGGGTCCAAGACAGCTCTTTGCCTCACACATGTCTAAAAAGCACACGACTGACTATTCTGTGGCGTGGTGTGAACCTCTTCTTCTGTGGCAAACTTTTACTTGGACCAATATGCCACATAAGGAAAGAATCAGAGTCCTTCATCAACACAATTAGTCTTAACACTCTGCATTTTAAGTGCTGAAGTCTCACTGTAAATTTAGCTGAAGGTCATTTAAGTGTCCTTATAAATGTTTTTCATATCTTCATTTAACATTGTGGTGTGCATTAACTTTCTAATCTACTGTAGTGAAATTTATTTTTTTTTAAATTGCCATTTTAAAAAAATACACAAAAGAAAACAATAACCCCGATACACAGCTTGGGATGTCTCTGTTCAGTCCATACATGACAGAACTACAGCTATTAGAAAACATCCGTTAGTCCTGAGTTGCTTCTATTCTTCCAACGTGCACTGGGTGTCCCAGGTCCAACAGCCAAGTTTTGCTGTCTGTATCCAGTGCTGGAAAGCCCGATTTTTGGCACTAGGTGGTGTATAAACGTTTCCAACTTGACCATTAGCTGGTTGTACGTTCTGCCTTCCACCGCCCAACACATCAGATCCCATGTCCCCTCCTTTCCAAGTGTCTTCTGTTCGCTTCCTTCGCTGCCAGGGCCAGCAGTTTTCCATTATTCCAAATACTACATATCCTAACGTGTTTCTATACACCTCCACCCATTTACACCTATGCACAAGCTCAGAGTAACACCAGCCGTTCCCCACGTCGGTTTTCAACATCACAGCATTAGTTTTCCCATATTCTCACACACAGTTACCAAGCTCATACTCAGTACAGAATGGATGGAGCAGCCCTGAGAAGGACCTGGGGTGCTGGTGGATGAAAAGCTGGACATGAGCCAGCAGTGTGCGCTGGCAGCCCAGAAAGCCAACTGTGTCCTGGGCTGTATCAGAAGAAGTGTGACCGGTAGGACAGGGAGGGGATTCCCCCCCTCTACTCTGCTCTTGTGAGACCCCACCTGGAATTCTGCATCCAGCTCTGGGGCCCCCAACATCAGAAGGATATCGACTGGCTGGAACAAGCCCAGAGGAGGCCACGGAGATGCTCCAAGGGCTGGAGCCCCTCTGCCATGGGGACAGGCTGGGAGAGTTGGGGGTGTTCAGCCTGGAGAAGAGAAGGCTCCGGGGAGACCTTATTGCAGCCTTTCGGTACCTGAAGGGGCTACAAGGAAATTGGGGGGACTTTTTACAAGGGCCGGTAGTGATGGGACAAGGGGTAACAGGTTTAAATTTAAAGCAGGGAGATTGAGATTGGACATCAGGAAGAAGTTCTTCCCGGAGAGGGTGGGGAGGCACTGGGACAGGTTGCCCAGAGACGCTGTGGATGCCCCATCCCTGGAAGTGTCCAAGGCCAGGCTGGATGAGGCTTGGAGCAACCTGGTCTAGTGGAGGGTGTCCCTGCCCATGGCAGGGGGGTTGGAACTGGATGATCTTTAAGGTCCCTTCCAGCCCAAACCATCCTGTTATTCTTTGATTTTTGGTTGTGAAAGAAAAGCAACATTACAGGCAATTGGAGTTGACCATGCTTTGAGGAGTATGTGACACAGAATGGTAGGTAACTGCTAGCTAATTGTTATCTACAGTTTCAAAAGGAATTATAAGACACCTGATTAGAGAAAGTGAAGCCTTTAAGAACAAAAAGGAAGAAAAACATTCACACAACTTCTCCCCCAGGCCTTCTCTGTCACCATCCTCAACTTCTGTTTAGTGCAACAGCTCTGATGGTTCACTGGTCTGAAGGCAGATAAAACAGGGTCCTTAACACGCCTGAGCAGAACTCAAGAGCTACAGAAGAACGCAGTGTGCTCGGCAGGAGAGCTAAGAAACCACCTGGGAATAGACATCACTGTCTAGGGTAACGCAAGCTTCACGAAATACCATCGTGAGGGGAGACGTATCCAAACTCCAAACAACCACCTTTGCCGTCATTAGACTGGCTAAAGAGTGAGGTGTAACTACCCTCGGGGATGTCTGAATTCAGCTAAGCCGCTCAATGGCTGCGCTTCTCCCACTCCTCAGTAACCTCAAAGGGAACATGTATCAGGTCTTAAATGATGGGGATATTTATTTCTTACTTCTGTGGGAACGGACTGTGCCCAACCAAAACTTTAAAGTCACACACAGCCCCCTGGTGCCACCCAAAACATAATGGCCAAGCATTTGCTGAAACTAAAAGAAAGTGTTGACTATTACATACACCTCACCAAAACAGATAGGTACCTGAAGGAAGGAAGTAGGGCAGATGGAAGTAGCCTCTTCTCAGCAGTATCCAGTGATGGGATGAGAAGCAGCAGGCATAAACGGAAATCTAGTAAATTCCACTGAGGGTGATCAAGCCATGGAAGAGGTTGACCAGCGAGGTTGTAGAGTTTCCAGCCTTAGAGATATTCAAAACCTGACTGCACACCGCAAAGGTCTAGACCAGGTGAGATCCACAGGTTCCTTCCTGTGCCGGCTGTACTGTGAGTCTGTAAACTCTGCAAGACGGGGGAAGGGAAACGCAGAGAATAAGCAGATGCCCAGCTAAAGAGAACGAGCAGTTAAGTTGATGAATAAGATTAAACAACAGTTGGAACAACACCACAAGCCAAATTTTTCCAGGCTGTAAGTTAAAAACCTCAAGTGAAGCAAACCTAGTATAACGCTTACCTTATAATACTTCAGAGCTCTTTCACATACTTAATAGCACAGTCTATGACACAAGGGGTGATATTCCCACAGCAAGAGCCAACAGTTTTAGCAAGTCCCTCTGTAAACTGCAGAGGTCCAGTCAGACCACACCAGTCTCTGTCTCCAACAGATGAAGGTGCTGGCTCAGGATGTGCAGTAGCTATGTCTGTACCATAAATATATGCGGGATACGACTCAGAGTTAGGTCCCTGTTCCAATGATTAACTACACCTACATTCATATCAACTTTCAGTTTTAGTGAAATTCATTATTTTCATAATCTCTTTTATTTTGCCATTTTCACAGAAGTTAGTATCTAAAATCATTTTACTTACTGTGCCCAGTATTTATCCATTCAGTTTCAGTAACTCAATAGCCAACTACACAAAGAAGTCGTGAAGAAGACCAGTCAGATGATGGAGCTTCCTTAGATGGCTCATAGAGCCTTAGAATTAACAGCTTGGTCGCTGCTAAAAGCTTGTTGGGTGACTAGCACAAGTTTCTCTGCTAAGTAGGACAGGCACTACAGAGCAGACATTCATCTCTTTCCTTAGATTAAATCTAAGCCCTACCATAGATGAAATCTTCACTAAAAGGACCTACTTTCAGAACCGGGAGGATCCATGAGTCTATCCCCTTTATAAAGAACATGCCAAAGCCCTTTCTCTAAGCTGTACTCAGGCCTTATACAGGACTGTCCTACACATATAGAAAGGAGTATCACTTACTCTGGGGTGAAGAAAAATCAGCAGTGCTTTTTTTTTTTTTTTTGACATTGTGAGCAGGAGATACAGGACAGTAACTAGGCGATGCTAACCACAGCTATTCCCTGCCAGTACCTTACAGAACACACCCTCTGAGCTCTTTAACGCACAACAAACTGCTGCAGTGATTTTTAACCTTCAACACAGATTTGGGTGTGCAGTGTGCTTGTTCCTCAGGGCACATCTGTGAGAACTGAGATCGTTACACTACTGATTTTCCCTTGCAGAGTCCACAGACAAGACCATTTTTCCTCATCACGCTCAGCTTTCTTTGATGAATCGGTGCAAAGCCCAACTTCAGCACAGAGCTAGTGTTTTTGTACAAAAAATGTGGCCTATTCTTCTGTTTTCATGCCCTCTTATTTCCTTCACACAGAAATAAATGTCAGACTTCAAAATCCTCTCTGAGGGTAGCAAATGATAAATCCTATCTTAAACAGGAGACAGGCAATTACATCTAGGACTATATTCCATACTTCGCTGAAGCAGTGAACATACTTATTTCTTGAAATCCTCTACGTTTTTTGAAACCTCATAAGACAAATATTATGTCTTTTACAGCTGAAAAGCTACTACAGGCTCAACCTCTTTTAAAAGAGACCATCTGATTCTGCTCCAGCGGAGGTCACATTGCTCCTTTTTGTGTCAGTTAGTATGTTAAACATAACTGTTTTCTTTCCCTTCCATCAGCTTACAGAGAGAAAACAACCTTAAAACAGAAGTTCCTGCTGCAATTGAAGTTTATATGACAGCGGCTGAACAAGGTGAAATCCAAAGTTAAATCCATAGCTTAACACAAGCAGTACTGCAAACCATAGTTTTCAGCTACACAGAGTAGTAAGGACAGTTACAGAAATAACACTCCTAAAAAGCATGCAGGCTTGCTGTGTAATACAAGAACTCACTCTGTGCACCTTACCTGCATGCCTTTTGTGCATTTGTGCTTTTGCTTCCCATACTTCTTAACCTCCAGAAGTACATACAGTCATTAACCCATTAGATTTCCCCCATCCTCTTTTTCACATCAGACAAATATTTCTTATTGAAGCATTACAGAGCAGTGAGCCAAACTGAGGTCAATTCTCTCCACCCCCACCTTGTTTCTCCAAAGCATAACCACCACTATTTTCTTCTTTGATTGTCCTCCTTGACCTTCCACAGCATTAGTTCCATACAAGCAGGAGCATGTTTCCTGGAGTTTTGGCCATAAACTAGAGGAGAAGGAAAAAAAAGTGTTAGATTATGTTTTTCTTCATAAAAGAATGGTAGAATCGTTTATCAAGCTGAACAACTGTTGGGAATTGGGAACAATACTTGGTGTTCAGATATTTTGGTGCAGCCCTCTTACTACCAGGATTCAAGGTAATAACCACATGCTTCTAGCAGTCCAGTATTGCCTGGCAATATTCAGTTGCCCAACACATCCTCCAGCTTCAGCCGCCCTGGGGCCTGGATTAGTCCTAACCGTCTTTGGAAAAATCAGCCTCTCCAAGTCACATACTTCCAGATTAGAAGTTGAAAGAGTAACAGATGACCAGCTGATTTTTGCAACTAGATGGTACATTCCCACCTCAGTTAACTAAGGACAGTCTACTTCTCCTGATCTGTTGAAATGCTCTACAGAATCTTAATAGAATGGAGTTAAAGCATTTAAACTACATACAGTTGTACATTTTTGCTACATGCTTAGTCAAAGCTTAAAAAGTCAACAACTTACAAGTTTACATACATTTTATACAATTCCTATAACTACATAAAGTACCCTAGAAAGGTTTTACCACATTCCAGCTGGAAAATAGCGGTAGTCATTCAGACAGGTGCACACAATCCTCTCATGACCTGGCACTTAATGCAGGCATTAGAACACCCATCCTAACATTAAGTCAGCACCAGAACATGCTGGATGCCAGGATGATGGTAGTCCACTACTGGAAGTTCTGAGTACTCCCTACTGAACACTAAAGCTGCATGTTGGGGCACTCCTAGCAGCTTCTGGATAGGTGGAGAAGAGATCTATTCGCCCGTCACCTTCATAAACAGAAAACCGACAATGTCAAATTGTCACACTGGTCAGTTTGAATGTGCATCTCGTTAAATCCTGTAGGAGCTGATCAAGGGAAATGTAAATCCTGTATGGCCTAAGTTATGCTAAACAGAGATACCACTTTGAGTATAACAGTTTAATAAAGGTACAGAAGATCTCTATAAATAAACAGGTTTGGGACAGGGGCTGGTTATTCTGAAACCAAAAATGTTGTGGAAGGAGAGTCCCACAGCATTCAGTTCAGCATTTTCATCTGAAGGTGGTAAAAGCCCCTCCCCATTCTGTGTTTCCAAGCTAGCAGCTCAAAAGGAAAAAGCTGTCTTTGCACTACAGCACCGCATGACTGCACGAATTCCACAGCTACTCTGGGCAGGGGAGAACACCACAACAGGCCAGGTTGGTACTGGGGAGAAAGATAATTCTTAGATTCAAGATGTTCATTCTGCAAAGCAGCAGGACTTGAGTGCTGTCAAAACAAAAGATGAATCGATTGTAAAGGTACAAGCCTCTAGCTTTTTCTTGTGGAACTTAGGATCTGAGTTCATGTGTAGCAGCCTAGGCTTAGAAGCAAATATCAAGCATTTATAGACAAGTAGCTGCAAAATTCAGCTATACCTGACTTAAGGCAGCACAGTATGTCCTGGAATGTGGAAGTGGTTATACTTTCCCCTTAGTGAACACGTGAAAGCATACATGTAATAAGCTAATGCTGTTGCAGGTGAGTAAATTACTAGTACGTGACAACTATTCCTGCAGTTTAGATTGGACATATGAAGAGCTGTGGAAGCTAAAGGAGGAGAGTTGTAGCTTTCATCCCTGGCAGAGAAACTTACACCACTTAGTACAACACTCTCCTATTCACAGAGTCAGAAGACAGCTGGTAATAACCTTGCAGGTTCTAGTTTTCTCCTCTCCTAGACATACTGTAAGAAACAGTTGCCAATAATCAAACAGAAACAACTGTTATTTGGATAGGAGAATGGAGGTGACCCGTGAGCTTCCCCTCTTGTCCTTATTGTCTTCTGTCAGAGAGTTCCAATTCTTATTTGCTTTCCACCTGTGAAGCAGTGCTCTGCCTTGCCACTCTACCCTTCTGCTGCTATTTTCACCTGCTCAAGAAAGATCAATCACGTCTTATACAGATTGTAGGAGCAGTCTGGAAAGGTTGATTGAAACCATCATTTTCTAGCTGTCATGCATTCTTCACTTTTTTGGTCAAATCACGCAGGACATACTGTAAGCCAAGCTACCTCAGCGGTTGTAGCTCTTGTACCTTCAACACCAGAAGTCCTGGAGCTGAGACCCTTTAAAATGCACTCATTCAAAATTGAGTTTGAGACAGTCAAAAAAAGGCAGTCAGCTAAATTCAGAGCAAGTTAAATCACCGTACCCACTGCTTTCTGATAGCAAAGGGTGTTTTATTCTATTAAACCCTAAGTTTACAAAAAAGCAAATCCAGACTTGAAGTTTATTACCTTTCTCCTGTACCGGCACAAACCTAACACGGACAAGCACAAACCAACGTAAACACAGGGAGTGGAAATCCTGTCTTGGGATTTACTTTTTTTCCCCTTTTTTCTGGAAATGGCAGCTACCTGCGTTAAACGTGGATTTTAGCTCAGTGGTGATCAACAAAGAATAATTAAATCCAAACTTAAACAGAAGGGTCTGCTAAAGGCAGAGTTCTGGCCATTTGGGACAGCCACCTTGAAGTCCACAGAAACAGCTTTTGACACTCCCCTCACCCCCACCTCAGGGCTGTGCAGCAAACTGCCAGAGCAAAGGAACTCAGGGGGTTTAAGTTTTGAGACGGAACATCCAGCCACTAAACTGCGTACCAAAGGCCATCAAGTGGCTCAGTGTGGCCATTTCAGGCATCAGGAACAGTGTGGCCAGCAGGACCAGGGCAGGGATTGTCCCCTGCCCTGGGCACTAGTGAGGTTGCACCTTGAATCTTGGGTTCAGTTTTGGGCCCCTCGCAGCAAGGAAGACCCTGAGGGGCTGGAGTGTGCCTGGAGAAGGGAATGGAGCTGGGGAAGGATCTGGAGGAGGTGCATGTGACACTGTCATTTGTAATTTTATTGGGTCTGTGTGGCAAGGTTTTGGTAGCAGGGAGGCTACAGGGGTGGCTTGTGTGAGAAGCTGCTGGAAGCCTCCCCTGTGTCTGACAGTCAGTGCCAGCCGGCTCCAAGACGGACCCACTGCTGGCCAAGGCCGAGCCATCCGTGATGGTGCCTCTGGGATAACATATTTGAGAAGGGGGAAAAAACCCATTCACCACCAGCAGCAGCCAGACAGGAATGAGAATATGTGAGAGCCCCAACCCTGCATCCCCCCAGGTCAGTGGAGAAGGAGGGCAGGAGGTGCTCCAGGCGCTGGAGCAGAGATTCCCCGGCAGCCCATGGTGCAGCCCATGGTGCAGCCCATGGTGAGGCTGGCTGTGCCCTGCAGCCAGGGAGGGTCACGGCGGGAACAGACCCACCTGCAGCCCAGGGAGGACCCCACGGCAGAGCAGGGGGGTGCCTGAAGGATGCCTTGACCCCGTGGGCAGCCCATGCTGGAGCAGGGTCCTGACAGGAGCTGTGGCCCTGCGGGAGACGGACCACAACCCCCATTCCTCATCTCCCAGTACTGCTTAGGGGGAGGAGATACAGAAATTGAGAGCAAAGATGAGCCGGGGAAGAAGGGGGGGGGGGGGAAGGTGTTGTAATATTCAGTTTTATTTCTCATTATTCTACTCTGATTTGATTGGCAATAAATTAACCACATTTTCCCCAAGTCGAGCCTGTTTTGCCCGTGACGGTAACTGGTGAGTGATCTCTCCCTGCCCTTATCTTGACCCACAGATCTTTCATTATATTTTCCCTCCCCTGCCCAGCTGAGAAGGGCAGTGACAGAGGGGCTTTGGTGGGCACCTGGCCCACAGCCTGGGTCACCTCACCACAGTAACAGATCCTGTTAAAAAGAAAAAAAACCCTTCAGCTGGGGAGTCTTGCTGCAGCATACATCCTCCACGTCCGTCGGCAAGCATAAGATTCGACACGGCTTTCAGTCCTCACTGATTGTTTTCTCCTTGTCTGTAAGCTGCAGCTGTTTCAAACACGTTTCCGGTTACAGGGGTTTTGTCTAAACTCTTTGAAGACTAAATTGCTCCAAAACGCGATGTTCTTTCTTCAGACAAGGCAGAGCATAGGCTTCTAGTAGTATTTGCCCTGGTTCATTGTAATGACAGACCTCGGCAAGGTAGAGGTGTGGGGGCAGATGTGTAATTCGCGATCTCTGAGGGTTTTTCAAGCCGCCTATGTGACCGCCACTGTGCCACAGTTTTTTAAAGGAATTTTAAGGCATGAGAATCATTCCAGCTTAGGTGAACTGAAAAACAGGGCAGAGGAGAAGCTTCGGAGCACAAACCGCTACGGTCTGACATGAGTAAGGGACACGTCTCCCTCTGCTGACTACGGAGAGAAAACTCGGGTTTTAAAAGGCAAATGGAAAAAAACGTGTTTGAGAGTGTTGCACAACAAAAATATGAAGAAAAAACAAAGGGCGAGACCAGTGTAGTTACACTGGGAGAACAGAAGTCCATGGTTTGTAAACGTTTTCACATAACCAGACCTACTGTTGAGCCACGTTACTCACAAACGCAAGAGTTTTATAGCTGGTACAGAGTAACTTGAGGAGGAGAAGGAAGATCGTTCCGGTGCGGCACACACAGATCCAGTCCAGCCTTCGGAAGTTCAGTAGGTCAGCTCCTGGCTCAGGGAAATGAACGGTGATCTTACAGCCAACACCCTTCCTAAAGGCATTCGGTTCTGCTTGTGACAATCACCACTTTTTCAGGCACATTCAGACGTGAGCACCTGAACCCTTTCTGGAGTAAATGTCCCATGCCTCTTGGCAGCCGAGGCCAGTGCATCCCTCTCTGGGACAAAGAAAGGTCCAGCCTCTGAGGCAGACGGTGTTCAATAACACAGAAGTGACGTGCATGCGGGGTAAATTCCCTGCGCAGTCGTTGCAGGTCGTGCACGGATATGCCCACAAGGAATTCCAGTCACAAATAGGAGCACCATGATTATGCGTAGCGTGGTAGCATCAAAAATTTGGGTTTGTATTCAAAGCAGTCTAGAAGTGATTGGTTTTTTTGAGGTTTGCACAACCTGGTCTAGTGGAGGGTGTCCCTGCCCATGGCAGGGGGGTTGGAACTGGATGATCTTTAAGGTCCCTTCCAGCCCAAACCGTTCTGTGATTCTGTGATTGACTGGCTAACGAAAAGTGACATAACACAACATGAAAAGCTACCGGGAAGTTTGTGCTGCAAGACCTGAACAAACGTTATTCTGAGCTGAGCAGCTGAGTTAGCAGAGCTGGACACACGATAAAATGAAGGTTATGGAAAAAAACCCAAACATCTAAACCAATATTTTGGAAGGTACTGGAGGGAAGGGACTGAGGCGAAGAAGTAACAGGGAACTCTGCATGGTCATCAACAGTCTTTTACCCCAGGGTCCAGTGATGTATCACCAAACTGAAGGAGTATTCCTTATAGAATCAGAGAACGGTTTGGGTTGGAAGGAACCTTAAAGACCATCCAGTTCCAACCCCCCTGCCATGGGCAGGGACACCCTCCACTAGACCAGGTTGCTCCAAGCCTCATCCAGCCTGGCCTTGGACACTTCCAGGGATGGGGCACCCACAGCTTCTCTGGGCAACCTGTGCCAGTGCTCCCCACCCTCTCCGGGAAGAATTCTTTCCTGATGTCCAATCTAAATCTCCCCACTTTCAGTTTAAACCCATTACCCCTTGTCCTGTCACTACAGGTCCTTGCAAAAAGCCCCCTCCCAGCTTTCTTGTAGCCACTTCAGGTACTGGAAGGTGCTATAAGGTCTTCCCCAAGTCTTCTCCAGGCTGAACAAGCCCAACTCTCCCAGCCTGTCCCCATAGCACAGGGGCTTCAGCCCTTGGAGCATCTTCATGGCTTCCTCTGGGCTTGTTCCAACTGGTCGATACCCTTCTGATGTTGGGGGCCCCAGAGCTGGATGCAGAACTCCAGGTAAGGGTCTCACGAGAGCAGAGCATAGGGGTAGAATCCCCTCTCTCGCCCTGCTGGCCACGCTGCCCTGGATACAGCCCAGGATACAGTTGGCTTTCTGGGCTGCCAGCACACACAGCCGGCTCATGTCCAGTTTTTGATGCACCGGTTCCCTCAAGTCCTTCTTCTCAGGGCTGCTCTCCATCCATTCTCCACCCAGCCTGTCCTGGTATTTCACTTACCCTCGCTGCATTGCTGCTGTGGGGAGGATGAAATCTGAATGGAAGAAAAAGAAGGTGATGATGAAGATAGAGGAGGAAGGGAAAAAAGAAATGGGAAAAACAACCGCTGATGTCTAAACCAAAGCCATCAGCTTCCAGTTATTCTTCCCCTTTACACTGCAAGTTGCCTTGGAATCGTTGCGATGCTCTTTCAGTGCTTCGATTCAACAAGTGCCGCTGCAAGAGGGAGCCAAGGTCCAGCAGTTTGCACACAGCTTGTGCAGACGGAGGCAGACTCTGCTGAGAGCCCGTGCATGTGCTCCAATGCACCCCCGCTCACAGTGCCGAGAGCCCACCGGAGCAACTGCCCCCAACCTTGGCCGAGATGGGCTCACGTGAGAGGATGACCAGGTATGGCACAAAGGAGGGGCAGGCGGTGGGAAATGGAGACTCGTGCGATGGGGGAGGCTGGGACCTGGTGACCCCTTGGGCCAGGAGGACCACTCCTGCTCCACCTCTGCATCTCCAGCTACAGAGCAGGTTCAGTGTCCTGACAAGAGTGGAGGGGTTCGGAGCTGTGTCCAGCAAAGGTGGAGCCTGAGCCCTGCAGCAGCACCAGGAGGAAGTGAGGGACTCCCTGCCATGGGGATGGGTGCCCCCCACCCCCATGGGTGACCGGGGTTGCTGTAGGGGGGAGTTGCTCCTTGACAAGGGCTTGGGCACTGCTGAGTGGCTGCTGGTGCCTGCCCAGCCCCCAGACTAGTGCCCACAGCTTCCTCCTCATGGACACCACGGGATGCTGCCAGGGAGGCCTGGAGTGTAGCATCATCGTCTGCAAATGCATGGCAAAATACCACCGACTTATCGGGGTGCGTCTGACCTGCTGTAGCTGAGGTCACATGACTGCACTTCTTACCAGTAATTACTAATTATTACCTTAATGCCGTGGGAGCATCGAGGTCGGCCAAGTCGGGGCGCCGTGCAAACGACAGGTGACAGCAGAGTAGTCACAAAGTGGATTCTGAGGTGCCCTTTATTTTCTTGCAGAAGGTACCAGAAGTAGCAGACGTGTGATCTAGGTCTCTGTCCGAGGTGAAACGACAACGGATTTAAACTGTCCCTTAGTTAGAGATGTCCAAAATGGTTTTAAAACCTGAGATTTGTTTATTTACATGGCTGAAACCACCTTCCAACTTCAACAACAGGACGCTGAAGTTATCCATGTTGGTTATGTAGGGATTTTGCTTCCACACAGGGAAAACTAAGAGATACGTGTCCATCTGTATTGCACAGATAATCTATAACAGGTTTAATTTCAGCATTTAGTTCTTAGCTGTCTTGCAACTGATCTACAACAACCTAGTTGTCTTATTACTTGCTTTTATCCTTTTACCATAGATCACAGTTCCTCTTCCATTTTCATTTTTCAAGAAATAATTATACTGCCTGCCGTCTTAATGAATAAGCATGGCTACAGGACCAAAGGTAACGAGACCGACGTCGTTGATTTCCCGTCAGGGCCTTTGAAAAGGCATCACTTTCCACACATCAATGTATATTCTATTTAGGACTCTCTCTTCCTCTCTGTACCCTCTCTGAGTGCTCCAGAAGGGGACGGTTTGAGTGTTCACCAGTGCTGATAGCATCTCCTCTCCTGCCTGTGGAGGATGTTCTTGGGCCAAATGATGTCATTTTCTGGGGTTTACTTACTTGGTCTTTCCCAAAACACGTACTGGAGGAGGCACAGACAAAACAAACAAACAAAACCAAAAAAACCCACAAAAATACCACAGTCAAAACCCCCAAAACCAAAGGAAGAATCGAAACCTCAGAACAGAACATAATGTGAGGCACTTCATAGGAAAAGACCTAATTTCTGCTCAGAAAATTCTCAGCTCTATCTCATTCTGCCCATCAATCCCTCAACAGTTTTTTTGGTTAAAATCTGCTAACACACTATGTTGCAGAAAATATAGCGTTTTCCATCTCAAAACTAAAAAGCTGTACAGTGATGACACAGCAGCCTTCAGCACTAGCACCTCCACGTGCAGGAATCCACGCGGATTCCTTGCCGTGGCTTTGCTCTGAGCAGGGTTTTAGGAATTTGCATGTATGAACTGGAGTTTGCGAACCAAGAAAATGGCTCGGTGACATCAGCCGATGGAAAGAACAGGATAAAAGGATTCGGACATTTCCTAATGTTTTTTCACATCAACCTCGGCTCAGAACAGGCCAGAGGCAGGGTAGCACAGATACTGAAAAACCCAAAAAACCGAGAAAACTCAACCTGAAGTGCTTGTTGGCAGCATAGTCAAAACAGCCGCAGAAGAGATGTTCTGATTTCATTGCATTTAACTACAAGAGTACGTGGGCAACAGCTGAAATTTGTACATTCACATAGGAATTAGAAGAATAGAAAAAATACTATTTTAGAATTTCTGCTTGAAAAAAAGGAGCTGGTCACGGTTTCCAGCTGTTCCAGTAGGAAAACTTAAAAATCAGCTCTCCTTATGGTCTTTCCTTCTTTTACTGGTTCAAAAAAATCTTTCTCCTTTACTCACTCGTGCTGCTGGTCGCTCTGCTCTGGACCTCTCATTCCTTTTGAGCGAAGCAGCAGCTTTTTTCATCCTTCTGAAGGTGCCACGTGACAAATCCTACCTGGATTTGAAGGCGAGCCTCTGACCAGGCCACAGACCCTCAGGGAACAGCCAACCTGTTGGAACAATTAAGTGTCTTGAATGAATCCATCAGGTCCACTTCGAATCCTGCAAAACCACCTCCAAACTGAGGATGGGAAACGGCAATAAAGCGTAGTCCCATTTGTTATTCCAGTCCGTTAACGAGCGAGATGCTGCCGTAAGGCTTTTACACCACTTGCTTTATAGCGGTTAAACCTTCTGACCTTTGGTTGATTTCAGGTGTGAGCTATGAGTTACTCTTGTTCCGGGAATTCCATCTCTTTTCAGAGACCAGTTTGCAGCAGGACACGTGTGGAAACGCAGGAGCAGGCGAAGCAGAAGTAAGGAGAAGACATTGTGTTTCCCAGTGCCTGAACTGGGGGGGTCAAACCCCGCCAGGCTGCAAAGGAAACCTATCAGATTGTTTGGTCAGGGATATTTTTGTGTCTCTCTCTCTGCTAAGATACGTTTTTTCCCTGCTGTACTTTGTATTTTGGAATTGTTCTTTTCCAAGGGGCTGGCATATAGAATGGTTCACGTCGGTCCATCCCATGAAGCGTTAGCTAACTGCAGCAACACGCTGTGTCAGACTCAGGCAGCACCTTTACGGCCGTGCCTGCTCGTCTGCGGGAGCATTCCGGTTGTTTGAGATGGGAACCCTGGGAGGCATTCGGGCATCCGCCTGTCAGCAAAACTCCATTTTCCATGTGTTGCTTGGCATGGACATTTTGAGGGTCAGCCATCACCAAGCTCAGCATCACGCAGCGGTGACACTTACAAGCTGATCTGAGTCCGCTCAGCCCCTCCCGTTATCCTAACCTTCCTCCTGGCTTCACAGCCTCCAGGTAACACCGTGGGCTCGGCAAGTCGGATTTCACTGCCAGGCGTGATCAGCTTACGAGTACGCTACCGCAGGCTGGCTGACTGACGGGCTCCCAACACCACCGCCGAAACAAAACAAAACAAAACAGTACTGTGTTTGGGTAGTTTTCCTATACTGACCTTTTTTTTTCTGCTAGGAAATTCCAGCACAGGAATGCTGAATGAAGGATGTCCTGTCAGTGAAACCAGCTCCGTTTCTCGGGCTACGAGCACCAGCTCAGAACTTTACTGTGCACCCCCAGCTTGAGAAGGGTAACTGCAGTGCATTACATAATCAGGATTTAGGGTTTTTTATCCCTGAAGAGTTTTTCAACTACCATATATCATTTCTCTCCTCACGCTTGACCATGTCACAGCTACCTAAAAATTAAGCCAGTAGGCAAATTGATTGGGCATAGTATTAATATGATTATTATGGTGGAAACTGGGGGGCGGGTGACCTACTTCTTGGGCTTAACTGTGCCGGTCTTACATACATGTGCCACTGAAACAACCGGTGAGAGTTACTAGACAGCACTGGTGGTGTATTTCTCATCATTTGCTATGAGGAACTCTCAGAAAGTCAAAACAGGTGGTGGTTTGGGGTTTTTTCCTGTTAACCTAGTATAAAGTGCACATGGATCATCTGTTGGGACCAGAACAGAACATCTGATGACTTTTACAGCTTAAGCCCAGGAGGGCCTGAAAGGCTCAGGGACAGTGAGTGATATCAACTGGTTGGAGCGAGCCCAGAGGAGCCACGAAGATGCTCCAAGGGCTGGACCCCTCTGCCATGGGAACAAGCTGGGAGAGTTGGGCTTGTTCACCCTGGAGAAGAGAAGGCTCCAGGGAGACCTTACAGCACCTTCCAGTACGTGAACTGGGCCTACAAGGAAGCTGGGTGGGGCTTTTTACAAGGGTCTGTAGTGACAGGACAAGGGTTAATGGGTTTAAACTGAAACTGAGGAGATTTAGATTGGATATCAGGAAGAAATTCTTCCCAGAGAGGGTGGGGAGGCACTGGGACAGGTTGCCCAGAGAAGCTGTGGATGCCCCATCCCTGGCAGTGTCCAAGGCCAGGCTGGATGAGGCTTGGAGCAACCTGGTCTAGTGGAGGGTGTCCTTACCCATGTCAGGGGTTTGGAACTGGATGGTCTTTAAGGTCCCTTCCAACCCAAACCATTCCGTGATTGTATGAAATGCCAGTGTAGCATGCCAGCAGAAAGCTTGGATAATCACTGACAGCTGAATTTAGGGCAGAGCTGAGACAACTTCTGCAGCGTAGCAGGGGTGTAACAGCCAGGCTCGCCTCTCCCCTGCTGCCTCTCTCCTGGGATGACCCGGGAGGTGCCTTCCACTTGCTGTGAGCTCCCACTGCTTTATGGAGTCAGGCTGGGCGAAAAGAGGAAGGCACGCAGCAGAGATGGAGAGAGAATTGACTGAAGCTCTGTCCCCTGACAGCACGGGTCCCTTCTGGTCCAGACAGGGTGATCAGCGATGGCAGGCTGAGGAGCCTTCCCGCTGCGGAAGGGCCTGTGGACACTGCTGTCCCCGCAGGCTCACCACGCCGCACTGCTGGAGGTCGCTAGTCCAACCCCATGGTGAGAGCAGGGTCACTTTGAACAGGTTGCTCAGGGCTGTGTCCAGCTGGGTTTCTTAATACCTCTGAAGACAGAGACCCCACAACTTCTTTAAGCAACCTCCTCCAGTGTGTGACCAACCTCGCAGAGGAGGTTTTCTTTAGGTTTAGCAGGAATTTCACGTATCTTTGTTTCCGTCACTGGATGGCACTGAGAGGAGTCTGTCCCCGTCACTCACCTCATCAAATACCTGTACATATGGATAACATCCCCATGGGCCTTCTCCAGGCTAAACAGACCCACCTCCTCAGCCTCTGCTGGTGTGAAAGATGCTCCAGTCGTTCATCATCCTCGTGGCTCTTTTCTGCACTCGCTCCAGGCTGTACGGTCCCGGGGAGCCCAGGACTGGACCCAGCACTCCAGGTGTGGCTCACCATGGCTGAGCACCGGGGAAGGATTGGCCCTCGACCTGCTGATAACGTTCCTCATGCTGCCCAGGAGGCTATTGGCCTTCTTTGTCATGAGGGCAGATTGCTGGGTCTTGGTCAGTTTGTTGTCCACCAGGACCCTCTGTGTCCAAGCTGCCCCCCAGCTGGGTGTCCCCCAGAATATACAGCCTGCCCTCACCTAGCACAAGACTTTGAATTTCCCTTTATCAACTTCATGAGGTCCTGGTTGACCTTTCTCTCCCAACTACTGAGGGTTCTGGGTGGTGGCACAGCTCTCTGTGTATCGATACACCCATCCTACCCTGAGAACCTTCCCGCTTGCCACTGGGCTTCACTCAGCCTTGCTGAATTCCTTAGCTTCCCTCCGCAGCTGTTTTCCAGGCACTCCATTAGTTCCAGCATCTCTAATCCTCAGCTCCTCCCCACCACCCGAGAGGGACACCCATCAGCCCTTCTCCTGGGTGCTGTCCGTGCAGCCAGCAGCCATCCTTAACCCCTCTGCTCCTGCTCCCCTCCAGCTCCGTGACCGACTCCTGTCGAGCAGCTGGCAGCTTTGTATATAACAGTGCGTGTACGTAAGAGTGGTTATGTATGTTTTGGAAATCAGGACAGTGAGAAGAGTCTCACAAGCTGGAGATAATTTCTGCCATCCTAGCAGAGCTCCGTTCCCTGCTGTGGCAGCCGAATTCTAACCAAGGTTCTGTAGTTCTGTTTTTAGGTGAATCTTTGCCTAGAACCGGCTTGGTGCTAATTTCGTGTCCCTCCCGCGTTGGAGTGTCCCACCAGGAGCCAGCTGGAGAGAAACCCGTGAGTTACCCAGGCTGGAAGAACTGACAGGCAAGAGCCAGCAGCCAGCTTAGCTAAGCCAAGGCTAGTTGGATGGCAAGACCGGTGCCACGGGTGTCGGCGAGAGGCTGGCCCGTTTTCATCACCGTGACATTCCGTCGACTTTCCTTGGTGTCCTGTTGGTGCCGGGAAGGCTGTGAGGAAGTCGGTGCCTTGGCAGCGATGGATCTCACTCACCCCTAAGTCCTGTGGGCCTGCCAGGAAATTCCACCCCGCGGTACGAAAACCACGTGCATTTTTCTGGCTGAAGAGTTAAATCCCAAAGAACTTGACAACACTCCCGCAAGGTTACGTTTCTTTTATTCGTGTTTGGATTTCATCATCATTTGAAAAGCAATCTTTCCTTTTCGATTAATGACTGCAACGGTTGGCATCCTTCCCGCACAGCTGAACCGCCACTTAATAACAAACCGACCCCCAACAGCCCAAGACACACGTGACGTCGTTACATTAACACCGCGAACGGCGCTGGTGCACGGAGGAGGAAAAGGAACCAACCGCTGCATTCTGACAGAGACGCATCCCCCTTAAAACTCAGCAAAATAACAAGATGTATTCTGTGGGGAAGAGCAGGGAGTGTACCTGCGCGCACGCTGATCCCTCCACATCCATCTCCCTGCCCAAGCGTGCGTGTGTACATACGTGCGTGTGTACATACGTGCGTGCACGCACATACACGCACATGCGTGTATTAGACTGAACAAGTAATATATATATATTTTTTTTCCCCCGGGAGAATATTATTATAACTCTTTATTATATTATATCCGTCTTTAAAACAGGATAACTTGTTAAAACAGAAAAGAAACAGCTACTTTAATAGCTCCAACCTATTTGGCTAAACCTTGAAAAACACTGCTACTCTATTTAGCATGAAATACATGAAAAATCAAGTTTGATCATTTGAGATTTAAATGTCTACCACTATCAGGTTCTCATTACTTACTTGGCTCATTTTACCCTTGGAATAGTCTCCATAATTACTAAAAATGTCTTGAATTTCTTCAAATATGTAGGAAAAAATGTCTAAACACTGACCACTTGTCTATACTGGGTCCCCCAGTGTTATCCCCTTTCTAAAGCACTTAAAGCACGTTACAGAATCACAGGCATGTTTGTGTTGTGTACGTAGTGCATCCCGTTTTGCAGTGCTTGCAGGTACGCCCCGCTCTCTTGCTTCCGCTCTTCTGAAGAGATAAAGCAAAGCCAACCCTCGGTGGTCTCTCCTCAGAGGGCGCAGGTGAGAGGGGTCCTTTCCGGAGGCAGAGAGAGGTGAGAAATCTACGGCTTTCTGTAACAATCATCCTTGGGGAAGCAAAAAGCGAAAAGGCACAAGGCCAGCCCCGAGATCTCACTCCCGGAAAATGTGAGAAGCCTGAAGAACACGCAGGAAGGGTAAAAGGCAAAAGGAAGGGATGGCTTTTTGTGAAAGGGCTGCAGAATGTGGATTTTATTCCACCCCAAGTGCAAAGGTGCTAAAAGACCCTGCTGTTAACAGAGCCTTTGCAGCAGTGGCTCCTACGAAGGGGTTCCTCCGTGCCCTTTCCACAGAGCCCCAGGAATTTTCTTGCACTTGATGGCTGGGACGACGTTTAACCTTCAGGCTTCTGCAGGTCTCCTGAGTTACACGTTAACTGTTTTCCTCCTCGCTCCCTGTTGTTCTTAATGAATCCGTTGGTCAGGAGAATTAAATGTTGTCTGGTGTAAGTTTTGCTGCTTAGCAGTTCTTGTGGAAAAGTCAAGTTTTCATAAGTACCCACCTTCTCTCAAATCTGACGGAAATCATCAATTTTCACTGCGCCATTACCCCCCCCTCCCCCTCCTTTGACAGACCCTGGGACTCCATCCTTCATAACGCCTAAGGGTGGGCACATTACAATTTGTTTCACGTTACATTTGTCACTACAGTGACACGAGTCTATGTTCACACAAAGTGGAAGTTCATTACAAAATCCCTTATTACAATCAATGAAAGCTATTGAGTCTTTAATCGCTGAAGGCAATTTTGGTATCACAGGAACCTTTCACACTCTGAAGTAAAGCCAACTGTGTTCTCGACTGGCTGAAGTCATCCCACTCCCAGTGCCCTGAAGCCTAACACTAACAGCATCTCTTATGAGAAGTACCAAACTAAAAAGAAATTGGGTTTTTAGGCAAGAAAAACAAGACCTGATTGACAGACGAGAAAGGTGATTAAAAAAACCAATAAAACAGCAAACCCAAACAACAACCCTTTCCCCTCTCAAATCCCTGACGATATGAAATGCTGGAATGACTATGAACACGCATAATCGGTCAGATCAGGTCGAAAGTCTTTCTCAGGAGGTGAAATGGGTTCCTCTGCGTTAAACTCGGTTCTCATCACATAAACCAGGACCTGGAATTAACAACCAAAGCACAATTCTGTCCAGGTGTGGCCCCAAGCAAATTACTGATGAAGCTGGAATTCTTGAGCACGAGGTCCAACTGTCCGTCTCCCCTCTTGGGGAAGGGGTAATACAATACCTTATGTAGTGATGCCATGTTCCAGATATTTTCCTTATTGGGATATCAAATGCTGGGCACAGGAAAAGGCGAAACAGCCCATGGCATGAGATGGCCAGGCCATGGCCGAGTATTTCTGCAGTGGAAGCAAGGGTTCCTGTTGGGGATACTCAGCCAAAGGCCAAACCCTGCCTTTTTGGAAGTTTATTCTGTCACCTAGCAAACTCCATGTTTTTCCCAGCAGAAAAGGCAACCAAAACAAGTATATTTTGCACTTCTTTGCGGCTGGCTCAGCTCCTGGGTTGTTATGGGCTTTTCCCATTATAGGTCAAACACACATCCTCTAGGGTTCAACCCTGCATTTCCCTCCTTTGCCTCGGTGTGCTGTCGTAGAAAAGGAAAAGCAAGAGTTTATGAAAAATGGGTTTAGAAAAAGGGAAATACTCCAGCGTTTTTGCATTCACACACACAAAAAAAGTTATTCAAAAATAATTTGAAGTAACTGGGAACAAATTCTGCTTCATCTTCAGACTGAACTACAGTGAACAGACTCATAACAGCATATGGTAAGTAGCACAATAAAATGCAGAATAAATTATTTTATGCATAAAATAACCTGTTTTTCAATTTATATAGTGGCTTTGATCATTATGCACAAAACCCCACACATTTGCATCTTCATGTTAATCTTTAGTACAGCGCTGCAGTAAGAACAGCAACCGACCACAGTGAAATTCAAGAGCACTGTTCGGGCTACAGCTCCACCTGCAGCACTGAAACAGCCCAGGCACTTGGGAGGAGTACAAGAAACCCTTTCATATGCAGTTGATGTTGCAGATCCTGGCAACAGTCCTCAGGTACCAAGTACCTTCTTCCAAGGATGTAACATTTCTCCTCTTCTTTAAAACGAGGCAAGTAAAAGCGGTAGCCGTGGCGATGATTTCCACGAGCTAGCGTCCTGCAAAAGTGCCAGCGCGCCAGAAATTATCTGTGTGCGCGTTCCAATCCCCAAAGAATTCACCTGATTGATTGCAAAGACCACGGAAGGAGGTAGGAACACTTCAGTCCATCCCCTTGAAAGCAAAGGATAATGCTGCTTGCACAACTCTAAAGCTGCAGAAAAGCCTCCAGCCTCAGCCTACGCTGAACATTCACAGACACAAGCCCTCTGTCCCTGCAAGGAGGCGATCACTAACTTTTACAAACCCTGTTTTAAGCAAGCAGGGAAGCAAATCAGAACGTACCGCAGTACAGGTTTGCCATTACTCTTTAGTGTCTGCTACCCCTCCATTTTAAACGTTCCCATCCGTGGATACTCTATGAGATTTGCTTCTAATCCTGCCTCAGAAGACGTAAACATACATCACTCGAGGAGAAGGCAGCAAGAGGGTTCAGCAATTAATCTTTCACAATAACACAAGTGTGCAAAATTCATTGGAAGGCACAGAATATACAGGTGTGTTCCACTTGATTCCCACTTATTCAGCTGTATCTCTTGTGATCTCTCTGTAAGTATTGCTTAATTTTCTTTTTTTTCAGAAGAAGAAAGCCTCTTATCAGGGCATATTTGGCATAGAAGACTTGAGTTACTGCAGTGATCCTTCCAGGCTGTCCATACGTGTTAGTTTAGTTGGACCGAGTGCTGGAAAAACGCTGTGTTAGTGCAGCGTGGAAAGCAAGCCACACTGCTGAACACTGTAGGCGCATCGAAGACCTTCCCTTAGTCCCTCCTGCTCTAACCGTGACACTGCTCGTCTTTACTGTGTATCTTCCTCCCAGTTCAATTTCTTTTTTTCCCTGAAAAGATGAAACTTGAAGGTAGGTGAATGACAGGGATCCTTTTTGTAAGAGGAGGGGAGGATATCAGAGTACATGACGGATTGGTGTACTTCATAGGATACTTCAGGAAAATGCTGACTACAGCTGCTTTCTTACTAATACGGAGACACTGAGCAGCTTTGCTGACAGTCACAATAAGTATTCAAAGAAAATACTTCAGCACTGCAGAGCTGTATCTGGATTCCTACTCATGTAACTGAGATCAGAAACCGTCCCATTGTCGCCCAGTTATGAGTCACGATGAAGCACAAACTGCCTGATCAGCTGAAGGACACGGCTGTGTTCCTGGAAACACAAGGCTTGCTGGCATTTGGGAATGGTGGCCAAGCCTTGGGTGGCCTGGTGAGGGGTGGGAGGCTTAAAGGCTAAAAGCCTTCTGCAGTTCCAGACGGTCTTAATATTCTGCTGCACTTAGGAAACAAAGCACATACCAAGAAACAAAGGAAAAAAAGCCAACACTGCAGCTAACAATACAGTTTGGTTTCAAAACAACTCATCTGGAGTTCAGCCCAGGGACCTGAGCTTCAGCAGTTTCAGCAGCAGGAGCACAGTCATCGTTCGAGGCTGAAGAGCTTCTTATCCCTAACGAAGGAACTAGAACTAATATGAAGTTGATTATTCTTTTTCTCAGTAATCCATGTTGCTCAGCTGAGGTTCCTAGCAGCATATTCAGGGTTAAGAACACTGACAGTGGTGGGAAGGATTTGTGAAAGTAACTGTGGTTCCCAAGTTCCCTGTTTTCATGGATTAACAAGCAGGCTCCGTCCACGAGGGCTGTCATGTTCTTCAACTCTGCAGTAAGAAGGAAACCGGACTTAGCTTTTCTTCAGTGCGTAGGTTCTTAGTGGCACATCCTGGTTGTCATCTCCTTCTGTAAAACAAGGAGTGGAGATTAAAAAGCAAATAGTGTTTGTTGTAAAGTGAGGGCAAACCTCTTCCCAGGTAATGTTTCTGCAGTGCTGCAGATTCCCGTGTTTCTATCTGCCACGCTGCTTCTGCTCCTCTCCGTTGCTTTCAAGGACAATGAACATAGCTGGCAATTAGCACGCAGCACTTTGTCATTTCGACAGCTTTAATACCCTATTAATTCCCTAGCCATGTCAGGTAAATGGTGCTGCATCCCACAAAAAAAGAAATCACCTGCAAAAGCAGGAAACCTTTTAACTTAATGTAAGAAAAAGGATTCCCATCCTTGTCACTGAACCTGCAGCCAACAGGAAACATGGAGATGCATCCCATGGCCAGCTATTGCTGCCTACACATGGACACAAAGGGCACATGGACACCCATCTTCTTCAGGACTTGGCCAGAGCTGTGGCATTTCTCTCTAGGACGGGGTCTTGGAGCACTCACAGACCCCATTTGGAACCTGGGTTTGGGATCCATGTAGGATTTTATTTGATCTGATTTACAGGCACTCCTGATGATACAACATCAGGGGTAACTAGCTGCCCCATTCTATAAAACTCTTCATATTTATCCGCAGATTTTCTGGGAAGATGTAGTGGATGGTCTGTCCAACAGCCATCCGCATGCATGGCATAAACATAACCGCTTCTCCACCTAGAACTCCACGCGGAATTGTAAGGACGTTTTTCCCCTTCCAGAGCTTTAATTAGTTTTTGTTTCTTATAGATTCATAAACTATCTTGCATCTCGTGTTATTTTGCTGTCAGGCACGTAATAGAACAGAATAGTGTCATTTGCAGCTGTGACAGACAATGGTAATTAGTACAGTAATTTATACAGTAATGTGTGATCGCCACAATGATCCATAACGTAATCTGAATTAGTAGTTTCTTCTCCTCTAATTTGTTAAGGGCCACAATGGTGAATATTCATGGAAAAACCTGTTCCTTTCCCTCCTTAAATGTTTTGAGGGTGGGTTTATTTGGTTGTTTTGAGTTTTTTTTTTAAACCACTACAGTTAGGCTTATTCCTTCAGAGCCATAAACACCAAATGCAGAACTTAAAATATCCAGCACACTGTTGGACAGCTTCCTACAGTTCTATACGCAAGTGATACAAAATGCCTCTCCCTCTTCTTTCTTGCAGAGATCAGAACATGACACTGTGTGAGGCAATGCTGAAGAACAGCATCTGATGTACTACGGCATCAACGCCACCATCACTATCTCCAACCAAAGCAGGCTTCTAGAAGCTGGTGAAATCCAGCAGCACTGTTGGGTCTGAAGCCCTCAGGAAGCACTTCCAAGAGATGGAAATTTGGACAGACCTCCAAGTTTACACATACTCAGTGTCTGCACATTCATACTGTACAGCTGATAGGTCTGTCAGGTAAAACACCCCGCTTCTTTCTGCAGCTGCTGCTCAGCAGCGGTTTGCAGTCAGACAGTAGCATCTGATCCCGGTAGAAAAGCAGTGAGGAGGGCAATGAGGACAGGATCAGTCATTGTAAACTTGGCCACTCTCCTTCAGGAGCAGTGGGAGGCAAACTTCTTCCTGACAGAATAATAAAAAATCATAAACACATTCAAATGCAATATACATCGCATTTCTTATCTTAAAGGCAAAAAATACCATCAGAGGCAGTAGTTTAGATGTGGATAACTGTGTCCAGGCAAAGGAAAGAGCAGGAGCCTAGATAATCTATATAGATAGATAGAATAGAATCACAGAATGGTTTGGGGTGGAAGGGACCTTAAACACCACCCAGTTCCAACCCCCCTGCCATAGGCAGGGACACCCTTCACTAGACCAGGTTGCTCCAAGCCTCATCCAGCCTGGCCTTGGACACTTCCAGGGATGGGGCATCCACAGCTTCTCTGGGCAACCTGTCCCAGTGCTCCCCACCCTCTCTGGGAAGAATTTCTTCCTGATGTCCAATCTAAATCTCCCCGCTTTCAACTTAAACCCATTATGCCTTATCCTGTCCTTTTCCAAGGAAAAGTCCCCCCCAGTTTTCTTAAAGCCCCCCCCCAGGCACTGCAAGGTTCTATAAGGTCTCCCCGGAGCCTTCTCTGCTCCAGGCTGAACAAGCCCAACTCTCTCAGCCTGTCCCCATGGCAGAGGGGTTCCAGCCCTCAGAGCGTCTCTGTGGTCTCCTCTGGACTCGCTCCAACTGGTCAATATCCTTCTGATGCTGGGGGGTCCAGACCTGGACACAGCACTCCAGGTGGGATCTCACAAGAGCAAAGTAGAGGAGGAGAACCCCCTCCCTCACCCTGCTGACCACACTTCTGATATAGCCCAGGATCCAGTTGGCTTTCTGGGCTGCCAGCACACACTGCCAGCTCATGTCCAGCTTCTCATCCACTAATACCCCCAAGTCCTTCTCCTCAGGGCTGCTCTCCATCCCTTCTCCACCCAGCCTGTCCTTCTGCTTGGAAGTCACGACTCATGAACTTACTATGCCATTCCTAAATTTTCTGGTGAGGCAGAATTTGTTTTTTATAGTAGTACAAGTTCTCCTCAGGCCTCTCGCTCCCTTCATTTCTGGATTTCTGTTTGGTTATACAGTTATATTCACACTCCTCTACATCCACTGTCTTCCCCCTAAATGCTACTTCCCCTCCCTGTCAGCAGAGTGTTGCGGCAAACGGCTCTGCAGTTTTCTCCCCACTTCTACTTAACAGACCTTCTGTTCCAGCACCTGCTTGGCTTTAGTTTTGGAAATGCTCACCAAGGTGGTGGAGTCAGAAAATCGTTCAAACTTAGAAAACCTCATGCTGTCTGATGCACGGAAACTTTTCCTGCATTGACCTGTGGTGTTACCCGTACTTGAAGGGCACAGAAGTGCAGGGGTGCTCACACTGCATTCCTGCACACACGTGCCCAAGCTTTTACTGATTTCAGCCAGTGACAGGACACAAACAGATGTACTTTTTAAGAGAAAACAAAACGTGATCCTTCTAACAGTGAATTAGTACATGCTTTGTGAGGGTGACCTACTTCTGGCTGTTTTTCCTTAGAGGAATTTACAACAGGAAACAAAAACAAACAGGAAATGGTTTCTCAAAGAGGCTGATATAATGATGAAGCTGGCAAAGAAAAGGTTAGCTTCACTCAAAATGCTGGTGAGAATGAGAGGAAGGGTCATAGCCACAGCGTCCGGCCTCGGCCGTGCGGTATGTGAGCTGCAGAGCTGACCGCTGAGCCGCTGACAGGGCACACTGCCCCTGCTTGCCAAGCACTCCCCCTGAGATACTTACCTCCAAAAACCAACCACCCGCCCTTCACAGAGCCTGCTGGAAAACCTCCCACGGACGCTGATGGGCACAAGGGAACTTAGCACGGAGTCCCACTCCACTTCAGTCAGTGGAGAAGTCAAAGAATCATAGAATGGTTTGGGTTGGAAGGTACCTTAAAGATCATCCAGTTCCAACCCCCCTGCCATGGGCAGGGACACCCTCCACTAGACCAGGTTGCTCCAAGCCTCATCCAGCCTGGCCTTGGACACTTCCAGGGATGGGGCATCCCTGGATGCCCCCTCGAAGTCCCCCTCAAACCTCACCAGAGCTCTGGCTCCTTAGTGATTCCGGTGGTGCACAGCCATTAGGTGAGCACTGCCACTGGCACAAACTCAAAGCTCAGTCGGCTTCAGTGTTTCCTGCGTCTTCCTGGCTTTGCGCTTCTCTGAAACTTTGCTGTACATTTTAATTTGGGAAAGGTGTAGAGGCATGTTCTTGATTAATAATTATCACTTAAAGCACACAAGGACACTTCCTAAACATGGGAAATGATAACCAGCTGTTGTCTGACTCCTCTGAGAAGGCAGGAAGGCTGGGAGCACTGACACTGAGGTTTAAGGTACTGCAGGGCCCAGCCCCAGCTGGATATTAAATGAAATAGGCAGGCCAGACAGTTAGAGAAGCAAACACAGAGACAGAGACAGGCATGCACAAACGTTTCTGAAGATATTTAAAACTTACAAAGTCTTTCAGTGCTGGCTAAACAACCAAAACACCGTTAACACAAACTCTCCACACATGAACTTTTGGTACCAGATGTGCTTCCTCTTGAAAACGAGTTACAACAAATTCCAGGATATTATTCTGTATTGCTGCACTCAGACTTGTTCCTGCTCTTAATTTTGGATTACACAATTAAGTCAGAAAAGGAGGGCAGCAATAAATGCTGTTTTTCGAAGCCAAAATACAAAACAGAAAATAAAACCTGGACCCTATCGGCACGTTGAATATGCCCACAGACCAGCCACTGAGGAGAATTTAACACAGAACCTACTTCTCAGAAACTTAAGCAGAAACATTTGCTATTACTTGTCGAGTCCTTAAAGTACTTCCTCACTTGCTGAAGTTAATGTTAACAAGCCACTTTGTAATCACCAGAAATCTGTCTGCTTTGTTAGCATTTGTGATTTCACAGAAGGATGCATTCCTCAGTATTTTTCAGGGAGTACCAACATGATTTCCCAGAAGAGCAAAAAGCAGCACACAGCCCTAAAAGGGCAATCGGTCTTTATCTCTGATGGATGTCTGGTCTTCTCCCCTCCCTGCTGCTCTAACATGCATGTCAGATACCTTCAGCACATAGAGCTATACCTAACTATTTTAATTTCTGCTCCTCAGTTCACCTGTAAATAAAGCAGGAAAAGAATGGAAAATATTTGACATCTTGCAGTGTAAGCAGCTGAAGAAACCTCTTTTTTAACAGGACAAACCTACCTATGGGGAGACGCTGATGAAATCTGAATGGGTTACAGAAAGAGTGAGTTCCCCAATAATCATGTTCTTCTAAGAAAGTGGTGTTTCTATGATTGTGTGAGTTAAAAGGCATAAGGAAACCAGACACCGCCTTTGCACCTGGGGTCTGCAGTCTGTCTTTGGCAAAAGCTGATGCGAAAGTGGCATAATTAGTGTCAATAATAGCATGCAATAGGAACATCACAAAAAATAAAAAATGCAGTAATCGCCTTCACTAAAGCCAGGGCTGCTTTAAAGATTTGAATCCTCGTTCAGTGCCTCCGTCCCACCTTCACGTCCTGTTCCTCAAACTGCAGCCAAGCGGGGCTCCTCACCTCCTCCTACTGACAGTTGGCAGCCTACGGATGGTGTGACAACAGCTTGTTCTCGCTCTTTGACAACTGTTTGAAACATGGGGAGGGTTTAAGATGTGGATACAAGTGTCTCAGCGGAGAAGTGGTTAGAGGAAATGTATTACCTCCTGATGGGCAGGAATACCCTGCCCAGAGTTCCCAGCAGTTTGGAAGACCCGACCAAGTAGCAGACAGCAAGGAGATGCCAGCAGCAAACACCGTGCCCAATTCACTTGTCCCAGCTTACCACCCTAGAGAAAACAACCTGTCGCATGCAGCATGCCCTGCACTCATGTCCTCAAGCGCTGCAAACCATATTCTTATGGTTAAGGCAGTTACTGTCCATGTAACAGTCCTGTGATAAACACGCAACGTTGGGTGGGAAGGCAACACACAAACAACCCTTCTGATCCACGGCTCATGATCACAAGGCTCTGCTGGAGCAGACACAAGCACCACTGGGACATACCTTTCTCCTCCCTACTCTCACCGACAGAAAAGCCAGCCGCACCCAAGGGCAATCCCGTACGTACCAGGGAGGTTCAGTGATGTACCCATAGAGCTAGTTCACAGTCTTTTTGTGGTTCAAATCAGAACCACAGAATAAGCAGATGAAGAGGCAAAAGGTTTAAAAGAACATTTTTCGTACTGTTCTTCAAAGCACAAGCAGCTATGCCTTCTGTAAGACTTCTTTTGCTGTTTTCTTCATAAACGTTTCAACAATTGACAAAAAATCACCATGTGGCCAAAGCTCTCTGTAGCCTGCTCACAAAAGAGGCTGTTCACTATGGAATAGCACAGATCACACCATCTAAGATGCTGTGCTGCACAGCTAATCTATATTCAGGCAGCGAATTGACCAGGATAGGAAAGCTGAAGCCAGGTTTTTAATAGTTAAGTCATTCGCAATATTCCCTTTTTCCTAGCATTTTTAGTTAGACCCATGCCTTGAATCTTTATTTATTGTTTTCCAAAAAGTTGCTAAAAATTTTCCTCTACACCTGTAGTTGCCCGTGCCTCTGTATACTGACAGAAAAAAAAGACAGACAGATAATTGCCATCCCATGGGCATATTGTTCATTTGGGTATTTCCTTTGTTGGGTTTCAGGATGTCTTCCACTTGAACGAGTCTCAATTATCAGGATGCACGGGACTAAATTAATGCCTTCTACAACCTGTTTGGCTTCAAGGCAGTTATTTTGAAGCTAAGGAAGGCCGGATAATAATCCCAGTTGATTACTCCTCAATTTGTATGGTGATGTTTCAGGGCACAGATAATACTCCTGTCTGCAAATGTAATCCCTTATCACTGATGACAAAGGCATCTTATCAACTGACTGCTGAGTGGGAACAGGATCAGGAAATTGCACCTGCAAATACACTGCCAATGTGTTGCGAAATGCGCCTGTCAGTAGGGGGAGATCCAGTTAGAGACACAGAACATGCACTGGGATGACCAACTTGCTAAAAGGCATAGTGTTCCAAGGAGCCACCTTCACCTTCTCTGTGTTTTTGTCTTCCATAACAATAAAATAAAAGACCTTCTGTGGTTGGTTTTGGTGTATTTTACCCTGTCTGTGCTGCTTTTGGCACTGAGGTCATGCAGAGTGAATAAGCAAACAGTGACACTCTCTCTAGTATAAAACTGCATACAAATTACCAGGAGGCACACTACTTCTCTACTACGACCTACAGTTTTGCTGCATACAGTAGGCATTTCACATAAATGATTTTATACACTAACAGATCTATTTAAATGGGACAATAAATACATCTTTCCCTTTTTATTTATTTTTTTTTTTTTTTAACAAAACTGGCAAGTTCATGTGGCACTAGGTTTTGTCTTTTGTCAATTAAAAAAATTGGACTTGCTGTTTCTCAGCTTTCTGGTTCATGTGGGTTTAGAAAGAATAATAACAGCCCAGTCCAACACTCAATAAAACTAATAATGTCACTGAACAAGTACTGTTCAAATTATGAAAATACCTATTTTTAGTTAGGTAGAACAGCTTTCCTGAAACTTGTTCGTAATAATGTCTTCACAATTGCCTTCTGAGGCCACCTAGACTACTGGATTAAGCCATTAACTGTTACACAAAAAGAAATTATAGATATTTTTGAACAGTTATCCAAAATTTCAAGTTGTTTTGAGTTCTGGGAATTCTCAAGTTTTTCAGCTGTTGCAATTTTTGAAGCAGTCTTTTATTTGTGAAGGTTGACAACACTCAGTCAGTGGATTGCCTCCTTGTTTCAGTCCAGTAAAGGCAGCTGATCTACGATACTCAGAGAAGCAAAGGATATGTCTAAACTGGGAAAAGATATTTTGTCAAAGAGGATGAACTGCAGTAGTTCCCTCCACAGTAGTAAGAACAGTTGAGATGCTGATGGAGATAAACCAGAATCATTTCCAACAGCATTGCAGGAAGCACGGTGGAGGAGTTCTCATACTTTCCACAGTGCTGGTGAAAAAGCTTTTCCAGTCGCCACGTGCTGTTAATGTGCCTTCCACAAACAGCCCAGAGAGTCGGCCAGGACCCCTTTTGCTAATAGGTGTAAGAACTAGTGTAAATTGACCCATACAAATTATAGATGGTGTCATGGTTTAGCCCCAGTCAGCAGCTAAGTACCATGCAGCTGCTTGCCCTCCCCCCACTGCCAGAGTGGGATGGGGGAGAGAATCGGTAAAAAACTTGTGAGCTGACACAAAGTTTTATAGGACAGCAATGGGAGAGGAAAAAACAACAACCACAATCACAATAATAACACTAACAATAATAATAATAGTAATAATAATTCATAGGTAAGTAGAGCAGAAGAAACACTTGTGTATCCATTATAAAGCAAATACTTTCAAATAATAATGGTAACAATAGTAATAAAAAATGAATATATAAACCCAAGTGATACACAATGCAACAGCTGTTCACTGCCCAGTGACTGACAGCCCGTCCCCAAGCAGTGATTCCTCCTGGCCAACTGCCCCCAGCTTATACACGGAGCATGACGTTTTATGGAACGAAATGTCCCTTTGGTCAGTTTGGGTCAGCTGTCCTGGCTGTGGCCCCTCCCAGCCTCTTGGAGAGAAGAAGCTGGGAGGACAGGGGCAGTATCAGAAACTGAAAAAGCCCCTGACTTGATATAAACATTGCTTGGCAACAACCAAATATCAGTGTTACCAACATTCCTCTCAGCACAAATCCAAAACATGGCCCCACACTAGCTACCATGAAGAAAATTATCCCAGCCAAAACCAGCACAGATGGAAGAGCCTTTTTGATTAAACTCTTAATGGTTTTGCCACATTCTGATTCTGGCTACAGTGTGTTCTCCAGGGCTTTTCCTTGATAGGGCAGGAACTTCAACTTGATTCGAACCAGCTAGATTCAAGTTACTGGAACAGGCAGGGTAAGGTATCACGTTGTGGTTACTAAGGAGCAATTTTGGGTCTGATTTCATTTGATTTGGCTTGCACTCAGACAGGGGCAAGTCTATGTGAGGGAAGTTCACAGGTGAGTAGAGCAGAAGAAACACTTATGTACGCATTATCAAGCAAATACTTTCAAATTCCCTTTTTACATTGCACCTGACCTGGAGTGTCCTTGTCAGTTTTTGTGGTTTTACAACTACAATTACCTTTTTCTACTCTGTTTTTCCACCTTGTTGCTGTAACCAAGCCAGCTACTCCCCATGCACACTAAGCTAGCACAGAGCAACAACCTGTTGACTAGACAAGATTCACATTAACTCATCAGAAGCTTAAAGTGAATTAAATAATTATGGAAAATATTTTTTTGTATGTCATGTCTTTTGTATTATAGCAATCTCATAGGAGTTTATTGGGGGAAAAAAGTGCAAAAGTATCAGATGGATGCTGTTTTGCAGTTAGTTTCTGAGTTTCTAATGTTTTGCAGAATTGAAGAGGCTTGGAGGAATAAGCTCCTTCAAAAGTTTCCTTTTCTGACTTTACACTGGACTGTTAACTGTAACTCTTTTTATCTTGCATTAATGATCTCTTTGAAATGCAAATGTGGTGTTGTTTATTGCAAACAGTGAAACGTGGATTAATTTGGAGAAGCCCTTTTTATTCAACAGGCTACAATTTGCGTTCATTAGCTAAACTTTGAAACAGGATTTATGTGCTGTACTCCTCACCAGCAACAGACACCTGTACTTACGCCCCCACAAAAGAGAGATAATTATGTCAAAGCATGAGACGGCAGAGCGGTTAATCCAGAGCACCAAAATGAACCACTCCAAAACCTCTGATGAGTTGATGACACACAGAAAATTGCCAGTAGGATAGTCCTCCTGTCAGGTTCTCAGCAGTGTGTTCTTGGGTTCTGTGCAAGCAAAGCAGCTAATGTGATAAAAACAGTCACTGAAAACAAGCGTGCCACAAATGATCTACTCAGAAACTCTGGCACCACAGAGCATCTTATGACTCTGCTTTCCCTGAGCATCGAAGTTGAGAATCCTATTTTTCAGCGATGCTCAGTCCTAGGGTTCTCATTTCCCTGCTTCCTTTCTTGCAGGAAATGGAGATGGAAAAGGTGGCATTTGTTTCTTTCTACAGCTCATTTCTTGTTCTGTGAGTGATCAGATCCATTTGTTGAGAAGTTCTCAACATTTGTACAGCGTAACAGAAACCCCGTTGGATGTTACCTCCATATCTTCCAACTCCTAACACTCTGTGAATCTGTGAATCTTGTGGAAATGAAAAACCTGGACTGGGGCTAGGGAATGCTCGATTTCTTTTTTTTTTGGAAGGAAAAACACACTGTGGCTAGTTGGCAGCAATGACAAGCCTTGCCTGAATGGGGATTCTTCCACTAAAGTAAACAATCAGGGAGGAAAGAAGGAAAGAAAATTGTACCTACTTTAGAGTTGACTCAATGAGTATTTATCTAATTTTGGATAATATCCAAACAAGTACTCATCACTCTACCACTTTGTGATGAGTAACAGAATTTAAACTATGAGCAACAGCCTTGTAGGGAAACTAAATTATTAGATAAATTCATACTGTGAATGGTACAACACAAGTACCTGAATTTTGAACATTTTTAGAATAGCTGTATGCCTACATCACATGCCTAAAGGGAGCCACGGAACAGACACACAGATTGGTGAACGACGCCGTTATTTGTATGTACACACATGCTGGGTATTAGTTCTGCATCTACGGGCACACGTAACTGCTGGGCAATTTTCTACATGGTAAATATTTAGCAAGTGAATTTTGCAGTAAGGGAGGCTGATGGTCAGTTCCATCTAGTAGAGGGCACAGTGTGCAGTTTTGTGAGAGTATAGACAAAAGCATGCTGGAGAAGGGATGGGAACCCTATGTGCTGGCTTCTCCAGAAGGAGCTATTTGTGTTGGGCTATCTGGGTGTCAGGGGACTGTCGGGTGTCCCTCTGAATGCCCCAGTGGCAAGGCATGAGGAAAGCAGAAAGAAAAGGTTTTGATACAGAAGATTCACTGATATGTGTTTGGGTCAGAATCTGTTAATGATAGATTAATTGGGGAATGATCAGTTATCCTTCTGGAGCAGGAGCAGCATCTATGACTTTGAACAAGATTAAATCTTACGTGTTGCCTGCCTAAAGCTTAAGCCATCCAGACAGCACACCGAACAAGTCTAGAAGGATAAAACCCCACAGGCTCCTTTAAAACAATGTGATAATATCATTGTTGTCTTGCTTCTTGTAAGGGATGTAATACAGAACACTTCAGAATGTTCTGAAGGGCTGTCGTTCGATGGCAATGAGCAGCAATATAAAAACAGATTTGGGCAGCTATAAAGGACAGTGATAATGAGAACACAGTGACTGTAATGAAATTAGTTCTCTACTTTTGAGCTCAAATTATCCTCTGCTGACTGGCAAATAATTTGTATTTCACAGTCTACTGATTTATGGGTACCATCACTGCTTTCATGAAGACTGTAAATGGACATATGGAGAAAATGGACTGGAAAAGCACAAATTCTAATTTTCACCATAAACATAAAAAAATAGCTAAGCAGACAAAACAATAATTTGGAAAAAAACCCAAGTGAATTAAGAAAGGTGTACTTGTATTTTAAAACACATGCTTGAAAAATGTGTGTGCAGAAGAAGTCTCATTTAATCATCCTGTTCAACCCAGCCGAGTTTCATCTGAGTGTACCCTCATCAAAACGCGAATACTTTGCCATGTTTTGTGAAGTCTGCTACTGCTGTTATTTCCACTGTGAGCGCTGGACGGGTATAGTGCCAGACAGGCTATGTTAATGGTATTTCTACCACATCTATGGCCTTTCTGTCAAAGAATTGCCTGATGAGTAAACATTTTTTGTGGTGCAGACAAAGATGCAGCATAGCCGCTAATTTATTTTGTGAAACGATGTACTGTTTGTACTAAATTGGATGTGTAACAGCAGCTACTTGGGCCTCATGCATAGTAATGACAGAGCTGGGGGATTGATATTTATGACTTGCTGTAGCCTTGGCAAAGCAAAAAGCATGAAAGGGCAAACCTTCAGTGAGCACCATGTGCCTGCAGTACTTTTAATTAGCTTATCCTGAAACAGACAAGGTGCTCAGAGAAACTCACCTGCAAACAGACACTTCTTGACTTGGTATCCTGAATCCTCTGTGATCCCCTAAACACCTGCCAGGACTAGCACTAGCAACTGCTGCAAGCCCTAACTCCCACGTGAGGGAAGGGACACTCTCTCATCCTGCACACAGTGAAGGACTACACCTTTGGCTGTTTGTGTCAGACGTACAGGCTTTTTCACTGGAAACCTGGCTCATGTCCAGCTTTACCTCCACCAGTACCCCAAGGACAGACTGGGCGGAGAATGGGTCGAGAGCAGCCCTGGGGAGAAGGACTTGGGGGTACTGGGGGATAAGAAGCTGGACATGAGCTGGCAGTGTGTGCTGGCAGCCCAGAAAGCCAACCGTATCCTGGGCTGTATCAGGAGAAGTGTGGCCAGCAGGGCGAGGGAGGGGATTCCCCTCCTCTACTCTGCTCTTGTGAGACCCCACCTGGAGTTCTGCATCCAGCTCTGGGAGCATCAGCACAGGAAAGACATGGACCTGTTGGAGCAGGCCCACAGGAGGCCACAAAAATGATCAAAGGGCTGGAGCCCCTCTGCCATGGGGACAGGCTGAGAGAGCTGGGACTGTTCAGTCTGGAGAAGGCTCTGGGAAGACCTTTTGCAGCCTTCCAGTACCTGAAAAGAGCTTATAAGAAAGATGGAGACAGACATTTTAGTAGGGCTTGTAGCGACAGGACAAAGCGTAATGGTTTTAAACCAAAAGAACGTAGATTTAGACTACACATAATGAAGAAATTTTTTATGATGAGGGTGGTGAAACACTGTCACAGACTGTCCAGAGAGGTGGATGATGCCCCATCCCTGGAAACATTCAAGGCCATGTTGGACAGAGTTCTGACTAACCTTATGTAGTTGAAGACATCTGTGCTTACTGCAGAGGGGTTGGAACCACATGACCTTTAAAGGTCCCTTCCAACCCAAACCATTCTGCGACCCTGATTCTATGAAAAACAACTATTTTTGGCTGAGATGGTGCTGAGCTGATACATCTCTGGATCTGACTACGGTAACACAAAGGCCAGCTCTGACACAAGGAAGGAGAGAGGAGTATCCAGTGAGTGGTGATACGAAGGGCAGGGTCAGCACTTCCAATTTCAGACTGCATTGATCTTGGCTTAAAATGACTGTGGAACTACACCTTCAGTGATTTTTTTAACAATGAATTATGGAAGATAATGTCTGAAAGGCTCAGAGATGGAAGCACAAGTTTTTTATCACAAACAATGCCACACATATGGCAGCACTTCAGACATCCAGGCTGTAAGTACAAAAATAACTCTTCCTTTTGCCTTTACTTTCCATGACTCTGGGGATACAGCCTGCGCCCTTGCCAGTGAAGACCGAGGCAAAAAAAGTATTGAGTACCTCGGCCTTCTCCATAGCCTGGGAAACCAGCTCTCCTGTTTCCTTCCGCAGATGGCCCACATCTTCACTCATTTTCCTTTTATCCCCTATGCACCTATATAAGCCCTTCTTGTTGCCCTTGATGTCCCTGGCCAGGTTGAATTCTGTCAGGGCTTTAGCTTTCCTACCCTGATCCCTGACTTGTTGGACAACTTCCCTGTCATCCTCCCAGGCTCCCTGTCACTGCTTCCACCTTCTGTAAGCTTCCTTTTTGTGCCTCAGTTTCCTCAGGAGCTGCTTGTTCATCCACACAGGCCTCCTGGTGCTTTTACCCAACTCCACTGGAACGCATCGCTCCTGAGCTTGGAGGAGAAGATCCTTGGATACTCACCAGCTTCCCGGGGCCCCTCTTCCCTCGAGGGCTTCATCCCATGGAACCCTGCCAGTCAGTTCTGGAGAGTCTGAAGTCTCCTCTCCTGAAGCACAGGATAGCGAGCTTGCTGTGCACCCTCCTCGCCTCCGTAAGGATCTCAAACTCCTCCATTCCATGGCCGCTGCAGCCAAGGCTGCCCTTGAGCTTCAAATTCCCCACCAGCCCCTCCCTGTTGGTGACAACAAGGTCCAGCACGGCACCCCTCCTCATCAGCTCCTCTGTCCCTTGGAGAAGGAAGTTGTCACTGACACATTCCAGGAACCTCCTGGCTTGCTTGTGCCCTGCCGTGGTGTCCCTCCAACAGATATCGGGGTGGTTGAAGTCCCCCATGAGGACCAGGGTTTGTGACCGTGAGGCTGCTGCTATCTGCCTGTAGAGGGCCTCATCCACTCGCTCATCCTGGCCAGGGGGCCTGTAGCAAACTCCCTCTACAGTCTCCCCTCTCCCTGCCCCCCCTTTAATCCTGACCCTTGGGCTCTCTCATGATCCACAGGTGCACTTCCAGGCACTCCAGCTGGTCTCAGCCAATCATGCCATAAAGCCAATGGAAGTTTTACACTGGGAACAATGGAGAATAAGGGAAGAAACCTTACTGCCTTTGCTTATCCTGTGGATGAACTCAACTCTCATGGCGGCAATTACCAGCTTCACCGTTTTTAGATGCTCAGCTCCACAGACTGTCACCACTTCCAGCCTCAGTGCTGTCCATTTGCTACCATGGATGGCTGTCCCTGCAGCTAAATGAAATCAGCACTCTGACAGTTACCAGAACAGTACATGTACATAATATCCTTCTCTATTTTTCTTTATTCAAATGTAATTATTACTTTCTGTTCCAATAAAGAAAGTGTTTATAAAGAGCAGCTTCTGAGAAAAAGGTCATAGTTTTCACAGAATGGGACTTATAAAAAAGAAAAGGCTTCCAGAAAATGAGCAAAGCAGATGGCCATATTCTGCTGTCTTTTACTCCTGTCCTCAGCGGGAAACTTCACTGCCATCAATAGTTTCCAGTGCTACGTAGGAATCTGCTGGGAATCTGACTGGTTTGCAGTACATTCTTTACATATTTCTGCAGGAGCACGGAAGGTGCTCTTTGCTCGCTGAGGACACCACATTGGTGAAACAGGAAAACGTGCAAAAATGGCATATACTGGTATCTCTGGCAAACAGATCTGTGCATCTGACAGCTCTAATAGCCGTGAGAGAAGACAACGTACTCAAACCATGTGAATCATTTCTTTCTATTTGGCAGGGTCCTCCTTGCGCATCACTTCCCACTGCTCACTGGCACGATGTGAATGCTTGACCTGCCCACAGTTCTGTAACTGGGTGGCCATGGGGAGATGAAACACACTTGGGTTTGACATCTCGATTTCTTATTAGAACACAAGTTTCAGAGTACGTATTGAACAGACAAGCCCTGCACACGTTCTCAGGCCCTTTATGACCTTGCACAGATTTGTGCAGCAAAAAGACCAACTAGCTTTGGGTTTTTTCTCCCCCATCTCTCCTGCAGAGATTTCAGGTTACCTTAATGAGTAATGCGCAATTGTGAGAAAAACACCTCCCACAAGCTTAAAAAAAATAAATGCATCTTGGGAATCTTGTTCCTTCAAGTGAATTACACCATGCTCAGACCTCTGAATTTAACATTGAAATCTCACCACATTTTTAGGTTTTTGGGGTGTTTTGTTTTTTAACTCAAACACAAGGCACAGTGAAATATCAGGCACGTTAAAACGCACAGATTTAGAAATCAAAACAAGACACTGCAATACACACAGTTCAGTGCTGAGAAGCTGTGAGCAGCCTTGGCTGCATCAGCAATTAACCAACAAAATGCTGCACCGACACTCAGTCAGAAATCTCTACCGCCTCTGAATCAGAAGGCTCTTACACGACTGAAGGAGAAGGATGGCTGCCTGATTCTTTGCCTCTGTCTGACAGGCACCTTCCTGCTGGGGAATGCCTCTTTGACACTAACTTTTTTGTTTTTCAGGAAGTTTTAGGTTTTTCTTCCCCTTCCCCTTCTAGAGGTCATGTGGCTGTAGCTGCACAGATCCTCAGGTTTCATGGCAGGATCTGTGCCTGCTCCAGCAAAGCTTGAGTGCAGCAGTAAACAGGCTCTGCAGTCACCAAGCCAAACCAGGCATCGGAAGTCACCAGCTACTGCTAAAAAAGACACCCCACTCCCTCACACTGAGGAAAGAAGGAGCAATTATTTTTCTTTGGAACAGTGTTATTTACACCAGAGAAATTTCTTTTGTGACCTGATGCTGCCACGTTGCTAGAAGACCCTTTGAAATGTCAGATTCCTTTAGGGAGAACCTGCTCTACCTGTAGCAGTACTTTATTCCTACTAGCTAACCTTTCTTTTCTGAGAAGGGAGTAATAGAAAGCAATCAGAGAAGGTACTCACCTCTCTTTAGCGAAAAATCAGATTTACGATGATTTATGGTGCACTGAGCTAAACAAATCAAAAACTATTTTGAAGGGACTATGTCGCCTTGGATACAGCAGCTCATATCCCTTTAAAGTAAAAAAAGCTGATCTGCCACAGAAAAATCATCAAAAGCAGGTCTCAAGTTATATCTTAACTTCAAAGAGCTACACCTTTTGCAAGTGGGGATGGAGTATATGATTGCATGTACTGAGAACATTTTAATACAGATGAGATGTTCTGCGAAGCAGTTCTGAAGAGATCCACAGATTCACAGAGGGTTAGGGGTTGGAAGGGACCTCTAGAGATCATCTAGTCCAACCCCCTGCCACAGCAGGATCACCTAGAGTAGATCCAATCTACCCTGGGAGAGAAGAGGAACAAGGGGCTGGAGCTGCAGTTCAGAGCCCAGACTAACAAACTGCTAATTTTATGTGAAGTCTGTAGGGCGATGAAACATGACAGCATGGTGCGTGCACACTTCCCATTTTCACCAGTGCAACTCCTAAAGCAACAGCAAAGCAAGTCCCTGAATGACAAGTGAGGGAACACAGGAGGTTTTGGTCTTCCCATTTGTTTGGTATGTGTCAAGGATCCAGCTTGATGCTGAAGGTAGGAAGTTGAACTAGGAGCATGATCTACTCTTATAACTACTCTCATTTTGTGGCATCAGAGTAGAATCAGAGAATCACAGAACGGTTTGTGTTGGAAGGGACCTTAAAGACCATCCAGTTCCAACCCCCCTGCCATGGGCAGGGACACCCTCTACTAGACCAGGTTGCTCCAAGCCTCATCCAGCCTGGCCTTGGACACTTCCAGGGATGGGACATCCACAGCTTCTCTGGGCAACCTGTCCCAGTGCCTCACCACCCTCTCCGGGAAGAATTTTTTCCTGATGTCCAATCTAAATCTCCTCACTTTCAATTTACTCCTTTACCCCTTGTCCTGTCACTACAGGCCCTTGTAAAAAGACCCCCCGGCTTCCCTGTAGCCCCTTCCGGCACTGGAAGGCTGCAATAAGGTCTCCTCGGAGCTTTCTCTTCTACAGGCTGAACACCCCCAACTCTTTCAACCTGTCTCCATAGCCAAGGAGCTCCAGCTCTTGGAGCATCTCCGTGGCCTCCTCTGGACTCACTCCAGTACTTGGAATTCAGGCTAGCAATACTTTTGTCAAATGCTAAATATTCTTATATTGCCCATGGGAAAACTCATGTAGAGAGCTATTACACAGACACAGGCAAGAAACCCACAACAAAACTGGAAACAGAAAGCAAGGCTTTAACTGAGACTGTTTATGACTTACTTTGCAGAGAATACTTTGTACTGGGTATAACTGGCAGGGTTTTGGTAGCAGGGGGCTACAGGGGTGACTTGTTGTGTCAGGAAGCCATTAACTGCCCAGTACCAGACACTGCTACTTTCAGTTGTCCCTGAAACTGCTGCAAATAACCCACCATGTGCCAAAACTTCAGGAAGTCAGAGAAGCACACGGTGTAAATGCCCACAGATATTTAAGAAAACAGCACCCACTAAGAGGAGAAGACACACGGCTGGTGGCACTGTTGGGGATGTGGCTGGAGATGTACCCTTGGAAGGGAGTGCCCTGTGCCACAGCAGGCACACCCCTGAAGGGACTGTGGGTCATGGGCCACCCACATCAGAGCAGGGACACCACAGATGGACTGTGTCCCATGGAAAACCCATGATGGAGTGGAGGAAAACAAGTAAGAAGCAAGAAGAAGCACACAACCCCCTGGTCTCCTGCACCGCCCTTTGCCTCACCAAAGGGATTAGGAGTAGCTGAGTGTACCATGTAGCAAGACCAAGGTGAGTGTAGACCCTGAATCAGGGAAGAGAAGATTTTTACTGACTTAGAGCCTGGGGAAGAAAGGTGTTTCTTCACCAAGTGTTTTGTTTAATTTTTTCCTCAATACCCTGATCTGTGATCAAAAGCAATAAAGTAGAATTCCCCAAACCACAACTGTTTTGCTCATGATGTGCTTATAAAGTACTTTGGCATATTTCTTAAGTTCTACATACTATGAAATCCGATGTTAGAGAAAATGGATCACAGGAAGGGAGTAGAGGGGCATTACTTGCCTTAGCTGGACTGTCATTTGAACAGTAAGTTATGGTGCTGAGGCAGGTGCATTAAGATTCTCACTAAAAAGCACGTTTAGATGAAGTGTGTAAAGCACCCTATACAAGAAATCACGTACAGAGGGTGAGGGTGGGATGGGGGCAGTGGGCACCACTCCACTAGACAGTTTTGGCCATGGGAAGAGGCTCAGAAGTGAATTAAGGTGAACTACTGCCAGTGGAAAATAAGCTGGTTACATAGGGAGCCAGCACAAAGCAGATGCCACATCTTAAAATTCAAACCTCAGTGTATTTCCTGACAGCCTCCCGATGGAGGCGAGGTTTAAAGGTCTTCCGAGAGCTCTGAGAGTGCAGACTGCCTTGTCTGCCTGCTGGCCGCAGGAAAGGGAAGATATGCTTTACGACCTCTTCTTTTGCCCGAAATTAACCAATTGGACACGCGTTTTTTTCCTCAGGACTACCTGCAGAGTCAGTGGCTGTGCCAGTTTTCCGTTTTGTCCCCACATAAAACAAGTCTTCAAAACACTTGGTGATCTGTCAAATTAACATAATGATGGGGATGGGGGAAAGATATGCAGAATTTTAAACTACAGCCCCCTCTTTGACTGCAGAAAGGACAAGTTATGCAACTCCCGAATGGGAGGGGGAACCCTATGTGATTAATTTGATTTTATAACCGCTGCACTGAATAGCAAAAGACTGATAAAATCTATTTTAAACAAAGAACATAAGTCCTGCAGACTAATATTAACTATTCATCTACTGCCTGCTTCCCCAATTATTCTCCCTTCTTGAAGTTATGTTGATAAATCAGTTGTCTTCCTGTTTATTAAACCACGTGGCAGTCTGTTTATTTAATCAGCTCTTGGCCCATTTTCTAATTAAGGGAGATAATGTGGGCTCATTTCCTGCCATGGTGAATCTGGCAGGGCACACGTTGTCCTCAACTACACATTAAAATTCAAGATTATTTGCAATGTCTGCTTTTGTTTGGCAACTCCTTCCCTTCTCTCTGCCCAGCTGGAGACAACCATATTTTTTGTCTGCATTTCCACACTGCTGACACCAACCCAAGTCAAGGACAGGAAGATGGAAGCAGGTGGAGCTTTGTCAGTTTGCTGACATGGTGCCTTCCCACTGCAGGTGAAACGATTTTCTGGGAGAACCTGCATCCCAGCAAAGTTAATAATGCTGCATCACATGATGATCCTAAAGATATTTTTGTGAAGGGAGGGAATGCTGGAATGCAAGGGGAAAGCACACACCAGTTGGAGCACATTCCTAGCTTACTCTGAGGCTGGATGTGGGCCACCTCCTGCGCCACTCTCGCCCCAGTCCTTCATCTGTCTGCTTAGTGCACGAATACTGCTGACCACCAACTGCAGCATTAAATAATTTTTGTGCTCTCTGTATTCCAAACCAATCAAGGATCTTGTAATGGCCTTAAGAACACTTCTCTTCCTACCTGTGAGATATCCGGCCTTGTATCTTGCAGGTGACACATACCCAGCATTTAATGGCTACAGCTAACCTAGGACTGGGAGTCTGCCAGGGAAGTTCCCTTTTGCAGGGCCTCTTTCTATCCCTTAGGGCACACTCAGATGGCATATTGAGTTCTCTTATCTAGAAAGAAACCATAGATACATTGCAACTTATCAATATAACTTGCCCAAGTACAAGGACAGGCTGGGCAGAGAATGGATTGAGAGCAGCCCTGAGGAGAAGGACTTGGGGTGCTGGTGGATGAAAAGCTGGACATGAGCCGGCCGTGTGCGCTGGCAGCCCAGAAAGCCAACCGTATCCTGGGCTGTATCCAGAGCAGCGTGGTCAGCAGGGCAAGGGAGGGGATTCTCCCCCTCTACTCAGCTCTTGTGAGACCCCACCTAGAGTACTGTGTTCAGCTCTGAAGCTCCCAACATCAGAAGGATATTGACCAGTTGGAGCAAGTCCAGAGGAGGCCATGGAGATGCTCCGAGGGCTGAAGCCCCTCTGCTATGGGGACAGGCTGGGAGAGTTGGGCTTGTTCAGTCTGGGCAAGAGAAGGCTCCGGGAAGACCTTATAGCACCTTCCAGTACCTGAAGGGGCTACAAGGAAGCTGTGGGGGGTATTTTCTACAAGGGCCAGTAGTGACATGACAAGGGGTAACGGGTTTAAATAGAAAGCGGGGAGATTTAGACTGGATATCAGGAAGAAGTTCTTCCTGGAGAGGGTGGGGAGGCGCTGGGACAGGTTGCCCAGAGACGCTGTGGATGCCCCATCCCTGGAAGTGTTCAAGGCCAGGCTGGATGAGGCTTGGAGCAACCTGGTCTAGTGGAGGGTGTCCCTGCCCATGGCTGGGGGGTTGGAACTGGATGGTCTTTAAGGTCACTTCCAACCCAAACCATTCTATGATTAATATGTGCCATATGCAGTGTCTTTCAGTGGGCCTTGTGAACTGCTGAAAACATGACCATCCATTTTGTCTCACTTTACAGGCTCTCCTTCCATCCACATAAGCATATACACGTACCTCCCCTGCAACAGCTCCAATTCCTACAGAAATGCAGGAAAACACCACTTGGCCACACTTTCAGGAGTGTTTCACACCAACTGTGTTATACACCTCCTTGTAATGTGCCTGTATGTGAACAACTGAAAGCTTGACGTGGTCCTGGACAGCTCTCTCTAGGTGACGTTGCTTTGAGGAGGGATTTGGACTACATGATATCCATAGGTGCCAGCCAACCTCAGCCATGCTATGATTCTGTGGAAAAAAATAAATCCCAGTGCTTCTAGCACTTCATCAATAAGCTGTAGGACACAGTATATTCCAAACTCTGTCCCATGGAGAAAAGTTGCCCTGCTCTCCCTTGAAGTTGGTTAAATGCCTACAGTGAGGGTTTGTGCATAAACAGTGTTCTGAATTGCGCATTACTTTTCCTTCCCTGCTTACACTCATTTTATTTGCATTTGCAAGGAAAAGCAAAAGCGTTTCAATTTCTGCAGCCTTACTTTTGGAAACAATTAATTTAATTTTGATCTATTTCAGCCCAAAAGGCAACATCTGGTTTTGTTACACCGCTAATTGTCTGAACCTCGTCTTACCTCATCTGTCTCACTTAGATCCAGAGCACACTCTCGATCTAACACACTCAATACCTTCACAAACACCTACTTAAATATTAAAAAAAAAATCACCTTTACATAGATCACTGTTCCCTTCACATGCATCCAAGTGACTGCTATGAGTACCATGCTGTTACTGATCAATGGAAAAGGACAATGAAATTCTATATTAAATATATTGTACAGGAAGAAGCAGAAGACGAATGAACTTCTGTTTTCAAACGGCAGTATTTTCCACCTTGTGTTTTTCCCTACAAATTACATAGCACTTTTCCTACCGAGCCCACTGAGCATCTCACAGATACTGCAGCAGATGGAATGGGTCTATGGACAGAGGAAAGAGTTCATCCCTTTAAATGGCCTACGTTCACCCATGGACCTTATTCCCAGAGGAAACCCACTGCCACAAGTGTGGGAAAAGCTCAGTGAACTGAGGAGGAAGATTTCCTAGTGCTTTCCCCAGATCCCACACTTACCAAAGGCTCTAGTTCTTTGCGGTCTATGAGGTTGAGCTCCGTCACAAAGTAATAAAAATGCTTGTAGCAGGTATTGACGTGGGCCTCAGCCCCCATAAGGATGATGCGGTCAAAGTGATGGATGTAGACATGAACGAACACCCGGAAAAGCCGGCAGAGTATCTTCTTGCAGATCTGGAGGAAGTTCTTCGGAAAGGGAACACCTGTGAATAAAGAAGGCAGGGTTGTCATAACCATCCTGTTATCCTCCAGACAACAGCTTTGGAGCAAAGCGTGAGTTGGTAACTGCAAAGCAGGTGATGGGTTCCTGGGCCCCCTTTCCAAGCCAGAACATCACTTAATGCGTACATTTGTCTGACCGTAGCACCAAAGACAACCAAATACTTAAGCAGCATTAGTAGGTCAAGACTGATAGGTACTGGTCCTTCTTCCCTGAATCATTTAATGGAGGAACAAGCAGTACTGTATTGTTCAGAAATGTGATTTTCACTGCAGTGCACACTGTCCCGTTAACATCAATGCCTTTACATCCTGAGGCGGCTGCTCCCCATACTGACCCATACAGAGCTCTTCCTGGAAGTGAGATAGAAGTGTTCTGCTTCTATGGTTGTTCCTCAGACACAGTGACTTTACTGCCAACCTCAAAACTCTACTGCCACTTTGCTTTGTTCCACATCCTCCTGTTTTTTTCAGTTACAGATCATGTTTTTGTCAGATCTGAACTACATAACCGCAGTTTTGTGTCTTTCAAAAAAACTCAAGCAAACCTCACAGCTAGCCAGTCCCATACTCCCTAAAACCCAGCTCATGCTCTCAACAAGAAAAACATCTATTATTTGCAGAAAGAAGATGGAGATATTAAATGAACGCTGTTGCAAGATTTCTAGTTGTCAAATACTGGTCAGCACTCAGAAAAGTGGTGAATTAACAAACAAATTGCCCAGTTTCACTGAGGGAGATGTGAAGACGTAGAGTGAGAATTTCGATACTGAAAAAGAGAGTTTTGGTTACAGATTACATAAATTATCAACTGTGGCTGTAACCTGTGTGGGTCACATCAACAGAAACACGCGTCTCGTTTTGGACTCTGGCCAAGAACGTACCAGGGTCCTGCTCAGTGTATCCCTGAGCTGCCCCTACCTTTGCCATCGCTGAGGTGCAGATAATGTGGGAAAGTGCCTTGGGTTTTTTTGGCCTGTACTGGGTTCATTGGAGGCAAATCCTTTTGGTATAATTTCAAGCAGCTTCAGGGGTGCAGTGCAGCCCTTCTTAGTCCTGGTGTATGAACCGGAGACCAGAGGAAGAGCCGCATCTATCAACGCACAGCTACTTTATCTCCCTAAGAAATGCTTGCTGTTGGTTGTCACATCCCTCCATCTCCATGCTACAGCTAATATCAAAGGTCAGAGAGGAGGAAGACTAACTGCTCAAGCCATGAACAGAGACATTGCTAAGCTACGGAAATCATAATACGTACAGATGTCTTGGCAATATTTGAATCAAAACTCCATGCAATTAGCCAAACACCTGCTCTATAACAAAAGTTTGTTGTTATTTCCATGGGCAAAATAAATACAATCTATCAAAAAACATAACAGGAACCCCAGGTAGTTGCTTATTACCAGGGGGATCACATTTCAGACATCAAAACGTGGCTAAATTCAGAAATTATTGCAGCAGCAGCCTGCTTTACATTATTGTAAAAGATACCCAAACCAGAATTTTAAAAATACAGGATAATGTTAAGTCTTAAAATAGGGGGAAGGGGAATAGCTGGCACTTATCACCACAAGGTGGTTCACTGAAGTGAGATGAATGTTGCCCTCAATGTAAAAAGGACATAGACTGGTTGGAGCAAGTCCAGGGGAGGCCATGAGATACTCCGAGGGCTGGAGCACCTCTGCTATGGGGACAGGCTGGGAGAGTTGGGCTTGTTCAGCCTGGGCAAGAGAAGGCTCCGGGGAGACCTTAGAGCATCTTCCAGTGCCTGAAGGGGCTACAAGGAAGCTGGGGGGAGCTTTTTACAAGGGCTGGTAGTGACAGGACAAGGGGTAATGGAGATAAATTGAAAGTCGGGAAATTGAGATTGGACATCAGGAAGAAATTCTTCGTGGAGAGGGTGGGGAGGCACTGGGACAGGTTGCCCAGAGAAGCTGTGGATGCCCCATCCCTGGAAGTGTTCAAGGCCAGGCTGGATGAGGCTTGGAGCAACCTGGTCTAGTGAAGTGTGTCCCTGCCCATGGCAGGGGGTTGGAACTGGATGATCTCTAAGGTCCCTTCCAACCCAAACCATTCTGTGATTCTGTGAATTCTTGGAGGCACAATATTTTCTGATCCAGAACAGGCATGTCCCAAGATGGAGAATAATTAGTTTCATCTTCTGCGGGCTGACATATGATTGTTACTGAAGAATGTTACTGGAATGCAGAAACTCATACTTCTGTATTAACTTCTGTATTAACTGACTAAAACAAGCTGAATCAACCCAGCTGACAAATCCGTTAACTCCTCTGCAGCCCATGTTTCCACTTCACAGCTACAGGCTGTAAGTGTAAAGGCCGCAAAGCACTGTTTCTGCGAGCGAGGACCTCCACCTGACAGCTTTTGTGAGGTAGTCAGTCTGAGGACATGTAAATAACACACAGAAAAAAAGAGCTGGTGCAGAGCAGCCCAGAGTGCATAACAAACTTTCAGTGTTCCCCCCTGCTCCTGACGTGCATTAAGTGTTCAGACAGGCTGTGCAGTTTCATTTGCTGCTGTGGTCGCAGCACTGTTTTAAACATGCACTGTGCTGCTCTTTGTGTTCAGAATTAGAAAAAAGGATGGCAGAAATGCAGTCTCAAAAACAAACAACAATCTAATACAACAGAACAGATTCTGATCTCAGTTGCAGCAGAATGAATCCAAAGTAATGCCATCAAAATTTAAAAAATCAGAGTGAAATGAGTCTAGATTTATATTCTGAGGTCAGGATTTGGCCTAATGTTTTGTTCCCACTGCAACTGCTATAGTTATAAATAAATCAACCAGAGAACATATTCATTACGAGTGGCTCTTGGGAATGGACTAGCTTAGATTTAGATCCTTGACTCATTAAGGAGACTGTTCTCTGTCCTTCAGCTCAGCCACAGCGGCCTTTGCCTTCTCCCCTCCAAACCCTCATGTAACATGGTCTCCAGGTTTAATAATTCCTTTCTTGGAACTCTGTGGTTAAAAAAGGAGAGGAAAAGAAAGCCAGTGAAAAACAAACCCACCAAAAGTTTAAGTATTCATTTAAACTTTGTATTCTTTTTAACAGCAAAAAAGAAATTTCCAAGAAGAAATATGACTGTCTTACCATCTGCAAGGTGATACTGGAAAGAGATGGAATGCAAACCCACCAAACCAGATTGCTGAGTTATGGTTATTAAATGGCAAAGAAATACAAGGATGATGCTGACATTTTTGAGCTACTTGCTGGAAGAAAAAGTATTTCTGGATGAGTGAAGTGGCAGCCTTGATTCACCTGCAGGCTGACTCTCAGTGCTGCTGTATAAGACAGTAACAGAAGGGTCCTTTTGGCTACCCCAGTGTTCATAACCCCAGAGCTCCCCACCGTGTCCCAACAGCGTGCAAGCAGCTTTCCAACTCTTTCCAACTCTTTTTCCAAGTCACACAGTGGAAGCTGCTTTAACTGAGGATTATATATGCAACTGGGAAACAATACACTGGGGGGATATACAGGCATGGTATAACCAGTAACAGACACTGCCATCATGACCAAACCCACAGCTCTCCGGAGCGTGCGCTGTGTGCACCAGTGCCGTACCAACAGACGGCCTGCTCCTGCAGAGAAGCTGCTCCCATACACCCTGGCACCACGAAAAATCACGTCTCCCCTGGGCTCTAACCTCCCCATACTTCCTCAACCTTCTGTTGACTTGCTAGAGAAGTCTACTCTGAACATACAGCGCAGAGCTAACAAAGTGAGCGATGCAATTGATCTGCTGTCTTATTTCTTCGAGTATTTCACATCCACGACAACTGCAGAGAGAGTCATGGCCCTCCTCTCGTGATGCTCACTCCCCAAAAGCAGTATTACAGCTGCTATCTGCTTAAAAGGCTGGTCTCAATAACATGGAAGTACGCTGACCATCTTGTGCAGTGATTACCAGGATGTTAATGGTCTGTTGGTTGAAAACACAGATGTTTTAATGCCATGATGAAGATCCTCATTTAAACCCTGCTGATAAAAAACACGTTCTTTGTATGATGCAAAAAAATGGTGGGATAAGATAGAGACTCTAAAAGTTGAAGTTAAATAAGGTGGGGATAAAGGAGGGTAACTAAAGGCCTGAGATGAACATGATGGGCAAAAACTGTCTCATTTGACATACAACAGCCTTGAATCTTCTTACTTCAATATGCACCACATATTGAAGTAGGTCCATCACACAGGTTGGAGAGGAAACAGAAGATATGCCATGATATAGTTTGTCTCTGTTGCCTGATTCATTACCTCTGGGCAGAGTGAGGAGGTGTGTGGTCCCAGGAAGTCAATGCTGAGGGACCAGAGGGAACAACCCAAACTTTTTGCCTGTGATGTTACATGTGGTTCTCGACTGGCTCACACCCCTGCCTGTAACACGCAATGAAAATGAGCCCAGTTAAATCTCCCGTGATGCCAGACACATGAGAATTTTTGACCTTCTGTATTTGTGTGAAGCCATGCTTTACTCAAGGGAAGCTGGTAAGCCCTTTGGCGATTGTGCACAGAAATCTTGCTGCACATTTGAAAATCCTTTTGCAGGCCAACATTGTAGTTCTTTCTTTTTTAAAAATACACATGTGGGAAAAATAACAGACTCCCTTCTCCACTGGCAAAAGGACTGACACTATGCTACTGCAAACAGAGCTTAAAAACGTTCCCTACCTGGCAAAGTAAGAAATTTTTTCTAGTTTTATAATCAGGAGCAAGAAAACAGTATTAACAGAAACTGACAATTTGGAGAAGGCACCTGAACCAAAACTTTCCTCTTCCCTTCATGTTTTCCTTCTTCTAGCCCTGCCCCAAGTACAAAAATTTGCGAAAGATGCCCTCATTTATTGCTGAAAGCTTTGCTGCAAAAACACCTATTCTAATCCAAGCAGATGTTTAATGTTATCTCAGTGTGTTAGTCAAGGAAGCGTCTGCCTCAAGGGCCAATGAAAACAATTTCAGTTTTGCTGGACTTTGTTCCTCACATAAATAAGCAGACAGCTGCAAAATATCAGGGATAAAGTAGACTACCATGTACCTACATCCTCCTGATACTGCCCTCCTTTCTTCTCTCATATCAGAGAGCAGGAGACAGGAAAACACTCTCAAGAATACACCGTTTTCTAAGCAAAATGGTGTCCTTTTTCTCTTTTTAAGCAGGACTGCTTCTAACAGTGTTACTCTTGCATGAATAAATCAGCAGGCAGGCCCACTGTCAGATCTTAAACAAAGGTACTCACATGCTGTCCTGGAGAGAACTTTAAAGGGAACCGGTTACAGATCAGAAAATGGTTTGAGGGTTTGCACTACCTGAAACCCCACAACAGCTCTCCCTGCTGCTGTATATCAAGAAATGGGTGATGGCATGAAATTTTGCCATTTCATTAACAACTTCATCAAGCAGAAGTGTCTTATAATGCAGATACTGTGACATGCCTAAGTGTATGCAAAGCAGCTGAATTGACACTCCCTGAAATCAGAGGACAGAGCGACCCGAATCCTTGCACTGCCTAAGACAGATCCCTTGCATTTTAAGCAAATATATGATGTTGGTTCTGACTACAATCTGGCCTCCTCCCTGCTACTTATTACTTCTGCTGCTGCAGAGGAAGAGAAACACTTCAGTGTCAGCAGCAGAACACTCTTGCTGCCTCTACCAAGCAAGGCTAGCTTTACCCCAGCCAATAATCAGGCTGATGCATCCATTACAATAGATCTGTAGGTCTTCAAGGCAAGGAGAGCATTGAAGGCCATAAAAAGCTGCAGCGTCATGATTGTGTGACAGTGTAGCTCATCAAACAAAATTGTCTGTGCTGGAAGATCCATCTTTACCATAGCAACAAAATGAGATTTGTTGGACCGTTGCATTTGAGCAACTTTATATGGCATGAATATATGCATAGTCTAAAACAGGCTTGGAGATCCATCAGAATGATGTAGAGCTCTCCCTGCCTCAGCAGATATTATAGTACAGGTGAACAAAATGCAGTCCCTTTTGGGACAGAAAATATAGCAGCGATTTGGCAGCATAAGAATTTAGGATAGGAAAAGGGATTTTATTAACCTGAAGAGTGAAAGTAAGGGAAAAAGTATGTACTGACACTGGAGCCTGGCCAAGATATCGATGGAAAAACTCTCCTTCGCTCCTGGAAGAGTTTTGTTAATCGCTTTGTTCTTACAATACTTACCATGGCTGGACAATTTCTGGGTAATGACAAGGTTTCAGCTTTCCGTGCCTAGTGGACCATTGGCCAGCCAGGCTTTTACTTTTGTTACTAACTTGTGACATTTTCAGCAAACAAACACTCTGGCTTCCCATTATTTTAATAGGGACGCTGGGAGAAATGTGCTGTTGCAAGGGCCCCTCTCTGGGTTACAGCAGACGCAGCAATATGAAACGTTATCAGGAGCAGCAAGCAGCATGGTCTTGGAGATGCACTCAGAATCAGCCAGCCTCCTGTCCGCAGGGCACAGGTGTTCCAGCAGTTAACTGAGAAACAGAGGCCGTGCATCTGCCAAAACTCATGACACTAGCAAGTACCTGCAGTTCAAAGGTGAATGTCACAAAAGAAGCGTTCATTCTTTCAGTGATTACTGTGCTAAATTCCTTTACAATGGGCCATTCGAAGGAACATTCAGGCAGTTCGAACACCTCAGACCACAGCCCTTGTGTCTCCCAGTGCAAGGCACTCCCTGGCCCGTTGGTATCTGTGCTGACTTGGGAATCTCGTATGTGCATGAGAACACCCCCAGTGCACAGCCACCGTTCCTAGCAGAGGCAATTTACAAGTTCTAAAAGAATTATTTTTCTCTGCATTAAAATGTAGCTCTTTCCTCAGACAGGGAAAGGCAATTATAAAGCACCGCACAAGGGAAGTTCAGTGGAAGATTGGAAGTTAGGCTCCAGAAAACTAAGAACAAAAAAAGCCAAGGCCAGAATCCTGGTCCCTGTCCTTGCTTGAGTTAATCCTGATTTATAACAGTGCAGCCTACAAATAAAGTCCTGTGTCCCGGGAGACAATCCTGGAGACTGAAACACAAGAGCCAGTTGAGGCTTTTAAATCTGCTTTTACATACTTAACTCTTTTTGCTTTTATAACATAGGATCTGGGAGTTACACAACAGATGCTTTTCACTGTTCCCTTTTTATAACCCTTAAAGGGTTGTAAAACTGAATGAACCCATCAGCTGAAGAAGAACGAGCCAAGCAACCCCCACCAGAACACTTAGGCACTCTCAAACGTCAGAGAGCTAAGCCAGATTCACCCTTCAGATGTCTGTCTGTACCTGTAACCGGAGGTACTCTGCCTTCAGCTGCTGCCAGTCCATGCCCTCGCTCGATGGAGGACTTCCCCAGACACCCAAAGTCTTGCTTCCCCTGTTTTCTCAGAACGGCCTTACTGGAAGGTCAGTCCCTCTCCCCCATGTAGACACTGATGCTCAAACACTGAACAGGGTATACACATCTCCTCTGAGGACCGAACACTGAACACATGCCACGTACGTGCTGGTCGCAGTATGCAAGGCAGCGGTGACGTTTCAGAGCACAGTCAGAGAAGGTAGTGTTGTCTTTTATGTATAACTCAGGTTTTTTGGGAAGTAAGTTTATCAACAGAAAACTGATAAATCTGGGCAGCTGCACTCCTCGTGCCATCTTGACGCCACTGAGCTGAAAGGGAAAGAAGACTGGCAATGTCAGAAGGCAGCAGAAGACACAGCGTGACTCTATCCCAGCGTCTGGCTTCTGCAAGTGCTCCTGCATTGTGCAGTAACAAATTAATCTCATAAAAAGAAACCCATTTTAAATCATTCTGCTCACAGATGACAACATTTTCCAAGAGATTTCAGGTTATGTCAGCAAGCACACACACAACACCCACACATGCGAAGATACCCACACACACTCCGCAAAGCCTGTGTAAAAGCTGTCATTGACTGGCAGGTTTTGGATCCACTGTAATTCCAAAACAGAAACAAAAGTCATGCAAAGAAGACGTGAATATTTTGACTGAATCTGTCCTTACAGGACTACCTTTACTATTAAAATGTAAGCTTTATGGTTGGATTTACAAGGCACTCAAAACCCAACGCTGCCCATGCAAAGGAGCCACTGTCATTTAAACAGATGCTTCCAATATGTCATGATAAGGTCTGTCTCTTCAGATGCCTAGGGCTCCATCTGGTATCTGGAAAGCAAAAGCATCTTCACCACTAATTTCATTGAAAATGAGTCTGGACAATCAATAAGCAAGAGTATCCTCCTTTTAAAGCATCATGAAGCTAAGCAGCATAATTTTATCTTAATGTCACTAGCAAAGGACAATTAGAGAATCAGTGTCAGAAGTTGCATTAACTTCACCTTAACCAAATACTTTTGCAAGATTCATGTGCTAATAAAAATTTTGAATGAAAGTAAGTCAATAAAAATCAAATGCACTACAGGACCAAAAGTTTTCAAAGAGAACAAATGAAAGGAATATTTTAAAACATAACTAGCCAAAACTAAGTTGATTTGCGCTATTATCAAATTCAGCTGGGAAAGGGAGGCGCTCTGCTTTCAATAGGGTAAAATTTTCTCTTTAACAGATCTTTTACAAGGTTAATACGCTCTTAATCCTTCCCTAATTCAGCATCCATCACACAATTCCTACTCACCAACACCTGGAATATCAAAGACTTTTGACAGCCTTGAAGACTATCTTTATGAGAACCAGCTCAGGCCCCACTAGTCGTGGGCAACACCAACTTACTGACAGACCTTTTAATTATTATATAAAGAACATTTCTACACTGCAGCAGTTTCAGCTCCATGAACCCTTCTTTGGGTCTTGAAAACTGTCTGCAAACCTTTGCTGCTATTCCATTTAATGCCTTCTGAATGTCACAGAACTGAAAGAAAAATAAGGCTAAGATTATTTTAGCTTAATTTCTTTTTTCTAGAAGCTAGTTCTGCAGGAGTTACATTTATTTCATTTACAAGAAGAAGAAAACACTCATTAGTCCTTAATTTTCATAAATTAAATGCAAGCACAGAATCATAAAATGTTTCTTTAGGGTGCCTGTTTTCCATACAAATGAATAAAATACTTCTTAAGTATTCCAGAAAAACAGTATACACCCTCCTCCACTGCTCGGATGCAGAATGGATGCCTCCTACACTTCTGCCTTTCCTTTCACCTTACACCCGAAACTGAAATACTCTTCAGACCCCCACACTGTTCTGCATTATGCAGGGACAATTTAACGGCAGGTGGGATTTACAGGGATTTTTGTTGTTTTTTTGGCACAGCTTTAGAAACCTACAGTGAAACTAAGTGCACTTACACTAGCAAGGGTGATTACTCCACTTCAGTGACAGGGCTAAACATACACGTTTTAGCCTCTTGCTGAAGAGACTGATTTAGCCGTGTGTTTAACATTAATCATTTGAGGAGCAAACATTCATTTATCTTCATGTTTAATGTCAATAAGTTTTTATCTATAGTTTACATGATCTCTGCCACTGCTCATATGGTAATGAGCATCAATCACCTTTTACATTTATGGGCATGTGTATGGTCACCCTGTAACTAACACAGCCTAAAAGCTAAGAGGTTGAAGGGCAGATAAAACTTGTGTGTAAAACCCGACAGAGAGTTGGCAGCTTTATGTATCCAGACACTTACAATTTCCTGTTGGTAAAGCAGGACGATGGGTCAATGTAGTCTTGGCTGAGCTGTTATCCTTAAGCATCCTTAAGGATAGCTAGCTGCCACCTCTTCTGTGCCTGCAGGCTTTGAGTCTGTGCGTTTAGGCTCTGAGCACCAATGAGCTGTGTAAGGTGCAGAGCACCTACATCTCAGACTAACTACCAGCAGTATTACTACTGCTACTCCACACCTGGAGCAAAGTCAGCTGTGCATTACCAAAAAATGGACTACCAAGAACTGGATGGGGTGCTTCCAGCCATGACAGACCCATTCCTCTGATAGGTGGCTGCTGGCAGAGTTCTGACAGGGCAGCATGCTGCCAGGCACGGACAGGCTTTCCAAAGGGTTTCACTTTTGTATTTTGATGAGTATCTGCAGGTGCTGGGATCAAGTTGGCTTCAGTAAGAAACAGTGTGAATGAATCACAGCACAACAGGTTTCTTATTTCCTCCTGCTTACTCACAAGAGATCTGTTTATATTTGTGATTTCTAAAATCCTGAGGACGGTGTCAATACTGGTTTCTTAAATGCTCGTTTCACCCTCAGGATTTCCAGTTCAGTCTGTCTTAAACATGAGATCTTTGTGACGGTGCAGAAGGCCAGACTGCCACCTTAGCCGCTAGTGATGTTCCAGGAAGACGAATGCTACGGAAATAATGCCTAATGGGGTGCAATTTGTTACCCGTATAGCGGAGAACTCCACCTGTGATAGAAGACACAGAGAGGCTCTAGACTTCACATGCTCAAGGCACTGTGCCTTTTTCTTTCCTCCTACCTCAGAAACAGACACAGCAGCAGTTGTGACTCTGCTGACAGCAACAGCTCAACACGGCCATGGAAGAGGAACTGTTCAAAGAACAATGGCGATAAACTCATACGTTTTCACGGCAAGGAGTTCGCCACTAATAACTCTATTGAAATGCAGTTGATACTCTGCAAAGACTTGATTTTCTCTGCTTGGATCAGATAGTTCTGTCAGGACAAGAGCCAGACACTGAGCGAAACATGTAATTCTTAACTGGCATAGTATGCACTGTTGGTGCACTGCAAGACACTACTGCACGGGGGGGAAGCACGGGAAGGGATCCAGCGATGTGTTGTTGCATGTCCACATTTTCAATACAGTGCCATAACCTGCAAATACACATGGGTTTGCTGAACCTCAGCGATTTCTACAAACACTAACTAAACAACTGTTAACTTAGACAACAGAGTCTTCAGGGAAGCGGCTATTTTGTGCCTGCCCTGACATCCAGCAGGTTCATCTGTTACAGTTAAGAATTGACGCATGGCTCTGAGGAGAAGAGAAAGCATGAGGGGGATCATATGGATGGTCGGATCGAGTGCACCCTCAGCAACTTTGCTGACAACACCGAGCTGTGTTGTGTGGTGCCACTCTGTGAGGAAGGGATGCCATCCAGAGGGACGTGGACAGGCTGGAGAGGTGGGACCATGCCAACCTCATGGAGTTCAACAAGGCCAAGTGCAAGATCCTGCACCTGGGTCAGGGCAATCCCAGCACAAGTACAGACTGGGCAGAGAATGGCTGGAGGGCAGCCCTAAGGAGAAGGACTTGGGGGTACTGGTGGATGAAAAGCTGGACATGAGCCAGCAGTGTGTGCTGGTAGCCAAGAAAGCCAACCGGATCCTGGGCTGGATCCAGAGCAGCGTGGTCAGCAGGGTGAGAGAGGGGATTCTCCCCCTCTGCTCTGCTCTCGTCAGACCCCCACTGCAGTTCTGCATCCAGCTGTGGAGCCCCCCACATCAGAAGGATATTGACCAGTTGGAATGAGTCCAGAAGAGGCCATGGAGATGGTCAGAGGGCTGGAGCCCCTCTGCTATGGGGACAGGCTGGGAGAGTTGGGCTTGTTCAGCCTGGAGAAGAGAAGGCTTGGGGGAGACCTTATAGCACCTTCTAGTGCTTGGGGTGAGGGCTACAAGAAAGCTGTGGAGGACTTTTTACAAGGGCCTGTGGTGGCAGGACAAGGGGTAATGGGTTTAAATTGAAAGCAGGTAGATTTAGATTAGATATCAGGAAGAAATTCTTCCCGGAGAGGGTGGTGAGGCACTGGGACAGGTTGCCCAGAGAAGCTGTGGGTGCCCCATCCCTGGAAGTGTCCAAGGCCAGGCTGGATGAGGCTTGGAGCAACCTGGGCTAGTGGAGGGTGTCCCTGCCCCTGGCAGGGGGGTTGGAACTGGATGGTCTTTAAGGTCCCTTCCAACACAAACCATTCTGTGATCCTGTGATCTGCAGCCTACTGCTCAGAGTCAGCATGGATCCGTGATGGAAAATACAGTGACATTCAAAGAAAAATGATTACAGACTGTGTTCAAAAAGCTCCTGCAACAAACATGCTGTATTGAGGGCAGAAAAACTAGACACAAGTGGTACGAAGAAAGAGATGGCTGTTATACTCCATTTAGCCATAACAGACTGATACTACAGTGTAGTGTTGTTCAATACACAAGGCACAGAACTACGAATACTAATTTCAGCATCAAGTCCCATTTTCTGTTTATATCATGGTTAGAACTCCACTCATAGTGTCCCAGAAATGTCACCTTTTGTATTAACAAAAAATTGAGTAAATACGAAAAAATGTTCAACAGCAGCACTGTATCCATATGGACGGTGCACTATTACACATTCTAGTAGACTTCCTAGATTTCTAATTGTGGAAACCGATTTAGGTTTATCTTGAACCCAATGGATACAATTGCATTGCTCTCCACAGACTTTGTCATTCTTAGTCTTTATTTGTCCCCTGCATGCATCACCTTGATTAGTCTTCTACTCCTGCTCCTCATTCAGAGCACTTTTTCAGCGGGACTGTTCCCATGACAGTGTGCTTACCAGTCTTGGGGCTTGGTCAGCATATTCCAAACATTGAGAAGGCCACAAGACACTCAAAAATGACTGTCACCATGCCCAGACCAATCCAAGGGCTTAGGAGATCATGCCGCCTGCGGAAGTATGGAGAACTCTTATGGCACCATCTTGTGGAACACCACAAGTGTTCCTACAAGGACATTTTTTCTTGCTGGATTTTAGCTCCTGGAATCATTTAGCTATGTGAAAAATTGAGCTGATTTTATATACATGTATACACAAAATCTTTTCATATATATTCTAAAATTAAATGCAAGTTTTGAGCCTTCTTGATTCTGCAGAAAAAAAGTTTGAAACTTGAACACTAAAGACAGAATCCAGAAGACTGAACAAAATAAATGAATTTAAAAATCCGCTCTTGTCCAGTTATTAAGACAGACTGAAGGTTCAGTCTAAAGGTGCCCTTAAAATCGTGTTTAAGTTTGCATACAAGATGACTGAAGAGCACATCACAGCGACCCCGCTGGGTGTTCATTCATTCAAAATTTGCTATGGATAGTCCTTTGCACCAAACTTTGCTACAGTTTTAGAGTTCCTCCAGACCATCGCTGAGTCACAGTAAGTCCCAGCAGAAGTGTTACCACTACTTCAGAGAGTACCACTTAACAGCCAGGAAAATGGAAGAACACGTATATGTGTGTGTGTGTATAAAAGAATGCTCTCCGTGAGTATAGATCATGAATCGGTATGTACAGACTGTAATACTTTCACTTCCTTCCTGGCAGCAAACTTCAGGTTTGAATAAAGGCTGCAGCAATCCCTGAGTCTCAGATGTTTGGGGCACCCTGCCAATTCAAAGAATCTGTTTACAGCACAGATGTTTTCAGGATGCACTACTAAGCACTAAGAGCAGCTGCATTATCTCTGCTGAACTTTCTGGTGCAAAAAAGAGAACATGCAGCAGCTCTGGCAATACTAGAGAGAAACCCAAGTGCAAAATACACAGCTTCGTTAGTCAGCATTCAGATCAACCTTCAGTTCCATTTACCTTAAAATTACTGTTCTCAGTTAAGCATCACACTCCTGTTGTCGAGAGCTCAGGGGTCAGTAAAAATAAACACCACATAACGTAAGGAGCGCTGATGGCAGGATTCCCCAGTGCTACCATTGCTCATCTTATGTCTTTGCTCTTGGGTGTTTACCTGAAGAGGGGCGGGTGTTAGCATAGGTGTAATATCAAACACAGAAGGTAGGGCTTTGTGGAATCACAGAGTTATGTCCCACCTGCTTTGTGCTTTTTATCCTTTTTCATTCTGTCTTTCACTCTACTTCCTTTATATTTTTCTCCTATTAACACCAAAATATTGCTCCATGCCAAGTGGTGGCTTACAAAGCTCTCCTTGGCTCTACCAGCCTCTAAGGCTGGCCCTTCTCCTCCTCTTGATGTCTTGTATAAAAGAAACTTTCCTAGAGTCAAATTATCCATCTAACAGTCTGATTTGGTTTTGATGACTTAAGAATTTTTTTTTCATTAACTTGATTACTTTTGCAAATTTTCTTATGGCTGTAAATTAATTTAGTATTTTTGTTTTGTATTTTTTGGTATTATTTGTATTATTCTCTTATGTGATGAGAAAAGTGAACATCTTAGTCTGACAAAAGACAGGAAAAACTAACAAATTTTTTCTTAGACACTTTGGGGTCTGGTTTACATACTTTGAATGTGAGGATTAGAAAAACTGTTTTCATGAGGTTATCCTTGCCCTTCTCACCCCTGCAATGAGAAGAAATAAGCAGTGCGTATTGAAATTGCCATAAAGTTTAACTTCCACTACAATGTACGGAAAACTTAATGGTTTCTGATTTCTGGAGGATCCATGCAGAAAAATGCATGCTGCTCAGAAGTGGAGGGGAAAACAGTGAGGTTTTTTGCACAGAAAAAGGCAAAAAGGACAACTGTAGTTCCCCACATAAATACAAGCCTCAGGAAGACATCGAACAATTATCTTGTGTTGAGACTTAGTGCATAAAGTTTTACAAAGGCTCTTTACAAAGACTTCCATCTGGATCCTGCACAGAATGCCTATGGGTGGTTCTTTCTCCTGCACAACAAAATTAGTATGCTAACACATACAAATTCCCACACTTAGCTATTATTATTATACATGTCTTCTAAAAGTTACTCACCTCTTTTCTATGGAGACATGTCTAAGCCAACTCCTGCCTTCCTAATTCAGAGGTATTTGTATACCTTCGCTCATCCTCATTGCCCTCTCTGAAACTTTTCCATCCTGGGCTGTATCAGGAGACGCGTGGCCAGCAGGGCGAGGGAGGGGATTCTCCCACTCTACTCTGCGCTTGTAAGACCCCACCTGGAGTACTGTGTCCACATGTGGAGCCCTCAGCATAAGAAGGATATAGACCAGTTGGAGCGAGTCCAGAGGAGGCCATGGAGATGCTCCGAGGGCTGGAGCCCCTCTGCTATGGGGACAGGCTGGGAGAGTTGGGCTTGTTCAGCCTGGAGAAGGGAAGGCTCCGGGAAGACCTTATTGCAGCCTTCCAGTACCTGAAGGGGCTACAAGGAACCGGGGGGGGGGGGGGGGGGGGCAGGCTTTTTACAAGGGCCTGTAGTGACAGGACAAGGGGTAATGGGTTTAAATAGAAAGTGGGGAGATTTAGAATGGATGTCAGGAAGAAATTCTTCCCAGAGAGGGTGGTGAGGCACTGGGACAGGTTGCCCAGAGAAGCTGTGGGTGCCCCATCCCTGGAAGTGTCCAAGGCCAGGCTGGATGAGGCTTGGAGCAACCTGGTCTAGTGGAGGGTGTCCCTGCCCATGGCAGGGGGGTTGGAACTGGATGGTCTTTAAGTTCCCTTCTAACCCAAACCATTCTGTGGTTCTATGATTCTCTGTGGTGAGAGAACAGCAAAAAGGTATGGGAGAAACAGGGATTTAGACAATTGCATAATTATGGGTTTTATTTTGCTCCCAATTTACTTCCCAGTAATTCTTAACATTCAGTTGGCACTGAACAGTCTGTCTTAATCTGCATGTAACAGTCACCTCAGAGATGACTGTTCTCCCGGGTAACTGGTGACAGGACAAGAGGAGATGGCCTCAAGTTGTGTCAAGGGAGGTTTACATTAAATATTAGGGAAAGCTTCTTTACTGACAGAGTGGTCAGGCCCTGGAACAGGCTGCCCAGGGAAGGGGTGGAGTCACCATCCCTGGAGGTGTTCAAGGAACGTGTAGATGTGGCGCTTGAGGACATGGTCTAGTGGGCATGGGAGTGTTGGGTTGATGGTTGGACTGGATGATCTGATAGGTCTTTTCCAACCTTTGTGATTCTGCCATTCTGTGTGGTTCTGTGAGATGATCATTTTACACAGAAACCAGGACTTTTTCCCACAGGCATCACTTCTTACGTTTCTACACTGAGATATATCTGCCTTTTTATTGCTCACTGTTTCACAGTATTGCCTTTTGCCATCCTTCAAAGTCAGACCCTGTCCTGTCACCTTGAACGACTTCATAGCATCAGCAAACGTTACCACCTCGTTCACCCTTTCAACTAACCTATGACTACGTCAAGCAACTGAAGTCCCAGCATCTCACGCCACAGAACTCCACTGTTGACATCTTCACTTCCATGGTCAAAGAAATTGACTATTTACTTCCTTTGCTTCCTGTTCTAGCCAATATTTTATGCATTTATCACCTGCAGTCTCAACATTGCAAAGTAGCTCTTATTATGCAAATATCTTAATTGTATCATGATCAAGAGACCACTTTTTCAAGGGGATTCATCAACAATGAACAAAGAGCAAGGACTAGGGGAAAATGTTTCATATACAATGTTTTTCAATTGTGTTGGTTCTTAAAAGAAAACAGAAAAACCCTCGACATATTAGGAGGTAAACTGAGCCAGTTTATGTGACAAGGTGTGAAAAATGAGTCAAAGCAAATCAAGTCACCCTGAAACAAATTTTCCCCAGAAAGAGAAACTAATGTACACAAGAAAATGACCCTGTGGTGATGGGTCTGCTGAAAACTGACACAGTTTTTTGAAACCCATTCTGCTGGTGACAGCCATCCCCATGTTATCATGACCAGTTATCCAGACTGTTGTCAAAATGCAGTCATACAGCTGCAAAAGGCTCACATGAAAAAAATACGGGGTTTGAGAACAGGGAGACTAATACAGGCACAGAAGATAACCAAGGAGATGGATTTAACTAATAAAAATAATGTTTGGGTCAATTGATTCAAGAGAGAAAATAAAAGACCAGCAAGGCAGATAGACAGGATAACTCTGAATACCTAATTTCTGAACTGGTGCAACATTAGGAAAGTTAATTGTCCTATTCCCTGCAGTTACACCTCATTAACGGGAATTATTAGATCTTTCTGTGAAGAAAAGACCCATTTCAGTTGCCACTGAAGCTAGAGTACGATCTGCTGCAGCTGCCTCTGGCTCACTGCTCCTTATTCTGTTAGCCCACCCACTAATCGTCCCTTGGCCCACTTGACTTTCTTAGGCAGCTGTTGACAGTCAGTCAGCCACGGCCGTTTAACCACTTTCAGTATTTCAACGTGGTGCACAGGTGAGAGCATCACCCAGAACTAAACTGGTGGCCCCTGAGTATAGGGGTGTATAAAGCTCCTCCCACTTGCCAGATCACAGAAAACTCTTAGAACTTTCCAACTGGTTTTTACTTTATTCTTCCAGGCTGTTAAAGTTTCACCACGCTGCGGGAAGCTGATGCTAAGTATGGCCTTAGATTGACAGGTTGTCCATTGCCCTGAATCATGTGCTGCCCCTTACACATTCCGAGCATCTCGAAAACAAATTTTCTTCAAAGAATCTCTCATTTTTGGCATTCACACAGTGACACGCTCAAATAATTAATTATAAAATAATTAATTTGAAGCTACTCTAAGGTCTTCTTTTTCCTGTGACACTATCAAAGTTAAACATTCAAAGAGTTTTGCACCTCTGCTTCACCAAAAAAAAAAAAAAAAGGTTAAAAAGAACTCAATTCAAATTGTAAAATTCAAAAAACTGAAATATAAATTGGAAGCTCTGTGCCTGTCTCTCTTGGGAAAACCACATTAGCAACAACACAGTGTGTGGAGTTCAAAGATGGTATGCAGATGGAAAGTTTAATAGGTATCTTTAAGTACCATTAGATGATTTTACAGCTTTTCCCTGACCAGCAAGGGGAAGTGGGCTATTAAAGATGTCGTGCTAAGAAAGAACCATCTGCCAAAGCCAGCAGAGGCTGGCTGGCTGAATTAGTGACTGGAGCCTGCAGCTGAGAATCCTCACACTCATTTCTTTGTCTGCCTCAGTCACCAGGAATTAAGAATAGAAGTTTAAAAAGAAAGCAGTGTCCATTTTGCTCAGCAAAGGGTATTGGAAGTTCACATGGGAAGACAAATTACTTGCCATTTTGGGATCGTATACAGATAAGTTGTAAGTCAAAATTTCAGTCCCAGGGAAACAGGAATGGTGCTGGAAGTTCACAGCTTTGAATTCCCATCTGGGTGATTAAATCTAGACCAGATGAATGCTGACATTACGGAGGAAAATGCTGGGGACACGTAGCAGCCCAACAGAGCCAAAACGTATACAAGAGAATGATATTGTTCACTGCCATTTTATTCAAGGAGAAAATATTATGAAAGTTAAAAACCCCCACAGTTTTATACGAATTTTCATTGTAATTACTGAAGGAAAAAAAAGTCAAATTAATCTGTACCTAGTAAACCTAATCTTCAATATCCTACACATTTGTAATCAGCCATGCTACTGAAAGGCAATTTTCAGTTTTAAATCATCCAAATTTTACATGTGATTTGATCCATACTCTGTATTTCCATCCTACCTTTTTCCCTTTGCATACAAGATACTGGTCTATCATCCAAGAAATATTTTCTGAACAAATAAAGGTGTATATATACCTACAGTCTGGGAGGTTTTATTCTGTCTGCCACGCCTTCTGTTACCCCCCCAGTGTCTCCCAGCACTCCTGAATGGCTGCCAGCTCTGCCATCCCAAGGGATTTTTAAAGAGGGGAGCAGCAATCCACTGGTTACAGCAAGGAACACTTTGGCAGGATCTGTTTCAGGCTAGTTTGCCACCTATGATTACAGCACAAAATTCCATTTAAAAGTAATTCCGTTCTGAGCTCAAGAAAGGTCTTTCGTACAAGTAGGAAGTTGAGCAAATGTTGCAGGAGGCCTGCACGGATGAGCAAGTTGCTCCTAACTGGAGCTGCATCGGGCAAGGTTTGTGTCATGGTTGGGACAGTCAATATTCTTCTCAGCACAGATCCAAAACACAGCCTCATATGAATCACTGTGAATAAAATGAACTCTGTCCCAAATAAACCAGCACAGTATGTGAACAGCAACAATAAAGAATTTTACAAGTACATAAACAGCAAAACTAGGGAAAATGTGGGTCTGCTGCTGCATAGGGCACGGGAACTGGTGACAAGTGATACAGAAAAGGACAGGGCCTTTAATGCCTTCTTGGGCTCAGTCTTCACTAGTGAGACAGGCCGTCAGAAATCCAAGGCCCTAAGGCCAGAAGGAAAGTATGGAAAAAAGTAGAACTATCCTGAGTGGAGGAGGAAAGGGTTAGGGAAAAGTTAAACTGGACATATCTAAGTCCATGGGGCCTGAAGAGATGCACCCACGAGTGCTGAGGGAACTGTCTGTCACTGCAAGGCCACTCTTGATTACCTCTGAAAGGTCATGGTGACTGGGGGACCTTCCTGGAAACCTGCAGAAGGCAAATATCCCTCCTATTTTCAAGAAGAGCAAGTGGGAAGATCTGGGGAACTCCAGGTAAGACAGCTTCACCTCAGTCCCTGTGAAGGCATTAGGAGAAAATCCATGTGGGGGGCATTCCCTAATACATGAAGGAGAAGCAGCTGATCAAGGGTAGTCAGCGTGGATTTACAAGGGGAAATCACACTGGTCCAACCTGATGTCCTTTACAATGAGGTCATTAGCTACACAGATAATAGGGAGAGCAGTTGATCTTCTTTACCTTGACGTGAGTGAAGCCACGTATCCCGTGATGTCATCACAGACAAGCTGACAAAGTACAGGTTAGATAAGAGGACAATAATGTGATTTGAAAACAGGCTGAACTACCGGGCGCAAAGGGTTGTTACCAGTGGCATGAAGTCCAGTTGGAGACAAGTCACTAGCTGTGTACCTCAGGGCTTAATACAGGGACCAAAACCGTTCAGTATTTTATTAACACTGCGGACGAGGGGTCAGAGCACACTCTCAGGAAGTTCAAGGCTGGGAGGAGTGGTTGATAAACCAGATGGGCGTGCTGCTGTTCAGAGAAACCTCTGCCGGACGGACAAACAGGCAGGGAGGAATCTTGTGAAGTTCAGCAAGGCTAAATGCAAAGTCCTGCCCTCGGGTAGGAACAACCCAGGCACTAGTACGCTCTGGGGGCTGAGTGGCTGGAAAGTAGCTTTCCTGAGAAGGAGTTTTGGCTTCTGGCAGACCAAGCTGACCATAAGCCAGCAGTACACCCTCAGGGCAAAACCAGGTCAAGAGTATCCTAGGCTGCATTAGGAAGAGCATTGGCAGCAGGTCAAAAGAGGTGATTCTTCCCTCTATGCAGCCCTGGTGATTCTGCACCTGGAGTGCTGGGTCCAGTTCTGGCCTCACCAGCAGGAGACATGGGCTTAAATGGACAGAGTCCCATGCGGGGCGACAAAGATGATGAAGGGACTGGAACATCTCTCTCTTGAGGAGAGGTTGAGAGGTATTCAGAAATCTCATGAAGTCAATGTCATTTGTCAGAGCCTGACTCTGTTTCCTCCATGTTTACAAAACCCAACCTGGTGATAAAAAATGTCAGGGGAAATTACACTACCAACAAAACAAGATCCTGGCACAACAAACATAACTTCTGTAAATTAGTCCTTAAAAAAAACCACATAAAGTAAAGCCTGCTCAAAAGAATCAAGAGGGTGTCACTGTCACCAGCACTTACTCCGAGAATGGAAATATTTTTTAATTTTATTTAAAGAGGAACGGTTAAGATATATTTTAAATGGAATGAAAAGCAGTTTTGTATGTGTTAACAGCTGAGCTCTCATAATAGGAGACATGCTAGGATAAGCTTGGGCAGATTACAGGAGCGATAACAAGGAAATGCTTCAGTTTAGCTGAAGGCTACATTCCATGTGACAATTTTTTCATCTTGACTATTTACATCATCGTCTGCTTTACTGTAAAGTTTCTCAGCTCATGTGCAAGCAGCTGCAGCTTCCAAATGAAGTGCTCAGTGTCCTGCTACCGAATTGTCTGCAGGAGGCATGGACTATGCAAAACTAAAACTTCATCACCGTCCTGGTGGCAAATGTCAACGTAGAGTGAAAAAGGCTGATTTCTTTACATCAACAAGTTTCACTTCACTTGTGATTTGTTTTTTGTCTTTCGCTGCTGTTGGTTCCTCAAAAGGCAACTAAATTACTGCACCTTTTTATTTTTTTTTAGCTTATTAGCACCTGTTGCTGGGCCTTGGGATAGTTACAGATATTTCTGATCTCCACAGCAAAAATATATAGTTATATATTTTATTCACTGGCAATCAATGAGCTCAAGTTACAACACAACCAGAATACTGAAACAAGCACAATTTTTATTTAAAAATTTTGGGTCTGGATGTGATGACTACTGTGACATAAAGAGCTTTTAAAATGTGTCTGTCCAAAACAATTGATAAAGTATTTAAAGGAACTGCTGGTGTAAATGAAACACAAAATAAGCATAAAGTTTTAGATCCCTTACTGTCACTTCAGAAGAGATCAGAATGATGTACCTTTGGCCCAAACCTTCCAACTGCTCTTTACCAGGAAAATGTATGGGCAGAATTTCTCAGTGCAGCCCAAACCAGTAGAAAACTGAAATGAGCAGAACAGAGAGTCACCATGAAGGTAACACAGTGGGACTGCCATTTGTGAGATCCTCATTCTTGCCAGAATTGCCCAGACCAAAGGATGTTCTGGCACACCTGAGACAATCTCTACCATGTGGATTGCTGGAAGCTGGGAAATAGCAGCTTTCCCTTTTCTTACACTATTCTCCCATGGACATCCTCTATTCAGGTGGATGGACCCTTGCTTTGAACTTCACAGCCTTTCTTCTGCAAACCATGTGCTCAAAAGTCATGGATCTGGAACCAAAGATTCAAAAGACTCTAATCTTACAAACACCTAGGCAAAAACTTCCCCTGTTGGATCTGCAATTTTAATTCCTCCACCAACTCTGTCAAGCATTCTCCTGGAGGGCTAGAAATGTATGGGACTGGAGTCTATCTAAAGCCTTTGAGTTTCCATTTCTTATACTACAAACACATAGACAAAGCTAGGGGTTTAGGAACAGATGAAGAGTATTCTTGGAATCACTGACACTGCTTCTGGATTCACCAGGAAATACTGTGTAATCCATGAAAAATCACTTCTACTCAGAATTTCCTATCGGAATAACTACTCATACATTATGTAGGCTACTTTGATCACCTGAGCTCGTCTCTTATTTGATACACAAAATAGTAACATTTACCTTGTTTTATAGGGCTCTTCAACAATTTGCTCTTAAATAAAATAAATAATGAATGTCCTCAAACTCCAAGAGAAAGGCAGCCATGGTATGCAACTAGTTTTAAAGCAATAAATTCTAAACAGATGTATTGTTTTAATGCCTGAATATTCACTGGCACTTCTCTAAAAGGCCTGATGTCATCCAGCGTGTGGTTTGGTGGCATCTCCGTTGCTGAGCTTTACAGCTTCAAGCTTTAGGGATTTGTCTCTTAGAGCACTGAGCTCTTTCTATTAAGGTTGATTAGGGCCGATACTGTAAGAACAACAATTACCATTATTTCACCATGCTAATGTTGACGGTATATATTTCTTGGTAACTATAATGTTTCTCAGTTCAGCTGAACATCCACTTCTGAAAGAAAAGGTACTTCTTTCCATATCCAGATGAGAGTTTTGTCTTTCAAAGACAAGCTGTTCACTATCCTCCCTTTCCCCTTCCAACTATTAACAGACTTTGATTATCCCCTTCTTGGTCATCTCTGATTCCAGATGTCTCTGCAACCTTCCAATTTTTTCTCGTGAGTCAAAGTGCCACTGATTCACGTTTTGAGAAGGAAATACGAGTTCCCACTGTATATTTTCAAGCATATGAAAGGGCACAACCTCTGTGGTGTTCCTCAGACACGTGACTTACTGTGAGATGGAAAGAAGAAAAAATTTCCCTTTGTCAGCACTGTCAGTAAAGTCTGATTCACTTCATGCTGTGTTGCTGAGATGCTCTCAGCATTTGTCAGGCCTTTTCTAATTTTTTACTTTCCTGTGAGTTTTTCTGCTTAGTCATACAAAACAGTCACCCACATGGTATCACAGACTGCGTTTACCCCCTATTCCAAGGATTCTAAGAATGGCTCAGAGGATTTTCCATGTAAAGCAAAACTTTTGAAGAGAGAGACTCATGACACACTACAGACATCTGTGTTTTAGGAGTTTCCTAAATCCGTTTGCATGACGAGGCACCAACTACTGTGGTGCATCATCTGCTGGAGAGCGTCTTTTGTCGGGAACACAAGAATTTGGGTCTTGTACAAACTGTCAAACACTGAAAACCATTTGATATTTCCACAGTCCATATGCTGCACATGTAAGTTTTGAGGCACACAGCCCAGTATAACCCAAGAATTTTTACTGTAAGAGTTGTTTGCATCTGTGACACAGAGCTTACAACTCGGCCAGAGAATCAGTGTCAGGTTGCAGAGCCTTTCTCTGGGGACCCTGTCGGTGTGAGCTACAGCGTAACACCCGCTGTCTGGCATCACACAGCGCACTGCTTAGGCACATGGATGCTACATCTCTATCCACCATATCTGAGAAGTCGTGGTGGTCTGGTGAAGTTCCTGCTGACTGGAAAAGGGGAAACATAACCCCCATCTTTAAAAAGGGAAAAAAGGAGGATCTGCAAACTACAGGCCAGTCAGTCTCACCCTTGTGCCTGGGAAGATCATGGAGCAGATCCTGCTGGAAACCATGCAGGGGCACATGGAGAATGAGGAGGTGATTGGTGACAGCCAGCATGGCTTCACCAAGGGCAGATCGTGCCTGACATATATGGTGGCTTCTACGACGCAGTCATGACCTTGGTGGATAGAGGACGGGCAACCGATGTCATCTACCCAGACCTGTGCAAAGTGTTCGACACGGTCCCACACGACATCCTTGTCTCTAAACTGGAGTGACATGGATTTGATGGATGGACTGCTCGGTGGATAAAGAACTGGCTGGATGGACACACTCAGAGAGTCGTGGTCAGTGGGTCCATGTCTGAGTGGAGACCAGTGACGAGCAGCGTTCCACAGGGGTCAGTGTTGGGACCGGTACCGTCACTGGTCAGTGACATGGAAGGTAGGATCAAGTGCACCCTCAGCAAGTTTGACATGACAGCAAGGTGTGTGGTGCAGTCGACAGGCTGGAGGGAAGGGATGGCATCCAGAGGAACCCGGACAAGCTGGAGAGGTGGGACCATGCCAACCTCAAGGAGTTCAGCACGGCCAAGTGCAAGGTCCTGCACCTGGGTCAGGGCAATCCCAGCACAAGGACAGGCTGGGTGGAGAATGGATGGAGAGCAGCCCTGAGGAGAAGGACTCGGGGGTACTGGTGGATGAAAAGCTGGACATGAGCCGGCAGTGTGTGCTGGCAGCCCAGAAAGCCAGCCGTATCCTGGGCTGTATTCAGAGCAGCGTGGCCAGCAGGGTGAGGGATGGGATTCTCCCCCTCTACTCTGCTCTTGTAAGACCACACCTGGAGTTCTACCTCCATCTCTGGAGCCCTCAACATCAGAAGGATATTGACCCATTGTAGCGAGTCCAGAGGAGGCCACGGAGATGATCCAAGGGTGGAGCCTCCTCTGCTACCGGGACAGGCTGGGAGAATTGGGGGTGTTCAGCCTGGAGAAGAGAAGGCTCTGGGGAGACCTTATAGCACCTTCCAGTACCTGGGAGGGGCTACAAGAAAGCTGGGGGGGACATTTTACAAGGGTCATAGTTATAAAAATGTTTGCACTGCAGCTGTGGATGTGGATTAGCTAATAATAATAGCTAAGGCACTGACTACTGACAGTCCCCTGTGTGAGGGACTAGAGTGGCCCAAGTACCTCACAAATGGGGAACCCAATGATGACGAAGTCAAAGGGAAGACACTCTGAGACTCTGAAATAAGTTCTCTTCAGAACCACCATCACCATCCTCATCTTTGACTTTGTGGTGTGACCTTTTCCAGTGTAAACATATGCAAACACAGTCATGAAGAAAAGACAAACCGTAAGAGGCAGGCATGTAGGCAAGAGCTACTCGTGTCATGTGCAGCATTATCAGTGAGTGATCAGCTAAAGACAGTGCTGAAACTAATCTGGTGCAGAAAAATCAGTTCTAGCAGAAGCCATGTTAAACAGTTTTTCTCTGGGAATAATTTCTTCCCATAACCCCTTGCTGCCTTTTGTTTATCCAAGAGTGTAAGCTCCTCAAGGCAGAGAACTTCTGCATGACTAGGCAGTTATGTGTACTACTGCAGTTGTCTTTAAAGTGACTTAATCACACTTATAAATAATACTGATAAGAAAGTTTGATGGTTTTCTCTGCCACATTATCAGGATGAAAGTGAGACCTTATAGCACCTTCCAATACCCTAAGGGGGCTACAAGAAAGCTGGGGGGGGACTTTTTACAAGGGCCTGTAGGGGCAGGTCGAGGGGTAACAGGTTTAAATTTGAAAGAGGGGAGATTTAGATTGGATATCAGGACGAAGTTCTTCACGGAGAGGGTGGTGAGGCACTGGGACAGGTTGCCCAAAGAAGCTGTGGATGCCCCATCCCTGGAAGTGTCCAAGGCCAGGCTGGATGAGGCTTGGAGAAACCTGGTCTAGTGGAGGGTGTCCCTGCCCATGGCAGGGGGGTTGGAACTGGATGATCTTTAAGGTCCCTTCCAACCCAAACCATTCTGTGATTCTATGAACACTGTGTTTGCCAGTGTTCCACTTTATTTGAATATGTCATTCTTGCTTTTGTCTTTAAGGAGTTAAAGAACCTCAGAACTGTAGAATTATCAGGATATTTGGGAAAATATCCTTAAAATCATCAAGTCTAGCTGTTAATGTAACAATGCCAAATCCACCCCTAAAACATGTCCCTACATGCCATGTCTATGCTTCTGGGGGAGGTGAATCAACCACCTCCCTGGGCAGCCCATTCCAACCCTTGACAGCCCTTTCTGGGAAGAAATTTTCCCTGATACCCAATCTAAACCTCCCCCGGCACAGCTTGAGGCTGTTTCCTCTTGTGCCATCACTTGTCAGTTTGGAGAAGAGACCAACACCCCCCCTCTCTGCACCATCCTTTCAGGGAGTTGTAGATAGCCATCAGGTCTCCCCTCAGTCTCCTCCAGGTTGAACACCCCCAGCTCCCTCAGCTGCTCCTCACAGAACTTGTGGTCCAGACCCTTCCCCAGCTCCCCTCCCTTCTCCGGATGTGTGCCAGCCCCTCAATGTCTTTCTTGTAGTGAGGGGCCCAACATGGCTTTTATCAACACAAGGGGGTTTTAGCCATGTATTTTTTAAGTACATAAATAACCAAAAAAATAACTATAAAATAACTCCCAAAAATATCTATAAAAACCCATAAAGACCTCATTTAAAAGAAACTACTGTTTTCCCCTGTAAAGGTTTTTAATTTTGCTCTATTTACATAGAAGGCCAAAATCCTATTTGAAAGAAGGTGGCCAAACTTCAGGGCAGTATTGGTGCCTATACCTGCAGCTGAACCAATGACTTTGCCCTTACTTTAGACTTTCCAGAAGTTTCCTTAGAGCCACACTTGTAGCACTCCAGCTGTCCCACAGTGAAGTTAAACTGAGATTGTACTTTAAACAGGACTAAATTACTATATTTTCATACCTCTATGACCACGCTTGATACGGCTGATTGTTACCATACATCTGGGGCAGCTGAAGACACCATGGACATTTTTTTCTTCCCTTGGCTAGATTCTGCATAAAACATTTCCCAAAAGTACCAGCATTGTCCTCAAAAGATTGACCTTAAGGATGAAAATATTCTGTGGGAGTAGGGACTACCATGAATTTTGTACAGTATTTCTGAGCTTGAACAACAACTTAAATTTGGCAAAATAAATACAGGCAAAAGGCAGTCACTAAGAAAGCTCATACTTCTTTTATTTATCTTGTTTTGTTTGTGTTTCAAAAATGAACCAGCAAAGTCATTATGATCTGCTCATGGCACTCCTACACATATTCTGCTTTGCAGCATATCAGACAGTCTGTTTTATAAGGCTGTGAGGAGCGAGCTATTCTCCTTGCTCATCAGGGAAAGGAGTGCACGAAACACTGGAATGCAGACTACTTCGTTAGCACAAACCCACTTTCCAAGGCAAAGCATACTGACAGTACTGGACTTCCCATAGTTTTGAGCTGGGCACCAGCTCAGCTCCAGCGCACCACAGCCTTAACACACTGTAGACATGAGCCATGCTGCGAAGGTAGCTGAAGAGAAGAGTTTGGGTGTAAGCTGTGACTGTGGAGCTGCAGATCCTGAGAGACTAATTCAGGTGACATCCCACAGTGGATGCAATCACAATGTGCTGGAGAGCTAAATTCCTCAAGAACAAGGGAGCTGGCAGCTACAGGACAGACCACTCCACGTGGGACACCACTTCTTGCAGGCCTTCATACTTGTTTCTCCCTCCAGAACAGTAGCAGAGTGAGCAGAGATGTTTCAGCCTTTGCAGAGCCAGCTAACACACCCCTCTCCCCATAAGCTCTCCCTTTACCACTCATGCTGCCATTTCAGTTTTCAATCTTTTGTATAAAATTCTGTAGCATGGACAATGGCAGAAGAGATCTGCTGAGACCTGCTTTTCTATGTGCTAGTAACAGTGCTTTTTAGTCCTTAATGACTGCCAAAACAGAGAAAACCTGGCACACGAGGCATCAGCCTTCTAATGTATGTTCTCCAGGTAAGGCAGCATTCCTTCATACCAGCAGTGCCAAATCCTTCTCGTGGAAAAGCAGATTATGCTAAAGAATTTTCACTTGCTTTCAATTGCACATATTTTCCATTATTATCAGAAATAGACTGAAGAATGGGTTCATTTATGTCTGAGCTGGAAGCAGACCTGAATGTTCCTCAAACGCCACATCTAGCCTCAGATCGAGAGGGTACAGTGGGGGAGGACAGATTTGGGAGCAGTCACCTGTCACTCAACAATGATTGGGCTTGAGTATTGTCTAGACTACTCCTACCTTCAGTCCCTATTCTTCTATAAGCAGAATGCCTAGATTATTCAATGCATTTTAGATACCAGACAAAAACAGGTAATCAAATTACCCCAAAGTATAATCAGTCAGCGAGAAAGTAACGCAATGCTAAGAAAGCCAGATTAGACAGCAATCTACTAGACTGCATCACTCACCATACAGATGGGGCCAACACAGTTTTTATCGGTCATTTTTGATGGTGCTCTTGACGTGAATTAGGTTTGTGGGTTGATTCCTCTGACGGCTTAATTTACCCAGAAGCTTCTGTTACATCCTGAACCACAGGAACAGGAAAAAGGGGAGAGGAGGAGGAAGCTCTGACACATAATGGTTGGGTTGATGGTTGGACTAGATGATCTTATAGCACTTTTCCAACCTTAGTGATTCTGCGATACTCTAGTTGTAAAATATCGACCTGATATTTTCCAGGCACATACATTTCAAGACATCAAACTTGCCAACAGGATAGCTCTGCTGCTGCTGCTATAACTTTCCTGTAGCATAGGTATACTCCCAGAATTCACAACATTTAATAACTGGAGGAAAGCTATGGCCATGCAACAGTCTAGATCTTGTGGAATTTCCTTTTCTTCATTTCCCCAAGAGACTAACTCAAAGCTCTTGGCAAGCACATCCATGTGCTGAAGGAGGGACCAAGGAAGGGCAGTAAGAGTGAAAAAAAGATAAGCTTTACAAAACAAAATTCTTCTTTAGCCCAAACTGGCATTGGTGTGACAGGTGTAAAGATCAGGCAGAAAGGATTGTTTGGAATTTACAAGAGTCTTCAGCTGGCAGCCTATAGCTATATGCAACCGCCATTGGTGGTTGGAATGAACACTTAAGGGCCAGCAATCTGACCCCTCCCTTCAACCCCTGGCAAAGCTTTGGCTTAAAATGAAAGAAACAAACGAGCTGCAGAGATTGTACATTTCTTATTGCAGGGCAGGTGCACATGAAGCAATGCCGGTTCCTAAGTGGTGCAATGGCAACGGCTGCAAGGAATGAAGAAAAAGAACATGCAGCAAACGACAGCAAAGCTGGTCTGCCGACACGGCAGGCACTCACACCACTCCTCATATGCTGGAAGAGCAACAAGACAGGGACAGCTGTAAATCAAAGTCAGTGATGTCAAACACTCTCCCTACATTTCTATATTGTGAAGAGGCCTTTGCTCAGTAAAAGTAGTTGAGGAGTCTTTACTTACACCCCTCCTCCTACCCCACCCTACCCTCCCCCCCATCAGCTACTCCCCTGACTCTGCAGAAAAGTGCCCCAAGTGGTAACTATCTTTACTGGCTTGAGAACCAGAACAATTCTACCACAGTATTAGTAAGAAACAATTGAAAAAGTTTGATTGTTCTTGATTTAGTGGTTGTTCTGAATCACATCCACAAGAGCCCTCCCAGAGTCTGCTTTTATAGACGCACTGTGGTGACACACTGGGCTACTCTTTTGGGAGTAGCGTCACACATATCCTCTGTGCAAAAACTCTGAAGCTGCCAGCTGCCAAAATTTACTAGTTAAGCACAGACCAGGCAACGTATTTCTAAGGATGCATTAATTTTTCAACCAAAGTCCTAGGCTTTAAACACTTAAAAAGCATGTTTTCATTCTGATCAGTCATAACTAGGTTATGTGATTACAGTAACTTTATAAGTTTAAAATCCTTCTCTACAAAAACTCTCCTAGCTTAAAAGTGATTTTGTACTTCCATTAAATGCCAAATTGCAGCTTCTTAAACTGCTTAATCAGTTTCTAATCAACTTAGCTCTTGTTCCCGAAGCAGCCTGTCAGTGCTGAAATTAGAATTAAGAATCGTGGGATAATTGAGGCTGGCACAGATTTTGGGAGGTCTGCATCCCAGCTTTCTGCTTTATATAGCCATCAGATCAGATCAGGTTGCTGGGGGCTTTATGTGGCCTCATCTTGAAAACCCCAAAGGATGGAGACAGCACAACCTCTCTGGGCCCCCTCTCAACTGCTTTATTATCCACATTGGGAAAAGTTTTTCATGATGCCAAGTCAGAAAAGAAGCTCATGTTCTTGTTTATTTCAGCAGAACTCTATGCCTTCTGAATGTCTTCTTTCAAACTATGGACCTGATGAAGAAATCACATGGTGATGTTCTCTGCCCTGTGGCATGCTGGAGGCCACATTAGAATAAATGAAATAATCCCCTGTGGGGTAAAATATCTGGATATCTTTCCCAGTGACTCTTACAACAGCAAAAAGCATTCCATTCACTGTCAGAATTACTCCCAATTTAAGACTGCAATAAGGAGGAGAAAAAAACGTAAGGCAACTGAAACTGTCTTGTTTGGGAATCGGGGCCTGAAGGGAGCACAACAGCGAAGAGCAGCTTCCTTTCTTAGCTCCTTTTTTGACATTACCCAAACACATACAGTGAAAGTTGACAACTGCAGTTCCCCAAAAACTGCAGCTCTCACACAGATCTACTGCTTCCCGCTCCAAATGATTTCTTCATCGGGACCCAAGTGCAAGGTGCTGCACCTGGGTCGGGGCAATCCCAAACACAAGGACAGCCTGGGTGGAGAATGGATCGAGAGCAGCCCTGAGGAGAAGGACTTGGGGGTACTGGGGGATGAGAAGCTGGACATGAGCCAGCTGTGTGCACCGGCAGCCCAGAAAGCCAACCATATCCTGGGCTGTATCCAGAGCAGCGTGGCCAGCAGGGCGAGGGAGGGGATTCTCCCCCTCTGCTCTGCTCTCATGAAACCCCACCTGGAGTTCTGTGTCCAGATGTGGAGCCCTCAGCATAAGAAGGATATAGACCAGTTGGAACGAGTCCAGAGGAGGCCACGGAGATGCTCCAAGGGTTGGAGCCCCTCTGCCACGGGGACAGGCTGGGAGAGTTGGGCTTGTTCAGCCTGGAGAAGAGAAGGCTTCACGGAGACCTTATTGCATCCTTCCAGTGCCTGAAGGGGCTACAAGAAAGCTGGCCCTTTTTACAAGGGCCTGTAGTAACAGGACAAGGGGTAACAGGTTTAAATTGAAAGAGGGGAGATTTAGATTAGATATCAGGAAGAAATTCTTCGAGGAGAGGGTGGTGAGGCACTGGGACAGGTTGCCCAGAGAAGCTGTGGATGCCCCATCCCTGGAAGTGTTCAAGGCCAGGCTGGATGAGGCTTGGAGCAACCTGGGCTAGTGGAGGGTGTCCCTGCCCATGGCAGGGGGGTTGGAACTGGATGGTCTTTAAGGTCACTTCCAACCCAAACCATTCTGTGTTTCTATGATTCAGCCTGTTTATGAAAAAGCAGAGATAATAAAATAAGTGGGAGAGGTGGGAGGTACTTTTGAGGCTATAGAGTATTTAAGTTGTCCACATGAGCCTGGGAAATATATCCCTTGAAAGGTGTTTAAATAGTGAGACTATAAGGTGCTTGGAAGTGCAACTATATCTACTGAAGAAAGAGAGTTTTACCCTAATGCTAAATAAACCTCCAGCACAATACAAATTCATGCTGACAACTAATATGGATAGCTTCACCAGAGTGGCCTGAGCAGGCATATAGTGTGAATTCTCCTTCATTCCCACCCAGTGAGGGCTGAAACAGCTCAGGGTGTATCTGTGGTTACCTACAGAAATGTGTCCAGTGCTGTCAATCTCTTAAATGCCTTAAATTCACTTAAAATGGATACAGAAAGTTAAGAGTAATGTAAATAAGAACAAGGACATAATCATGTCTAAACCCTCTACAGCTGTGAGGCCATTTTCCAAAGACAGTCCTTAAAGCTTTGCTGAACAAAGAAGTCGTCCTAATATTCAGCACCTGGTTTTGTCACCTGCACATAGTTCTTGACAGCTGTCTCATTCCAAAAACAGCTCCCTTTTGTTCTGCTCTATATTTAACTTCTTCTATCAGCTCTATTAGCTTAGTATGAGCTAGAGAGTGGCTGGAGGATGAGGCTTTTTAGCAGCAAATTCATAAAGCAGATCAACTGGAGAAAGCAGAGAGGAAACAGCACCACAGCACAGGAAGTACAGGCTGTGGCCAGAGGTCATTCTGCCAGTGTAAACATTGAGAGGGTTAAATATAACATCCACAACAATTTATAACTTAACAGCATTCATGTTGCTGTTAAACCACAGAGGAACACCACCACCACCACAGAGGGTGGGGGGGGGAGGGTGTCGGAAAGCACACTAAGCCTGGCTATTCTTATAGTGAAATAATTTTCCTTGAAAGCAGCTCCTCAATGAAAGCTGTGCTTAATCACAGTTCTTGAAATCCCTTTTTACACAGTTTGCATGAGATATGTCAAGTGAAAGAGGACAAGTTTAATAGGATTAAGCTGAGAAAAATGTGTTCAAGTTTCTGTGGACTGCTCCTGTGAATCCCACTCTGGATCTCTTTACCAAACTCACTTGTTAATGAAAAGGTCAGCCCAAATCCCATCCACTGGACATACATTTTTTCCAGAAAAAATTCTCTACAGATCATATGCTACAAACATTCAAAGCCATAATCAAATCGCTGTGTTACCGCCGCTACGATGCTTTAAAACCGTTGTACTAATGATAAGGACATGCCTAAGCCTGGTTTGTTTTCACATCTATGATCTGCCAAGATCTATTTCAGCGGCTTTCAAGAATGAACAATCATCATTTTCACTGTCATTAATTACTCTGAATGAAAGCAGAGGTTTGTGTTTACACTAAGCCTATGGTGTATCTAACCATAGGCTGCTGCAGAACAGGTAGGAGCAAACAGTACCCACCACATCAACAAACCGTCTTTCCGATCAACTGTGAAAAGCAAACTGTAACGCTGCATGTGCTGAGCAACTGCATTTCATTCAACAGCTTTGTAAACAGGACTCAGATAGGCTGGCAGGCAACATCATCATTTTAGAGACAGGGGATTGATGTGCAAAGAAATCAGAAAGATTCCTTTGAAAGAAAAGTAACTTACCCAGGAACAGACCAAAACTTGCCTTTGACCATTCTGGGTGCCTAAACAGGGACCTGCTGAGAGAAGAGGTACCCAGGACGTCAAATTCAACGCAGCAGCGTGCATCTGTTTCTGAATCGTAGGATCCTCATAGCCAACCTTAGGAAGTGTGGACTGGACCATTGGGTGGGGAGGTGGATTGTGAACTGGCTGGAGGAAAGAGCTCAGAGAGCTGTGGTCAATGGGACAGAGTCTGGTTGGAGGCCTGTGGCTAGTGACATCCCCCAGGGGTCAGTGCTGGGCCCAGAACTATTCAATGTATTCATCAATGACCTGGATGAAGGGACAGAATGTCCCCTCAGCAAGTTTGCTGGTGATACCAAACTGGGAGGAGTGGCTGCCACGCCAGAAGGCCGTGCTGCCATCCAGCGTGACCTGGACAGGCTGGAGAGCTGGGCAGGGAGACATCAAATGCAATTCAGTAAGGGCAAGTGTAAAGTGCTGCATCTGGGGAAGAACAACCCCATGGATCAGGACAAGTTGGGGGCTGATCTGTTGGAGGGCAGCTCTGGGGAAAAGGACCTTGGAGTCCTGGTGGACAACAGGATGACCATGAGCCAACAGTGTGCCCTCATGGCCAAGAAGGCCAATGGAATCCTGGGATGCATTAAGAAGAGTGTGGCCAGCAGGTCGAGGGAAGTTCTCCTCCCCCTCTACTCTGCACTGGTGAGGCCTCCCCTGGAGTGCTGTGTCCAGTTCTGGGCTCCTCAGCTCCAGAAGGACAAGGAGCTACTGGAGAGGGCCCAGCACAGGGACACTGAGATGGGGAAGGGCCTGGAGCACCTTCCATGTGAGGAAAGGCTGAGAGAGCTGGGGCTGTTCAGCTGGGAGAAGAGGAGGCTGAGGGGGGATCTTATCAATGCTGATCAGTATCTAAAGGGTGGGTGTCAGGAGGATGTGGCCAGGCTCTTCTCAGTGGTGTCCAGTGACAGGACGAGGGGCAATGGCCTTAAACTGGAAAACAGAAGGTTCACCCTGAACATGAGGAAACCCTTCTTCCCTGTGAGGGTGACAGAGCCCTGGGACAGGCTGCCCAGAGAGGGGGGGAGTATCCTTCCCTGGAGACTTTCCAAAGGCGCCTGGACTTGTTCCTGTGTGACCTGCTCCAGATGATCCTGCTCTGGCAGGGGGGTTGGACTAGATGATCTCTAGAGGCCCCTTCCAACCCCTACCGCCCTGTGAATCTGTGAATCTGTTAATCTAAAGCCTCCCAAGCAATTTTACTAACAGTTTGTACTACAAACAGGTGAATCAAGAAGATAATGAGAAGTGTGAAGGTGGCCATTATGGTACCTGCAACAAAGGCTCAAGAGGGAGAGCGGAATACAGCTGCAAGTGCTGCGTTATGGAATAATGCTCCAGAGGGAAACTACAGAATCTCCCTAGGGACTGTCCAGTCATCTCGGTCTGTAAGACAACCAGTCTACTACTCCACAAAGGCTCAAGCAGGTTTTAACCCCTTCTTTGCATCAGTTCAGAGAAAAACAAAGATTTTTCAGAGTCATCAAGCATTCCTGTTCTGACATGTGTCAGAGTCCAGCTCCATTACAGAGACAGCAGCCCTTTCCCCATCCTCAGTTTCTTCAGATTAGATTTAACCTTCAACAGCAGGAGCTGTTGGGAGCAGAAAGACAGTGGATCGAGGGTGTTTACCGATTCCATTCTTAGACTTACAATAGGTAACCTGTCAGGATAAGGAACTGGCTGGCTGGTCGCACTCAGAGAGTTGTGGTCAGTGGGTGAGTGTCTGAGTGGAGACCAGTGACGAGAAGTGTTCCACAGGGGGTGGTGTTGGGACCCGTGCTGTTTACCATCTTCATCAGTGACATGGACGACGGCATCAAGCACACTGTCAGCAAGTTTTCTGATGACACCAAGCTGTGTGGAGCGGTTGACGTGCTGGAGGGAAGGAATGGCATCCAGAGGGACCTGGACAGGCTGGAGAGGTGGGACCATGCCAACCTCATGGAGTTCAACAAGGCCAAGTGCAAGGTCCTGCAACTGGGTCCGGGCAATCCCAAATACAAGTACAGGCTGGGTGGAGAATGGATTCAGAGCAGCCCTGAGGAGAAGGACCTGGGTTGCAGATGGATGAAAAGCTGGACATGAGCCAGCAGTGTGCGCTGGCAGCCCAGAAAGCCAACTGGATCCTGGGCTGTATCCAGAGCAGCAGGGCCAGCAGGGTGAGGGAAGGGATATTCCCCCTCTACTCTGCTCTCTTGAGACCCCACCTGGAGTTCTGCATCCAGCTCTGGGGCCTCCAACATCAGAAGGATATCGACCGGTTGGAGTGAGTCCAGAGGACGCCATGAAGATGCTCAGAGGGCTGGAGCACCTCTGCCATGGGGACAGGCTGGGAGAGTTGGGCTTGTTCAGTCTGGCCAAGAGAAGGACAAGAGAAGGGAGACCTTAGAGCATCTTCCAGTACCTGAAGGGGCCTGCAAGAAAGCTGGAGGGACGCTTTTTACAAGAACCTGTAGTGACAGGACAAGAGGTAATGGGTTTATATTGAAAGTGGGGAGATTTAGGTTGGATATCAGGAAGAAATGTTTACTGGAGAGGTTGGTGAGGCAGTGGGACAGGTTGCCCAGAGAAGCTGTGGATGCCTCACCCCTGGAAGTGTTCAAGGCCAGGCTAGATGAGGCTTGGAGCAACCTGGTCTAGTGGAGGGTGTCCCTGCCCATGGCAGGGGGGTTGGAACTGGATGATCTTTAAGGTCCCTTCCAACCCAAACCATTCTATTGTTCTATGACTCTATGATAAAAGCTCCTCCAGATGTATCTTACTACAAACATGGGTAGCATCTGGAGCTGAAAGCTTGTGTTATAGATTATTTGTTGGTTCAGTAAAGCCCATCAGAATGCCAGTGAGCCCACCTGCTCCTCATGCTTGCAGACAGATCACACTTCCTGCAAATGCAGACTGTAAGCAAATAGTAATATTGGAATACTCCAAGATGGAAACTTGGTGTAACAAAAGCCTGCAGAAATATCATAGAAGCAAAAACACATACTTCACTGCACATTCAACCCAGCTTCAATTCCAAAAATTATTTAACAAATGCTTGAGAAATCAAATCTCTTTTTCACTACACAAAATATATGGTACTGTTTCCTTTGAAATACTCCTTCGTGCTATGCTGTCAAAGTCCGGATTAAAAGATACATTTACTGCCTTCTTTCTACCTATTAGTGTAGAAAAGTGATAGGAAATGTGAAAAAAAGCAAAAGTTTGTCCAGACAAATAGCTGTCAAGGCCAAGAATAAGGTGTTTCAAAGGTCAAAAAATAGTGATAGATGCAGGCTCTTGATGTATCATTTAGCAATTAGCTGTAGGCCCTAGATGCATATAAACTGCAAAATATTCGGCTGAACTAATTTTAACATATGAGCTTTCTTCTTGTTTGTTACTCATCTGGGCCAAGTACTCACATATATAACCTCACATTTCTTACAGCAAGCTCCCAGCTTTCCCACTTGAAAGAAGTGAATCAGGACTCATTAACTGCAACTACTAAAAATTATGTAAGTACATTGATATCTCTAAGGTATAACATCTTGTCTTTTTTTAATACCTGCAGACACAGCTAAAGATTTAGGCTGTCTACATCACAAAATGCACTTCTCTGCAAAGTCCTTCTCATTCAGAGGGAACTGTTCCAGCAAAGATACTTCCACCTATTTGCCCACACATGCAATGAAAAGCAGTTTATGCTTTAGGAGTTCTTCCTCGCACTTACCTACACTCGTAGGAAATATATCCTCATTGTTGATTTGCACCTCGATCCAGTCCATGAGAAGATTCATATAATGGGGTGCTGGCAACGCTGTGGGCTTCTTGTACTTCATGTCGTCCTGCCACCGGTACTCGTACTTAGGGCCTCCAGACATCACGGGGCAGGTCCTCTCCGTGCAGAACTCACAGATGGTTCCGTAAATGAGGTTGATCCTATTGAAGAAGTCAACAACATGGACCGCCACCCAGTCATTTTGGTCTTCTCCGCTGGGCAACTGCACAGCCGCTTTCAAGTCCACGCCTGAGTTCAGAGAGGCCTGTGCTCGTTTGTGAAGTTCAAACCTTTGGGTTCCAGGTTCAAACTTGCGTTTTGGGCGGAAAGTCTTATCTTTATTAAAGACTTGCTTGAGTGCTATGGACATGTCTGCTAATCTTCGGCTCTGCAGCAGCCGGCAGAAAAGCACAGCTGAGATTTAATGCCAGTATCTGAAAACAGTTGCTCCCTATCACTGTTCCTCCAGGCCCTTCTCTTTTTCTCAGAGAAGCTCGTATCAGCTTCGGAGCAGTCTACTAGATCTTCCTCTTGAAAGCCTTCCCAAAAGGCCTGATGTCCCTAAGGATGGGAAAACAATACATGTTAGTGGTAAGCTCAAGTCTGGCCCTGTCAGTTTCTGACTGTTTCACCATCAGTTTCTAGTAATGAGCTGAAAAGCAAATATATAGCAAGCTATCATTAAAAATTGGCCAACCCCTAACCTGATGAACATTTAAAAGAAATAAAAAAGAAGCCTCATTTTTAAAGTATTAAGGAATTAACTTCTCTGCCCTTTTAAAATATCTATCCAAACAGAGGCTCTTGAGTTACCACAAAGATGTGAATTCAATAAGTCTTGTACAATCTTCCCATCTTTAGATAATTTTTAAACCAACCTTTTAAATTCTGCTGAATTTTTACAGTGATTGCATTCCACACATAATTTATATACAAATTTACTAGACAAAATGCTATGTGACAACCTAGAAATCTTGCCTAACTGCTCCTAAAGTAACCAGTGGTGTCTCTAAGCATTCACCATAGCTCCAGTGCTCATCTCTGTAGGAAAAGAAATCCCCAAGCAAGATTTCCGTGTATTTGTTCTCCATTTTTAATTAGCAAGTGTCATGCTTTAAACTCAGCTAGTAAAGTACCACTCAGCTGGTCGCTTACCTCCTCTCTCCCTCCAGTGGAGGAAGAGAATCAGAGAGGCAGACAAGGAAGCTAGTGAATTGAGATAAGAACATGTTAATAATTGAATATAAACTAATATCGTAGTGATGCTAATACTATTAACAATATGTAACAATAAATAATTAAAATAATAGAAAAGAAAACGTACGATACAGTTGCTCACAACCCGCCGACAGACACACAGCCAGGTCCCGAGTAGTGAGAGTCAAGAGTCACTTGAGAGAGATGGCAGCAGACTCGGAGCGACCCCACGAGCAACAGCACAGACAGGAAAGCCAACCGACTCACAAACAAGCGAGCAAGCTAACAAACAAGTGAGCTAACAAGTGGGCAAGCAAAGGAGCTATGGCCCCACAAGCCCACTCACAGTTTTTATGTCCCATGCATGCCGTGCTATGGGATGCAATCCCCCTTCGGTCAGAGTGTGTTGGCTGTCTGAGCTGTGTGTCCCCCCACAATGCCTGCAGTGAGAAATTTGGGAACACAGTGAGTATCAGAAGCTGGGAAAGACCTTGAATTTGGTGCAAGCAGTCCCCAGCACCAGCTAAAAAGACAGTGCTTTCCTCAGGGTAAATCCAAAACCAAAGTTTCACACCAGCCACCGTGAAGAGAGTTAACTCTGTCCTGACTGAAACCAGCACAGGGAAGTATTAGTTTTGGCAATTCTCTAGAACCTAGCTAGAGTGAAACCTATGGTACAGCATAGGAACAATTCCTGTTTCCCACAGAACTGTACAGAGACTGATATTTTTCTTGACCCACCTTCACTAACCAGTAGTGGTCTTAACTTTCTACTGGGCTGTGTAGAATGATCAGAAAACAATGAATGGTAAGGCTGTCACTTTCATTACAGCTCTATTCTTCTTCTCTACAGGGGAACACTTGGCATTGTTGTTCTTACGAAAGGAAGAGCACAGACTTTGTATTGTTCCATCTAACCCACTCTTGCAAGAAATAATGGTTTTAACAGTCAGTCTGACTGAAAAAATAAATCACTGCATTACAGCCTTGTTTGTTTTTATATATATGTGGGGAACAGTGTTAGCAACCATAAATGTAGGCAGTTAGTAGGTGATGGGATAGTTAGGGACAATCTCAATTAGACTTTTGTTTTAGTACTGGAGGTTATATGATTAAAGACAGAGTAATTTAAATAATGCACACAGCATTTCAGTAACACAATGCATTTTAAATTTGCACAGCACTACAAAGATCCTATCCTCTCAGTGGCTGATGAATTCTGATCATGGGATTATGTACACACCACTGTTTCCCTTAACCGAAATCACGTCAATTAAGATTCTACTGGGCTGATTTTACTGTGTGGAACGCACTGAATTCTCCTCAAGACAGTTGCCCAAAGCTTTTGTGAGGGGCAGAAAGGAAGAGAAAAAAGTGCTTCTTTTTTCTTAAGCACCACAAGAAAACAACATGTACTTAAGCGAAATGTGGTGTGCTAGACCCTGACCCCACACAATATAACCTAACTGCCATAAAAATATCCCCTCCCAAATAGCCGAAAGACTAGCATCCAGCCAACTTGCCAGCAAGCAGCAGCTAAACAAAACCAGCAAAGAAGTGCTTGTTTCTCCTTTTGCTGATGGCATGATGGAGGGATGGTCCAGTCATGAGTTTATAAACAGTCATTCTTTCTGAGCCAGTAAAACATGAGACCTTCAGGGATGAAGTCCAGGGAGACTACTGTCATGCCGGACATGCCCCTTGGAGTAATGTTCAGAGATCCTGAATGTTCAAATCCAGAGATCCCGAAACCTGACAAAGGTTGGGGAAAGATGATTTTAGACAAGACTATCCTTGGAACAATTTAGTTAAGTGTCGTTGACAGGAAATGAAGGTATTTTAAAGAGACAACTTTGCCCCATAGCTTGTTGTTTGTTACTAAGACCCATAGCCTCCAGCTGTCACTCTCAAATGCTCTGCGGCAGTCAGCTGTTCAAAGAAAAGCTGGGTGCTGCTGCACAGCCTGAGCTTGTGACTAACACACTTGGAGATGGCAAGGAGCCAATGTCCCCGTCTGCAGTAATAAGGACGTCTGCTCCAGAGACTAATAGCTCAGGTAACAATTTTTTCCCCACTTTAATATACCTGGCGCTCTTATGTGGCTGCTCTGACTCTCTTCCTCACCGGTAAATATCCACCAGAACATGACGGGAGTTTTTATTGAAAACAAGCTGAGCACCAAATAAACTCATCATCAGAAGACACATTTTGAAGGACAGTATTCACTGCTGTTAAAGCTTTTCCAAGAAAAACAGAAGATACCATATTTTATAAGCTATTTTCTATGGAATATGCAAATATGTGATATTAATCATATTAAATACATACTCCTTCTCGCTCCTGTCCATATGTTCAGTAAGTCTGCATAAAATCACTCAATGCAGAGAGAGAGCAAACAAAACATTCAACAAACAGTTCATTATCTCAAGTCTTCTGAGGACCAGGAGTCACATGTTGAAATTGTCTGTGGAAGCACACATACATCATGGACAAATTGAAACCAAAGACTAAACCAAAAGATTACTCTAACTGTTCTTTATCTCACCAAGGCAGAATCAGAAGAAACAAGAATTTCCTATCTATTTCCTGTCTGGAGTGGCTTCTGTTCAGCGTCTCGTAATAAAAGCTAAGGCTCTTCCTCTTTCATCTGTCTATCACTTTACACAATACAAAACTACATGTTATGTCTGCAAGGCTGGACTGTAAAAGTCAAACCCACTGTTTAACTTCTCTTAGAGATTTAGCTCTAAGAGCTGATTTTTTTCTCTCTCTTAAAACGTGACTGAAGGCTGTGCAAAGCCACGGGATGGATAGACTTGTTTTCTCCTGCATTTTCATGTGCAAGAATACTAAATAGAAAAGTGTATGACCTGAATTTCACAGAAATATTGCAGTGAACCAGCCCTCTCAGATATTTTTCCCAACAATATTTGCTATCAACTAACCCTTATCTTCACTCAAAAGCTAACAGAAATGAACAAAGAAATAAACAAGAATTTTGAGACTCACCCTGTCACTTCTGAAACAGACTGCTTTGCTGCAGGTTGCACAGCTGCCCTTACTCCCTGCACTCAAACATCCAGCTCAGTTAGGCTCTTCTAAATAGTTACAAACAGCATCACCATTACTTTCCTGGAATAAAGAAGCTTTCACTTCACTCACAAGAGACAAAAGAACAGGCCCACCTGATTTTCATCACAGATTAAACACAGACACCTTAGGCTTGGATCCTTCAGGGGCTGAAGCGAATGGTAAAGCTCCAGCTAGTCTGTGGGCTCTAAAAGCAACTTTACTGCTTAGGCAATAAAGTGGCAGTAGGTAATGGTAGGATGGCCACTCCCCTGCTTTGGGCTGAATCACTAAGGCATTGCAGGAAGCCACTCACCATTAGACTTCCAACGTGATGCTGTCCTGTGTTTGAATCAACAGTCAGTGATGGGAGGTCTGTCACTCCATCCTGGATCACATACTGTCGATTAGAATGCCGTAGTGTTGGACTTACAAAGGAAAAGTTATTGATTCAAAACTGCACAGCACTAGCAAAATAAAAACTCATCAGATAACCTCAGCAACAAAGGGTAAGCAAAACCTCCTGACTGAGAATGTGACATGGCTTGCTGGCCATGATCTTCACTTCCATGACAATTTTCATCTGATAATGAGAAATGCTCCTGGTTTTGTTACCTCACTTGGTCTTGGGAAAGTTACTTCAGAGATGAAACACTGTGCACAATGTTGTGGAATTGGTTTGATTGGATCATAACTCCATGAAATCTGTGGTACAGTAGCACCCACCCTCCTTCACATAAAATTAAATGTTATTGTTAACGGATATTTTGCAGTCTCATACCATAGTAATGCCGGCTTCTGATCTTTTACGATGTTCCTTACCATACAACAGGGCGTAAGGAATCGTGTTGTGGCTCATGGTGTTTGGTTCGAGGGATACAGTCAGTGTTATGGAAGCCTTTCTGAACTAGACACTTAATATATGTCTGTCCTGGTATGGGCAGCTCAGAGAGATAACTCCTTCCAACACTTCAGCTTCTCTTCTTTCTTTTCAGAGCAACATATTTCTGAAGATGTGTGACAGTCACCAACAGCTTTTCCTGAGGGACTATTCCACAGCATGAATAATGGAATAGTCATGGGTGAGTGAGTGAATCCCCTTGCTGGCAGAGCCATGGCTGAGGAAGGTAACCACAGATTTGGAGACGATCTCAGAATAGAGAACCAGACCCTCACAAACTTAATCCATGGCGTCAGCACCACAGCAATCAATCAGGTACGCCAAGTCAACATATGGAAATAATAAGGCAGTCCTACCCATGCAGATACCACCAAAAAACCCACTGACAACAAACCACACACCGTGATCGCCATCATGTCTGAGTCACTGCTGAGTTAAAAACATGTGGTACCGTTTCATCATATACTTTCTATTAAATCACAGGTAATAAGAATGTTAAATAACACACTGTTTATAAAAACACACACCTTTCATCACGGCACTCTAGCAAACATTACACAAGATTTAGAGGGCTGCTGGAAAGGTAGCTGGTACAATTCCCATCTTATTAACCGAGAAAGTGAGGATACATGACTTCTGCAGCATCATACACACAGTGAGCTGCCTACCCAGCAAGACACTGTCTGAAAACCAGCTCTGCATCCGCTCATTTTTACATTTTGAGCACTTCCACATTCTGATCCTAAGCCACCTGAAGCCTGTAGGAAAGCGCACATTTGATCCAAACCCTGTTAAGGTCCAACATTTTGTAGACTTCTCATGTTTGGCTTCATACTTCACTAACCAGACAAGAGGACGTTCTGCTATGGCTACATCAGACAACTGGGGCAGCAAACACGTTACGTGGAGGCACGTACACACACCATGCTCCTTTCTGGTTGCGCAAATGTACACTTTTTCTACTGTCAGGCTCTTGTTTGAAAACCAGTATTGTACTACAAAATGAACAGGTTCCCTGTTTAACACACTGAAGGATGAAGAATCATTCAGTAAGGCCTGTCCTGAAATCTGAAAACACCTTTCTTATTTACAAAGTAAAAATCAGCCAAATGAGTAGGAACAGTAATATTTCATGTGTCTTATTTACATAGTTAAATTTGTGCAGTCCAGCTAAGTTGTACCTGAAATCGTAAGGAAAGTTGCACAATTATTTGTATACATAGTGAAAACATCCTGATAGGAGAAGACAGTCTCCATGGGCAAAAAATCCCTCCCCTTACTAACCTATAGTGTACACAAGGAGATTAAGATGTGCATTATAGTTGTGCCAGAGTTGAAAGGGAAAGGAAAAAGGATCGAAGTAAATTTAGGTTACTGACAAAATGCACCTTAAAATCAGCATATGCACACACAGGAAGCAGGTTCTGACGGTCGGTGTATCTTTTCCTACATTCCATCCTATCCCCAAGAATCCTGCAAGTTCCATAAAGAGTAAGCTCCCAGAATTGAGGGTGTCTGGTTATTACTGTAAGAGTTAGAAAAAGTCTACACAGATATGTGTAAACAATGTCTCATTTTCTCAGGTGCTGGCTTGGGTAGCTTCTCCATGGCTTCTGTTGTGAAAGTTTTCAGGTTCAACCATCACTACTGAGGACAACAATGTCCCGCTGAGGCCTTTGCCCATGGTTTCTGTGTTAATTACATAAACTTACAGCATGTCAATCAATACACAAAATAACAATAGGAAATGGTACCATGCAGTGAAAGGAAGCTTACTGATGCTTCAGGACAAGAATTGCTTTGGTTTATTGTGCTAGAAGTCCCAGCAACTTTAGGGAGGAAAAAAAAAAATAATCAGAATTTGGCTAAAAGTCCTCTCCACGAAAGGATTCCTATGATTTTTCCAAGTTCTATGATCTCCCCTAAAGCTACTAGGGTTACCTTACACTAATCTGTGATAACCACAATATCATCAATGCAGCTTCAAGGTACTTCAAGGTACAAGAAGCCTTCCTGCAATAGAAACACTTCCCACATACAGCAACATCCATCCATTTGACGTGCAATAACGACCCTTTGTTTTGTCTGTGTGTGAGGAAAAAAAAAAAAGAGCAAGTGATTTCATCAGACTAATAAAAGCCCTAAGTGTAAAAGATCACAAAACCCAGCATAAACAGCATTTTCATAACCAGTGTCACAATGTTTGCAGTCCTTTTCAGGCAAACGGCATTTACCACATTATCATCCCGTTTGTCATAAGCATATTTCAGAGGCAATGTTACGCAGAATTATTGCACTGCAGTATCCCAGTGCTTTACTATAACCATTTAATTCTTTCAACAGATTTCCCTTTTATACATACTACAAGAAAGAGAAGTCCATCTTGTCCTTTTCAGAAAATTGCTTGTACAAAACACTTAGAAACTGACCTAAACAGCAGTCATTTCTATGATGAAATGCATGAGCTGTTTGACAGCAGCAGAATCAGATATGACTGCTCAAATATTAGGTGAAAAGTGCTGTTTATTAACCCAAGCGAAGCACGATTTTCACCATGGGGATAAATGTCTGCATTTTAACAGAAGGCTCACCGCTCAGCCAGTATCATTCCAGCACCTTTTGCAAGTATTACATGCAATTACACCTCATCTGAAGTTGTGGAAAGGTACACTGATCACTGTGAAGATACTGAGCATGCCCTGGCACTTCTCCACTGCTAGTTTACGCCCTAGCAGCATCCACGGCAATCCAGTGAGGAGCATGGCCTTTAGCATACAGCTTAAGGTGAACTGAAGTAGAGATTTCTCAACTACAGTAATGAAACTGCAAAAATGCATGGTTTATTATTACACTGAAGCTATTATTATTACACTGAAATTATTATTATTATCACACTGAAGCTCAGCCTCTGTTCCTCTGTCATCCAGGAATTTAAGGTCTTGACCCTTCACAGACTGAGAGTCACGCAGGGCTTGGCTAAGTTTTTTTTCTGCAAAGTCAGTCCTGCCTCACGTCCTCCCCTTTCATGTCCCTGCCTTCTTGCCATCTTCCCTAGGATACCTGGCCCTGGTGTTTATAAATCCCCTTCCAAGGGATGTATGTTGACTAACACATGAAGTGCAATAATTAAACTACCTATTTTTCATCCCAGTCAATTTCTCCCATCCCTTGCTTGGCCATGAAGCACAGGGAAGAAGGCAGCTAAAGGAGGCCTGAATGGATGAGACAGATGGAATAGGAAATCCATGGGAATGTTTTTTCAGCCACAGCCACTTCAGTGAATCACAGTGCTTGACATGATTATTTCAGACCTCCCAAACCTTTAAAGCAGGTGGGGAACTCCCTTTAGCTCAGGCAACTACCGAGGCTGAAGTCTGACAGTGACAGATCATGGTGAAGCATGCCGTTCTGACGGTCCCTTTGAATGCTGCTTTTTTTTCTTTTTTTTTTGTTACAGGTTCTTCCAGTTCTCCCCCTGGTTCACAGGCTTTTACTGGTCTGAGCTGTGGCTAGCACATGTACAAGCACAGTGACTAAACTGCATTCTCTGTAAGCACACAAACAGCCTCCGCTTTCAGTCACCAAGCCCTCGTGACCTCCTTCCACCACTAATAAAGCAAAGCCTTTACGAGTGCCTTGTTTTACCAGCTCCTGCTACAACCACCGCTCTTGTAAACAGTTACCACGCGGGTGGATTGGGTGGTCCGGTTTCCTTGCTGAGGTAAGAGTAGAACCGGCTCACTAACCCTGCTTCCACCCAAATTTTTCAGTCTCTGTGGATGAAGTCCTCACCACAACCGTGTATGGTTGTTACACTTCCATAGCATGCTCGTTGCAGCATTTGCTGCAACAGAGAACTGTTATCCTTCATTCCTTAAAAACAATATACGGAGGACAGCTGAAAGGAGTAAGAAAACGTTGATGGCCTTGAAGCAGAGGAGATACAAACTAAATTACGTGGTGATTCTCTATGATAACACGCATTCGTCTCCCCAAGCTTGTTTCATTTCTGACTTCAACCTGTTTCTGAAGGTGACATTTTGACTGTGCTGCAGGTGGTAGGAGCTCTGATACTGACTCCAGCAGAACTAAAATTTTATTTTTACACTCTGAATGCTCTCCTTTGACAAGACAGTAAGAGCTCCTTATTAAACTATGCATGAACTTCATAAATGTCTTTGTTCTGTTCAGCTCAATTCACTCCTAAACCTACATTCTGGCTTTTAAAAGCACTGGCACAAATGAGTAGACAGGAAGAGATTTCTTGCTCTCTCCTGCTCTCTTAGAACATCCACACAATTCCCATACAATAGCCTCAAACCAAGTCCACTGAAGCCTGTTGAAAAAATGCCAGTCAGATCATGTGAGTGATAGGGAACACCAAAACATGCTGTAACACAAAAACGTGTCTCAGACCTCATGTCAGGGCCTTACTCTTTTGCGTACAGATCAACCAGAGGGCAGGTCTTTCCGTACACGGCAATACAGTGGCACATCCGCTAGGAGCCAACAGTTTATCCCCTAGAACTTCAAGCACTGCATGCAGTAGCCAAACTCAGTTTTATTTTTGGTCTAAACCTTAGCTTTCAGAAACCATGTATGCATTCTGCTTTAAGAACAAATTCTAAATAATATGTTCCATCTCAGTAACATTCCAACTAAAACCACTCATTTTCTTGTCCAGGGAAAGCACGCAAAGAAACAGAGACACAAGGGCAGTGTCGTGTTACGTACACTGTGCTAGCGGAGACGAATAATGAACACCCCAAGGAGACAACAGGACTTCCTGCAAGTATAGTTACTGAAAACTGGACCTAAGGTCAGCTGACATCCATTCGGACCCTTTAGCTTAGTCTGGCTTCTCCCACCAAAGCTCGTCAGTGGGGGAAGGTGGACAGGGGAGAGGCAGGATGGTGACTGTGCTAGTTTTAGTTGGGATAGTGAATTTTCCTCACAGTAGCTAAGGCAAGGCTGTGTTTTGGATTTGTGTTGAGAAGAATATTGACAATATACTAATGTGCTTGGTTGCTGCTGAGCAATGTTTATATCATACCAGGGACTTCTTCAGTTTCTGGTACTGCTCCTGTCCCTGGCTTCTTGTAGAGAAGAAGCTGGGAGGAGACACAGCCAGGACAGCTGACCCAAACTGACCAAAGGGGTATTTCATTCCATAAAACACCATGGTCAGTGTATAAATCACATGGAGTGAGCTAGGGAGTTCTCTTCCTCTTGCTCTGGGAGTGGCTTCTGGGGGCCTTGCTCTGCTGGCTCACAAGCCTCTCAGCGCTCTCTGGTTCTGGATCTCGCTTCTTGTGGACTGGCTGGGTGTTGGTCAGCAGGTGGTGAGCACTTGCATAATTTGTTTTAATTACATATTATTAGTAGTAGCAGCATTATTTTCACTACATATTATTAGTAGTAATACTAGTATTGTTAGTATCATTGGTATTGTTCATATTATTAGTCCCATTATTTCACTTATTTTCAATTATTAAATTGTTCTTACCTCAACCCATAAGTTACCTTGTCTTTTCCTGCACTTCCCCTCCCCTTCCCACGGGGGGAGTGGGGAGGTGAGCGAGCAGCTGTGTGATACTTGGTTGCTGGCTGGGGTTAAACCATGACAATGACACAGTGTCTCAGCAACTGTCCTAAGAAGTTCACAATTTCAGAGCTGTTTTCCAAAGCAAAGTTCTGCAGGGAGGCTATGGCTTCTTCAGTTGGTGCACTGCACCCTTTCTAACAAACACTGTTAATTCTCGACATCAGCGTGGTGATTTTCAGTTACAAAAAATTACCTGTAACCCCATGTTGCTGACAAAGTTTACCTAAAATCATGTGGGAGTCAGTAATTAAGGTCAGTCCTGACCTATGAAGCCCCTAGAATTGACTGCCAATAATTCAAAACTGAGTGAGATCTCTACGGCCACTAAACACTCCAGTGGGAGGACAGTGAAAGCAGCTTCAGTATTAACAGATGGGAGATAGGATTTAGGTCTCTCTATAAAGCTGGGCTGATCAAGACAAGGCAAAATGCACAGTTCTTTACAAACGGAGGAATATGGAAAAAAAGCACAGCAATTTAACTGTGATTATCTTTCAATTATTTATGCCATAAATAAAAATCCTTGACCTGAAATGGAATTCCAGCAGTTGTAGGACCCAATCCACTGACTTTAAACCACAGCTCTGCATTGCTATCAGAAAAACGAAGTGTATGAAACAACAGAAGGAATCTTTGTTTCCATGGTGGGATCAAGGTGCTCATATGCCAGACAGGCATATGCCAGACTGAACCCAGCACAGAGAGTGGCGGTAACTACAGTTGGTTATGGACGTTTTCAAACTCATACCATAAGGTCAAGGTGTTTGTACGTGAGTCTTTTGAATACAAGCGACTTCACAGATCTGAGAGAGATGGTAGTTTTATAGATCAAGGCTTTGGTGTACTGGCAGCCTGCACCTCGGCCAGTCATACCGTGCTTCAGCGGCATGCAGCCATAGCCTCTGCAGTTGGTGGTGGGGTCATCAGTGCCTAGTTGTGTGATCAGTGCTTTCAAAATTCAAGAAATAAGTCACCCACTGTGTTGATCTACATGTTGGTTTTAACTTGTAGGACTAAACTGATGACAGCTGAAGAAACTTTTCTCTGCAGAACCATTCTGATCACCACCCTGCGACTTTATCATGTTCAACGTTATCATTTGGACAAAATGACCTATTATTATGCACAGGGGAAAAAACAGAGAATCTGCTAAATATATGCACTCCCCTCTTGAACCAGGCAAGAAACAAAGTACCTGGGGTGAGGTAATCACACTCCAGCACTCTAAATCAGCATTCTTGCAGGACTCACTTGAAGAAAAGAAAGAGTGTTTTCTTTGTCATCTGTGATACCTGAAATATAATGAAAAAAAGCAAGTGAAGAAGTCAGAGACATAATATATCAAACAATTAATACTGGAGTGAACACTAACGATAGTAACTCCCCCCTTGGAGGACAGCCAGCCTCCTCTCCAATTCATGATGCAAGTGTTACTGTAAGAAGGATCGCTAAGCTGGGGAGAGTATAGGACACAGAAAACATGCTGTCCTTTAATGCAGCTCAGCAGACAGTAAGTAGGCAGGACGATGTTGACGGATAGCTCTGCACAAACCGTAACACACCAGCACTAGAGGAGTAATGCGCTAGCAGCATGCTGCAGAGAACCGCGCAACTGCCTTCTTTCCCCTAGACACCAAAGAATAACTTTCCAGTTTATGGTTCTAATTTACCTTTCTAGTGAACCAAACTACTTTCAAAGCCTTTTCTACATACTGCTTAACTCCTACTGCACTTCAGAAGGCATTTATTTAACACAGCAAACAAAACTTGTACTCCCAAACTGACCTTGAAGGAGGGTTTGGGTGGGTTTTTTAACTAGCCCCCGCAGTAAGCGCTTTGTAGACAAAAGTATGGTATTTGATTACCCTTTACAGTTTGTGGTCAGTGCAACTCTCATTCGGAACTAGCTCTCAGACCAGGCTGTTGTGTTGCCCTACACCATTTTACACTATGCAGTGCTCGGTTCCTAACCATGCACAAAAAATGTACTGTGAGAGAACTATAGGACCAAGCTCTTCATAGGTATACAAAGAGGAAAACTTACTTCACTGCAAGCCAAGGATCTGGCTTTTCAAGCCAAGTTGCCCAGAGCCATGGCCAATAAATACCCAATACTACCAAAAGGAGGGAACAAAAATCATTATTCATAGACCATGCAAAAGTGACCATCAGGGAGTGTTAAGATGATCCTCTCCCAACCACTACAGCAAGCAGTCTGCTCTGAAGCAAAGATTGATGACTCCTTGTGGTCTCTGTGGCCATAGCTGCCAGCAAACAGGGAAAGCACAGCTGACAATCTCTGGAAGATGGCTTTTGAAGGACTCTGCTTTGAACTACCATGGTTCCCCACTACCTGGCACTGCTCAGTTTAGCTCTAACTACACTTGCGTGTAGCACATACTGTGACTCAAAAGGAAGGTCTCTGTCCCTCTTAGGCACCGACCAGAGTAACACCATTACAAACTTTATTTGCTGGTATAGCTAAAATGTCAGTAGGGAGGTTCTGCAGTGATGTTTCTAAATGAACCCTTGAAACTTTAAGGCCGCTTTCCAGCATACCTCATCCCATGGCCTTACATCTCAAAGAGCAGAGCTGGACAGAATAGCTTTAGAGAACTGCCAAAAGGTACTTAAGGCCTGGAACCTTTCACTAAAAGAGTATAGATGTTGGGGGGAAGATGTGTTGCAGGAGAGGCCGTCTTACCAAAGACACATCCAGCCAGGAGGTGGTGACGGTGGTTGCAGCACGGGAGGGATTCACAGCACCTCCACTACATCACTAAACACACTGGTGCATAACCCATACACCAGTAAGGTTCTTATTCTCTCAAAGTAATATTTCATAGGACTCACACACTCAGGGAAATAACCCTTAAGACATCAGAAATGAATGTTGGTTCAGAGTAATTATAGCAAAACCAAAACAAAACCACAAAAAAAACCCCAAAACCAAAACCAGAGGATCACTGAAGAGAGAAGACAGGCTTTGTGAGGTCACAAGTAGGAAAGCCACCAAAATGTGTGGAGAAGTCATCAGGGTAAACAGCCCTGCACTACCTGCACTCAGACTCTGAGTCTTCTACCTTCTTCTTCTAACAGCTCACTCCCAATTTGAGAATCTGAATATATGGCACCTCATTATTCACTAACATTCTGCTGTTGGAAAACTGACTATTTCCAGAAAGGCTGCAAGATAAAGTTTTTGCATATACTTCGGAGAACCTCACATAAATCATAATTTGTACATTCAAGTTAATTAACTGAATTAACTGAACCTTCAGGTTATTTAACTGAAGGAAAACAGCACCAAAGAATATGCTCCCAAAACATCACTTACTGCTTGGTCTTAGAAAGTGATTAGCACATGAGGTTTCTACACTACTCCAGCCCTTCCTCACTTTTGTACAGTCTGCCAAATGGGAAGCACTTGGATCAGCAACACGCCTTTTCACCCATTCATGCAGACCGTGCCCTAGATGCCACATCCTGGGTCACATCATAATAGAAACAAGAGCATCTGTTACACTGCTGAATGTCTTCATGCTCAGATTCTCCATCTCTTTCCCTCTCCTACTTCCTACCAGAAACACACAACCTGCAACACCCAGAAGATAATGGCATTGAGATTTTTTATCCACTATACATTTAGAACTTCTACTACCTGGCTTTATGTCAAAAATTTATTTTATTTATTTAATAATTATTTATTTTATTTATTTTATAAATCAGAAAATAAATCAAAATGAATTATTTTATTTATTTAATATTTATTTTAAGAATCTATCCATTAGAATTTTACAGAACCTTCAACGACACTGAGCGATGATTATGTTCACACAAGTTTTGGCACCTGTAATTTGTTCCGAAATTGGCGTTAAGCCAAAACAGCCTTAGACCTACTGCCCTTCAGGATGTTTTCATCATTCTGGTTGCTTCATCAGTAAATGGTTAGGAAATTGCATTGCTACCTTGCTATTCTTTATCCCATTACAATCGCATCTTTTGCCACCCGTGCATTCCATACATCACGGTTTTGATCCAGTCCCAAATGATTTGAGTAAACCCAGCTGTATCACAGGCAATATCTGCTATTAGAGAGGCAGACACCATCGTAATTTTTCATGCAGCAATCACCACAGATCCCACGAGTACTCCTAAACAATAATACATCTGCTCTCTCAAAAGCATGCCACCCGGATGACTAACTGAGAAGACTGAATCTCTACCCTAATGCAGCAGGGACAGAAGTCCAAGCTTTCTTTACAAAAATGAGTGAGAACCCAGCATGGCAAGGCACACAAATGAGTTTCTAAGCAAGCAGTTTTTTTCAGGGAGTCACTGTCTTGCAGATCACCACTCTGGCTCCACCCAGACTTGAAATTTTTTTGTTTAGGAACCACCAATAATATCTAAGGGGTACCAAGGTGCAAATCACAGGAGGTGTGATCTAGAGGCAGTTGCCATGATTACAGCAAATTAGATGGCAGTTAATGAACAGCTTCTGCCATACTGCTTCACACACTGAAAACACAGATCTCAGCAATGTTGTAAGATCAAAGGTTTGGAAATGCTTTCCCCTATTGTTTTATTCTCTATAAGGAACTGCTCTGCTTTCTAGTCCACTCTCCATTCCAGAATATCCTCTTCGTTTTCCTTGCACCTTTTTCTTTCTCCTCTTCCTCACTCTTTTACTTAATGTTTCTCACAGTCACATCCAAGATCTTCAAGAGGCTTTGGTTCAAATGCCAGTCAAACAGCAATCTAGAAGGCTGACAGCAGGCACCCAAGCAAAGGCTGGCTGCATCCCATTTTGTCTCTACTGAATTTCTGACCTTAGGTTCAACTATAACAAACAATCAGGCAGACTGTTTTGTTTTTCAAACAAAAGGCAAATTTTGTTTTTCAGATACGGAGACAGTGCACTTTTGCTGCTTTTTATATCATCATGTGCAGACAGGTTCAATTATTAAATTATTGCATGTGTGTGGGAGTACAGGCAATTAGAGAAGTATTCTTCTTGCGCACTTCCTGTTTTAAGAACAGGACAACATATACAAGTCATACAGCCTGTAAGACGAAAGCCTGTCACTCAATTCTTCACCTGCTTGCTTTAAAATGAAATGAGATTAGCTCCATTTAGGTCAGAGCCAGACTGATGTGGCACACCTGTGATTCATTTATTAATACACCTGCTTAAGCTGGCATGAAAAGTGTGGTATAAGTGATATATAAATTTAGAGAACATGATCACTAGAATGGAACATGAAAAATATAGGAGAAAACTTCAAATACTGACTACATCAGTTATAATTACAATGGAACAATCTACTTCTGCCAGGAAATCAGGATTTTCCAAATTCTGCCAGGCATCATCACTCTTCTGTTTCTTTCAACTTCAGCTTCTTTATCTTAAAACAAAAAATGAACACTGGAACTGTATTTTCCACTACTTATTAAAAGAATAAAAATCAGTCAAAACAACAGGCAAAACTGAAATGTTCTGAATATGGAAAAATAAAGAGCTAATTTGCAGTGCAAGCATACATTCAGAATCAAATATATGTCTATCACTGGATTGAAGGAAAGGAGTTAAATTAAGCTCACAGCAGTGAAATGGTTATGCTGATATATTCCAACCCACAGTAACAGATAATTTTCAGACCTCCCTAAAGGCCTTACTGAGATTTACTTTATTATAAACACATTGATAAGATGTAAAGGTGCTTCTGAAATTCTATAAGCCCCATGCAAACTACACAATTCAAAGCACAATGTAATTTAGTGAAAGAGATTACACAGATGTAGTATGTAGCTGTTCTGGCCTACAGAGACAGAACAGGTTCTCTTCACATTCTATGTATTTCCTCCAAAGCTTGCACATTTGATGTAAACTCCAGTTTTTCAGGTGACACACCCATGGAGGAAGAATATAACCCTTCATTTCTAATACCCAGGTACCTATCCAGCAACCCTTAAGCCAAATGACAACATAATACCCTGTAACAAAACAGTTGTCATCTCTGGTAGGCTGGACACATAAAACTTGTTTCTGTTGACAGCAGTCTTTGGATAGATTGACTCATATTTCATCCGTGTGGCAGAGATACTGTATCCAGACTGTGAAACTGCATACTCCGTACCTGAACTGTGCCTTGCACAAAAGAAATTTCAACATACGGTTGCTAAAAGGGAAGGGGTAACCTTACATGCTCGCTTCTGATCTGTCACATCCCTTTGTCATTAGGACTGTTAGATTAATTGCATGGTTTATTCCAGCATCAGGCAGATGTTACAGAACAGCTTCACTGGAAAAAGGCAGGAAACATTATGTCAAGCATTATGCTTCTTGTCTGCTTAAGGGTTCATAATGTTTTGGTTCCTAAGACATTATCAGATGAGTGCAATTAGCCTAGGGTGCAGATGCTGCACTGCTGTACTACTGTTCACATGATCATTAAAAGATGAGACTTTGCTGGAAGAGGTTCCAAGAGCGCAGGCAGCAACCCAAACAAGTGAATTGGTTCAGCTGCACTGCCTTTTTTGTGTGAAGGTACAATGAAATGGAACGAGGAAAGGGGACATTATAGGGAATAAAAGGAATCAACTCATTGTTTCAGGCCTCGGTACCCCTGAAAACTAAAACAACCCCCACTGTTATCCTACTGTCTGCTTTGAGCTGAAACACTAGCATGTGCACAGAAAGATCTTCAGGAATAAACTTGCAGTATAAAGACAAATTTTCATCTAAGCTATACTTGCTCTAAGCAGAGTGAACACAGGCATGCTTTGCTTGCCCAAGACAGAGGTAAAAAGGACCACAGGATAGCACAAAACTATCCTGCAAAGGCTTAGATTTATCCCACAATCAAATTAACACATTCTTAAAGTAAAGCAGCAATCTTTTTGTGGGTAAACATGTTCTCCTTAAGTTCAAATTTCAAATGCAGTTTCCACATCAGTTTTTGCAGACTGAGTGTCGGTCCGTCTCTGCTATCTTACCCATGCACATTCACTCATATTTACAGATCTGAAACAAATATCTGCTAATAGTGCAGTTCCAGAGGAAAACTATGATGACCGTGTGGAAGATAAGCAGTAACAGCCGCTTTTAACTGTTTTTGTTAAAGGAAGAAACCACCTCTGGAAATACTTTATGTGTCAACCACGAGATGCCATGGGATGTTAAGGACCTCCTAACTACAAAGCTTACAGAGCCAATTGTTCCTGAGGATGTAACACTTCAGGAATGCACCCACAATTGGTCCTTTCTATAATCCTGTACTAAACCACCCCACTCTTGGTAATTCTGTGTACTTTCCACCTAACATAAGCGGTAAGAGGGTAGTCTGGAGGACCAACAAAGACTTGGCTTTTCAACGAGAAAAATGATGGCAAAAACATACTTTTTGTGGATCTGATTTTTTTGTGTGTGCTTCCCTTCAAGAGCTTTTTAAAATAAATCATGGCATCTAAGAGTCTTAGATACGTTTGTAAAACAGCTTTCAGATCAGGTGAAATCATACATTCCTTCCTTTAGTTAACTAAAGAAGACTGACCTGTGTAAAGAGAAGCTTAGCTTTGATCATTACAAACAGTACAGACTGTGCTGAATTTAATGCTAAAACACCAATATAAACACAGTGATCAGAACATGATTAAACCCCACAATTTAGACATGACAAGTCAAGATGAACAACAAAATAATGTAACAGCTATCAGCTTGATTTATTGCATTGCTGAGCACAAGCCCATATTAAGAGCAACTAATGGCCCCACCTTAGAAATCTAATAATTACAAATAATAACAGCAACTCCACCTTTCTGGACCAAATGTCAGATTATATGGCATAAACAATCACACTTATTAAATCAAATAAGTGCATGAACAAAGTTCCTAACAAGCAACTCCAACAACTCTCAGTTAACTATCAGTAGCCTATTGGGTGGGAAACACGGAGAAGGGAGAGTAAGGCAACTACCCCTTTGGACTGACATTGCCTAAAAGGCCCAGTTCTGAAAGAACTTAAGGCTGAATAACTTTTGACTGCGCAATTCACAGGGACAACACAATTCCAGTCAGGGAGTCAACTTCCTACTGAGCACAATCCGATCACCCAAGCCACCTGACCTAGCCAGCACCGACGCTTCCTCACTGCACACCCCGGACACAGAAATGCATTGGCTTTGTGGTTACCAGCCCAGAGCAGTCCTCAAAGTGTCACTATGTCATACTTCTCAGAGCACAACAACTGGGGAGAGCTTCTGGCCCCCTGGAGCACACTGGTCCAGCAGTACGCTCAGGCTAGTCAATGCCCCCATGATGCAGAACACTAGTGGGTCTGGCACAGGTAAATACCGTAGCCCAGCAGGTGCCACTGCCATGCCTGAGAACATGGCAAAAGTTAAAGCTTTCAGGTAAGCCGTGTGGGTTACTGTCACAGCAACCCAGGGATTTTATTTCCTCTGGGATGAGGTGTAGGGTAGTGGTGATGTTGTCTCTAAGAATGGGATCTCTCACCCAGTGTGCCACAAGAAGAGCCAAGATAGTTGTTTATTTCATATTTGCGCAAAGATGGGTGCTAGGTGGTAAGTTCACAAAGCTAGCACACCCGGTTACAATCATTCTGTGTATCTACACAGTTTGAAATTAGTCACTCCTACAGGCCACACCTGCTCAACTACCATTGAAGTAGCTTCTGTTCTTCTTCCACTTCAGATTAAAAGTACAGGGTTTACTAAATTCAATATGCATGTTCAGACCCACGGGTAGGGGTCTTCTTCAGGAGGCGGGTAGGGCTGGAAATAGAGGTGTGGTTTTCCCATTATAATGAGCAAAGTTAATCTAAAGGACAGTAGTTTTAGAAATTTTGATGATGTGTCAATTAGTTTTGACAAACTGTGCTAACTCATTAAGGATATACTGGATACTCATTCCACTAGTCAAGAATATACAAGATACACATAAGTTTTTCAAGCATTTTGACCTCCCACTCCTCTATTCAAGGTTTCCAGATGGCTCATTACCTTAGTACATCCTATCTTAGAATAAGCAAGGTTCACAGCTGCCTTCATCAGTAAGATACAGTGGGGTTACAGTTAGAACCTTTGGGAAGGGAATTATCTCTTCAACTGTAGGTATTTCTGTTGTAGATTTTGACATATTTGGTTCTTGTCTACACTCCCATTATAGTTAACAAAGAGAAACACACTTCTAAAACATGACTCACCTCATCCTAGATATGTAAAATACATCAGATGCATCAAACTTAAAAATTCTCATCTGTGTCCTCTGACAATAAAGGTACCTTAAGGTCATGAGCCCAGATGTGCAAGTCGTACAGTGTAAGCTGCAGATCCCTTCATGCCCTCATCATTAACATCATTAGATTATGGGCATGTTGCTTTGCCTGTTTTTATTCTACTGCCTTAACAGCAGCACGGTAATGCTTACATGTAAAATAAGGTTTAATTAACACATCCAAGGAGAACACTGTGTGATTCTCTGATGCAAGATATTTTTAGAAATTAGTGATTATTACATAAATATTGGATTGTGGAGCCTGGAGAAGAGAAGGCTCCAGAGACACCTTAGAGCACCTTCCAGTACCTGGGGTGGGGGCTACAAGGAAGCTGGGGGGGTGGAACTTTTTACAAGGGCCTCTAGTGAAAAGGACAAGGGGTAATTGGTTTAAACTGAAAGAGGGGAAATTTAGACTGGATATCAGATATTTAGACAGGATATCACTGGTTGGAACTGGATGGTCTTCAAGGTCCCTTCCAACCCAAACCATTCTATGAAGGTTTCTCTTGGTGATGACTTGGCACAGCTCTCTCTCCAGGCTTTTATTTATATGGTAACTTCTGTCTTCATAGAATCCTAGAATGGGTTGGGTTGGAAGAGACCAACTGATCTTTAAGATCATCTACTTCCAATCCCCCCGCCATGGGCAGGGATACATTTTGTTGCCATGTCAGTTTACAATCTGATGCAGAAGACAGAACATGAAAAAGAGTGTATCAGTTAATGAGATCATCATAGCAGACTCTCATTCATCAACCTGTGTGGATTCTCCAGCCTGTCTTGATGGAAAGCAGCCAGTCTTGAGATTTGGAGACCAGCTCCGCAGCAAACCTGTTTGAGTGTGAGGGCTGGGTAACAGACTTCCCCCGGCTCATGCTCCAGTTTCACTGGTAAGAGATGGGTCATTAATAACATTATTTTCAATTTTGCCTAAAAAAGCAACCTGGCACTTGCATTTGGGAGACTGCATTTTGCAAGGCAGCACACAGAAGGACTCAAGATTGTCTAAAGCAAAAAGCAGAAGCAAGTCCTGCTTACTCCAAAACCCTCAGTAAAAGAAAAGCTGTCTAGATCTGCAGCCAGGAAAGAATGCAAAATTCCCAAGGATTTTGCAAATAAAAATTTATTTTTGCTAATTCCCCTGCTGCCAGGACACTAAGGGAGTTAAATCATGCATCCCCTGTGCTGTGCACTACAGTGATCAGATGTTTTTTAGCAGCTCATTCTATTCCTTTCCTTCATCACCAAGGACAAGATGCTTCAGCAGGGAGCTTTTCAGCCCAAGCATTTTTGTTGCAAGACAAGGTCTCTTAAAGGTAGTGTCAAGTCAAGATTTTGTTCAGGGATTACAGTGGAATGCCGTTAGTATTCCACATGCTTTACATGACATTTTAGGACTTCTTCATCCCCTATATACCCAATGGAAGCACACTGCCTCTGCAGTCAGTCACAATTGGTGACACTGCAGAAAGCAGTAAATTGCTAGCACGAAGCACTAGAAAAAGCTCAGAGGTAAGAAGCCTACATCTGCAAGCAGAATGAGCTGTACAACCCAAGGACAATTTTCCTTCATAATTCTTCAAAGGCCATTAATGTAATCAAGTTGTGTTTGGTGTCAGTACAATAAACCAAAAATAAATCAGATTATAAAAGCTAGTTTATTATAATAGTGAAAGACATGGTTTTCAAATGGCCCCTCTCTCTACTGTTATGTTTGTGATATGACCACAAAGTACTTACCAAAACCAATTCCACTGTCTCTTCCATAAAATATTGTCTCCTCAAGTGCTCGAGAGCAGCAGACAAAAGCAAAAAACAAGAGAGAGAGTGATTTGCCCAGGGTCACATAGCAGTCCAATAGCAGACCCAGGAAGAAAACCATAGTTGCCTCATTCACAGTTGTCATCTGTTCACAAAGCTAGACCCCAAACACATTCTCAAAGCGGACTTTGGCACCTCTGTTGAACTCAGCTTGAACCTGCTCAATGAAGCAATACATATCCCAGTTTCCACTGGATAATGGAGTCCTCTGGATCTAACAGATTCACACTGGAAATTAAATAAGTCTGGACTTCCAGATATCAGAAAAACGGGTAGCGCTAACTTACCTTCTTATCCCTCAGGAAGTTTTTCTCTGACCTGCTAGGAAATGGCAGTGCTCTTAAATCTCAGTGTCATTAAACAAGAATAGTCATGGTCATAATTACTAAACTAGCCTGTTCAACCTGCAGGCAGAGCTGAAAATAGAAGAAGTGGGAGGTGCCAGATGAAGTTAGTGGAAAAAGTGTGGACATGACTCATTAGATTTTTTTAGGACAGATGGAATAGTAGAAGACAAATTTGATTTATTCTATGAGTTCACCGTTGGTTGCTACATGAACTCTAGTCCTTCATCTAACTGCTGGATAGTCACCTCTTCTTCACTGTCTTGTTTCTTGGCTCTGGAAACCATAATAATTTCCAAATGAATAGCAATATTTTAGAGTGTAGAGATTTGTAAGACGTTGCCTAAGGTCGCTATCTGAAAACGTGAAGTCCTGAGGAGGAAACAAAAAAATGGTATCAAGGGGCAAACTTTGTTGATGAGAAAAAATGCGAAACCTCTTAGGTTCCAAGGCCCACCATCTTCTCTCCCATGTTTGTGCCTTTTTCCAGCACAGCATATCTGTCCATCAACTTCTGATTGCCAGAGAGCAGTTACTCATTCATCTTGGGGCACCTTGAGTCAAGGCCTCTCTCAGTTTGAACATACTCAAGTGATTTCTGTACATCTCCAACTTGTGTGTAGGTTCGGACTCTAACACTGTGAACAGTTTTCTGGCACCAAGTACTTTGGATCAGGGGAACTTGCGTCTCCCCCAAGCTGAATTATCACTATCCCATTGAAGGAAGAAATCAGGCCTTCATTTGCTAATAACACTTCTGGTGCTGACAACCACAACGAAATTAAGGAAAAAATATTTTAGCTCAGGAAATTACAAGACCCCAGTAGAAGTATCATGCATTAGATTTATAAAGATATTACTTATAAGGGTATATACTACTTACAAGAAGAGTCCTTGTAAGAAACCGAATTCCTTAGAAACAGCTTACCATTGACCTCCTCTGCTCAATATCCAAAGGTCTACGTGAGTATCCCATCCCAGTGCTCTTTACAGAGAGACAAAGACTTAAATCTTCATCCCAAATTCTGTCCAGAAAAAAGAATGTCAGTCCTAAGCACTCAGTACTGGGAGTTCCCCTTCCTTCTTACCCCATGTTGGGAGAGAATAGGTGTACCATATAATTATTAGTTGCTGGATAGGCAACAGCAGTTGTCAACACTCTTCCTGTGAAACATTTTAAATTGAGCTGCTGCATAAGCTACATTAAAAAAAAACCACTGCCCAGGTTAACAAACGGATACTCCTTGAGGAAGAAATATCTCTGCGAAGTAGAGGTGGCCCAAACCAAGGAGACAAGATGGGTAGAAAAAGCCATGAAGCCAGAACAGTACTTTCTCTCCACTTCTCAAAATATTCTTTAATTTTTAAAAAAATTAGAAATAGCGCAAGGAAAACTTTACCCTTTTAGCACCACAGAAATTTGATGCAGGTTACCCAGAAGTTACTTCTCTCATCATCTTGACAAGATACAAGAGTTTATAGACAGAAAATGTGTTGTTAGCAACCAGAATCATGCAAGTACTTGTTTTCCTTTGACATGGAGTGTGGAGGGCCCTGCTGACAAGTCAAAGATTTTTTTTTTAACAGCAGTTCCCAAACTGCTTAGTCCAGCATATGGCTGTCCTGGTTGCCTGGGATGTAAATGCTGGTAGAAAAATAAAGGCATCTCTCTAGTGGTCACAGCAAAGGAAGAAATAAATAAGAGATACTCATCGTCTCTCCCCTCTCATCTCTCTCAGACAACATACTTACTCATCTGCCCTCTTGCCTATCATCACTAACAGAAGAGCACTGTCTAAGCGGAAACTGTCTTTTAAAAACTGATCCTATTCAGTTTCACTCCTAAGACTTACCAAAGAAGACCGGACTGTGGAATAATTCCAGACCCACACAAATGACCCATCTGCAGTGTAAACCAGAACTCTGCTCTGTGTACATCAGAGCCAATCCAGTCTGAAAAAAGATCATACTCATTCCTGTTATTAAAAAAACTTCAGTGGTCTTGAAGAGTATTAGGTTAAACTGAAAGCTGTTGTGGGATCAGACAGGTATTAAAAGGGTAAAATTTCTATTTCATAAAGTTAATTATATCCCACTTCACCTCTTCTTCTAATGTGCGAATTGTGAACAGAAAAATAGGTGTGATACTAACTGCAGAGCAGCGGATGACTTTTATTTTAAATAGAGGCTTTCAGACCCACGAGTGCCAGTTTCAGTTAAAAAATGCAGGACAACCAGAATAATTTTTACGTTTTAAGCAATGACATAACAAGAAAGGAGTGTTGTATGGACTCCTTCTGCTCTTCTCTACCAGAAAGCCTTTCTGTTACTTTCTCAACTCTATCTGGTGAATGAAAGTAACTCTTTTCCCTCATTCTTAGATTATCATGTTACAATGATACCAATGGTGCAAGAGTTTCTCTTACAGAACATTTCTGGTTTTTTATTTTAACTTGATGTAGCATCACAGGTAATCAAAACTGACACACCTGCCCAAACAATGGTGCATCTCAGGCGTTCAGCTTGTAACACCTGTGGTTTGGGACCTGCAAGAGAAATTTCAGTTGCTACACCCTTTCAATATAGAGGTGTTGCTGTGCTGGTTTTGGCTGGGACAGCATTAGTTTTCTTCAGAGTAACCAATACGGGGCTGTGTTGATTTGTGCTGAAAACAGTGTCGACAACACAGGGATGTTTCCATTACTGCTGAGCAGTGCTTACACAGAGTCAAGGCCTTTTCTGCTCCTCACCCCACCAGTGAGTAGGTGGCACGAGACGCTGCGATGGGACACTGCTCGGACAATTGACCCCAACTGACCAAATCAATATTCCACAGCATATGACGTCATGCGGAGGGTATAAAGCTGGGGGAAGAAGGAGGAAGGGGGGACGTTCAGGGTGATGGCATTTGTCTTCCCAAGTAACTGTTAGGCTTGAGGAAGCCCTGCTTTCCTGCACATGGCTGAAACCTGCCTGTCAATGGGAAGTGGTGAATGAATTCCTTGATTTGCTTTGCTTGCATGTGCAATTTTTGCTTTACCTATTAAACTGTATCGCAACCCACATGTTTTATCACTTCTATTCTTCTGATTCTCTCCCCCAGCCCACCACGAGGGGAGTGAGTGAGTGGCTGTGTGGAGCTTAGTGGCTGGCTGGGGTTAAACCACAACAGTTATACAGGAGATAAATCCTGCTGCAAAAACAGCACCCCAAGCGTGTACTCATAATAAAAAACTTTTAGCCCCTTCGGTATGTTGTTACATGGTAGGTGCGTGTATTACATCTGACAATAAAATACTGTTATTGGTTTGAATTCCTCTCTCTCCTCATTAATGCTAAGAAACAGTGGCAGTTAGGAAAGAAGCTTCAGGACCGTTTGCAGCTCTCAGGGTCTTCAGTTGCCCAGTTTTACTTTTTCCAGGAAACCATCAATCTCCGTAGAAACTTGTTAACCTCACTGTTAGAAACAGGTGGGGGTTTGGGGCCCACAGCTGCTTTCTGCTTGCAGTATTCAACATTCACTCCAACCACAATGCTGATACACATCCATACAGCTAATCTGACTTAGGGTTCACAGAAGGTGACTGCTAGGCCTCTGGAGTGAGGGTGTAGCTGCTTGGTCAGTGTCAACCACTGTGGAACTGGGATGCGTAAGTTCATAGCGCTGCAGCCCGTTGTGGGAGTTTACCACCTCTCTTTGCTGAACACGGCAACTTATGTTCTTTATTCTATCAAGGCTTTAAAGCTGTAATTCCCATAGGCTTTGAAATAAACTTTAGGGTGTACTGGCTCACAGGTTTGTCACATCATATGTTCCGGTGTACAGATGCTGTCCAAAACACGTATCTGTCATGCACTAGCCTGCTCAGTTGCCTGTTGTGTGTGCTGAGCAATTTCAAAATAAGCATTGGCACCAAAAGCCTAGACCACATACTAACTGCACTGCACTCAAAGGCACATGCACCAGTTCCCTAATTCCAGAAGCAATTTCATTCCATATAGCCCAAACAATCTCCTATTGAGCAAAGACTGAGAAAGGGCTTAGGAATGCCTCTTAGACTGACTTCTGCAAAATCCCAAGTAGCAAAATACACAGCACAAATAGTTCTTCACTCTGGAATCACAATGTACACAGCAAATGAACTGAACATCACTGGATTCATAGAGAGTCTTCGAGCAGGAAGACTATTCTTATGTAGCGCGAGGTGTGACAATGGATGGTACCCAAAACGCTCCTACACACATGGGGTCCACATGGCAGATGGAACAGATACAGTCATATTTTCATGGAGCAACATGAGCTGTTCCAAACTTAGAATCTGCCCTGCTTGCATGAACCACACATTCCTATCCAGTCCTATGACAGCCTTCAACAACTTATTACTTGATAATCCATCAACCACAGAGGATGGTGTCTCTGTGACCATTTAACATTTAATCCTTTAGCCAGGATCATTAGCAAGGCAGGCTGTTAGAGCTGCTGGTAATGACAATTGCCATGATGTGACCATCTCCCCAAGTGAAACAAAGATAATCTGAAACACTAACATTTACCTTGTGGGGGCAGAGAGGAACCCACAACAAACAAGCAGAATTTGTCATGGTTATTGCTCCTGTTGTCAAACCAAGTTGATGTCAATAGTCTCTGTCCTCAACTTATTTCACATGCTCAAAAAAAGTCCTCTGTGACTATACTTGACAAAGACATACTATTTGTGTTATTAACGTCTACCAACTTTTTAAGGGCAAATAAGTAATCATATATCTATTACGCTTCTCATATGATTTCCTAGAAACAAGATGCTACACAGTCCAACGGCCTGTCTTGTTTCCCACAATAACTTTCTGAACGATATTCCAGCTTCAATGATGTTTGAGAGAGCAGTTCCAACCTCAAAATAAATACTGTCCTCCAGAGTTTATAAAATCAGCAGCTGGACAGGGATGAAAACAAGCCTACTGACCTCACTAGGGAAAAACCTAATCACTTAGCACATGTGGAGTTGGAAATTAGTTACAGCATGTCCTCTGTCTTACCTTCTGAGAGCTCTGACAGAACACGAGGAGGAGTTGGAGGATCGAGGGAAAGGTCAGAAACCAGGCCTCATTAGTTCATGACATAGAATTCTAAAAATTTTAAACACACCTGGCACATACAGTTAAGCTTTCACCCAGAAACGTCTGGGCAATGCTGCATCCCTACACAGTTAGCAGTCTGCCTACAGTCATGCCACACTCTTCAAGACATTTCTCACAAGCGAACTGCCATGCTGAAATAAAAAGGATTTGCCAGCAACACAAAGAATTTTTCAATACATCAGAACTGTAGTTGTCCTCCATCTGATATAAGTGATCAGAAATACTCTGTTGGTTGTTATTATGAGGAATATACAGGATGGCCTAGAGAACCACTGTATGCACACACTGTAAAGTGGAATAATAATAATGCACATTTGTAGCCTCTGCTACTCATACAGGTTAATACAGAGCACAGAGTGATTTGTATTTGGCATCAACTCTGTAAAAGAGGTCTGTCACACATACAGTAGTCAGACATCTCAGCTTAAACTGGTAAGGTTCTTAGCTTTTTATCAGTTTGGTTTTAAATGGTTTTGCTCTGTTCTACATTCAGCAGCCAGCTTCAGGACAAAGTACTAGAAATTAGAGCTGAGACACTTTGCAATATAGCTAATACCTCCCTCTCCAGCAAAATGGGACTTGGGTATGTCACAATGAGACAAGATCACATAACTACTTCAGGTTACCTTCTACACAGCACAGGCTCCTCACCTCAGAATACCAAATTTCCAGCCTCTTTGTGCCACGTCTCCTTTTTAAAAGGTCTGAAGGCAAAGAGATCTGGTCCAAATTGTCAGCATCACCTTAAAAGCTACGATTTTTTTTTTTTCCTCAGAGGCCATATCATGGGAAATCAGCAAGATCAGATCATCCAAACGTAAACATATCATCTCAGGTGATCTGAACACACCTGATGCTGCTGAAAGCAGGTCCTGTCCTGTGCTAATAGCCATGTTCTTCTGGTTGTTGCTATGTGCCAGCAGCAGCTCTACTCTGATTAGCCAGCTCAAGATAGAAAAGCAGCAAAAAATTGTCCTTCCCGACCACACCCACCCCCACCACAGTCCCTGTCCCCCCACCTTTCTCAGAGAAAGGAAGGGAAGGGGATTGGCTGAAACAGTCCTAATGCCAGGAGAGAAACAGGACCAGCTCTTGCATAGGACCTAACTATTAGATCAATTTGACTCTGTGTGGTAGAACACCCTAAGCTCAACACCATCTGTGTCCTATTAGAGGCTTGCTCCCAAGAGTAATTCGACTGACAAAGATCTCTAAAAACATATGCAGCATGAAACATTTCCTCTGCAGCTGGGGGTAAACAAGTTGGCTGGGTGGAGCATTCCCTATCACATTTATCGGATTCTGTCATTCAGGCCTATGGGTTTTTCACATCTCAGAGAAGAAATACAGTGATGATTGCACTCTTCCCAGAAAGCAAAAAAAAGCTGCTTAGAAGGAAAACCAAGTGAGTCTTTCTCTTGGAAGTTAGTCTGGAATTTTGGTTTCTTACTTTACCACACAAACACACAATTTTAACAAGACCAGCACTGACTAGTACAAGTAAGAAAGCATTAGGAACCTTCTGTCTCCTATCACTGTGGAGATGCTTTCATGACTGCTATTTTATTGCTGCCACGATGACCTTTTTACAGACAGAAAAACAATAATCCTAGTCTAACTGTTTATTACAACTGATTGCAAGAAGATGAGAACACTAGAGTTCCAAAAACCTAATACAAAAAGTCTGACAGTGCAGCCAGATGGAAATTCGCTTGGAAAGCCAAACAGCCTTTGTAGAGTATTCCACCATTGCTTTTCTGTGACCTGGTGTTGGCTGGGATAGTTAATTTTCTTCATAGTAGCTAGTATGGGGCTATGTTTTGGATTTGCACTGGAAAGAGCATATGTCTGTATTAAACCACTACATTCTTTTGGCTGTGACCTCTGCATTTTCCCCATGGCAGATACTCTGATACAGATCAATCTTTTCTTTTTGTCTCTCCAAGTGTTCCTTCACTTGTACAGCTCTCCATCAATCACATGAATAAGATGGGTGTAAGCACTTACTTGAGACTGTGGATTTCCTACTGGAATTGCTGGTCTGTGGCTGAGAGAAAATGACCATAATTTGTTACGGCAGGCAGAATCCAGCAGCTCAGCAGAGGTGAGGCTGCCACAGCTCCATGCCCTCAGGTCCAACCAGTAGTGAGGTTGAGCGTTCATTCTCAGTAGGCACACGGCCGCAAAGACACATACAGCACATATATACACTTTGCTGCCTTGTCCTGTCATTATAAGCCATTGTAAAAAGTCCTCCCCCCCAGCTCCCAGCCTTCTTGTAGCCTCCACCCCAGGTACTGGAAGGCTGCAATAAGGTCTCCCCAGAGCCTTCTCTTCTCCAGGCTGAACACTCGGAACTCTCTCAGCCTGTCCCCTTAGCAGAGGTGCTTCAGGTCTCTGAGCATTACCATGGCCTCCTTTGGATTTGCTCCAATGGTTTGATAGCCTTCTGCTGTTGGGGGCCCCAGAGCTACATGCAGAACTGCACAGGGGGTCTCCCCAGAGCAGAGGGGGAGAATCCCCGCCCTTGATCTGCTAGACACACTTCTAATACAAACAGGTTCTCCCTGTTGCTGAGCTGGATGGAGGTCTGCTAGTAGGGATATATACATATACATGCTCGTGCAAAGTAGCTGGGCTCGGACACATCATTTACCCTGTAGATGTCTCTGGATCCTGACACGGGACATACAAGCCACTAAGTCTTCAGACCCACTCCACTTGCTGGTACAGACCCCCTTGCACACATATGTGGACACACACACAGAGCTCCAAAGCAGATGACCAGGACTCCCTTGGTGTCCCCAGTAGCCAGCCCCTCCTGTGGTGTCACCCTCAGAGACAGACATGCACATGGGTCTCAGACCCACTATCCCCTCACTGGACAGCCTAGCCTGGTGCTCTGCAGCACTCACATGCTTTGCCACACACCCTCACTCGCTGCAGTGACTGGCACCACAAACACACAGATCTCCGACCCCTGGTCCCAGTACCACCGCTGGCACCAGGGTCAGCTCATTCTGGTCATTTTCATGTCCTCAACCAGAAAATGGGATCCACAGTCTCAGGGTGGATGGTTTGCACTAGCAGGTAGAAAGTATACATCTCTTCTTCCTCTATGTGCTTTCAGGGGAGAAGAGTTTTACTTTAGAAAATGGTAATCTTCATGTGCATAAACCAGACATCATCGAAGTAGGGGAGTTACACACAGTACCGAGTAGAGACAACTCATCTTCCCTGGGAAGCAGCCATCCTTACTTGTCCCTAGAAAAGCAGCAGAAAGCCAACAGCTCTGTGATCCCTAACCTTGGTCAAAAGGTTCTTCCACTATGAATATATTCTCTTCTTCACCACATACAATCAGCTCACCTTGAAGCAACTGAACAGCTTTTCCTTTTTTTAAAGAAAATAAAACTTCTTCCGTTTCTCCAATAACAGCTAAAAGACTTTTAATTATTGCTTAATCTCCCCTTGAAATTTCAGTATTTTTTCACAACATCCAAATAGCTCATAGAACTCCTATGTAATCACAATGGGAGGAAAACAATGGATGACTGGGGATGTGGCTTTGCTCTCCAGTGTGTAAACATAATAGAACTGTTGAACAGCGAATCACATCCAACTTTACCATGCAACACTTAGGTCTTTCTTCTCTTGCTTTAGTCGACAAGAAAGGGTTGGTACCTGATTTAAATCGATGCAAATAGCCTCTGGAAACCAGTTCCGAACAAGGACAAAGAAAAATCACATTGCTTTATGGGGGGCCCAGACTGAGGACCCCCCAAGCCTGCCGAAGCATGCAAGTGGTCACGTAGTGGTCTGGTGCATCCCACAGCATCAGTGTGCCTAGCCTGAGAGCATGTGCAGAAGGCAGCAAAAAATACCCTGTAAAAGATTGTGGGTCCAAACGGTGACAGGGACCCTCCTCACCGAAGACTACAGACAAATGGGATGCTGCTGGATCCATGGTGGTGACTATCTCTTGCAATTCTATCCCAACTGCTTGCTAAATTTACCCCCTTTTCTATTTTCTCTCAAAAATAAACACATTTGTTAGCGGCATCTGACCTCATTTGTGTGTTAATCTCACTGTGTTTGTAACAACGAATTGCCCTGGACCAGGATAACTGGGACGGGACAGTGTACTGGGATCTTTTGAGACAGACCTAATTTCAGGAGAACTCACAGTTATCCCTCCTAGTACAAGCTTCATTAACCTGTTATTACACTAGATTTCAGTCAGGCATTCTGATCTTCTTAACACTACATGTTAACACTACATTCAGAAACCATTTTGTTATGTGCACAGACTTCAAAAAAATTTAAAAATATATTAAAAAAGGCAATGTCTCCAACTAAGTTTAGATCCCTTACCAATAGAAGCCATACACGTCTTAAATGTGCTAAGGAATATAAACAGATACAGCAAACAAAACCCAAGGGAAATGTAATAATCATCTCAAAAAAAAAGTAAGAAAGAGAAAGTATTCAATGTCTCACCAAAAGATATCTGTGGCAAATCCATGCATTAAATCTACCATAGAATCATAGAATGGTTTGGGTTGGAAGGGACCTTAAAGATCATCCAGTTCCAACCCCCTTGCCATGGGCAGGGACACCCTCCACTAGACCAGGTTGCTCCAAGCCTCATCCAGCCTGGCCTTGAACACTTCCAGGGATGGGGCATCCACAGCTTCTCTGGGCAACCTGTCCCAGTGCCTCACCACCCTCTCCACAAAGAATTTCTTCCTGATGTCCAATCTCAATCTCCCTGCTTTCAGTTTAAACCTTGCCCCTGTCACTACAGGCCCTTGTAAAAAGCCCCCTCCAGCTTCCTTATAGACCCCCCTCAGGTACTGTAAGGCTGCGATAAGGTCTCCCCGGAGCCTTCCCTTCTCCAGGCTGAACAAGCCCAACTCTCCCAGCCTGTCCCCATGGCAGAGGGGCTCCAGCCCTCGGTGCATCTTTGTGGCCTCCTCTGGACTTTCCCCAACTGGTCTATATCCTTCTTACGCTGAGGGCTCCACATGTGGACACAGTACTCCAGGTGGGGTCTTACAAGAGCAGAGCAGAGGGGAAGAATCCCCTCCCTTGCCCTGCTGTCTATGCTTCTCCTGATACAGCCCAGGATATGGTTGGCTGTCTGGGCTGCCAGCGCACACTGCCAGTTCAAGGTTTTTTGCCAGCATAATGATAGCAACATATGCCCCTAGAGAGTCAATGCTTGTGTCAACAACAGGGTTATTATGCTAATATTATTTAAGCCAATCCTCAAAACAAAACGATTTGTCCTACCAAAAGAGACATTTGTTTTTTAAGCAAGATGTAATTTTATTGATTTGAGTGCATATCTGCCTATCTGTTAGCTGGGGCTGTGATTCTTTTTCAAAATCTTTGCCAACTTAAGCATAAAAGTAAAATTTCTCAGCATCAAACAAGACTGCCTGTTCTAGTAGGAATATGAGAAGATTAAATGCCCTTACCAGATTCTATACCTGCTAATCTGTCCATATCCTCTGATTGACTAGACTAACTCACTCTTTTTTTTTTTTTTTTTTTTTTTTTTTTTTAATTAAATGCAGTCAAAGCAGAAATGCTTTGCTTTGCAACTGTTCAAAACTGAAATCAACAGTAAACCTTGGCAGGATCAGAGCTGATAACAATGCAATTCCTACAAAATGAGTAATACCCAGCATGTCATACAGAGGAAATAAATTCAGAGACATGAAAGTGAGCATAGGCAAGACAATGAAGGAGCTGCAAGCATACAGATCTGCAAAAAGGCAAGGAAAATAGTGCTGACTACTTCATCAGCATGACCAACGTGGTTCAGAGAAGTTTACTGCAAGTTTGCATTACGCTGGCATTGTACATCAAAATCTCACATCCGGTTTGCCTTTTCCAAGGAATGAAAGTGAACTACCACAACATGAACTTTCAGTGCAAAATGGGTGGCTATTTTTCTCAGCAATGTCTCAGTGAAACAACTGATTTCAGATTCCCCATGGAGATTACCAAGGTGACAGAGAAGAATGTCGCAATGATCGTCTATGAGTTCCTCCAACAGATCTTCCAACTATTTAGCGGAAATCTTCCTGTTGGTGCTTGGAATACAAGCAAGATTGAGAAATTCCAAAATGGAATTCATCAGCAAATTGAAGAATTAGAGATGTGTTTGTCAGAAGAGCGATCAAAAGCAGGAAGCAGGTTTCAAACATGGATCCTAAAAAGTACTACATTCAGCATGAAAAAGTACTTCCAAAGAATCACCAATTTCCTAAAAGATAAGCAATACAGTCACTGTTCCTGGGAAGAAGTCCAAATGGAATTGAGAACATGCCTTATAATTTTTGACAGCCTCATGAAAAAAAAAATGTCATAAAGAGGTAACATCTATTTTTGTATTCTTTGTAAGAATCTCATCATTTTCCTCTTTTTGATAGGTTTTTAATTTCCAAATTTAATGATTTTCAAATCGATAGTTGGTGCTTGTTTTCAAAAAGCATTCAGTGCTCTAAGTTAAACCTCTAGAGCACCCCAGTGAAGGGGCACTTGGTATCAACGCTTCTGTGGAAGATAAACCCTTTAAAACAACAGTAGACATTGCTCCTTTGTCTTTCCTCTTTGCACTATAGAAGAGTTTTGTGGTCTTCCCACAGAATATGCTAATTGTTTTATAACCTGAAACCCTTGCATTTGGTCACTACGTAGATTTTGATTTTGCATTACTTCGCTAATGCAGAAAAAACTACAAAACACAGCCATGTATAAGGAAGACACACCTTCCTGGAGTGCTGTATGCTACAGAGATCTTAATTTACAACAGGGATGAGAATTTAGCATGACTTGCACCTCTTTAAATTAAAAAATAATGATGGGTAGACCTTTTGAACTAGAAAAGTCAATTCCCAGCTTTGATCCTTATTTTGCATGTAGACTGATCTCTATATCCTATGAAATATATCGATATATTCCACTCCTCTCCCACTTATCTTTCCCTCATACAGGCAGATCCAAGCATTGCTTCAAGTCATCATCCTCATCAGTTTAACTGCTGCTCAAGAGACCTTGAACACCCTAGGTGCCACTCCATACACATTAGAAGACTGGATGAGTTCTGACACAGATTTTTCCCACCTCAGATTTCTAAGCATATCTAATTCCTAAAATATGTTTATCATAAATGGGACATGTTGAATTGGAACACAAGAGGAAAAGAGTTAAAATATCTTTGTGACTAATTGGGACTGGGGAAGAAAAAAGGAACACGCTGAAGAGAAAAGATTCAGTGTGCTGTTACCACCTGACGACAGAATTCCAGTATTTTCCCTGAGAAGTTTGAGAGACGGGCAGCAACTTTAGTCCTATGTCTTTCCTTTATTTAAATGGAATACATATACATCAACTTCCCTTCCCACTTTTGGGGTGGTGCTGTGGGGGGCTGTTGGGGAGAGAAGTAAAACTAATTCTGGATGTAGCAATCTTAATGGAATGCTAGTATTATTCCTGATCCTGGCAGTGCAACAACATGAAACATACAACTGCCTAATTTTAGGCATCTAAATTAGACATTGAGCTGAGGACATCAGGCCCACACACTTCACTCTCACGTGCTCCTATTTTACAGAAATGGGGAGGAGAGAATTGGTTTCAGACTCCTGAACGTAAGTTTACTTTCGGTCACCCGAGAGCTCAGTTCTTTAACTGGTTGTATAGGGAGCATAAAAACAATTTGGCACATAGTAAATGTTAAATTCCCAGCAACCTCATTAATCAATCTCTGGAATCTCTGTTTTGTCATTTTAAACACTTTGTAACTACACTGACACCATCGCGATGTTTAACAGCAGCAAAATACGTTCAAGCACATATAATTGTGAAGTTAGGTTTTTTTAACTTGCTGCTTTTAATGTACAGTTATTGTGGGGGATTAATATTGCCCAATTTTGGATACAAAGTTTAAGGAAGCTGCTGAACTGAAGACCATGAACTTGAGGTTTTCCTACGCATAATGGAAGACGATGTCAAGCTATATCCATGCACCTGTATCTGTGCTGGACATGCTTCTCTGCTCCAATCTGCGCTTGGATTTCAGTCTCCGAAAAGCCAAGAGTCAGCACAGACTTCAGCAGATACGACCGGACACGACCTTATGCATCCTACTAGATTCCATCAATGGTTCATGGGATCACAGCATATTTTGGCTAGGTAATGTCAGCGCCATGAGCAAAGAGCCCATTCCTGGACAGTGTGGAAACATTTGCTTCTTCATCTGCTCTTCTGCGGAGGGGCCTTCACAAATGTAAACTAGATACGCCCATTCACTCACGCATGCTCTATCATCAGCTGTGCCTCAGACTTCAAGATGCAGGGGTTTATTTTGAAAGGGGGAAATAGAAAGCTTGTGAAGCCATTCACTCATTAGGTGATAATTTGGGGTACCAAGGTGAGCTTAACTGGTGACAGCTAAGCACTTATCAGGAACAGGTGTTTAAGAACTACCTATGCTATCTTTCTGAAAAGAAGTCTTTGCTTATACAAGTTAATTATATCTTATAGAAAAACAAAGAATTTCACATTTCTGGTTTGGAATTCAGTGTTAACCCTCAGTGAGGATACCTATGCAACTTTCTATTCCTGTGGAAAGAGTTGCATTGTCTGAGACTGAATATGGTCTTCTGCTATTTGAAGTCAAATGACTTTAAATCTTGACCTTTTCCTTTACAGGAGTATTTTCAAATGTAGTACTGCACTTTTCTACGGGGGAAAAAAAAAAAAAAGAAAGAAAGAAATTTAGATTACTCTTGTTACATGTAACTTCTACAATAAACCTTTTTGTAACTTTTGTAACTTTTAATGGTTACTGTAACTGGAGACCCAAAGAAACAAAACCATGTGTATTTAAGGGTGTTTTTTAGATTGCTGGGTTGAATACCACTGTGGATGCAAACCATTTCAACTTCTACCTTACCAAGCACTCTATTACCGTCTCAGTGGGTACTGCCATATAAGAACAAAGGGAAATAAAGACACTAAAATAAGAACGTAAATATGGTATTCCAAGACTCTTAGAACAGAGATTCAAAGTCACTTAAAATCGCTTTTAAGAAAAATTTGACTAGATTTTAAGATCCTCTGACTGAACAGTTTCTTGACTATTTTTCTGGGTAAAAGAATCAAAAGTGGAAGTCCATATTTTTCAGGGAAGCGTTATCTGAGATGTCTGCTGATAGCACTTGTACAATGTTGTACACTGAAAAGGTAGGCTCACTTTGAAATATACACTTGTGAGATGGAAAAGACTAATTGCAGTTCTCTCAAGATTTAGAGCTGGAGTAAGGAATGTGTGACTAAAGGGTGAGAAATAGAATGGAACTTCATTCAAATGAAGTTTGCTGGAGCACCTCTCCTATGAAAACAGGCTGAGAGAGTTGGCCTTGTTCAGCCTGGAGAAGAGAAGGCTCCAGAGAGACCTTAGAGCACCTTCCAGGACATGAATTGGGCCTAGAAGGAAGCTGGGGGTGGGCTATTTACAAGGGCCTGTAGTGAAAGGACAAGGGGTAATGGGTTTAAACTGAAAGTGGGGAGATTTAGATTGGATATCAGGAAGAAGTTCATTACAGAGAGGCTGGTGAGGGGCTGGGACAGGTTGCCCAGAGAAGCTGTGGATGGCCCATCCCTGGAAATGTTCAAGGTCAGGCTGGATGAGGCTTGGAGCAACCTGGTCTAGTGGAGGGTGTCCCTGCCCATGGCAGGGTGCTTGGAACTAGATGATCTTTAAGGTCCCTTCCAACCCAAACCATTCTACGATTCTTACTGCTCTCAGCCACATTTCTGCAGTTTCAGCACACTAAGTACTACCCAGCCAAGGGCCAGTGTCAAGGCTCCTCAAGCTGTTTTAAATGCATGTTCCGCACTCCCTCCAGTCCCTGATTTAGACTGGACTAATTTATCTGCTAGCATTTGTTTTAAAACTTCAGAGCTGCATAATTATGATAGATGCATTTTCATTTTTGTACCCCGAAATGGTTACAGGTGTAAAATTACAAAAAAAAAAAAAAAACCAAACCAAAACCCAACAACCCCAACCAAAAAAAAAAAAAACCAAACCAAACCAACAACAACAAAAAAAACCACCACACCAAAAAACCCCCACAAAACCAGTGCTCACTACTGTGGGGAAAGACTTGTTTTTAAGATGGCAGAGGTCCTCTATTACCAAGTACCTGGATATATACTGCACATTACTAGTCACAAAATTCACTACAGTCTGGATTAAAATCCAGCTATCTTTTGATAGCAGATGGGTATGTTCAATTTTCACACAAAAATAGAAAAACCTTTTTTCCTGATTGTATTGGTGTGGTGAGGAAATGCCCTCAACAGCAAAAGTGTCAGGAATTTAAACTAAATCTGAACACAGATTTCCTAGATCAAACAGATCTTAAAAAGTCCTGACTGAAGAGCCCCTTGCTCTTAAAAAGTGTGTTCCCATGAAGCTATTTGATTAGCCTAAGTCTCTTTTTATCTTTTTAGGTTAAATCACACTAAAGTTATGTTTCACAAGACAGGGTGACCCAATTTACACCCTCGTTCCTCCCTTCCCCACTTTTCAAACCCACATTCTTTTCCTGCTCTAACATTTGTCAAAATTTTTCCTGAGCTCACCAGATCAACACAAAATTATCCAAACAAAAACCATAATTTTGTTCCAAGGTAAACATTTAAAGTAAAAGCAGGGAAGATTTCCTACTGCATATGTGAACCAGCATAAAAGCGAAACGGGAGTGTGGCAGCAAGACTACATAACAACCACAGAACACTGAGCAAATCCTCCTCTCCTGTTGTTACCGGGTCCAAACTCTATTAAAAGTGCCTCTCAGTTACTCTGTGTACGACAGACTGTTAGGTCTTCAGCCGCACCCATGTTTCACTCCTAAGCCTTTTTCCTTTAATAAATTTATGTGCCAATTACCCATCCCCAAAGAAGCTTACCAAGCTGGTAAGTTCTCTGGAGGTAAATTTAATTGTACAGAAGCTAGCATTAAAATTCCAGTTATACCTTGCTCATTTCAGCTTTGTGTCTCCATCTCACCTGCACAGGCCTAGGTCAGTCTCTCAGAAAAGGCTCACAAGACTCATATATGTCAAGGGTACTATGTAAGCACCTAAGCCTGAGATAATAGCCTAAACCAGAAAAATGAAAATAACAGTGTTTTGTCTATAAATTATCCCATCTGAGACGTCAGTGTACCTGACTCATGATAAAGACTGCACATTAAACAAAGAACAGTACCATGTTTTTCCTGTAGCATTTTTAAACAATTGCTGTTCCAAGGGACTTCATGATCCCAGGGCACCTGTACCTCTCTGCTTCTTTTAGTTTCTGTTTGAGAACATGAATACCTTCCTCAGGGATCTCAGATAATGCTGAGTAATTTGCTGGCCATTGATAAAGAAATATTTATCCTGAGAGAAATATCAGCAATGGAGCTGAAGCGATTTGGGCCAGCCCCAAGTTTCACATCACTCACTAATGCTCTCTAAGCAGCACCAGCTACTACACCAACATTGTGGCAAACAGCATCAAATCATCATCCCTATTCTGCATTCATCTCTGTTTGCACTCTACCACTTTCTGGAATTGAGTACTGCTTGACTGTACCCTGTTTTCCTCATGTGGTACCCTATCCCTCTCTTTGAGATGTGCATACTCCCTGTCACAGTGTTATAAAATAAGTTTAGTCTTTGTGTGTGTGTGTGTGCACCAAAAATGCTCTTCACCTCACAGAGTGGAGAAGCAAAATTGTCACAAATGTTGATCCACACAGAAGAGCCTGTAAATCTGCGAATAACGTGCTTTGCGATGATGGAAGAGGGGGAAACAGGCTCTCTGTCTACCTAACGCACAGCATCTGGCCAATAAACTCTCCAGTCTGAGAAGAACATCCGGAAGATTCTCTCATGAGTATCCCTCATTATGTACAAATTATATCTGTGTTTAAAACCACAATTAAATGGGTTAGAGAATAGAAACAATCTTCTTGTCTATAGAAGAAATCAGTGCAATCTAAGCAGGGGTGGTAATGAGCCTCAACCACCCTTTATCCTTTGGATAATCATACAGGTAACCTGTTCTTGCTCTAACTTGGCTTAGGATACACCCCTGCATCAATCAAAACATTTTGTTTGTGAGAGCTGCCCAGTCCCACAAGAGTTTGATCTGACCATCAAGTGGGAGCAAGAAGGCCCCTACATCTTCAAATGCCAGCTAGCAGCAGTCTTGCCAGAACACAGATGATCTGCAGGGTCAATCAGCTACAAGCAGGAGTCTCCAGGAGCCCCTGCCAACCAGGACTGCTCGACACTTGCATTGCAGCTGTTCTCCTTTAAGCCAAAAGTAGGTAGCTCTAGGGTTTGCTGGTCCTCACACCTGCAATTACTCATTTCTCCATAACAAGCCCTGGGTCAGCCTCTGAGAGATCACCTGTCAGGCTGTCACATTGTGTTGCTGCAAACACTTGCGAGAGATTTCAAATCCTGTGTTCCACCAGTGAAAAAGGAATTTAACACAAACCATTTTTCATTGAACAACCTTGCAAACTGAAAGCAAAATCCAGCACCCTGAACCAAAAGACCTGGTAAACCAGCTGCATGCAGAGTTGAGACACACACTGAATCCCCAGCATTAAAGAACAGGAGTAAAACTGCTGTTTTTAATGGGCTGTACCTCAGTGTTTGCCACAACAGGAGACAAACTCCCAGCCTGTGGTGCTGGGGCTTCCATCCCTTTGCTCAACATGGGTGCAACAGAACCAGCAGGCAGGGCTCTGGATCCCACCTCCCCCCACATCAGAGCAGGGTGCAGAAAGGCAGCAGGATGAGTGTGCTGGGAGTGGGACACCACACCAGCTGTAAGTAAATACTGGTGGATGAAAAGCTGGACAGGAACGATCCATGTGCGCTGGCAGCCCAGAAAGCCAACCATATCCTAGGCTGAATCCAAAGCAGTGTGGCCAGCAGGTTGAGGGAGGGGATTCTCCTTCTCTGCTCTGCGGAGACGCTCCCCTGCAGTTCTGCATCCAGCTCTGGGACCCTCAACATCAGAAGGACATCAACTGGTTGAATTAGTCCAGAGGAAGCAACGGAGATGGAGCCCCTCTGCTATGGGGACAGGCTGAGAGAGTTAGGGTTCTTCAGTCTGGAGGACAGAAGGCTCTGGGGAAACCTTAGAGCCCCTTCCAGGGCCTGGAGTGGGGGCTACAAGGAAGCTGGGGGGGGACTTTTTACAGTGGCCTGTAGTGACAGAACAAGGGGTAATGAGTTTAAATTGAAAGTGGGGAAATTTAGATTGGATATCAGGAAGAAATTCTTCCTGGAGAGGGTGGGGAGCACTGGGACAGGTTGCCCAAAGAAGCTGTGGATGCCCCATCCCTGGAAGTGTCCAAGGCCAGGCTGGATGAGGCTTGGAGCAACCTGGGCTAGTGGAGGGTGTCCCTGCCCATGGCAGGGGGGTTGGAACTGGATGATCTTTAAGGTGCCTTCCAAACCATTCTATGAAATAGGATGGAGGGAGAAAAGCAACCCAAACCCAAGCCTGACAACTACCTGCCTCCTCCTTTCTTTCTTTAACCTGCGTGCACCCTCGCGCCCCCCACCCGATGCCTGACACGGCGGGCAGCAGGAGCCCCCCGCACCCCGCCCAGGGGTGGCCTGGTCCCGCCGGCTCCCAGCCATGCGCGGCGCGGCAACAGGTCTGGAGCTCCCTGAGCCACACGGAGGAAAACCCTTGGAGCTCTGGAGGAAAGCAGGCAGCGACCTACGTTTCGGGACATGGAGGGAAGGGGGAAGAAAATTAAATAACAAAAAAGCACATCCCATAGAAAAATGCACCTTTCCGTGGGCTGCGAGCCAGCCGGCTGCTTACCCACACAGTGCCGGGGACCGGGGAGCCAAGCGCCCCTCACAGGGACTGTCCCGGCCCCTCGCACGGCGCCCACCTGCCGTTTCGGGCGGGACAGGGGCGGGCTTCCCCCCCACACACCCCCGCACCACCTCCCGAAGCGGGAGGCCCCGGGCCGGCGGAGCGCGGGCTGGGAGGAGCTGGGGTTGGGGGGGGCACCTCCGTTTGGGCTGAGAGGGATGGGGACGGGGCGAGCGGCTGGGGCGCTGTAAGCGGGTCCCGACCGGCGACGCGCTCACAGCGGGAAGTTTGTGGAGCGGCGGGACCCACCTCTCCCCTCACACGGACCGAGCCGTCCCCTCACAGGCACCCATCCGCTGCAGCCGCCCTCACCTTACCTCCGCCCCTCCGGCTGTCGCCGCCCGCCCAGGTGCCTTCCTCGCCGGACATCCAGGGAACGGAGGCGCCTCCCCCGCGTACCGCGAATCCCGGCGGCGGCAAGAGCGCTGACAACCGCCCGGCCCGCCCGCTCCCCCGCCCGCCGGCCCCGGGCTCCCGCCGCGCGGCCCCACCGGGCCTCGGCGGAGGCCGCCCCCTGGCGGGCGCGGGGCGGCCAGCGGCGGGCGCAGCGGAAATGGCGGCGCTGCCCTCCCGCCGGCGGGGGACACCCGACTGGCCCCGGGGGAAGGGGTGAGGGGCGTGGGCACGGGTCCCCTCAGCTCCCAGGGCGGCCCGAGGCCTCCCAGCCCACGCTGCGGTAACCCCTGCGGCCCCTGCCTGAGGGCTACCGGGAAGAGGCCTGGTCCTACACCGCGCCTCGCAGGGCTTGGTGGAAAACTTACCTCAGTTACCTCAGCTTAGGCAACAAATGCGGAGCTTTGACCTGTCATGAGCCTTGTCACGAGCAGTAGGAAGACCTCAACCCCCACGGCCGCCTTTCACAGGGCTCCTCACAGACGTAGCGCTCTGGAGGAGTTTGCCCTCCACCGCGGATCGCTTTACCGTGTCAGCATAGACCAAAGGCTGCGATCCCTTCCCTCAGGGCTGGAAAAGAAGATAAATAGTGGTATTCCTGTTTCTGTTTTATCAGCTGAAGGGGTTTTTGGTTTATCTAATCCATGGCATTTATGCAAGTAGGCTGATACGCAACCTTCAGGTAGAGCTAAATTCACCTTTGCAGTTACATTTGTTTGATTGTCTCAGTAGGGAAAAAAAAAAAAAAACAACCAAAACTTATTCTCATAGCTGAGTGTATAAACACAGCTTGGAAATAAAAGCCCATTCTTTTTCATGCCAACAAAGACCTTCCCATTTTTTCTACTGGCAAAAAAAGTGGGAGCAAGGAGAAAAAGCGATGGTAATGGCAGTAGATTCCAGTGCCACAAAACATTAAACATCTGTGTGACAAACTCCGTATACTTCAGTGGAAAAATTTCAGTGCTGACTGAGTTTGGGAAATCCTGTTTTCACCAAGACTGAGTGAACCCAAATCTCCCCTTCTTTTAAGGAGCAGAAACCCATGAGGAGCCGTACAGCCTAATGAAGATGCAAAATGAAGAATCATGCAGAACTGAAGGCGTTCTTCTGAGAAGAAGAGCTGCGTGGCAAACTGTCGTGGTTTAACCTCGGCTAGCGATGAAGTACCACACAACTGCTCACTGACCTCCCCCCCACCCTCCAGCGGGGGAAGAGATTTGGAGGAAAAGACAAGGAAGCTCATGAATTAAGAACACTTTAACAATTGAATATAAATTAATATTGTAGTGATGCTAATACTATTAACAATACTACTAGTAGTAGATAATTAAAATAATAGAAAATAAAACACATGATACAATTACCACCCACCGACTGCCAGGTCCTTAGTAGCGAAGAGTCAGAGCCAGGGAGCCCGAGAGCCAGAGCCTGAGAGCGATGGCAGCAGAATCCGAGCGACCCCGCAAGCGACAGCACAGCCAGGGAAGCCAACCTACCCCCCAGCTCACTAATGAACGAGGAGACTAACAAACAAGTGAGCTAACAAGTGGGCAAGCAAAGGAGCTATGGCCCCCTAGCCCACTCCCTGCTTAGGTACCAAGCATGACGTACTATGGGATGAAACACCTCTTCAGTTAGTTTGTGTGTCCCCCCACACAGCTTGTAGTGAGAAAGTTGGGAACGCAGCTGCAGTATCAGAAGAAAGGAAAGACCTTGAATTTGGTGCGAGCACTCCCCAGCACCAGCTAAAAACATACCTTATCAGTGTTTTTCTCAGGATAAATTCAAAACCAGAGCTTCATACCAGCCACTGTGAAGAGAGTTAACTCTGTCCTCACTGAAACCAGCACACAGGCATTGGCAAACGTCCCTGGGGACTGGTCAGTCTCTCCTTTGGAGGAATTGTACCTCAGAAGGCATGGGGGAGAGGGCTACTCACTTTGCAGGACTGCAGATTACAACAAATCAGCTATGTCTGTTGAAGACTGGCGTTGCCCTCTTTCCCACTGTGAAAGGCAAAGTGGCCTCTTTTTGCCTGCTGCGCACTCCAACTGCACCATCACAGAAGGGCCCAACCTCTCCTGCCCTGCAAATGGGAGATGGAGCGGGGCAGCAGATCCCGCGTGGCAGAGACAAAACAGAACCTCAACTGGCGAGAGGGAAAGGCTGAACCTGTGGCCTCTTAGGCGAGAGCTTGGCTTAGGATCTGTTGGCTGCCAAACCAGAGAAGGAAAAGTGAGTGGGTAACTAAGAAGTTGCCAGTGTTTTGTGACTTGGTGGGGGAGATGCTTGGAGGAAATACCATATTACTACTGATCAACTGTTCTTTCCAAAGACGTGCAAATAGAGACAGGGGAAGCAACCCTTGTACTTTCACAAACACAGCAAGAACACCCTGAGAAGTGACCCTTTTTCAAACAACTTTTTAGTTTTAGTGTGGCAGCCATTAGGTGTTTCTCACAGAGTTATCTGAATAAATAGCAGTGGAAATAATCTTCTTTCTGATAACAGAATAGGTTTAGGTCACTGGTAGAACTGCTTTTTCTCTCACCACCAATGCCCTGCTTTCAGACAGTTAAGTCCCTTCTTCTTCCTGAGCTGCAGCTTGGTTTGATGTTGTCATTACTGTATCCCATATCCCTGTGTAGGAAATTGAAGACAGTAAAATACGAATGCAGAGAGTTTGTGGGATCAGACTCCTAAGAAGGAGCAGGTAAGGAAGAGAAAATGCCACACCCTAACTTTCCTGAAGTATTTGGAAAGACTTAAAACATGATAGCGGGACAATGCTAGGTCAAACCCCAGCAACACAGTGAAAATTTCAGTCAAGTTCTCTATGAAAAACCACTGAACGACCTGCATGGGCTGTATTTTTCCCATTGTCCCCTAAAGTTTGCATCCCTCTAAACAGTGTGCAGAAAGATATTTTTGAAATAATGCAGCAGGTGTGGTTGACAAGATCCATTTTGTTATATATACTCAAGCAAGGATAGACAGTGTCTTGGAGGACAGTGTTCTTTTTTCTGTGATTCTTCATCATTAAAGCCTATCAAGCACCTGTCACCTTTGCGTAGGGAGAGGTTTTTTTTGGTGACAAACTATAGCCCAGAAAGGACAAACTACAGCTATGATTCTTTTCCTGAACTTCAATCCACAACCTCTTTCTTCTTTTCTAACCATCACTAATTGCTAGAGGTACTCCAGCAAGAGCAAGAGGTGAAAGGGACAAAGTGCTTAAAAGCACATCAAGGACAGCTGACTTTCTGATCAGGAAAATGCCTGCACCTCCCTTCTCCGTAGGCATGTCGGACACCATATCGTTACCACAGCCACGTTCGCCAGCACACTCGATGGAAGTTGCTCCTTTGCTGCTGGGAGAGAAGCCAGCAACCAGGACTGTCAGTCCAATCAGTCAATTTACTTCAGCAGGAAGCGATTCAGTCACATATGCCCTGTTATTCTAAGCACATGCAGCAAAGATGCTGAAGTCAAATGTCTTTCCTTTTCCTACAGCATAAAATACACAGCTCAAGGAAAAAGAAAGAGCAGGTCTTCAGATTAATTGTTGTTAGTAGAAGTGAACTGAAATGCAACTTACTTACTTCATCATCAAATGGTTGAGCACTGCTGAGTATCTTCTGCTCCTGGAAATTTAGAGTGGGGAAGGATGCAGGTGGGGTACACCACAGTGGTACGAACAGTTTAAAGTAGCAGGAACAACCTGTTGCGATGTTGCTCTGTTTGGTGATAGATGTGCTTGGATGCTCTGAAACAATCAAGATCTTGTAAGTAGAGCTTACAAGGGTTATTTTTCTATGGCTCTTTTCTGTCTGGAGGGTTTTTTTGTTTGTTTTGTTCTCTTTTTTTTTTTTGTGCCAGATGTGACTAAATTCACATTGCCTCCATGGTACATCACAAAATTTGTGTACATCTATTTGTCTACTCTGACATGGATTTACACAGGGGGTGCTGGAACATACTGTCTTTGAGATTTGTATCCCTTAATCAAATTTATGAAGCTGGCTAGCAAAATCAAAATTGATTTGGGGACAGTGAGAAGAATAGAAACATGTATATGTCACCAAGATGCTATCATAAACTCTGTTTTCTTGGGAAAGCAGGATAAAATTAGAACCTGCCTCATCCTCTTTCCTTTTTCAAGTGGCCAGCTTATGGTTTTGGTTTGAGTCTGTAAGAAATTGCTGTGGCTTTGTTAAACCAAATTTAAACTAGGAGGTAATTTTTACTCCATTCTGCATCAAACTTACTGCTTTAGTTTTATGTCAAGGCCCCGAATCAACTCAAACTAAGCCAAAGGGGGCAGTTGCTAAATACTGGCTGGCAGAATCAACTGGAGCATTTAAGTAGTTATTGTCTGCAGCAGCCTATTTGCTCCCATTTGGTGATGAGTTTGCTTTACTAAAAAATAAAGCATCTTCCTTTAGCTCAGCCACTGTCAATGGCAGTTCGGACCAGCTGATTTTACGCTGAAGTAGGTTACAGCCAGGCTCTTATGTAGCAGGGGCTGTAGGCGTGTGAAGATTCAAAATAGCGTGATTAAAAAAACCCTTGGAAACGTAACTTAAACAACTCAATCTGGTTTTGAAGTATGTCTTTGTGTTTACCAACACCCAGTTCTGTGCATAATAGGACTGGGCTTACCACTGACTGTAAGTTAGAGAGCTTTACTGAAACCACAGGACTGTGCCATGCTACACCCTGAGCCTACAGCCAGCAACACGTAACTAAGCTGCTATCAGAGATATTGTGTTTTAAAGTTCTCTTACCAGGCAAATAAACCCCCACTTTTTAAAAAGTAGTTTTTTTGCAGCTATTGAAACTAATACCCAAGGTGCAAAGGCTGCCTTGTGATGTGAGGAAGGAAGGAGCAGAGATTACAGCAAAGTACCGTAGCAGAATATGCCTACCTTGTTACCATTTTTGTCTCACTGACTTGGAAGCGTTTATGCAGCAGAATATCTTGAAAGAAGGAAGAGAACACTATATACCCTTCATATCTGTAGAGGAGATCTTTCTCTATGGTCACCTTTAAAAGATTTTTCCTCTTTTTCAGTCACCAGCATGACCTAGCTTCCCTGTGCCATCTATAGAAAAGTGATACGGCAAAAAATATGGAAAACAAACACATTCGACGCATACAGAGAATCAATCAGTAAAATTCTGAATAGCTTAAAGCCCCAATGCATGCAAAATTAAATACACTTTCTTACAGGACCAGATCTCCCTACGCTCCTTTCAGTTGGTAGCCCGTAGGGGATTTCATGTCAGTACCCAACACGGCTGGCTCATGATTTTAACAGCCCTTCATTGTTTACAGAGTAACCACGCTCCACACAGCGCCAAGCATTAAGTTCTGACTTAACCCCCAATTACCGCCCAGTAAAGTCCTGCTGACATGAAGACAAATCCTCTTTCACAGCATAGTACCCCCTTGAAATCCCTATGCATGGCACAGGTCTCGCATAGTTGCTTCTCAAATAGTTCCAACAACGTAAAGAATACTCCCCAACCTTGGCAAGGCCACAACAAGCAGTAGGTTGGCTTGCAAAACGTTGTGGCTGCCCTGCTGTGAGGTCTGCGCCTGTGTTGAAGGTGACATGATGCTGGTGTTGCTGAGGGATAGTGAGTGCAGTCAGGCCAAAACTGCTCTCTCAGGAGTGGGTAGCACTGGTCTACAGCTTGCACCTGCTGCTGCAAATGTATGTGTCTCTGAGACATCCATTCTTACCTTTATTTCTACTCCCTAGCCACCTGCTTTACATGGCCAGAACAGCTCAGCCTCAGAATTGTGGTCTCCACCCATCTCCCACATGGGACAGATAGAGAATTTACCCTCCTCACCATACACACGTGCACCTGTGATTATGAGTAGAAAGAGACTCTTTCTTTCTCATAAAAAACAAGATGTAGAATATATTTTCTTTATATATGTATCTGTATATATGGCAATACATCTGCTTCCAGATGCTGTAAATATTCTTAATAGAAAGTCTAAACGCTCTGTTCTGAAGTCCCTAGACTCTCAAGTTACTGTGTTTTTTAAAAAAATATGGTGAATTTGCATTGAATTTGATGACATTAAGCAGAATTATTCCAGCAGTAAATCTCTCTCTTATATTTAGGAACTGTGCCACCAGGGTTGATTTTTCACTTATTCCAGAGCATCACACCCTGGAAATCTCCCACTGATATACCTGATGAAAGAACATGGTCTGGCAGAGGGCAAATCAGAAAGTGTCCCTGTTACTGTGAGTGGACACAGAATCAGCTTTGTCATATATTCATAGGATCATAGAATCACAGAATGGTTTGGGTTGGAAGGGACCTTAAAGACCATCCAGTTCCAACCCCCCTGCCAGGGCCAGGGACACCCTCCACTAGACCAGGTTGCTCCAAGCCTCATCCAGCCTGGCCTTGGACACTTCCAGGGATGGGCACCCACAGCTTCTCTGGGCAACCTGTCCCAGGGCCTCACCACCCTCTCCGGGAAGAATTTCTTCCTGATATCTAATCTAAATCTCCCCGCTTTCGATTTAAACCCTACCCCTTGTCCTGTCCTCTTATTGACTTAGTGTAATTTTTTTTTTTTTTTTAACTTAGGATAGCTTTCTGCAATTTGGAGATGTTCTGGCCTATGCAGCATGGTGGCGAGCAGCAGAAGTGAATATAGTGATATAAAAAGCACGGTTTGTCTAACTTTTCCATTTGTACGGGTGGCTCACAGAGCATCCACAACCAGATCCTGCATAATGGCTGCTACTCGCAGCTCACCATTCCTAGACCTGGCAAGATGCAGGACACAACAAGGGAAGGTGGAAGAACTCTAAATAAAGCCATTGGATGGCCCCACCAGGCTTCATTAGGGCTGGAATACTTTTGCTTTGTTGTTGGCGAGAGATTACGATGATCCTGTCAAAAGCCTATTTTCTAGTTCAGTGATTCAGAAAGACAGCTATTCCCTCTGCTGATTGTCCTGATAATTGTAGTTGCCCGTAGAACAATTAATTTCCAGCAGCTGAATGACACCAGCAAGAACATTTTGTGGTGCCAGAGGCCTGAGCACGTTTTGGTGCGTCCCTGCCACTGGTTGCCTGCCTTTACTCCAGGTCTGCCATAACTGCCTCAAGAGCATGGTATCTGGGCTGAACATTTGGTGAAGTGGCACAAGAAAATAACCCATATTTAACTGAGGTCTGACACTGGTGATAACCTGCGGGTCGGGTACTCAGATACAGTTATTGCTGTCAAAACCCATGGCACTCACTGTCTTGCAGAAGGAATCCTGTTTTGGTGGGGGAGCCGCTGAACAACAGCTGACTGCATTTGCTAGGGGTTTCAGGAGTGAAAGAGAAACACTGCAGAGGTCAAGAGACCTGCATGAATCATCTTGTTGACCTCTGCTGCCTGCCCGTTCTGTTCACAGGCCGCTGTGGCTGACAGCTGATGGGACAAGCGTTTCTACGGTAACACAATCTCTTCCATGATTGCTAAACCACGTGAGTGATGCTAAAATTAAGGAGGAAACACAGTACCTAGAGGGAAAAGGCAGCATGTCACCAAATTTCTAGCTTTGCTTCCGCATTGCGAAGAGTTTTCTAAAACTCTCCCATACAAAATATAACCCCTCTGCTGGTATTAGGTAATGCCTTCCAGTTTTTATCTTGAAGTACATGGAAACAAGTTTTGCCCGATCTTAGCAACGTAAACCAAGAAAATCTTCCACTCTTAGCAGTGAAGGGATTGTACATTTATGTGAAGGTGACCAAGAATGTAACTCAGTGCCCTTTGTCCCTTTGAGATTAGAGTATCGTTTGCCATTCCTACCCCACAAAAAGTAAACAGCAAAATCCAATTACCGTTTCCTCTATCTCAAACACTGCTCAAGGCTTCTCTCAGGACAATGGTTGTATTCAGGCTGCTCTCTGGACTTAATTCTGCTCTTATAATTGGGACATCTCTTCAGGATCTATTTTCCAAAAAATGCATGGAGAAGAAAGTACTATCATCTTACAGCATTTTGACAAAACAGAAGTCCCATGCTCTTATTTTATCATTGCTTCCTCTCCTCCTCCCCTCCAACAAAGCAGATATAATTCTACTCAGGGTTAACACAGCCAATTGCTCTTTGTATCAGAAGCTGACAGAAGACACAAAAGTTAGCCTTCAAATGCCAAGGCTTTTCAGCCAACGTGACACCTAAATGGTTAAGATTATTTGATGATAAGCAGCAGAAACAATCCTTTCCTGGAACTAGTGGCAAAATTATATCTCCTCCTGGGGTTGCTATAACATTAATGCAGCATGAAGGCAGTCTGTCATGTCCACAAAGCACACATTGGTTCAGCTTCCAGCTCCATTAAGAGCTGTTTGATTGGGGATTTTGTTTTCATCCACTCAAGTCACATTACAGAAAAGGCATGGCCATAATCAGCTTTCCCCAACGATCCCATATAGCTGAAGGATAGAACTGTGATCCCTCCAACAGGCAAAACCAATTACAGACTTTAAAGGACCATCCAGGACTTTTCTGGAGAGGAAGCAAGGAGACCTCCAGATAGCATCAACCATCAGACAAGCTGATATTCCCACCTCGGCACAATCTACCCACCAGCACTTGCTACAGTAGGAAATGAGAAGGAGAAATGTTCTATTTACCATCAGACATACAGAGGTGAGAGAAAGGTTGAGCAACAATGCTATGGAAAGAGGCAAAAGGAGCATCACTCACGCTCAGAATCCAGCCTGCCTCCTTCCTGGTGTACAAGAGCTACTTCAAATACTCCCCTAAGCATGGCTACTACTAGGTCTGTCTCCTGATTTATTTCCTTGCACTCTCAGAGGTTCCCCATGGAACTCCTCAGCTCCTGCTTAAAGTTGCCATGATCCCTCCTCCACCTGTGCTTAGAGCAGATCGAAGGACCATGTGCCAAGTCCTGCAAACAGGTTCCCAGTGATCCCAGTGTTTAATAGGGAAGTTACACCCCTTTTGAACACACTCTGAATTATGTTTCATGCAAAAACCAGTGTGTCCATGCTGTATTAGCTTGGCCTGCCATTGTGGGGCAAATGCCCTAGGAAAGAAGAAAAAAAAAAGGAAACTGCAGGATTTCAGTACTCCTGAAATATCCCAACCACATTTTGAAGGGAGACCCACCACGAACCAATGTCTGCTATGCTTTGTCACTACACTTGACAACCTCTGTGGGATACAGAAAGGTTCATGGTAACTCTTGGATATCGTGTTATTTAAATGACCCATCAGAACAGTTTTGGTATGAACATACACTTTAAAAGACCCACAAACACACAATGTTACATATTTTCGCTTCACACTTAATCTTACCTGTTGAGTGCTGACATAGTACTTTAGCACTTTTCAGAAAGATGCATATGTGACTGGAAAAGCTGTGGATTGTTTCAGATTCAGGTTGGCCTATTTCCTGTCTAGCCCTAATCTCTCTTTCTCTGTAATGACACCATTCGGACACCAAAGCTAATTTGCAACCTGGCAGCCCACTTATTAAGTGGGACTTTAGGACAGGACAGCATTACCCTGCTGCTCGGTCAGCTGCACTGGCTGCCTGGAAGTCTCCGGGGAAAATTCAAAGCTTTCAAGCCTCTAATTGTTTTGGAACTGGGTTATTTTATCAGCAGAAGAGGCACTCAACTTCGAGAAGCCTTGATATAAAAGACAAGTGGGTGGCAAGGGTGCTTGGATATTCAGGTCTCTTTGTCCCCAGACTGAACTCCCAGATGTGTTCTTAAGGCCCATTTTCCAGTCTGAAAACTGGGAGAGGGAGGGTTAGGAGAGGCTTTTTGCAGCATATAATTAATTTAGCTGCTGAGTGCAGTAGTATCAGCTGGTAGAATATCTAGATGATGAAATTTCATTATTTTGAACATTATTAGAAGTTAGGAAGACTATTCAGTCCTTGGAAAGACATTTCTGGTGTTCATGTCTCGTAAAACATGCCTAAATAAAATATACTCTCGGAAGCTACTCTCTGAAGGCTCAACAAATCCAAACCACTAAATAGCTTAAGTATGAATTCAGACTATTATGACAACAGACCACAGAGCTCACTGACATGTTTCCCTCAAAAAAAAAAAAAAAAAAGTTACTCTACCCCTTATTCACTCTCCCCTCTGAAGCTAACACTACCTTCTCCGTGCAGGGCAGGTTGCCTTACAAGCCAATGCAGGGACAAAGCGCCAGCGCAGTGCAAGAGGTGCCCTTTGAACAGCAGGCACCGAGACGCGCGGGCTGAGGCCCCTGAGACGGGCTCAGACCCGTTCGTGTGGTAGTGGGAGCAGAACGCATCACAGTTCATGCCTGACCAGTCACCTGGCTCTCTCAGCCTGAAGGCTGAGCCTCCTTGCGTTCCGACTTTCCGCAGGGAGGTGTTGGCTAACCTGACACGCGCTGGCTAGCAGGGCAGAGTGATTTTTTTCTGTCTGTGCTGTTTCACTGAGTGAATCTATAGGAATGTCCCGAAGAACACAATAACTCTTCATTGTGTGTTCAGCACTTTCACCTGAGTGCTACAACATTTGCAAAGTTATTCCTACCAGAGCAGTTGGAGGAAAGGCAGGGGCCCAGTACTGCCTTCAAAAGTACACAGGTTACTCCTTTGTAAACTAAAGGAATGAGGTAAATCCAGCTCCAAAACACAGTTAAACCACAAGGCTTGCATTTTCCAAGGTGAACGTCTCCTTCGAACAACATCAAGGATTCACTTGATGATAGAGGAAGTATTCATAGTCTAAAATCTCATCTTAAACCATGACTTCCTTTTTTTAATTAAGTTACTAGCTTTAATAATCGTCCCATCTCTCAGAGGACCAATTTCATGACCATAGGTAAAATATGATGTACTTATTCATTAAAGAGCAGGTAGCAGCACATCCCTTCATCTCCCTGAGATAGGGAAATGTGGGTTAATCCATCACAAGATAAGATTGAGCATTCCAGCTGGTGAAAAGGACTAATGGAATGGAGTGGGGAATGCATTTCCAAATACAGAGCTACTCTAGACATCCCTGTGGATTACTGCAGTGGTACAATTTGCCTAGGAAGGATAATTCCCTAAGGAAAAGCAGAAGGGTTTGAGTAAATGAAATAAAATTTGCATAAATGGGCCCTGCCTGCATGCATCAATCTTGGTGTAATTCCAGCGGGATTCCTTAGACCTGAGAGTGAAGCCCTGTCCAGACGCTTTAATTTTATTTCAGGGTGACTGGATTACCAATGTGTATGCAAATGCATTCCCAGACTACATAACTAATCACTGCTTATCCACATCCAGATGGCCAAACAACCCTTTACATGTTTCATGGGCAGGACTTCAAATCACACTGAACATGAAAGGAAGGAGAAAAACAAAACTCAAGTTGCAGTTCTCAGTGACTTTTTGCACCTAAACTGAGAAAGCTCCATTCACACCACTCTGTCCTTGCTGACCGTGCAGTACATGCACAGCAAGGTACAGCATGGGGTAATGCTTTAATCCTACCGTCCATAGGCACGTGACAGGCAAAACACCATCCTTTCTGGTACTGGAAACCCCCAGTGGCCTCTGAGTCAGAGACCTTATGCTGTAGAAAAAAGATATGAAACTGAAGAGCAAACAACATCAGTGACAGCCCCAAAGTCTCCTTATGCATAAATTCCATATACATTTTTAATCACACATATTTGTATTCCCATATTTTCACTAAACTGTTGCAAGATGTTCCTGTAATCGTGGGATACAATCTCACAGTTTCCACAGAACCACAGAATGGTTTGGGTTGGAAGGGACCTTAAAGACCATCCAGTTCCAACCCCCCTGCCATGGGCAGGGACACCCTCCACTAGACCAGGTTGCTCCAAGCCTCATCCAGCCTGGCCTTGGACACTTCCAGGGATGGGGCACCCACAGCTTCTCTGGGCAACCTGTCCCAGTGCCTCCCCACCCTCTCTGGGAAGAATTTCTTCCTGATACCCAATCTCAATCTCCCTGCTTTCAGTTTAAACCCATTACCCCTTGTCCTATCACTACAGGACCTAGTAAAAAGTGTCCCCCCCCAGCTTTCTTGTAGCCCCCACCCCATGCACTGGAAGGTGCTGTTCTATTTTCTATGAAGTCAGCATGGGGCCGCTGTTCTTGCTCACCAAGGTCCACTATGATTTTTAGATTCATGCATGGTCTCCTGAGCCTGTCTAAATCTCTGGGTCCAAAGGGATATGTCTTTTAAATCCAACCAAACCATGAATTTGATGAGGTTTTCATTGTCTAATGAAGATCTTGAGGTGAGCTAGCTCATGACAAAACATTCTTTACAGGGGCCTCTGATGTAAAGAGACAGAAGAGGTACCTCAAACACCCTGAAAGTTATGTCCATTCCCAAACCAGGATCCAGACTGTGAAATCCCAACTCCACCTTCTTACAGAGATGGAGGAACCAAAAAAAAGAGTTTAATCCTACTATGAAAATACTGGAATTCTTGGCGTATTTTTCCAGGTCTGTGTCATTCTGGGGCATTTCTGATTTTATATGCAATCAATAACTTCCATGAATTACTTGAAGAGATGGTTCTCTCAGGACTGCCCTAATCCAACTAGTTCTGTGATCGCTGTATCTGAATGGGGTATGAGTAAACTGCATGCAGCCACAGGCAAGGATTCAGAATGCCTGAGATTAAAGAACAGAGAAATTTCCGTGTGTCAGTTTGGCTCTTCAGCAAGTGACACTGTCAGTTCTACAGGCCACAAAACTCCCTGTAAAAAACAGGTAACACAGAGTGTCAAAAACTCTGGTCTAGTGGAAGGTGTCCCTGACCATGGCAGGAGGGTTGGAACGAGGTCATCTTTACGGTCCCTTCCAACCCAAACCGTTCTGTGGTTCTATGAGATGTCCTTGCAAGCTTTGAAATAAAAGAGTAAAAGCTTAAGAGAAGTTACTTCCATTATGGCTTTTACAGTGCAGCACTGGCTGTGTAGACAATGGAGGACCAACAACATAATCTCAACTGAAACAGCTTTTACAAAGATTTGTTTTTTCTGGGTTTGTTTAGTTGCATACACAGGCAGCTGAAACGCTCAAACACCCCAGAATTCTGTCATCTTTGTTTTCTTTTCATTCACATGATTTTTTTTTTTTTTTGTTAGTAATTGTTTTACAAAAACTGTTATAATTATTTTCATTTCTTAACTCAGTGGTTCTAAGTGCCTTAATGAAAACTATTTATATGGCAGATTTCCAAGAAGGTAATTAGTAAGAGCCTTGTTTACTTTCTCCTTTACCCTCTGCTTCCACTTCTGCTTCCATTTCCCCTTCCCTTCTTCCTAAAAACCACCATGGCCAGAAAGGGTTGCAGAGAAACTGGATATCAGAAATATATGTGACACCTCACACCAGAAAGATTCCAGAGTGACTGTGAGCACTTTGGCTATGCAGACAGCAGGGCTCTGTGCTTAAGGGAGGCTGAACGGCAAGGGAGAAGGACAGGGAAGTGCTTAGGCTGGACTTTTTATCCCCACTAACTGATAAAGATCAGCCTGATGGAAACACCACAGGGTTTCACTGCTGGTTTTGGGTGTCCAAATGAGCAATCCTTTCACTAGATCATAATAAACGACATGTTCGCATCATCAAGGCTATGAAATACTGTGCTGTGGATGCTTCTAGAGCAAAGCTTTCTTACTGAGAAGCCATGGCTTGGTTCAAACTGACTTTGGGACATGCCTGCACTTATGACAAAAGCCAGTTATTTTAACTAAAATTTTCTGCTTTTAAGAGCTTTTTCTGCCATCCTGTAACCCAGAACACTATTAGGAACAGTTATCATAAACTCTCAAGAAAATATAACAGCAAATGAAATGTCTCCTTGAGAGAAATCACTTATTAAAGCAAACCAGTATTAAAACATAGTAGACCTTGAATAATTCCTGTCCTGAACCATCTTTAGCTGGCTTCAAGTGGCTAACCACAATCACTTAACACTGATGAATGAGGTATAAACCTCATCACCTTTTATCTCTGCCCTCGCCTGCCTGTAGAGTAGTTTGTACTCATCAGAGCAATCTCCTAACAAGAAAAGTAAGACTAACAACCGAGAGCTTCAAAAAACTGCCTAAACCCCACACAGTCCAGATAACTGAACCATCACCAGGGCTGTTTTTTCAGGTATGCTCAAGCTGAAACCTTAGGATGCTGCCGTGATGTAAGGAATGTCCTTCCAGCTTGTGGTGGATGGCATTTAGCTTTCTCCTGCCTTGGATATCGTGGAAACACATAGCTCCTGCCCTTGGTTCTCTTTCTTCTCCTCACCTACAGCCTTCCCCCTTCCCTGGAGCCAAGCAGATTTCAAACATGAAAGGCTAAAAATATCCTGGTTCTGAGGTCCGTCGTTAAGTCAGCCAAGTCTGCGCTGCTTAACCTTAGAGACATGGTCTCAGGCAGTATAAGAACCAGATGGGTCTTGCTTTTGTTGGAAAAAAATAACAATGCTGTTTTTAATAATGGCTTTATTTTTCTCCAGCCATTGGCAAGATTTGACATGCAGAATAGTCAGCATTCCACAATTTCTGCCCACAAGCAAGTGTGAGATGGCTCCAAGATGCCTTGCTTCTCTGTACTGCAGAGACAGTTTTCTCATGAGAAGCCAAACTTCTGAAAAATGGAGAAGCTGCAGCATAAAAAGCCCTTGGAGAGGAACCCTTGAGCTCCTTTCCATAGACGGTTTCAAACAAATCATGAAAAGCTTAAACACACTGAGTTTTTCCACGACCTCATCCCATGGCTGATACACATAGATGTTTTCCAGTCCACTTCAATAGCCCCCGATCACGCCATATGTATTTACAAGCATTTAGATATATTACAATAGTTTTAAAATTTCTTCCCATAATAAAGCCCGTTCAGGAATATTTGCTGAGGCATGTTTCTGCCTGCTTTTTTTGCTGCATGCTGCATGGATTTTCTGCTACAAACAAAAATGCTGCCTGCACGTGATTAGCTGGGAGGGAGGAGAAAGGAGGAAGGAATCGGATAAGTGCATTTCAACAACTTTCTACCACTAGAAAGACAAACACAGCAGTCCAAACCAGATGTGGGGAAAAAAATAGAAGGCACATAAATACGATCATTCTAATACCTATTTGGTTTCCGCCATTCAGATTTTTCTTTTTAATGCTGAAAATTCAAAAGCGTTTATGACAAAACCAGACAATTTCTCTAAGCAAATCTCAAAATAGATTCATTTCTGCCCCATACCATGCTATCTTTGAACATAAAGGCCTGTTGGTATTCCTTTCTCCTCCTCTTTCTGAGTTTCCTAGATAATTTACCCCTTCCTTTTCCATTTTTTCTTTTCCCTTTTTCTCCTTCCTCTTATCCTTCTTCTCTTTTAGTTTCATTTGCACACTCGTACCCATTACTTGTGCTCAGCCACCTGGCCAGAGGGTACATCTGCAGCAGTGTTTCAGTTCACACCAGGAATGGTCTCCTGCAATCATGCACCTGGTCATCCGTCCCCTCCTCACTGTGGTTCGGCTCACCTAACGGACTGGGTAACATGGATTGCATCCCGTTACACTGGACGGGAAGAGGCACTGCAGCAGCTAGTGAGCAGTCAGTGTACGGGATGGAACTCAAGCTCGTCCGAAGTGAAACTGCTGAAACACGTGCACTTGTTTGGATCCACTTGGGTGGATTTCAGGTCCTCAGCACCAATTATTCTGCTCTGTGAAAGCACTCCTGAAGCATTTCTCCAAGTGCTAACACTATGCAACAAAAAAACAGGCTTGCATTTGAGTAACCTCACACCCATTAAGGCTGTTCCGTGTCCTGCAAATACATCCGCTGGTTTTCATCTCATCACTATGGCTGTCACACGCAGCTTTGACATTCCTAGCTTCCCTTTGCACCTCTCGACCACTGGGCTCCCCAGCGCACTGCTGATGGTCTCCTGCTCTGCCCCCCCCAGCATCCTTGCACTCTTGGTCCTCCCCTTCCATGGAGACTTAGGCTCAGTTTCCCTGACCTCCACGGATGGATCTTTTTTTTCTAGCTTCCCACTTGGGAAGAATTTCATGCCTAGCCACGCCAAGTCCTCCTCCTTCCACCCAAATCCTTTGTTTGCGCTGCAGTAAATGCTGTCCTTTCAGCACAGCCGTAACCACGCAGTTTGCTTTGCTGTGCCATTGTGCCGTTCTTCCCATCCTCTGCCTCAAACTGTTGTGTGAATTCTCTTTGCAAACAGAGAGCATTTGAAACCCGTCCTCGATCGGTTCGGTCACAGGCTCCACCGATTGCCGCGGAGCTGTGTAGCTGCCCACAGACAGACAGGAGGTCTCTGTGTGCCGCGCGGGGCAGAGGATGGCTTTGTGACCTCTGGCACCCAAGTTATCTAAAAGCCTCCTTTTCACAGCCCAAAGAATCGATCTTTCATTGCACAGCAGAATAACACTGGCTTGTGTTTCAGGAAAGAACTAGCCCTGTTTGGGTTTAAAAGCAAAAATGTTTTCGGTCTCTGCACAATCAGGCTCTTTGGAGTTCAGACAAATGGCCTCAAGTGAAAAATGTTGAATTCTTCCCCATTTAAACTGTTGCAGAGCCATGGGGAGATTTCCCTCTCCATAGGAAAACCTCTCTGTCACTCCCTGAGCTGTAGAGCCAAAGGGCAGAATGAGAATAACAGGGGCTGGCGGGAGGCGATCTGGGTTCCCGTCATGCTCCTCTTCCTCGGGCAAGCCACATTCTGTCTGGGCTCGGAGCACCGAACTGTTGCCTCTTGGACTCTTCCTTCAGTCTCCTGCAAAATAACTTAATCTCTCTTCCTCTGTGCCAGAATCCAGCATCCTCTGTTTTTCCTTTTTTTTAAGCTCGTTTCATAGCCTTGCCTGTATCCCAGAGCAGGTGCGGGAAGCTCAGCTCAAACCGAAAGGGCTGAAGCTCTCTTTCGGAACTGTTGCTATCAGGTTTCTCTCTGATAGCAGCCTGTGGCTTCAGCATCGCTCTGGTAGCTCTTGGCTGCCCAAGGCTTGCCTCAAAATTGCTGCCACTTCCAAATATTATCCTTTGTAGAAGGGTTGTGCTTAATCCCTCGCGCGTTCCTTTCGACACATACCCTGCTGCATTGTTTTTGTAGCGTGTGTCATTCCTGAGCGTCAGAAATTAACAAAAACAAGGGTACTGAAAAGGGAAAGTTTTTAGCAAAATGGAAGGTACCTCTGGTCTTCAGCTTGTGAATTTTCACTCTCAAATAAAATTACCAGCAGAGAAAGCTTGTCAGAGCCACATACAATGCTGGAACATTTAAGGCGGCCTCCACCGCCACCACCATCCGCTCAAGCATTGCACAATTTTTCATGTGTACACACTCCTGATTAACGAAACTCTGTAACTGAAAACCTAGATCTACTCTGATGCTGATGTGTAAAGCTACTCCTATAGATTTGGCTACTTTTTTTCTGTAATAAGAGTATTTACAAGCTGGCACTTCTGTGGAACTAATTAAAGGCATCACATCGTCACGACATCCATGAGACCAGTCAAACAACCATTTCTTTTCACACGGGACAGAGCGGTACCTGTGTTCACAAATGGACAATGAAATCTTGAAATATGCAAAGATGGGAACGGAAACAGGGTGATTAGTTTGAAAAGAGACATTCTGAAAATCAATGGAGTCCGTTAGCTACAGGTTTTTTTTTAATGTCCCTTCTTTTCTTAAAAGTATTATCAGAAGTGTGAATGGAATGTTTATTGTATTTCTGACACACCTTCACCGTTTACATTGCATTAGTGCATGTTTTATATCTACGTGAAGATTTTGCCTGAAATGCAGATAGCTGTAAATACAGCTCAGCCAGATGTCACAGTCGTATGGGCTGCAGCTACCCTAAAAACCATTCAGAAATACAGCTGCCTCTTTCTGGAGGGCTTGAGGGATGGCGAAAGGGCCTAAAGCACACTTTGCATTTTACAGAGCCAACGTGGCAACTACCAGCTGGCACTGAAGAGCAGCTTTATTCGGTGGAGTCACAGGGAATCATCCACGAGTGCACTGCAGTCAAGACACACTAGCATCGCGGATCCCTGAACCATAACCACAAGCTCGCTTGGTGAGGTGCCATGATGCTGCCCCATGCTCCTGTTCGTGCCTCTCTGTTTCCCCATTCTGGAGGTCCTGGCATCCTCATGGCTTCATCAGTTTGGGTCCCTGCATATTCAGGAGCTCACAACCCCCTTGGCCTTCAGCATACCGAAGGTCTGGTGGGGCACGTGGCCCCACAGCAGCCAAGGTCCTACGGGAGACCTGTTACAACCCACAGCAGAGGTGTGAAAAATGAGTTACTCTGCTGCTGTGGTACGTAAACAGTCGGTGCGTAGGGTGAGAACCAGCTCGTGCTTAGTGCATCACCCACTCGAGCCAGGGAGGGTGGTGGAGGCTAAAGTAAAGTACTTATGGCTAGGAGTTGAGTCCCACCAGGCTGAAGTGAACGACGGTGGGGGAACTTTGGGGTGCACAGCCACCCACACTGAGCTTTACTATTGGTAAAGCCACATATGATGGATGCTGCCTAAGCAACAGCGTCAGGAATGCCAAATTTGGCCGCAGATGTAGCAAAACTAGGAACAATGGGGAAAAGCAATCCAGTGTGGGGTGCTAGAGGAGCTTGGTGGGGGAAGGAAGGTGCAAGAATAGCAAAAATGTCAGCTTAAAATAAGAAAAAATAGGGAGTAAGGTATGAAATCAGGCAGAGAACAAAGGAAGGCGGATCCTCCAGCAGCTGGAGCATGAACACCTGCGGACAGCAGTGGTGCTGACCTGCGTGCCCATGCCCACTGGGATGCTGGAGTGACCCTCCTTGGACAGCCCACCATGGGGCCTGCGTCTGTCTGATTTGTTGTGGGAGGAAATCGATTTGCGCCTCCATACTGAACAGAACCGTACATTTATTGTGACTATGTGTTTATGTATTTCATTTGGCTTCAACCCCCTAATTAAGAGTTTCATATCAGACCTAATACTCTGCATTGATATTTAATTACAAGCCAGTGTATCTGATTGCCTAGATCACTGAAAATTTTGCTGTCCTACCCATTTCCTTCTAGTGTGATCTTTAGTCAACAGACATGTTAATCAGTTTGCATCAGCTACCTCTCGAATCTCCAACCCTGAGGGGAAGTGTCAGACCTTGCCAGTAAAAAAGCTAAAAGCAGAGTGAATCCCCAGCCTGCCAGTGCCCAGTTCTCTGCCAAAAACTGGTATGAAGTTAATTAGTCATTGCTTATTGTCCGGGTCGTTTGTATGGTTTGTGATTTGTCTGCGCAGTTGCCCTTGGCTACTAAAAGACCCCCAAATGCCAGAAGGTCCTTCCTCCAGAATCTAGGTTATCAGAAACTGTTCCCAAATACTGCTGTCACGGAGACCGGGCAGTGAATGCCAGCAGGAGACAGTGATGCAGGATTAATCTGCAGTGAAGAGGCAGCCTGAGCACACCAGAAATCTCAGCAAGGACAAACTGCTTTGCATCTCTGTGGGTGAATGAGGAAGGCTGAAACTGCAGCTTCATCAGTCCCACTGCCGAACATTTTGGCAGAGATATTGAATGACTGTATGGATAGGCTGCAGCACTAAATTTGAGTATTCCCTGACCTGTAATTCCTTACGTTGCTGTTTCTAGTGAAAACCAGAAGCCTGGCAACCGTTAGTGATATTTCACTGAAGCTGGAAGAGTCTCTCTGTTGTACTATAATGAGGCAGTTTTCTAAATGGAAGAGAAGCTGGCATCGAACTCGGTTTCACAAATCAGCTTTTGACTGTTGTACATTTTAAAACATTTTGGCTTATCATTAGATACAGGTTAGGGACGACGCTTCAGACATTTGCCTTTGAGATATCACTGCTTCACAGCATCAAGCTTTTTACTTTGACACTCAGCCAAAATCTTCAGTGGCTTTATCTATTCCCCCTTACTTATATGTCTGTGTTCCTCTCTTTTAGAAGTCTTTGCTTCCTTCTACAGATAGCTGTTCCTACAAAAAGTCCCCATTAGCCCTCACATTTCAATTAAAGGATATGCTGCCGTTAATGTTAACGTGTGCTAGACCCTGCAGATACCATGTTCCTGGTACCTGACCATTTCTCTCTGGTGTTCCTGTACTAGCACACCCACAGTCTCACCGGCGAATCCAGGGCCAACTTTAATCTCTCACGTGCCTGTGCTCTCACAATAGAATTTGTTCTATCCGGGAAGAATTCCTTCCTGATGTCCAATCTAAATCTCGCCGCTTTCAGTTTAAACCTGTTACCCCTTGTCCCTACAGGCCCTTGTAAAAAGCCCCTGCTTCCATCTGTGCCATCGAAGAGACCCAGGACTGACCAGGCAACGCCGTGAGCCACGCTGATGGAAGCTGGCCTGGTCCAAGCAGGACACTGGACTCACTACCCTCCAGAGGTCACTGCCCACCTCAGCTGTTCTCCGATTGTATGCAACAGTGGGTGCAGCTGGCCTGCCAGACCGTAGCGCCGGAGGACAGTTGGGGCTGGCAGGGACCTCAGGGGGTTTCCAAAGCAACCCCCTGCCCAGAGCCGGCTCAGCCAGGGGCTCAGACCAGGATGCTCAGTTCCCTCGGGGCTGGGAATTCCCCAAGCAGGGAGATGGCATCACCTCCCTGGGCCCCACCCTGCCAAGCTGTCCTCATGGCGGGAAAGCTTTCCCTACCTTCAGCCTCTTCGGCCCTGCCAGCTCGCTGCCCACTAGGGCCTGCTCTCAAGGGCTGCCCCTGGTCTCACCAGCATGGCTGCTGGGGCTCCCCTGCCCCACGTGCACAGGGACCCTGCCCTTTCCTCCCACCAGTCCAGGTCCCTCTGGACATCAGCCCTGCCCTGATGCATACCGACTGTGCCCCCCAGTTTGGTGTCACCTGCAAACCTGACAGTGCACTTGGCTACCTTCCCAGGTCACAGGACAGGCTCCAGGGCAGATCCTGTGGGACCCCACGGGGCACCAGCCTCCAGGCAGTGGCCACTAGCCCTAAGCCCCGCTACCCAGCCATGTGTTTACCCCCTGGTGGGGCACCCACCCAGAGCCTGACATCCAGCTTGGCTGCAAGGACATTGCAGGAGAGGGCTGGAAGCCTTGCTGGGGTCATCATAAACGGTACCGCAGCTTTCCAATATCCTTACAGCACCTTCCAGTGCCTGGGGGGCTACAAGGAAGCTGGGGGGGACTTCTTACAAGGGCTGTGAGCGACAGACAAGGGGTAACGGGCTTAAACTGAAAGAAGGAGATTGAGATTGGCTATCAGGAAGAAATTCTTCGAGGAGAGGGTGGGGAGCACTGGGACAGGTTGCCCAGAGAAGCTGTGGATGCCTCACCCCTGGAAGTGTCCAAGGCCAGGCTGGATGAGGCTTGGAGCAACCTGGTCTAGTGGAGGGTGTCCCTGCCCATGGCAGGGGGTTGGAACTGGATGGGCTTTACGGTCCCTCCCAACCCAAACCGTTCTGTGATTCTATGATATCCCGTCCTCTACGTGTCCACAAATCCAGTCATTTTGTCCCAGAAAGCAATGAGGCAGGTGAAGCACGGCTGGTCGAGCCGTGCTGACAGCTCCCCATCACCACCTTCTCCCTCAAGGCACATGCGCCAAGAGGACACTTCACGATTTTCCCAGGCACCCAGCTGACACCGGTCAACCTGCAGCTCTCCAGGTGGTCTTCTGGCCCTTTACCGGCTGTCAGTCCCCCCTCCATCTACAGGACAGTCAGGGTAAGAACATCTAAGGGAAGGGAACAATGAGCAGCTGCTAATCCGTATCTTTTAAGCAGAAATTTCTCTTTCCTCAGATGTTTTGCTCGGAAAAGCTGCCCTCTGCTAATCGAAAGTTAAGAGCTCTTGCAGGGCAGCTCTGTTTAGCTAGAACTAACGTCAGACTTACTCAAGGGTCACCGTCAGCACTGCGTCCTTTTCTTGTACTTCTCAACTTTAATGGAGGTGTTTGAATCCCCTGGACACGCGTGTGAGCAGCGTGGCTTTGAGGGGCGAGGTATTTTATGGGATACTTCCAGTACCACATGGAAAACCTTGTAAAGGACACCCTGCTGCCCAAGCAGGAGGTGTAACAGGCAGAGGACAGAGGTGAACGACACAACCACGTTCCGTTCATGTGCAAGAAAACGCTCTGCCTGCGAGCGCTGGCGGTTTACGCCTCAGCCCTGCTGAAGAGAGGGCAAGGTACATTCTTTGTAGATTAGATAGCAGAGGTGTTATGTCTATGTGCCTGCAGGCACAGCCCACATACTTCGGGCCACTTTTCCTTTGCCTCCACAGATCTGAGAACAGGGAGATAAAATCTTTCTGGCACCTTTTTCCAGCGGAGAATGGAGTACAGAAGCCCTGGAAGCCTGTCCTGGTGTATCACACTGGCGGCTCAGGGCTAAGAACGTTACCAAAATAACCCGTTTTGCTCTGGAATAACACTGACGACATACTGATATACAGACTGGGAGTATCCTCTGCAGTCCTAGCAAATAAGACATTCCAGTGGATGTCTTTTATAAGTATGCAAAGACCAGGAATCAGGGGAAAATGTGCTACTCCGAATGTACTAAAACACTACTCCCCTTTCAAATCCAACTGGAAGAAATAAACATGCCCTGTTCTTTTAGCTGTAAGGAACCAAAATCCTGAAAAAGGTATTCACTGGCTGCTGGAGATCAGCGAACTCCTTGAAACATTTCTAAATCCTGACATATGGGATTAAAATGTTTTAAAAGTAGAGGCTAAATTCTTATTTGAGCACATCAGAGGCAGCGCAAGTCACACTGGTCTCGGCTTGAGATGAGTGAAGTCCTTAAGGGACGCGGAAGAACTAAGTACCATATGACTTCTGTCAGTGGCGAGTCTGTGACTCACTGTCTCAGGACATGTTTTATTTTAACAAGGAAAAGGATTCTCAGTAATTTCAAGGCTAAAAGAATGATTCTGCCCAATTCATAGAATCACAGAATGGTTTGGGTTGGAAGGGACCTTAAAGATCATCCAGTTCCACCCCCCTGCCAGGGGCAGGGACACCCTCCACTAGACCAGGTTGCTCCAAGCCTCATCCAGCCTGGCCTTGGATACATCCAGGGATGGGGCACCCACAGCTTCTCTGGGCAACCTGTCCCAGTGCCCCCCCACCCCCTCTGGGAAGAATTTCTTCCTGATGGCCAATCTCAATCTCCCTGCTTTCAGTTTAAACCCATCACCCCTTGTCCTGTCACTACAGGCCCTTTGTAAAAAGCTCCCCCCCAGCTTCCTTGTAGCCCCCCAGGCACTGGAAGGTGCAATAAGGTCTCCCCGGACCCTTCCCTTCTCCAGGCTGAACAAGCCCAACTCTCCCAGCCTGGCCTCACAGCAGAGGGGCTCCAGACCTTGAAGCATCTCCGTGGCCCCCTCTGGACTCGTTCCAACAGCTTCGTGTCCTTCTTATGTTGAGGGCTTGAGAGCTGGACACAGCACTGCAGGTGGGGTCTCACAAGAACAGAGCAGAAGGGGAGAATCCCCTCCCTCACCCTGCTGGTCACACTGCTCTGGATACAGCCCAGGATACAAACAGAAATGCTGTGAAAAAAAATCAGCAGCGATTATAGCATAAAATTGTGCATGAATTTTATTCGAATACTTCGTTTCCTGAGCAAGATTTACAATACAACATGCACATGCATTTAATAATTTACTTCACTATACATTCTGCACTTGTGACAGTTGTGCAACGCATGTAGCAACTGATTTCCAGCTTTTAGTCATGTCAAAGTGACAGCATCTTCAGTAAACAAACAAAGCTTTACGAGTTAGTAGTGTCAATGGGAAGGTTCCAGTGCCTCCCAAGCCGAAGTGATTAACCTCAGCAGCACATTTAAAGCTCTTTAGGCTCCAGCACGACTTCTCCCCTGGAAGTTTCGCAGTGTTCATTACATTTTTTTCACAATCTTAGACATGAGGGTAAAAACTGAGCACAGTCAGGCTCTTTTCCAACGGATCAACTGGTTAAAAATGCAGAAGAAAATAATAGTGATAGGGAGACAAACAGGATCTCAGCACAGGTCACTTAGGCCAGCACAATGCTGACAAGTTCTTCTGATGAAGCGCTGAGCTCACTGCAAGAGTCCTACGTACAGCAAAAAAACGGCTCCACAAAATGTAATTATTCAACCAGGTAAGGCTAATGATGCTCATGCACAAAAACGGTGTGCGGCCGGGGCTCAATTCCACGACTTGCAGACACTCTAAATGCTTAATTATAAATCTTTGTCCTTCAGGAAATGTAAGGGAATTCTGGACATCTAAATAAAGGGTAGTATTCTATTTAAAAGATGGGTATTGCGAATTTCAGAAGTGGCTAATCTAACTTTTGTTAAGTTTTGTGCCTCACTGCATGAAAGAGGCAGTAAAAAGCCATCTTGCAAACAGAAACCTGTTCACCAAGGAGAGTTACAAACAGTTTAAGCCATACAGCAACAGTGGCCTCTCCAGTCACAACTGCAGCTCTTTCACAACAAACACTGAGTTATGAGGTTGCCCTAAATGACGACACAAATATATTCCTGTGTTTGTCCAAAAAAAAAGGAAAGAAATACAGCAATATGCAGTACAGATGTACCACTGGTTGCAGTGCGACACACACCAACCACCTGTCAAACTCCAGATCCAAAAAAACCCGGGTCTGGATTAACCTGACACCACACTGCTCTACATGCTGCTGAGAGAGAAAGGTTGAGGCATACAAATAGAAAATGTGCTTTTATTTTCAAGCAAAGTAAAGTTGGAGATGTGCCATAATGAACCAAGACGACCAGCAAGAGTATCGACTAGAATTCACTTAGCAAAACGCTAATCACATTAGCCCACGGCTGTGCTCATCTCCAAATTAAGGATTACTAAATATACTGATGGCAACGTAAAACAGAATTACTGCTTTATCTTGTAGTTTGGACATCGCCTCGGTGTTCTTTGGGAAGATCTAATACTTTAATCGAACGTTTTTCTAAGTGACAATGGGAAAGTCAGCAGCAGCTGTGGGTGCCCCATCCCTGGAAGTGTTCAAGGCCAGGCTGGATGAGGCTTGGAGCAACCTGGTCTAGTTGGTCCACAGACAGACAGAGTGACAACTGCCTTACAGACCACCCAGTTCCAACGCCCCTGCCCTGGGCAGGGACACCCTCCACGAGACCAGGTTGCTCCAAGCCTCACCCAGCCTGGCCTTGGACACTCCCAGGGATGGGGCAGATGGTGGATCGCTGAACGCTTCGGTGCAGGATGACCCAACAGACTGTGAAAGAATATCCTGGTTGGCACTCGCACGCACAAAGCTGCGTAAATAATGACCCAGTTCCCACGTGCGGAGTCCCGCTATTTAAGCTGCTAACAGTCAACTGTTTGCACACCAGAACAGCACTCGGTAGCATATTAAAAATCCCAAACGCGTTTAAATGCTCCAAATGAAGGAGCCAGTAGTGTTAAAAAAGGGAGAATGAAAAAGAGGAGATGTATTTCAGATTTGTACCACATACATAAACCACTCTAAAAAAAAAAATCTTTACGGATGCGTTTTTATACACCGCAACCTCCATGATCAGAGAGGACTTTTGTATTGTTCTCTGTGGAAACACCAAGAATACTGACGCAGAAGAACAGGGGAGAACTGACACGCACCTGAAGGAAGCCTCCACGGAAAGAAAATTAAAATGCTTCCCTTTATCGTACACGAAAACATGTCCAAATTCATCTACTAACCCCATATGGCCAAGGAACCTCTAGAAAAATTTACTTTCACTTTTAGAAAAAGCACACAGAAGAGACGGAGTCACTAAAACCACGCTGGTCTAGCTAAATTGATATCCCCTCTTAATGAGATCCCCTTCGGCGTCGGACAGGCTGCAGTGTTACCATGCTCCTAGCGCTCCATCCTCTGCCAAGTCAACGACTGTCACACCGACACGCTTCTTTGGGTGCCACGCAACACCACAGGCCAGCAGCGCGGAACTTCAGAACGTCATGAGCATATCGCGCTCCTGGACGCTGGTGTAGAACGGCCTCCCAAAGATGAAGGAGTGCAGACCCGGCTTGATCTTCTCAGCCAAAGCCATTATTATGTTAAGATCGCCCTCTGCTGTTAAGTCAAGATCTACCTTTAAGCTACGAAGAGACTTAAAAGGTTTTTTTCCTTTTTGCCTGCAAGAAAACAGAAAAGGGTGTTGTGAAAAAGAACAGAGGGAGTTTCTCAAAGCCTGCTTTCTATTACCTGTTCACTTACGTGTCATCCTCTATGTATTTTATTAAAGTTAAGGCTTTTCTGTGAAGGACTAGCAGAAACTGTGCAAGGAAAGTACTCCTCAGAGACAAGCCCGGCTTCAGATGAAAGATCTGTTAAAAATGACACCAGAAGATTAATCAAATATGGAAATTCAAGAGTCATTTTAAAAATGTGGAATAGAAACATTCCAAATGTGGAGCAGAAACACTGCACACACATTTATTATCGCAAAGCGGGCACATCAGTAGATCTGGAGATAAAATGAACATTCATTCTTAGTCTTCCAGCCGCTCAGATGCGATAAATTAAGCTGTTTTACAAGTCTGTCTGGATAAAGTATTATTTCTCTTTTTAAAATGATCTGAAATTAATCCCAGTCAGGCAGCCTCCTCAATACTGTCACTGCAGACACTGCTGCACAGCAACAGGAAATGCAATTGTTTTTCATACCTAAGAGGGAGTTTCAGTATTACACCAACACTACAAATAACACCTGTACTTTTCTCTCTAGTTAAGCAGCAAAAAATCATACCACTTCGTATGAAAAAGAGCTACCAAGCCAACAAAATTCTATTTGTGTTAAACTACCGGTTACTGAGCTCAAAGTACTGACCCTTCCCCCTTGTTGATTTTTCAGAAAGAACAATTACCTGATCCAGGAAGGATTTTACTAATGTATCTCGATGCAGGATATCTTGAAAGACATTTCTACGGAAAAGAAGGCAAACAAACGTGAGGTAACGCCATGAAAGGACACTAACCATCCAGCAGCTGTGCACAGCGATAGGATTAACGTGTACAATCTGTCAGAAGTTGAAAGTGGATTCCAAGTTTTTGTGAATTATAATCCTGCTATTTTTAAAGCTGATACAGAATTTTAAAGCAAAACTTCCAGATGAAATAAGCTAAACCCAGGAAAGCCATTGGTCCCTGCCAAATACGCTTAGCTGTGTTATACCCCTAATAAAAACAGACAACAAAATGAAGGTAACGTGGCCAGAAGTATCACTGAAAATGGACTTCAGTAATATTTAATGCCACTAAACTACTCACAGAACAGGTAAATTCATCCAAAATGAATGCAACTACCAGAGCTGAAGGAGCTTCTTAAAAGCAAAAAGTACACTCTGCACTACTTTACTCTCTTGTCCCACATCAAGCAACTTTGAGAGAGATGAGTACGTACAAATCAGGTGTGAAACTCTCATCAGTGTGGATAATACGATCTTGAGACATTTCTTCATCTGAATTAGCCCTCCAGAACGCTGTCAGCTCAGATCTCATGTATCGTCGCTGGTTATAGATGTGCTCATGACAAGGGGGCATCTGCTTCACCGTATTGACATCTACATCTATATGTGTAGTAGGGTATGGGGCATACATTACTTGACGGAAGGGCAACACAAAGCTTCCTGTTGCATCCTGTTTCAGTGAAAAAACAATTATTATTCTAGTTATTTTTAAAATAGAGTAAATAGTTATTCTAGGTTTTTTTTTTTAAAAACAAGAACCACAACAAAGCTATATTGGAACAAAACAATATTAAAGCATTATGACTAAATTTTAGAATCACAGAATGGTTTGGGTTGGAGGGGACCTTAAAGACCATCCAGCTCCAACCCCCCTGCCTTGGGCAGGGACACCCTCCACCAGAATCCACTAGAATCTTGTATGCACACACAGACACAGACACACACACTGAAGGATGTTCTTACATGACAGAAGAACAGAACTTTCCTAAGAGCAGTTACCTTGAGTAAGCCTTGAACAAAAAGTCCTGACTCGTATCTGAAAGAAGACTCGTTTCTACAGAGCCTGGAACACTTCCGCTCTGACGGCGTAAGAAACAGACACAGCGTTCTCACAATCTGCATTGAAAAGAACAGTTTTTAAAAACATTAAAATGTATGGAATGAACCGATCATCAAATGCAATTTCTGACTGGAATGCATTAGGCATGTCAAATGATGAACAAAAAGGTGAATCGTGCTTATTAGAAAAGCCCAAACTTTGCCCAGGCCACTGAACAGTGAAATGCTTAATAATTTAAGCTGTAGACGGTAAGTTGTGGTTTAACTCTGGCTAGCAAAATGTCATGAAGCCGCTCTCACAAATCTCCCCTTCCCTCCTGCAGCAGAGGGGGAGAATCAGAGGAAGAAGACAAGGAAGCTCGTAAAATTGAGACAAGAACTATGTACTCATTAAATCTAAATTAATATATACAAATACTACTACTAATAAATACATAAAATAATAGAAAATAAAACGTGATACAACCTGATACAATTATGATACAGTTGCTCACCACCCACTGACCAATGCACAACCAGGTGCTGAGTAGTGAGAGTCAGAGACAGAGAGACCGAGAACCACAGCCCAAGAGCGATCGCAGCCTGACAGCCAGAGCCCAAGAGCCACAGCCTGAGGGCCAGAGCCCGAGAGCTGTCGCAGCAGATTCCAAGCGAACCCAATCAGCAATAGCACAGCCAGGAAATCTAAACAAACCCATCAACTCCCTCATGAATGAGCCAGCACAGGAGTTAGCAAAGCAGCTAACGCAGGAGTCAGGGGGAGTGTCAGCAAGTGCCAGGAAGTAAAAGAGCAAGAGAGTAAGAGAGTGATGGCTCCCAGACCCCCTCCTCGCCTAAGCCCGGAGCATGACGTACTATGGAATCACATACTCCCTGGGTCAGTTTGGGTCAGCTCTCTGAACTGTGTGTCCCTGCACTGCCTGCAGCGAGACAGTGAGAGCTGGGAACACAGCTGCAGGGTCAGAAGTGGAGAAAGACCTTGAATTCAGTGCAGGCATTGCCCAGCGCCAGCTGAGACCTTATCAGTGCTGCTCTCTGCCTCCAGGAACACAGCTCCCTAGCAGCCACAGTACAGAGAATTAACTCTTTCCTGACTGAACCCAGCACATGATATTACTCCAACTTCTTGTCAAATGAAGAAAAAATACACTTTCTGGCAAAGTTTGGGGTTTTAGCCAACCATGTACAACAAATCACTTTTGCCTTCTGCTGCCTCCTCCTATCACTCCAACATGACTTACTGTGGTCACATCCCTAGCCTTTTGAGCCCACTTCATCCATCCCATATTGAAACAGCAGCTATTGTCTCCAATCACACACAGTCAATTTCCTAAGTAAGGATCCATCCTTATTTCCTCAGTAATTTCCTCAAACTCTCCATTAAAAGCAACGAAGGTGCTTCATTACCCGTTTCCAAACCCCTGTGGTGCAACAGCTACAAGTAACGATCTCCAAACACAAACACGTACTCCGCTGTGCTCATCTCTCATTCTCAACCGGTGGTGTCCCACCGGTGTCTGAGCAGGCTCCATCCTTGCGCAGTGTATTTATGCGGTGCCCAAAACAACCTGGTTTCTGACTAACGCTCTTCGCCACTTGAGCAACACGCAATAGCTGTCTTGTCTGCCTCAAGGAAAGCTAAAGTATGCCACAAAGCAAGAATTACTCCAGAACAGCTGCACTGTGACACAAACAGCGCACTGCTGCTAAGTGCAGTTTATGAAATTTACCCTGCATAAATTCAGACTCACATTCTTCTGGGCTGGTTTTTTTCCCCCTGTAATGTGTAGCTTATCAATACATTATTTTGCATACTCATAACCAATTAGACCTTAAAGAGTAATTATTTTATGAACTATAAACTTCAATTTTTTTATAACCACTGAAGCCTTTAACATTTCCTCCATCATGCTAACTTCATCATGGGCAACTCTTACATCCCGGAAACAAAACACAGTAACTGTGGTTAGCTGATTTCAACTGAAAACTGAGAATTTACTTTCCTCTGGTTCCCCTGCTGTTCATGATTATGTTTAATATGTCATCTACCTGGACGTGTACAAATACCTTCGATACCATCCCACACGACATCCTTGTCTCTAAACTGGAAAGACATGGATTTGATGGATGGACTGCTCGGTGGATAAAGAACTGGCTGGATGGACACACTCAGAGAGTCGTGGTCAATGGGTCAGTGTCTGAGTGGAGACCAGTGACGAGTGGCGTTCCACAGGGGTCGGCGTTGGGACTGGTGCTGTTTACCCTCTTCACCAGTGTCATGGACGATGGCATCGAGTGCTCCCTCAGCAAGTTTGCTGATGACACTGAGCTGTGTGGTGCGGTCGACACGCTGGAGGGAAGGGATGCCATCCAGAGGGACCTGGACAGGCTGGAGAGGTGGGACCATGCCAACCTCATGGAGTTCAACAAGGCCAAGTGCAAGGTCCTGCACCTTGGAATGAATCCAAACGAGGCCACAAAGATGCCCTGAGGGCTGGAGCCCCTCTGCCATGGGGACAGGCTGGTAGAGTTGGGGGTGTTCAGCCTGGAGAAGAGAAGGCTCTGGGGAGACCTTACAGCACCTTCCAGTGCCTGGGGTGGGGGCTACAAGGAAGCTGGGGGGGGACTTTTTACAAGGGCCTGTAATGACAGGACAAGGGGTAACGTGTTTAAACTGAAACTGAGGAGATTTAGATTGGATACCAGGAAGAAATTCTTCCCGAAGAGAGTGGGTAGGCACTGGGACAGGTTGCCCAGAGAAGCTGTGGATGCCTCATCCCTGGAAGTGTCCAAGGCCAGGCTGGATGAGGCTTGGAGCAACCTGGTCTAGTGGAGGGTGTCCCTGCCCATGGCAGGGGGAACTGGATGGTCTTTAAGGTCCCTTCCAACCCAAACTGTTCTGTGATTCTATAGTTCTAATTTGTGTACCAGCATTTACTGTTCATTTCATCAAGTGTGTTTTACCATTACTGCCAATACACACGCAACAATGCATTCCCCCCAAGTTTTATAAAGTATCACAAACTGCTTATTTCAAAACACAGGTGCCTTTTTTTTTAAAGACTATTGTGTTTCACTGCAGCAAGGAGCCCTACATATTATAAAATACATAATACATATAGTCTACGATTAATATATACTATATTCAGCAGGCCCACCATTCTTAATTTTTATTTCACACTGAGGAAATACACAGAGATACGTCCAAAAAGGGCATCAACTTCGAGAACTAAAATTAATTTTTCCTCAATGGAAGGTTTCAACCTTACAAAATAAACCAAACCTCCATGATTCGTATATCACGATTATGCACATCATTGTACAGAGAAGCCCAACAAACAAAACCATTCCCTATCAGAATCTGAAGTTATCTGAAGTTACTGCTGTTCCGCATGTAGGACCTCTGTCACAGCCTCAGGATGTGGGAGTATCATAGAATGGCAGAATGGTTTGGGTTGGAAGGGACCTTAAAGATCATCCAGTTCCAACCCCCCTGCCATGGGCAGGGACACCCTCCACTAGACCAGGTTGCTCCAAGCCTCATCCAGCCTGGCCTTGGACACTTCCAGGGATGGGGCATCCACAGCTTCTCTGGGAAACCTGTTCCACTGCCTCCCACCCTCTCCCTCAAGAATATCTTCCTGATGTCCAACCTAAATCTCCCTGCTTTCCATTTAAACCCGTTACTCCTTATCTCGTCCTCTTCCTGGGAAAAGTCCCCTCCCCCTCTCCAGTTTTCTTGTAGCACCCCCCAGGCACTGGGAGGTACTAGAAGGTCTCCCCGGAGCCTTCTCTTCTCCAGGCTGAACAAGCCCAACTCTCTCAGCCTTTCTTCATAGCAGAGGGGCTCCAGCCCTCTGAGCATCTTCGTGGCCTCCTCCGGACTCGTATCATTACACGTGGCCCAGAGGCCCCAGTGTAAATTGGAAACTCATATCGCTACGTAACTGCACAGAACCCTGCCCGCGCTGCGGTACCGGTACACTCATTAAGTGCAGTGGTGCCTAATACCTGAAGGCTCTAGGACTGCACACTTTTATGAAACCCTTCTTTTCATTCCCAGCTGCAGGGATGTTCCGAATCAAAGAGGTTTATTAAAGGAGTCAGCTGTGAATGCAGAGAGGCAATTGATTTAGTGAAATACATTTTCTCACAAAGAAAACAACGTTTTCTTCATGATTTGTCTCTGAATATCCGAACTGAAAATTAACTTAATTGTTTTTATTAGAAGGGATGGAGTAACACCCTAATTAAATGCAAGTCAAAGGGAAATCTCTCTGAACAAAACACGGATACAGTGCACTACGCTAAAAAGAAAAACGCTTTAAGAAATATTTCAATGCACAGTAAACACAAGTGCATCCCTTCCAGGAATGGCTTTCAACTTATCCGAAACCAGCGTTTTGGTATAATGAAAGAGCTGTATACAAAAAAAGTACTTAGAGAATTCTGAATAAGGAAAACATCCTCATTTGATTTTTCCTTCACTTACTGAGTGAGCTTAAAATAAGCATCGAGAACTCTCCATTGACACCGAAACACTACAGGAAAAGCTGTCCAGGTGATTCGTCTCATATTGGTTCAAATTAAATATTTCATAACAAGCTTACCAAAGAGTTGAAAAATAACATCATCATGGGAAAAAACCAGCCTACCACAAAAATGTAATTATTTTCCTGTTCTGAAATGGCAGCTTCCGAGAGTTACCTTTTTTCCTCCCAAACAGACCATAATGAGGTATATACTCTTCCCCCTTAAGAGGTACAGCTAATGCTGCTTATTGTTCCTAGACCTGAAAGCTCCCTAACGTGGTCCCTACTGATGTGCTCCAGCAAGCACGACACACCGACCGTTTTGACGTTACAGGACTCAGTTTTAGGGGTTTACATCTGTACTTTGCCTCTTTCTCATTCTTCTGGAAAGCTGCGTCTAGTTTTAGATCTACCAGTTAAACTGTAGACTTATTTACCAATTAAGTTTTAAACAGACTAAAGATGAAGTCCACACAAACACAGCTACAAGAAAGAAACACGCTGGAAATGTAGGAACGGTTTAAAGTCCTAGAAGGTTTGCCTGTTTCAAGGTGTACCTGACTACAGACTCAACAGCTCTGAGGTTCCATGAAAGACGAGTAGTTCATGATACAGAAATTATTATTTTCCAGTGTATAAGAAATTGTGCAGATACTAACATTTTAAAAGTCCACAGACAATACCCACTGACATAGCTGAATTGGGCAAGCCAGTTCAGACCTCTCCAATTCGTACATTCTAGGCAACAAGCCTAATTTTAAAAGCTCATACTCATTTACTAGTCGTTTATATACAGTATCAATTCAATTAAATACACTGGCTTTCTTACAGTTGGCAGAATACAACTGGTAAGGCAATTTTCAAGAATTACCAACTGCTAGGCCAATCAGATGAAGTAAGACAACCAGACAACGGTATTCATTCCTTCTTCATGTTTACAGATAAACCTTGTTCCAAGCAACACACAAACACTCCTAATCATCAGCATTTAAGTTTGGTTTATTAGAAAGCACATTACCTTATTCACTTTTTCTGCGCTGCTTCCTACAACGACAGAACAACCACAGGTCTGCAGGTGTGAACTGATTGCGCTGCAAACCAAAACAAACACAGGTTAATACATTTAAGCAGAATTTTCAAATAAAGCAACCGTCATCTTCACAAGAACGAAGTGCTCCTAGCATAAATATAGGTCCATATCTACAGGCCCATACCCACAGGACCTCGCACAGCTGTGTGCGGGACCACTGAAATCCGAAAGTTTGACAGTGCCCACGTTTTCATTTTGACGAATAAAAAGACTGTCACTGAGCAAACAAAAGCTGCCACTATCGAAGTGCATGACAGAATCTGCATAATTCATCTAAAGTAACAGAAGACATCAATGACGAAGGGTCTGAAAGCATCTTGAAAGAAGGTATTGCGTGGTCATCCTCATTTTCTGAAACTGTGGATCAGAAGCCAGTTTTGGGAGACTTGGCAGACAAACTATTTTACTCTTAGCAGCTACAGGTGCCAGAGCACATCACAAGCTTGAGTCCCTCAGAATACACACAGGCATGACGGAAGTTTGAGTGACCTTGTCTTGCGAGTCGCCAGCAGCACAGACCTGATTCAGTTTATGTTAAGGTTGGAGGCTGTGGTAGAGATACCTGGACTAACCCTGGCAACTCTTGGCTTGTCCTTAAGAACCTTCTGTTGAGGGTTCTTATCCTTTTGATACGGCGGTTTATTTAGTTTTATCCAATTTTTATTCAATGACTATAAATCCACACAACACCCTATTTAAGACTTGAAATCTGAATCTAGATGAGCTGATAAGCTTTGCAGATAAGCCAAAAGCAGACATCTGGACCCCTCACACAATTGGCCTAGTTATTCTTTTCTTTTCAGGGCAAAAATTCCAGGGAGAAGTAGCAGCAAGAGTAGGTAAGTGACACCCTACAGTCTACTACCTGCCCAATAAATCTCCACCTGCTATGGGAATAGCTCATCATTGCAGGATCAGTGGCTCTAGTCGCTTACAGCAACACAATCCATCATACTCAATTATTTCCCAAATTCTCTACGCACCTAAATACTGCATTATTGTGAAGAATTAGTTAATTTAACACGTGAATTTCTGCAGTACTGAGAGCGTATGTGACGCTGTGTAAGTAGGCGGCACTATGCACTACGTAAACGTTACACCAGACCTGTTCTGAAAGGGAACAGAACACAAACAAAAATCTGTGAAATATGCTTTCCCCGCAGGCAGAGAACCAAGTTGCTCTCAAGTGTAGCTACTTCCACTTATACACTGAAAACAGGGGAAAAAAGAGAAATACACAACTGAATAATAAGCGTTATATATGCTGTACCATTAACAACCCTTACTCATAGTTTGTGCAGTAAACACAACCCAGGTTTTTTGTTATTTCATAAAAATTTAAGGCTTTGAAACTTATGTTTCCTTTTATGAGGAAGGAATTCAAAGAGAAACTGTATTTGATAGTCTATTATCAAGCAAAGGACCCTGTGACAACAGTCTACAGAGATGCAGCTGTTAGCTCAGAGCCATTCCTCTAAAAAGACAGCAACTTCCTACAGCATTTTATGGACAAAAATCTCAGAAAGTGAAACACATGTCAACTCCTCTCTCCTATAAAGAAAACTAATTAAATACGTGTTCACACGCACATACAGATCTATACATATATGCATGCACGCACAATTTTAAAAAGTTGTGCTACAGCGTAGATCAAAACTGAAATCCATACTTGAGAAGAAAGCCTTCGTGGCAACTATCCCCAATGTCATCATCATTTAGCACTGTGTCACTTATCTGAAACGCAAGGAAATACAAACCAAGGTTAGGCACGGATCTGCAACACCTTCCAATTAACTGACTTTCGTTTACAATGATAGGTGGGAACTGTTTGGGAACGATTTAAGCTAAGGTGTGAGACTGCCCCAAAAAAGCACAACCTTAAGAAGCCCTTCTGACTTCAGCCAACGCATTTTGAAAATGAGTCACTCGATTATTAGATGTTCTTCACCAGCCACCCGTCAGACTGCTCCCAGTGTTTTGTTTTTTTTTTTCCCATAACCTTGTCTGGAATACTTTAAACTAGCTCACTTGAGATCACTTCTACTTCTTCCGTGAGCCCACTAAACCACGCTGAAACAGGTATCAACATTAAAACCATTTACCACCTCATTTATTTTGTTTTGCATCAAATACTTTTTCCACTCCACTCTTGGAAATGGTACCGTCCCACGCAGTCAGTTTTGCCAAGTGCTGACCACAAAAACCTCTGCTAGTACTGTTCTGTTTACCGAACTAATAGTTTTGTTAAACTATTTGCTACATCACCTGGGAGAACTTGATGTCCAATAACTGAAGTGTACAAGAACTGACAACTACTGTGGGGTTTTTTCTGTCCAAGAGAGTACCAAACCAGAGTGCCAAAACCAGCTGTTCATTCAGAATGCAAAGAACACAAGGACTTACATCTATTTCTTCCGGAACGCTGTGTGATTTCATAGATGAGAGGAGTTCCATTACAGGAATGACTTCTCCTGTCAGCATTGGAATGATGCTCTGGCCCTGCGCCATAAATAAAACTGCTTGAAGTAAAAGCACACTCTGCAGTATTAGAAGTTACTACTGACATAAACTTGCAATATTACACACACAACATCTGTAACTTCCTATTGTTTGGAAGAGTGGTACGAGCGGAAACCGAGGCACAGCCTTCTTGGGCTTTGCTCATCAGCAGTTATGAACTGGAAACATACATTTTGCTTCTCAGCATCGTGGCTAAAATGTATTTCTAGGGTCCTGCGCTAATTTCCACAATCAGCTTGATTGGCCTAGACAAGAAGCATTGAGTGAGATAATCTGATCATACCGTATGATGTGCAACTGCCATTCAGCATTTTAGACCCAAGCCTGGTGTTTAGCAATGACAGGAAACCACACGCAGTTATTAACATACAAAATTACTTATCTGATTTATCTATGACAATAAACTGAAGCCACAACTTCATATTTACAGTTTCAGAAATCAAATTCTTTTCACAGTCTTATCCATTAGGTCCCCAACCGCATTCCAACATGACAGAATCCGTACGCCTCTGTAACTTGCAAAGGCCACAACCTAGTGGAGAAACCAACCTTGGCAGGGGGCGAGCATGAATCTACGGAAGCTACTACCTTTAAAGAGCTTCAACTTCAAGCAAACGACTTTCCCTTTTCTGAAAGGTAATATTCTTCATAGATTTCCACTTTACCCATAAAATGATGAAACACTGTTTCCTTCAACTTGTTCACAGCTTCCATCACCCTATCTTCAGAAACATTGCCTCCTGTGCATGGCAGGTCATCAGCCAGTCCAAAGTATCTTCCTGGATCCCAAAAATAAGAAGCAGCACCAACTTCTACAGATGCGGTCAGATAGTTTTGAGATGGTGTACCATACGCATCAACCAGACGGCCCTTACCTGATCCTCCATTCTCTCCGTGCCTTCCAAGACAATCTTCTGGAAATGTTCTTGCCTCTCCTGAGCGAGAGAAGCAGTTAAATATAAACGCTCTGGTATTCGGTTTATACACGTACGCACACAACAGTCAAACGGTACACTTTCTTCCCTGTGGAGTCATGCTTCTCAGATTCAAATTTCGATGCTCAAGTCTTTTTTTTTCTTTTACAGAGTTGAAACAAGCAGGAAGTGATGTCACTTTAAACACATCAATGCTCCCTGCTCTGCCCCCCACCAAACCTCTCACATGCTTGGGCGGGAGTTGCAGGAAAGGGAGGGTGTGATGACAACGACAAAACACTGAGTTTCTTCATTACAGATCAAGAAAATGCCAAATGATCAGATAATGGTGCAGAATTCCACTTTATGTATGGATTTTTATTTTCAAGCGGATAAAGTACAGACCGATGGTTCCTGATGCAGGAAGAAAAATGAGCTCTTCGGAAGGACAAAAAATTCTTTGTTTGGGAAGGGTAGCAAAAACAGGACTTGGTTTTTTTTTTTTCCCCTCTCCTCCGCAAAGTCTTCAAAACATTGTTTTATAACCCAGTACAGGAGACACGAGACCTCAAATACACAAAACACGATGCACAAGAGACTGGACAAAGTTCTCGTAACAGACTCATCGGCAGCCGAGTGGCAAACTGCATTCAACATGCAACTGACAACGGAATCAAGTTGTTATTCACAAAGAGAATTTGGCACCAATCACTGGAACAATCAATACAATACACGAAAAACAGGAGATGCTGTGAGAACTAATGATATCTTCTGCTAGATGCTGACAGGTTATTGCCGTTTTATTGGTTGCTCATTAGTTTCCTGTGACTGAACTACTCAAAGTTGATCAAGTTAACATAACTTTTTTGGAGCTGATGAATTGGCAACAAGCTACATTAACTTGCCCTAAGTCAGTAACAAAACTTGTCTAACCATCTAAAAGAAGCATCTGTGAAAAACAACTGGAATGAGGCAGATTCCTTCAGGCCACGTCCATCCTTGAGTTCAGTGTCAGTTCAATACGACATCCCCAACAATGAGGATCCTTTGCTTTAAAAGAAGCTAATCTTCATGAAGGTAAGGCTGAAAAAATGATGTAAGGCACTTCTCTTCAGAAATTAACTGCTCAAAATTACTAGGCAAACACCTAACCTCAAACTGAAGTAGACAAGAGGGGCGTGACTTGCTTGGAGTTGTTTGTCTTGCTGGCAGTCTGAACAGTGTTCCACGTTTCTCCTAGTCCTTGAGTTCAGGTTTCTTCCCTGCTATCAAGCCTAACTGAGACTGTTGTCCAGCTCTACGCAGAACTCACGACAGCTAACAAACACAACCGTCAGAAATTCCAGGACAGATACGTGGTTCCATTCAGATACAGCTTTGACACTTTTTGTTCTGTTGTAGCCACAGTTGCTCAACTGCCTCAAAAACCAAAAATCACAAAGTGAGCCTGTTTGAATTCAATACTATAGCTCCAGAACCCGGGCCTAAATTTTAATCTATGTTTTCGAGCAGTTTTCTCTCTTCTACATAAGGATGCAGAACTGCAGACATATGACGGGATCTTTGATCTTCTGACTCCCACCACCCCAAAAAAAGACTAAAAAGAATGCATCACTCTGCCAGCTAACCTGGCTGACCTGTCTGTTTCGGGAACATCTGTAAAAGAATGAAACACTTGGTGACAAATTTCTGAGTAAACTAGTAGAAAGCATTTTTCTGTCATTCTCAAGGCCAGCGGAAGGCTATTTCTACTGTGGAAACATACTGGTAACAGATCGAGGTCCAAAAAGAGAGAAGATGTACTGTAGTTAAGAACGATGGACAATTCTCACTTGACCACTCACGTCAGTCTGCAGGACACTAACTCACCGAGCAGCAGTGTAATCTAGAGCATGAGGGAGCGTTCACCTACATCAAAGCACTAACACGCAGCAGACTTAGGAACGAGATGTGTGTTTCTGCTATATTGGAAGTTAACTTTATGTCCTGCCCTTCCTCTGAAAAACAAACCCCAGTAGTATCAAGGGCCAATGTGACAGAAAACACTGCCAGCCATCACCAGGCAATACAGCAAAAACCAGTGGAGTTCATTCATGTAGCAAAAATGAAACACCAGCACAAAAATCAACATCAGCTTATTATTTCTGAAATCCTAATTAGTGCAGATAAGCGCTCAAAAGGGAAGTTTAAAGCATGTTGACTAGAGGTCTCGAAACAGAAGAGGAACAAAAACTTCATCAGACAAACAGGCATCACCACACACATTACGGCTGACGCAATCTAATGCCCTATGACAACCTGTGCTCCACGAAGATGATTAGGATTTTCATTATTATAATGTTATTTATTTTAAACAAAAACACATGACAGTTTTCACTTAGTAAGGAAGTATCCATAATGTACCCAAGGGTAAGTTGCAATTCTTCAGAAAAATTTAGCATGTCTTCCTTTCTGAATTTCAGAAGTAGAAATATTTACACTACAGTAGGTGTATTTCTGTGGTTGTCCCATCAGTTTTTCACGATTTAACACCCGCCAAACTGTTCGCTGGTACCCTTTTTTTGAAACGTATAACTGTAGCAACAACGTTAATTGCATCAGCTCCCTCTTCTAGACCTCAACAGTGAAAACAACGATTTGGAACACCATAAATTTACAATTCTTTGTAGATTAAAGACACTAATTTACACAGCCAAAAGCCACAGTTTATAACAGAGAGATGGAAAACTGTGCAAGGTACCTATTTCAAGTAGATATTCTGGCAATATATAACTTGGATCGGGCTAAATCATGTGGCTAAAAAAATCCAGCCTTCAATTTGCTGATATATTGATAACTTTCAACCTTCAAAATTGTACACTTGTGGAGAGGTCAGTCTCCTCTGGGTTTTTCTGTGCCTGGATTGCTACAGAACAGATGTCACAGAAGCTTCATTCCTGCTTTGGTTCAAGACAATCTGGACAACTTGTTTTAGTAAAGTAATTAGTAATTTTTTAGTAATAAACCTACCTTATGCATCCATATTCTTCCTTTCCTTATAATATGTGTTAACCTATCCACGCACACTCTGTGAAGCGGCAGGTAGAAGCCAAGTTCACTTTGTGGAAGTATAATTGATAGTCCATACGTGCTTCTGTCTCCATTCCAGTTTCCGTCAAAAATTAATGACACAATGATTACCCTTTTTTCTGCCAAGACGAAGAACTTCACATCTATTGCACCACTTTCTGCATTCCGAAGTATTTCTCCATTCAGGGTGTGATTAGCAAGGAAAGTTATTTCACCATCACTGAGAAGCACCTGTTCTGTCTTTGGGGCCCAGATATGCCGCACTCGGGGGCCAAGAATATTGTCCCAGTAAGCAAAAGTGGCAGCTAATAAGGGTGACTCACCATTCAAACAGATCTCTGTTTTAGCAACTGCAGGAGACGGTGGAGGGCAAAGAGCTGACATGCCTGCTTCCTCTCTGGTGTATAACTGAAACGCTTACATTACCTAAAAAAAAATTTTCACAGAAAAAAAACAAAGTTAGAGCAGCACTCATTATTACCTCGTTTTCTTCTGTTTCCAAATAAGACTTCAAGTGACAACCTGACCTCTACGCCTGAGATTTCACTGTAGACTTCCCTCCAGACGGAAGCGGGTATGCATACCATCCACGTAACGATGTGGTGCGCTTCACAACGTCGGTCGCTCAGACCTCAAATACCCTTTACTCACTCTACAAGTCAGACGGGTCTGCTCAGCGTTCACCTTGTGTGAGAAAACTGACCTACGATAAATACATCCTTCACATCGTGGTGACACGCAGGGCCTTGCGACAGACGGCGAATGCTCAGCGCTTCACTGACGGAAAATTCTTCATACTGCTCAGACACAAACCCTTAAATGTTCTCCTCAGCGGTTTCGAACAGCTCTACAGCTTCCCCATTCGGAGGGGGCTGAGGAAGACTACAGGAAGTTACACCTTCCCTAAAAATGCTGATAGAGTCACGTGAACACATTAAATGAAAGTTTTACAAACAAATTCGGCCCAGGATGGAAAACTATAAAGCTAAACGCATCGATCTTGAGGAAACCCCACAGGAGCAGAGCCCAGCTTCCCCCTCTTTGCCCGCCGCGCTCCACATGGCAGCACAGAGCATCCTCCCCCCTCTGAGCCCCAAGCATCAAAGGGGCAGAACACCCACCGCACCGACACAGCCGGCACCGCTTGGTGTCACCTCAGTGAACGGTTCTCCCGTGTCCCCAGTACGGCCGAGCAGGTGCCTTTCCTCACAGGGGGAGGGTCAAGCCCCTTTCCCTCCGGCTCCTCTCAGGCCTGACCTTAGGACCCCAGCCCGTCCCCGCCGGCCGGTGGCCAGCCCGGCCCGGGCTCTAAACGCGACTTCACGACAGGGAGCGTGTCAGCCCTGCCTCCTGACGCTCTCGGGCGAGACTCCCCCTCGGCACAGCCCTTCCCGAGAAGCCACCCGCCGCCACGCAGGGCAGCAGCGGCACACGGCGGCTGCCCGCAGGCGGAACCACCGCGCTGCCCGCCCGGCTCAGGCCCACGTCGCACCCTCCAGGGCTGGGCTGAACTTCGGGAAGGGCACACGCGCCGGGGAGGCGAGCTACGAGCACGCTGCAGCTCCTTCCCTCCGTAAACAGGAGGGGACACACGCGCCCACGGGACAGCCCCAGGGGGCGAACGCAACGCGCCCCGCCGCAGGCCCCGGCCCCGCGCTCCCCTCACCTGTGCGCCAGCCACCGCCCCGCGCATGCGTACGCTCCTCCCCGCCCTCCCACGCCGCGGCAGGCCTCAGCAGCGCGCCCCGCGCATGCGCGGTACCGCCGCCCCGCCGGCGGGGAGCTGTGCCTGCCAGGGCCGCGGGGCAGGGCGGCGTGGGGTCGGTGGCAGCAGGGGGGCGGCGTTACCTCACGGGAAGCGGAGGAAGAACGGCGTCCGGCGCGGCGGCGCGGCGGAGCTGTGGAAGGTGCCTCCGCCGCGGAGGAGGTGGTGGTGATGTGCCCGGGGCGCGGTGGCGCCCCGAGGCCGGGTCGCTGTGGGAGCCAACAGCCCCACGTCAGCCCCGGGGCTGGCGCGAAAACCGGGTGCGGCCGGCGGGGAAGGCAGAGGATCCGGCTGCGGGTACCTGGGGACACCGCGTTGGGCCAAGTGCATCGTCTTACGGACGGGCCCTTGGGCTTAAAACAGGTTAATAAGGGCAGAATTGGGTTAGTATCCACACGCGCTGTGCGCCAGCCAGGATGCTCGTGTTTGAGCTTCGTTTAGCTTTACAGGTACATGGGAAGCACCATTGCGCGCTGCTGCTTCCGCAGCCCAGACAGGATGACAATCGCCACGGTCGTGTGTGGGAGGTGTGTGTTTATTTACAGCCTGCAAAGGAGACAGACCCCTCCGGGGTAACGACTCGGCTCTAGTCCTGGGGGCTCCTTCACCTCTGCTGTGCCATGAGGAGACTCGTCTTCAGCTGCTTGATCCCACCCGCACAGGGAATCTGAGCAGGGCACAGCAGGCCTGAAGCGTGTTTTGTTTTGTCGTGCCCTCCCGCTTCAACCACAAAAATCACCCTCCTCAAAGTGCCTTTAGTGCTAGGCAATTGAGTAGCGTCACGTGGAAAAATGAAGTCTGCAGCCAGCCAAGATTTGTCTTTTAGCTGACTTTTATTAATGATTCTTAAACACTGAACATAAAATGACTTACGTCTGTATATTGGATTGTAGTTGTTAGCTTTAGGTTCTGAGAAGCAGAGTTCAGACAAAAGTAAATGACCACACAGAATTTATGTAGCTGTTATACATCAGATGGGAGGAACAGCGGAATTAAACTTGAGTTTCAAAAGTTGCTGAGAGTCGTTTTTCTGAATTCAAAGATTGGGTGTCAAACTCGGTGGAATTTCACTAATCTCTTGTCTAAATGTAAGTTATGCAGTTTATTAAAAAAAAAAACAATTTTTGTGCACTTGGTGGAGATAAATGCAAACTGTTTCTCATGTAGTTGTAGACACTCAGCATCACAGTACAAGTGCATTGATATTAAAGTAATCATGTCGGAAAAGTGGGCTTCAGGGATGGGGGAGGTAGGATTAATCATTATTTTGTTACTGAATTGTCATGTAGCCTTGCATAAGACACTTGGCTTTGCTGCATCAATTTTCACATTAGAAACAGCTTTGAGAATTCTACGTTTAAAAGCAAATCACCATGTTATAAGCAAAAAAAAAAATGATTAGCATGAATTACAAATCCTTTCTTTTTTCTTGATGTAACAGATGAGCCTCTAATTGCCGCAGTGGTGTTATTGGCAAAGTGAAATTTCTGCCTGTTGTAGCAATGTTGATAATTGTCTTTATTTTGTTTTCCCTTCAGTTTTTCATATCTTCAGGCAGAGGAGAGGGTAACAGTCCCACTGCACATGACTTGAAGAGACTAATAATATTTTTGCAGGTGCCTTTTGTGGACACATCAGAGAAGTGGTGACAGGCTGCAGTGTAAGTAGATTTCTTTCCCCTGACGGAGAATACATCTGGCTATGAAGCCTAATGCTGCACATCTGCAAATTAATTGGAGGGTGTGGAACACAGCGAAGGTGAAAATGAGCTCAGGCTCTGAGCTCCAGCAAAACCACGTTTCAGTTTAATTTATTTATGTTCTCTGTACACCATCCTGAATCATGATCATTACTGATCCCATGCTTTAAAATAAGGGAGGCAAAAAGGGAAAGGGATGAGACAAAATATAGTGGAATTCAGCTGCTGTGGTGGAGAAAGGCCACGGAAGCAGAAGGTATTAGCTGCTGTACTGCACTGAAACCATGCATGTGCTCAGGCCAGTGCAGGTTCACATCACTGCACAAAATGGTCTTGAAAAATGCTAATTTCACAGTAACGAAATGAATGTTTTCCATCCAGATGGGATTGCTGAAACGTTAATTACAAAAGGTAAAAGAGACAAATGAGAAAGGTTTGTTGAGGTTGCAAGAAGCAGAAATGCTTGGTGGTTTTGCAGAAATGAATGCTGAGATTATGCTTTATGCACAGATAAGCCACATAAAGCCAGATATAGCTCTAAGAAAAAAGCAAAGCTTGCACTTTCCTATTCCCAGCTAGTCACTCCCACGACAGGGAAACTTTCTGCAGTGTCTCTGGTGGTTTAAGGCTGTAGTTTCACGTGTTAAAAGCAGTGAAGTGTGCTTGCATGCCACTGTCATGGTTATGTAAAGTCTCTTGTTAACAGTTTTTCTTACTAACTGGCTTTAGTAAGTGACAGGGCCCATGCAAACTTGAGAATGACCTGTAAAAATTAATTTCACACAACTTCTAATAGTACTGCGAGCCGCATACCACCGGTGGTTTGTACCTGAGTGGTGCTATCCCAGGCTGCTGTCGTTATCTTGTTAATACGTCACAGATGGGTAAATGCACAGACGTGGCAGTGCAGGGACCCGTGACTTACCGAGACAGAAGGCAGCCTGCAATTCCAGAGTCACTCCGTGGAAGTTAACAATTTTGAAATGGAAGTTAAGGATGCAGAATTTTGGAGCACTGAGGTATTTTATGCTAAGAGGACTCCCATGACTTACTTTTTAATGGGCCTTTTACACATGGAAAAGGTGACTTGGTCTCTTAAAGTATGACATCTCTTCAAGCCCACGTGACAGTGGTAAAATTACAACAGCAGACCTGTGTAAATGGATGGTGGGAGGCAGAATATCATAGAATCACAGAATGGTTTGGGTTGGAAGGGACCTTAAAGACCATCCAGTTCCAACCCCCTGCCATGGGCAGGGACACCCTCCACTAGACCAGGTTGCTCCAAGCCTCATCCAGCCTGGCCTTGAACACTTCCAGGGATGGGGCATCCACAGCTTCTCTGGACAACCTGTCCCAGTGCCTGCCCACCTTCTCCTCGAAGAATTTCTTCCTCATATCTAATCTGAATCTCCCCACTCTCAATTTAAACCTGTTACCCCTTCTCCTGTCACTACAGGCCATTGTAAAAAGTCCCCCCCAGCTTTCTTGTACCCCCCTTTGGGTACTGGGAGGTGCTATAAGGTCTCCCCGGAGCCTTCTCTTCTCTTCTTTGAACACCCCCAACTCTCCTAGCCTGTCCCCATGGCAGAGGGGCTCCAGCCCTCGGACCGTCTATCTTCCTGGCCTCCTCTGTCCTCGCTCCATCCGGTCAGTACCCGTCTTATGTTGAGGGCTCCGTGTACGTGGCTAAAGAGCATTCAGAGAGTAGCTGCTTTGAAGCTGAGGGAACACTGGACTTCCTCTGTCTGGACAGGTGCCCCGGAGCTTTACACAACAGCAGCTCGGCTTCGTACAGGTTGGATAGGCTCTGGATTTAGGCAGTACAGATACTGAACTCTTGCCTGACTGCTGAAATTGCACTGTCAGTTCCCCTTAAGCTGCCACACCTTTAAAAAATGAAAAACCAAATTCAGTGTCTTTAAAGGTGCCTAGCAATGATGAGAGATGTTTTTAATAAAAAATTCCAAAGGTGATACAGTTTTATTTATGATGGAGCAGTGGTCACGTGAGGTCCGAGTTTATTGTTGATTCCAGAGTTGTTTTCCAAACACAGCCAGACAGGATCTGGTGTAAGAAGAGGTAGGGTAGTTTTGACTTGACAAAGTGGTAGGAATGTGGAGTCCACACCACGCTGCTGCAGCATCAGTTAGAAATAAATAAATTGCAAAGCTCAAGAGAAGGAGAGTCCACCCTGAGGTATGCCCGGCTCTGTTGTGTTATACAAACACCAGTGAAGGAGGACACTGTCTCAGTAAGATGATAAATGATGTTAAGGTGAACGTACAATAATCCATGTAGAGTTTAGCTAGAGTGTGGAGGTAGACGTGTCACTTTCAGTAAGAGAATGGGTAATGTCCTGTGATTCGTGTATCTCAGATGTGGTTTGTAACACCGAGTTTCTCAGAGCAGTAGGAACTTGGCTGAGGCTAGTTTCCATGAAGCAAGGTACTCTGCCAGGTGTGTTTGGTGTCTTTCTGAGACTCAAAGGCACTGTTCAGGTGCAGTGGCACAGCTTAAGTCATACCTAAATTTACACAGCTGTTGAAAACAGCTGCTCTGGTTTCTCCTCTCTTCCCAAGCCCAGGTGAGTGTTCCCACTTTCCTTTTTCCGCTTGTATTAATGTTTGTGTGATGATACAACCCAGCTGATCAGGCTCATCTGTCTGAAAACCAATTTCCTTTCTGTTTGGGTAGGTAGGCAGGCAAACCTACCCTTGTGGAAAACGTCGTACAGAAGCAAGCATGTATCATTATGTCATATTAAGCTTTGTAACGAAACAAAATTGGTTGTAATCAAAGACCGTATTTTAAAATCGGAGATGCATATGTTGGGGAATTTTCACGTCTGAAAGATGCAAGAGGAGCAACAGAAAGCTTTTTTCAGTACGTGTTACAAATGAAAAAGGCAGGAGAAACTATAGTGGCACTTCTGGTTAGGACCATGGCATAAACCAGTTTTACTTCTCTTATTAGGGAAAACTCAGAGATGCATTGGTGAAAATCTGTGGCAACGTGCTGCTTTTAAAAGCTCTGCATAGCCCCCGCAGTTTGCCATGGCCCTGCTTGCTGCTGGCTGTCAAGACACCTTGAAGGAGTTTCAAGCAGAGGAAGCCTTCTCCTTTCCTCCAAGGCTTACGGAAATGGTCCAGTACTACTCTGTTAGGACAGACAGGTTTGGGAAGTGTTTGAAAATCTTCTGCAGGGGTGCATCAGCCTTCATCTGCTGATGGGCAGAAGAGCGTCAGGTCCTCTCCTGGACCTTCCAGCTTCTGTGGCAGGCACTCTTGAACTCAGGATGACAAAACGGACAAGGTACCTGCCATCACCGAGCAGACGGTGCTGAGGAATTGCAGTCCCTTCTCAGTCAGGTATGGCCGAGCAGGATGAGTCAGGAACTGTGATATTTGATGGACACTTCTGTTCATGTTGGAGAAGGGACATCAGCAAAGACAATTTATAATCCCTTTGGGTTTTTTTTTAAGTCCAAAGGTTTTCATACCAAAACTGAAAACGGAGGCTTTCTGAATTTTAAACATCTCGTATCCCACTGTTTTCATGGATACACAGCATTTTCATGAGCCCTGACATAAAAACTTTTGAGACATGGTATTTCAGTATTTCAAGGTCTTCTTCTGCTTTTAGCAGAATATTAAAGTACGCATATTTTTAAGAACATCAGTTTTCTACTTCATTATTTCTAATGTCATTTTCCTCTTCTAAAAAGGTCACTCATTTTAAAGGCAGCTGCCTTGATGCTGTCAGTGTTACTATATCATTCTAGATGTAGGGAGTGCTTATCATTTCTGAAGGAAGTATGTAACTTTCAAAATAACCATCATGTTCTCTCAAGATACGTTGATGTACCCTCTCACGTAGCATGGCAACGCCCAGTTTCTGTTTTAGCGTTGGGATGGGTCAGAGATGTGCTGCAGAGTCAGCTGAAGCTCCTGGGGACGTGTGTAACAAGCCCAGGGTGGGTAAAAAGTTTTTTCATCTAGTATCCGAGGTCAGTGCTCATAGGTTTGGTGCAAACTTTTCCATCGAAAAAAGGGCTTTCTGAAGTCAAGGTCTGTGTGAGGGGAAAGCAGCAGGGTTATTCTGGTGTCAGTGCTGTTCTGGTCCAGCCTTCCCAGGTGTACTTGGTGTCACCGAAGGACAGCGCTCCGAAAGCAGAAGCAGTTTCTGTAAGACTTCATGCAAACTGAAGGTCGCTGGGGACAAGCGAGTTTCCCAAGCTCAGATCCTAACTCAAAAGCAGCTGGTGTGTTCCTCCTAGTGATGTCCAGTTTGAGACCCGGTGTTAAAATCTGCTCAGGGGTGCGCTGAGGTCGCCACTCCCACCAAAATCAGGCGTCGCACGTCTTCCTGCCGCGTTCTCCGTATACGCAGCTTTCTGTAGTCAGTCAGTCTGATTGAATCACCGGCTGTTACGCATCTGCTTTTTAATGTTTTTCCAATAAGAAACAATGTGCTTTTCACCTGTTACCTTGGCTACATCTATATATTCCTAGTACCAGAACGCGTTAAAGCGATGCACAAAGCCGGTGTGATAACCTCGGGTAGCGTGATACGTGATTCGCAGCAGATGACTGCACTCATGAAATAATGAACCCTAGGGTGCAGCTTCACTCGAAACATGGCAAATAAGGCTGCGGGAAGGAGGCAGGATCGGCTACATCACAACTGCTGTTGACGCCAGCCTGATCAGCCATGAAAATGTGGCTTAGATTTCTTCTTCATTGTGCCGTGGTTTCATCATTACAAAGAAGGTTTGCAATGGTGAACTACAGGGGCGTTTGGGAACGTGGCAGAAGGCAGATGTCTACGTAACAGTTGTGACAATCTACCCACACAGGTGGATCTCATCACTATGAGAATAATTTTGACGTTTCAGGTATTTCACAATATTCTTCTAAGCGTAGGTTGCTGGGCTTGTTTTGTAATCATCCCCTGCTTTAGAACTGTATAATAAATTTTCAAATCCCTGTTGTCCAATCAGGATCTAAGCATTCCATCGTATTTAGTGATGTGAAATTAATTGGCAGTCAATGAACGATGCATTCAGGATCAGTATCAGCAATATAATAGATACACTAAATGGTTGCAGAACACTAATAGCCACTTATAAATTTTTATGTGCCTGTCTGTAGACCCAGAAGTTATAATGACATCCGTGCATGCTGCTGTCTCCAGTTAAGTGGGTGACTGGTTGTGTAGGCCACAAGCTCATGTGCCCTCCCCTGTGCACTGCTGTGTGTGACTGGGAGCTCCAGCAGTACCTGTGCCACCAGCCCAGACCCACGTGCTACCAAGAAAGCCCCCTGCAAGGTCCTGCGGGTACATGGCAACAGGGTGTTGCTCCTCTGTGTCATCCCCAGGGACAGGGTGCAGGTGCCCAGCACCAGCAGCTCTCGGGGTGTCCTGGGGCTGCCCTGGCTCTGCCATGTTCTGCCTTCCCCACTGCTGCAAAAGTTTCTGCTGCTTTTATACTGCTTTCAGGGTCGTGATCTCTTTTTTCCCAAAGTCTATCTTAATTGCCTAATTACTGTTTAATCCATCTGATAGTCATCTTCGTCTTTAGCCTTATCAGGGTTGGACAAACGCCCCCTGAGACCGTTTTGGGTGTCCCACTCATCCATGTTACACTGGTGTCCCTATCTGTTCTGCTGTTGTTACCTGGCTGTTTGGACAAGAAGAGGGTCCTTGCAGGCATCCCAACAGTCACTCTCGTACTCTAGCTGTCAGGAATCTGAGCAGGGAATTAACCAGAGAAAGATGGTTTTGTGGCTGAAAAGAAAGGGTGAGAAGCTGGAGGAACCTGTTCTGTCGTGCCTTCTCGCATGTTTGTAACTTGCCGTGCACTGAAATGTAGGTGCACACGGTAGAAGTAAAACCCAAAGCACGGAACCTTACAGCCAGGACGGGCATCAACGTTGGATAAAACACGCTGTCGGCTGTGATTTCCAGGTGGAAGCCACTTCCACACATGCTTACAGTGCTGATCACTCCTCCCTTCTAGGTGAGAGACATTAGCATTCTGTATTAAACATCCACAGCTAATTGGGGATAGCTTTACTGTTACCCCTACTGCGTGGCCAGGTCAGGCTGCCTGTCTGCGACACTGATACAAGAGCTCCTAATTTTAGAGTAAAGCAAACTGTAACCACAACTTCCAAAGGGTTAGGGGGCAATTCCCACGAGCTAGGTAATGTCTTCTTGGTGCTCTCATAGTGTCTTGAACAGGTAGTGCTTTGGTTAGAATACCTGAAAAGAGTCCTAGTGACACTGGTGCCTGAAATGGCACCAGCTGAAGGGTGATCACAGGTTTATGGAGCTATGCATGGTGAGCTAGGATACCAAGCTGCTTACTCGGCTTTGTTGTCTCACTGCTAGCTCATTTTAATCTTCACAGTACAATTCTTTTGCCATTATTAGGGCATTTACAGGTGCTGAAGAATCTGTGTCTTCCAATACATTTACTGTGGTGCCCAAAATTCGCGTGTTGTTAAAGCAGTGTGCTCATCTCTAACGCTTTTCCATCCGTGTGTGACAGAACGCACCTCAGCTGGGTTTTATGCAGAGCATTCCTATGAAATCCTAGGTGTGTAAGCTTCTTTGTTCTCCCTTGTGAGCTAAACAAAATTACTACAGCTATTTTCCTGGAGCTCCAGGGTCAAATAAATACATTCCACCTCCCTTAGCCAGACTAAAAGTGCATATCTGTGTCTTCCCAGACCCTCAAGACACACAGCACCTACCTCCAAGCAGAGGTCCTGGGGGTTGGGGGTCATTTGCTAGGAGAAAATGGCAGTTCTTCATTGAGGGATAGCAGGATATTTCTGCTATGGGGACAGGCTGGGAGAGTTGGGAGTGTTCAGAGAAGAGAAGGCTCCAGGGAGACCTTGTAGCACCTTCCAGTGCCTGAAGGGGCTATAAGAAAGCTGGGGGGGGGACTTTTTACAAGGGGCTGTAGTGACAGGACAAGTGTTAACAGGTTTAAACTGAAAGAGGGGAGATTTAGATAGGCCATCAGGAAGAAATTCTTCCCGGAGAGGGTGGTGAGGCACTGGGACAGGTTGCCCAGAGAAGCTGTGGATGCCCCATCCCTGGATGTGTCCAAGGTCAGGCTGGATGAGGCTTGGAGCAACCTGGTCTAGTGGAGGGTGTCCCTGCCCATGGCAGGGGGTTGGAACTGGATGGTCTTCAAGGTCCCTTCCAACCCAAACCATTCTATGGTTCTATGATTCCATGAGTCTGTGATATTCAGCTAGACAGCAAGGCAGTGAAGAACGAGCACCTTTGGCATTCCCTTCTGGCTCCCTTGCTGTCACAGTTAGACACTTGATTATCCAGCAGCCCCATCCTCCCGCTGCCTTGCTGCCATCACTGGCTGTAGCTCCACCCCAAATACTGCACTTGAACTTTGCAGAGCTCCGAGAGGTTCAGGAGCTGGTCCTACAGACAGCTGGACTGGGCAGTGAGGAGAAACAATGGTTTCTTAGGATCATGGGAGTTGCCAAATCTCACATACTTTCTGTATGGGAAAGTACTTAAAATCTGGATACAGCTCAGCACTCTATCATCGGCGGGAGGGAGCCACGTGTGTTTCAGTGTGGGTTGGGGCAAGCCAGGTCTGTAACCGCATGCTGAAGTGTCTGCTGGCTGCACAGATTTTGGGACTGTTGAAGGTGACTAGGTTTCTTCAAGCGACCACACAGCTGGCTAGCGGTCATGTCAACCGCATTTAGCAAGGCTTCTGAGCTGTATGTAAAGAATTCTGATGAGCGTGTGATGTGTTTGGAAATACAAATATGGCTTCGTGATCGTTACAATGATTACAGGTACTCATTCCTCTCTTAGTTAAGCCAAACACTGGCACGTCACACAGGCAAACCTTGAGTATCGGTGAGGTCTGCAGGAATAAATCTGTGTTGAAGATGTTCTTATTTTGCTGTGTCTTTTTGCTTTCTCTGCCTTTGATTTTGCTTGCTCTGGGATCAGTGGCAGAAGTTCCCTGTAGATTTCCAGGAGAGGATAACCTTGCCTTGAGGCAGTGCAGGATGTTACTTGCTGCAGTTGTCAGTGACAGCTCTATCTTAGGACCACAGTGTGGGTGCAATTAAACACCGGCTCGTAACGTGTATGGTTGTTTTCACCGGGTAAAAGATTTGGTAGCTTTCTGCACCTCCTCAGTTTGATCCTGCCCTCAAGTGTTGCACACAAAGCTTGGTAACAGACACACTTCACGTCCGTGGTGTTCTGTCTGGACTCCAATATTTATTTTCTCTGTACTTATCTTTTAGACTTGATTACCTTGTTTGGTATGTTCAAATATTGGAGTTGTTCTGAGTGATACTGAAAAAATATGTTGCGGTTCATCAAATGTTTGTTTTAGTGGTTGTTTGACTGGCTAAACTTGCAGTGGTTTGTGGTAGTTTTATGTCTTACAGAAGCTTCTGTCCACATAGCCTAATATTGTCTATTAGATGTTTTGTTTCTTACTTTATTTCCATGTCTTACTGTCATGAACATGACAGAGAAAACACTGTGTGTTTGGATACTGGGGTTTTAAGAACTGGTGATCCTCCTGGACGATTTCACGCACACACTCTCACAGTCATTCCCGAAGTCACATTCACCCAGTCTTGACTTCTCACTGGGGAGATTGCAGCTGGTCCTGGGCGGCTGGGGAGAAAGCGTTGATTTTGTGGTATTCTGGTGCTTGTAGTTACTGATCTTGGGTATCAGTGGCCAAGTCCCCAAGCATCCCTGGGCCTTTTTAGGTGTATTTCCAAGGAACTTTCCCCATCTCCAGGGACTTTTCTAATTTTACAAACCTGCTTTTCTCCATCTAAATATTATGTATGTAGAAACACGTGACCTTCATCTTAACTGAGGATTCTGCCGCAGGTTACGGCATGTGTCTTTATATTACCTGGAGATTTGCTAAATGTCACTTCTCTTTGGTCCAAGTGTTACTGTGTTTTACAAGCAGCCCATACAGATTGTAGCTAGGAAATAACAGACCTGTGCTTGAGAATTCAGTAGCTCAGTTTTGGACATTCACCCCCTCACCCCTACAGTTATCCCTGTTGATGTTCACAGTCTAAGGTATTTCTGGTCCACCACGTTTACTCATATAAGCATTTAAAAGGCCTAAAGAACACCAACTATTCTGTGGTCTGCTTTCGATTTTCTTGTCTTGTCACTGAAGAATCCCATCCTTACTTTCTTATCCATTTTTCTTGTAACATGCTATTAATTTTCCACTTGGAATTAAAATCCTATTAGGCATTTTAAAGCTACTCTGCTGTGCAAGGGGGATAGCCTGATGTGGCCTCATGTGTCACATGATGCTGAAAATAATCAGCATTGTCAGACAAAGTTGGAATTTCTTAGGAACTGGCTGCAGCAGTGAGGTACCACGTCCAGTACTTAGGTAATGTAAAAAATTATTCAGGTAGATAGAAACAATAAAGAGCATATAACATTCTGTTTCCCCTTCAAAAGCAAAAAGAGAAACAACTCAAAACCAGGTTTTATCTTCATTTTTCTGCTTTGGCAGAACTGTGGAATGTCAGGAGGGAGTCTTGCCTGAGTAATAGTGTGGATTAATATCTAAAAACAGTAATGCCGCCAGGGAACAATAAAACCGGTGGCTTAGAAATGTGGGTCTAAGAGCAGACTTCTTTGCCACTTTGTGACAAGAATTTATAATTTCCATGTACACTGTCACTGATGAGGTTAATAATTGTTTTCTTTCCAAAATGCAGGGCAAAATATCTGGCAGCTTATTTCTGAGCAGAAATGAGTAACAGAAATATGAGATATTAGAGCATGAGAAATTAAAGTTCAGGTGCTGATGAATAAACTCAGTCCAGAGAAGTAATGAGTGAACATGGAGTCATTTTTATTGTCACAATGACATCTGAAAGTGCTAAAAGAAGCCTTGAATGTGATGAGGAAAAGGCAACACATTTTTCCCCCGCTACTGGCTCATTTTTTTCAAGATTTATTAATGGCAGAGGCAGTAAACTGATGTTGGAAGCAAGGTTTAAAAGTCTGTCATTTTCACTAGTTATTCAAAATCAGCCAGCATGAAAGATCAGAAATTCTGCTTTAAAAAAAAAAAAAAATTAGAGACCTGTAAAGTTATTTTCCTGTCCACAGACAAGTGTAAGTAATCCATCAGTCATCATGGCTACTGAAGCAAGACTGGGGAATTGCCCTCTGTTTCTTGCCCTGTTGTGATAATGCACTTTACAAGGAACTTAACACACTCCAAGGCTAAATCTGAAATCTTCATGCCAGCCAAATACTTGGGGAAGACACCTTTTCTTGTGTTTACTGTGTTCTGTCAGGAAACGTAACAAAAGTGGCAAGGAACAATCTCATCTCTCATTAAATATTTGAGATCAGAATCTGTAGCAGGAGTTAACAGACTTTGCGAATAACATGCCTCTCGCTAATAAGCTCAAGCAGCTCTGCTGCTCAGAGGTATGTAAGGGAGGTGGGTGAGTGACAGCTCTTTATGGCGGTTAGTACCTGACACTCACGGGCTTGTTTGGAGGCGTGGGGAATTGGAGTGCACGCTCTCGTGCTGCAGTGCAGCTAAAGAAGCAGGGAACGGGGTGGTTTGACCTGTTGGTTGCAGCATGCTTTTCACTTGGGGAAGAACAAATAACCATTCTTTCAGATTCTTTCTTGCTAGCAAGTCCCAGAGCACTTCCAGGACTCGCATCTTTCCTAGCTGCTCATATTCCCTTACCATATGCAAGCACTTTTTAATTGTCATGCCCTTTTAGAATACACAGAATTCAAAACACTTACCTGGTCGAAGGTATGTTCAGTAACATTGCCACTGTGAGTTGTTTGAATCTGTGTTTGTAGTTACTGTGCAGGTGCCGTGGAAGCGTGCAGCAGAACAAACGGCAGCAGAGAGCTAGCATCTGTGCCGCAGGAGTTCATGTATGAGCCAAATGCTCGGCGTTCACTGATGGCATTATATAAAGCGCACTTCCACTTTCGCAGCTGTCTTGTGCTTGAAATGCCTATGGCAAGAAGGTCATTTAGAAGAAACACGGTGGTTTCAGTTGACGCCCCCTTTACAGAGAGGGCGGCCAGTGCCAGGCTCTCTGGACAAGGGTCACTGTGGTTTAATGTGCAGAGATTTCCAGTTTCTGGTGGAGCAGGTAAAGCCCTGAAGGGCGGTAGGGCCAGCAAAAAGTCCAGGAGTGTTCCGTTTGCTCCTAGCTGCTCCCGTGGTGCTGTCTGTGAAATGGTTGTGTTGGCCTAGCATGATTTTCCAACGGCTGGGTGTCCAACACCAGCACCCACGGCCACTGGAGGAGCGCGCTGCTGACAGCGTAACGACTCATGGCTGTGGCCGTTACGTGCTTTCACTCTGAGGTGACATTTCAAACAGTGTTGGGACATGCTGATTGCTAAACCTCTTCTAAAGGTGAAAGTTCAGTTTCCAGAGCATTTTTCAGAGTGTGTATTCAACATAAAGACCCAAAAAGCCCTCGCTGTCTTACCTGGCTCCCACATACCTGAGAGGGAATGGACAGAGTTCAGAAATCGAAGAATTTCTGCAACATTGTAGTGTTCATAAAGTTGTTGAATAAAGTGAGGTAGGTCCCTGCTGGCCGCCTTTCCACTGAGTTTCAGCTGCAGTCTGTTAACTTCGTCTTTGGGGATGGTACGAACTCTCCAGTTCTTTGATTGCCGCTTACAACTTGCAGTGTCACTGAGTTCTGCGTGCTGTGGATCTGAAGAGTGCTGTATTTGACCTCGCATGGTGAGGGGTGGTATATCCGATAATTAGTACCCTTGACCATCCTGACTCCGACGAGCCTTGCTCCTTAAGTTCTACAGCCATAGTAGCGAGAGGTTGTGCAGGTATTCTCATGTAAAGCATGAGTCCAGTTGTGGTATGCGTGTCTGAGAAAACTGTCTTTTACAAACAGGACTTACTTATATAAAAGCCAATTAATTAGTTTTGTTGATCAAAGGAACAATAGAAAACTGTAAGCTATGCTAAGGGCGCAGAACACAAGTGAGTAAGACAGAAAGCCGCACCATGTTGTTACCTACGTTTTGTAATTGTGCTCTCTCAAAGACTGTGGGGGAGGTCAGCCACACGATGCTTAATGTCATCCTGCAGTGATTAATTACGGTCATGTCTAATCTCAGTCAAGAGTCAGTAATGAGCCACTTGCATTTTCCCATTCAGATATTTCTGTTGAGCCTTCTGTCAGTGTGCAGATGATGTTAAATACTGTACTCCACAGATGAAGACACTTCACTGGAACAGCAGCATCCTTAGTCACCCAGGTGGGAGGAATAAGTGTGAAGTGACGTCAGGGAGTCAAAAAGTTGCATAAACAGACAAGAGTGGAGGTCTTGTGTTCCAATGACAGAACACGTCCATGCCCAAAGACACTGACAGAGCTGGCTGTGAGCAGGAAGCTCTGCCACAGGAGGCTTTCTTTAGTGCATGCAGCCTGGAACGCAAGGACTGTGATGCAGACACGTTCAGCATCCGCTCTAACAACCCCCTGCGCCAGCTCCTCTCCTTTGCTTCATCAAGAACATTTGTCAGGGTGCTGTGCTATGGTGCTACTTTGTCTTTCACTTCAAGCCTGATTCTAAACGAGCTGTGTGACAAGCGAAGCGTTTCTTACATGGGGGAGTGGTGTGGTAAATCTGTAAACTAAAAAACTGAGCCATCCTTGCAAGGTGTATAAGCCCTAGAAAACACAGTATAGGGAGCAGAGCAGGCTGGTGTGAGACCTGCTGTCCCTGGGATCAGGGAAGGAAGGGCCTCGCAGGGACTCGGTTGGCTGCCCTGTCATACAATGAAATACAGAAAAGCATATGTGGATCCTCAGGGATTTGAAGGAGTTACAGTTACTGCCTGGGCTTTCTCCCGTGCGCTATGTTGCACGGGATTGTAGGGAAGAGCAGAGAAGCTTTAACAAGCCATCGGGGAGGAATCCTAGTCAACCCCTAACTCCCACTGGTACCGAGGACCAGACAATATGTCATGTGTCTCACAAGGCCTTAAGCTTTAGATCCACAAACAGCGTCGAAATCTCACAGAAATTACGATTAATGCGTGCTCAGAGAAGTTAAGCGTGTTCTTAATGGCATTGTGTGTACTGACACGTATTTTAGGAGCTGAAAATGGTCTGTGCTGTCGATGGTGTCTGAAGTGCGACAACCAAGGCACTTCAGCCAGAGCAAGGGAGCAGTGTAATCAGCTTATAAACTCAAAGACACTCTTTTTCTTTGCCTAGTATTGCTTATCTGGTTCTAATCTCTACTTCATAGAAACCTAATTTGGGCATCTTCAGTACCGTTGTTCTGTTTCAGCCTGCAAAGTCACAGGGAGTACTTTCAATTGAACTTTTGAGTGCATTATTAAATGTTTTCAGATATTACCAACTTCCTAATGCCTAGTAGAGTATAATTTTAATTTTTACATTTTTTAAAGATGAAAATGATAGAAACCATCAAGTGCATGCAGTGCTAGAGGTGCGTGTGAGCGTAAACACAGAAAGATCGTAAGCCCAGCATTCAGGCAGAGCAGGCTTTCAGTTACAGTGTCAGCTGCAGACGTGATAACAGCGGCATCTAATGCCGACTAGCAAGGTTATAGCCTTCTGATGTCAGACTAAAGAAGATGTGGCATCTAAGTAAAGACTATTCAAACTGAGCTCATTGAGCAAATGGGCAGCTCTGCTGATTGAGCTCAAGGCCGCTATAACCGGGCACTACTACTTCCATTTGCAGTTATGAACAGAAGGTAAAAGAAAAAAAAGTCTTCAGACAAGTCATATTGGAAGAGGAGGTGAAATTCTGGTTACGTCTTCATAAAGTGAAGGACAGCAAGATGCATACACCTTGTGTGAAACTATAGGGCTGCTAAAGGGTATGTTTTTGCAAAATTAGAGGTGATTAAAAGTGATGTAGAGCATGTGTTGACAGCAGCAGGAGCGTTCATACTAGATCTGTAAGCAGTGACACCTTAACGACAGAGATGGAAGATTAGTTGCTAAAGTTTTCATCAAGTATGTACTTGAGAGGTGATCAAACTGCAAAGCATTAGCTTCCATGGGTGGGACCAGTATTTTGGATGGGTCAGATGGACTGCCATGGAGCTTGGCCAACTTACACCAGAGGACATGTCCTGCAAATGACATCCAGCAGTCAGTTTACACTGGAAAGTTATATATTTACATATCTGTAGTAGTTATAGCACCAGCTTCAGTCAGTGTGGCGCTTTCTGTTCATTAAGATGCTCACAATGGTACATGAATTGCCTCTATTTGACTCTTTTCACTGAGGAAGAAGCACACATCCTGGTAGGATTCGTACACAGTACCCTCACAGCAAGGATGGGTTAAACTTAGTAATCAAGGACCCTGGCACCCGTAAAAGGTAATTGTTCACGTTTTTACTTTGTGATCGTTAAAGCTAAAAAGAGGGTAATCTTGCAACTAAATGTATGCTTACATATAGGGAATTAGAGATCAGTATGACTGGGGTTTTTTGCAGACTGATAAAGCAGGCCAATTTTAAATTCAAAAGCTTTTGTTCATTCATTAAAAACTCCTTTTGTGCTAACGGTTAGTATTTGCACAATATTAATCATCTTTACTACATATGTAATACGTTTTGTCCTTAACACTGATATCTTAAATCACGTCTGTGTGTGTGGTGTCACAAAGCCAATGCTGTGAAGTCAGGGCTGGTGGCTGAGCCCTTGGTGGCCTTGGCCATGGGGGCGGAGGTGGTCAGGCATGAGACCTCTTCAGCAAGGGAAGTCTGCTCACATGCAGGCCTCTCTTCCTCCTCTGCCGTTCCTCACCCTGCCTGCCTGATTTTGTATGCTCTTTGCCCACCTCCTGCAACAGATCTCATCTGCTTACTTTGGTTCTGGTTTGGTCACTCATCCTTCACGTGCATGCAGCAGGATGTCCTGCCTGTTGTATTTACCTTGTCCTTCGACAACTTTCTCTTGGGTGGAGGCTTCCAGCACTCAGCTATACTTATACTTGTTTCCCCTGTTGGCAGTCAGCTTGCTCAGACACGTATGTGAAATGCTCACGCATTGCGTAGCGCTGTGCTACCACAATGGCACAAAATACTTCCATGCTGCGAATAGTTACACTTTTTAGTATGCTTGTATTGGGTTGAGGCAAGCTAATGGTAGTTATACCCCAAATAGTGCACTCTCTAGGTGTCACAAATCCCTGCTTTGGTTGCAACAGGCTTGATCTTTAAGACAGGAGTAACGCAATGTGCCCCTCCATTTTGGCATAAGTAAAGCTAATTTGACATATGGTTCATGCCAGTCTCTCCTGGAGGTAGCAGGGATTACAGGTGATGCTCTTGTAACGATACTCTGGAATCCAGAGGTGGTTCTTGCCTGCCTGGAGACCAGATCCTGCTTTCCTTTGTGTTGAAAAGGAGTCTTATTGAAGTAAGGTGGGGAGGGGGGCTGAAATTATGGTGTGATTCTTGTATGTTCAGCCCTTGGTGTGACTGAAATGCTTAAGGAAGACAGGGAGCTGAAAGAGGATGTAAAAGCTATGCACACAAGTAATAGAGTGCTCCCTGCCATGGACAGGGACACCTTCCACTAGACCAGGTTGCTCCAAGCCTCATCCAGCCTGGCCTTGAACACTTCCAGGGATGGGGCACCCACAGCTTCTCTGGGCAACCTGTCCCAGTGCCTCCCCACCCTCTCCAGGAAGAACTTCTTCCTGATATCCAATCTCAGTCTCCCTGCTTTCAGTTTAAGCCCATTACCCCTTGTTCTGTCACTCCCTGCTCTTGTAAAAAGTCCCCCCCAGCTTCCTTGTAGCCCCCACCCCAGACACTGGAAGGTGCTATAACATCCCCCCAGAGCCTTCTCTCCTCTAGGCTGAAGATTCTCTCAGCCTTTCATCATAGCCGAGGTGCTTCAGCCCTCTGGTCATCTTTGTGGGCTCCTCTGGACTCACTCACACTGGTTGATAGCCTTGTGATGCTGGGGGGCTCCAGAGATGGACGCAGAATTGCAGCTGGGCTCTCATGAGAGGGGAGCAGAGGGGGAGAATCCCCTCCCTCGCCCTGCTGGCCACACTGCTCTGGATACAGCTCAGGATCTGGTTGGCTTTCTGGGCTACCAGCGCACACGGCCGGCTCATGCCCAGCTTTTCAATCCCCCAGTACCCCCAAGTCCTTCTCCTCTGGGCTGCTCTCCATCCATTCTCCACCCAGTCTGTCCTTGTGTTTGGGATTGCCCTGATCCAGGTGCAGGACCATGCCCTTGGCCTTGTTGAACTCCATGAGGTTGGCATGGTCCCACCTCTCCAGCCTGTCCAGGTCCCTCTGGATGCCATCCCTTCCCTCCAGCTTGTAAACCGCACCACACAGCTCAGTGTCATCAGCAAACTTGCTGCAGGTGTGCTCGATGCCGTCGTCCATGTCACTGACAAACATGTTAAACAGGACCGGTCCCAACACTGACCCCTGTGGAATGCCACTCGTCACTGGTCTCCACTCAGACACTGACCCACTGACCACAACTCTCTGAGTGTGTCCATCCAGCCAGTTCTTTATCCACCGAGCAGTCCATCCATCAAATCCATGTCTTTCCAGTTTAGAGACAAGGATGTCGTGTGGAACAGTGTCGAAGGCTTTGCACAAGTCTGGGTAGATGACATCAGTTCCCTTCCTTTATCCACCAAGGTCGTGACACCATGGTAGAAACCAGCATATTCGTCAGGCACGATCAGCCTGTGAGGAAGCCATGCTGGCTGTCACCAGTCACCTCCTCATTTTCCATGTGTCTTAGCATAGTTTCCAGGAGGATCTGCTCCATGAATGTCTCATGCATGTTCAGATCAACGATTCCTCCAAACTGCTAGGAGAATGAATGGGGAAAAAAAGGAAATGTGGATGAAATTTTATGGTTTTAAAAGGTATTGGGATCTATTGCAACTCAGTCACCATTAGATACTGTTTTAAAGTCCTGTTTTGTATGGATAAAATGCCAGAGGAGATCACACTTTTATTATGCAGTTGCATCAGTTTTGAGCTTAATTTAGGCAAGATCTGGATTCAGGGCTTATCTCTTTGTATATGTTTAGACCAAAGGCACGGTACTGAATATTGGTACCATTCACTACCATTCCTATACTGCCGGCTGTTCTTGATGCAGACTTGTATATAGCTATGAAATGCACATCCTTTCCTTTTGGAAGGCACTGAAGGACAGCTCTGTACATTGGCATCTGGAAACTTCCAACCAATAGAGACGGATTCTCAGTTCGAATGACTTGCAGTGGCTTAGGCTTTAATTTCAGCTAGCTCCAAAAAATGGGCATTACTCTTCTGATGTCAGTTTGTGCTGGGTTCAGTCAGGAAAGGGCTAACTCCCTTTACTCGGGTTGCCAGGGAACTCTGTTGCTGGACAGTAAGTGAAAACATTGATAAGGCCTCAGCTGGTGCTGGGGATGGCCTGGACTGAACTCAAGGTCTTTTGTCCGCTTCGGATACTGCAGCTGACCCAGACTAACCAAGGAAGTATTTCATCCCATAGTACGTCATGTTCTGGTCTCTTTGGGTGGGGAAGGGGGTCCAGTAGCCATTACTCTGCCCTTCTCTCCCTCTCCCTTACTCCCTTGCTCATCTCTCCGGGCACTTGCTAACCCTCCTGCGTTAGCTGCTTTGCCAGCTCCTGTGCTGGCTCATTCGTGTGGGAGCTGGTGGATTGTTTTGAGTTTTCTGGCCGTGCTATCACTGACAGGTTTAGCTCAGAATCTGCTGTGTAGGCTCCCGGGCTCCGGCCTTCAGGCCGCGGCTCTCGGGCTGCGATCGCTCTCGGGCTGTGGTTCTCGGGCTCTCGGGGTCTGATTTTCATCACTCAACATCTGGGTGTGCATTGGTCAGTGGGTGGTGAGAAATTGTATCAAATTGTATCATATGGTATATATTGTGTCATATGTTTTATTTTCTACTATTTAAATTATTTATTTTTTCTTTTTCCTTCGATTCTTCCCCTCCGCTGGAGGAGGGGAGGGGGATTTGTGAGAGCGGCTTCGTGCTATTTTGCTAGCCGGAGTAAACCATGACACAGTTGAAAGAACTTTAAGTGATAATCCCTCCTGAGTATCTAATTGGGCATAAACACTCTGAATTAGGAACATCTGAAACTAAACACCACCTTAAATGAAATATATAACTTTAATCTTCTCATGTCTTAATGTAATAGAGAAAAAACACATGGGCGCTTTCCAGAGTGATGTGACTGAAGGTATCACAGCATGACGCAGAGAAATTGCCAGTTCCTCAGGATGGCAGTAAAAAAAATATATTTTGTTTTCTCAAAGACTAAACAAAGGAACTCGTAATAGATCTGACTAGAGGACTAGGAAGAATACAGGAGCTGCTAGTATTATCCATCTCGCAGGTATTGTAAGAGAAAGATATGACCGTTATATACATTCTGTGGAAACTACCTAGAGAAAACAATAATGAAGGGAAACAAAACCCTCTCTGCTATGTCAGCAAACAAAATTAAAACAGGTGCCAAAGCATGTCATTAAGGGAGACATTTTCCAAGGAAAAAATAGTCCCGTGCCCAAGTTACACCCAGAGTCTCCCTTTCAAAGGCTCTTGCAAGCTGCTGCAATAACTCTCGTCCTCCCCTCACTGAAAGGGGAGGAAAAGGTCTGTAGGACAAGTCCCTTAGCAGTTGCAGAGATAAACAGAGGAGAATAAAGCAGAATGATTCTAACCCACAGATTTTAAAAGGCTGGGTTGTTGTGTCACAAACTAATACCTAATTTACTTGGTATATTAAAAAAAAAATTACCCATTTAAGGAAAAGCTACAGGCACGCTAACATCAAAAAATCACGGTGTTGTCTGCTGTACAAAACATGCACCATCAGCAATGAAGCGTGCATGGTCCTGACACTGTCAGTTGGAGGCGGCAGGACGGGGCAGGCACTAATAACCTGTGTGGAAAGCAGAGGGTTTCGGGGGGCGGGGGTGGTGTCTGCGGAGCCGCATGGTCGTTGCCCAGGGGAGCACCCCACTCCTCTGCAGACACCTAGGTCAGCCCGCCAGTCTGCCTCCAAGTGATGGGCCTCGGAGCGCTGCTTTTGTTCCTGTGTGGTGAGCACAGAGTGTGTTCTTCCTTGTTTATAATCCTTGTTCCCTAACTGCTTGCACGTACGCGCCGTGAGTTGGGAGCTTCTTCGGTTATTTGCTCACTGACCCAGTTCACCTTTCTCTTGGTTTTGGTGAGTATGTGCCTAACTGTAAAGAGCAGCAACCCAGCCGTGAAATACGAAGGAAGAACAACTTTCCAGTTGTTTTACAGATTAATTTCTGTATTTTTCATCCTGCCTTGTGCACGATATCCACTGTTTCCACAGGTAGCTCACATACGTGTTGGTTTGTCTTTATTTTCTGCAGACTGTTTAAACACCTGACTTCTTTCTGGTTAAGACCATTATTTGTGTCAATTATCTAAAGGTTAGACAATCTGTGTGCCAAATCACCGTGTGTAAGGTGGGCCAATCACCGCTGAACTCCAAGTGGACTTGTCAGAGTCCTACCAGAGCCGTGCACGGGACACTTTGGACATCAGGATGACAAAGCGTTACGAGTGCAGTGGGGATGGATCAAGGTGCAGGCGTGCATACGCACACAGGGTGGAACACGTAGTTTTCACAGGATGCACACCGATCTCCCATTAAAGTTGTTTTTCCTGTGTGGCTGCAGGATAAGTATAGGTATGGCCACATCATTTGGGAAGAAAACAATGAAGAAAACCATAAAGGGTAGAATGTTGGCCTCACTGACAGGACAGCTTTTGTCTGGGTAAAGATTGTAGGAGGATTAGACCAATATTCAGAATTATATCAAGGTTATTAAGATGGAAAAAAAAAAATCGCCAAGCTATCAAATGGATATGCAAAGTCATAATGAATTCCTGAAAATTCAGTGAGCTCGGGAAAGCAAGGATTTTGGAATAACTACAAGGAATCATGTTGCGGCTTAAGCATTTGTAGGTTTTTTAAGAAAATCATCAAACTTCCGATCTTCTTTATTCATATTTGTGTGTTTTCTTCTTGGTTTCTTTACTCATACATGTCCTACCTGTACATCAAATTGTGCAAGGTGCAGTAAGAGGATGTAATGAAACTGCAATCACTGAAAAGAGAAGCATAGAAAGAATTAAAGATGGTGGCCTTTCTTTTGAAATCAGAGAGATCAGGGAACTGTGAAAAATGACTGCAACAAACCCCAGTGATTTCTACAAGGAATCTGTCCCTTACCTCTCACACAGGATCCATGGTGAATGGTCATGAAACATTAAATCAGGTATGTCAAAATGAACGCAGGAGTGAAGGGTAACAGTGAAGGGGCTGTATTAATTTTTAAAAAGGGCCACCCTATGGAAGGATTTTAATGAAACTAGTAGTTTGGCCTTGCACATATCTTTTTGAGACAAGGTTTCAACACTGTGTTGAAAGGGCAAGGTGCAATTTTTTTGTTATAGCTTCCATTTTACAGAGAAGGAAGAAAAAATGATGCGGTGTAGCCGACCCTGCTCTTTTCAGCACCCTGTCTTCTGCCTTAGATACTTGCCCTGTTTCCAACAATGTGAGGCCTGAAACCAAATAGCAGCAAATTTTGCTTTTTTAAATGAAAGCTGTTTAATACTCTGCCCTCCTCTCTGCTGTGGGGCCTCTCATTCCATGGCTGCAAGCATGGTGGTGTATTTCAGAGGTGTGGATAGGCCAAGGTGTGGTAGAAAACAAGCCTGGAAATGAGGTTATTGCTGACTGAGAAGCTGGGGAGAGAGTGCAAGTGGGAGCTGATTCGCCTTGGTATGTCCTCAGAGCTGGGAAGGGATGGGGCTACGCTGCCATTACTCCTGCTTCCCAGAACTGTGATCCTACTTCAGGAACCCCATTAGTACCACGTAAACTCCAAGTGCAGCCACTTTGGGAGCTTGGAGAGTCCTCTACAGAGTCATTCCACGCTTCCGATGTGCCTTTTCATGACCTCTTTCTCCTTACTTTACTTAGTCCAATGGTTTCATATGGTGCTGTTGGAGCTGAGCTACTCCACGTGAGAATGAGGACAAGGGCTTCAAGCTTACAGACTCAGTCAATGCCTTGGGGCTTAAGGATGCCCAAAATCTACCTTTTTAAACATACTAGAGCACCCATTATATGCCCTTCTTAAAAGGCATTCTTGTCAAGGAACATGCACGAATCGTTAAAGCTTCTTTCTCCTGAAGTTTTAGGTTAGGTCTCCTTTTTAACACAATAATGAGCGCTTTGTTTGGCAATATGTCTTTTCTCATCCAGTTTTATTTTTTAACCCAATATCCTACACCTGATTGAGCTGTGAAGGAGGTGTCATTTCATTAAAAAAGTGAATATTGAATTGACTGTTGAACTGTGGGTGCTGAGCCGTGGCATAGGGCTGTGCAATCAGACAGGCAAATGTCTCCAACATGAGTTTTTAGAATCGTAGAATGATGGAATCATTTAGGTTGGAAAAGACATTTAAGGTTATCAGTCCAACTATTAACTCGGTGCTGCCAAGGTTTGAAAGCACATTGGGCTGACAATCTCTGAGAGTGGGAAGAGGAAAGTTTTGTAAAATGTGCTGAAGTTAATGCAATGAAGCACAAGAACAGAGTAATTTTTGATATATTTTGCAGTCTAATTATTTTTAAACTCTAAATAGCAACAGTTGAGTGGTGGCTGTTAGTATCTGGAATAATATTTTGTACCTGAACTGCTATGAAAACAGCAGTTTTCCGAAGTCCAGTTTGTGTTACTGACCCAGCAAAGCAGCACCACAGTTTTAAGTTCTAGTATTTAATATGACACGGGCTTAATGAAACCTATATATCTGTATGGTGTTCCACTGCTTTTCCTTATGAAGGGGTAGATAACCTTGAAGGTAATTTTTAGTATGTATGTAAGTCAGGTACTATTATATCATCTGTAGCAAGAGTCAGCAGTCACGTAAGGACAGGGGACATTTGCAGAGGAACAATACAAAAAGAAGGCAAGTTCTTGTCCAACAATTAGGCAGATATTGAGGGAGATAGTAGCTTTGATTTAAGGACCTTTCCAAGGGTTTGTTAGCAGCAAAGTGGTTTATTTTTTCAGCACTTAACTGTTCTTGCTTAGCAGAAGGCTGACATTCCTCTTCTGAGGCACGTATCGTACACCTGTGGGTAAATCTATACATGTGTTCTTAATGTTGTCTGTTGGGCGTAATATTATTAACGAGGTGAACCCAGGAATCACCCTTAGCATTGCCACAAAAAGCAGTGGACGTGGCACGATGCTACCAGCCCTGCGAGGAGCTAGGAACTGCTCTGCTTGTGGCCCTGCTGCAGTATGGTCCTGGCCAAGCCACCCTGTTGACTGAAGGACACTTGATAGCACCAGTCAGAGAATCATAGAATGGTTTGGGTTGGAAGGGACCTTAAAGACCATCCAGTTCCAACCCCCTGCCATGGGCAGGGACACCCTCCACCAGACCAGGTTGCTCCAAGCCTCATCCAGCCTGGCCTTGGGCACTGCCAGGGATGGGGCATCCACAGCTTCTCTGGGCAACCTGTCCCAGTGCCTCACCACCGTCTCTGGGAAGAATTTCTTCCTGATATCCAATCTCAATCTCCCTGTTTTCAGTTTAAACCCATTACCCCTTGTCCTGTCACTACAGGCCCTTGGAAAAATCCACCCCCCAGCTTCCCTGTAGCCCCCACCCCAGGCACTGCAAGGTGCTATAAGGTCTCCCCGAAGCCTTCTCTTCTCCAGGCTGAACACCCACAACTCTCTCAGTCTGTCCCCATGGCAGAGGGGCACCAGCCCTCTGTGCATCTTTGTGGCCTCCTGTGGACTCGTTCCAACCTGTCGATGTTGTCAGCCAGAACCGGAGATACCCTCTATGGCACCATTTCGATAAGGGTACGATAGTGGTAATGGGCAGTTATATGAGTAACACCGCCGTTTCTAAACCCTGTACGTTTCTGGAGAGGAATGTGATGCTTATCCTGGAACATCACGTGTAAGGGAAACTGTGCTGGCAGAAGGGCAGGTGAGTGACCTTCACCCCTGACCACCATGGAAGAGTGGGCAATGGGGGCCACTGGAGCCAGCACCCAGCTCATTCAGAGTCTCACTGCATGCCCAGTTCCATCCTGAACAGCAGAGCCATGGGAATCAACACAAATACCTGTTGCCTCCTGCCTGTGTCATTCAGGTGTTCATTTCCCTCTGGGGTGCATGTCCTGTAGCTCTCATACAAGGATTTCGGTAGGAAGCACAGGGTCAGTAAGGCTTCTCAGAGCCACGACAGCAGTAGGATCCTGTGCACTGCTGACACAAGTGTGTCACCAGGTTTCATGGCTTAAAAAGATCTTTATGTCTGGTCTGCAGAACAGCTTAGGATGCTTGGTTTAATCGTTCTCTCAATTCCACAGTTGTTCTGTTTTCTGCACTGGCCACCTGCTGCAAAACTGCAGACGACTGAAATCTTCCATTTGAGAGAGAGAAATAAATAGAGAGGGGATGATTTCTAACACCATACTGACAAATTTTCCAAAAGTGAAGATCTATAGGGATGTTTATCCGGAAGTCTGCAAACAGACTGCCATAGTAGCTTGCTGCATCATCCATTGGCTTAAATAGTCCTTATCCTTCCCCAGTGTTTACTCTGCCATATTCAGAGGATCACATCCTTGCCTGAAGCCCTTTTTTGCTGATTGAAACAAGCTGAGCTTCTTCAGTCCTCTTGCATAAAGTTAATTCTCCATCACTGAGCTCAGAAGACATTAATACAAATTGCAGAAGTGCAGGGGGGGAGCTGTGAAGATGAAAATGCGTGGCCAGATAGTGCAAGAAGTGGCTTCTGAAATGTGGGGTTTGACACCAGTCTCAGACTTTGGAAGGAACAGATTTCTCCTCTGAAGGGCTCCGTGCGCCAGAGGGTGCTGGTCAGAGAGCAGCATGGCATCCCTTTACAAGTTCTGGCCTAGTCCTGTCTCAAAGTTTTTGGTTTCGTACAGGCAGGTGGATGCAGCCTTACCTATGCATTAAATCCGAAGTCATCTCCGAGGTATGGTTATCGTGCCATCGTTTCATTCTGTGACCCCTGCCAAGCTGCACGAGGTGATGGGAGTGGAGCTGGCAAGGTTCAGAGGAGCAGTGCCAGGGTGCAGATGCAACGCAGCCCGGACCCGTGCCTTTGTGCACTCTGGAGTGCCAGTGTCCGGCAGGGAAGAGAGGGCTTTTCTGGCTGGAAAACATCCAGAAGACTGCATGTGTAAGGGATGTAGGAAAGAAACATGCAATCTTGCCGCAGCGCTGAAAGTGGTATTGTTAAGGGCGGGTGAAGAAATCCATAACTTTGCCAGATATGTTTTAATGGGGAAATCCCCCACCCCGATCCCTTTAAACATCTATGAAGGATATTTATGTGTGAGCGTAGGGAACATGGCAGCTCGCAGACCAGGGCCTTAAGCACTAAATCAGCAGATGACCCGTGTTCAGGATATCGTTAAGAGTGTGATAAACTTTGGAAAGGTTTCCATTCTGCCCAAATTTCAGCTGATGCACAATTCCCACTGCATCTGAGCACACACTTAGAACCTGATTCAGCAAAGCGCTTCAGTCACTCCTTGTTCCGTCCTTGACCGGAGTTACACTGCTCTTGTGAACTTAAGAGTAGCGTAAGAAGCTATGACAAGTCTGTCTTCCATTCCTGCAAAGCTCCCCAAGCATCTTCTTCACCCCAGATACCTTGATTAAACAGATTTGTTTGTGAAATTGCTGGTTACCACTGACTGGTCAGTCAGCTAGAAGGATTCTTGACAGGTTTACCATGTTCCACTGCAGGCTGACACAGAAGAAGAAATCAAAGAGCAAGAAATATAACATATCTGATAACAATCAGAGCAAAAACTCAAAAAAGAGGAGAAAAGATCTGAACTTGTAGTGTCTTAAACCTGACTCTCCCTTGGAGGGTTTCTTTTAAGTGGAAACACCTATGAACCTGTCCACTGCATAACAATTTCAGTGCTTACTTTGTACAGGGAAGAGTAGCATGGTGTTGGTAAAATACATTTTTATCACATCACCTGTGTTTCGCCTCTCCTTTGACTGAGTGTTCGTGGAACTGGGTACTGGAAGTTTTGGGGTCTGCACTTCTCAGAAGCATTTTTTCCATGTTTAAGGTTCACCTTAAGCTGCCAAATGTTATTGTAGGCATCCGGGTGCCTATGTCACACTGCAGGATCAGGACACTGAAATGTAACAGTGAGGGTGATAGAGCCCTGGGACAGGCTGCCCAGAGAGGGGGGAGTCTCCTTCCCTGGAGACTTTCCAAAGCCCCTGGACTTGTTCCTGTGTGATGTGCTCCAGGTGATCCTGCTCTGGCAGGGGGGTTGGACTAGATGATCTCTAGAGGTCCCCTCCAACCCCTGACACTCTGTGAATCTGTGAAAAAAAAAAATCCGTACAGCATTAATGCTGTTTGGTTTTTAATTTATAAATCTTTTTTGTGCGGTGTTAAAAAACTATTCACTGTCAGAGTTAAAGAACCTGAAGAACAAGATTTGGAAAGCTAACTCTGGAGAGGAATCGGCATGGTTGTGTTACCCCTGTTTGCATTTTGCTTCTGAGTGTACTGCTGTGCAAAATTCTCTGGCAGTGGTTGTTCTCTAGAATTTTTCACTGAAAGTTTTTACACTCCACAGTCCAATGCAATGACTTTGAGAAGCAAGCAGAACAAGGAAATCTTCATACAGTTAGCAATAAAACCCAGGAAAAGTATTACAAGTCATATTCAGTTTGTAATTTTTGACTGTTTCAAACTTTTGACTGTATTAAAACTTTTTTTTTTTTAATGATGCATTCTACTGCCCTTTTGAAGGAAAACAGAAAAAAGGTTAGAACCCTTTTTTAGAAGCCAATGGACTTTGAAAACAAGCAAGCACACATCAAAACAGAGCTGTTGGTGCTCTGGAGGTACTCTAAGCACTGTCAGTAATGCTCCAAGGAGCACTGGCATCCTTTTCAAACCACAGCATACTTCACCATTTGGGAAAGCTGTGGTAGAGGTACATGGCCCAGTGATATTAAAATGAGTACACATCAGGAGGATTTCCCAGTATCATAGAATCACAGAATGGTTTGGGTTGGAAGGGACCTTAAAGACCATCCAGTTCCAACCCCCCTGCCATGGGCAGGGACACCCTCCACTAGACCAGGTTGCTCCAAGCCTCATCCAGCCTGGCCTTGAAGACAGACAGGGATGGGGCAGTGTTTGGAACATGTACCATCTTGCATGTCTTCTGCCACGAAATAAACTTCAGTGGATGGCAAAGAGCCCATGAGGGTCTAACATGCCTAAGTCACGTAATATCCTTTGGCAGCAGCTGGATGTTCTTAACAGAATGTCTAGGAAATGCTGCTCTTCCTCTTTTCCAGCATAGGAATTAGGTCCTGAAAGAACATGGGAAAAAGCTAATCCTGCAGTAGCTGAGAAACAGGGAACAAGTAATTCCCATATACATGCCCTCTTAGTGAATGTAATCAGTGAGCAACCATCCTAATACTGGTAGAAACACAAGAAAAGGGGAAAATTTGTTCCCCACTAATTCCAGACCAGTTGCTCTTAATGGTCTGCTGAACAGTCAGTTCACATCATTTGTCTGATTGTTTTAGGTGAGGGTATCATGAGCTATTCCCTTCTTGTCTGTCCTGCTCAGTCCTATCACTTGTTTTAAGGAGCATAATTTCAGGCTGTTCTGGCCCAGTCATAGCTTTACCAGTTCTCCCATCTCATCTTTATTGAGAGAGGCCCTGACTTGGGGGTGCTGGTGGATGAAAAGCTGGACATGAGCCGGCCGTGTGCGTTGGCAGCCCAGAAAGCCAACCGTATCCTGGGCTGTATCCAGAGCAGCGTGGCCAGCAGGGCGAGGGAGGGGATTCTCCCCCTCTGCTCTGCTCTCGTGAGATCCCACCTGGAGTTCTGCATCCAGCTCTGGGGCCCCCAACATCAGAAGGATATCGACTGGTTGGAACGAGTCCAGAGGAGGCCACAGAGATGCTGTGAGGGCTGGAGCCCCTCTGCCATGGGGACAGGCTGGGAGAGTTGGGGTGTTCAGCCTGGAGAAGAAAAGGCTCCAGGGAGACCTTATAGCACCTTCCAGTGCCTGAAGGGGGGCTACGAGAAAGCTGAGGGGGAACTTTTCCCAGGAAAAGGACAGGACAAGGGGTAATGGGTTTAAATTGAAAGTGGGGAGATTTAGACTGGGCATCAGGACAAAGTTCTTCATGGAGAGAGTGGGGAGGCACTGGGACAGGTTGCCCAGAGAAGCTGTGGGTGCCCCATCCATGGAAGTGTTCAAGGCCAGGCTGGATGAGGCTTGGAGCAACCTGGTCTAGTGGAGGGTGTCCCTACCCATGTCAGGGGTTTGGAACTGGATGGTCTTTAAGGTCCCTTCCAACCCAAACCATTTTATGGTTCTATGATTCTATGATAGTAGGCTCAGCCATGACAGCACCTTCTATTGAGAGCTGTGTGCTGTGTTCCCAATTAGCATCTTTCTGGCCTCACTAAAAATACGCATCCGTTGGGATGTGCTCACTGCTTCCCTGACTGTCCAGGCCTCCCACAAAGCTTTCAGGTTCCCTTCAAAACACTTGGCTGCACTTTTAGCCTTTGCTTGTAGCTGTCACAGGAGAAGGACCCTCTAGACCTCAGAGACAAGGTCTGACATCCACAGCAGGAAAGGGGGTGAAAAAGCAAGCAGGAAAACTTCCACTGTCTCCCTGGCTTGCCTCAGCAACTCAGGAGAGACAGAGACAGAAATGTGAAAGGAGCAGAGTTTAAGGGCAGTGATGAACATCCATCCTTCGGGTGGGAAAGGCTATCACAGCCCTTTCTGTAATGCCCAGCCCACCTCGGTGGACAGGAGGCAGCGGAACTATCCGTGCCTGCGATGGGGTGCTTACTGTGTCTATGGTGTGTCGTGTTGGCTGTCTCTGCGTCTCCCAGCAGGAGATGTAACAGTCACCCCCAGAGAATGAGCCTGGGATGCAGTGATGACCACAGAAGGATGTGGTCAGCTGAGGTGAGTGGACCCAAGTCACTTAAAGGTGAAACACCATGGAAACACCTGTTCTCTGCATCCACGGTGGGCAGGCCAACAGGCTGGCAGCATTCAACAGCGGCAGGGGAGAATCTGCTTGAAGAGCAGGAGTAGTTTCTGATGTTATCCAAGCCCTGGGAGAGTGCGGACTCTGCCCTCGGGGTCTGCTGGAGGAGGTTGGATATGCACCCGACTGGAATGACGGTGGCAGTGCTGCTGCAGCTTTAGAGCAAGGGAACAACTAAATTGATTGCAGCTCCTGCTAGGCATTATGATTTTACAAGTGTATTGCTGTGTGTAGAAGAAAAAGAGGCTGCTCCACAATATTGTAATCTGTGGAGTGCTCCCACTGGAACCACGTCTAATTAGATCAGCCCCTCCACCCCCTGCCAAAAAACACCCACTCAAAGTAGCAGGAAGTGGAAGCAAATGCTGGAACAGCACTGAAGAAGGAAAGCTGTACTGATGAAGAAACACTGTCACTTTACAGGGCAGTGTGACAGAATGTCTCATGCCACTCCAGAAGAAACAACCATTTTTTTCAGCTAGAAAGGCACAAATTTTAAAGGCTCATTGGGTGAAAGGAAATGGTGCCATGGCTAGAAAACAAATTAGCAGTCTGCAGAAATGAGGACAGCAGAAACAATGAATCTACTCAGGTTTTTAATTTCTGGCTATGTTGTATATTGTGTTTATTTGGAACTTCATTGCGGTACTGAGATTATAACCCCTCTTCTTAAAAAGTACAGGCCCCTTCCTGATAAATTAATGAACGCTATCTCAGAGCAGGAGTGGAGAATGAAAGCTCTACAACACAGATCATTGCAATCAAATGGTCTTGAAAGGAGCCATTAAATTTTTAAATGGCATTAGGGCTCGATTCAGAAAGCAAGAAGCAAGAGTGAGGATGGGAAGAACAGAATTGCAAGAATGGTTATTTCAGTATTTCACCTTCAGAAAGAAAATAACAAGTTGTTTGGCAGGTATTATTACCCGAGACCCCTACTTACAGTCTTTTCTATGTTTAGCTCAGGAATGAACATTGATTCATATTCTCTAAGTAATACAACTCTGCTAAGAGGCATTGATCTTGGTTAAATGACATTTAGTGTTTTAAAAATCGAGTACTCAGAGATGTCTTAATAAAGCAAGGTCAGGAAGGAAGCTAGGGCTTTACGGCAGCTCCTTTTTTTCCACTGAGGCTCTTCGGATCATGACTGAAAAGTCATAATTCTTACGGGCAGAGTATTTCCCCTTAGAAACGCGAGCGCAGTGTGCAGGGACCCTCCCGGGGCACACCAGGAGGGGTCACTGTTGAAAGCTAAATCACAGTCACCGAAGCTGCATCCAGAGCCTACAACTACCTAGAGTGATAAAAACCCTCCTAACGGCTTCCCTCCATCTTCCTAATGTATAATGCCCTGCCATGAAATAGCGCTAAAATGCCCAGCCTTAACTAAAACCGTATCTACTGATCTTAAGAGTAAGGAATAAGGGAGTGTGTAAAGACTCTGGATGGAAAAAACACCCCGGCCCTGCCTGGATCGGGAACGATTGTTTAACGCTTAGAAAAGATTCGTACAGATCTTAGAAATTATGAAGCTGTAGAAATGCTAAGTGCTAAGAAATCAAACGCACGCAGCAATCTTGCAGCCTCTCTACACGCACCTGTGCACCGTTCTCTGCTGTAAAATAGTCAGTTTTGGGGGATCACTCCCCTGCACCAGAACGGAGACACAGATGAAACTTCCACTCCGCAAAACGCCTTTTGAATCTCTGCAAAGTATATTTCTGCGGGAGTTTGGAAGGGAATGAAGACAAAGATCCTTGAAGTGGTGTGCCTTAATAAATGCAGTTTCTTTGGAAACACTGTGTTTTGCATATTTTAGTTTCCTTTAAGTTGCCGTAGCTACTTGACATCGTTGACTTTGGCAAAAATTTGCTGAGGGTGACCAACTCTTTAAAAATCATTGGTCAAATAAAATGCTGTAAACACATTCAAGAATTTTGCCAGAGACTCAGACCCCCAAATTATATTTTCACTGAACATTCACTGAGCAAATCGCAAGGGGGAAAAAATCTTTTAAAGCAGAATTGAAATTTCAGTGACTGAAAGTCCAGCAGAGCCAAGTGGGTCATTCCTCTAGGAACACTTAGGAAAATGTAGACAGTTTTATGACATTTATGACTTAACAGCAAGAGTGGCAAGCGGCCTGGGGCAATGTGATGCCTTTGCTGAGGGCTTGTCCCACCTGTATGGCAGCATGGCAAAGGTCTGTGGTGGGCTCCGGCTGGAGGAGGTGCATGCTCAGTAGCAGCTTTGTCTTGGCTAGATGTAGAGAAATGGGATGTTCTGACAGAAGGAGTTCACATTTGAAATAATAGGTTTTCAGAAATAGGGAAAAAGAAGTTTTAGAAGGAAAAGTGAATTCAGAGGGAAAGAGGAACGTAAGCACGAGTGCTTGGAGGGAGAAAGTGTGATAGTGAGGTTTCTCTTGGTTTATTTCTCTTTTGGAGGAGATTCACAAATTCACAGAGTGTCAGGGGTTGGAAGGGACCTCTAGAGATCATCCAGTCCAAGCCCCCTGCCAGAGCAGGATCACCTAGAGCAGATCACACAGGAACAAGTCCAGGAGGCTTTGGAAAGTCTCCAGGGAAGGAGACTCCCCCCCTCTCTGGGCAGCCTGTCCCAGGGCTCTGTCACCCTCACAGGGCAGAAGGGTTTCCTAATGTTCAGGATGAACCTTCTGTGTTCCAGTTGATGGCTATCGCCCCTCATCCTGTCACTGGACACCACTGAGAAGAGCCTGGCCCCATCCTCCTGACACCCACCCTTTAGATACTGATCAGCATTGATAAGATCCCACTCAGCCTCCTCTTCTCCAAGCTGAGCAGCCCCAGCTCTCTCAGCCTTTCCTCCGCTGGAAGGTGCTCCAGGCCCTTCACCATCTCAGTGTCCCTGTGCTGGGCCCTCTCCAGTAGCTCCTTGTCCTTGTGGCCAAAAAAAGATGGCCCCAAACTTTATGATGCAAGCTGTCTGATCCTTCAAATGGAAACACTACAGCTGTATTGGTTGCTTGTTTAGCAGCCTCATGAATTGTTTGTGGAACAGGAAATGTGTTACTCGCATCTTCCAACACGGAGACATCACCTGGAGTTTACTTCAAATACAGAGCAAGAAAGTTTAACAAACTTGCTTGCTTTGATTGTGTTGTTATTATTATTTTTATTATTATTACTACTATTACTAACAATTTTGCTAACTGTGATAGGAATTACCCTGTTCTAAGTGTGACACCATGTAAGCGTAGCCCCTGTATAAACCGCCTGCCCTTAGGAATTGCTTCTGTCACCAGCGTTCACCATAACTGAGATAAATTCATTAAACTGCTACAATGAAGTAAACAGAAAACATATATATATATATATATATATATATATATATATATATATATATAAATAAAAAGGGTTCATATTTAAGTTTCCAGTTAGTATTGTTGGGTAATCTTCTGCATGACTAGTTTTGTGTTTGTGCGTTGGTGCTGGTTCCTTCATCTTGGCACATTTAAGATTTCTACAACACCATGTGCTGCTTGCCTCATTACACAGGAGTGATCTATGACAAGCAGACGTGTTTATTTATACATGCAACCATTTCTAGGACCTTGGAACTGGCAGCAAAAAATAGCATCTTGTGCACAGTCTGTTTCTCCAATTCTCGTGCGCTAGCTTGATCAATCCAGTTGTTTCCCTTGGACTTTTCAGATACAGAAATAGATCGTTACAATATGTTCAGCTGATGCTAAGACATGCCAAGTTCCCCACTTCAAAGAGCAGGGTTCACTTCACAATTCACATCATACTCGTGATAGTGCTCAGCAAATAATTGGGTATCATCATTTGACATTTTGAAATTGAGATTGTCTCTCCCAGGGAGATGCTGCAGCACAAACACAGGTTATGAGTCTGGTACAGAAATTATTAGATCAAGAGCTGTGGTCTGTGTTGAGCACACTACACAGGCCCTTACTTGCCTTAAAATTTAAGTCAAAGTTATCTCCCAAAGGCCCTGAAAGTACAGCAAAAGAGAGGGTGGTTGAATTTTAGAGGGAAACTAACAGCAAAACGTATCTTCATCTATAGAAAGGCCGATGATTCCCTGGTAGCCCTCTAAACTATTCCAGTTGTGAAGTGCAAACTGCTTTTCTTCTTCAGACCACCACGATGTGACTACAGCCTGGGGCCATGATGATGCCTCTAAAAGGAACATACAGAAGCACAAGTATAGGTTCTCAAACGTGTTCAGGAAACGAGCATCTACGTTGTGCCTTAAGAACACCCTACCTATTTCAAAATACGCGCTATAGCGTAGCTGTAGCTGCTACAGCACTGCTGCTGCATAATGACTGTGCATATGATTTTTCTTTTATTTATTTGTGCTTGCAACACTGCCTTTTGCAAAGCTGGCTGATTTTGTAAACTGAGCCTGTCACTGCAATTCATCTCTGTGGATACCCCATCCCTGGAATTGTCCAAGACCAGTCTGGATGAGGCTTGGAGCAACCTGGTCTAGTGGAGGGTGTCCCTGGCCATGGCAGGGGGTTGGAACTGGGTGATCGTTGAGGTCCCTTCCAGCCCAAACCAGTCTGTGATTCTATGATTTTACTTTGCTGTAAAGCCACTAACATGATCATTGTGTACGGAAAGTTTCTTTCTATGCATTCATTCTGCATCAATATCACATGTTTTATCAGAGCTGGAGGGTGACACCACATCCAACACGTTGTCCTACTTCAACACAAATAAAGCTGCAGCTCTCTCCCCGTGCAGATGTAAGACAGTTGTTATTTCTCCTTGGGCAGGCCTCCAATGGGAAAAGCTGTTAGCAGGTCTCTCCTGGAAAGTACTCCCATCATTTCTCCAGGTCCGACCAATTGCACTCATTGAAAGTGGATTTATAAGTTTAACTGCTTATAACTCAGAGCTTTGCTGAAAGACATTTTGCCTCTATCCAGCATAAGGACATTATACTTACCTGACTTTGTAGAACAGACTTACCCATTCAAACCTGGTCACTCTGAAACATAAATTTGGGTAGTGCTATTTAAACGACCATCAAACCTGATCAAACCCATGCAGAATGCATCAGGGCACGAATACATCAGTATTGCATCTTAGGTGTGTGTGGGTAAATTAATCACTTTCCTGGCATCTTAAAATGAAAGTTTATTTGGTTTTTTTTATTCGATCCAAAATTGGTTTATGATTCTTTCAAAACAAGCCTTCTGCCCCACACTAGTTTTCTGTCATTTGAGTAGTCTAATGAGCAGAATATTTGCAGGGCTCTAAATTGTAAGTGTATTTATACCTACTTCACCAAGGGCCTTGTATGTGAAGTGTCACCTCATTTCACAGCTAGGAGTTAAGAGACAGAGGTACTAAATGAGTTGCTGTAGATCAGCCAGCAAAACTGTAGCACTAAGTACGAAGGTAAGAGGTCTTCACACCTACTCCAGTCCCTGAACAGTCAGTCTATCCTTTATTTCTATGGGCAATGACATAAATGACAGTTAGACAGAGATGCAAACACAACATCACATGTCCTTGCATGGAACTGAGGTGTGTTAGGGATGCTGTACGTTAATGCGCTCTGTATCTTCTCTTGACATAGACTTTCACCTATATTTAAGATGAAGCTTTGATGCCTTCTTTGTTGTATAAAATTTCTCACCCCAACAGAAAGTACTCAACATCACTGAAAGAAACATTGACCAACTGGGTAACTATTCCTGCCTGTGGGCAGAAAGAGATTTACTTGTCATTTTCACAGAAGATTTTATGCCAGTAAAGGCAAGCAAAAGCTTTTTTCTCCACCACCCAAAACAATACTGTTAGAAGAAACACACAAACTTGCCCTATGAAATCACTCTTCTGTCATGTTTTGCTTTCTACTCATTCTCAAAAGTGAGTCACTGTTTTAACGCATTTAGCTCATATTCTGTGCATATAACTGAATAAGAGAATTCCAGGAGTCACCCCTTTCAATGGCAATGTGGTGTAGTTGGATCCTTCCCTGCAAGCATAGCTCTTTTGAACTTCCTGAAGACAGCTGCAGAGACAAACTCTTTCAAAATGGATAAAAACTTGAGTACTAAAAAGGCCTTTTCTCCCAGTTAGCGCTTCTAGCTGGATCTTCAGGCTTATGACAAAGGTGGCAATGGAAGAAGTTCCCAAGAGAAAAAACAAACACCAAACCAAACCTTTTTGCTCATAGTCCTGCCATTTCTGTAGTTTATGCTATGTTATATAACTGAAATTCAGACACGGTCAAGCTCATTTAAGAAGTAATTATAGAGCTAAGTGTCAGCCAGCCCTATACTTTAAACTGTCAAGCTCTCCTTGTCAAAGAATAGCCAAACATCTGCTCACCTAAGGCACACAGAGAACTCATTTCTGTCCTGGGTAATTCCTAGTTGAGAAATTCAGTGGTAAAGAATTGGTACTTGCTCTGCCAGGATACCTTGTAATTATCTGTGTAAGCTGTCAGATGTACATGGGTAGTTTTAGGCAATGCCTAATATCCATGGTCTTTATGGTTAAATCAGGGCTGCAGTTTTTGCTTTTTTTTTTTTTTTTCCTCTCCCACCGTGCTCTATTATTTCAACAAAGAAGCACTTTAATAAAGCCTGTAAGACTTGTATAAATGAGCCTCACTCATGCAAAACTCTTCTTAATGCATCCCATATAAAACTCAAGATGAAAAATTATAGGCAGGTTTATGAGGCACTTAAGCAGCCATCCACACTCATGACTTGGACCTGTGCACACCAAGGGGGTGGAGTTCACAGTCAACAAGAGATTTCACTGAGCAAGAGCTACCAAAAACTAGTTTATTCCTCCCAGCAAGCCCACAAGTTTGTAAAGCCAGTGTCTTGGTGGAGAACAAGGAAGTATAAATAACCCTGTTTTTTTTTTTTCCATGTTCTCCACCACGGTGAGACGGAGCACAGCCCATAAAACCTGGGATGTGTTACGTTCAGCAACAGCTCAACAGACATCTGTATGGTGCACAGTGGTCTGGCAAGAGTGGGCAGAAAGAACAGAGGGAAAACATTGGGAGCACGTAAAAATGGAAATAAATTCCCTACGTTCTCCTTCCACAAAAGGTAAAACAAGGAGTTGGGTCAGATGACTGAAGGTACCAGCCTATTGTTCTGCAACAGTGGTTTTACGTGCCCCACCTGCCACTTGATAGAAGGCAGGAAAGCAGAGGTGTTAGTGCATGCCACATGAAACTGAGGATGGAATTCCTTCCTTTGTAGATAATGTCTGCCTCTGAACAGGCCTTCTTAAAAAGATTAAGAGAACATGACCTATTTGTAAGTGGAAATGAAGGGCAAATCCTAACGGATCATGGTCCTGACAAGACAGATGTAGAAAAACAAGATATAAGAAAGTTTCCAGGGACAGGCCAGTGGAAGATGTGGTAGTATTACCTGGCACAGGTTCAGTGTTCGTACCAGTTCTAGAAGGTGTTTAGGGAGTTACCATGCCCTGAATAGTAGGAGTGTCCCAACACCTCGGTGGAGGCAATCCTCAGATAGGATTGACAATGGCCATGGAGGAAAAACTGGAATGGCCTGAATGACAGAAAAGGAGCAAATCCTCTGCTTTTAATTTAAAGTCTGACAAATATCCATCAGGGGGCAGAGTCCAAACACTCAGGGCTATCAACATGACGTACTTATGGCTATAACTCGCAGTTGCATGCTAGCCCATTCTGCGTGGACAGTGCTGCCTCACATCGTGACGGGGAGACGGCATCTTGTCTAAAAAGCAGGTGTGGCTCCCTCAAAATTGTACCACCCCTGCTGTGCTGAGTCCAGACAACACACTGCTCTATGTTCGTCTCCAAGAAAACTGACCTGATGGAAAACAAATCCCTGGCAAATAACTGTTATGTTTACAGGTAGAAATATTTTCCAGCGGGTCACTTCACCGAAACAGCTCACTTTACAATGGCATGGAGACACAATGCAAGGGACAAAGGGAAAATAGGTAGCTGGAGGAATTGGACTGCATTGTATTTCAGCAATTGCAGCTATCCCGAATGGTGTTTAAAATAAACCCGAAGATAGGCCAGTGATGGACTGCCACAATCCGTTGGACGCACGTATAACCACCGTTTACCAGAGATTTTTTTGCTATGTGAACCCTCTTATTGCTCTGTTTCAAGTTGTCTTTTCCTGGACTCTTGCTACTGCCTAGGAAAGAGGTGTTTCACACTTTTGTGTTCTTCATGGCATCATTGTTACCAGGTATGTCTTTTATTTTGTTAGCCAGTGTCAAGATTTCTGCTATTGCCGCTAAATAAAAACATGTGTTCATATGTGCATATGGACATCATTTTCTTATCTACCTCATTAGTTACAGCAGTAAGAGCAAATTAGGCATATCTGAGGATGCAGTGTTACAATCATCTACCATAATTGTCTTCAGGAGTTCCCAACATTGTATTTCATCTATCTCACAGTCACAGTGCTACTTCAAAACCGAGAAAAGCATGATGGCTGTTTCTTTATTTAGTAAATGATCTATGCTTCGTGTGCTGTAAATAGCTCCACACAACTTCCTATCTTAAATGCAATTCTTTTTCCCCAAAGGACTCTGAAAGCAATGAATAAATACATTGGCTTGTCCAAACTGGTTTTGTGCCTCAGGCACATGTTCTGTTCAGTTAGAGGCCCTTTTCTCTGACTTCCCATACTGCAAAATGACAAATACTTAGTTTGGAAGGGACCTGTGGAGATACCTATAGTCCAGCCTCTTACTCAAAGCAAGGCTAGCTTCAGAGTTAGGTCAGGTTGCTCAGGAATATTGTTGGAACGTTTTAGGATAATGTGCACCTAAATGACAGGGATTTGAAGCAATGTAGTGTAATCATCTGGTGTAGGGATTAGATGGGGATGACCTAGAATTGTCCTGGAATTTGCCCCATGTCCAGATGTTGGATAAACCAGGGGAGTGTTCTCAGACATATTTCAGGAAACTGAATATTTGACTTGTGAAAAAGACAAAAAATCTGGATATCATTAAAAAAATAAATAAATCAAGGATGTAAATATGTAAGTTATGGCAAAATGGAATGGGAATTTAATATGAGATATGACTATATGAAATCAGGTAAACTTCTAAGAGGAAAAATAGGTAAAGGATTATGAAGAAGGAATAGCTACTAAGGCCTGGGAAATCGTAAGGCTGTACTCTAAAAAGAGAGGAGCGGTCTCATGACAACGGCAATGTGGAAAGCGCACCCAGCTGTGGGGAGAGACTGACTGTTGGTGTCTTGGTTACTGCTGTTCTTGCCATGCAGATGTCAACAGCAACAGTATGAAGAAAAAGAGTGGGGTGCTGAAGTGCTGAGGGTTTTTTATGGTTATATTGGGAAAGCATAATTCGGTGTAAGAAAATCTCAGGCACAATGAGTTGACAAGGTCAGTTTTCTTTGCTACCTTCAGTGTGTTTGTCTTAGTCACACAGAAAGGAAAAAGGAAGATAGAGAAATGGAAAGAAGATGTAAACCAAACCCAAATTATTTCCAGCAGGGTGACACCTTTGCTTATCTGTGGTCAGGACCATAATATTGCTTCTTTAGCATAATGTAACGGAGCTGCTGCCTGTGCCTCGAGGATGTTTTGATTTTTATCTCTAAGTTAGAGTAAGTGGCATAAGTGTACCTGCACAGGTGTATCAAATCTTGTTATTACGCGGCTGCATGTGTGACATTGCATTTGACTTTTCAGATGGGCTGAGACCCCTTGGCCTGTAGAAACAATGGAATGGAGGAGATGGGGTAGAAATATCCCATAAAATGTTCTTCTCAGCTTGCAGTCTACACCAGCTTCTGTTCTACTCAAAACAATTGAAAAAGTTTTCCAGCATGCACAGGCACATTTATTTAACCACTAAAATGAAATGGTTACATGAAACTTATTTACCTGATGCCTTGCACCCAGAGATTCTGTTCAAAGTGGTTTTGTACCTGTTGAAAGGAGAACAAGTCTCAGATGATCACTTTTAGAAGTCAGAGATGTAATAAGGCCAACAACATGTCAGACAGGACTAATGATTAAAGTGATGAGGAAGGCGTTTAGGCAGATGGTGTCTTACTGAAGCGGGTGTGGAAGCTGATGTTGCTGAAGGTATTGAAGCTCATGCTGCCAGACAGTGGAGACAGCTCATTTATACCGTGTGCAAGATTGGTGGAACCTCAGAGCCCCTTGAAGACTGTTAAAAAACACAGCAAGAAACACACACAATGTGTTGTTGCCCTGCTTGACCTCAGGCTGGTGTCCTTCCAGATTCCTCCTGCAAGGCTAAACTTCCTGGTCAGATATAACAAAACCTGCCACCCCCATCCAGAATAGATGGGTTGTGCTTTTGGAGCATGCTAAGGATTAGGAATTCACTCTCCCACTTTTTATTCACATCGACATTCTCCTGAGTGCCTATCTAGACTTACCTGTGCCAAACGCGAGAGGCAGCATGAAACAGGCTTGAAAGCAGCAATGCCACTTAAACATGTCATTCTTGAGCAGTACCTTTAGGAAGTGGTTGCAGAAGTGTTTCTCTTAAGCCTGACTGATACAAGCTATTAGAAAAGTAACTTGACGCCAATTCACTGAAATAGTAAAATATTGTTCAGTCACTGGTCAAACCCCATTGGTTTCAGAAGGGTAAAAAGTTATTGTACGTTCTCAGAAAACACCATTCTGCTTATCACCCAAGTAATCGTAAACAAATGGCTGACCTTTGGGCAAATGAAGGTAAAGCCTGCAGGTGGCACAATAATTATGAAAAAACCACGTGTGTCAAATCTCTTGTGGAGATAGAAAAGTGAAAAAAACCCCTACAGGATTACTGAGTGTAGGAATGCCCCGGCCCTGTTAGGGGGCTAGTTTCACAAAAGCACCTCTGATTTTTCTTACACTGTTCATATAGGTTTGAATAAACATAAGTTTTCACAACTCAGTCAAAAAGTTGTCTCCAAGCAGCGCTCCCTCTTAACTCGCAGTCACACAGCATCCAGCCAGCAATCCCCAGTCATCCCTTTATGTTCACGTTCACCACAATAAAACAATACGCTGGCGGATTAGCGAAGCTCACTCCCTGCAGCATCTCAGCTCTGAAGTGAAGTTTCTGTGGTGGAAACACGTGGGCGGATTTTAGATTAGAAAAATGCAAAGGCAGAAGCTGTAGTGCTGTGGTTCTGTGTTCCCCTTCACACACTGCTGGGTGACACGGGCTCCTGCCGTGGGGATGTCTGCCTGATAACCTGTTCGGGGATGCCCCAGCCCCAAAACTCTGCCCACGCTCCTTAGAAACCTACCCAGGGTGAGTCCTGGGAGAGCAGGGTAAGCAGAGCTGGGTATACTTTCCCAGCAGAAGGGGTAGTTAGGACATGGCTTGAGACTGGCTCACTCGCTTCCTGGCCTAATAGAGCAACAGAATCACAGAAGGGTTTGGGTTGGAAGGGACCTTAAAGACCATCCAGTTCCAACCCCCCTGCCATGGACAGGGACACCCTCCACTAGACCAGGTTGCTCCAAGCCTCATCCAGCCTGGCCTTGAAGACAGCCCACTGTAAGTGTCCATCCCCAGAAAGGAAAGAAAAAAAAACAGAAAAGAAAACCAAAAAGGAAAAAAGAAGCCCAAACAACAGCAAGGGAGAAGCAGTGAGACAGCCCAACCTGCATGCACACGGAACCCATGGATCTGAAGCACCAGCACTGCAAAGAGAAATGAGATCTGTCCAGTCTCCTGGCTTTGTATCCTTTGTGAGGGGTCCTGGCAAAATGGCGGTTTAAAAAAGGGACACCCTGGGATATTCACAGTGACAGAGAAGTCTGAGAGAGTTGGGTTTCTTCAGCCTAGAGAAGAGAAGGCTCCACAGAGACCTTATAGCACCTTCCAGTGCCTGGAGGGGGCTACAAGAAAGCTGGGGGGGCGGGGGGGGGGGGGGGGGGGGGGAATGACTTTTTACAAGGGCTTGTAGTGACAGGACAAGGGGTAATGGGTTTAAATTGAGAGTGGGGAGATTTAGATTGGATATCAGGAAGAAATTCTTCACGGAGAGGGTGGGGAGGCACTGGGACAGGTTGCCCAGAGAAGCTGTGGGTGCCCCATCCCTGGAAGTGTTCAAGGCCAGGCTGGATGAGGCTTGGAGCAACCTGGTCTAGTGGAGGGTGTCCCTGCCCATGGCAGCGGGGTTGAACTGGATGGGCTTTAAGGTCCCTTCCAACCCAAACCATTCTGTGATTCTATGATTCTATAAATGACCTGATCTCTTGGAACCTCTGTGCACTGTTAAAATCTATTTACTTTGAATGCTTAATTTGTAAAACTCTGGAGGACTACAGACACCTAAGTATAGGCTGCAGAAGAAAGCAGTAGGTGAGGAAGCTGCCTGTGTGAGTGTGCCTGTGCTCATACACGCAGGGCAGGCAGCCACATGCAGTATCTGTCTTTATTGACCATTACTGAGGGCTGAGAAAGACAGCGCTACAGACTGCAGGAGAGCTTTCCTCCGCCCATGAAATGCCTGGCTGTCATCCTGCATCTCGAAGCACTCCGCTTTGTTCCCTTGAAGTACTTTCATGCTTACCATTTCAGCACTTGCTCAGAGCTTAAACATTACAGGACAATATTTCTGATGGATATTTTGATAAAGGCATACTTAACAGAAGAGCTTTTTGATTTGAATAATCATATCAAAGACTCTTCTTCTGATTAACAGACAGAGTATTGTCTTAGACGGGCCTTTTCAGCTGAGGCTTCCTGTTTTAGTTACTTTCACAAATTCACCTTCTTGTCGTACAACATCTTCGAGTCCCATTCATTTTATTCTATACTTGCTGACAGCGTCTGGGTTACTCATTCCAGCATCGCTCTTCAGAAATGCAATTGACTTTAAGTACTACTACATTCTTCAGGTCATTTAATTGCAGTGAATTGAGCTCTTCTGAAGGTGACAGCTCTGCAAATTCAAAGAGTTCTGAGCAGTTCAGAAAAATTGCTTTCGAACGTAACTTCCCCTGACACTACAAAACCTTCTGTTAAAACTTTTTCTATTTTCCAGACTATCATTTTGTTTCTGAAGATAGATTTCTTTCCTTTATGTTCCAGCAACAATTTTCAACTTCCCATTTTTTCCCCCCACCTTGCTGCAGCTTGCGAACTGCTCCACTAAATTTGAGACCGTTACAAGCACTCTTTCCTGCCTTCCTCCCAGTTCAACCCTAGGCAGTGGTATGGCCTTCGTAACTCTGTTTGCACAGCTGCCAGCGTTACCTGGGGAGATGCAATGCCCCGTTCCCTCTGAGCTTGCTTCTTCTCTAACTCACAGCAGCACCTCACCCCTTCCTCTGGCGAGGCTTTGCACGGAGGAAAGCTCTACCTTCCACCCAAGTTATGCCAAAAATCAGCCATCAGAAAACACAAGGAGTGCGATCACGCTTGGTGCGAAGCCCGAGCAGGGTGCATTAGCTCAGAGGAAGGGAATCCCACTCAGGGGAAGGGAGTGCCTCTCAGAGGTCACTGTTGCAGGTGGCTCAGTCACCATTGGCTGCTGGCCACTCACCATCCCTGAAGAAGGGCAGGGGTCTCTAAACAGAGCTGTTAGCCCCCCTGGCTGCAGCCTGTTAGGGATGTGCCCTGCTTGGTGTCTGCAGGGCTCTTCCTGCCTGTTCAGGCAGAGCAGGGAGGGGGCTGTCGGACCCTCCTGCTCTCTCCTGCTTTGGCCCCTGCCTGCAAAGAGATGGGGCCTGCAGGCCAGCAATGGATTCAGGACTGAGGATCATAGAACCATAGAATGGTTTAGGTTGGAAGGGATCATAAAGACCACCCAGTTCCGACCCCCCTGCCATGGGCAGGGACACCCTCCACTATACCAGGTTGCTCCAAGCCTCATCCAGCCTGGCCTTGAACACTTCCAGGGATGGGGCACCCACAGCTTCTCTGGGCAACCTGTGCCAGTGCTTCACCACCCTCTCTGGGAAGAATTTCTTCCTGATATCTAATCTAAATCTCCCCACTTTCAATTTGAACCTGTTATGCCTTGTCCTGTCACTACAGGCCCTTGTAAAATCAAAGCTCTCGAGAAGCTAAGTGGTAAAACAGTGATGGATGGCTTCTTGTGCAGAGGAAAAGAACTAAAAACCAGGATTTTCTTTTTTCATGAAAAATTGTGTGAAATTTTCCTTTTTCTATCATTACTCCTCCATCACCGACATTCATGATTACGGTTTTCCTGCTCCTCGGAGCTCTTCTTGCTAACTCAGAATAAACAGTGCAGGATACAAGTGAGGGCTCACAGCTGTGACAGCAGTTGGAAATTTGTGGATCCCAGAAGGGCAGCAACTAGCATCTTGAAAGGCATATGCATATGAGGTAACGTGTAACAGCAACCGCAGAGTAGCAAGTTGGACAATTCCTATTGTTCTGTTGAGCCTTCCGTATCTGTACTCTTTCATATCCAGGTTTTTACCTTTACATTCAGATTTTTATCCTTTCCCATATGTGCGTGGGGTTTTTTTTCATTGCTGTTTGCAGTTGGATGGGTAATAGCAAAAGGAATGCATTCATGCAAATGTCACAATTAGCAAACCAGTCTGCATGAAACCTGGGTTACCTCTTTACGTGCAACATCTCAAGCGTACATCCGTAAGGCCTTGGGGAATTGTGACCCAGGCAATATGTTTTTAAAATGCTGCTGCCATGCAACTGCAGTTGGATTAGGAATCTCTCCAGTACAGGTAGGGAGCCGAGCTGCAAATTCTGTCTTAAAGGTAGGTCACCTTCGATTCTGTTTTCCCACGTCACTCTCCAGACTGCTGTTTACCCTCTGTTGCCAACCCCTGCCATCTTGTGCAGCTTCTCCTGTTGAAATTTGCCTTTACAGCTTCCAGCTTTGGTTGGTGTCTCACCCCCTTTCAGTGTGCAGTAAAAAAATATACATTTTGCTTTATACCACAAAACAAAAGCAGCAAACTTCGTTCTCTTGCAAGCGAGAGTATCAATAATAGAAGCGGTGCATCTGAAAGGGTTACGGAAGGTGCTGTGTTTCGGAAGCCCTGAAAAAGTAATAAATAAATTAAAGCACAGCACCATGGAGCAATCAGCAAAGGTGCTAAGTCAGTTTGCTGAGCAACCTTCACCATCAGACACAACTGACATGGGAAGAAACGGAAAGAACACTAATTAGTAATTAAGTAGGGCGGCTGGGATCCAAAATCAGGGGGGATTCTCTGCAGCAGAGCAGGGGTGAACTAATCTTTTCATTAAAGACATGGTGTTTATTCAGGAAACTGAATCCAAGATATATAGGAACAATATAAAGGAATCAAAGAGCAGCAAAGGCAGCTCTCTGCTGCATTTCTGTGTATTTTTAAATCTGAAATGAATAATAGATGATACCATTCTGTAAAAATATGTACCAAGCAGCAGCGAGCATCAGAACACTGACCAGCACAGTAACTGTAGCTCCAGCTTCTTGGGCTGATTATCAGTGAAGCTGAGCACAGCCAGCTCCTGTTGATGCCTCATGAATTTCCATGTGCTTGGCATAAGTAAAAGAGGAAAAAAAATCAGAATAATTCATACGGTCTTGTTGAATCACAGCCCTTAAGACAGCTACCAACGTGGTTTTGTGAAATAAAATAAAAGCCAGGCTAACGTAAACCAGTAATTTTTGTGTGCCTTTTGCCAAGTCTCTGGGATAGTCAAGAGATTTAGCAGATGCACCAGTGAAAATGTGGAGTATACCGGAGTTTTGGAGCGGGGGCAGGAATCAGCCAGGCTATGCCCTGGTTGCTCGTTTGCACATACAGGTTTCAGATCCGCAGGCACGGTTGTTGTACGTGCTGGATGCTGTGTGTAGCAGGGCACGCAGTTTTTCTGGAATGGAATGTGCATGGCATCAGTAGAAATAATCACACAACTGTCGTCTCCAGCTTCTTCAAGTGCCTTGAGCGCAGCGTTATTCATTTCAGTGGAGATAATGTCTGTCGTAGGTTGTGATAGCCAAATATGGGGAGCAAGCTGAGTGTTTCAGTAATAATCTGCAGCATGTGAATTGAGGGTTTTCTCTCTCTTTTGTCGTGTTCTGCGATGTACATCCAACCTGGTGTGTGAACTGTGTTAAAAAAAAAAACCTCCAAGGGAAAACCGTGCGCACACACTTGCTTAAATGAATAATACTTACCACAGAAGCACCCACACCCTGAGATGCATACTTTCATGAAATGAAAGATGACTCACAGAAGGGGACACTATAAAGCAATGTTATTTGTGGTTCTTTATTAGAACCTGGTGCTCTAGTGTTAGACAATAGTGTCGTTCACAAGGGAATAAGAGCTTGTGGGCATATGAATAGGGAGTGTTGTACAATTACAGAAACACCTGTGCTAAATAACCTTGTGCTCATCCCCTAGGAAAATCTGCATGCTCAACAGCCCTGAAATTTCTCATGTGTATATTAAGCTGTAGTATAAAGGCATGGTGTGATAACACAGGCTAAAAACACCCTCAAACTTCAAGGGCATATATATAAAACCTGCATTTTTGCATCTTTTTTTTTTTTTTCTCCTAAACATTGCCTGCAGTGTTAAGGCATTTTACTTCTCAGAACATAAAGAGGCCTCCCCCTACATAAAGAAACATTATTTTTCATCATAACAAGCACAGCCTCATGCCCTGCGGGAAGGAGGATGATTCTTACTGATTTTCAGCAGCTGAGGGGTCTAACCTTCTTGTGTAGGCATTTGATGAAAGCCAGGCCAAAGCATGCCCAAACAATGGCCTTCCTGATACTACTTCTTTGGATAAAAGAGGTGTTTCTTTGTCTCCTAATTTTTCAGAGCCTCCTGCATTTGCGAGCTTCTGGAAAACTACCTGCCAGAATGAGTAATACTAGAGAGAGGTTATTGGCAGCCCCCAAGGCAAAAGACATTTGATTAGGGATCTGACATCTTTCAGACACTCATGTATCTTATACAGACGCAGATATTTCAGTCTCAAGTGATGCTCAGCACTAGCAATTAGCTCGGCGTGTGCTCACTCACATTCAAGCGCGCACACAAAGACTGGGTTGCAGGTTTCTCTGTAACAGTGCAGACAGGACTTGGTTGGATGCCAAATTAAAGCAAGACAGAGCATCCTTCATGGGTCACTGTTTGGCCTAGAGTATGTTATAAATCTCCCACTGGCTACAAGTTGTTCTGTTTAAGCACAGGAGATTGCTATAGGGATGATAATTTATAAAGGCAGGGCTTCCATTCCTAAAAACTACTGACCTGTGTCTGTCCTGTTTCAACCACAAAATGATGCTCCCCAAAATGTACAGAAAGCGCAGAAGGAGATTCGCTGTCACTCTGCTACAAATCAGTGTAATAGACCATAGTCCTCTGCACTCCCCCTTCTTTTCCCCCTTCTCCTCCTCCCAGATGATATCTCTTGAAAGTTGTTCTTGCTTCTAATATAGGAAGGGAATTTCATGAGACTTTGGGTTTGGATTTAATGAAAACACATGATGTCAGCCAGCATTAGCCACGTAGTCCTTAGCACAAGGTCGGACAAGTCAGACAGCAAAAATGTCAGGTCAGTAAGTCCAACTGGCAGGGCAGAATATAATCTCTTCAGGAAGCATGCAGAGGTTTCCAAGCAGATATGAGATGGGACTTAATGCAGGGGAAAGGGCAGGAAGTTAGGAATATCCAGATGATCCATGAACATGATTCCAATAGGACTAAATTTGCAGTGTATAGGTGTGGGCAGAAAATCTGGAGCAAGAACTGGTGTTGGAGGGGCATGACCAATACGTGTGGCAGCTCCCACACCTCATGGCAAGGGCGAGTCTCTTCTGTGCTCTCGAGTGGGAGAGAAAGGCAAATGATCTATGGTTATGAAGCTGTTCCTGTTAAGCTGCTTGAAGAATTTTCCCCTATTTATGGCTTGGAGCATGCCATTTGGTCTTTATCTACATGCCTCAATTTCTCAACTCTAAATGCCACCACTGCTATCTATGCCGGGAAATTTTATAAAGAGGTATGTCAGTTATCAAAGGCTGCACTGACATTACGGGGCCACAGCCCTGCTCTGGATCATGGGCATTGCCAGTCCTATCAGGCTAACTGAAAACATGCCGTTGGACTCTTGGGGTAACCACTGGAGCAACACTTCCACTAATTTTAGAAAATGATTTGTAACACAAACAGCCAGAGTTCTGCCTATATATCTTTGAGTAGCCCATGTTAAACCTTACCCTTTTTAAGGACCACAGACTAAAATGCAGTAGCAATTAAAGGATGAACAAAGTTTAAACAGCTACCTGTATCAATATTAGTTGCTGTTAGAAATTATTCTGAAAATAATTAGCATCCCTGAAGCAAAAACTCAAGCAGAAAATGAATAGGTCGTAACATCAAGTCAACCTGAACAGCAAGTCAGATCTTTATTTAATATGAACTTTATGAACTCTCCTGCTGTCCAAAGCCAAATCTTCCAGACAGATATCACCTTCAACAGGGAATCAGGAGAGAACTGCAGTTCAGATTTTCAGTCTGCAATGGGCAAAGACTGAGGGAACACTTGACTAGCTCATCTACTATCATAGCAGCTTGGCCTGCCCATACAGAAAATATACCCTGTAAAAGCACCTTTTTTCCCCCCTTCTCTCCCACAGTGTAAGTCAAATACACAGCTTTTACAAGGAATAGAAAGGCAGCATATTGCTGAGATAACAGGAAAACTATAATGGCTTTGCACTTACAGCAAACTACAGGGAGGACAACACAGCTTATTTGGCAGTTTTTCTACCTTCACTTCCATTAAAAAAAAAGATTGTAGGAGGAGAAATTTAAAGTGTAGGCACAAATAACCAATCCATATTCTGTTTGGAAAGTAAGGGCAGATAAGGTTTTATGTTTGGAAGATTTAAGAGAAGAAACTACAACTCCTATTGTTCTAACAAGCAGCCTCTTTAGTGTGGTACATTAGATGGCAGAGTCAGAAGGATGCTTGCAGAAAAAGTGAAGACAAGACAGTCTGTGATCGCACCATTTCCTCAGTCAGAATTTTAATCTTGCTTTAACTTCCAACTCAAAGTCAGTGACATAAATCTGTTTCACACAGGCACCGGCCCCTGTGTACGTACACCCAGGTTTGTGAGACTTCACAGACCTTGCCAATCTTTCCCATGTCCTATGCCCATGTGCTGTTTTGCCCTTTCCCATCATCTGAGTTTTTAAGTGTTATATTTTGGGGTTGCACTTTTTACTAACTGGCCTGATATTACTTAAATTTAGCTGTTTCTTGTGTGTGTATTTCTGAGGCTTTTATTGTCACCCACCCACTAGGTAAGACTTTTCTAACTCCAAACATCCAAATATTGATGAAAAGCCTCCTAATAAATTCTTCAGGGAAAGTCTCATATCACACTTCCTGTTAGAAGGGACATCCTAGCCAGCAAGTAATAACTTTGCAGCCTTCGTCGGTACAGCTCTCTTGTCTGTGCCAGTAACTCATGCCACAGCTCTTGAAGAGGTACACTCTTGATGGCAGATCTGTATTTGTCTGCATGATGCTGATGGATGAATCCAGCTGCAGCTGGCTCAAATACAATTCTTAAAGGCAGAGGTATGACGCTAAGAAATTCCCATAATATTACTTGGCCAACACGGTGCCCTTAAACTAAAATTAAGAGTGACTTCTGGATCTGAAAGTTTGGTGTTTATTCTGTTTTTATTGGAAAGAAATAAAATACTACCACTCAGACAGACCTTACATTTTGAAAACTTAGCTCTTCTGGCACATGGTAATACATGCTGAAGACCAAATTAGTTTTATGTCCTTTAGCTGTAATTAAAATATTTTAGGCTTTTTTTTTTTTTTTTTTGCACGTGTACAAAAACCAATGTGACTTCAGAACACTAGGAAGGCTTTGGGAGACATATTTGATAGGGTGCTGAGAAAAAAACAGAGGAAGACATATATAATCCAAGTAAAAATTCACGGTCTTTTTAATGAAAGACTTTTGCATAATTTGTCAGGGAAGTTCACATTGTTAATGAACATTACAGAAAAATATCTTTCTTATATTTACTTCCAAAATCTTGGTAACTGTATTGATGTGTACCTTTAACCTTGCAAGGAAATCTGGGATTTCAAAAGAAAGGGGCAAATGAATTTTTCCAGACAAAATAAAAATCTGAAGCTTATGAAGAGATGATGTAATGCAAACCAGTTTTAAGATTATTTTCCAGAATGGCATTATTTGTGAAACATGCATTTCTGTAAGCCAAAAAAAAAAAAAAAATAGTAGTCTTAGCAAAACCAGGACTATGAGAAAGCCATGAAGTGCAATGTTTCTAGCTTTCCCATCAAGGCTAGGATATATTTTGACCTAGGATGGGGGTTTCACTCAGGAGGTCCAGAAGACGTAGAGAAGTGTAGAGCAGCATGGCCAGCAGGGTGGGGAGGTAATTCTCCCCCTCTACTCTGCTCTCTTGAGAATCCACCTGCATTTCTGTGTCCCGCTGTGGAGCCCTCAGCATCAGAAGGATATCGACCAGTTGGAGAGAGTCCAGAGGAGGCCACCAAGCTGTTTTGAGGGCTGGAGCCCCTCTGCCGTGGGATACGCTGGGAGAGTTGGGGGTGTTCAGCCTGGAGAAGAGAAGGCTCTGGGAAGACCTTATAGCCCTTTCCAGTACCTGAAGGGGGGCTACGAGGAAGCTGGGGGGGGGGGGGGGGGGGGGGAACGACGACGACTTTTTACAAGGTCTTGTAGTGACAGAACAAGGGGTAATGGGTTTAAATTGGAAGTGGGGAGATTTAAACCAGGTATCAGGCATAAATTCTTCCCAGAGAACAGCATGATGGGGCACTGGGACAGGTTGCCCAGAGAAGCTGTGGATGCCCCATCCCTGGAAGTGTCCAAGGCCAGGCTGGATGAGGCTTGGAGCAACCTGGTCTAGTGGAGGGTGTCCCTGTCCATGGCAGGAGGGTTGGAACTGGATGATCTTTAAGGTCCCTTCCAACCCAAACCATTCCGTGATTCTGTGATTTCCAAAACTTGCAGGGACTGAGTGTAATTGTCAGATAATAAAATGGTCCATGTCCAGAGTGTTGGAATTACCTGAGTATGTCTGTTGTCTGTTGTTTAGAAGTGTTACAGTTAATTGAGAGAGTTTAAAGCTCTCAAAGCACAGCCAAGTTAAACCCAAACCCTTTCTTTTCCCATGGGTATATGTATCATGCATCTATAGAGCCAGAACCTGCTCCCACACCCCCCACTGGTGACCAAACGAGTGAGCTTGCTTTGAATCCCTGCTGTTCTTGCTGGGCAGCTGGGATTTCAGCTGGGACTTTAGCTGCAGAACAGTTTCCAGCATCGCTGTCATGCAGCAGTCAGGGCTGGTGAGAGGAAACAGCCTGCTATTCCCCATATAATTGTCACTCTCCCCTAACGTGGTATCTCATGCAGAACTTCAGAAGGTGTGAGAAAATAAAGCTTGCCAGCTGTATGAAACAGAGGACATAACCTCACCGAAACTTTTCTTTTTCAGAGGTGGAGGGAGCTGAAAATACTCCTTACTGAATATTGAGACTGTATGGTCAGGCTTACAAAACATACTGATTAAGGAGAAAATGCTGATTCATTTCCATTATCTGTCAGGGTTATTATTTCCAGGGAGTGGTTTATGACACAGCTGGCACCGATACTCACAGCCATATACAACACATCAGCACAATGGCTGTATGATGTTGACTGGCCCTTGCTTGAGTTATAGTAATGCCTTCTGGCATTGTCTTGTTACGGGAGGGTTGTGTCAGCAGTTCTGCTTCTGCATAAACCCATTTGTTTAAGGGATTATAATAACTCAGCCATATACATTACTCTGGGCTTGAATTATTATTATTAACAGAAGTAATACTAATAATATCTTAAATTTATATTGTGCCTTTCAACAAGAATCCCCAGGCACTTCAATGGATGCTCAGAGAGTATCATCACCTCCCCAGTTCCCCAGCACGGGTACTTTCCAGGTCTAAACAAACCAGTCACTTTGAACTAGACCCAGAAATTTTTTATGGACAGGGAAATACGTTCAGCACTTTCTTATAAGCAAGAAGCCAAGTGCATTTATCTGTATGCCCACCCCTCCTAAATATGCAGTGGGACCACGATTGCATACAGTGAATTCCTAATCGTGACTGCTGCTTAATATCAACTTTCATGATAATGTGAAAAAATTATACAGTATGTGATGCATTATGGTTTATGTGCTTAACAAACCTTGTATTCCCAACAATTACCATTTTATGGATTGGTGAAAATAAAATTGCTTGGAAATTAAACAAGAAATACTTATTTGCATGCCCAAATGGACAGACAGGGGAGAAATCAAATGTATATATAGGACACTTGTGAGGTGTGCAGAAACCAGACTGCCTAAGGGAACAGAAGAACTGAGGATCAAAGAAGAATCTACTCCTCTGCTCTGAAGTCTCTTTAAGGAGCTAAGTCAGATGTCCCTGATATAGACAAAACAGTTTCTCTATCCATTATTGGACTTATGCTATTAAGATAAATTAAGGCATTTCTACAAAAGCCCAAAGGACTGAAAGCCTCACATTAAAAACTGGCTGCTTAGAAAAGCTGCAATCCATTGAATGCAGGGGATCCATTTGGCATCCATAAACATGTAGCCACCAGTAAGCTGAGAAGTAAGACAAGATTGGCAGTGAAGGATATTTTGGCAGCGAATCATAGAATCATGGAATGGTTTAGGTTGGAAGGGACCTGCGTTCACAGGAGTACTGTGTCCAGCAGTGGAGCCCTCAACATGAAAACGATACCGACCAGTTGGAACAAGTCCAGAGGAGGCCATGAAGATGATCAAAGGGCTGGAGCACCTCTCCTACGAAGAAAGGCTGAGAGAATCGGGCTTGTTCAGCCTGAAGAAGAGAAGGCTCTGGGGAGACCTTACAGCACCTTCCAGTGCTTGGGGGGGCTATAAGGAGCTGGGCGGGACTTTTTACAAAGGGCTGTAGTGACAGGACAAGGGGTAACAGGTTTAAATTGAAAGCAGGGTTATTTAGATTAGATATCAGGAAGAAATTCTTCCCAGAGAGGGTGGTGAGGCAGTGGGACAGGTTGCCCAGAGAAGCTGTGGCTGCCCCATCCCTGGAAGTGTCCAAGGCCAGGCTGGATGAGGCTTGGAGCAACCTGGTCTAGCGGAGGGTGTCCCTGTCCATGGCAGGGGGTGGAACTGGATGATCTTTAAGGTCCCTTCCAACCCAAACCGTTCTGTGATTCTATGACCTCAACGATCATCCAGTTCCAACCCCCCTGCCATGGGCAGGAACACCTTCCACTAGATCAGGTTGGTCCAAGCCTCATCCAGCCTGGCCTTGACAACAGCCAGGGATGGGGCATCCACAGCTAAGAAGTTTGTTTAAGGGAAGATTGTTGCAGCATGTTGTGGCAGGATATTTCCCAGAATGAGACAGATCCCATCTTCTCCAGGCATGACAGACTGCCTAAGATCTATAACAGGGAGAAGTGAACTGAATGACCACAGCTTAGGGGGAGTAGGGAAAGACAAGTATAGACCCTTCTTTCCTGCCTGGGAATCAGAGTTCTAGCAGTGAAGGGTCTGCAGGGAGATAGTGTAATTCCTGTTTTTGTAAATGAGAGTCTGTTAAAGCTTTAACAGTCAGGAAAAGTTCACCTCAGTCTGTTGCTCTCTAATGTGAGAAGCTAAGCTTTTACTTTTCTAACACAAACATGTACAATAGTGTCCTGTTTTTAAAGTGCCTAAAGAAAACAGAATGACTTTGGAAACAGGCTGTCCCTGGAGCTGCAGCACCTTGAATCACAGCCCGTGATGAAGACTTGACCACAGAATGAGTCATGAATGTTTTCTCTGGGAACTCAGAAGCTGCATGAACCTCTGTCTGCTGGAGTGGTGGACTCTGCCTAAGATGCCATAAGGAGCACTTCATCCAAACATTACTCGTTTGGGATCCAAGAGGGGCATCCCATCCATACAGGGTTCTTGTTCCTGAATACCCCCCCAATGAGGAGTATACAGATACCGATTTAAAATGTTCAGACCCATCTCAAATGATATCCATTATGGAAAGGGAAACTGAATGATGGAATGATTTTAAATTCAACACTAAAAGGAGATAACTGGGATAATATCTTCCTTTTCACTATTAAAAAAATTAATAGTGGGAATAGAGGGAAGATTTAGGAGATAGAATTGATATCCATCTATAGTCTAACTTGACTCTTTGATGCTAAAAATCTCTGGGCAAAATTTCATGACTGATGATAGTCAAGAGATTAAACTAGATAATCATAATGAATCTTTCTGGTCTTGAGCTGTAGTATTTGATTTTAAAAGCATATAGAATTCCTCTGACTACAGCACTCGGTGCTGAAGTGTTTGATGCACATGCACAAATCCTTTGCTGCAACCTAGTCAGCATTTGAACCCACTGTTAACGTAAGGTTCAAATCATTCCCCGCTCCAAAAAGTTTGTGTGGCTTCAAATTCAAATTTAAATAATTTCTAGCAGAATAATGAGGTGAAAGATGGGAAAGACATTTGATAGTGCAACTGTCACATTCCTATATCGCACTCATTGATATTGGCCTGATAGAGCTTTCTGAACATATGACAACTTAAAAATTAACACCTTCATAAGCTCTCAGGAGGAGTGACAAAGTTATGGTCTTTAATCAGATGAAGAGAGTCGTGTTTGCTGAAGAAGAAATACTCTCCTACAGCTGTCTGGTTACGGGCAGCACCTCAGCCTGAGCTGATATATCCTGGCCTTGGATATTTTTAAGCCACAGTCAGACTGACTTCTGTTTACAAGCACTTATTATAATAATGAATATTGCAGTCATGCTGAGAATGGCATTTTATTGTAGAGGATATTCTATTCCTGTTACGAACAGCCGGTGGTCTTACATCTAGGCTAAATCTCCAGACCTTTAGAAATATCCAAACAACTAGCAGCACAACTTCATTAACTCTCTGTAAGGAGCAGTTGTCATCCACATTATCTGTTATCCCAGTTATCCATTGTTATTCTGTTACCCGCCTGTCTGTTTTCAAACATCACTTTTCAACCCACCCATGAGAGGCTTAGCAGCCATGGATATCTGACCACAGGGACTGCTGTCCTGGGCATACCAGATCAAACACACTCCATGAGTAACCCCAGCCTAACAGCAGTCAATATTCTAGTCAATATTCTTTTATATTCTGGTGTCAGTTACTATTAAACACAGGGTGTTCTCAAAACAGGACAAAGTAGGGAATCCAGATCCTTAGGAAGGCATACCCTATCAGAGCAAATACCCTATTGAGCTCAGTATTGCAAGGTCAGGGTTTAAACAGTAGGGTCTTCAAACACATAAGAAAAGCAGAGACGCCCATTTTCTACTGAGAGTCCGTGATCCTAATTTTATTAGCCCCTGAACATGCAGGAATACTGTAATTCCCTCCTCTTTGGCCAAAGATGACTAGAAGAAAGTAGGTCAAATAGTGACAACATAGATTTTTTTTTTTTTTTTAGCAAGATATGTTAGTGTTTGGCCATCTCTTTTGCATCAGTATGTTTTCCCAGCTTCACAGCAGTTACCTCTTGCAGAATCCCAATTATAGGAAGTTTCTTTCAAATAGAAGCATGTCTGAAGAATGTTTCAGACCAGAATTTTGACAAATGAAAACTGAATTTTTGTGTCTTTTTCCTAATGAGTTTCATGAGACAATCCCAAGCCACCAGACAATCACATATTCCTTTTGTAGTTCCTATTTTATGAAATAAACTTGTCCTGTGTTTCACAACAGGCTCATCTTAAACATCTATTTCAGCGAAATAGCTAGCTATTTGAAAGTAGTGCTCAGGACCTCTTACCAACAGAGTGCAAGAAAGCTTATTATATGCTCTCTGCCAGACTAAGACATTGGCGTTTCCTCAAGACACGTGTTAGTGTCCCCAGGTCACCACCAAATCTCAGTTTCAGTGTTTCGGTCCAGTCACTCAGACTAATGAACTTTTCTTGTCACGTATTACAATGCTTCTACCGTCATATCACCAGCATATGGCTGGTGGCAAATAACCTAGCTATTATTTGCACATCTGCTGAGTAATATTACGTTAAAACATTACATGCACAATTATGTTCAATTATATTAAACAAATCTATTTCACGTAATGCTGAATCTCCAGGGCTTGCGTATCTTTAGTTACAGGAAGTTTAGTGCAGGATAGCAGATGATGCTGATTTTTTAATCCGATGATATGTTTAAAATGTCAAGTGCATGACAATAAATTCATAACAGATATTCATTTTAAGCAAATAAATAAAAGTCAAAATTTTTGACTTTTAAAGGCATCAGAGGAATTGTACAAAATTTAGCATGCCAGCATCTAGTCTTGGACACTGGTGAGCAAGCAGGGCATTTTTCAGACTGCAGGCAAGTAAGCAATATTTCTACTTTCATTCTAAACTCATTCCCAAGTCCATTTGCAGCATGACTTGAATGTGCTTTCCCTTCTCCCCTTTCCCTTGCAATGTTGTCTCATCTGTTTATCCTTTCTCCTTTGGTGGAGCTTTCCTATGTCACAGATTTCACCCAGGCGTCTTCTTTTGCCCAAGGTCTGTTTCTGGAGGGATACACGTTCACACTACATAATCCAGCGATGGGACTGGGTCAGTAGAACACCCACTTTGTAAGGGGCAAAATGCATTTCTCCCTTTCTGTCTTCCCGCCCCGCCCCCACCCCCCCCCCCCGCCATCCCCAAGACATATACACTGTCCTGTCACTCAGACCACGCAATACGCAGCGTTAAAGCCAGAAATTTCCATCAGGTAGGACAGAGCCTTGGTTGTGATATGTAAGAAGCAGCATGCTAGTGTTTATTGCCCAACTGAATAAGGGATCTGTGACCCATGAATAGTGATAGTCCTTCAGGATTTAATCCAACAAAGTATTTAACTCTCCAAATTCATCATCTGCTATGGATGCACAGTGGTATATTTCTCAATTCAACTTTGTCATGCCAGCTAGGAGAAAGTGCTACCATTACCCAGTTTCCTGCACTTATAATCCTTGTCACACCTGTCAGGTACTTACTCCACGGATTTCCCTTCTGAGTCACGGGTAAGAGTGTGTGGCCATGGTGAAGCTTTTCTTCCGATCCAGTTTCAGGAAAACCCGTAATGGACCTGTTTATATCCATATTCCCACCTGACACTGCAAAATATATTTGTGAATAGTATGTATCTATGGAAGCAAAAGTGCTTTTTCAGGAAAGTACTGGCTGTTTTGAACACACCCATTACACGGCACAAGGGACATCTATGGCCTTCAGTACCACAGGGGGTCAGGAAGCCCAGATGGGAGACAGGGCATCCTCTGCAAGGCTGTAGGCTCACTGGAAGTAATGGAAAAAATGTCCAAGTAAAGATCTCTTTCAGTCCACGGGGGATCAAAGGGCAGATGAAGAAATTAAAAATTTATCAACCTTCACCCACCCCGATAAAGCAATAACTCAGTGAATAATGAATGGCCAAGTCACAGGGGTGAAAACTGGTGCACTCTTATTGTGCTGAAGGAAATCCTCCATTTCTCAGCCAAAACATTGCAGGAAGAGCAGGTGCCAAAGGTAGACTTATTCTGTAAGTGACAGAGAAAAAGGGGTTTTTTTTGAGAGCACCAGTGCCACGTAGGTCTTTGCAAACTATATGTCCTTGTCAGATACAACCTGTCACATAACTTTTTGCCACAACTCCCCACACCAAAAAAGTCAATAAAGCATTATAGGAAATTTTGTACATGTGAATCTTGGCCTCTGCAACTAGGCATGTGGTAAAAATCAATTTCTAGTAGTTTTATTTCAGTTTGCCCCAATGATGTGATTTACTGTAGAAATATTATGTTTCTGTAGAGGCTGTTTCTTTACTTTCCTGAACCAGAAATATGCCAGGGAGTGTACTGGCTGAAATAATACCAAAGCTATCCTTTAAAGTGTGAATGAATATGTTGCTGCTGAGGCTTAATTGGGGAAATGCCTCCATGGTACAAAAAGATCCTCTGTCCCCATCCTGTTCCGTGGTCTGTCATCCCCCAAGCACAAGCATGTTCAGGGTTATCTTGTTTTGGTCTAAGCCTCAATAATTTTAACCAATCCCAGAGCTGGTTCAGAGGTTCTTGATGATGTGTTATAAAAGATGGGACAGCACACACCCCCTTCCCGTAAATCTCAGGGTTGTGGACCAGATCCACTGCTTTTTGAGTCTTTGTTGTCCTCCCTGTGTCCCCTGCTATCCCCCTGCTCCAGAGGGGACCAGCCAGTGCCACAGCTCACTCCCCATCTCACGTCCTGCTGCAGGCATGGGATTCCATGTATGTGGGAAGGGGATTTCGAGGGCAATAGGGCTTGTTTCAGGGATCCCCTGTACAACTGCTTGGTCTTTTTAATCATGCTATGTCCTCCTACATCCAAACCCAGGCTATTCCCTAACTCCCTGCAACCACTAAAACAATGTATATTCCTCTCCTTCTGCATTTAATGAAGACAAAACTGTGTTTTATAAGGCATCTTCTCCCCACCCCTGAATTGCAAGGGAAAAATCTAATAGTTGATAACGGGTATTGAGCCTCTGAGTTTCAGTACTGTAAATAAATCTCATTTATCTTTCTCACCTGGAAAGCCAGCAAGCAGACATACATTTGAGAAAGGAGACTAGCTTGCTCTGTACCTCGGGAATGGTAGCTAGGGACAAGGAAGGCAGGCAGCTAGTGGGGGAGACCACTGGCCTAGATTATTTATAATGATAAATGGAAGTACGTTCTCTTCCTTCCAAAACTTTACACGCACCGACTGGAACTCAAAGCTGACTTGATAGCCTGTTAAAAGAATAGCAAAGGCCAGTTACACGAAGACCTCTATTGTTGTATGGTTGATGTATTTCTATGAGGAGGGATTGTACACATCAGCAATAAAATTCTGTAACTATAAGTTGACACCTGAGCCTTCAGGAGCAAAGTTGTTATACAAGACTTTCATGAGGGTAAACAATATTTGGAGTCTTGGGCTGCTCTTTTTAAATAGGTAATTAACTCCAGGATTCATTTAAGAGATTAAAAAGGATAATTCGTTTTTATAGCGTGGGAGAACACTTATTCCCAATGTGATTCTTTCAGCTGCAAAGACAGTTTTCATATTTAGCTGCTGACTAGTATACCTTCCCTCATCTCAAAGGCCTTCCTTTAGCAGCTACACACCAGAATTTGGGGAGTGCTCAGGAGCAGTGGGAACATCAAGGCAGACCTGAGCGAGCAGAGTATACCGGTGGGAGCACCGGGAAGGAGTCACAGGATAAAGCATCGTTTCAGGCAGTGCTTTGGCATCAGGCACTTCATGTTGTAGCTGTTGCGAATGCGCATGAAGGATGAGCACTCAGTGTGCCTGGGCTGGCACTCGTGTAAATGCTGCAGGTGCAGAATTTCAAGGTGACCGCAAACCTTCCACCCCCTCCCAATCTGTCTGGAGCAAGGGTGGGTGGAGAGAGAGAGAATTACTAACAGACTGTGATTCTGCCAGTTTGCGTCACATTGTAGTAGTTTATATTGGGAGAAACAAGCCTTTTTTGTGCATGAGCATAGCATAGACTTCCCTCTACAAAGGAACAATTCCTTTTTCTGAAGTGAATAATTTCTGGGAAAAAGCCCAAGAAAACTTGGTTCAAAGAGCACAATGCACAGTGACAAGCGTGACTAGTTCCCTCACTTGAAACTTTTGTGGAGATATTTACCTTAGGGAGGTACATGAAAGCCTTGAAATTCTTCCTGCTTATATGAGAATCTGTAGCAAGCCTTGCTGACCTATTGCTCAAGAAAGCCTGGGGCTTTGTCATAATAAAGTAAGAAGGAAGCTGCATAGATATATGCTTTGTGGAACGACGCAGGAAATAACAACAACAAAAAACCCCAAACCCTGGACTTCTCTGCTGAAGCAGGATGCCAATGTTTCTTTAACTAAATTCTACCTCCTGCACAGAAGCATTCAGGAGGAGTCTCTGCATCAGGTTTGCCTGTTTTCCTTGGAGATCCCTATTAAAAAGGTCAGGTTGGTAGGCCTATGTGTATGTTTTATCTTTGTGGCCTCTTTGCAGGTGAGCATGTGTCCATACTACTGTTTACCTCTGGTGTGTTGCAGAAATGAATCACTCTTCTGCATGCAGGAAAACTCTCCATATGTTGGGTAATTTTTGCATGCCACGGAGTGTACACAGAAGCCAGCCATATGCTTTTGTGACCATGGACAATTCCCCAGAACGCAGATAAGGCCACTTCCAGCCAACAAATCACACATCAGAATTACTATACAGACTAAGCCTGCAAAAATACTCTGACTTTACAAAGTGCAGTCCTACCTCCACACCTCCGTGTCCCTGAGGCAGGACTCCAGATTTACTATTGTCTTTGCAGTCAACTTTTCCTCCCCCTGTTCTAGCTTTGGACTTGCACAGTGTAATGCATAGCCCACTTGCCCACTATGAATATCATGGGAATGAAAATACAGAAGCCTGGAGGGAAGATGCAGATCTGGCCCTACACTTCGAGTCACTCAAGAGAAGAGCTTTCAAGAGTGGAAGAGCAGAAATGAGCACAGTGGGGCAGGAGACAGTCACTGGGGGAAGTATGAAATAAATGAGTGCATAATACACAAAAGGAAAAAAAAATAACAGCCCAAGACTGCGAAAGGGAAGAATGGGAAAAGAAAAGCATCCTAAGGGAGGAAACAACAAGAGAAAGAGGCCCATCTGTTCTGAGGAGATGCTGAAAAAGAAGAGCAGACAAGCCTTTATCCCTTCTCCCCAAATTCTACTAATCCCCTGAGGCAGGAAAAGAAGACATGCATTCCCCTAAATGCTTAGGTCTTCCTTCTGCTGTCCAAATCTCAGTCTGCTGCACAATAGTCACAGTGCATATGCCCACAGGTGAGCAGGGCATGCTCTAAAACCTGGCAAAGGCTAGTCAAGAAACCTTATTTATGGGTCAAAGAGGTGCTACTCCCAGGCCGAGGCCTGGCATCTGCGGGAGGCAGTACCCCAGTGCATCTCGGACAGTGATGATGCTGCTCTGCCGAAAGCTGTCAGCTCTTGCTGCAGCACAGAGATGAGAAACCTTCATTTCAAACACAAAATAAAGAGAATTAAGGATGTATGTTGAGGAATTGTGAGAAAGAACAAGGCACTGTGTCAGTCAGAAACCCACACTGCACAGCAAAAGCTCAGCTTGGGTGACCTTGGCATCCAAGAGATACAGGACAAGAACAAAAATTGAAAGGGGGAGGGTGAAAGAGCCAGGTCTTCAGCTGCCTGTGTAATGGAATGATAAAATGCAGGGGTAGAAGGCACAATATAAGGCATACTACAGCCACAGGAAAACAACTGGTCTAGCATGCTTTAAAGAGCACATTGAATCACTCCCAACATTAATTCAGTTTGCTATGCTCTTTTTATACCCATGAGAGAAAACATCCCCCTCTCCCCTTCACTCCCCTTTCTCCAAGAGATTTAAAATTTCCTAGGGCAGCACAGGTTACTGTACCAGGAGATTAACTAGCAAAGAAAATTATAGCACCATGTTACTGCCATTAGAGTTAAGGAGGTGTCAGCATTTCTTTTATAAACTTCTATTTTTATAGGGTTTATGAGGCTGACACAGCCATAAAAATTCACTGTAACCTGACCTGCAGGACCATGCCCTCAGGCCAAGAGGTCACTACTCTTCATTCTCTCCTCTCAGTTATTACTGAAAGCTTTTTCAGTCTGTTTTCGTAAAAAACACAGAAAGAAAGAAATATAACTCATGTGTCCCCATTTTACAGAAAAATGACTGAGATACTAATATTTTAAAAGAATCATGAACTGAGCGTATGTTCAGTAACTCTTTCAAAATTAAAAGGTCATAAAGCTTTGGAGTGCCTTGGCTTAATGATCCTACAGGCTATTGGATTAACAGAGTACACAGATGGCTTTTATTGAGCCCTGGGTGTGTTTCGTGCATTAAAAGGAAGCTTCATGATAGGAAACACTGTTAGCAAAGACTAATTAAACCCTTTTTAACCAATCTGCATTTGGTTGGCTGTGGTACGGAGAAGCAGTTTACCTCTCCTCTGTATCTCCATTAATCTGGTTGTGTATGGTGGAGTGGTCAGCAATATGGGACTTTCTGCGGTTTCCCAAAAGCCATCATACTTTGGCATACTCCTGATCCCTCAAGCCCTAATAGTCAGGTCAGGGGCAAAGAAAAATTTCATCCTCGGACCATGTGGATAGAGAGAAGCCAGGGACTACGCTGGCCGTGTGTGATTCGCTTGTGTGGTAACAGCATAGTAACAGGGTGTCCCAAGTGTGAAGTACAGCATCTGACAGGTCAAATCCCAAGAAAATCCTCAGGCAAATGCCATGGGTTGGATTTGCATCTGCTATCAGCTGCTGCAGTTTGGCTGATTCGCATGCCAGTAAAAGACAGCTCAAACACCAGCTGTTTGGGGGGCTGCTTCCAAAGAGTTGCAGGGTCTGCTCTCCCATCCATTGCTTCAAGATCTGCCGCAGGAATATGTCTTCTTTGCATATGAATATGATGATATGAATCATCTTTGCAACTTCTTTCACAAGGAATGTATGGGTAGGTCACAGGAGGGGCAGATATTTCCATCTAGTTTTCTAACCCCAAACCATTGGGCAATAAAGAGCCAGATGACCATTTTTTTCCAATCCATGAAAAACAAGTCTCCAAGAAACATTATATTTCTCTATTTCTTGTTCTAATTTCAACAAACATGTATACACATAGGAACCTCACTAACTTCTGCTTAAAATTAAGGCTCTATATATCTGAAGCTTATTTAGGTTGTAAACCATCCAGCACCGGAGACTAATGCCACATCTTTCAATTAAATTACTATATGATCACCCTTCTCACTAACAATACACATTTTTAAGATTGATTAGCATAATTTAAGGCATTTTACTGTGAATAGGCACTGACAGAGAGTTTGCTGGGAAGATACCAAATACAAGCAACCTGTATCCTTGTCCTGAGGGTACACTTATGTGGTTTGATGCCTGGTAAACAGATCTCACAAATTAGCATCATGCACTGGCATTTAGTGGTCAATTTGTTCCGTTAAATTGGGACACAGGAAAGGCAGAAAAGGAGACATTGTTTCCTGGCACTGCTGTCTTTTGAAAGAACCAAGGTGTTTGTATTGTGACTTATCAGTGAAACTGTTCCTGCTGAAGTCCAAGGAAATGCGTGGGATAGGAAATTCAAGTCTGGAAGTTGGGTTCCTCGGGCTGCTCTCTGATATCTCACTCCTAGTTCAGCTGAGTATCAAAAAGTCTTGCTTAAGGCAACATCTCAAAAAAATTCTGTAATTCTGTAGTATAACTAAACAAAGTAATTCTCCAGCTGAAGACCTATGTGCGGGTAAGAAGGCTGAAGAGGTGATGCAGGAGGAAAAGGCATTGGCAAATATTGATGGGTTTCGGCTCTCGTATTGTTATTACAGCAGATGATAAAAGGCTCTTACCACATCTCATGTTAGAAAAGAGAGGGAAAAATGCCACTCCCAGTGAAAAACTCCATTTATTTGAAAAAAGTTACAGTATATTGTGTTACTTAGAAAAACTCCAGAGGCATATCCCAATTCTTCTCACAGACCCTTCACTGTTATGGCTCTACAGATTTATGGGAACCAAAGAAAAGTCACTGTGATCCACAGAGCCCTTTCCAGGTTAACTGCTCGGTTGCCAGTTTCTGTTGAATGGGACAGGATCGTCCCTTTATACACCACATGAACTTACTTATGAGTGGGGAACATCATTACTTGCTGAAGGACTGTTATTGTACTGGTTTATGAAGCTTATTCTCCCTGTGACATTTAAGTTAACGACCTAAAACCATCTATTCAGGTGGGACTCTGTATAGAGTTTCTTGCTCTGGAAACAAGTCCCATTTTTTAAGTTATTAAACTGCTTTACGATATGCAATATGTTTCTAGCATTCTGGAACCATTGACCATCACCAGAGAATTACAACCTGTTTTTCCCATAGCAAGCTTGTTGATTGACACATGTAAACTTCTTCAGTCTTAAAAAAATGCCAGCACCAACTGGGCACTTATAGTACAGCAGTACTGAAAAATAGACTACTGCAATGCACTGGTGTGGAAACATGTAAAAGCTTTCTGCTTTCACAAGAAACTGTAAAGTAAAGTCAGAGACGCTGTAGCTTTCTAGGCATCCATTGAACATGCATTTAGGCATTTACCACACCTGTTAAGCTGCTGAGAAATAAATATATTCTATAATAAAGACCACTTGGGATTCAACTTGCACCGCTTAATCTTGAACTTTGCCACGGACTGAAAGCAAGGAGATGATCAGGCTGAAGCATGGTATTTCAAACGGCGTGATAGGTGACTGTATGCTGTGCCAGTTGACTAAATGCTCATAAACAGGCTGGCTCCTGGAATTAAGATGACATAAGCATGTGGGCATATTCGAGCCAGAGGTAACCTGGTCAGAAAGCTGACAGTAGTGGCACTGGCACAGCAGGAAGCACTTTGGCACGAGGCACAATCTGGCTAACTAACCCTCCAGTGACCCAGCATCCTTAAGCTGCTGTCCTGCATCACTGCCTTCGCTGCTCTTACATGCCTTCAGCCCAGAAATGAGCCTACCAGAATGATGATCATAGAGACACATTGCGCTTTCAGCCACCTTAATTTCTGCGGTTACATTCGATGGGATCACATGTAATACCCTTTGTGGTGTGCCTAACCTTGCACCAACTCCTGCCTCTAATAAAGCCGTAAAGCAGTTGCGCTCTTTTAATTTCTTAGTGCAGATGCATAGCTTTGGTTATTTAGATGCTAATACATGCTTGTGCTTTAATACTTGGAAATAAGGAAAAAATTACAAATGGCATGAACTTGTTTGTACACTAGAATATATCCAGTCTGAGCTGTAACTCCATAATAGTTTTCCCAGTGACCTGAAGAGAGATGCAGAAATGAGCACACAGTGCTGATTTCAGCATGAGCTTCAGGAAGGGATCAGCCTTTAATCCCTAAGGACAAGGACAGTGTACCAGCCTGGCTGTTGGATGTACTCAGTTTGTTGGTGTTTGGACACTTTTTGTCACTCAGTGGTAGCTGCAGGTGGCTCCCTCAGTTCAGCCCATGTTACAGGAACAGGGGAAAGGAGCAGTGCTTAAACAGGGGTTAGCAAAACCTCCTGTTAGTACAGCTAAGCACGCGTGCTACTTCAGATATATTTATGTGGCAATGTAGATTGGTCAGTCCTGGTAAACCACCACCTTCCTCATGAGCTGGGGCAACGTAGCCCTACAGAACTGCAAAAACCTGCTTGGTAAGAAATGTAAAATTAGCCATTTGAGACTCAGGATCACTGAACATGTAGGATTTCCCTGTCTTCTGCTGGGGATGCTGGTGATAAGAGAGCAGAGTGGCTTTTACACTGTTGCCTTCTTGCCTTTAAACTATTGAAACAAGTAGGGTCATAACAGCAGAAGGGAGCAGGGCTTCTTGTAACCCCGTGAACTTTCCTAAATATGGAAACGACCTCAGTGAGAGAAGTGTAACAGCGTGGGCTGCTAATGGCTTTTCCCGCTTTGAGAAGTGAACATCCATGCATCCACTGTGAATCCCAACAGGCCAGAGCCAGGAAACGGGGTCGTATAGATTCTTCTGTACTTAATAAAGTCCTTAGGGTGCTAAACGGATGAACTGTGGCAGAAATAGGCAGTTTTGGGTACACTTACGACTCTCTGAAGCAATCAAGCTATCATCCAGGCAAACAAGCAGAGACCTTAGGAAATGCATGACTCATCCCGTAACCATGGCTATTCTTGGAGCAATGCACAGGCCTAACACCCTTGCATGTTGCTGATGTGTAGCGTCTGTCTACAAAGACTTTCAAAGCTGCTTTCAGTGGTTTGAAAGGCAGGAGGGTCAAGATGCTAAGTGAGGTTTTACCTGAAATATTCCATTCCTGAGTCATGACTTATATGTTTGAAAACTGCCATGTGCAACTGTTCTGTAGTCACAAGGCAGCTCAAGGAGTTAGCATGTTGCATATACCAAAGGGGGAGAGTTTAGCGTGATAGAAGCTGTGTTAATTCAGTAACAATGAGCAATTCCCTTTGCCATGTAATGGTTAGATTTCTCTACATTCTGTATAATGTGGGTTAAATTCAGATATGAATTCCAGATTTTCAAGCTGATCAAGAACAGATCACTCTAACTCCAACACTGGCAATTATAGTGAAAAAATTATCAGAGAAGAGTAATCAGAGGGAAATCTTATACAGGCACACAAGATTAAGGGGATATATTCACCTGTCTTCATCTATAAAAAACTCACACTGGACTAATGAAAGCGTAATTTCAACTTCTCTGTAAGATTTCTTTGTCACTTCGTACCAAACCTGAAAACAGGTCCACACTTCATGCCTTCGGTTGCAGAAAGTTTTACCATTGTGAGTCTCGACTCCAGATTTAATTTTTTTTTTTTTTGGTGACAAAGAAAGAAAATATTTGTTATTTTTATCAGTACTAATATCGAGTATGTGGCAGAATGGTAACATCCAGCTACAGCCTTATCCTTCTTTCCTGGTGTACCTTCTGTTTATAGTCATGAAGTGACGTTTTTTGTCCTGCAAACTGGAGTTTCATGCACATTTACAAATTTGCAAACTACCAACTATTTCTTTAAACTAATGTATACTTACTGTATTCCACTAAAAACAAATACATAAAAAGCCTGAAAATGAAAACACCAGTTTTTCTTAAGGTTAAGATACATTTTGGTAGGCTGAATTTAACCTTAAATGTGTATTCAATAACCTGTCCTAAGCACTGAAACTTGGCACAGCCTCACTTACATCGGTGAAGATATGCTAAGTACTATAAATTGTAATTCCACACTGGAAAAGTCTGAGCTAAAGAGAGCAGTAAATGGCCTCTTAAAGCTGGAAGGTGTGCGTGAAAATGAAACTGCTTTTGTTCAGGAGAATAAATAGAGATTTAGCGGCTTATGCAACTGGGTTTGCAAATTTTGGCCTTAGGTTACAATAGCACAAGATGGGCCATTTCTCCTTGGAAAGCTGAAAATACATGCTTACAAAATCCATTGGGTCTATGTTAGCTTTGCTTTCTTCTGTTTCTTCAGCATCTCAGAACCTCTAATTGTTATGGTAACAGATATACAAATTGGCATATGGCAGTCGTTTGCGAAAATCAATTCTTCAAGAAATTAATCTTATCCAAGAAAAACATCTAAGTAATCCAAAAAGGCTCTAACCAGAAGTTTTTCCTGCACAATTACAAACTGCCTTAGGCACTCTTTCGAAAGGCATACTTTCCTCTTATTAAAAAACTGAAATAGGCACTAGGACAAATAGCTGCTAACAAGTATTTCTTAAGGAAAGCCAACAATTACTATTTTATTTCCTTAATTTAAAGTTTTTAGGGTTAGTCTTCTCATAGTTAACACTTTTTAGCTAGTTTAAACTTGGTTATGCTGTGATAACTTTCAGCTGCTCCGTGATTCTTTTGTGTCTGCAACTTAGAAAAGATTTCAGCATATGAATCTGCAAAGCCTCTTCTGAGGAACTACTTGCTGTCACAAACTGAAATGCTTCGGTGTGCAGGCAGGAGTCCTGTCTTTTCTCATGGTTGCTCTGTATGGGCTTTTTCTCTTGCCCCATTTAAATCACTCTTTCTAACAACTGATTTTTTAAGTATCTTCTAATTTTCTGCACAGTAGGAAGCCCAGGTGCCTGTCTTAACGCTGAGGACACTTAGGGGTTAAAATAACTTCGAAGTTCTTCTGCTCCATAGCACGCTGATGCTCTAAGGGATAAAAATCTAACAAAACCAGGAGGCACAATGGAGTCTTGTGAACTCCAGTGCTGCTGGAATATGTTTTGTGTTTCCTGGACGCAGTCCTTTCCATTGTGTTGAAACTGTTTTTTTTCCCCAAACATGTAACCAGAAAATGCAGTTGACTGTTTACGGGATATGCTGAACTGTTATTGACAAGAATGCCTATACTTTTAGTAAGGGCTGGGTTATGTACAGCTCCTTTTTAATCCACAACCCACGTACATCTGTCTTTTTATTACAGACACAAACCTCTTTTCTCATTACACAGAAAAGGCATGATTGGTTCTGGCGATAGAGGAAACGTAGATTTTTCTGTAAAGTTATTTTCAGTTCATTATTTCCTTTCTGAAGTTAATATGAAACTGCTGAAGAATTCCCAGATTCCTTATAGTTAGTCTTAATAAAAGATGTATTTTACTTCTGTAGGGTTTTTACATTAATAATTAAGACAAATGCAATAGTAAGTCCCCTAGAAGGAACACTTGTCAAATAGTTTAATATTATCTATTCTGAAGCTTTCAGTTGAATCCAATTAATATTGCTGTGTGAGAGTGAAGGACCTTCAGCTGATGCTTTTCAAATCCATCAAAAATTGTAATGAATACTTGTATCCATATTATGTCTAAGCCAAGTCCATCTTTCTGAAATGCAGGAGGATAGGAACTTTGCCAGTCATAAAAAAGCCACGTTTTACATTGAAGCTGTTAATCCTGTGCTATCATTCATTCCATGTAATTGGTTTCTTAATTGCATCTCCTCAAAAAATCCAATCTGTTCAAAGTTCAGCAACCTCTTGCTCGTGAGAACAGCACAGCACAGTCTCCAGTTAAATGTGTTTGCCTTTTCCAGGTGTTATCAGGATTTCAGTAATGAACCCACTGAGACACACCCGTCAAAGAATAACTAAAAGAAGAATGGGGTGGTTCATTCTGTGGAGCAGTTCTCATGCTTAAAGGAAACCAGTGCCACTTTATTTGCTATAATGAAATTTTATTAACTTAGATTAGTCGTTTTCAAAATCTTTCCCAGCCGTCCAGTGGGGTTGCATATCCCTGTGTAGTGAATAGTCTGACGGACAAGAGGTGCATTTCCTTAGCTACTTTTTGAGAATCCCTGTGTCTTTCCTCCACACATCAGAGATATGCCAAATCCATTGATATGGTACATAAATGAAGAAGGCAGGACATCTGATTAGAAATACTGGAAGGAAAGAGGATGATACAATGGCTGATGAATTTATTTCAGGTTCATTGTTCTGCTGCAGGACCATGCCCAAGTCAGCAAACCCCAAATTTTTGAGCATATGTAGAGATACAGCTGCAAAGAGATGAAGGCATTTCATTGCCTCGAAAAACTGTCCATCTGTGCAGCTGCACTTTCTGGATAGAGAAAAAAAGAGATGGAATGAGGTAAATGTAGTATGAATATAAATGCGTGAAACTCATGGAAGATAGGATGACAGGTTTCAGCTCAGGAATGTGGTATGAATTTGCTTAGGTACCTTGCTTGCCGTGAAGTCAGATCTGCAAGTAGAAGGTACTGACTCTTGTATCCGGGCATTACTGGCTCTCCAGTCACTTGAGTGTCATCTTGGGAAGCTTCGTCTCTTCCCTGGTCAGTTGTTTATCTTTGTTCATATTAAAATCCATGTAAACTTCACAAGTTTGTTTAAAATGACACTAAAACTCTTAACTTAGAACAATAGCTTAGACTTTGTATGATTTCAGTTTTCTGTATGCTTCTCAAACAAACAACTTTTCCATTTTAAGTAATGAATGCTATTTCGGTGTTCTGGACTTACATTGGACAGTGCTTGTGTTTTGCACACAGAGTTTAATTCAGAAAGCAGCAGTGACTGACTGCTGCCTCCACACTGTTAAATAGATGTGTAGATATGTCTAAATGTGTAGGTGTGTTATAGATGCCTGTAATTTTTAAAGTCTATCAGGATGGACCCTCTGTTCATCATCTGGCCACACAGTTGCCTGGGTGCAAAAAGGGAGCCGAAATATGACACTAAATTGATGTTACTTTGGAGGAAGAATGGGGACAGAGGAAGAAGATTGTCTGAGGAAGACCAGTGCAGGGTAAAATGATTCATATGGCATCCTGGCTGCAAAGTAAACATAAGAAAATGGCCTCATTTAATAGGCATTGTGTTCCCGCTCAAAATGTGTCTTCTCCATGTGTAGTATCTGTGTATTCATTAGTATGATTTATAGCAGAGTTTTCTTTCCTGCTGCACTCCTACATCAGCAGGCAATTGCTCACGTGCTGATCTGTCTTTCTAATGCTGTGCAAAAGCAGCATCTTGAGGAATCAGTGAACGAAGATTTCGAGGAGAATATCATCTCAGCCGAGCTAAGAAACAGGCACTACAGTGATGAGTTACTTGCAACTCAATTGGAGGCACCTCAGCAGCTTTGAAAACATGCTTTTAGATCATAGAAAGAACACTAGATGACAGCAAAAATTTGTGGACCCACTTGAGTGACCTCTCTGTGAGTGAAAGAGCCTTGCTAAAGCTGAAACTGCAGTCCTTTGCCCAGCTCAGGGCCAAGCTAGGATGCAGCTGTCCTAGAGCAGAGGCACGGTCACCTCTTTGAAAGTCAGAACGGGGACTGGAAGTGCACACAACATCTGTTCAACCAAGATATGGAAAGCCATAGCAGGTCTGTAATTCCAGATTTATGGACAGAGACAGGCACTGCAAGCTCGGAGAAAGTCTCCATGGGACAACATTTTGCAGAGCTATCTAGAAGACAATTTATTCTGGTGCCTGCAATGTATTTTGAGAGTATATGAATTAGTTTCTCTAACCCTGACAATTTAATCTCTCACAGTATTTTAGTATTCTTACTTCCTCTGTGACAGTAACAATTTAATTTTTGACAGGACTACAAAAAACAAGACTGTTCTAAAAGGTCTATTTTCTTCTTATTTCTGTAATGAAATGCAATTCTAACATTTGCATCTGGGTACTTCTTTTACTGCTCTTTTATACTTCTGTTGACTAACAGTAGGATAAAGTGTACATATTTGGAACAATGACATTTCTGAAAGCCTCATTCCACTCCTCTTTCTGTCAGTCCTTCCCCTAGTAAGCATGAAATATAATCTCTGAGTATCCCAAAGAGTCAAAGGAAAGTTGTGATGTTTGAATGTAAAATTTTACAGGTGTATTTTAGTGTTTGGTATTCTCACACGCTTTAGCAAGTCCTGGTTTGCTATAACCACTGCTCTATAAAAATATGTCAGCGAATTGTTGTAAAAGTAATGCAAATATAGAAATTACCTACTTCTGTCAATTATACTCACAAAAAAGCAAAAGCAAGCAGATCTGCAGTATCTGATGCAATATCTTTTGCAAGATCTGCAAAAAATCAAAACCTTTCCTTACAGAAAATGTAACGTGGCAGGGAACAGAAGATATTTGAGGAAAAAAATCAAACCTGGACCGATTTGCTTTTAGAAGATCTTGTGTATGGAGAGATTGGGCCAATGTTCTGTTTAGTGAACACAGAGATTTAAATACAAAGCAAAATAGCAAATCAAGAAGTTTGCAGTGAGGCCCTGAGGAAAAAAAAAAAATACCAAAAAGAGTGGTTTTGTGCTTGAACAGCCTGTGTTGTTGTACCAAGATGTTCTCAGCCAAAGTTCCTAGGTAGACACTTACATACTCCCACCGTGTTTGCCTATCACCAAGTATACTTCCCTCTCTTCCCCAAGGGCTTTTAATCTAACGTCCAATTTCAGTCAGACTTGATGAGTGCAGAGAATAGAACAATTTGAGGTACCACGACAAGAATCATGCTTCGTTATTTCCCTTGCTTACAGAATGATTTGTGAATTGCTGACAAGAAAATTAGAAATCTGCTTTTCACCCCAGCCAGCTGGCCAGCACTTTCTGTCACTCAATTTATCTGATATCAACCTTTGTTACTGGTGCAACATAATAAGACCAACTTTTGCTGACTTTAGCATCTTATGCAACCAATTAACCCACCCAAAATATCTTATCAGAGTGTTTGCTCTCCATCTTTGTTGTACAGGTGTCGATGAGTATCCAGAATGCACAGGAGCACCGGGCAAAATGAACGTGTATCCAAGATGCATAGCATCATAGTGTAAAGAGCATAATTCATGCAACAGGCATCCGTTTAAATCAGTAATGTGCAAATGTATGCAAGATACTTCCATTTCATTGAAGGCCTGCAAAAATTCCAACTTCAAGGAAGAACTAAGCGGCTGCTTTTAAGTGTTTTCTACTCATTTTGACTCTGGTCCTCTGAAACAATAGCTAAGATTTCTATCAAGTTCAATGACATTATCAGGAGATATTAGAGTGTTGAAAACTCAACCTAAATGATTACTGCCAGTGTAGGAACAACTAAGATGGCTACAAAAGAGGCCTCTATATCATCCAAGAGGCTTCAGTGGACAGTGAATGATCTTGCATCGGTTTCCTGGAGCAGAGCTGAATTTCATGGCCTTCAAACATCGTGCTGACACTTTCTGGATGGAAGTTTTGCAATGAATTATATAAAAACAATGCTGTTTTATTTGATGTTGGAAATGGTTAAATAGCTCTTTCACCTGAGTAAAAATAGAATCTTGATGTTTTCAAGAATCAACATGTAAATTATTGACAGATGGATGCAAAATTCTCTTGAAACTTCAACTGGAACTCCTTGTCTTTGACCTGAAGGGGTCTTGAGCCTGCAGGATAGAAATGTGCATTTTTTCAAATTTTGCTTCTGTGCCAGGACAACTGAAATACTTGAAAATAATAAAAGCATAATTTCTCCTGCAATGTTGAGTCCAGAAGAGAGTTGTAAAAATAAGAACCCCACCTCCCCCCAAAAAAAGGAATTGTAGAAGTCTGAACATCAGGAAACCTGTAGAAATATTTTTCACTGACAATAGTGGAAAAGTCCTTTTGCGACACTGCCAGAGCTCACCAAACAGGTTGGGTTTTTGACTGCAAACTGGTATTTAATAGGCCGCTGCTGGTAAGCCTCTCAGACACAGTGTGTCTTTATGCACCTGCAGCAAGACCATGAGCCTAGCATCAAAGAGTGTGTGCTGTGTCTGCATTTGGGCTATAATGGAGGGATGGTCATGAGAGGGAATCTTGGAGCCTTGGGATGTTCAGGGAATGCAGCAAGAGAAGTTTTGCTGAACAATTTGGAACTAGATTGGCCCTCTTCTTCCTTTTTCCCCTTTAAGTTTATGTAATATGAAAGAATTTAAAAACACCACAGACAGCTCTGTGCTGAAGGCAGGAATGTTAGATTTTGTCCAAATGCCAAGACTTGGGGTCAATATGTTGATTTCTATGCAACTGAACCAAACTGCTAGGCTGAGGCTCTTTCCTCATCCGGAGGGGGCTTAACCCTGCCTAAATCTTGTTCAGAGGAGTTAGGATTCTCCCACCTCCTGGTGTTTCTGGGGAAAGATGGGGAAAGAAGAGCGAGGTAGGGAAGACTATTAAATATAAAGAAGATCAATGTAGTGCCATCTTGCCTCAATAATTAAACTCCAAATCTGGATAAGTCTAACAGAGCCCATCACCTCTATCACTCCTTTTTTATCACACTATCATTTTTATTTCCAGGCTCAGGATGGTTTAACCTTTGGTGTCTAAACCATGTGAAACCCTTTCTAGATACAGCAGCACTGTACAAGTCTAAGGTGGTTGGTGTGAATACCTTTAATTCCTTGTGAGTGTGTATCTGATATATACTCATCCACTCTAAGAACCTGTGGTGTTGCAGAGATTCTGGCTTTAGAAAGGACATCAAATGACAGGAGTAGATGTGTTTCTGGGACAAAAGTGACATTGTTTCCATGGAAATGCATTGAAAGAAGGCAAAAATAGTGCTAACACTCTATCTCACTGTCCTGTGAATATTCTTGAGACAAACAGCCACATGGCTTAGAAAGAATTTTTCAGTAGTAACAGATAAATCAAACTGTATTTAGGTAACAAGTTCTTCGTGAGTTTTGTTCACATTTTAAACAGAAATGGATCTCTGTTGTTCTCACTTTGGCTGCATCTCATTTCCCAAATGCTTGTTCATGTAACTTTGGTTCAGTTGATGTCCATGAGCACTTCTCATTGCCACTCTATTTTGATCTTTCAGCAATTGAAGGGTACCTAAATATGGAAGGATTTTCTCATGCATGCAATGGAAGAGTCATTCATTTATACTAATTTTTCATGATCTGTCCTTTGAAATTCAGAAGCTTAGTAAAAAAAAAAAAAAAAACTCAATGCAGCCTGATGCCAGCAAAACTGCACCTGTTTTTGCTTTGGATTCTTGTGCTTTGATGAAGAAGGAAAGAACAGAATTATTATGCACTCGATCTGTGGTTAAATAGCTGATGAAGGCTTAAAATAGTCTGCCAGTACAGAAGTGGCTACTGTTACTGTACCAAAGCTGCAGGAACAGGTTATGGATGTGGATCAGATGGAAAAACGAACATAACATCAAAGTTGTTTCTCTCTAGGATGTTAAGATTAAGATGTTCACAAGGGTTTAGTGATTCTGAAACTTAGACTCTCATCAGGACTAAATTTCACCAAATATCTAGAAAATTCGTCTGTTTCAAGTGATGTTTCAAGCAGCCAAAAACCTTGTCTGTAATTCTGTGGTTAAAATACTGTTGTGGTTTGCTTTTAAATTAATTTAAGGCTTTTCTATTCATACTTCCATACTTCAGTTTTCATTGAATTGTTCAAATGAAAGTGATTGCCTAAGATGACCTTCCAGGTTTTTCTTCCATAATAAGTAGACTTTTGTAAAGACTTAGTAAGCTGTTAAAACCTAGGCAATACAAAGATACGCTCCTAGAAAAGCTGTATAAATTATCTGTATGGCTTTTACAGTGATGGATGACACAATATTAATAAATATGGGGATTTTTAAATGTTGGGGTTTAGGAGAAAACAAACCTATAAACCTGCAACTTTGTCCAAGTCTTCATAACTACATGATTCTACACCAATGTGTTCCTGGCAGAAGACTATAGAGCAGTTGTAATTAATTCACAGGTATTAGCAAGCTCTGCTATATTATTTTGACAATATTTGCCTGGGATAATCCTCATATGGCTCCAGTGGATGTTTGTTTTTCCAAGTTAAACTCTGGAAATCATAACAGACAGCATAGCCTCACCTCAGAAAGGTAAATGGTAACAGACTGAGAAATAGGCACGGTTCACCCTTCAGCACAAGTCAGTGTCTAGGCTTCTGTGAACATCAAGAAGACATGATCACACACCTCATCCCTGACTTAACAGCATGTCTGAAGTGCGGCTGTGGCAATTTCCCACTGCGTTAGGCAGACTTAATAGACAATGGTTGCAGACATCCTTCCAGGTCAAAGTTTGTCTATTTTGTTGTTAGAGAAGATCAGAGGAATCTTCAGAAAATGTTTTTAATGTAATCATAGTTACAAGCTGTGCTTTTTGGCTCAAGTAACTCATTAATGGCATGAAAAGGAACAGCGAGCCAGCTCTTCTTTGAGGAAATTATGTGGTAATGATAAGCTGCCTAATCCTTCAGGAGAACAGTCCATTTTTCAGAACAGATAATTTCCACGTAGTTGAAAGAACACCATGAAAGCCCCTTCAAGACTGACAGCTGACTACTGTACAGAGGGATGGGTTTTTGTTCTGTGTTTGCCAGCCAGTCTAGGCTATCAGCCTAATAACTCTCTCAACGCCTTATAACAGCTCTGTGTAGACCCATTCAGAGCCCTTGATCACATCAGAAAGAGAATAAAGAGGCCTTCATACTCACACAAGGAGGAAAGAAACCAAGGCATCTGCATCTGTGAAAGCAAATCTATATAGCCCCTAACAACACTTTAGAGCATCATCAGTGATGACACGAATATCAGAAGTTTGAATACCGTTTCTCGTGTCAATGCTCTTTTTCATTAGTCAGTGATGGAATAGCATCATGTAATCTGCAGCTGGTTTGGGCTGGGGGAGGGGTTAGATAGCTGTCACAATGCTGAAGTTCAGGGTGAGCCAAAAGGCTCAGAAAAATGGGACATCTATTTGAAGCTGCTGAGAAACTAGGTTTGCTGGAATCCAGCCCCACAACTAAATTTATAGTTCTGTTGTGAAAGGTGGATGTATTAAAATAGTGATAATGAGGAGTGAAACAGCTTCATCCAAAACTGGGGTTTCCTTTCCAGGCAAGGAAAGATTGAGCAGCGAAAGAGAAGAACCTCTCTGAATAACACCAAGGAAAAAGGAAGCTGTAACATAGCTCTCCACAACTTCCTGCATGCCCAGATGGCTGCACTGTCAAAGCCTGAGCATGGAGATCTCAAGCTGAAGCTCTTCAAGGGTCTGTGGTACAGCTGAATTAGGTCCCTGTGAAGAGACTCAGGACCAAATGGGTTAGGGAATGCTGGACTAGCCTGTACGGGAAATCCAGTACTACAAGAAGAAGAGGGCATTGACCCTTAAATCACTGTTTTGTTGTAGTCTTATAATTTTTGATGGACTTGGTAAAGGGTAATAGGCTCTTATCTGGTTTTCTGAGGAAGAAAATGTTGTGTGTGCACTGTAACTGAACTCGTGGCAACCCAAGCTCCAAGGGTGAGCAGCTCTCACTGATTTCACTGGGGGTTTAAGTGGAAAGTGCGGAGATTTAGATTGGATATCAGGAAGAGGTTCTTCATGGAGAGTGTGGTGAAGCACTGGGACAGGTTGCCCAGAGAAGCTGTGGATGTCCCATCCCTGGAAGTGTCCAAGGCCAGGCTGGATGAGGCTTGGAGCAACCTGGTCTAGTGGAGGGTGTCCCTGCCCATGGCAGGGGGATTGGAACTGCATGGTCTTTGAGGTCCCTTCCAACCCAAACCTTTCTGTGATTCTGTGATTCTTTGATTCTCCTGGACCGGTGCAGTTGCGCTAAAGGAATTTCTCTTTTCCTTTCCTTTCCTTTCCTTTCCTTTCCTTTCCTTTCCTTTCCTTTCCTTTCCTTTCCTTTCCTTTCCTTTCCTTTCCTTTCCTTTCCTTTCCTTTCCTTTCCTTTCCTTTCCTTTCCTTTCCTTTCCTTTCCTTTCCTTTCCTTTCCTTTCCTTTCCTTTCCTTTCCTTGCCTTTCCTTGCCTTTCCTTGCCTTGCCTTGCCTTGCCTTGCCTTGCCTTGCCTTGCCTTGCCTTGCCTTGCCTTGCCTTGCCTTGCCTTGCCTTGCCTTGCCTTGCCTTGCCTTGCCTTGCCTTGCCTTGCCTTGCCTTGCCTTGCCTTGCCTTGCCTTGCCTTGCCTTGCCTTGCCTTGCCTTGCCTTGCCTTGCCTTGCCTTGCCTTGCCTTGCCTTGCCTTGCCTTGCCTTGCCTTGCCTTGCCTTGCCTTTCCCTCGCCTCGCCTCGCCTCGCCTCGCCTCGCCTCGCCTCGCCTCGCCTCGCCTCGCCTCGCCTCGCCTCGCCTCGCCTTTTTCCTACAGCACTTTGTGAAAAATCTTCTGAAAGTCAGATGTGAATGCCTCCTTAGCAGTTTCTGTTACACACTCACTGATCGGATGTCATATGTCTTGAATGGTGGCAGAGATACGATCTTCTGCAGGTGTTGTGCAAGAGGTTGTTAATGTGTATGTGCAGCATCCCAGGAGTCAATGCGAGACTTTACATCTCCTCCACAGCACAGGGACAGAAAACCCAGTGAGGGCACTTTGGGGAAAAATTGTTAAAAGTAATTCTGCTGAGGCGAAGACCCTGTGTGCATTGACCTGGAAAAGGTGAGACAGAGCGGTACCCTGGTGCTGCCGCTGCATTGGGGAAGTTGCTATTGATGCTGTACCTCCAGCAAAACCGGTGTTGTCACTGGCCATGGGGGATGAGGCCATGGTTTTATGTGCGAGGGACTTGGATCTTACACCTCACATCTCTTCCCAGTGCATGACTGTGATGCCAACTGGCCAGAAAAGGACTAGTGGAGGATGGGAAGGAAGCTATGAGATTATTGATACCCAAAGGAAAAGACTCCTGGCTGTGATACTTAGCCCTGTGGACTAGGACTAAGCAAGACTCCTGTTTAATTTAAGGCCCCATATTGTGATTGTCAAACCTGTACTGCCCTTTTAAACCCCAAATATATATACTTAGCCTTTCCATCTTTTCTGTCTCTAAGCAGCAAAAATGATGTGGACTGCTGTTCAGATAAGGAGGATTATATACAAGTCCCACAGCCAATCTTCTGAACTTGGAAAACATCCATGATGGAATTAAACAGAAAAAAAGAATATTTAATCACCAATAGAAATGCAAGAGAGAAGGTTCTTAATGGACATTTTCCAAGTGACTCTCTGGGAGTTTCATACTGATGTTGCGAATTCTCTCTGAATGTACCATTTGCTACAGAACTCTTCCGTGACACAGAAAAATAAGTGGTATTGCTGCAAAATAAAACTCAACCATTCTGATGTGCACATGGGCTCCATCTGCACACATGATGTCTAGGGTGTAAGTGTAACACAGGACCTTTGAATCTGCTGTTATAGACCCCAGCGAGGGCTTCGTACATAGATTGCTCTCAGTGATTTACATTAGAGATGAGACCGACTGTAGTTTTCTTTTGTATTGTGCCAGTTTTAACTCAGAATTGATAATGAAAACAAACTAAGATGACTATATTCAGAGGACTCAGTTGTGGGATCAAAGAGGGACCATGGAAATAATGCTTTCCTGGTAGGATTATCTGCAAAGTGGCATACAGTGCAAGAGTAAACTTCAGTAGATCTGAAGCATGAGCCCAAAGCACCTTGCCCAGAACTCTGATGGACTTTGTGGCAGGTCATCATGGCACTTACAATCCAATATCATAGCTGCAACAACTTTGTATCTAAAAAATACCCAACAAAATTCCCCCAACCCAGACCTTATGGAGGGTTTGTTTTTATTGAAAGTGGCCATGTGCTCTCATTATTGCTCCTACACAGTCAGAATGTTATGGAAGACCTGTTACTGAACAGTCTTAAAACATGTTGCTGAGTAAAGAACATTTTCTCTGACCAGAATTACTTACAGAAACCATCTAAAAACTTTTTAAGAACAAATGCCTCAGAACTAGAATACTTTCCAAGGCAAATTAACTCTCATTCTGGTCTTCGTGAGGTGTACTCGGTTGTTTCTCCCTTTGTCCTCCTAAGCTGTTAAAATATGCTAGGTATGATTAAAAAATATACTAGAGGAGTGAGCAAATGACAAAATGGTGAAATGATCAAGGTCAATGCAAAGAAAGAATTAAGAAGAGACTCTAAACATAATACAGACTAGCTTTTTTGAAGTAGTTTCATTACAGTTTGTGTAGGTCTTTCTTGTCACAAACTGAATCCATGTAAAGATTTTTCTCTGTCACCTCTGAAAATCATGTGATTTTTCAGAAATCACAAAAACTCTTGACCAATCCAAGATTTTTTTTGGATCAATTCAGTAGGGTGGAAAAAATGAAAATGTAGCAGGAGTAATTTTGTCCCAAATGATATATCTAAATGGAAAACAACCAAAAAAAACCCCCAAAACACCAAACCATGGAAAGTCCTATCCACACATCAGATGTCTTCCCACTTGAAGGGATGCAAATCAAACCCAGGAACTGATAGGTATGCAAATCAATCTATGAGGGTTGAATTTGAGGAGTGTTGTTTTGGTAGCCACTGACTACTGAATTTTCTACACTAACAAAACCTGTGAGAGCTACCTGTTCCAGAATCAGAAGATCAACTGGTCCCAGTGGAAAAAGTCTACAGAATAGTGTAGTACTGATCAGCAGTAAAAGGACATCCAGGATGATAAATGAAAGACCTGTGTAATATGTAATATATTTTGGGTCCAAAGGACCCTGGAAATATGAAGTGTCTGATTTGGAAATCAATAATTATTTGCTTTAAACACTTCAGTAATAATTACAAACTATTAGTTCTGAAGAAACATTAAAAATATCAAAAAGCAATTAAATATGAGTGAAAGAAGCAAACAGTGCAGAAAATCTGCCATTCTTATTTATTTATTGGTTATGCAGCTGCTCAGGGAATACCTGCAATTAGTAATGACATGCTGATTTTTCATTACATTTTGCAACATGTTTTGGCTTTAGTGCAAATCACGGACTGAATGGAAAAGGGAAAAAATCTGCAACAGTGTGTTACTGAACCAGAAATGAAGCTGTTTTAACGGGAATTTCTTGAAGAGACACTTCTATAAACTCCAAAGACCTAGTTGGAGACATGAATACAAAACAAGACACGAGTTAGTGGCAGAACAGCCAGGCAGCAGAATTGTGGTCCCAGCCCTTCAATACCTTTGGTCTGAGACCACTGAACAAAGAATGAAGGCTTAAATGATTCAATACATGAGAAAGTATGTGAATTTTTAATACAGAATATTTTAAATGTTCTATGTCTCATGTTTCACACCTTTTTGATAAATTCAAGATTTCCCCATTTTGCAGTGAAATCAGCAATGGGATGTGTGTCAAGGCTTCTGCACAGAGCACTGAGAAAAAAATCACAGGGGATGCGAGGTAATAATGCATGCACAGAGCAAAGAAGGGTTCAGTGGGGGCCTGGGAGATGATTTCGGCTTTCAGACTGTCTTGCTTGTTCTGTACTTTTGCTTTCCATTTGTGTTTTTCCACTCTTGATTTTCAGAACCTGAAACAGAGTCCTCCTCTGTACCCTTGTAAGTTCTGATGCTTCCCAAAAGCTCAGCAGAGTTAGAGGTGCAAGAGGAAGCAAGTGTGAAAACGTCGTCTTGTTTGATTCTGCATGTCAGTTACAACTTAGTATACTAATTTATATATATAGCCCCTTTCCTGTTTCCATGTTTCAGGAAACATTTCCTTGGCAATTTGAAAACACGTGAAAGGAGGGTCTTGCTGTGCAGTAGTTAGCATTGCTAAGGTAGTTCCTTTCGCTAGAGGTGCACTCAGGTGCAAATCTGAAACTCCAGATGCACGTCATAGCCAATTGCTGCAATGGGGTAGATTCAGTGGGACTCCCACAAGGGCTTACCTCAGAGAATGATGCAGAAAGCCCTGGTGTGCTCATGTGTAGGGAATTGAAGATACATACTGTAACAACACAATTACACCTTGTAATTTTGATTTTATATTCCTTCTGAAAGTCATTCCCCATCTCATTATTGTAGTATTTCCTGCTGCTTCCCTAAGTATTCAGCTCCTCTTTTACCCTTGCTAACACTTTAATGTTAATGTTCATGTCACAGACTTCTAAAATTGAATTAAAAAATTAATCTGAATTATGCTTTAGAGATAGATTTTTTGTTTGTTTGTTTTTATGTAATCAACAGATTTTGGGGAACTTAAATGCTAATTACATAGTCATTTGTTATTACCTTTATTCAAAACAGGTAACACATTAATAAATGTAGTGATGCTGATATCTGAGCAGACTTATTGTTTGACATGCATTTTATACTAAACAAATTTTAGCAAGACAAATATACCAGACTAAATTATGCATTCACTTTCCTTCACAGAGAATTAGCACTAGAGGGGATGAATAAAATTTACCTATTAAGTAAAATAACTGAGTTTTGTGGGTGAAAAAATATCAGTCATAGAGGAAAAAGCAATTTTGGCTCTCAAGTTTGTTTTGAGAATTTATCAATGGGAGCAGTGTTGCCAGCAGCAAGCATTAAGGAAACATGAACCAAGCCCCAAGAGCGGTATGTTTCTGAGTCAATCTCACATCAGTCCTGAAAGGTAGTTGTCGCCCAGCATATGAATATTTTAATACGTACTGCATGCTAGTTCGACATAACCAGAGGACCAAGCTAGCAAAATCCATCTGGGTTACCACAAGGGCTGATATGGACTTCTCTCTCTCACGAGCTCTCTGTTTCTTCCCTCATTTTGGAAAAAACTGAGCAGTGTCTTATCTTCAGTGCTGTCTCATTACCTAGACAGAGCAGAGAAAAAGGCTCATGACAGCTCAGAGGGCATTAGTAGCCTTAACACCTACCCTGACCTGCAACTGGATCCCTTCACCAGTTCCCAGAGCCTGGAACAAGGCTACTAGGAGGAGAAGTGGGTGTTTGCTCCAGGAAAAGAATGGAGCAAGGGCACCTGAGGAAAGCGAAGTATGGAAAATGATGAATACGACAGAGGAAGATGGTTTAATTTTCAATTGCTGCTCCCCTCTCCTTGTAACACAAGAGAACATTTTAAGCTATTTAACTACAGCAAACTGAAAAGTTACATCAAAAGGGTCCTTTTCCATTTCCTATGTGATCAGAGTGTGGAACTCACTGTCCAAGAAGTTATTAAAGATCAGAGGGTACCAAGATTAAAAAATTCTAAAACATAGTTTGATCTATTGTGCCAAATGTCATATACCATATACCCCATATAAAGATTCTCTCTCCTCAGTCATTCACTTGGTTTGCCCTAAAAGGACCGGAAAAAGAGTGTTCAAATGGGTATCTGGCAGGAGATTTTGTTGCATCTCCTAACATCTTCATGAACTTTACTTCTGGAGACTGGATTTCTTTGTAACAGGCTGAAGTTAGCTTTGGCTTGCTTAAAAAGCATACTGCTAAATTTGTAAACATTGTAGATCTTCTGTGGGTCTTCGTGTACAGTGGTGCCTGCCACGTACACAGCATTTGTTGCGGAGGGATATACATACTTAAATAAAGGTTCATTTTGAACTCAGTGACAAAATTTTTCCTTTCGCTGTCACAGGCTGAAAATAAGGCTTTTTTTGGAATATGGATTAAATAATATTTTAATCTTCCTATGCAAGCCAGCTGTGTTCAGGGAGACAGTAATGCAGTAATGGAATCTTAAATTCAGTTCAGAATTTTACTACATTCGTAGAGAGACTTAAAAAGGTGTCAGAGAGAATTAAAGGTTTATGGGAGGATTCCCTGGAAAAATTGTGTAAAGACAAGGACTCAGAAAACAAAAAAATAAAGAGATCTCAAAGGCAATTTGTAATTGTAGGAGAGTTCCTCCACCAAATATTTGGAAATTAGGAATTCAAAAGATTGGTGGATATATGTTCTTCTTCCCCAGCACCTTCAACAAAGCGACATGACTTCTTTAAAGCAGCAAAGTGCCTGTGTCCTCTTTTCCCATGAGTTTGTGTCCACTGTCACAGTGCACCTTCCATTCCCCTCAATCTCCTTCCCATATTCCCTGACATCTGGGGAGATAGCCCAATTCCTTCAAGACCCACTCCTCCACTGCTGCTTTCCGCCGCAGGCTAATGTCCTGGCATCTGTGAGGAATGCGTCACTGCTGGTTCCAAGCAGTACACGTGCCGAATGGTCAGTGTCCTAACCCTACCCTGCAGATTTTGTGTAGAAAACACATGTAAATTTTTCAATTGAAATCTGTGTAAGAATAATTTTTAAGTTTTCTGGGAACTGGCAGACTAATCTAATATCAGCTTTGTCATATAGGAATGTGGACAGGAACATGAAAGTAAGAATTAAAGGATCAGAAACTATCAGGATTGAATCAGAAGGAATTTTGGGGGATCCCAATTCTCAGTGGCCTCGTGCTATTTATGACATAATTTTTTGTTACCATTATGCAGTTTTCTGCAGTTTTCCATTATCTTTATGCTCAGATCTCAGATTAGTCTAATCATAATTTTCTGCAACTTTTCTGATTTCAACAGACCTTTTTTTGAATGCAAATAATCTGAAGTGGGTACCATATTCTAGGTGTGATTTGGTTTAATGGCTTGAATATTGCACTCCATGTGCTGGAATTAGGCTCTCTTCTTTCATTACCACTTAAAAGCACATTCACCACTGGCTGTGAATGAGATTGCAGGAGAAGATTAAAAAGCATATGTGCTTTGTAATGTAGTGATCTGTTGTCTTGACAGGAGAGGCATCACTGGTGTAGCTCTGGTTATATTAAGGCTAACATTAATCTGCATAGAGCAAACCTGCCTCTGCTTAAATTAGGCAAAAGCAGTGGCAATAGTAATCTCACAGAATATACCATCAAAATCCCAAATCTAAGTGTATCTCAAGAGCATTTGGTAGCTTACAATGTTCCTGGTGTAAGCAAGGTGAAGAAAAGTTCCTCTCATTTTTAAGTAAGGGAGAGATGCATAGAGATGTAAAAGTGTAGATCCAGCCTCAGTCTTTGGATCCATCTGTGTAGGAAGGAGCTGTTCAGTTCCATGCAGTTGCATAATCACATTGAACTCCCTTTCCATTTCAGTGTTTATACAAATTCAAAGCAGAGACTACACTTGCAAAGATCTTGACCACTGATGAAGCAGAACAGCAAATATTTGTACAATATTCTCCTCTCTGTGAAAAAAAAAAAAAAAAAAGGGCATTTTCAGCTTCTATTTCTTTAACAAAAAACAGGTTAAGAAATAGGTGCTGTGGGAAAACAACATTTAAGAGATCACTTTAAGATTTAAAGAGATATATTTATCAGTCAATAAATCTTATATAATATTTCCATATGAATACTTTTGAAAAAACATCCTCTTCTTTTGCATATCCTCCAATTTCACGTCAACATTCAGTTTTTTTCCACCCAGGTTGGCTGATCCTGCAGCAATTTTCTTCAGAGCAGACAATGATTGAATTCAGACAGCCAGATTCTGTCTGTGAAAGGGGAAAAAAAGGTAAGGTACCACACCAGCAGAGATGATAGGCATTTGTAGCATAAAATATTAATTGCAATTGCAAAAGTGGGTTTCACTGTTCAGAACTACTGCCCATGTATCAGTCATTATATTGTTGGGACATATTCATGGGTGAAAGAAAGATTACAGAGTAGGACTACCACAAACCAGCTGCTAACTATACAGAAGCAGCTCACAATTAACATTATTTTTGCATCTAGTGAAAATCAAGGAGTGACTTCTTAAACTTTTGCCAGCCACCTCTTTTTTTCGCTCAGATCCATCATCTTCTCTCAGCCCTATACTGTACTGTGTAATAATCCAGAGTAGAAAGAAGGCAGTATTTTTAAAGGATTTTCTTTTCCTTCTATAGCTGTTGTTAGCAGAACTTGAATCAATAGCCAGTCACCAAGTGTGAACAAGGTGTTCTTTTAAACGTCCGTACCTGAACTTGCAGCCAAAAAGATGCAGGGATAACCAAAGCCAAATGAAGGATGTCAGTTTGCCTTGATGAGAACATACCTGAGTACCCAAGCTTAAAGGCAGAGCTCCCTGCTCGTGCCCATGCAATAAGCCGACTCAGCTGTGCTGGCTGAAACAGATCCGGAGCGAAAAGGAAGGTTTTCTCAGCCATGTCTAAGGGTGAGTTGGGCAGGAGCTGTCTTTACCTGTCTTTAGAGTGTTGATAAAGGACATACCATGACTCTTCTTTTCCAGAAACATCCTGAGGATTTTTAATCCATTTAACATTCAGAGAATTAAGTTTTTTTTACATTAGTGATTGTCTGGGGTTTTAATACTCTCTGTCCAGAACTGGGCAGCCAATCTGAGAATTTATTACTCTTGCTATGAATGAGAATCTTTGCTGTTCCTCTTCCGTAGGGGTGCAAGAAGTAATTCTGGATACAAAACCCAAAAACCCCAGAAACAATTACATTCCTCATTTTTTTCTTTTTTTTTAAAGAAAACTAATTCTACTATTTTAACCATTCATCTGAAAAGATTTCAGATCCCTTAAAAGGAAAAGGGCTCCCTTATTCAATGCTCTTACCACGTTATAAGCTTTCTTCTTCTCTCTTACCCATAGAAAATTTTTCAAAGTTACAGGGAGTTTTCATTGTCTGCCCTAGGGACACTGTTTATGATTCATGGATTTCACTCAGATTCAGGTGGTGAATTTCCCAATTTGTAGTGTGAACACAGACAAAGCCACCTTGATGCCAAAGGTACTTCTGACTCCCTTCTGCAATTTCTGTCCTCTGTCTGGGTGGAAAGGGTGGTGTTTTCCCCAGTTAACAGGGCCTGGATCAGAGCAGTGCAGCCTAGTGAAGCACAACAAGCCAGGATGCAGGCGAAGATGCACACGTTATCTTCTGTAGTCTCCTGCACAATGAATGCTTCTCCTCATCGCATCCCCAGAGCCAAAGTAAAGTTGCCCAAACACAGAACTGCAGAGTGTAAATAATATTTGTTGCACTGTACACAGAGTTTATTATCCTCACCATGACATTTCTAAAGAGCAAAAATTAGAACTATCCCTGTTTGAACTTCCTGGTAAAGACATTCTGTGGACCCCAAAGGGCAAATCCGGAGTCTGAATTTGTTTTTTAAGTTACAGATTTTCCTACTACATCGTATCAGAGAAGACAGTGTCTAGAGGAGAGATATGGATTCAGAACTACTGCTAGGTATTAATTCTAATAGAAAATGTTAGATATACCTCACAGGAAAAAGGAAGTAACTAATCAAATTGTAAATGGTATAAACAGGAGAGAGAATGTTATCAGCACTTGATCTCAGATAATCTATGCCCACGCAGCCTCACAATATTATTAATCAGCCCAACTATGCACAAGGAAGACCTTCATATCTGTCAGGCAGCTGTCCCTGGACAGAATATAAGTGCCTTGCCGTTAATGGGCAATCACTCAGTGCAGCCCTGGTCGTTATCTCGTTGAGAAATTGTAGAATGATTAAAACATTGAAAAATCCCATCACTCATTGCATTGGCTCCCACATGTCTAATTTTTACTTCTACCTCTGAACTTTAAGCCTGCATGTTAAATTTCCCTTGCTCTGGTATTATCCTGTATTATACTGTTGGATTTTCTCATGGCTTCGCTTTCATAATTGTTCATAGGTTAGTAAAACTCTTTCTAAACTGACCAAAAAGGGTGTCCTTTGCTGGCAGCCATCATGCTGGCTGCTGGTGCACATGCTACCTGAAATTTTTTGATAGCTAGTACTTTATTCTGTTTTTCAGCAATTCAGTGGTTGATGCTACACTCCCAATTGTAAAAGCTTCTTAATCAGAAAAAGGATGAACAAAATATATGGCACAAGCAGCTACATTTAACCTGGAATTAAGAACCATTTTATATAAACTCTGATGCATACGGTTACTCTGCTTCCAAAGACAGAATACTGCTATATCACCTTTGTGTATGGTTGGACAGTCTGCTGCAGTTTGTACTTTTCCAAACTTGTTCCAATTGTGTAAAAACCAGAATTTTCCTATACACAGATATAGCATTTTTTATGCAATGCGTGTGTGTAGACAGTTCCCTTCCAGCCCAAAAGAAACAGGAATTACTCCACAGGTTACTGCTATTTCAGTCCTTCTTCAGGGCCCTCATTATATCTTCCAATAATTCTGGGATTAGAAGCCTAATACTAGAGTGAAAATGCTTGGCCATAGGATGTGAAATGTTGAATGTGAACAAATACATAATTTGAGTTCAGATATATTGCCAAAAATGTGATTTCTGTGGGAGAGAAAAGGTAACTTTTTCCCAGAAAACTTTACGACAGATCATCTGTTCTCAGTCTACAATACCCTATAATTAAAACTATGATTAGTGCTGCATGCTAATGTAGAAAACTTCTACCACCAGTTATAGCACTAGCACTTTTAACACCAGTAACATCTTTGGGATGTATTTGTATTGATCTTTAATCCAGACTGCTGACATAAGAGTGCCAGTACAGGCAAGCGGTACTGGGCCAAATCCTCTGGTCAACAGGCCAGGAGAATCCTCACTGTCAATGTTTCTTCCAAAATGTGTTAAGTATGTTGTGGTATGGAGGAGTAACCAAACAAACTGGTAATAATACTGAGGGGAAAGAGGAGTTGGACAAAAAGAAGACATACCAGGTATGTAGTTTATGCTTCTGCTACTGAATTACTTGGTTACTCACAAACAGACTGTAACACAAAAAGATGATGAAAAGGATGCTACACCAGGATGTCTCCAGGTGCTCTGACTAGGTGAGTCACCTATTTTGCAGCATCGGCTATCAAGAAAGTGAAATAGAATCCCAAGAACTGATATATACGTTTAATAATGTAATTATTGAATGTATTTAATATTGACAATGTTGAAAGTTTTAGTCATCTTGTGGTTGAATTAATTATTTTACCTCTGGAACAACAGTTATTCTAATAGATAAAGCTACGGACATTAATGGCTCATGTAATAAATGTTCCAGTTTGATGTGCAAGGTGGACCTGAATTCCGCCTGGTCTTCACCAGCATTTATTTATGTAGGCTCAGCAGATGTAATTTAGATCAACAAGTTACTGTTATAAAATCCATAGTCGACTAAAAGTTCAACATGAAGATCTTATAAATGTGCAAGCATTATGTGTTCTAGTATTGAGGTCACCCAACTTACATAAGTTAAATAATATGTCTTGGAAGACTAAGTTCTAAACCAAGGTTTTGTGCAAAAATGAGCTGAGATTAGACACCCAAATATTTGTTGTTGAAAGATAAGGCTTTAAAGAACTGCCTTAAAAATACTATGTTCATGAAGAGAGTTGTAATAGAGAAAAAATAGGTGTGAAAATTAAATGCACATTTTACATAGTAATTACTTTAGAGCCTCAAAAACCTCATTATCACTTTGTATAGGTAATGTACATAAAAATATCAGCTGTGAACAGCATTGCAAAACCAAATCAATATTCTTTCAGAACAATTGATTTTTTTTTGTTGTTTTTACTAGTCTAATATATACATGGAAACAAAGTCCTTTAAGACTTTCATATCTGAAAGCTTGTCTGTCTTTTCCCCAGTGACAGTTGCTCAAATAAGAGATTTTACCTTCCACGGGAAAGCATCTCACAGAGAGTCACAGATTATTCCTGTATTTTGAGTAAACTGAAACACACCAGTGCACTCTAAAGAAATAATTCAGACCACACCAAATTAATGGGCAGTTCTATAAGCTGGGTTCCAGAAAAGCTTCTGCTATTTTGAGAGTAGACATGAATGTATTTTACCAAGATTTGAATGGAATTCATGAACAAAAATATGAAACATCAAATAATGTACAATTTATATGATATTTTCAAACTTTACTGCATGCATGTTTGATGGTACCAAAGACTACATTGTGGGGATTTTTTGTTTTCCTGAAAAGAAGCCAATGGTGTGGTACTACTGGAGCTGAGGACCACATCCTCAGCACTGTAAAACAGAGTTGTCTGGAGAAGTCAGGAGAATCAGGCTGGGGGTCATTCCCTAATTGTCTATCATGTATTACTCTATTTTTAGAGACCAAGTCTCTTTTCATCTGTTGAAATACTACATTCATATGACTTATTCGTTTGCAAGCATAGTCAGTAAAGCGGTGTGTGCTACATAGACACGTTAAAGACACCCTTTGGGTCAGCGTAATTTGAGTTTACCATGTGCCTTTATTCCTACCTGCTTTGTCCTTTGTAAACCACAGCCATTCCTCCTCTCTCTAAAGTAGATAATGAGATCCTCATCAGCCTCTTTCTATAGCAGGGAACAACATATTCTATCATTATCTGAATGTTCTACACTGATAATACAGCTCTGCTCAGGAGCAGCAGGCAAGGTTAGTCAAAGAACTGCTGGTGCATTTTGTTCTCAATTTTCTGCCCATGAAGCCTTTAAGCTTGGAAGTTGTTGAGCTTGGAAGAATGGGTTAACTTGGGTTAATATTCAAGGCTAATGAATTAAAATTATGCATATATATCAGGTTTTGGTTGATGTTCAGCCAATGATATATTTGAGCTGATGTTCTAGCAGTGATATTCTTCAGGATATAGGAACCGTCTCATGCATTAGAAAAAATAGTGTTTCTTGTATAAACTTTTCTTACTGTGCTACAGCCACTTTCAATTATACAATATTATCTGGACTCCAAATTTTAGGGGAAATACAGGATAGAAACTCTGCTATGTGATTAGATCTCCGTAAGCAACCTCTCTTATTTTCCTTTTAGATAAGATTAAATTAGTGATTTTTTACCCTGCAAGAAGGAAACGGCATGCTTAAATTGCTTTACAGAGCTGGGCAGTGAAATCTCAGAATAAATTGAGGGTTAGAAAGACACTACAGAAGTGTCAACTATTTGCATGTATATTGGTAGTTGTACATGTTACTGCTTTGTGTTGATTTGATCACTCCATTCCTCGAATAATCAAAGCATGCATTCGGAGTTTTGGGATTGACACAGATTTTGACTGCATGCCGTCTAGGACTTCAGAATTTATGAAGTATGCCCACTTTACATACTTAAGTACTTCCATAGCCAGGTTAACTGGAGTAGTAAATAGTTGTGAAGTGCTAATGAGGGAAAGGATTAGTGCTTTAGCAGGGCTTATATATTTCTATAAATACCCAGAAGGTGATGTTATTTCTAAAACCACCTCTTTCAATTTATGCCCATTGATTATACTTATTTCATGAACTTCTGGAAAAATATACAATCCTTTTTTTTTATTTTTCTCAAGGATTTGTGTAACGTATCTGCCAAAGAAAAAAAATGCTACTTTAAGGATGAAATAATACATTTAATATTTTGACAGTTGTATCTTCCTCATGCCCTTATCCTCAAGCCTTAAGCTAGTTCTGTGGCATATATTTTATTTACTGATATTGATACTGAGTTGACTGTAAATTTTTTATGCAGAACTGCACTTATTTGGAGACTTCCCCATTACTGCCTTCATTACTGATCCATTACTGTAGAGAAAAAAACACAAAGCATATCCTATGAGGTCCTATGCAGGGTTGTTATTGCAACATCAGCACTCACCGCTGTGCAAAGTGGCATCTTGAATATCATTCTGCAGCAAATATGTTTGATTTGGAAACTCACGCACTTTATGACCTTGACTTCCTTACATCTTTCCTCTGTAACCTTACCTCATCTTTAAGTGGCCCCAGTTCTTTTGTGAAACATTTGCTTTTTAGTCCTTTGAAACTCAATATTCTTGGTTTCCTACAACGAGACAATTCAGTACCTCTGGGGCCAAGGGAACTAGAGTTGAAATATCCAGTCACTAAGGGAGGAGCGAAGGCAAAGAAGTTGAAGATTCGGCCAGGATATGTCATCATGTTACCGCTTTTCTCAGCACAGCCCTGAAAGAGGTTATGGTAAGAAAAGCACACCTCTGCTTGGGAAAAGAAAGTAAAGGGATGTGAATAAATGAAAAAAAAACCAAAACAAAACCAAAATGTGGCAATGACATCAATACACCTGTCTTCCAGAAGCATCTCTTCAAAATGCTTAAATCTCCTCTCTATTATTATCTGAGACAGCTGCCAAGATTCTCTATCCAGACTGAATTTTGCTTTCTGCTGTAACTCACATTGATGCTCTGAACTAAAGTAAGAGCCTGAATAAATTTCTGTGGCTTCCTCCCACACACAGATTTGACTAATTTGCAGATATGTGTTGAGTCTTATGTTCTCTTCACAGCGATTCTCATCTCCAGTAGCAGCACATAACTTGATTAATTGCAAAGGAAATTTACTAAGATACTTAAACATTGCTTTCTATGTGTAGCTTAAATTGACGGTAAAAAGTAAAATTCAAAATATATAATTTTACAGAGTGTTAAACACTACTTCACAGGATATTTTTTGAGGGAGTCTGATTAATATTTCATATTATTTATTGTATCTTTGAAATGGAACAGTTTCAGGTGTTACTAAACCATCATTTTGCCTTTGCCTATAGCGGGTTATACATGACGGGTCTAACACACATACAGGTGTAAATCTGGAGTCGCCCTGCAGGTGTGACTGTTACCGTAGCTCTGCCTGTCTTTTACCCACTTTCATTCCCAGCATACAGGCCAGCTGTTATTCTTGGAGAGATGTGCATCTTGGACCTGTAACAAACCTGCAGCACACAGAAGCAGCGCTGGGAAGGAGAGAAAGAGGCACGAAAAAGCAAGTAGGTTTGGTTCCTTTGAGCTGTGTTTATAAAGTTGTATTTTGGGGCAGACGGTCTTGGATATTGGCACTACTTTACCATCTTCATCATTTAGGGACTAGTGCATAGCAGGCAGTGCTCAGTACACCCAGAATCCATCCCGTAGTTCCCTTGGCTGCGTACATATCAGAAAAGAAAGTAGTATTTTAAAAAAGAGGGCCAGGAACATAAATCTGACGTTTCTGCTACACTAACATCAGTTCATTGATTTCTCTGTATCCAGAATTCGCTGGAGGAAAAGCTTGTCACCTGGAGCTCTTTTCAAATTTTAATTTCTTTTTCCTCTTGAATAAACATATCCAAGTTGCACATACCTAAGGAGAATGTCCCTAGAAAGATAAATATTTAGTTCATGTTCAATTTTATCTTCTCTAGGACATATTGCCATATAACTGAAAGCAATTTGTTTCCAGTTGGAAGGCACAAATGGATTGTCTGGAGGAGAAAGTGGAGTATGTTTTGTGAGAACGCAGTGACACAGCATTAAAGTGACACATGTAATTTGGGCCATTACTAAAATAGTTTTGGCATGCAGATGTTTCTGGCTATATAATCAGCAAACCTATGGGATTGGGCACACAGGACAGTTTAGAAAATAGTTATTTTTTGTAGAAGGGGATGCACTTCACTGCAGACTCTTAGTTACTGTATCACCACTACATCTAATAAAATGTTACTCATTCTTTTTTAAATTAAAGTGCTTAGGAACTGTGATCGTAACATACTTCTTTCTCTTGGAATACAAGAGCCTGTGAAATTTTTATAGCCTGTGCTACACATAAGGTCAGACAAATTGGTCAAAAAATCTTCACGTGGCCTTCAAATCCATGCATCAGCTCATCAGCTACCAGGTAAAAAAACCATGGTGCTAACTTACGTCAAATGGTGATCTCACCCTTTAAGTGTGTTGGTTAGGATAATAACACATGTATTTAATATGCAAATAATCCATCAGGGAAGAAGATCTGAGAAGAATGGGTTATTAGCTACCTTAAGGAGAGCACAACTGGATGGCATCACTAGGGCATGTCATTCTACAAAAGTAGAATGCACAACCTTTTTCAAGAAAAACATATTCATATAACTCAGAGACTGAAAATTACTATAATTAATGAGCAATTAAACATCTATGGTGCATTTCAACATCCCAAAAATGCCTGCAAAGTCAATGATCATTGCAACTTCAGAGAAGAAATCAGCTTAGAAAGTCTTCTTTCTGAAAGCTTTTCAAAAATGGTTTAGATTTTTGAAACCTGAATTTTTTTTTCAACTCAGTGATTCTTCTAACTTTGAGAAACACATCATGAACAAGCTCAGTCTTGCATGGGATTGTGGAGTGGTTTTTATGACACAGGAGGGTTTATAGCTTTATTTGGTAAACAGGTTTTCAGACTCATTTCACAAAGAATTGATAAGGGTATAAAGGAAACATCTGATGCCTTCTGAGTTCCCCTTACAAGATTGTAACAGAAATGTTTTAAAAGAAATCTGACTTTTTCCATGAGGAGTTGCTTTCTTCACTCTCCAGCTCTTGCCTCCTAAGACACTTGTCTGTCAAACTATATGGCAGTGCCCATGGACATGCCTGCATGCTAGTCTAGCTCAGCAGGGTGCACAGGGAGACTATGGCAAAGCAGGAGGCTGAATTATTATTTGGAGATATCCTTCAACAAGATAAATCTGCATCTACTGATTTTAGAGTGGTTAGAGAGAAAGAATGTTTATTCCCTTTTACAAAGCAATTAGTTGAAGGACTCTACTTACATGCTCATGTTAATGTTGGCGACTACTGGAAAAGGCTCCTGAGGATTTTTTTGCTCCAAACAGCTACAGTTTGCACTGGATCTACTTTCAGAACACAGGACTCTCACAAAAATTAAGAGAGAATAAACAGCTTTTAGTTATCCTGTGGACCTAATGTGGATAATTTACTTTATACTCCCAAATGTGCAAAAATATGGAATTACTAGTGTTTCTTGCTACACTAGATTTATAGGAATAACACCAGCCACACCAGAAAGGAAGATGAAAACTAGGCTGAAATGGACTTATCCATGGAGGATTCCACCAGCCACCCTCCATGCTCTATAGACCTTGCTGCTAGTCATAAACATGGTTACGAATACATCTTGTGAGGCCAGCCTGAGCTTCCCAAGAGAGGTAGTTGCCATGGAACCAAACTGCATTCTACCCAGGTGACTGAAGGTCAACACCTACTGGAGCTGCTCCAGCTCTTCCTCCTGCAACCTTGGCCTATTTTCTACATGATAGATGCCCTTACATGGACCTCCTATTTACCTCCCACCCTGTCCAGCCATCTGTCTTTTTGTCACAGCTGTTCAAGTGCTGGGACTCTCAGTCAGTTATGCCTAAACTATCTCCTGTATGGAGCAGCTCTATGGAGACCAAAAGATTTTAACGTCAAAACACTGTTATAGGGAAGCATTATTATGAGAATATAATCTAGGATTCTCAACTTGCTAAGTGGTGAAAGTCTAGCTGATATGGTGTAACAGGCTAGAAGTATAAGAGCTTCACACACACCTCTTTCTGAACTTGCTGTGCCCCCTCAGAAGAAATATCTTGCTGTTAGGCTTGGTTCCAGCCAGCTCAGAGTCTTTCTGGCTTACAGCAAACTGCCCAGCCCCTTACACAGCCTAGAAAACCTGCGTTTTCCCTCCCCTCTGAGACCTGTCTACTTTTCCTGCTCTCAGAAGTTGCTCTGCATGCAGCACAACCCCTCAGCAACATAGCAGCAGCTCTTCTCCCTGATTCATCCTGCTTCATGGCTCTTTCCAACAAGCGGGTTTGTTTCCTCTCCAGGGTACTCCCACACTGTCTGAAAGCAATGTAGGAGAACTAAGAATTAACAAAACCACAACCAACCCCCCCATTCTTTATGTTGTACTCTTATTCACTGTTGAAATTAAGATGTCATTTTTTTTATTTAACCTTTTAAAATCACTGTTTCTCTAGAACTCTCTCTTTGCATGGGGAAAAGGAAATCAACTCTCCTCTCTCCATTTAATGCCTTGTCCAAAAGTGTTTCTGTAGGTGGCCCATAAGTTTTAACAATGTACTTTCCTATTCGAGACACAAAGAGGAACTTGATTTATCTTCATTTGCAGTGTTAGATAAATATATTTATGCACATACATTCAAAAATGCTGTGTTCTCCTAAAAACTCCCTCTGTCAAACAGAAGTCACAGGTGGTAAATAAAAGACTCTGTGTTGTCGTGAGGCTGACATTTCAGCTGGCTTTTCCATCCTTCACTTTATGTTCTCCTCTGCCTAGTCGTAATGTTCACATCACTGTTAAACTGAGTGATAACCCAGTGCAATGGTTGATGCTTGGTTTAGAGATCCATTACTTCTCCAGATAAGCAGGAGGCAGTCTCAGCTCTGACACTCTATACAACTGCTGTGTGAGACACCCACAAAGCAACCGTTGCTTGGATCTAGAACATCTTTTTTTTGATGTACTGTTATGGTTTTTTGCTAAACTAAGATACTTAGAAATTTGGCATAACCTGTTTTTACTTGCTTCTAACAAGAATTGACTACAGACCTTACTGCTGTGTTTCATACAGTATTTAACCATTCAGAGAAATAAATTCAGACTGAAATTCAAGAGATACACATTTTGACAAGGAATGATGCCACTTGTGTTCAAACCAAATTACTATAATTGAGTTAAGTTCAGTGAGAAGATGACTGTGAAGAGCCAGGAGTTTTCCTTTCACTGAGAAATTGAGACATCTGCCAGGTGTCACTGAGCAACGTGAGCCGACAGCAGCTTCCAATGACTATGCCATACAACGACTGATAAATACCGCTTCAAGCGAGCACTTCAAGGCGTATGACAGAAGCAATGTGTCTGCTGATAGAAAAAAATAATAATATTAAAATTAGAATTAGTAGATTAGGCACATAAGAATCCAATGCTTGCAAAACAAAGTCGATGAGCATCTGGCTTTCTTTCTAGTTGCCATGTTGCTGTCAGCTTCTCTGTAAACTCTCTAGATTTCTGAGTACCCTTTAATAAAGGGGAGGGAGTATATAAGGGCTGAAGGTAAGAAATCAGCTGACAAACTTGGACATGGAAAGATTGCTTGAACCTGTCAGGAGCAAAGAGAATGTTGATGGCTGCTGGGTTTGTATCTGCCAACAAATCCCATGTAATATGAAATCCAGCCTAAAACTGAGAGGGTCCAACTAGTCCAGGACTATCATTGCTTCACTGCATCCGTCAACAAGGTACCCAAGCGCTGCACCTGTGTGTTAAAGCTTTCTTTTTCCTGTAGTGTAACAGGCAATACAATTGGAGAGAAATTATGTGGCTACTCTTGTGCTGGGAAGGTGGCTTTGATGCATGACATTCTAGATATGTGATTGTGCTGGTTTGGGGCAGGAAAGAGTTCATTTTCTGCACACTTTGGACAGCTGGCCCAGGCTAGCCAAAAGAGTATTTCATTCCATGGTACCTCATGCTTGGCAAAAAGGCAGAAGGTGGCCTGAGTGGGGGACATTAACTTTGTTTTTGCTCTCTCCTTAGCACAGTTGTTAGCGGTTTGGGGGTGTTGTGGTTAGTGGGCTGGCAGGTCGGCTGGTTTTTCCCAGTCATGTTGTCACACGTGGGCTCTGGCTGTGGGTGCGCTGGGGTTCTGACTCTTGCTACTCGGGACCTGGCTGTATGTCAGTCGGCAGGTAGTGAGCAACCGTATCGTATGTTCTATTTTCTACTACTTTAATTACTTTTTATTAGTAGTACTGTTAATATTATTAGTATAACTATAATATTAATTTAGATTCAATTATTAAATTGTTCTTATCTGAGTTCATGAGCTTCCTTGTCTCTTCATTCAACCCTTCCCCTGCACTGGAGGAGGGAGGGGAGCTGTGTGAGCGGCTGTGTGGCACTTTACTGTTAGACAAGGTTAAACCACGACGGTGATTTTAGTACCTCGCTTAAGTATTGAATCCTGGCTGCTACACATTGTAGTTCAAAAATAAACACATTAAAAAAAAAAAAATCAGCACTAGAAATGGGTTAGACAAACACTAATTAAAGTTTCTGAAAAGCAACATTTTCTTTGCTCCTCCTGTTGCTGGTATCTGTGAGGAAAAGAAAGTTCAGATTACACAGCTATCATCATCTTCTTTCTTTCACAGTTGTGATTTTAGTATGTTTAAATATTACCTTGAAATGCCACCTTCTTTCCTTAATTAGGAAATGAACAGTCACACTAAAACCAAGAGAACCACTGGTTGTTTTGTTTTGTGTTGTTGCCCCTATACAGCAGATGTTGTACAAACATATAAGAAAGTGTGAACTCAAAAGTAATACTCTGTCTAAACATGAGAGAGCTCAGAAACTCCTTTTTTTACTTCTTAAGGGTGAGGGGCATCCCAATAGGTACGCAACTTTGTTTTTTTGATCATGTTTTAAAGTGAATCCTATGAAATACAGTCTTGAAAGTACAGAATAGGTATGGACTTCATTTGTGTTTGGAATTAGGCATGCTCTTAAGCACTACACTATACACTAGACATTGGTATCTCTTGTAGTTCCCCAACTATCTCTCTGCTACATGTCATAGAATCACAAAATCCCAAAATGGTTTGGGTTGGAAGGGACCTTAAAGATCATCCAGTTCCAACCCCCCTGCCATGGGCAGGGACACCCTCCACTAGACCAGGTTGCTCCAAGCCTCATCCAGCCTGGCCTTGGACACTGCCAGGGATGGGGCATCCCCAGCTTCTCTGTGCAACCTGTCCCAGTGCTCCCCACCCTCTCTTGGAAGAATTTCTTCCTGACATCCATTCTAAATCTCCCTGCTTTCAGTTTAAACCCATTACCCCTTGTCCTGTCACTACAGGCCCTTGTAGAAAGTCCCCCCCAGCTTCCTTGTAGACCTCACCACGGTTACTGGAAGGTGCTATAACGTCTCCCCAGAGCCTTCTCTTCTCCAGGCTGAACACCTCCAACTCTCCCTATATCCTTTTTATGCTGAGGTTCCAAAGCTGGACACAGAACTCCGGGTGGGGTCTCCTCAGAGCAGAGTAGTGAGGGAGAATCCCCTCCCTTGACCTGCTGGCCACACTGCTCTGGATACAGCCCAGAGTACAATTAGCTTTCTGGGCTGCTAGCACACACTGATGACTCATGTCCAGGTTTCTATCCACCAGTACCCCCAGTTCCTTCTCCTCTGGGCTGCTCTCAATCCATTCTTCACCCAGTCTTTACAACAATGGTCATCCCTGCTCGTCTGGGCACAATATGGACTTCACTGTCAGACTACAGGCTGAGCAGAGCTGACTGGACATCTCCAATCCCATCATGGATGTCCAGACCATTACAGACCATCTGAGAACCTGCTTCCTGTGCATTAGATACTGCAGTTTGCAGGGATTGGCTTACTGCCTGGTAGTCTCCTTTGAAAGCAGAGATGCATCATTTATGCTTGTGAAAATCTCTGAAATTATTACAAGTTCCATTGCTTCTTCATGTTCAACAAGAGATGCTCTTCCCTGGAAGGCATTCCTGTGAAGACTTCAGTGTCCCATATCCCCTTCTTCACGTCACATTCTGCCACACCTAAGCGAGTGTTTAGGAGTGCCTCTGTTTAAATACTGAGAGCTTTTTCGTTTTCACTTGGTCTCTCCCAGTTGTGTTTACCTTAAGCATAGTGGAACATCATATCCTGATAATTGTTGAGATTTTATACAAAAAGATGATTATTTCATCCAACTCTCTGCAGAAAGCAAACTTTTTCTCAAATGTGTGGAAAACCATGTTTTATATTTTTTAGATATTTATTCACCAAAGTCTCATGATTCCATTGATGGCCTCAAGACTAGCAACATTCTCCTTTCTTTTGCATGAAAATTTTCCGTTCAGTTTCTTCAAAGGATTTTGTAAAGTCCTGTTTTCCTCCTCTTTCAGTGTGATTTTGCATTTCCACTCAGATTCACAGATTCACAGAGTGTTAGGGGTTGGAAGGTACCTCTAGGGATCATCTAGTCCAACCCCCCTGCCAGAGCAGGATCACCTGGAGCAGATCACACAGGAACAAGTCCAGGTGGCTTTGGAAAGTCTCCAGGGAAGGAGACTCCCCCCTCTCTGGGCAGCCTGTCCCAGGGCTCTGTCACCCTCACAGAGAAGAAGGGTTTCCTCATGTTCAGGCTGAACCTTCTGTTTTCCAGTTGATGGCTATCGCCCCTCGTCCTGTCTCTGGACACCACTGAGAAGAGCCTGGCCCCATCCTCCTGACACTCACCCTTTAGATATTGATCAACATTCATAAGATCCCCCCTCAGCCTCCTCTTCTCCATGCTAAACAGACCCAGCTCTCTCAGCCTTTCCTCAGATGGAAGGTGCTCCAGGACCTTCCTCATCTCAGTGGCCCCGAGCAGGACCCTCTCCAGCAGCTCCTTGTCCTTCTGGAGCTGAGGAGCCCAGAACTGGACACAGCACTCCAGGGGAGGCCTCACCAGTGCTCACCAGTAGAGGGGGAGGATAACTTCCCTTGACCTGCTGGCCACACTCTTCTTAATGCATCCCAGGATTCCATTGGCCTTCTTGGCCGTGAGGGCACCCTGTTGGCTCATGGTCATCCTGTTGTCCACCAGGACTCCAAGGTCCTTTTCCCCAGAGCTGCCCTCCAACAGATCAGCCCCCAACTTGTCCTGATCCATGGAGTTGTTCTTCCCCAGATGCAGCACTTTACACCTGCCCTTACTGAATTGCATTTGATGTCTCCCCGCCCAGCTCTCCAGCCTGTCCAGGTCACGCTGGATGGCAGCACGGCCTTCTGGCATGGCAGCCGCTCCTCCCAGTTTGGTATCACCAGCAAACTTGCTGAGAGGACATTCCATCCCTTCGTCCAGGTCATTGATGAATATATTGAATAGTTCTGGGCCCAGCACTGACCCCTGGGGGATGTCACTAGCCACAGGCCTCCAACCAGACTCTGACCCATTGACCACAGCTCTCTGAGTTCTTTCCTCCAGCCAGTTCCAAATCCACCTCACCATCTAATGGTCCAGTCCATACTTCCTGAGCTTGACTATGAGGATGCCATGGAACTCCGTGTCAAAAGCTTTGTTGAAGTCAAGGTAGACCACATTCCCTGCCTTCCCCTCGTCCATCCATCTAGTGATGCCATCATAAAAAGCTATCAGATTGGTCAAGCATGACTTTCCCTTGTTGAATCCATGCTGACTACTTGTGATTAGCTTCCTTTCACGAACATGCTTTGAGATGGCAACAAGAACCAGCTGTTCCATCATCTTTCCAGGGATGGAGGTGAGGCTGACTAGCCTATAGTTACCAGGGTCCTCCTTCTTGCCTTTTTTGAAGATTGGAGTAACATGGGCTTTCCTCCAGTCCTCAGGCACCTCTCCTGTTCTCCAGGACTTTTCAGAGATTATGGAGAATGGCCCAGCAATGACTTTCACCAGCTCCCTCAGCACTCGTGGGTGCATCCCATCAGGGCCCATGGATTTGTGGTTGTTCAGTTTGCTTAACTGATCTCTAACCCAATCCTCTTCAACTGAAGCAAAACCTTCCTTCCTCATGACTTTCACTATGGTTTCCAAGCTCGGGACTCCTGAGGGCTGGTCTTAGCAGCAAAGACTGAGGCAAAGGTGGCATTCAGTAACTCCACCTTCTCCATATCCCCAGTCACCACTGCACACACTTCATTCAGCATTGGGCCAACATTTCCTCTGGTCTTTTTTCCTCCAATGTACTTGAAAAAGCCTTTTTTGTTGTCCTTGTCCTCTCTTGACAGCTTCAGTTCTGAGGAGGTCTTAGCTTTCCTTATCGCATCCCTACATCCTCTGACAACATTTTTGTATTCCCCCCAAGTGGTTAGCCCCTTCTTCCATGTTTTTTATACTTCCTTTTTCTGCTTAAGTTTATTCCTTAACTCCCTGCTCATCCAAGTGTCTCCTAGATCTCTTTCTTCATGGTCATCTTGTTGGTATCTGATATATGGAGCAGGTGTTCAGGGAAATTTTTTTTAACATAAGCTTTTCTGAACAAACATTTGAAAGAATTGCTTCTACTCCTCATCCATGTTCTGTGCTGTTCTGAACTATTGGATTATAGAGGAAAAAATTCTAAGCAGGGCTGAAACATGGTGTGTCTACTGGCAGACCTATAAAGCCTGCAGAGAAGGGTTGGTGCTTCAGGGATGAACTGCTTTGGAAAGATGGGGCTAGGGACTTTATGGCCTGAGTCAGAGCCATTTGTGGACTCGGATGTCCACTTGGGTTTACAATCCATTTGCAAGAGTGTGAACATGGAATGATGCAGCTCTGATAAAGCCTATTACATAGCAGGCTACGAACCACGGATTCCTCAGCTTCTGCCCCACGGGCTGTTAGGTGCTCGAGTTTGCAACTGGTTTCCTCTAAGAGACCAGAAGTTCGGAGGTGCTACCTACGCAGACCTGGGACAGGGTGTAATTATGTAGGAGGATACATTTAACACATAAATTAGACACAAAATGTGCAGCACTCATTTATTTTCCCAGATAACATCTTTTTTCTAGCTTATGCCATTATTCCCATCTCTAAGAAAAATCACTCTTGCTGAATTTCTGCCAATTACGTTAACCACCTGTTAATATTTTAATCACTGCAACATTATTCATTCTACCCAGAACATCTCACTCAACGTTTGCTTAGATTGTTATGATGTCTTAGCACCCAGCAGACACTTTTAATTTATGGAAAGCTTTTCTCTGCCCTCAACAAAATTGCAATTTTTCTTTCCTCTTATCTGTGTTAGTTATTATAAAGCATTTTTCATTGAAAGGTTCCTTTTTGTGTGGTTTTTTTTTTATTCTTAGTTCAACTGAACACACAATCATGCTATCACTTATAAGTAGCTTGAATCAAAAGTTTTACCAAACTGCAGTACAGCAATTATGCAAATAAGTGGACCAAATGATTTTAGCATTACGAAATTAGCATACTGTATTTAAGAATAAGTAAAAAGTGATAATGGATTTTAAATATTTATGATAAGTTGTTTATCACAGAAAATCAGCACATCACCAATTTTGTGTGTTATTTCCTCTACTAATTTTCTCTTGACTTACAGCATGCTGTTATGGCTAAGACATTTGAGACACGATCTTCTGCTGGTTTAAATTAGAGGAACCCTACTTATTTTGATGAAGTTCTGTGGATTTATATCAGCCACAAGTCTGCACCCCTTCTACGGCGCGCTGTGAGGAAGCCTGACAGCGGTCTGGACTTTGTGGTATAGGTTGTGCTTATTCTTTTACTGAAATCCTTTTTTTATTTTTGACTTGCATTTTCTCAGGCTGCATTTTGGGACCAATGAGTATCCCACATTTTTTTGCACTCTGGAGCTGCATCAAGAAGTCTCCACTCAGATGCTCCTTTAAGTCCTAGTACTTCTCTGAGCAGAATTGTTTTATCAGGTCCTCTGACTCTTTCTTAGGCCTCCTCTCTGGTACTCTGTTACTCTACCAAGCAAACCTTCTTACTTGCAACTGCACCAATGCCTTCAGTTGCTGCTTAAAGAGATCCTCCCTGAGGTTTAAAAAAATGTTAATTTGCAGTGATTAGCCTCCAACCACCAGCTCTAGGATCGGACCCTCCAAACACCACTCAAACAGAGGCTCAGCTGCATGAGAAGCACACTTTAAGTGAAAAGGAGGGAAAGAGGGAAAACCAGTGGTACATTTAGAGCTAGAACTGATATCAAAGGCAGGTGTCCCCAAGATTTTGCTACACTTGGGAAAGTCTAGACCATTTCTTCCAGAAAAAGCTCTTGCTTTGGATATTTCATCTTCTCAGGTCTCAATCTCATTTCTAGTCAATTAGCTGATTTGATAGTTTTCAGTTCAGGCTAATATATATGAACAACGTTGTTTGTTTCTTCTTTAGACACCAGATAATATAATTTTGAGCAGGAGTCAAGCGAGATCTCAGTCTGGATCCCTAGGGATGGTGCATGCTGGAGTCTTGGGAGAAAAACAATCATAGAAGAAGCCATTGAATTATGAAGTCATTGAAAGGTTGCTGCTAATGTAATTCCCCACCTCTGTGTATCCTAATAATCATGGAGCCAACGGGTGACAAACAGCTCTGGTCTGAGCACTGATCTAACAGATCCATACCTCTGCTATAGCCAGTTTATTTGTTACATGCCTGTGGTCTGAACAGAAGTGGAATCTGACAGCACGTTATAAACCAAAGATTTAAGGAGGCAGTAGGAAGGATGAGTAACAGTGAGCCCGTACATGACTCACCCAATTGCTGATAGCAAACATGGGATCGTAAGTGATGCCGTGGCTCTGGCAGAATCCCAGGGACACGGTGTGTCCGGGTCATAAGGCAGCAGCAGACAGTTGTGCAAATACTTTTTGAATTGGGACAAGAGCCACCCGTTGGCTTCACTGTCATCTGAGAGAATCATACCTTATATGGAAGGCTGGCAGCATCCTGTCCATGCGGGCGATGTTGGTCACAGGGCAGGGTCCCAACACCTGTTAATTTTAACAGAGAATCCTCAGTTTGCATATTAAAGAATTAACATTTTCATTTTATTTTTTATCTCTACAGCGTTTAAAAATCACATATTTTAACATTTCAGAGAGGTGCAAGTCTGTATTTAACTTTTCATTCTTTCATGATAGTGTGATTCACTGGGGAGTGGGGCAGAACCATGGTTTACACAGAAATACACAAAGCTGGATGTTGGTCCCAGACAAATAGATTTCCATTTGAAATTGCTTGCTAATTGTTTAGTAGAAAGGAAAGTCTCCTATTACCTTCTGGGAGTCTAACATGAGCTACTTAAACAAGAATGCCTTTGCTTGTTGTTTAGATTCCTGACAAATACTATAAAAGGGACATAAGGTATCATCAGACTGCTGGAGAGGAACAAGTGTTACACACCATTAAAAACAAGGAAAATATCTTGGTAATGTTCAAATGATTTTGTGCACATATATGATGGCTGTGCCTTTGTCTATGTACTTACCATCCTGGTCTTGTGGATGCCACAACAGAGCTAAAGTTTCAGTGCAAGTCCAAACCTCTTTAAACATTACTCATGATGATCTCAGACAAAACGTCTTTCAGCTTCATCATTCATATCATCCATAAGGGATTCTCATTTCCTTTTCTTACTTTCTTTCTTTTTTTTTTTTTTAATTATTTTTTTAAGGTTTTGCCAAAACCGTCTTGGCCATTTTGCCTGTGGAAGTGGGAGAAAAAAATATTCTTTTACCCCAGGTCATATTTTAAAAATGTTAACCTTCTATAACTTATAAGTGACAGACACTAGAAACTTGGCTTGTGGGAAAGTAAGTCAGGATTGAAGTTTAAGAAGGTGTAATTTTCCACAGAACTGAGGTATCTGGAATTCACATAATTATACATGCACTCTAGGATGTGTCTTATTTCGGTGAAGAAGTTGTTGGGTATGCTGCAAAACATATTTCTGGCTCTTCTACAGAAAGTTTGGACCATGAAATAACTGCTCTGGCTTACAAACAACTTTTATTTTCAGAAACACATTTATCCTATTTTTCACTGCCCAAAGGAGACATATTCTAGGAATTATACCTAACATAAAGATTGCTTCTTTTATAGCTACTGAATTTAGGAAGGATTAATAAAAATCCCAATACTTTTACTCAGCTATATCAATAAGCTTTTTTTCTAAGATTTGCCCTTCTCCCCATCAGATATAGCCTTCAGTAGCATTATGGTCGTATTATTAATGGCTGCATTTACAAAATCTCTGTACAATTTTCTTACCTGCACAGCTGCTGACAAAGGTATTGAATGTTGGATGAAGAGGGAAAATCAGTTGCCTAGCTGGTGAAATCTTCACCTAAAAAATGTCCACAGCTGACTGGCAAACCCAAATTTATTCTTTGGAAAGCACATTATGCTGAACATCATGTCAAATGGATTGATGTGATTGTGCATTAGGAAGTGCTATGGTAGTGACTTGGACCCTGTTTAGAAGAATAACAAGCCTGACAATACTGTTATACAGACCTACCGAAACATGGAGTGAATTTCTCTGCTCAGAGAACACTAGACAATAGGACTCAGAGATATGGAGCACGGGGTTATTTAGTTCTAATTTATGTCACTATAACTTAAAACCAAAATTATTAGAAATGAGGGGGAATCTCCGGATGCTCTCAGTTCTACAGATCACAGAATAATTAAGGTTGGAAAAGACCTATAAGTTCATCCAGTCCAACCATCAACCCAACTCTACCCATATCCACTAGACCATGTCCTCAAGCACCATGTGTACACATTCCTTGAACCTCTCCAGGGATGGTGACTCCACCCCTTCCCTGGGCAGCCTGTCCCAGTGCCTGACCATTCTGTCAGTGAAGAAGTTTTCCCGAATACCTAATGAAACCTCCCCTGACACAACTTGAGGCCGTTTCCTCTTGTCCTGTCACCAGTTACCTGGGAAAACTAGACCAGCACCTGCCTCCCTACAACCTCCTTTCAAGGAGCTGTAGGGAGCGATCAGGTCTCCCCTCAGTCTCCTTTTCTTCAGGCTAAACACCCCCAGCTCCCTCGGTCGCTCCTCATCAGACTTGTTCTCCAGACCCTTCACCAGCTTTGTCGCCCTTCCCTGGACACACTCCAGCATCTCCATGTCCTTCTTATAATGAGGGGTCCAAAAATGAACACAGTACTCAAGGTGCGGCCTCACCAGTGTCGAGTACAGGGGCACAATCACTTTCCTGTTAAATATACTGAAGATGTACAGTTCTTTCTATTGTGTTCTCCAATATTTAGCCTATGTGTTAATGTAAAGCAGAAGAAATAGCATACGTGCATGTGTTAAACGCCTGATCAGTCAGACAGGACTTGGATTTCCTACTGCTGCTCTTTCACGGTGAAAATGGCCATCAGCTGAAGAAACTGTAGCAAGTGGAAAGTGCTCCTTGTGGTTTACACTCTGTGTAAAATCTGTCTCAACCATCCTAATCCCGTTCTGTAGATTGAGCTTGCTGAAGGCAAGCTGTGGGAGACAGGACATCGTATGTCACAACAACATGCTAGAAAAGCACTCGGTAGGCAGTGGCATCCTACTACTCTTCGCTTCCCCTCTACCATTGCCCTGTGTTCCAATAACGTCTAGGGTCTTCCCAGGATGACCTGTGGTAGCAATAACTTTAGTGGAGTTTGTACAGCAAATCCCCGTCTGTCTCACCTCTTTGGGCCTAGGCAACCATGATGAGATAGAAGAACACATAGCAAAGAGAGGATTTTGATAAACTTGCTGCAGTCCCATATTGTGTAGACACGTATCGTGTGTCAGATAGATGGGCAGATATCCAGAAACCTCAGATCACATCTTGCACAGGATGGATTAAGTTAAAAATAAAAACACAAGCATTGATTCATGACATTCAAAACAGACAACACAGTTACAGATAGTTTTAAAATTCATAAACTAAGAAATTAAAGGAAGGTGATTCAATTTACTTACAATAAAGCTATAAAATAGTAGCATTCCTTCAACCCTTGGAAGCACACTTTCCCATAAGAGTAGTTTAAGTCTTTGAGCAAGAGCCCTCTGAGGGCTCACAGGCAGTCCAGACCTTCACGTTTTGGTTGGGAGCGAGTCCACACCAGCCTTGAAACTTCAGGCTTGCAGTAATGGGGCAAGAGCAGCTGGGCACCGGGGAGCTGTAAGTCCAGGGCTCATGTCTGCCTCTGCCAGCTACCATAGGTCAAACCTGGGAATGAAGGAGATGGTGGCCCTGTCAGAGGCTGAGTGTGTGCTTCCAGTGTGAATAGCAGCAGATTTTGAAAGTGACATTAATCTCCTTAGCTGGGAAAGGACACAGTAAACTGCCAAATAGTCATAATAATATAGCTACTATGGAAGAATAAATTGCTTGGATACATGCTTAGCCTTTTGAGACTTTTTCCTGTGGGTATTGCAATTAAAAACCTGCCCAAGCAGCTGAATTCTTGTTAAGCATCATGCAGCTAAAGAGAGAGAGATGATTAGATTCAAGCCTTTGAGATAAACTCAGGAGTCTTCTCAAGCCCTTTTTTTGCACTCTTGTAGCTAACCCACTTGCCCTGCTAATCTGAGTGCTGTAATAACCAGATAACATGCTGCCCTACAATGTGATCTGTTGGAGGTGTGGGAGTGCGGGACAGGGTTTGTTGCTATTGTTTTATTTCCCTTCTGGAACTCATTTCTTAGGCTGCTCTGGCAGAATCTGATTGTATATTCATGAATCGTCATGTTTATGAAGGATCTATCTCTAATATTTTCTGCCTCTCTGTCTTCTGTTTACATGTTTACAGGAAAATAGAGGGCACAAAGGAAAGAAAACCAGCAAAAGGTCTCAAAGTCCTTGCACAGAAGATAGAAACAACAGCTCAATTAGTTACTTCCATACCCAAAAGCTTGTGACAAGACAGCATGATGTAGCCTCTCAAATGCATCTTAACAGAGGTTTGCACTCACTACATGTGACACTGAAGGAAAGAGGAGATGACAGTCAAGTGACATTTTTATATTTTCAGTGGTATGGCTTGATGTGCGAATTCCTTGGCAAGGTACTCTGCCTCGCTCTCCTCTAACCTCTGCTACAGATTTATTCTCAAGATGCTATCAAAAGCATCATATTCTTAATTTCTTTTGCCATCAAAGCAATCTCCAGAAGTCAAACCAATCAACCACAAAAACCCTCAACAATACTCTAAAAATCAGAGGTATGATTTATTACCAACAGACTGATTCATCTGACATTTAGACACGTGTATGGTCTTAGTGCCCACAAGGCCATGACAGACTTCTGGGAAAGCAGCGATGCCATGGAGTATTTGGAAGAACACTGTGCCTTACATACTCACAAGAGCAGAGCCCTGGGGACTGGTGGATGGCACAGACGTGCAGATTGATGAAGACTTGCTATGACCTTGCTTTGGAGGTGTTGGTTGTTTCACAATCCAGGGAAACTAATAACAGGGCCCTGCAACTTGCATTTAAGAAGCCGGACACTTTGGACAGGCAAATGGATGTGCCAATCTCCCTGCAGCACAGTCACCATCTTCGCATTGTTTTCTGGGGAAACAAACAGTAGTAGGTATTTCAGTAGCTGAAGCAGTGAAAATTCTTTTATTTGTTTGTCTAAAACTATCCTAATTTAAAAGTAGGTTAAGCAGTATGTATCCAAGCAGGCAGTGCTGTTTTTATGCATGAGAAACAGGTAAATACCTGGTGGAGAAAGCTGAGAAAGTGGAATGCTTTTCAGCCACAAAACTGTAAGCACTGAACCTTAAGGTATGCACATTCACAGCATTAAAGACCAAGGTACTGTCCTAAACTGATAAAGATGTAAAGTGCCACTTGTGGCCATAGTTCTGTGTATTGCAAAAGGATAGTCTTAGGCAATGAGAGGAGACACCACTAAGGAATGACTCTCATAAGGGCTGTGAAGGTAAATAAAGATGATCTTATGCTGATTCAAATATAACTGTCTGAAAAACAGCCTTTCTTGGATCTTTTTTCTTTTTTTTTTTTTTTTTTTGTTACTATCTGGCTCAAGCATGAGAAAATGATGATGACTTGAGAGCTTTTCTCTCCATATCCAATCCTTTCTAAAATCTATGTGGAATTTATTTCAAATTACTTCAGTGTATAGGAACCTGATCATTCTGGTACTAAAAATGGGATCAAGACTTCTAGACTGGGTGCTACACATAGTCAAAGCTTTAACAGGGTTTTGAGCTGAAAATTTCTGTCCAAACTTTTCTATGAGTGAGTCCCATATATGCAAATGTTGTTTCCAGATTCAATTTATAGCACTCAGAGTTTTAATAAGTAGTTGAATTTAATTTCAAAATTTATTTGTGTGATATAATTTAAATTGCTGTTTACAAACATCAACTGAATCTCACAGTTACAATTATGCTCAAGTCATCCACGCTGTGTGTACTTACATTTGACATTCATTCAATGGAATTTCTTGCTGACTGGAGACGAATGAACTTTTTGCTATAGTCAATGGTGTCATAAAGTCCCAGAGAGAAGCTTGTGGAGTTCTGGTCTGTGTTCCCAGTGCTAATTATACATTCCTGGCACAACACGTACTGGCTTCAAAGGCATATGTGGTGAATATGTAATAACAATTTTATTAAATTTACTAATGCTTGCCACAAACAGCTCTTCCTAATGCAAGAGAGTGAGTGGGAGTACTGCGTGTTATGCACTCATTATTTAATAAGCAGGTTGTACAGTGCACAGGCTCTGAATATTAATGAATTTCTAAATATAAAAATCACATTATTTTGAAACGCAACATACAGACACAATAATGCCAAGGATAAAACTGCAAAAAGTTGCAGAAAGGGATCAGCATGACAGGAAGTGAGACTGGTATTGCCAAAGGGTCATTTGCATTTGGTGATGGGAGTGTACCAAAGTAACACCAGGAAACAGAAAGCAGGAGTTTGGCTCAGACAAGTGAGTACTATAGGCAGGAACATTTTGGGCAGAGGAAGGATAGTGGTGGAAGCCATGGCAATGATATAAATTAACACTGCAGATGAAACATAAATCTTAGAAGTGGTGTATAGATGCTTCTCTTCTAAATCATGTAGAGAGGGTGAGCGTGGTGCGGTAGTTGTGAATTGTCTTGCTACATGTTACAGCATCCTTAGAAAGGCTAAAGTATTCTTTTCTGTATGGACCAACTAAGGAGGTGCACACAGGGTGCAATCTGATGCTCTTCTCATTAAAAGTGAGTACCATCTCATTAAAAAACAAAACAAAACCAAGAAAGGACTACTGATCTTTAAAAATGGAGACACTTTTCCTTATTCTGAGCTGATAAATTGCAAGCATTTCCCTGAAGTCAAAGATGTATAAAAATTAAATTAGGGAAAGTTAGTCCTGCATAAGAGCAATATGGATGGTCTTGAGTGGTTTTGGTAAGCTCTTTCTAGAAGAGGAGTTCACACAGAATAATTAAGGTTGGAAAAGACCTGTAAGATCATCCAGTCCAACCATCAACCCAACACTACCGTACCCACTAGACCATGTGCTCAAGCGCCATGATTACATGTTCCTTGAACATCTCCAGGGATGGTGACTCCACCCCTTCCCTGGGCAGCCTGTTCCAGTGCCTGACCACTCCTTCAGTGAAGAAGTTTTCCCTAATACCTAATCTAAACCTCCCCTGACACAACTTGAGGCCGTTTCCTCTTGTCCTGTCACCAGTTACCCAGGAGAACAGACCAGCACCCGACTCCCTACAACCTCCTTTCAAGGAGCTGTAGGGAAGGATCAGGTCTCCCCTCAGTCTCCTTTTCTTCAGGCTAAACACCCCCAGCTCCCTCAGTTGCTCCTCGTCAGACTTGTTCTCCAGACCCTTCACCAGCTTTGTTGCCCTTCCCTGGCCATGCTCCAGCATCTCCATGTCCTTCTTGTAATGAGAGGTCCAAAACTGAACACAGTACTTCAGGTGCAGCCTCACCAGTGTCGAGTACAGGGGCACAATCACTTCCCTACTCCTGCTGACCACACCGTTCCTGATGCAGGCCAGGATGCTGTGGGCACACTGCTGACTCATATTCAGCCCGCCATCAAACAACACCCCCAGGCCCTTTTCTGCCTGAGTTTCACATGTCCTGTCATGAGGAAAGCCAGCCACACGTTGAGAAGAGAATTCTGTTAAGAACTCAGAGAAATATAAAGACTGTTAGTGTCTTCATTTGATGTAGAGTATGCTTACACCTAAAAATGTAGAAAGGAGTATTGCCTCATAATTTTCATGTAAAGTTTATTCAGGGAGGACAGTGCAACAATGAAACCTATGAGACACAGGAAAAGATGTGAATTATAAAGCAGGGCACCAGCAAAGAAGATCCTCCTGCATGACTGTGTTTCAGTTCTTGATAAGAAAGGCCTGGCTGAGTTTTGAGATATCCTCACAAGGAAGCAAGCTGCCACTAAAAGCAATGTTTAGGAAATCCGACATATTGCTTCCTGGATATGGATCTAAGCTGTAACACAAAGCTACCACAGTATTTCAGTAGCACACAGTACTGTTTCTGGTATTAAAGAGGTATAGAATCATAGAGTGGTTGTTCTCACTCCAGTCGGCCTTTGTGTTCCAACTTGCTCTGAGCCTCTCTGCTGTAAAAATACTTCTTTCACAGGCTTGTGTGGTAAACTTTTGAGAACAACATCTTTGTCCTTTACCTTCATGAAAATGCAGAAAAAACTCCTTTGTCTTGGCCCAAAGATATAATTTCTGAGAAGTCGCTCCCTACAGGGATTATTGAACCAGTAATTCTCTCTTTGGTGCATATAGAAATTTTTAAAGAGCTTTTTAAATAGTGTTAGCCGTAACAGGGTGGCATAAGAAATACGCGGATGCCAGATACAAAATGTGAACTCTTATGTGGCTTCATAGACCTCCTGGAGCTCCCGTTGCATCAACAGCTTGAGGATATCAGGGTGACCTTGGAAAAGGCTTTCCCAGATGCTACCCTGGAGACCATCCACTGGAGCCTTGGGCATTGTTCCTGCAGTGCCCTGCTCATCTGGGAATGGTGTGTTCAGTGGAGAGAATGGTGGGATTGCCATGGGGTGATGAGGATGTGGGCACCTGGGCATCTGGAAGCTTTTCCTGACTGGCTGCCAGCAGCTGATGGTTGGCATTTTGTTACACTCTAAACTCATCTTCTGCTCTCATGGAGAACTTGGTGGGCTGAACAGGGCCCCCATAGATGGGTCAGTGTGGTTTCCTACTGTCCCACCGTATTATGCTGCCAAAAATGCCTCCAGCAGTGCCCAGCTGCCAGAATCAGACAGGTGCAGGGAAACACATGTGACAGCTCTAGGGGGAGTCACCAAGAGCTGCCACCAGTAGCCCCCAAAGCAGGACCCAGCACCAGCCAAACATCACATAGAATCACAGTGTCGTAGAATGGTTTGGGTTGGAAGGGACCTTCAAGATCATCTAGTTTCAACCCCCCTGCCGTGGGCAGGGACACCCTCCACTAGACCAGGTTGCTCAAAGCCTCATCCAGCCTGGCCTTGAACACTTCCAGGGATGGGGCATCCACAACTTCTCTGGGCAACCTGTCCCAGTGCCTCCCCACCTTCTCTGGGAAGAATTTCTTCCTATGTCCAATCTCAATCTCCTCTCTTTCAATTTAAACCCATTACCCCTTGTCCTGTCACTACAGACCCTCGTAAAAAGGTTCCCCCGAGCTTTCTTGAACCCCCTTCAGGCACTGGAAGGTGCCATAAGTTCTCCCCAGAGCCTTCTCTTCTCCAGGCTGTACAAGCCCAATTCTCCCAGCCTGTCCCCATAGCAGAGGTGCTCCAGCCCTCTGATTATCTTTGTGGCCTCCTCTGGACTTGCTGCGGTCGATACCCTCTTCACTTGACTGTCCAGGCCTTATGCAAATGCTCAGCAGGAGCCTAGACAAGAACCAGCTGGGCCAGACTCCCCGGTGCTGGGAGATGAGTACTGACTGTGGGGTCACCACTTCTTGGGTCCATTGCCATGGGCGATGCCAGCTGTGCTCACCCTGTCAGCACTCTGGCTGCACCAGTACTCGTGCCCCTGTACACTCCTCTGGGGCTTCACGCAATGCCCCTTTCCACTCCGTCCCCTAATTTTTTGTCTCTTGCTCAGATTTGATGTTTTACACTAGATACCAAGGACTCGTGTTGGCCCAGAGCCCTATTAGGTCACTTTGGCATCTTCTTCCTCTTGGTAAGGTATTTTGCTGTTAGAAACCACACTGCAGCCGTCAAATACAATTGCCCCAAGGCTTTGTCTCTGCCTCCAGTGCTTCTGCTTGTTGCCCATGTCCCCCAGCAGCCCTCTCATAAACTGGTTGCCATGGCTGAAGCCAGACATCAGTCAAAAAGCAGAGCAGAGCAGAAGTGTCAGTACCTGGACAGAAGGGGGCTTGCTTTCAGCTGAGGGCATGTCCACCTCGAAAGCAGAAAAAGGAGGTGGATGTGTCTTCTTTTTGGCAAAGGAAGGGGTCAACCCCAGGCTGGCGAGATGGCAGGGACTGGTCAGAGACTGCTGTATCAGAAATCCTCAGCACCCAGATCCCATCTCCCTATGCTTGCCTCTGGACAAGGCACTGGGACAAGCCTTCACACCTCATGGTTCTGAGACTGGATGGAGGCACAACATGTTGAATTTACCAGTCAAACAGTGCTTGGAAAGTGTGGAGAAAGGGCAGGATGGGAGATGGCACTGTCATGGCAAGTGCCATCCTAGTTGAGGGGACACTAGATTTATATATTCAGGAAATACAACCTTATTTGAATATTAATTTCTTTTTTCCTTATAATCAATATACTCACTGGAATGTTATGCATAGGTTCAAAAGGAAACATGGAAGGACAGCCTCAAACTCTTGCCTTAAAAAACACAAGTGAAACAATAATGGATTTTTATATTTATTTTTTTTCTTCTTTTTTTTTTTTTTCTTTTTTCAAGGAAAGAATTTTATTTTTGTGCCTCAACAGATGAAATTCATAATCTTGTTTCTGATAAGACAATTGAAACATAGAAATAAATTACAACAGTGTGCTTTCGAGCTTTTATTTCTTCATTTAAGTAACTGACAATTCGGAAGGACACAGACAATAGGGCTGTAGCAGAACAGTATTACAATTAAAATCATTTTCTATGAAAAACAATTACAATAGCTGTTGAAAATCCAGGAAGGGTTGATCGTTTGATTAGAACAGATTGTGTTTTTTAGAAGTATTTGTAACAAAATGAGGTGGTTTGTAGCTTTCCTTTTTGAACCAGGAGAGAGGAGAATGCTTGTGTTAATACAGGATCTGGAGGGAGCAATTTATCACACTGAGGAAATAATTTTTCCGTCAACAAGTACATCCCTTATCAACCTTTCTGGTTTTTCATTTTTACACCATAAAGCCCATCAGAGCAAAATGCATGTGGGTTTCCTTTTTTTTTTTAAATGCATACCCTCCTCCTGTTTGCAGTGCTTTGAGTTTCTGCTTCAGCATGTTAAGCCTTAAAGGACTAATTGACCTCTCATATGCGTTTTTGTATGCGTTTTTTTTGAGATGGCATTGCACACTCAGCAAATGCTCCCTTCAATTCTCATTGACACGAACACACACCTTCCACTGTGTTGAGCTGATGGAGGTCTTGAATGGCAAAATGGACGTACGCTGGATAATCCCATTCCCGCAGACCTTTTGTTATTTTCAGTCTTGCTAGACAGGCCACCACCTCAGAAATAGTTCCTAGTGACTGCTGCATGTGAGGCAGTAACTGGATATCAACTGTCAAATGTGCTTCACGGACATTCAGAGCAAATTCTTCTGGCTTCGGTGCTAACGCAGAAGATGGGCGCGGGGAAGTTCCAAGTGTTTGGCTCATGTATAAGGAACATGTTTTTGATTAAAAGATGAAGATGAAATTGGCCATGATTCGGCATTGTGGCAAGTGAAGTAAACAGAGTATCAGGGCAAATTCCCCGTGATAAACACTGGCAGTAGAAATCGGAGAAGTGGATACTTGTTATTTTATCCATTAAAGAGTTGGAGAACCTGTGGGAATGCTAGCTTGCTTTCAATAAACTTTGGTTAGAGAGTAGAGAATCTGTGGGCCCTATTTCTGATGGTCTTGTAGAAGGAAATGGTTTTGTAGTAGTAGTAGTCTGAATGCTTGGTATGACACCTGACAACCTGACAACTGATGTGTGGTTTGCATTCATTTTGGCATCTCTCATCTATAATCAAAGGCAAAGAGACAAATCTTCATAGATCCTTCAGGAGATGAATCATGTTTTTCAAGCATTGCAAAACCACTAATTAAATGAGGCATTAAGAGGTCATTTCATGCACTATACCACTGACCTGCAAAAAAAGACAGAGTCTAGTTGGTGTGCATCTTTCATGAAAATTTTCTTTCACATACTGCCACTGCTCTGCAAGAGCATGTATTCTACAGCTGTTGGAAATGCTGACTGCAGGGTAGACCACTGCTGTCACCACATTTCCCTCATCTTCTGGAGCACTTTAGGTAGCAGGGGTTGCCTTTCTTGAAAAATGATTTTCTTTGATAACAATGCCTATTACCACATAGCAACCTCCATACATCATTATTATTCCTCACATAGGGATGGCTGAACCGTAAGTTCTTGGCTTTATAATCCTCAGGGAAATGGCAGAATCTTCCTTTTGAAAGGTAAATATTGTTATTGTATTCTCCGGAGAGTTAGAGGTCCAGGGGTTTTGATTACAACTCAGAAATCCTGAGTTCCAGCCTTCTGCTTATATTACCAGCTATGCCTTCACCAGGTCAGGACGTGCTGATCCGATACCCTTTATCAAAGTGTGACGGCCTGCCAAACTCACAAAAGCCAAAACAATATTCCATAAGGCCCACTAAAATGCAAGCTTTTGTATAACTCAGAAGGCCGTATTTAATGTCTTTAGTACCTTTGCACTGCACGCCTGTTCTATGTGTAAGCCAAGTATTATCTGCAGTGTATAAAAACTGATGCACTGTACAGATGCACCAAAGGTTGGTAGCTTTATAAGACAGATGTTGTTTGGTTTCAGTAATAATAATACTTTACGTAATGGATGTCATCGATTAGTCTTTATACATACAGCAAAGAGCTCTCATAGCAAAAGTAATAGATTAAGTTTATTTTCATTGTCTTCCTATAATAAAATAAGTGTGCTCTCCATCACTTGTGCTTTTGAGTTATATAAATAGCAAAGTTATTGGAAAATAGCTCAGAAAAATATAACTTCCACTTAGGGGCTGATGAGGTAAATAAGATCTTCCAGCTGGTGATCACAACTTTAACTAGCTGAATGTATCTCCTAGCCATTAATTAATAAACCAGGTCCTTCAAACCCAAATAAGTTCAAAGTTACTTAGACAAGGTGCTAAGTTCCACGGTCATATTTTTTTGAAGCAACTTTTAATTTATTTTCTTCTCTACTGTCCAATCCTGTATTTTACTAACTTCTTACTGTATTACATTTCCCTTCAATTACTAAGGTTGAAACTTATCCTTCCAAGAACAGAGGCAAAATAAGGCTTTCCATGGAGAATCTCCTATCTCCTAGCGTGCTGCTGAGCCTGTAGATGGTAAGGTCAGGTCCTTTGCAATAACCCCATTTATTAATCCAGTAGTTTCAGATTTACTCATGCTTTCCCAGCCTGAATTACCAGCCTCTCCCCCAGTACAGACAGTACAGGAGATGGATAAAGCCCTTTTTTATAGCGTGTCATCTACAGCTGTATGTGCAAAGGTTTTATGATGCAGAAAATTCACTGTGAGCATTCCTCCCCATGTGACAGTAACTAAGTCTCTGTGAACTGAGTTTATTAATTTGCAAATAGTGTGATTTCCCATTTCCCACTACCTTTTTCAAATACAAAAATATTAACCTTACACATTTCTTAAAATAAACTTTGGGTTCCAATATCTGTTTATTGAAACGTGACCGTGGTATCCAATATAGGACTACTAACTGCGAGTCAAAACTTCTATAGTGGATCTGTAAAAGTATAAATATTCTCAGAAATTTATGAAAGTGACTGTGCTCAAGAAAATTTTGAATGTTTTTTAAAAGCTGAAGTGGTGTTTGTCTGTGAAGAGTTATCTATAAATACTACAAGTTTTTAATAAAAAGAGTACCTCTGGAGAGTACAAATTTCTTCTGTTTCCACCCTGGTTTTAATGTTGATAATTTTAAAGAATTTGTCAGTGATATTGCCTGATGTGATGCTCTTTCTTTCTACACAGTTATCATGGAGAAAACTAGTAGTTTCTTCCACTGTAAAAACTGGACTTACACATCAGATCCTGTAATATAGGAACAGGTTCTATGTCTTGAGATATTGTCAGCTAGCCCAAAAAAAGTAACTTGAATTGCATAAAAGAAATCTAAAGCTTAGGGTAGAGGAATCTTTTTAGGAGACACAGTCAATGTTCTTTGGAAACTCAGTGTTCTCAGTGCAGTTGTAGGAGCAATGGCTCTTTCTTCATGCCAAACTCAAGGCAGCACTGTCGTACACTGCAGGCTGCCAATTCGATTAACAAATTAAAGGAAAATAAAAGAATATGAAAATAAAACATTTTCTTAACATGACATATAGTTAAGTTTAGCCCACAGATTCATTGCATTTGACATTCTGCTGCAGAGTAGGGTACAGTGGTACAAGTCAGACAAAACTTTTGGGAATTTTCAAATGCAGAAGGGTAAGACCGACCTCAGGGGGTGCAGGAGAGCTCAGATTCTGCCCATGTCCACCTCTGCTCCCAGTAATCCAGCTGCATTTCAGCATGCTTCTTCTTTTCCTGAGGTAGCAATAACAAACCTTGTTTTCCCCTTCTAGTGAGCAGGACCCTGGTTTAGAGGATAATGGGTTTGTGGCTGATAAATCTTACTTCAGATGATTCCAGAAAGGATAAGCAAAAAGTACCTGGCTGTGGGAGAATGGGAGCAGCAGCAGTTTAGGTTATAGCCTGTGTCCTTCAAAGCTGATCTCTGCCATAGATTTGGAGGGTCATGGCAGGACTCAGCGATTTGGAATAGCTTTCAGGCTCAACAGAATCTACTTTCCACCACTTATTTTTTTTGACACAGTTACAGTGTAGTTTGAATACTGGCGATTTCCTTAGATACCATGTTTCAGATACAGATTCTCAGTACTGGCTGTCTTCCAAGTGACACAAAATGGGTGAAATCTCCCTTTCTGCCATGCTCTCCATAGTTCTGGTAAGTGGCAGGCTTTTTTTCTTCCAGCATCAGCCTGATTGGTATCCCCATCTATTAACTGTATGCACTGTGCAAAGTGAGGGAACAGGCTGACGGATACTGTGCATGGAGAATAATTCCCAAACCACATCTGAATGTGACCTAGATTTTTCTCTGTGTCTGAGGGCACCGTGCAATGAAGGAGGAGTGAAAGTGAGTAGACGGAAATTACCTGCTAGTCTTCTCTTTCCGACTGTAATGGTTTATACTCTCAGTTCAAGAGTAGTGGGTCTGAGCAGATTACCTGTTGTAAAGAATTGGCACTGAGGACCTCATGTCTGGTGCTGAGAAAACTGTATTTTTCTCGTCTTAGTTTCCTCTACTATTCCTTGCAAAAAAAGTGATCAGCTACAATAGGGGAAGCAATGTAAATTTTCTTCACGTTTCCCAGTAAATTGTGCCACTCCATGGAATTATTTATTTGGGTTTCATTTTGGTTAAGTATGATACACATCATGACAAAAGCCCTAAAGTAACTCTTAAAATGACATTCAGGACAACTGTCTTGACAAACAAAGCTTTTTTTTTTTTTTTTTTTCTTTTTTTTTCCATTATATCAGCATATTTTGCTCAAACATGAAGCGAACTTATGGACAAACCCGACTTGTCATGTGCTTCATGGATCATAACAGCAAGGTTGTTTCATTTCCCATCCATACTCATGATCATATATATTAAAATAAATTACAACACATTTTTTCTGCTTAACCTTGTCACCTTTTAAAAACAATATACATTTAATACTTGAAGTAAGAAAAGAACAAAACAAATATAACTCTTCTTTTGCACACACAAACATATACATATGAACTACATGTGCTTGCAAATAGATTTCAGTAAGTGTGATGATATTTTAATATATATGCACTATGTCATTCCCTCCCCAAACACTGAGAGACTTGCTATCATATATACTTGCCCAGAAGCCAGCTTCATACTATATGGCTGTAAGCTCACCAGATCAGGGTTGTCATTTACTTCCTACTTATACAGTGCCCAGTGTAATGAAGCCAAAGTATCATTTACTTTTAGGTATCAAAATGACATAAATTAATTCTTTGAGAAGCAATATTTTGTTTTCTGAAAGATCAAAATTATTAACGTGTGTACAAGTTAGCAACCATCTTCACAGCTACCTTGACATTCCCAGCCTTTTTTCTTGGCTTATGCGTGAGGAGACAATGTTGTTGACTTGCAAATACCACACACAGAAATATGCACAGTTCTTAAAGGTTACACATTTTCTGTTTCTTTTTGCCTTTTTTTCTTTTCTTCCCAGAACCTACATTTTCATATTCTCCATCTCAGTTAGCAGTGGTAAATATTAAAACAATCCAGACTAGAAGGTATGACACAAGGTGAGAAATAATTAAAACATAAGCTCTGCTTATTTTTCCCTATAGCCTGCTTAGTAGAAAGCAGAAAACCTAGATTCCATTATCAAAATTCTAGTGTAACCAAGGAGTAACAGAATGGTGTCAAGAGGATTTTTCTTGATTTATACTGCCTGACTAGAGTAGAAAATCTGTTTACAGTCTCTTGCTTCAACCCTTCTGCTTCATGACAATTTTGGTAACAGTTTGAATAAATACAAATAATCAAATTATGATGTGAAAGTCTGCTCTTTTGTACTCTTCTATGAGCACTTTGAATGTAAAGGATGAAGTATCCTTAAATTTAAATTGAAATAACATGGAACATTTTCTTGACTCTGCCAGCTCTTTCCTTATTTTGCTGAGGCTATAAATACAGATTTTAATTTCCAGCTGGCCTTACATCCTACCACCTGCTTCTAGTAAAAAAAAAACCCAAGCCAAAAACCACTCAGGCTCATTCAACCTGCAGATTGCTTTTGGCATGTAGCTATCACAGGAGCAAGAACCTCACAGAAGTTGGTTTATTTTATTTGCAGGAGGAAGTTTACTCAAGCTGCTTCTTCCTTTTTTATTTTTATTTTTGGCTTAACGAAGGTTTAAGATCCTGCTTTGAGATCTAGATTCCAAGAGCCATGTGAACATGCAGTGAAACTAAATCAAATCCAGAGATCTTCATTTGGCATCACAGTCATTTGAAACTGAGAAGGGAAGAGGGCAGAGCTAGGGGACAGACAAAGGGAGCATGTATCACTGAACCTGCTGGTTGAGATTCTTCTAAGCTGCCAAGGGAATTGAGTTTGTAATCCATATTGCAGATGATAAGAACAGGGCAGTCAAATTGCGTAGCTAACCTGAAAAATATCAGTCATTGTTTCAGTGATTCTCCAGCAATCAGGCCCTTGGCCTTTTCCAAAAATGTTCCTTTAACTTCTCCAGGCACAATTAAGTTTTAAATTAGTGTGTGAAAGATTTTTTTGGTTCTTTTTTCCTAGGTCTTTTTAGCTAAAAACCCAATCACTTAGGATACTGAAATGATGTCAGAAAGCATGTATCCAATGTTTTCCAATGTGTTGCCTTATGGAAAAACTATATAGCAGCTGCAGCAGACTGCAGTTTCTAAAATCCTGCTGCTGCACTGGTTCTTTTATCTGAGAAGACCAGAATTACAGTTCAGGCAGGAGGGACAGATTGACCATGTGCTCCTTTCCCTGCTACTCCATGCCAAGCCACATTGTGAGCTGAGAGGATGGGAATGGACAGAGCAGTCTTCATGCTAGCCCTAGGTCGACTAGGGTCATTCAGGGGAAAAAGGTAATGCCAAACTGGCCAGAATAGGCTTCGTCTTCCTCACTTCTTGCGGGATGTTTCACTGCTGAGGGGGGAGGTGGAACAGACCATAGCTTATTAACACAAATGTTTCTCTCTTTGAAGAAAAATGAGTAAGGATTGTCCCTTTTGCTAAAGGCTAACAGACCTTTTTTCCCAGGATGCAATAGTGTATGAGGCAAAATAACTCTATGACTGTAGTTTCTTGGCTGTCTTTGTTAGAAGCTGCTGTTATCCTTGGGCAGCCAGAAGCTGCTTGCTCTGCTGGATTTTCAGCCAATGCTTTGTCCTTTCATGGGTTAAATGTGGGCTTTTGGCATTCACACATCCTGAAAGTTTTTCAGGAAAAGTTTAATATCTGAGCCAGATATCTAGGCATGTTGTAGGCAGGTCTATTTCTAAGTATCTTTGATGTGATTCAGTTGCCACATGGAACAACCTTCCAGTTCCTCCACACCATTTTTTTCTTGTATCACAGGATTTAGATAAGACTTTCCATTAATTATCGCTGACTCCTCACTGTGTCTCATATACCACAGCTACAATTTGTGGTGTTGAACGTGTAACATGGCTTGTTTTCTTAGTTTTCTTTATCGTGGTATAATTATTATCATCATGAGTAAAAAAAAAGGGAAAAAAGGATGAATAAAGGAAACCTTGAATGGCGGTGTGACAATTATGTCAACTTAAATAAAAAAGGTTTAGTTAAAAAATCTATAGTGACATGGGTTTGTATCAGGCTGATTTCAACTGTAACTGCAGCTGTTGACCCCGTTGGCACTGGGAGCATGTTTGAACGGTGAGGGAAACGGAGCAGAGGGCAAAAGCAGATCACAGTCTGAATCTACCTCAGCTGACGTTGTGGACGATGCCTTTCTGAAAAGAATGCTGTCAAGTTAATAAGGAAGCAAGAAGGGAGAAAAAAAGAGAACTAGCTCAAAACCTAAAAATAAGCCTGAGGTGGTGCGCTGCTTAGTCTTAATCTGTCCTTCTATCATTGCAAACTCTTTTCTTAATACATTGCTGCAGTGTCCTCTCTGACTCGTGTGTGGGAATTCTGAGCATTTGTACATCCATCCATTATGAATGAGGAATACCGGTCTGCGGAAGTGAGCTTCAAAACGTATTTGTGGGAGGCTCAGGACTCCTCTTACAAGAATTATTGACAAGGATGCTGTGGTACCTGCTTTCTCATGTCACTCTACTGGCTTGGACATTTCCAGTTTTCTACTTTTCTGAAGAACTTTTGTGGCTCCTCACAGTCGTGTTGCACTGCCTGTCAGGTAAATTCAGGTTTGGCCTTGTGCCGGCATGGGGGACAGCCAGAATAAAACTAGGAAGTAGGGGAAAGACCTTAACTCCTTCTTTTAGTGGCAGGTATGCACTGTTCACCTGCTTCTTCACAGGGGAGCCATGTGGACCAATGTCTCCTCAGAGGCGAGTACTTTTTATTCCCTTCAGTAATATAAACCAGCAGAGAAGGAGAAGGGACCCCTTCAAGAGACAGGGTAGGTATTTAGGTATTCAGCCACTCCGTTCTTAAAAGAATTTCCAAAAAGGTGTTTATCTAGGTCTGACCCTGGCGCTACGTTCCTTATTCACCCAAAACCGCCGCAGTGAGCGTGTATCCCACAAACACATAGAGACTACGTGGAGCAAGATAAAAGCTTGCCTCTGAGTCTTGCTGTCCTCATTTCTATTAAGAGATGCCATATGCCTTGACATGTCTGTGGTGAAATAAGTAGGCTGCAAAAAGTAGAACATTGCTAGAGGCAGGGAGCAAACACTGTTTCTTAAAAACTGAATACTGACTGAACTCAAGGTGATACACACAACGCTGGCAGCTCTGCAAGGTGGTGCTCGGCAAGAGCAAGCGGTGATTTTCATCACCAGCACACACTTCACATAGGTAACTAAGCACATTACTGCTCAGAAATCCTTGCAGTGCACTAACAATGCAATCACTTTTTAGAGTAATTCTAAGGGTATTAGGGAATTCAGCACTTCATAATTAATCCTAAAAGCACTTTTTTTTTTTTTTTTGAGATTTTTTTATTTTTTGTGTCATTTACTATGAAGCAATCAGATGCAACTGTCTAGAATTTTGGAGGATTTTTGCTTCTAACATTGTTTTTAACATCTAACATGAAATGACTGCAGGGGCAAAAGATTACTAGTTGAAAAAATGACAATAACAAGGGAAAGGCACATGCAAATGTCTTCAATGGGCAGTTCAGAAACACTTTGTTTTATCCCCATTTGTTTCTTTAACTGCCCAGATTAAGGTACAGTAGAGTTTTGGACATCAGTGCTGTGGTTATTATATCAGCAAAAATAATTTCCCTGGTGTTAGAATTTATTCAGGGGTTATTCCACCTTATTAATGTTCTACAAACTGTCATAGAACAAAGAGGATTGGTCTCAAGCATCTCCATAATTCTTCAACTATCTAATTCAGAGCATAAAATAAAGGAAGCAAGAAAATCCAACTCTAAACTTAAAACCAACTGAAATGAAGAAAATTCTAACATCCCTTGGATCCTTCTCAGACCTAAAATGGAGCAACGATGCAACGAAAGATTAACCACTAAGAAAAGAGATTCTCAAAATTGCCTAGCCTCGGGTCTTACAGCTATGTTAGGGGTACACCTGCGGAGTGCAGCTGGATTTTACAACTTTTGGCACATTTCCCTTGATAGGAGTGGGAGATTTTTATCCTGCTTAGAAAATCTCTGCCGAAGAATGTGGATATTACTTTTAGAAGCACCTGCATCCCATTATAGGTCAGCCTGACTTTGGTTTCAAAGTGTTAAAATTTAATTTTAAGATTAGACACAGACTCTTCAATCACATTAGTCTGAATGTCCTGTCTCACAATATTTTCATATTCATTTTGGCTAAACACATACATAGTCTTTATTATCCTTACTCCAGGTTATGCCAATCATTGATAAATTGTATTTGTTATCAACCACTTAGCAACAAACCTATGGCTCATAATTGCTGGAAAATTGAGAGGTGGCTGAACAACTCCGTATCTGCCCATTGCTCACAATTTCAAAATAAAAACGGTGGTTATCAACAATAAAGAATAAAGAATAATAAAGGTTCAGTTCTGAGCCTTTGGAGGATTTGTTTAGAGGCAAAACCCAAAAAAAGTTACTTGTACAGAACTAATATTCCACTTCTGTCTCCTGTCCATTAAAAAAGCTTCCTAAAACCTTGAAAAACTTGCCCCTCTTGCTCTAAGATACTGCCCCTGAAACAAACATAACCACATAGTTATTAAAATGGCATCAAGAATATCTAAGTAATCTGTTCTTGGAAATTAGCTTTGTGTTTATGTTTTATCTACAAATATACAAGATGAGAATGACAGTGGCTAGAGGTTCATTATATCTGGCAGTATGTTGGCCTTTTTGAGGCTATCATGTTTTAAACATTATTTTAGTATGATAATCCCCATATTATGCATGGACAACCGAAGTTTACTTGGCATTGGAGAAGAGTTCATTCCTAGTAGCAGAGCTTTCATATGTTTTAATTTACTCGTACAAATGATGACAATATTTCCCAAGGAGTATGCAAAATGTATTAGGTTCTTTCTTTTTGCCCAGTACACACGAACATTTTAACAGCAGCTTTGAAATAAAAATCAGGGCTAACAAAAACAGCTTTCTCTCTTCAAGGTAGAACTCAACTCCTCTATGCCAGCAATGTCTCGTGGGTTGCCTTCCCTGGGTGACATCCAGGGCTATGTTACAGTAAACTGGTCCAGTGTGATATCACAGGTATAAAAAATATTCCATTCTGTATCAAAACTAGGCACATGCCTTATATTTAAATGAAGAGAAGATCAACAGAGCTGAGCATTTTTGCTCTCAGCTATTCATCTCTGGCCTTCTACATGAGGAGAAAAATACCTTATGTTATTTCTAATTGGTAACTACATGAGTCTAATTTGGGTTAGATAGTAGTTAAAAGTAGGGTGACATCACACTTGGGTCAGTATTGGTGGATATCTAAAAGCACAACCTCTCATTTGTATTGCTTTAAAATGTACACAGTATAGATGTAGATTAAAAAAAACTACTAATTTTTTGTGTTGTTGAACCAACCAGAAGGGATGATGCAAGGTTTTACCAAATGAGATCTATAGATACAAATTTCACTGTAGAGTATGTTTTAGACAAATGTGTCTTTTTCTTTAAGTATGTAAATCCTACACTGTAGGCTTTTTTTTTTTTTTTTTATCTTTTCCTTTTTGTAGTGGTAGAAAATGTTGAACAATTGTCCATGAGCATGAGCCAGCGGTTCATTGCTGATATCCCCAGAATGCCAATATTTGCAATGCAAACAGTTAATACAATTTACCAGTTCTATGAAAGGCCCTGACATATCTGCCTCAAGGTCTGGAGGCTCGGCTGTATAACCACAAATAGTCTTTCCATTTTCATGTAACCTTTTGATACAGTGACAGCTGCATTAAGCTGCTTCTGCCTAGCAATTCCACATGCCAGGCTGGTTTAATTGGTTTTAATGCCACAGAAAAAGCACTGCTAGCAGAATACCATCAAATCATTTTCATATTGAACCTTCGTGGTCCAGCAACCTCCCCTTCAACCACAGCACCATTGTTTTTGCGAGGGACATATTCAAGGTCAATGCTGGTTTTGTGTTTGCCTTTCCCTCGGCTCCACACAAAAAGAAGGAGGAAACAAAATAAAACCACTCCAAGGAATGTGAAACAGCCCATAGCTGTGGACACCAATATTGTCTTAAGGTCCAGAGAGAAGGTGTTCGCATTAGTTCCATTGGAACTTGTGTCGTTGGAGTCTGTCATATACATAGGGGTCCTGTTGGCGTAAAGGAAACGGTCTGAAGTAAACCCCTTTACTGTAAGGGAGGCCGAGTAGGTGTCGTTGCCAGCGGCGTTACTTGCAATGCAAACATAGATCCCAGTGTCCTGGTCTTGAGCAAATCGAATCTCAAGTGTGCCATCTCCCAGCACAGTGGCTCTTCCATTTGATTTAGTTGTGATCAGCCTCCGGCGTGGGGTAACCCAGGATATGGTAGGCTGCGGATCCCCGTCAGCGTTGCACATCAACTGCACCGTCTGCCCTTCCTCCACTACCAGGTATTGCAATTTCTTGTCTTGTATCTTGGGCTTCTTACAGGTGAAGTAAAAGGAAAGAGCTGTGCTGTGGAAGTCTTTGAATGACCTCTCTTTGACACTGTCTGGGCCAGCACACATTGGCGGCTGGCCCCCAAACTGCAAAGTGGGCTGCCTCTGTAAAATCCAAAGGAGACGGCAGTCACAGGCCAGAGGATTGTTGTTAATGCAGAGGACCTCAAGGCTTTTGGGGGAATGGAATACATTCTCTTCTAGGGTTTCTAGCAGGTTTTGGGACACATTAAGCACGCGTAAGAATCGGAGCCCTTGGAAAGCGTGTGATTCAATGCTACGTAGTTGGGCCCCTACCATGTGGAGTTCCTGCAGGCGCACTAAATCCGAAAGCATGCCCGCTTCAATGGTGCTGATAGGGTTGTAAGAGAGGTTTAGATGTGTCAGATAAACCAGGTGTTTAAAAGCAGAGTAAGGTACTGCAGAGAGGTTGGTGTTGGTGATGGAGAGAGAAGTAAGGTTGAGACCATACAGGCTGTTGGCAGGTAGCACGTCCAGGAGGGGCCAGGCATCTATCTCTAGGTCTTTCAGGCGAAACAGTCTTTTAAAGGCATAAGCAGGCAAAGCGTTAATGTTGAGCTGTTTCAGATGCAGACTGATGAGGTTGTGAAGGTGAGAAAGAGCTTCTGTTGGTACAGCTGTGAGGTTGCATCTCTCCAGGGTGAGCTGCTCCAGGCTAAGCAGTCCACTAAAGGCCCTGTGTGATATATAAACCAAATCATTGTCCCCAACCTCCAGGGATTTTAGGTTATGCAGATCTTGGAACATGTAGTCCAGCAAAATGACAATCTTGTTTTCACTTATATCGAGCTTTGTTAAGTTAGACAACCCAGTGAACACCCCAAGGGGGACCAGTTTCAGACGGTTTCCTTTCAGCCTCAGGGAGCGCAAGTTGAAGAGATTGTTAAAGGCTCCAGGCTCCACATTGGCGACTATATTGTCACTGAGGTCAATCTCCTCCAGCAAAGGGTACGATGTGAATTCCTCAGGGTTGACGCTCTTTAGTCGATTCTTGCTGAGGTCCAAGATTTTGGTCTCAATGGGAATGCCTTCTGGGATGGACATCAGACGCCTTCGGTGACAGCTGACAGACTTGTTCTGTGCCGAGCATTCACAGCGGGCCGGGCAACCTGTGCTGGGGCCCATGAAGACTAGCAGCACAGCCAGACCCAGGAATGGCTGCCAGCATGATACAGCTGTGTGACGCATGACTCCACTGATCCGGTCTAACCCTCCGTCACGGGCCTGTGGGGATAAGGATGGGAAAGGGGAGAAGTTAAGACTGCAACAAAAGAAGATCTCTGCCAATTTTACAGTACTATTTCAGAACAGGCACATGTGTTTTCTTTTGAAACAAAACAATAAAATCTATTGTGAATGGCAAGAGCTACAAAAAAGCAAATTTTTCTTCACTATCTTTGGGGTTGCCAAAGGGTCAGTTTATCCTGCATTTCCCCTCCAGACATCAGAGGACACAAAACAGCTTTTCCTACTGCAAACAGTAAAAAAGGTTAGGTTTTATTTTTTTCTCCATCTCAGCGGGTCTCCTCAAGACAGTGCTGCAACTAACACACAGACAATCACCATAAACTGTGCAAACAGGGCTAATCACGTTTGTGGTAAGTTTACAGCACTGGGCCTCTGTGAGGTAATATCACACTAGGCTTTTGACTTCCTTATTCGCATCAGTGTTTTAAGGCAGACCTAATGATGTATTATCATCAAGGAAAGGAGCTCCTTGACAATGAAAAGATTCCTTTTAACATTTATTGCATACATTACAGCTATAAATAGATGAGGCTTGTTTGCACATACACATACACAATGGCTCAGATGAGGAAGGAAGAACTTGGTGTAACTCTGATTAGAATTTTTATTAAGGATGAATGGATCCTTTGCTTTTACTGCACAAAGAGATTTTATGTTATTTTTAAAACCAAAGATCTGAGAAGGGTTTACATAATACATCTTTGTACTTCCAAGACATGTTTGTCTCCTCCCTCTCTTCTCTGCTCTTGTAAGACCCCACCTGGAGTACTGTGTCCACGTGTGGAGCCCTCAGCATACGAAGGATATTGAACTGTTGGAATGAGTCCAGAGGAGGCCACAGAGATGCTCCAAGGGCTGGAGCACCTTTGCTATGGGGACAGGCTGAGAGAATTGGGCTTGTTCAGCCTGGAGAAGAGAAGGCTCCGGGGAGATGTTATAGCAGCTTCCAGTGCCTGAAGGGGCTACAAGGAAGCTGGAGGGGGGGGGCATTTTACAAGGGGCTGTAGTGACAGGACAAGGGGTAATGGGTTTAAACTGAAAGCAAGGAGATTTAGATATTACATATGAGGAAGAAATTCTTCCCGGAGAGGGTGGTGAGGCCCTGGAACAGGTTGCCCAGAGAAGTTGTGGATGCCCCATCCCTGGAAGTGTCCACGGCCAGGTTGGATGAGGTTTGGAGCCACCTGGTCTAGTGGAGGGTGTCCCTGCCCATGGCAGGGGAGTTGGAACTGGATGATCTTTAAGGTCCCTTTCAACCCAAACCAGTCTATGATTCTATGATACACTAATTCTGAGAAAAACAAGATGACTTGGCTGTGTTCAGCATCACAATGACCAGAGAAGCACGACAGATTCCATGGAAATCACACTTAGTAAGAGATTTATTCATTCCTGCCTTCAGGATAAAACTGAGGATAGTAGAAGACAAGATAACCTCTATTAAATTAGCTACCCTTCTCCAAAGGCTGCACTTTACAGGTTTAGTCACAAAGGCAAGAGAATTTTTCAAGGGTAGCTACTAAACAAAGACACTCAAAAACCCATTTCAGTAAAAGAAGAAAAAAAAAAAGAGTAATGTAGGTGCTCATCAGAGGACAGATTGTCTGAGAATCTTGCAGAGTAAGGCACACTGCAAGAAAGGACTGTAGAAGTGCCTTAACTCCTTTGGTACAGCCAACTTGATGAGGCCGAGTACTGGGAGATGGGCTTCATAACAGTAATAAACCTTACAAGGTGCATCTGGCCTTCTGAGGCCTTTCTTGGATCGGTTGAGCCAAGTTTTGTTCATCTGGTCACACACATGTGGATTGCATCATAAAAGAAATCCTCCTGTACACAAGATTCAGAGATTTAAACAAATATGGTATAACTAAATTTATGATGCTATAAGGCAGTTATTTTTCTAAACAAGATCTTTGAAGCACTTAAAAATACTATTGTATAAAACCCAGACTGATGAGAAGAAACTCCCAGGAGTAACTGCTGCAACAATACCTTACTCCCCTGTCAAACAACTTGGGATGTGATAACCCACCAAAACATCCTGCCTGAGAGAAGAGGATTGCCCTCTCAGACTGTGGATGATAAGAAAGGTGGGAATTGACCTTTCCAGGCCAGGCTGGATGAGGCTTGGAGCAACCTGGTCTAGTGGAGGGTGTCCCTGCCCATGGCAGGGGGGTTGGAACTGCATGGTCTTTAAGGTCCCTTCCAACCCAAACCATTCTGTGATTCTATGATTCAACATGCAAGAAAAAGAGCAGATACTTGGACTTACTGAACTTACTGTATCATTAACAATCCTCAAAAGACACTGGGTGGTTTGGATTGTAAGCATTAACATTATTGTGGCTGGACTAAATAATCAACAGCTGTTGTTCTGTGGCTGTTACAAAGTTAATTGGGTGTACAATATATTATCTTGGAGCTGCATATAAATTGTGTTCTTTGACTGACCATAAATTAGCGGTGCACAAATTAGCCCTTTCATAACTCTGTGGCAGAATCTCACTCTTGACTGATGTGGCTTCTTTCCACTCTGACACTTCTATGAAGAGACTAATAATACAACACAAATTGCATGCTGGTTTTGCAATGTAGTCTGGGGACCAGGATGAAGACTATTCTTTATTATACCACTTACAAAAGCACATTTCAACTTTGTCCTGTAAGGACAGCATGCTGAGATTCATTTAATTTCCCCCTTAAGTTGTAGTCTTGCAAGTAACTATTGCTAGTTATGTCCAGCTGTGACAAAGGTTTCCAGAGATAAACTTAACTTCATTAGGCACTAAGTTAAAACTGGAAATCTAGAGGGGTCTGTGAGTAAGGTGTTTGCAATGAATTCAGATCAAAGGGGCTTTCGGGTCCTCTGATCATTACTTTCAGAGCTCAGCCTGTGAGGTTAGCGCTTTCATACTGATACTTTTAGTGAGCAGGGAATTCGTTTCCTATGTTATTCACTTAATGTATGAAGCACAAAGTAAACAGGTTCAGTGGAAGACAAGCACCCCTGCAGTGTTCATTTTACATAGCAAAAATATGAAATACTTTTTGCAGCTATCCAAGCCACCTGGTAAGTAGAACTTCTGAGGAGTATTAAGTAGAAGATGGACAGTATAAAAGATGACAAAAGGATTTTTTGACTGTGGCTGGAATAAAGAAGTGTTAATAAAGCACTTCAAACATTAAGAGTCGCCTTTTGAAAGAGCATGTGCACAGAGATGAAGATGATATGCATTTATCTGTAAGGGTATATGCATGTGTAAGCAAAATTCAGAACTGAGATTTAAGATGGAGTAAATTGCACATCAATACAGAAAAATAAATTCTATTAAATCAGAAGTGAGAAAAACAAACTTAACTTGGATCAATAAGTAAAGGTTAGAAGACAACATAAATTAAATGGATCATTTCAATTTATTTTGACCACCCCAAATGCTACTGCCATGCTTCCTGCTAACCACATCTGTGACTACACACTTAGCTTTGAAATGTATCGTGCAAAAATCACTTTATCTTCATTGTGCAAAAAAACCTGTAAACTTACCTCACTGTGTGAATAATGAACAAGAAATAAAAAGGTCTAGCAAGGGAAATCTGGGCAACTTAAAGATCTCTGACTCTTTGCAAGACAAGATGAATGTTGGGAGAAGCCTACAGTGAACTATGACCATACTGCATATGGTCCAGTTTGAATTTAATGAGTGTGAAATGGTATTTTCAGGACATAGCCAGTAACATCAAAGGCCTCCTTTGGGTCTTTGGTGTGAGAACATTTTGAAAGGATATATCTTAATCCCTAAAGCATATTTTTTGCCACTGTGATCACTGTTTCTTATTATTATACATCCATCAAACAACATTGCTGCTTAAAAATCTGTATGAAATTATACCATTAAAAGATATTTTCCACTTTAAAATGATTTCTTGCAGTGAAGAATTATTTCCCACATTTCTTTAGACTTGTGGGATGTTAATTAAACTTCACTGACATGGTGCTGAAGTATTGGTGTCACAGTTCAACACAGCATCTTTCATTCCTGCTTAAAGAACCAGCACTATGTACAGTATCCTTCTCCAGTACAGGAATCCCCTCTAAACATCTTCAGGATTACCTCATTATCCTTCTTTGCATCCCTCTGTACAACTTTCCTTCACTGTGATGCATAGAAGAAAGTAAAGTGCATGCACACAAGTTTACAAATACATACACATAAGTGAAAAGTATAGTTTTTGATATGATTATACTATGCCTTGCACTGTGAAATACTTCTGGAAAATCATACTTAGTTAGCACAAAAATTCTTATAAAATAATAAATAATTATGAACTGGCAGTTTTTACATGCTTGAATGAGAATGATAACATTTAAAATTGTCTTCCCAAAGTTTCTGGGTTATTTATCACACTTGATACACTCTGGGCAATGAAACGTATCAAGGAATTAATTATTAAAAAATAAAATATAACTAACTACCTCCTTTTTGTCTTTCCCTGACTCTGTTTTTAAGTCCAAAGCCAAGAGTCAAGTTACCACTGGCTTATACTCCTTTTCAACACAGAACCTAAGTCAAAGTTTAGTTATGCAATTAAGAAAGCTCATTAAAGTTATTAGTTAATAGTTCTTTGTGATCTCACCCAAACCAGCCATATCTACTGCTTTGAAATGCAAATAATTTTGCACTTTGTTCTGCAGCTTTGAATCTACTCTTAAAGGTTTTACAAGAATGTGTATGTACAGGTACCCTGTAGCTTTGGAATCAGAGAACTATAATAAAAATAAATAAAAACAATGCCACGCTCCCTCAGAAGGCTGTGCCATTCTGAATATCATAGGTAGGAATGTGTCCAGCCATGCAAATATGCTGTATGTTGTATTGCTTCTCCCTCTCCCTCAGAATGATTCTGAAGCCTTTATAGCTAAAAGCTATAAAGCATTTGACCAGGATCCTTTTCCAATCTGATGGTCCCATACTGTGTAAGACCAGGTTTTAGCCAGAAAAAGTGAGAGTTGGAAGATCTGTTTCTGTCATTAGCTGCATGTTCCAACCCAAACCATTCTATAATTCTATGTCTGATGCTCTGACTTGGTAGTTTTGATCTCACCTTTCCCTCCTTTTCTCCCAGTCTTTCAGAAAATTAAAAATTCCAGGGGATCATATCAGGGATGACAATTTTTCCTGATATCCATGTCACTTGATAGGTTCTCTTCTAAGACTCCATTTACAAAAACATAGCTGTATTAAACTTTCTAAGATGAAATGTTGCGTGACAGGTATTGCACTCGCACTGATTATTCACCTAAACGTTACCAGCTAATCCTGAGGACCAGATGATGACCCTATTTAAAGGTGTTGTAAATGGTATCTGTTTAAAAGCCAGCTGATCTGGCTTTTCTGCACTCTTCTGTGAGGCTGGAGCAGACCAGGTAAGGGAAGGGAAGGTGAGGATCCTTGCTGCTGGACTGCATCAAGGTGGCAATGGTAGGAAGTTTCGTCCAGGGTATGAATGCAAACAGGATGGGAAGATGACAAACTGAGACATTCTTAGAGACAGTCACAAAGGAACAGGAAATACAAACATATTGGACATTGAGGAATGTTTTACAGTGAGACACAATGCCACAAGGAGGATGAATGAAATCCTGACTCTGGCATTTTCTGACTAGACTGTACGAACCTGACATTCCTGCCATATGGTCTTTCAGTGTAAGAGCCGATGTGTAACAAAGGCTTTGCCTCAACCAGGTCTTGTGCCAGCAGATTATCTAAACTTAGTGTATTAATCCCAAGTTCTATCATAGGCCAAGTCAAGCCTGCCTACATACTATCCAAAGGAGGATTTTTCTTTAAATCAGAGCATCTCAGAAACTATTTAAGTGGATTATGGTGTGTAAACATCCCTGCCTTTTTAATCAAGGTTTTTTTTGCTTATGCAGAGATTTTGTTCTCTCACCCTTCATCGATCTCCTAAATATCTCAGCCTTTAAATAAACTGCAAAACGTTAAGTAGCTGTCTATTTGCATTCCAATAATTAATAGATAGAAACCTTGAATAGCAGCAACAGCAACAGCAACAAAAACAACCACCAGCCTGCCAATTCACTGAATCAGAAACAAAGTTTGGATTCAATTATTCTACAGTTCTGGGATCACCCTCTACTACAGAGTCATCAGGAAAAGCTTCACGGGCTAAGATGAACTCAGAAACTTCAGTCTGGTTGCATTTGTTTTCAGAAGAAATAGTACTTGTTTCCAACAGTAAACTGGTCATACTTCTAAGACCCACACCAGTATCCCATTCTAAGAGACATCATACAGAGATGGAAAAAAAGCAAAAATAACAGCAAGATGAACAATTTTAATACCTTACTCACTAATATTATGGTAAGACTGGTTAAAGTCTTTGCACCAGGTGTTATAAAACTAGATAAGTAGGTACAGTTTTTACCCCAAATGCTTAGATTATTCTTTGAATCAAAGAATCAAAGTGAAAGAAGCAAGAATGCCAAACAACAGAAGGTAAGAAACACACAATGATGAATTCATATTATTATGCAAATTACCTGTACAAGTCTTAGAAATCCAGATGATCTGAAATTAAGCAAGGAAATGAAGCCACCAGTACACCTTCTGTTTCTAATGCAATGTTTTTAAGACTGATTTACCAATATCTTGCAGTTGTCACAAAGAAAGCGAATCTTGGGAAGAAAACTGAAGGAAAATATAATAAACCTTAAGGACCATCTCACAGGAGACATTTCATGCATAAATAACAGGACAAGAAATTGGAGATATTTGCAGGAATGGTAGATAAAATGACATTCCCACTGACATTGTTGGTAAGTTGAAGGAGAAGAGGTTTACAAAAAACTTATATGAAGTTATGTGAAGGGCTGTAAACAAAGCTTAAATGTAAAGTAAAATTCAGATACTTTTTCATATGTTAATGATGTACATCAACCATTCAGGGAAGGTAACACTACTATCATACTCTCACAATTAACTGCCTCATAAAAATTTCAAATCTTTGCATAGTATCAGATTTTGACAAAGAATTCTTAGCTGAATAAATTAATGAACTACTGTGAATAGCACATCTTTTCTGGCATTTCTCCTTTCTGAATACATAAGCAAATTTTTGAAAGGTACAAGACTTCAAAATTGCTTCTGCCAAGTTGTTCACTTCTCTCTAGTAGTTAGTATCCCTATTTTACTAGGGATGGGAACAGTGATGTCATTAAAAGGTAAATATTCAGTGGCAAAGACAAGATAGTACAATTTCCATTACTATAAATGCATTGATACACCTAATTGTGATAATGTAATAATGAAGAAAGATACAGTCTTATGTCTCTGGAAACAGTGCAGCTTCTTTGTAGTTAGTACTGTATTTTGTTGGGGCTGCTTAGTATTGGCAGAGCATCCAACCATTGTAAACAAACTCCATACTTGGATTTGTCATTAAGTATCTCTGCATGATAGTCCACCAAGTGAGGTGTGGCTTCAAAAATGGTGCATATTATATTAGAATAGTCACTTTAACCCTAACTGATAACAAGCAAAGATCCTAACTGATAAAGCAAAAATCCACAGGAGAAGAAAGGCAAAGCTGTAATGTATTACAGGAGAGAAAACCATATGGCAAGAAGCAAAGAGCTGAAGTTGCTGCTCTTGGGGCATGCAGCAGTCATAAGAGTAAACATCTCTTGCAAGTTAGGATTCATTATTTCATCTCTGAAACCTTGTTGTGTTTCACAGTGTATCTACACAGGCGAACCTTAGAAAGCTCTTCTGCCACGAGCAGGACACCGTGCAAGAGGATGTGAAAGTGTTAAATACTATACTTTCTTCTCATAACTGCACTAATGAGTGTAGCCTGAATAAATTAACTCAAAACTAAATCGGTAGGGAGCCTAACTGCATTGATTAAAGGAAGGGAAGCTTTTGTCAACAGAAGTTCTACATTAAAAGATTATCTTTCTTCATCTTGAAAGAAACAATCTTCTAGAACTGTCTGGGCATGGCAGTAAAGAAGACATCCCTGTTGCTTGGACAGTATCTCCTGTGTTGAAAGACAGGGATGGAATTCCCTTTGAACTTTTAATTCCAGTATCCAGCTGCTCCTCAGCTTCAACCAGTGAAGATCTTGGTGATGGAAAGCTACTGGAAAAAAATTAAAAAAAAAAAGGAAGGTGCTTTGAATCCAGGCCAGTAGCAGACTTTCAAGGGCTAGTACATTCAAGTATAATTGAATCCCACTTCAATAAGCCATTTAGGAAGCTACAAGCAATCTGTGTTGGCTGTAGGACATCATAAGGAAGGTTTTTGATGTAACCTGTTATAAATGGATGTTTCCCTCAAATACCTTTCCTTCAAATGTAACGTGGCCGTCAGAAAAAAACTGTTCTGGTAATGTGCTGACTTCCACCTTTTGTAAACAAAGACACTCGATGGTTACTTTAATAATATGTTTTGCAACCTTGTGCCCCTTAGCGTAATTTCATTTTTGTTAGCTATAACACCAAAAGATCTTTGTTATCTTATCCATACACACGGTGGGAAAGCTAGGTGACAGTGACCTTTCGGCTGTTAGGAATTGCAGAAATTAATGTGCCATTTTTATAGGGAAAGCAGGTGAGAATTATTTCCCTATCAGCTCTGTGCAAATACTGAACAGGACAAAAGGGAGACCAAACACGGCCCTCCACAGGGAATGGGTCTGGTAGAGTTAATTTTTAATGTCAAACACAATCTTGTGAGTCACCAAGGAGCGTTTCAAACAATTTCAATCTACTGACTTGGGTCCCTGAAACCTTTTTATGGCAGCAGCACAGATCGTGGTGACAAATCATGGTACGTAGAGGCAAAAGCATGTGCCCACAAAATGTGCCCAGGAAAGCTAAGAGATCAATCAATTAGTACTAAAAGTGTTGTTATTGCTTTGTAACACAACCCAAAGCCTAGTCAAAAGTCTCTGTATTTTTAAGAAACCTTTTTTAGCTCAGTACGTCTGAAAAACCAATACATTTTACAAGGGTAACAATGCATCTTGACTGGAGATAGGTACAGCTTAAAGTTCATAGCTCCAACTGTTTGCTAAAAAATGAATTAAACTGGAAATCTTAAGTAACTGAAACCAACATATTTTTGTTTGTGCTAAGACAAGAATCTCAAAAGTACGTGGGTATGGTACACATGGTGATGGGGAGACAAGATACCCTTAGCAAAGCTGTAACACATAATTTCAGCAGAACTTACATGGCTTATGCAAGGAAGAATGAAAGCCATCACCTGTGTAGGTTTTTTCCACCTCGATAAGCACGTTTGCAGCTGTTCTACTTGTACCTTGCACCAAAACCCTATCAGTCAAGACAAGCAGCGTATTTGCCAGGGACAGTGTTCATACTGCCACATGCAAGGCCTGCAGAGCACAGCATGGAAGCAAGCTGCTGAGCTATCTATCTGATGCTGTGCCTCAGAGACTGCAGGAGTAGTCAGAGTCTGGATGGACAGTACAGGGGCTACAGCATTACGTTCGGTACATTAAAAATAAGCACGAGAGAATAAACACGTTTCTTAGCCCGTGTCAGAAGACTGTTGATACAGTGCTGTCCAATTCAGAGTGGCAATCCTAGAAGAAAATTGTGGCCAGCACTTGGGGGTGACACAAAGGAAAGAGGGAATATATTTCAGCTCACTGGTCATCACTAATAGGTTGTGCAGGAAGAAATTGTGTGATAGACCCAACTGTAGCCACTTAATGGCTCAGATATGGAAGATACCCTGGGGATAGCTGTACAAAGCTACTGTACTTTGAATTAAAACAGAGTTGATCATAATATATAAACTTGAGAGAAAAAGAAAACAGTAAACTGCCTTGGGGCTTTCCTGTTTGCTAAAGGCATTCTTAAAATATATTTAGATTCAAAATCAGCCTGCAGAAGGGTCAAGGTAGGACATTCAGAAATAAGACCTGACATGTTGACAGGTGAACAAGACACAACCATTAATCTCTGCTTTAGTCATACCCATACTTCATGAATGTTACTCCAGATATCTACTGATGTCAGCATGATCTGAACTAAGCCACTCTGTTGAGAGAAAGAGGAAGAGAAAGAGAGAATGTGGAAAATAAAATAGTTGAAATTTGCTGTCAGATTTTTTCAGCTGGATCAGAGTCACGATCAAGCCCTTGATTTGAGCCTGACCCATTGCAGAGCTGCTGGTGTCAGAGCAGTGCTGTGGGTAGCACCAAAGTGAAGCAGTCAGAAAGACGCTGTACTGTATGCTTCACAGCCAAACTACTCTCTTCACACTTGAAACCAATTCCGAGTATTTACTGTCACCCATTTGCTTGAAATCTGTACCCACATTTGTTAGGGTGTCATTAGCAACTTTCCAAGAGCTTTCCAAACCCCAGCAATACAAGTTGTTGCCTCATGACTTTTGTGACTTGGTATTTATAAATTTCTTTGGAAGTAAGAGGGATTTCCTGAAAATCTGCGCTTAATTGTTAGTGTCAGACCTGATAAGGCACGTTTTGTACAAGGCAGAGCCTCTGCTGTTTGAGTTAGCATATATTTGGTAAGTATTTCCTTTAATTATTAGCAAAAGACAAATTATTTATTTTTTTCTGGTTAATCACACACACACAAAGCATGAGAAAGCACAGCTTTCCATATTGTGTTTACACATCTGACCTACCGTGCCAGTCTGACTTACAAGGATAAATGTATACACTTTCAAAGACAGGCCAGAAAACAATTTTTTTTTCCTTTCCTTCTTTTCCATGGGAAGGTAGTCTGTGTGTATGTACTCCTGCTGCATCCTAGAGAAACTGGCATACCACATTGGCAGTGGTGGTGCTCTGTCCTGCAGTTGTTCCTGATCTACATGTGACTTCCAGAGATCGATGCCTGTCAGGAGACACATGGGGCCTGACAGCAATGACCTGGTGCAAAGCTACAACCTGCATAACTGCTGCATTTCCCAGTTTCTTCAGCACCCATTACAAGCTCATCCACTGGCTTATTGTTTCGTGGGAGACAGGCAACAGTTCTTCATAGCACTGCTATACTGTCCCTCTACAAGTTGAGTAGTCAACATGAACTACACTCACATTCCATTTGTAGTATTTTTCTTCCTGGTTTAGTTCCACAGACTTCACCACAGAGATGGAGATGTAGCTTACATCATAGTTTCTGTCTCACTCTATGGCTGTACAGTACAATCCTACAAAAATCAGGAGTGTATTTCTCTTGAAAAATATTTTCACTTTTACTGAAAAACTGTTTTTCAATACTTTTTTCCCCTTCAGACATTTTCTACAACAGTGGTATTTCATTAAAACATAATATTCTATCAAGAAACAGTTTCAACAAATAATTTTCAACCAGTTCTATGTTCATGCATACTAGTATGCACAAAAATGCACATATACCTAGAAGTCGTTCAGGGAGAGCACAGTTTATGCCTTCTATAATAACATTCTCTGAGAATAACACACTTGTCCTAAATAAAATTAATGTTACAACATCTTTCTGTTGCCAGAACACTTTCAGATGGCCTAATTAATATAAAGTAAAATTAAAAATGAATGCTTGAGTCTGCATGGATGCATCTATCCATAATGATATCTCAGTTTTATTCCTAATTAAAAGCTCATTAATATCAAAAACAATTGTAAGAAGCCCAGATGACACCATATCATTTGTGATCTTAAGACTGAAGGCACCCTGCTATCAACTGAAATCCACTTACACAAAAGCTACTGTAGGTGCTGTGTGAAATAAAGTTTCATACTACAGCAACCATTGATACAGCAACCTCTTGATGAAGTCTGTAGGTAATATTTCACTCTTTCAGTTAGTTTCCAGCTCTGAAATGTCCTTTAGATCAAACAGTAGCTCAAAAATTTGAAGAAAACGGAGCTGAAGATGGGTAATTAGTTGTCTCAGAAGCACTGCATATTTTCAGTACTACTGGACATGGGAGTGAGGAGGGAGATGCAAACAAGAAGGTTTGTATGAAAGGGAAGGATATCATGGGAGCTGATATGACAGGAGATCTTCATTCGCCTCCTCCAGTGGAAGATACCTTGCATATCTCTGTCATTTCTGAACCAACACTACCACAAATGCAAAATCTCTGTAATGACTGAAGAAACATAAAAGAGGCATTCATTTTACTTGTATCCTGAGGGAAAGATTATGCCCTCTGAATCTGGACGTGAAAGGATACCCACAGAGCAAAGGATACTGGCAATTTCTCTCTGTTTTGCAAGAAGTGACATGACTTTGTCCAAACTCCTTGTCAGTAAGTTATAATTAACTTGCTTTAGAAAATTCACTATAGGCTTAGGCTTTATTACTCATCCCAATGACAAACATTGTTAGAATGACCTAGAATTCAAGAATGATCATAGAAACAGTGTTTATTTGTATCTGTATGTATAAGGATGATATCTGTTATTTGGCAATTGAATTTTTCTTTTCAGGCCGTTCCCTAATGATGGCTAATTACTATGATCATGCTTTCAGTCACAGAATCATAGAACATCTCAAGCTGAAAGAGACTCATAAGGATCATTGAGTCCAACTCCCTGCTCCTCACAGGACTGCCTAAAAATAAACCATATAACTAAGAGCATTATCCAGATACTCTGACAGGTTTAGTGCCATGACAACTTCTCTAGGAAGCTGTGGCGCGTTGACTCTGGCTGGGGTCCAGGTGCTTACCAAAGCCCCTCTATCACTCTCCTCCTCAGCTGGGCAGGGGAGAGGAAATACAGGCAATGTTCATGGGTTGAGATAAGAACAGAGAAAGATCACTCGGCAATTATGGGCAAAGCAGGCTTGACAGGGGGAAAACGAATTTGATTTATTACCAATGAAATCATGAGTAGAAAAGAACTAAATCCAGATCTTAAAACACCTTCCCCCTACCCCTTCCTTCTTGCCAGTCACAGCTTTGTACACAATTTTCCTATCGCCCCCATACTCAGCAGTGCAGTGAGATGGGGAATGGGTATTGTGGTCAGTCCATCACACCCTGTCTCTGCTGCTTCTTCCTCCTCAGGGGAGGATCCTCACTCTCTGCCCCTGCTCCAGCGCGGGGTCCCTCCCATGGGACAGTCCTCTACCAACTTCTTCCATGTCAGTCCTTCCCATGGGCTGCAGTTCTTCATGAACTGCTTTGACATGGGTCCCCCCCAGAGGGTGCCATCCTTCAGGGTCACAAATCTTGCCAGCAAACTTGCTCCAGCCTGTACTCCTCTCTCCATGGGCCACAGCTCCTGCTAGGAGCCTGCTCCAGCGTGGGCTGCCCACAGGGTCACTGTCTCCTTCAGGCATATCCCTGCTCTGACATGGGTTCCTCTCTGGGCTGTGTTTGTGCCCTCCCATGATCCTCCATGGCTTCAGGGCACAGCTAGCTTCACCACGGGCTGCCGAGGAATCACTGCTCCAGCACCTGGAGGACCTCCTGCCTTTCCTTCTCCACTGACCTGGGGGACTGCTGGGTTGGTGCTCTCACGTCTCACTCTCTCTGCCTGCTACAACTTCCACCTCCAAGTTTTTTTCCCCATTCTCAAATATATTATCCCAAAGGCTCTACCACCATTGCTGTTGGGCTTGGCCTTGGCCAATGGTGGATCCCTCTTGGAACTGTCTGGCATTGGCTCTGTTGGTTGTAGAAAAGGCTTCCAGCAGCTTCTTACAGAAGCCATCCCTGTAGCTCCTCTGCTACCAAAACCTTGCCATGAAAACCCAGTACAGGATCCTGTTCCAGTGACCCATCACCCTTTCAGTGAAGAAACTTTTCCTGATGTCCAATCTGAACATCCCTTGATGCAGTTCCATTCCATTTCCCCATGTCCCATTGCTGGTTAGGAGAGAGGAGATCACCACCTCCCCCTCCACTGCCCCCCTTGAGGAAGGTGTAGACTGCAATGGGATCACCCCTCAGCCTTCTCTTCTCCAAGCTGAACAAACCAAGTGACCTCAGCCTCTAATCCTCAGTCTTGTCCTCGAGGTCTTTCACCACCTTGGTCGCTGTCCTCTGGACACACTCTCATAGTCTGATGTCTTATATCGAGGCACCCAAAACAGCACACAGGACTCAAGGTGGGGCTGCACCAGTGCAGCATAGAGTGGGATAAACACCTCCCATTATGGTGTAACTCTGCTGTGCTTGATGCACCCTAGGACACAGTTGGCCATTTTGGCTGCTGGGGCACACTGTTGACTAATATTCAACTTGCCATCAACCCAAACATCCAGATCTCTTTCTGTGGGGCTTCTCTCCAGCCTCTTGTCCCCCAGTTTGCAGTTATAAACAAAATTATCCCAACCCAGGAATCCAGATCTTGCTGTTGTTAAATTTCAAAGCGTTGGTGATTGCCTAGCTCTCTCATCTATCCAGATCTCTCTGCAAGGACTCTCTACCCTTGAGAGAGTCCTCAGCTCCTCCTAGTTTAGTGCCTTTAGCAAACTTACTTAATGTGCATTTGATTCCTGTGTCCAGATCACTTATACAAACATTAAAGTGTCCCTGAAACCGAGCCCTGGGGAACCCCACTGGTGACTGTTGCCTGACTCATGTAACTCCATTTACTGTGACCCTTTGAGCCCAACCCATCAGCCAATTCCTCACCCAATGTATTGTGGACTTGTCTTCCCGTGTGCTTGGCAATTGGTCCAGAAGGACACTGTGAGAGACAGTATCAAAAGCTTTGCTAGAATCCCAGACCCCTACATCTACTGTTTTCTTCATCCAAAGGTACTAAGACCTAGGTCAGTAAATCTACCATAAGGATTAAAAGTAAAATACCCTATTTTTAAAATTTTCCTGGAAATTTATTTAATTTACTTTTTTTTTTTTTTGAGATATAACTAACTGGGAAACAAGCTACATGCCAGGGCCACACATGTAGCAATCAATGGTCTGTTTCAGCTGGGTAGCCTAAATAGCAAAAATATATTTAGGTATAGAAAGGTGTCTTTGGGTAGCTTTAGATGCTTTGTGAGCCTCATCTTAGCTGATCAGAATTAATCTCAATGAGGTAGCAAGATGCACCTAGATAAGATTTTATTCTTGAAATGCACGCAACTGCTCAAATGTACTGAATTCCATTGATCTGTCGTGTAGAGAAACTTTGCTGCACAATGACATACACGTTACTGGAATTGTCACTGGTTAGCTTTCCATATGGTATGAAATTGCCAGATGTGCAACTATTCATGGCTCAGGAGTTGGTAAGTGGGATGACTAGCAGAGAAAGACAGTAACACCTGTAAAAACAACAGTTTTCACTCATACAGATCTACTGCAAATTGGTTATCTGTGCCAATATTTTCCACAATTTTCCTCCTCTTCCCCATAATAAAGTCAGTGTAGAGTATCTAAAGAAGTGATTCAATATTTTTACATATACCATATTAGAATTCATGACCTCTACCTTTTCTCATGTACTGTGTAAGGAGAAGCCATAAGCCTCAGAAGACTATTTTGACTGTGTCAAAACTCAGAGTCCTCAAAATCCCTCTCTAGATCCACAGTTTGTTATTGATGTTCGGGCCCTCACATAACAAGACCATTGAAGATATTTTACTCAGTATGTTTCTTACCATGGCATCTCAGCCAAATTCAGCTTTTGTATTTAAGAATGCAGAACAATGATACTCAAAAACGAACAACTGGGCTGCACAGATTCCTCCAGTACAACCATTTTTTTGTTGTGAGGCCAGATTTTAATTCAACATCTTTTACACAATTCACAGCCCAGCAAATCCTCTGTAAAGCAATAATCCATGTTCTTGTGGATGACAGAAATACAAAACCAGCTCCCTTTTCTTACACATGAATTTTTTTTTTCGAAGCCTTCTATGTTTTTCCATTTGATTTCCTGATTCTGCATCCAACTGTATCAAAAACATCACAATAATGTGGCTCAGTGATTTCACTAGCTTCCTAAATGAAAGCAGAGGAGTTAAAAAATGTAGCAATGACCACTCCTCTGCTTGTTACCGAAGCAGCTGGCATGGGAATAAGAAGCATGGGAAATAAACACCTTGTGGACTCTCAAGACAGACTCCTTAATTATTCCGCCCTCAGAAAGAAAAGATCAAGTGGTGGCAAAATTCAGAGAATTCACCTTTTTTTTTTTTTTTCAAAAGGGGATGGAGCAATGACTATTTGTTGCCTCATTTCATATAATTATAGATGCACAGAACTAAGTTATAAATTTAAAGGGAATCAATACCATACCCTATCAGGTGATATTAAACTGAAAGGTGTTGAGTTTTTCCACAGTAGTGTCTTTGCTGGCTAAGTAAAAGTAAAAATGATCTGCTGTTTTCCTCCTTTCCTGAGGATATCATGGCTCCTTTCTTGTATGTAGCTCCATACCATAAATGATTTAATACAAGAATAATATATCAGTCACCCAAACTCCCATTTTTTGGTCTCTTTCAAAACAGACAGAACGCAAACTGTTGAGAAGCTGCAGTCAGTGAAGTAATAATTCATTAATGAAAGGATAACCAGTTCAGTCCCACCACAGTTACACCTAGGTGTTTTTCTTCCTGTGTTCAACTGTCTGAGCTCAACTCAACACCATCTGGAAAGCAGCCGAGGTGAAAAAATGCTCATAGTTTATTCTTTTTCCTGTATATTTAATCTACCCGGGTTATAAATAAGCATTGTATCAACCTACCCGGGTTTCTCACCAAGCAGTGACCTTAGACATCCAGGACCTTCGTTTTTTTGTGACCCTATGCCTTACATCCCACAATAGAAGGACTGGATACTTCAGCTTAAGAGTAGGGTCAAAGAAAATTTGCTGAGAGAGCATTCCCCGCCTCCTAGTGATCAGATCTGCTGTTTCATGGGAAACACCTCTTCTTCCTCGTCAGATTTTAGTACCTGACCTTAATCATTCAAAGCAATCAAACCATGAATACCTTGAATGCTGAACCCAGATTTACAGCCCTGTCAAACCAAGTTTCCATGGGTAACATTAGTGAATGTCTGTTTACTAAACCACCCGATGTCAGGATATGAGGACGCATCTCTAATAGCTGGTGTTGAATAAGTGCTTGACCAAAGATGTGGTCAAAGCCTGATGCTTCGAAAGACCTTGTTTCAACAGAGTGGTGGAACCGTCCTCTTCTCTGGTGCTCCTTTGTGCCTCCTCTTCCTCGGAGAGAGCTCACAATGCAGGGTTTGGGCCAAATTTAATGAAGTTGTAGATCACTTCAGCACTGCAAAAGGTGAACCTGTGGCTTACACTAACAACCCTTGAGACCCCTGTTCCTCTTGCAGGTGGATGCCCAAAACATGAGTGTGCTTCTCATGCAATTGTGGATACAAAAACGCATTTGGATGTGCTAAAGTCTGCATGGGGATGCTGCCGGATGGCAATCCTACTGCTGAGTATGAGCAAGGGTTGCTAAAATGGTGTTGCATGTTTTGAAGAGAGTGGAGTGTCTGGTCTTACAGATTAGCTTCACTTCCAGCTAAATCTTCTACTAGGTATAGGGATGAAAAGGATCTTGTTCCCACTGCAGTTAAAACAACTTGCCAATGGTGTCACTGGAAGCAGAAATGCTGTGAAACACATTCCAGTTAATTTCCTCAAGGAAGTAATTTTGCCAGTGGCTGCGTACTTGTGTACAAGTGTCAGTTCAGACAAATAGGAGTAGTAAAATTTTACTCACTGTCAGTTTTTCCCTAAGCTTGCAAGCTTTTCTGCACCTTTGACGCATCTGGTACAGTCTCTTGCAGCTGGATGGGACTTCCTCAGGTAATTAAGGAAGATACAGTATTATTTTTAAAATACTACCAGCAGTTGGTATCTCAGATCAGAACATGGGATTTTCCTTCCTTCTTATTATATAAACTGAGTTCAAATAAAAAACCCTTTCACTTGTACACAGGTTCCTATACCCTCAAAAGCAGCAATGTCACATAATACTTGAAAGCAGATGAAGTACCAAATCTGACAGGATGACTCATATATATGAAGTCAGTCAGGTTAAGGATAACTGTTTGCTCAATAGATGATGTTTCTTTTTCAATTTCTTTCTCTCTAACCTTCCTATAACTGTCTGGGGTTTTTATTTTTCCCTCCATGATAGAAAGTATTTATTTTTTAATAGGGTCATTTAAACCTAATCCTTTCTGATAGGAAAAAGAAAAAAAGACACTCAGAAAGGTTTGTGTTATGCCATCTTCAGTAAGTCAGTATAATATAAAACATACACTTTGGAGGTAGAAACTGAAAAAAAATAATGCACTTCTCTAAATACACAGATGCACTTAGTACAATGATAATGCCAATTCTGATGAACTTTGAGCCTCTAGGTTTTAAGCTAAACTTCTGGATCTCAGAAAAACCAAGCCTACTGTTGCACATGTAATTTCAATGTGTTCAGTTTAAGGAACTGTGAGATGTAAAATATAGAAGCAAAGACACACCAAAAAAGTTTAAAAAGGATAAAAACCTGAAATAAGAGGGAAACAATACAATATTATTCATATAAAATTTTAAGATTACTTCATGCTAAAATTGTGATTTGCAGGAAGGCTCTCATTATTGAAGCCTGAATGTCTGCCATTGCTTATGCAGTGGCAGCGTGGGACACCTTGGTAACCGATAATGACATATGTGGTGAGGAGTAAACAGCAGAGTTACTGTGCTATCTGTGCTTGTATAAAATAAAATCTTATTCTGTAGGAAACTGGTAGATGAGAATGGAGCAGGCTGAATCTCAGTGCTGTGATGCAGAATTCTCCTGCCCAAGCTTCATCTTCAGTGTCTGGGAGGTCTGACAATCACTTGGGTAAGAAAAACTGCACACTTTGGTTATTTCCAACATCTGACAGAGAAGAACACAGAGTTAATAATGGGCATTACATCTGTGTTTTGAGTTAGTGGTTCAGAATGCCTTACTCTGCATTCTGCTTGCAGGTCTTGATGAACTGAGTGTTCCCCAAAAGACATAAGAAAACTATGTATAAAAATGAGACAGTGGAATGTCTAATTATAAATAAAATCAGACAAAAATCAATATAATACTCTTACTGGGAGAGGGTAAGTTAACCCCAAACTGCAGGCTACGTAGGCTATATAGCACTAGATGTGACAAAGCAGTCTCCGCGTCAGCTATAAAGCCTTTGGGTAGGGCAGATGAGCAAGCAGCTGGCTGTTGTGGTCCAGCCATGGGATTTTGACCAGTGATGCTGAAGACTGTTTTCAGTTTCACTGTTGCTTGAATTTGGATGACTAAAGTTCCACATTTATTTCATTAACAACAGCCAGATATTTAAGGAAAAAATTGTTCTCAGCTATTTCACTGGGAAGAGATTTTCAGACAGAAAATTTTACAGAGGGGTCCCAGGTTAAGATCCTTCACTGTGAAGATGAGCATCCAATTTTATGGCCATCTTAGTTGCTAGCAGTAAGAGAAAATTTAAGAGCTAGGTATTCATTCTAGCATTTGAAAGGACCACAACATTCTTGAAAAATCAGAGTGTGTTCAGTATGGCAGCTGCTGCTGCCCATGTTTCCCTCTGGTTCCCAGAGCAAGGATTTGGATCCCTGAAATCCTGTTGACATTATCCAGGCATATCCCTGCATAGTGACACGGGTACCTGCAGTAGCACCAACTACAGGACCATGTCTCTGGTCTCTAGACTGTTCCTTAGTTTTTCCCAGTCTGTGGAGTATGAAGTTAAATGGCCAGTACCACTAAATACCACAGTTAGGCAGATTGTATTTTTTTCTTTTGGACTCAATCAGGTGAATAGTTCTTCCTGAGCCTTAATTAAGCCTCAAGCCATTCAAAAAGAAGCTGACTAATATTCATATGTTTATTTAAATGCATATATGTTTATACCTTTTAAGTAACCTACAGGTAATTTGGAAATTAAAAACCCCTCATTTGTTAAATATACTTTCAGTTTACATCTAAGGAAGGGCAGATTGGCAGATTAACCATTTATGGTTAGAGACCATCATGCTTAAGTGACTTCGAACTCTAGTCTTCAACCCAAAAGCAACATAGATGTGGAAGAATCTACACATATAGGTGCATTATCTAACGAAAATGAGATTTATGGCTGAAGATGTGACAGCTTGGCCACTGAACTTTTGCAACAGTCTACTTGTAGGCTTCCACTATGCATCACTTCTGAAATACAACACATAAAGTTATGAAGCACACAAGATTCTGGGAATTTTTTCAAAGATTTCCAAGGCACAATCAGCCAGAGTGTGAAGGTCACTTTAACCCTTAATGAAATGAGGATTTTTAGATGGCTACTGTGCCATTTTAGAGAAAACCACTTACAAATGAGTACTGGAAGTAGTATAGTTGTTTTTTTGTGAAGTTTTGACTCAAGTTCTTGTGTATTAAAATTTATCATTGATGAAGAAAATGCATTATATTTACCTACAAAGCTGTGGGCATAGTTTTTTCTTCTATACCAGTATTTTGTTTTCTTTTTAACCCAAACACATTTTAAACAAGAGTCATTTGGCTGCCAGTTCTGTTCACAGTTAGGAAATTTAATGCCTAAAAAGCTGAACCGCAAGTCAATTAAGACAGTTGGTCAATATCTGTCTTGCTGTTTTAGTGGAAGGAAATTATGCTGGTAAACTTTCATTGGTTCTGTTGATTGGTATGTATTTGCTTGTCAATAAAGAAGGTGGTCCTTTCTTTTTAAACACTGCTCTGTCTAACTTTGTTTAAACTGATTTTTATTGATACTTGGCACACACTGATATGTTTTCCTTTAAGAAATGCTCAGTCTGCTAATTTATCTTATTTTCTGCATGGCAACTACATCCAGATACCAATGTGTAACCACTGGCTGTAAAGACCTCATGAACAAGAATCTGTAAGATGAAGTTAGCAACAGGCAGATATTTAAAGTGCAACTTGGAGTTTGATCAACATTTTATTGAATACTGCACAGAAGGGTATTTTAGGTAGTTGCAAATAGTGCTGCCATCTTATTATCACTCAAATAAGCCTACCGTTGAGAATTAGCAACCAGCCCTCATCACTGGAAGGGAAAAGAAACAGCCCAAACCTTCTGGCTTATGAACAAATATAAAGAGGAGAAAATAAGCTGCAAATGCTGTTTATTCCCTTCTGCCTCCTCTGGGACTGAAAGAATATGTTCTGGTTGAGCATTTCTCCCTCTTCTCTAATACATCCTGCCATATGGAGGAAAGAAAAGAGAATGAATCACTGACTTCACATGGGGTAGGATGAAGGGGAAAAAGTTACAGAGAATATAGGAATGGCAATCTGAATGCAGACCCAAAATCCCCCCAAACAGTTCCAACAGCAATTTGGCTAATGGTTGTAATTTGCCATGGCTGTGCATCCTTAAAAAAGCACAAGGGAGGTGGGTGGAGAGTAGATCAAGCGTACCAGTCTCTGATCCACTTCCCACTGCCTGGCTAGCACACATATCCTCTGCATCCCTTCGCACCATCTGGCAGTGTTGGTGGGAGGACCTTCTGGTTGAGAGCTTTTGCCGTATGGAGCAGCTTTCCCAAATCTGTCTGCTTCACTGAGTCACCATTTTCAAGTGAGAGCTCAGTGCTCTTCCTACCTTTTAGTGACTCTCCCTGTATTACTGACTTTTTAACAAGGCAAATGGTTTATGCAGTGATGGAAATCAACCACAGTACCATCTCACCTAACAAGCCTAGACAGCAAGCTTGTGCTGAGTTACCTTTCAGGCATGCTCAAGTGCTATCTGACTAATGGCTTTTAGCACTCACCACATTGTAAAAAGGCTTGATGATGACATTTAAGGAACAAGCCCAGCATGCCAAGACAGCATGTGCACAACAGCATCTGATTGGTAAACTTTGCTTCTATCATCTCTTAAAAGTATGACACAAAAGGAGCCTTGAAACTTCCCTAATGTCTTGAGAAAGAAAAGTTAACTTTATTCTTTCCTTTCTTTCCTAGAAAAGCCCTCTATAAATTAGAAATATTTGAACTAATATCAACATGAAATATGTTGTTTCTGAATGAATAACTAGCCTTATACAAATATTATAATGCAAAAAAACTGAAGCTTATATAATTGCTCTAGAAACTGTAAAAAACCCCCATCCTAACTCTTGTGAGATTTACATTTCAAATTCAACCTCAAAGGCTTAGGTTGCTGTTTCAATAATGCATGACCTAAGCAGCAAAGGACAAAAAAGAGCAAGCTGTAGTTCCAACAAGACCTCTATTGCTAAGGGGCACCTTATAAACTAGGTGTTTACTTGAGGAGTTTTAGGTATGTCCTTCTTTGTGTAAAAGCAGATCTTTGCAGTTTTAGTTCATGAAAGTTTTAGACAGTGTCCTGCCATGCCATCTGGTGCTAGCTGGTTGTTCAGCCAGAGCATTTGCCATGTGTTCAGGAACTGCTTTTATATGTGTGTAAGTATATGCTGCACTTGCTAGGCTGAGATGTGATAAATAAAATTGACTAAGCATCTGTAACGGAGACCCAAAAAGCCAATCTTCCATGCTACCACCTTAATTTGCCAAGGTGATATACTGCTTTTTGTACTTATGTGTGATTCATAGCTTTTTCAGTGGAAGAAGCGATAACTTTGTCCCCTTGTCTCAAATTTTAAATTACACTTACACAATAAGGAGTGTGAAGTGTCTATGGCAGTCAGCTCCTGGAAGTACAAGGACTTTAACAGAGACAACTTTAATTAAGACAGCATTAGAGATCAGCACTTCACACTTCCATTTCATTGGCCTTTTCCTCACTCCACTCCCCTGTTGGTAATATTGGTATATAAGTTATAAACTTTTCCTTCTATCATAGTCTACGTGAAACACACTGTTAATATACCAACAGGAATACCTGTTCCCTGACATACATTCCAGAAGCAATGTAAAAGAAATCTCAAATATACTTGGGTAACTCTGTTACATGACAAATTATCTGGAAATATACACCTATATCTGCATGAAATTGTATGTGTCATTTGGGGAAATGCTGAATACATCATTCTCAGCTCTGATTTAGACCCTAGTTCTCAAAACAGCTGCTATTACACTTGAAATATCTTTATCATTAACTTACCAAGACACAGATGAATAAGTATTTCCATACATATATTCAACCTGGTTCTCATGTGACTTTAAGGTCTCTTTACACCACTGGTGAGACTGAAAAGTTTTCAGGCAAATGGAAAAAAATGAGCGTAAGCAAGAAAGTAAATGAGTACTTCAGGCTGAGGAGAATAAAGAAGTCTCAAAACAACCATGATAGTGGACTTTGGGTTTTTTTCAGTTCAAATCTAGCAATTTAAATTTTTAATGCAATGAAGCCATTCATTATTTGGCAGTGATATTTAACAACTTTTAATTCTCATACTGGGCCGTAAAACCAGAGTCTAGCCACATTAGGAATGACAACTTCAGCAAAAGATAGGCAATGCCTGTGTAAGAACCAGTAATACTGCCAAGAAAAATTGAATAAATTCCTTTTTTTCTAAAGTTTTTATTATCTTAATAAATATTTAGAGCCCTAAAACAAAAGTCAGACATGAAAATCCAGAGTTTTATGAACTATGTATTACTGTATAGGAGTGGTGCAGTAGCATACTGAACCTTCTCCATATTTGAAATAAAAATTAAGATAGGAGCAAAACGCTGTTAACAGGATACGTATTGAAAGACCCATATTCATTGTAATTTGAAAAATATGGAATTTTAAAGTATTTCAGGATGCAAGCAGAGCAAGATTTGAGAGTACAAAACTTTTAACAATCTCTTTCCCAAGTACTCACTCTCAGGCCTCCTTTCAGAGAACCTCATGTGAGAGAAGGGGAACAAAGAGCCATATTCAGGAGACAGGATAGTGTCTTTGTACAATATTACAATAAAAGGACTTTGGACTAGTGTTTCCTAAACTGTAGTCATTGGTTAACTGATGATGCATGGGGCTCTTCATCACTGTACATACAGTAAAACTGAGTTGAGAACACAACCATGAAAGGCAGCAAAAGCTGACATTTAATCAAAACATCATTGATGTCAAGGGCAAATTTGCAACTGCCTGGGGAAGTTTCAGACCAAAGTTGGGAGAAATGACCTCTCTCCCTCACATGCAATGTGGAGACATCTTTAAGAATCTGTATAACAAGATACTGTGATGCTGAAAAAGTGTAAAAGGGACTCACGTGCTTATGATGACCAATGAAAATCAGTGATCCTGAAACCTGTTCAGGGCAGGTCTGTTTGGTGTTCAGCTGCTTGACAACAGAGGATGCTTATAATTTATTCAATCTAGCATTAACAGGCTTATGTTAAAAGGAGAGGATTCAGAGGGTCTGTGTTATGTCACCCGATGGAGCCAGAGGAGGGCAAATCACAGCTAACCTACCTGTTGTCCTCTGTGGAAGGAGACTTTGTAAGAGGGCTTGGCATCAGCTATGGTCTCTGTCATCTGTAGCTTTTATAGACAACGAATTATGGGACAATAACTTCTGTAGACTATTTCTGTTTCAAGAAAGGTACTTTGTGTGGAAAAGGGATGGCCTTAGACTTCCATAACAACATGCAAATGACTGTGTTATCTCTGGCTGTCTTCAAGGCCAGGCTGGATGAGGCTTTGAGCAACCTGGACTAGTAGGGGGTGTCCCTGTCCATGGCAGGAGGGTTGGAATGAGATGATCTTTAAGGTCCCTTCCAACCAAACAATTCTGTGACTCTATGATTCTAGGATAACTGAACATGACACAGCAGAAAACCCCTAAAACACTGGTACAGACAATGTGGTCTGCTAAGAAAGATTGTTTGAAATTCATCCACACAGGACCTTGACAGGATCTTAACTAAGTCCTGTTCCAACTGTATGGGATCAGCCCTAATTTCTGCTTTTTGATTTAAAAGCCTATGAGCTGTTTTTTCTCTGCTATGCAACACCATCACTTTAAGCTCTTGACTGACAGGACTAACTCCCCTGCAATTGGATCCAAAACCCTCCACCTCTAGGTTTAGGCCATCTATCCTGGTTTTTTCATTACTATCTTGATGACCGCCTGGCAACTCTTGAGGATCCTATGCCAAAGTGGCTGCGTAAGGCTGCTCGGTGCTGGTGGCCACAGTGGCTGCTGGTGCCAGTGAAGGTGGTAAACACGGGTTGCAGCTCCAGCCCAGCACCTTGGCACAGTGACCCATGTTTCATGCTTAGTGACTGGGATAACCTTCTGACACCTTTATTTATTCCCAGTTTCTTCAGGAGGCAGCCTGGATCCTGGCAAGCTCCAGTGCACTCACATTTATCGTAGGGACACTTCCACTGTTGCTACCACCAACAAAAGAGACATAATATTGGGCTAGGTGGATCCCTGCCTAATCTGGTATGGCTGCTTATATCTGCTGCAGTTCAAGGTGACCTTGCACACGGGGTATGTGCCGGTTTAAGTTTCACTAGAAGCTGACCTGTGGCTTTACAGGAAAAAGCATTTTGTACGTAGAGATTCCTCAAGTGTCATTTAAGTGTCTCACTTTCATAAGCATTATTGATTTAGTGGGAACTGTTTAGTCTCAGAAGGCAGAAAAATGTGGTCATAAGTAATACTTCTATGACAAAATAAAACAACCCTTTGCATTATATTTGAAATGGTTAACTTCAAAACAATCAGAACATAGGCATAAAAAGCATTTATCTGCATTAATACTCATAAAATAATAAAGTTGATATGAGGAATTAATGATTTTAAATGATCTCCTGCTTGCTTGTTTCTGCAAATGCTGCTTATAGCAGCCGTGCAGTAAACAACAACCCTCTTTCTTCTCCTGAAAGTCTGCCACAATAAAGCACATGTACATCTTTTTCTCTATTTTTTCCCTGCTTTATAGAATCCAGAATAAAATACAGAGAAGGATTGTGCAAAATGCTTTGAGACACAACCTTTCCCCCAAAACCTTGCAAGTTTACGAGCAAGGGGCAGAAGTAATCCCAGCTCCATGTACCCAAGCCACTAGATGTCCCTGCTAACCTGCGCCGCTCCCCAGCCTTGCTGGCAGATGCAAACACACTTCATAAACCTGTCCAAAGAAAATACAGCACTACCAAATCGGGCAACTGTTCGTCGCAGCATCGTCTGCCCAGCTGTGCATCACGTCGACGCACTGTCCTTTACTTGCTTCTCGCAGTCTTTCAGGGATGCGGAACCTGCAGGCAAGGTCAGTACTAGTCAACTGCACTGCTTCCAGTTCGTTAAATAAACCAGGTATGTCCTTGGCAAATGTTTTTTGAGACTGCAGGCTTCCTGAGACCACACAGTTGTCATTCAAAAGCCGGGAAGTTTTCTGTGGTGTCCTTCTCACCGGGTGTATCAAACTGAATAATGCAGCATTTATTGAAAAGGGCACAGATGCTATTCTTTTAGTACTGGCTCAGTAAGACAAATGTATTAAAAGACCATTCCCCCCCCCCCCCCCCCCCCGCCCCCATTCTCTTCTTTTAAAAAAAATCAGTCCAATAAGATTTGATTTAAAAGCTCATTTTTTTAGGAAGGGACGGATTCTGCAGCATTTCACATGCACATTTAGGGATCCTAAAGCTGTGAAGGATTGCAGCACGTTTCTTCTGAAGAGCTCATTTTCACATTCAAATAACATTTTTACTATTGGCATGACTGGGAGCAGTGCTCTGCCGGTGTTGCACTCTTACCCCAATCTAGGGGCCTCTTTATGCAGTTACAGCCATTGAGAGATCTATCTTTCTTCTGATACTGAAAGAAAAGTAATGATGTTTATGTTTGGAATGTAGTGTTGCAGTTTCACAGAACAGCATATACCTCTCTCTAACTTGCTTTTTATAAACTATAGCTTCACAAAACCAAATATTTTATTCACAGGTTGTATTTAGTCTATTTTTGCCCTAGGAAACAACTCTCTTTTTTTTCTCCAGCAGAAAAAAAAAAAAAAAAGCCAAAAGCAACCCCGTCTTGTCCCCCAAACAGCAAACTTCCCTCCCCTTCCCCTCAGACCTCTGGCATTTTTACTGATGCCCAAAATGCCTAGGCACGATGGTGCCTCAGTGGAATGACTACCTTCCTATATCCCACTTCGGTGAGCTGGGATTTCTACAAGCTGGCGTGCTTCCCTCTGTGATGCACCACTGTCTCTTCCTGAAAAGAGAGGGTTTATTTTATAAGAATAATAAATTACATTACACTGTGAAAGAAATAGTTCTGTCAGAAAGATGAAGCTACAGAAAATCTTTGCAATACGACACAATATAACACAACAGAACTGTAGCTGCCACCAAAAAAACCCACCCAAAACAAAGTTATCAACATTTGGAAGTTTTGCTGAAAATTTTCTTCTCACAGGACATATGAAAACATATGTATGTATTTACAAAACAAATTACATTGGTGAGATCGTTTTTTCAAAAATACTTCAATTGAAGGGAGATTTTTTTTTTGTTTGTGTTTTTTGTTTGTTTGATTTTCTTTCTTTTTTTTTTTCTCCATTATTATATGGGTTTAGAGTTTCAGGTCTTTGAAACTAGATCTGAGAAGATACTCTGTTCATTTTTCCTCATGAGTGATGAATTTTACTTATATACTGCGCTCCACCCATTGGAAAAATCTCGCCATTTTCACTAGCAAAATTCCATTTTTCACACTAAGTTTCCTGTGGAAATTCGGAAGTTTAATTCTGCAAGGCAGTACAGTTGAATGCCATGGCTATGAAGGCAAAAAACACAGTAGAATTTTACTCCCTACACTTCGTTATCCTTTTGGTGCCCTCTATATGTTTCACCATAGTGAAACACAGTGGAGATCCCTGCTTAACCGATGTTGTCAGGTTTTCAATACTGACTCTATGCAACAGATGGTTCCTAGGCAAAATATAATACTGAAATATTTAAGAAATCACTGTTATCTAAGAAAATTTTCGACCACTGTCAGAGAAAAGAAAGGAACAATGGAGAACACATTCTTTTGGGCTCATCTTGACCTTGATTTTTTTAAGTTGCCAATGCAAGAAAGCAGAGAGGATGCATTACCACAAATCTTTTTATAATGTAGAGAGATGTCACTGATCAATCCGGATGAAAGCAAACTTATGATTGTCACCACAACTTAAATAATCATTAACTGTTAACCAAAATGTACTGCAATTGCTCCAGCAACAGACTTAAAAAAGCCCTCGTGATACAAATACTACTTCATTCTTCCAAAGGTTTTCTTGCTGTTAATTCCTTTTCCTCATTGGGATGGACCAGAAATGAACATTATGCAAAACTGTGTTACCTATTTTGGTTGATGGTGGTTAACTTAGAGCCATGGCTCGTTGGGTTGTTCTGCTCCTGATAGTTATTTACAACTCCACATGCTGTCGTGACACCATCCTTTGTTCTAATCACAGCATCCTATGTATTATGATACAAACAAACAGCCTGGCTCCACCTCCCCTACCCTCTCTGAAGCTGTCCTGAATTTCACTGTTGAAATTCACACACTGATAGTCCTGAGACATTTAGGAAGAATAATTTAACGGTGGTACCATTAAATGCCAGTAAAATTCATAACAGGTAATAAGAATAATATAAGACACTGAAGAATAGGATGAAATCTCAGCAGCACAAGGGTTAGCACAAGGCTTCATTTGCTATCAGCATACCACGCAGTCTGAAAGCAACACACTAAAAAGGAGCCTCTCTGGGAATCTGCTTTAACATTGCAAAGAAAAATGTTAGCCTCGATGCAGATGAGTTGGTTTCCAAAATCAAGCTCAGAAGCATAGTTCCTAGAGCCCTTTTTTTTTTTTCCTTTTCCTTTCTTCTGCTTTGCTGCTCCAGTCAACATGCGCACACTAAGACATGATTGACAACCTCTCATGGTGCTGTGTTTCAAAGATCAGGCAGATTTCCATGGCTTTCACTGGAGCAGAGCTGTGGGGAGGGATCAAGCTACAGGGACTGACAGGTCACTGCCCGCAGGAGGCAATCCTCCTGCAAGAATGAAGCTGTCCGCTAAGAAGCAAGAGAAAAACAAAATAGCAAAGGGAAGAAAGAGAGAGGGGGGAATAAAATTAAAGCAAACCCCCAGTAACACAAGAGAGGCCATGACAAAAAAAAAATAGAGGGGAAAAAGAAAGTTAGAGTGAAAAGAATGTCTGCTGTTCTAAAATTTAAAAAGATCAGAAGTGAAAGAAAGAGATGAAAGGTACTGCATTTTTCTGAGTTCAACACTTAGTTTATTACTCTGTTGGGCAAACTGTTCTTATTCTATACAACTCAATAATAATCCATGCATAAAATAGGAATTACCACCTGAGCTAAATTAAACAAAAAGATGGAAGAAAAATATTGCTTAACAGCAGAGTGTTTATGGCAAAATCTATAATTCAAACAGAAGGAAAATATGTTAATCCTTTTAATTAAACAGCAAATCTTTGCAGGCTGGGATAAAAATGGAGTTTCAGAGCAAGGCCACTGGCATGTGTAGAACGGTTTTAAGGCTCAGACCAGGATTCAGGAAATACAGGCACGTACCTGGCCTCTGTCACTGACGCTCCACCTGGGTCAGAGTCATTCTCAGTTCTTGGTCTTGGGTCATTCTCAGTTCTTCCACACTGCCTTCCTCTTACTACTTTCCGCATTTGTGTAATTGATCTGTAAGCCCTTTGGGAACCGACAGCCTCCTGCCATGAGATCACGAACTGCTGAGAGCCTCTCAGCTCTCACCCAAGTGTTAGCTGCTGCTGCTTCATGATGCCGTAAGTCACAACAAAAACCACTTTTGACTTTCTCTCTGCTCAGCACCTTGTGCTGCGCACCTGGTAATGGACTGTAGACTGGTGCCGTGGTTGAGCGTGTGTGCAGTACTAGTACTGTTTAAGGTCTTTGTTGGTGACATGGATGATGGCATCGAGTGCACCCGCAGCAAGTTTGTTGATGACACCAGGCTGTGTGGTGCAGTCGACACGTTGGAGGGAAGGGATGGCATCCAGAGGGACCTGGACAGTCTGGAGAGGTGGGACCATGCCAACCTCATGGAGTTCAGCATGGCCAAGTACAAGGTCTTGCACCTGGATCGGGATAATCCCAACTACAAGTACAGGCTGGGTGGAGAACGGATCAAGAACAGCCCTGAGGAGAAGGACTTGAGGGTACTGGGGGATGGAAAGCTGGACATGAGCCGGCCGTGTGCGTTGGCAGTCCAGAAAGCCAACCGTATCCTGGGCTGTATCCAGAGCAGAGTGGCCAACAGGGCGAGGGAGGGGATTCTCTCCCTCTACTCTGCTCTCGTGAGACTCCACATCTCACAAAGATGCTCAGAGGGCTGGAGCACCTCTCCTATGAAGAAATGCTGAGAGAATTTGACTTGTTCAGCCTGGAGAAGAGAAGGCTTTGGGGAGACCTTATTGCAGCCTTTCAGTACCTGAAGGAGGCTACAAGGAAGCTGCAAGGAGGGGCTTTTTACAAGGGCCTGTAGTGACAGGCCAAGGGGTAACGGGTTTAAACTGAAAGCAGGGAGATTTAGATTAGATATCAGGAAGAAGTTTTTCCCAGAGAGGGTGGTGAGGCACTGGGACAGGTTGCCCAGAGAAGCTGTGGATGCCCCATCCCTGACTGTCTTCAAGGCCAGGCTGGATGTGGCTGGATGAGGCTGGATTGAAGCTGGATGAGGCTGGTAGCAACCTGGTCAAGTGGAAGGTGTCCTTGCCCATGGCAGGGGTGTTGGAACTAGATGGTCTTTAAGGTCCCTTCCAACCAAAACCATTCTATGATTCTATGAGTCTCTGTCCGCACTGCACATGGGCACATGGTATTGTGTTGACAGTTTCTGCTGTGTGCTGACCATCTTCATTCAGGGTCTCCTCCCCAGATGGTGCTGGGAGTCCTGTCTCTCTCCACCTCTGCACATCATAGGGGCAGACCAGAGCTTCTGCAAACAGCTGAGAGTTAGGGAGGGGATGCAAGACAAGAAGACACAGTTCCCTCTTGTGCTACAAACTTCCCCATGGCAGAGCTCCTGTGTGAGGGGCCATGACTACTGGTTAGGACTGGTCGATTTTAAGTAGGGGTTAACTAAGGAATGAGGAAAGATCACCTCCCTGTTCCCTGCCACTTTAATTTCAATTTTCTGTATTTTCAACACAACAATTTCTTTGGTATTAATACACTGAAATGCAAGTGTCACCGCCACTTGCACAACACAACCTAAATTTCATGATTATTTCTGAACTGGAAACCTGTTTTGTTTCACCAAAGCCAGCACTGCTTATGCTTTTTCCACACACAGTGCTGTAAGGGCATATTTATTAACATGAACCATATGTACTTGGATGTTTCTTATCTTTGTGCCTTTCATCCTGTGAGGGGGTGAAAGCTGCACTGCAGTTAGAAGCATTCTAAGAGCAAAAACGAGGAATGCGATACTTATTTTTTGTTTCCACTGAAAATATTTCTCATTGTTTCTCCCTATGTTGTCATCAGCATACCAGAGTCAGAGTGGGAAGGGGTTCAAAGCAGTGAGAAACAAGCCTATAGAAGGGGCTTATCAGTGACAGACACACAAGTTAACCATATACAGTATTTCCTCATCATCCATTTTCTTTTAAAACCACTATGACTGACACACTGGACCCAGCTCCTGATATGTCTTTGCTGGGGACAACAAACTTGGTGGCTTCAGAGTCACACCAAGAAGGCTTGCTTCAATTGATAAGCAATTATCACTGGGATGAAAGGAGAGAAGATAAAGTCTTGGTCTGTAAGATGGAAAGAAAGTACCATTCACCTCTGTGTTATCAGCATTTCAGTGTAGTTCCTTCTGAGGAGCAAACACATGGGAAGTTAGCTTGAACATATTTATCTAACATAATAAGGAGCCTGAATGCAAATTAAATACATTCACAAAGAAAGGAATCCATTATCACATTTTCATGAGCTTTAATAACAAAATTCCTTTGGACTCTCTGAAAGCGGCATCAAGCTCCAGATTTTAAAATGGAGCTGGAGCAGTAACACTCTGAACACATGGTACAGAAAGCTAATAAAAAGGATGGATAGAGAAAAAAAGATATGAAAAATAATCCATGATCATGAAGAAAAATACTCTCACAAAACTGAAATATTTTAAATAGCTAATATTTAGAAAAGAACAGCTAGCTAGAAAGTTTATGGAATTGCATTCAGAGATTTGGATTATGTCGAAATCATGTCAAACAGTACAAATCCTCAACCTGGAAAACTCAGCAAGATTTTCAAGATGAAATTTAAGTATATAGTTAATGTAGGAGAAGTTGCTGTGCAGCTGTTTGTGTATATTCTCTTCTTGTTTAAAATACTTGATTTTCCTGTGTGTATCTCAGTAATTCCTCCACTGAGATCTCACAGTAGCTCTACATGTGATATATGACCACATTGTACCTCAAAACTCTGGTGTGTTCAGCATGAAAATACCTAAGCATAATTACAAACACCAGTCTCTGCCACCAAATAAATGGGGAAAAAAACCCAACCCAATCAAAACCCCAAATAGAAACTGCCTTCCTATAGGTTAACTTCAGAGATGGGGAAGTTCTAGAAAGCTGTTCTCCTGCAATATCTCATTCTTCCCGAGTAAAAACATTAAATGTAATCACAGCTTAGGCACCAACAGACACCTCTAGCTATCTGGTGAGACAGGTGGATCCAATGCCCTGGTTCGATTTACAGCTGTGGTAGAGATGTGTCGGACTTCGCTTTAGCTACCTTCTCCCTTAGGCGAGCCCTAGCAGTAAGAGAATTGCGCTTAGTTCAGAAAACTGATTATACCTTTGATTGCAGTTAATGATTTGGTATAATCTAGCTAAACACTTCTTCTCGAGATGTACTGCCAGAAAATCTGCAGCTCAGGCAGCAGTTTCTTATAGGCAAGGTCAGCAGAACTGAACAACTGCAGGAAGGTGTAAGGGTGCATGAGCAAGGTAAGCCGATATCCTAGCGTCCAATCTCCCGGTGGCTGTCACAAATGATAGGTTTAGCTTTACTAGTGTGCCATTTAATACAAATTTCTTCCTCTCTCACTTTCATTCTTTCAGTTTATTTAGTTCTGCACTGCCAAGAGTCATAGAGATAAGTCCAGAGAACGTGTTATATAGACTATACAAAGGAACATCCAACTTATCATCTGGAAGCCCTCATCTGTTTAATAATGCTCCAAATGTGAGTCTTGGGCTTTGCAAATGTCAGCATTTTCAATTCGGGTAAGTATCTTGAGTCTAATTTTATATGACCACAAGAACAATCTTTTGTGTTAGCAGAATCTTTCCCACACCGTCTTCAGATGAGAGAAGATCATGCTGCTGTAATTCCCTAGCCGCCAGGTAACTGTGGTACTATGATGATGGCTTTTTCTGTGAGTTTCTTGTTCTGCAATGGAGTCAAGTGCCAAAAATGAAAAACTAAGAATGTGCTTTGGTGCCATGTTTGAAATTGCAGATGTAGAGACTCAGTCAATCTGGAAACCAAGGTCACCTTGCTACCCCTGCTAGCATCAACACACAGAGATGAGGCAAGAGTGCCAAACTCTAACAGAGGATCTTCCCAACAGATGGGAGAAGTCATGGTTCCTTGCTATGTAGAAGTCTCTTAGCACAATGCTGCTCACTCATACCTCCTGGTATAATCTCTACCAATTTTGACTAGACCTGACAAGAACTTGCTGTATTAATACTTTCGTTTTCTTCCCATCCCTGCTTTTACGCTCTCACATGCCCTCTGAGTTGCTATGCAAATAAGAGATGATGCCGGCATTCTGCACAGAGCCCAGGGTGCAGATGCCAGGCTGCAAGTATCTGCGTACACTGATTATGATATACAAAGGTATGTACCCCCAGCTCACATGAAATGATGGAAACATTGCATCACACAGAACTGTGCTGTTTATGCTAGCTAGGAAATCTGCTTCTCTGTGCTTTACTATCACCACATAAGACAATAAACCAGTATATTCTATTTTCTAAAAGAAATAATTTTACCTTGCAGGGATTTAGAAGTCCAAAGAAAATACCATCCTATTATCATGTTTTAACTTCACACAATAAAATCTCATTCAATTTACAGCTGGTATCTGAGTGTCTTTGTAACCAATATATTCATGTCAGCAATCAGATCCATGAATATTTTTGCGTTTAATAGGTATAATTTCCATGAATCACTAATGGAATCAGTAGGAGGACATAATATGTATGCAAAAAAATGAGGTGGTGCCCTTCAGAATCCTGGGGGGATTTCATCAGCCAAGAACAGGCTGTTTCTTTACTCTACAAAGCCAGGGGTTTTCTCCCAATTAGGAATTTCACAGCAATCTGTAATGCAACTCTGGGAGGCCACACTGGATTTCTGTTTCATGTTTTGTGAGCACAATTTAAAAAAAAAAAAAAAAAGTCAACTGTTTTAGCAAAGCTGAAACTTAGATGACTGGAAATAAAGCTGCTTCTTAGCCTGAGAAACATTAAGCAGTTTGGCTAATACAGCCGTTTTTTCCCCGAATTCAATGCAAGGTGATTGAGTGCAAATGCTCACGTCCTACAATGGCTCTAGAGGACTGAATAATTTGAAAGAGAATTAGTTCATTAATGCTGTCAGAGCTTAACAGTACTTCATCACAAAGAGAAAGGGGTAGGAATAATTCAGTCATTGTAGAGCTTCAGTTCAGTCATAACCTGTAAACAAGATTCAGTACTCAGACTTTACCTGAGATCCACATTGACTTTAATTGGCTTTGGATGATGGACTACACTAAGCATCTTCACATCCATGTCTATAGGCTACATTCTGCTGTGAGGTGTATTCATTTACACTAAACAGGGTAGTGATTTGTTGTGTCTGAGAACCCTAACTGGTGATAACTGCAGGTAGTGGGCAACCTGGTTTTCCCCTAATACTCACAAGACAAGAACCAGCAGTAACTTCTGACCTTTAATTATCCATGCAATCCTATTCTGTTTCCTGCCACCCATAAAACTCTCACCTAACATATAGCACTTCCAAAGCACTGCTATGTACGTTCTTTGGAAATCTTTATCAATCCATCTGAGGAAGAAGAATCTCTATGGATACTTATTTTTCCTGTCTGGCAACACCTCCATTTTGGGAAGGACATTTATCTGTCTGTAAGAGTTCCCTATAATGCTTGGCACATACAGAAAAGTACAAGATTTTACCCTTGTCATGCTTATTAGAAGTTCAACACTACAGATTCACTGACCAGCTGCAAAGTGGTGCATACGGTGCATCAGCAGACCCAACCCAGACAGCTTTCATGTCAGCTGTGGCTATATCTTTCTGGCTGGTGTCCAGCAAGTGTCTGGCCTAGTGCTGGCTCGCAAGAGGATCTCACTGCTGGCTTATCAGACTACATTTTGCAGCAACTTTAAGAAAAGAGATATACAGAAGCAAGCTAAGAAGTGTTTTTCCCATAGTATTGACTCAAGCTTGGTCTATTGTTTTGAGGCATCTTTCTTGCCACATTACAAAGAGCTCCACGTGATGTCTGTCTGTATTACGTCACAGCTAATGGTTGGCTTCCCTTCCCTGGTGCTTGATACAATGACTAGGCTCACATACCAGCTGGGGCATATACATGGTCCTTGCAAGTGTCATTCCTTCCATCATGAGTTTCCTTCTGCTAAGCATGTAGCTGTTAATCAAAATACTTTTTCAAATTTGCACTCTTTTGAGCTCAGCAGCAGGGTAGTAGTTACCATTCTTTTTCAGCTAGGTAGGTTAAAGACAGCTTCTGGGGAACTTTCCAGTCTGTTTGTTGGAGTATACCAAGTTCAGGTGCCAGTGAACCAAGGGAGTTTTCTTTATAATGCCTAGGTAAGGAATATCTGAAGCTCTCTTTTTGTTCAACAGGAAAAGACACTACCTATGTGAAACTTAAAGTTTCACATGGAAATTTTACCAAACATAACATGGTAGTGAGCATCCACTGACTACACAGCACTCACAAAGAATAAGGAATCAACTGGAAGAAAGGAGAAACTGAAAAATGGGATTAGCTGAGGGAATTGATTTATTAAAAAAAAAAGAGTACTCAGCACTCATAAAATAAGCACTCAGATTGCCCCTAACATGTTCTTGGGAAAGAAAGAACTCCTTTGCCACCAACATATATACTGCAAATTATATCACAACCTCCTCAGACATAGCTATTACACTTCGAATAAGGCCAACACGAAGCGTGCTGGTTGTGACATGTCAGGCACCTGTGTCGTGTAAGCAGAAAGCTGGTGTATCCCGTAATTGCTTTACGAGGCAGAAGGATCAGATGAGTTAGCAAGTGGAATTCCTCAGCAGGCTCAGCTCAGTGGCCATTTACAGGCATGTCTGCATCGCAGCAAAGCAACAGCGATTAGAAAGACCTTGTGCTCTGAGATCCCTGTTACTCTTGCATAGTTGTTCTTCTGGTGATAGAAGTACAAACGAACAACAAGGTGTCTGCAGTAATTGCACTTGCATTACCACCTTGAATCTCATTTCACCACGGTCTTCTGAACATGATCTTCCATTTTCCTGAACAGGATTCTTACAAGCTCCCTAGGCCAATCCATCACTGAAACCTGTGGAGTTATGCCCAAAATGAATCTGGTGCTTAAATTTAGTCATAAATAAAAGATTTATTCAAGTTATTAAATAATATATTGTAAACACACCACTTTCAAAAGCAAATCACTTACGCGGTATCTGCTATTAAGAGATTCAGATTACAAGGTTATCTGACAACTTCACAAAAATTTGTGTTCCTGATTTGCAGGTATTTTAAAGAGGGCTCATTAAATCAGGAATTCAGTTCAAGCACAGGTATCAGATCACATTTAATGAATGAGATGAGAATAAAAGGAGAGAAACTAGGGCACCCATAAGACAGCAGTTCTGCACAAACATAATTTTAAAACACGAGACGTGGGTGGGGGAGGAGATAGGACACACCATGCAATGCACGTTAGAGGACTTGTTCGTCTTGGTTATAAAGAAAATAAATCTACATTATACTAATGAAAATTATTACTTTATGGATATCAGAAAGGATCACAAGTATGACCTTCTGTTAACTGTTGTACACGGCAGAAAAGCTTATGAGTGTCTGGCCCCAGTGTCTGGAAGGCTGCTGCGGTGGGGTGATCCTGGCTGGAGGCCAGGTGCTCACCAAAGCCTCTCTATTGCTCCCCTATAACTCAGCTGAGCTGGGGAGAAGAAATATAGGCAAGGCTCATGGGCTGAGATAAGGATAGGGAGGGATCACTCACCCGTTACTGTCACAGGCTAAACAGAGTTGACTTGGGGAAATTAATTTAATTTATTATCAATCAAATCAGAACAAAAATCAAATCTTTAAATACTTTCCCCCACCCCTCCCTTCTTCCCGGTCACAGCTTTGCACCTGATTTTTCCACCTCATCCCTATAGCAGCACAGGGAGATGGGGAATGAGCAATAGGGGCTGTGGTCAGTCCATCCCACATTGTCTCTGATGCTCCTTCGTCCTCATTGGAGGATCCTCACACTCTGCCCCTGCTCCTTCCCATGGGAGACAGTCCTCCACCAGCTTCTCCAACGTGAGTCCTTCCCACGGGCTGCAGTTCTTCACAAACTGCAGTTCTTCACAAACTGTCAGCCACAGGGTTCCATCCTTCAGAAGACCCTGCTCCAGCCTGGCCCACTCCCCTGGTCCTGAAACACCCTACACAGTATGTGTAAAAAGAAGCAGGGCTAAAAGGGATTTCTTCTAACAAGTAGATCTTGGGATACAGTCAGCAAACCCTTGTGAAGGCTTATGGAAGAAAGCAGAAAATGCTAGTAGGTAAAGTTGGAACTACCCTTGCGAAGGCCTTGTCATATTTTTTCCCTCTTTTCTATTTTTGGCCCTTGGATGACTGCTTTAGTAACTGAGGTGCCAGCTGGTGCGTACACATTTGTAGAAACGACTTCATTATGAGGAATATACGACACAGAATCTACTCCCCCCCCCGAATGTATCCAGCAAATGTGGTTTTTCATATAGCTTTTCTAGAGAGGTTGCATTGTTATAGGGGTATGTGGGTGAACATCCTGACTCCAATTCTTTAATCTTTCCTTTCCCTTTCTGCTATTGTGACCTTTTGTGATACTTGCAGCAGGCGGAGGTGAGAAGTAATAAAAATCAAGTGAGGAGATGATTTTTTGAATCCTCAGTGCTCCTTTTAAGGTACTGTTCCATCAAGACTTATTGTCCCAGCTGTAGTTAAAATAATTACAGAGCAATTACAGTCTAATGAGGAAGAATGGTGTGATCTACTCAAAATGAATAAGAGAGAGAAAGTAGTATTCCTTGGGACTGATAAAGCCACCTTATATGCATGTTACTGTCCTACAAAGAGAACAAGAAAATTGTTTGGCAGCTAAAAGCACCTGCCAGTGCTAAACATTCTCCACACACAGAGAGACAGAGTTCCTGCCTCAAAGGTCTGTCCATAAAAACTGAAAGACTAGTGCAGAGAACCTGTGATACAGCTAAGAAATGTAGTTTTCTTTTCCATGTTCCCATTTTATATTATTTAAATCCACAAAGTAGGCAGAGTAGTAAGATTTTCAAAGGTATTTAAAAACCCTTGTGATTTCAGGACTCATATTTTCAAGGATGGCTTCAGCACTATTGACCAGAAGGGGGAAAATGAAAGAAGGAGGTTTTTCTGACTTTCAGGAAGTCTAGGTGGTGAATGTCTTTTTGAAGAGGGGATTATGGTTCATAAGCTATTTGATACACATGCACCCTGCCAGCTACAATGCAGTATGGAGGTGCTTGATCTGGATCTACTACGGGTAGAAGCACAGTTAAAACTAAGGGCAGACTTCTCAATGCTATATCGCAGCTCCTAGTGCAAACTTACCTTAGTCAGATAATGATTTTCATTGATTTTCAGCACTCGTTATTCCATGCAGCTCTCGATCTGGATCACCATAGATGAAACTGATGTCTTGTTATTCAACCTCCAAGTCATGATTGCCCACCCACTTTGCATAAAGGAATATTCTCATGGAAATCTCATTTCTGCATGAACTCAATGATATTTTACAGCAGTTTTTCTCTCTGACTAGCATTTAGTTGAATTTCTAAATATAGTAATCACACCAATAAACCTAAGAATTTCTGGATGAAGCCTATTCCATAGGAATGATAAAGAAATAAACCTTCTGACATCATGGTGATGCTATTATTGTGCATTATATGCATAAACCCTCGCCTTTCCTCCTATCTCCTTCCTCCTCCTCTCCTGAAGGTTTTCTAATCAGTTATACTTTTGGTCACGATTTCTAACCTCTTGAATATAAATGGGCATTGCATTCTTTGGTAGTTGCATTTTAACACACCTCCTGGACATCCTGCAGAGCAGAAGCAAAACACAACAAGGAGAAACACCCAGGGCTGTAGATGTCTAAGTCACTTGGTGTCAAAGGCAACTGTGATGCATTTTCAGCATTCTTTGTTCCTTTTAGAACAGGATCATGCAGACACCCCAATAATTAAATCATTTACTTACTGGGGGTTACAGCAATTGGTAATGATCAAGACATTGCACAATCAGCAGGCTGCACACATTTATTCTGCTACTTAACATCACCACTGTGAGAACATCACTGCTTATTATGGCTCACAGGCAGTAATCATTTTACATAACATGAGGATTTTTTTTCACTCAATTGCTTTCATGCTTTAGGCTGATGAGAATAATCATCATACAACAATTACTTGCACCTCTACAGATGATGCTCGACAATTCAGGCCACTAAATATACTGTATATACATTTTGTGGGGATACATGTTTTCCTTTTACACCCTTTAAGGGATAAGAATAAAAATCTGGATCATTGCCTTATTTTCCCCTGTGCTGAGAATCCTTATTAAAATCCAAAGACTAACACTGTCCTGTAGCAGGACACTTTTCAGTTATCATGTGAAAGAATTCAGAAGCTAAGGATGTAGATGGAGGATTAGGTAAACAACTGTGACTTACCAACATGGACACAAATGAAATAGCTAAACCCAGTGGGCATTGACTTGGTTTAAGGATCTACTTATGAATAATTCAGGCTGTACCCACTTTAACTATCGGCAGCTGAAAATGATCGAGCAATCTTTGCAGCAAATAGGTATAATAAACACTATATTCTTCAATGCACTCACCTTTTGATCCGCTAGTAGCAACTGACCATAAATACAGGTCTCATCCCAAAAGGTTTGCACCTGATATACAATTCAGCATTTAAAATGATAGATGAGCTTGTAGTTGTTACCACGAGCAATTTTTTTTGCTCAAACAAAGGAGGAAGAGCATACATGAGGTTGAAAAGTACTTAACTGAAATTACGATTTGAGAACAGGGGTGTCAAATGCAGGATTTAAGAATAAATTATCCTCTTAAAGAGGCAAATTTAAGCAGAAATACTTCCATCCTGGAGAAGAGGATTTTGGGCTGGGTTCTCTGGTTTTGCTCATTGTCAATTTACTCTGAGAGTTCAAAATTTAAAGATAGGAGATGATCATGAAGGCAGATGTCTGGGACAAGGCAGCAAAAGATTTCACAGTGTACCCAAAAATACTTCATAATTTTAAGAATATTTTGTTGGGTTTGTTCCTTTTCCTAATTTCTTTCTTGCAGATACAAAGAAAGAAGAGAGGTTATCATCTGTAGAAATTTTGGCAAATCACATATATTTGTAAGACAAAGAGGTTCAGGAATCAAGATTTCTAGGCAATGGGACATCATGTAAGGAGATACATGACATTAAAAATTTATTAAGTCAAAAATGGCTTTCTTACTAATCAGGAGCAGATGAAAGAACATGAAATGAAACTGTAAGTATAGGTGCAAATTAGACGATATATGTACTTGGAAGTACGATCAAGAGCTTTGTAAAAGGAAAAAGTATGTGAGTCTAATATGGCAACCACTCTATTACAGTGATGAGATTTTGAACACACCAGAGAATAACATCTGAGAAACTCAGCATGACTGGTGTGCTAGTCACTTTGTGGTGAGAGAAAAGCTCTTTAGACAGGGGAGAAGAATAAGGAAATGATGGTATTTGAGGGGGAGAAAAGGAAGCAGGACATAGGCTGGCTTGAATGTATGGGAACAGCTGAGAATAGACAGGACAGAGACAGGTATCAAATCAAGTCTTTTCTGTAGTGATGGTATTAAGACATTGATGACCAAGATAACATGCTAATCACGAAGGAATACATAGTGATAGGACAGAACAATGTATTGGCAATAGTGCAATATAAATTATTTGCTTAAACTGTGGCAAGGCACTGGCATATTAAAAACTTGGTTTTATAAGACTGGTTATATAAGGAATCTCTTTGTGTAACTGGGAACAAATAGGTATTCTGTATGTAGCATTCCCTTGCATATACTCAGATAGTTACCCACTAGTCCACGGCTTCTCAAGCTGATCCCTATTTCTGATCCTTCTTGGCTTTCTGCTGCCACAGCTATCATGACTATGACCTTCATGCATTCCTCGTGCCATATAATTATAAACGAAAGATACTATGGAATGCTGAAAGCCTGTTTTTGCAACTCCTTCGTGTCTGAGTCCACCTTTTCCAAAGACTCAAAGCTGAATAGGTTAAGTCAAATATTTCTAGTTTTATTACCTATTCAGATGGGAGAAATGCTCTACTATACAGAGAACAACATTTTGACTATCAAACTCTGTGCTGAATAGGCAATATTTGCTAGGAACAAAGTGTGATAGAGAAATAGAGAGAAATCTGTAATCCTAGGAAGATGAAATCCAACAGTCCTATTCAGGCTGAAGAACAGTGGACTTATGATCTACACAAGCATGAAATTATACTTCTTGCAGAGAGTCTGACCTTAACATTGCATTCATGACACTTGTTGACTGATGACATCACATTTATTCAGATTTCAGGTAGCTCAGTTATCCTGTAGAGCCAAGTCACTTTTTTATACCCTTTTCTCCCACACCTGAATAGGCTTGTTGAGTGAGAGCAATAAATCCAGTCTTCTGAAATGGTAGGCTATAACCATTGCATAGGAAAGATGATCATCCATCACAGAAAATCCATAAATATATATTAGAGGTTCTATTCTAAAACCATTTGGCAAAGCCATATCTTATTGTAATCCACCTGCCCCCGGCAGCCTCCTGTTCCTACAAATGCAGTCAATTTCAGGGAGGGAATGGTGAAGCTACTAAAGCTCTGTTGGTGATCAGGGGCCAGAGAGCAGCAGGATAATGCTTCTGAGCAGGGCAAATGCTGCATCTAACAGGTACTTTAGAAAGAAGAAAGCACAGAGGTGCTGCAGAGATAGAGGAATATTTAAACTGTGCTTACACTAGAACATGTAAGTGGCATTAGTATCCTGTTATTCAACATCTTATCCAGATATGGTAAAAAACCCCAAAGCAAATCCTTCTGAAAGCACCAAGCTGTAGGGTAAGTCAGGCCAAAGTCATCTTTGACGGTACAATGATAGAATGATAGAATGATAGAATCACAGAATGGTTTGGGCTGGAAGGGACCTTAAAGACCATCCAGTTCCAACCCCCCTGCCATGGGCAGGGACACCCTCCACTAGACCAGGTTGCTCCCAGCCTCATCCAGCCTGGCCTTGGACACTTCCAGGGATGGGGCATCCACAGCTTCTCTGGGCAACCTGTGCCAGTGCCTCACCACCCTCTCTGTGAAGAATTTGTGCCTGATATCTAATCTCAATCTCCCTGCTTTCAGTTTAAACCCATTACTCCTTGTCCTGATTCCAGCTTGTGTTCCATTAAATGAGGCAGAGTGGTTTCTCCCTCTTCTTTACAGCTTCTCAGCTGAAGATAGGCAAAACCCAAGGGCCAGCACTGAAGGAATGCTGAGAAGTAATGAAATACTTGAGCAACATGGAACTATATTCATAACTTAATTAGTAATGATAGAAAGTGATATGTAGGATATAAGGAGGCCATCATGGAAATGAGAGCACAGGTTTCTTTTTTAGATCAATGACGTACTCATGTGGACGTGTTCAGTATTTTCATTGAAAAAACCCACCAAAACCAAAACAAGTCCCTAAAAGAAAAGGCTTTAGCTTCTAATAGTGTAGAACTTGGAATGATATTATAAGGAATTGGTGTCTTTTGATGAGTGACAATAAAACCCAAAACAAGAGCACTTCTGAAAACAGGCAATTGATAAAATTAATTTCTGAAATTTGAAAAACATAACTATGTCCATGTAAATTTATGATGATTTATATATTATGATGCAGATTAATCAGCAAAAAAAATCAAGTTTTGAAATAGGAAGGTTAATGTTACCATACTAAGACCTACAATGGAACAACAGTGAGGGCTGACCTCTACTTTCATTAATCAGTGCACAGGAAACACCTTCTTATTTGAAGCCTTTGAATTTGTATGTGGGTATTTTTAAATTAGTTTCTTGAATACAAAACCCAGGTTACGTTCTTTTTAATGTATCAAGTGGAGTTTAAATTTTAAATATGGTAGGCACCATTATGCCCTTTCAATATCCCAAGAGTGGAACTGAGGATTTGCCTACACCTATCCTGTACTAGCTTAGCAGATACCAGTCAGAACTGTTACCATCAGAGCTGGGCAAGGAGTTAGCAGCAGAGCATTTACTGAATTAGATGAACGCCTTTACAGGTTCAGTTTCTCTCAGACAACTGTCAAATCTGGGTTATCCTCAAACTTTAGTACAGGTCATTTTAAAATCCTGTCAGGTTTTAGTTTCATTACATAGTCCAGTAATTGTAGTTTTACTTACAGTTTGATAATGAGCATGTTATGCTCAATAAATTTTGGGAGATTGCACCCAATATTTTGAGCATGGACCCTTCCATTAAAATTCTTGTTGCTCCATCTTTATTTATGTTTTAGTCTCCTCAGGCTACACACTCTCTTTTACAAAATCTTAAATGAATGGTGGGTGAAATATATTTCTTTTATCTTCACTTTATGGATGTTAAACCTGACACCAAGGTAAGACAAATGCTTCTTTCAAGGTCCTGAAGGAAACCTCCCTTTGAGCCAAGAAATCCATATTTTTCAAGTTTCATCACAATGTGTTAATCAGTAAAAATCTTTTTTTATCATTAGTCAAGTGCAGTTCTGCTCTTAAGATTATTACTTCTTTGTTTTTCTAGAGAAAAGTCATGTTAAAGAGCCTAAATCTTTAAAAAATGTTGACATTTATAAGTCTATAACTCTTCTCTTGGTTTACACATGATCAGTGGGTTGTGTTAAGTGAATTTTCACAAGTGACATTGTGCTTCTCTTCTGATTTGCTCATCAGAGACACCGGTGTAGCTGGACTGGAGGAGCTTTACGTGAGCTGACAGGAATTCTTTATAACATGGGGTTGGAACTGGTGAATTTTACTGAGAGATAATCAAAGTGTTTCTTAAAATTTGATCCAGGAAATACTCTAAAGGACATAAACTCAATTAGTCTTAAAGGAACTGTTTTCTTAGCTCCTAAGTGATCCAGCTGGGAAATTGCAAAGTGCTTTTTCCTTAATTTATTTATTTGTTTATTTATTTATGTACTTGGGCAGTACTTGCAAAGCTTTTAAGCCACTTCAGAGTCAGTTGTGAGATGTACAAAGATCATTCATGAAAAGACAACAATGCAGGTGGAAACAGGACTTCTGACCACTGTCTGACAGGAGATCATATGTAATTTTTTCATTGATTTCAGAGTATAGCCATTTCCTGTTGGTCAGTGTAGACCATGGCAATGTTCTATAGTCAGTTATTCAGTGCATACATAATACTGTGCTTATGCATACAATAGCACGTGCCTAAAATATCCCCGTGTTCTTTTACTGACTACTGGTTATATTTATTCACCAATGCTGTTTATAATTATGGAAAATTATTCACATAATTTGGCCAAATGATGCAAATGTACTCGGAATTCTACTTTAACAGATCCTTGTATGTTATGAGCTTCAAAACCAGGACTTGGTTCAAACACCTTAGAATTACAGATCTGTGAACTGCACTGCAAAAGACATGGTTTTTTAAAATCATGCCATAATATTTGCTGTCTGTGATATCGCCTGCAAATTCTTAGTCCCACAGAGGACAAGCAAGCAGCACCTAATATGTGTCTTAGCCAGAGCAAAGGAGTCTGCACTAAGTTTCCATCCAGCTATGCAACAGAACTGTGGACAGAGTGGATTCAGATCTTATCAGAATTTGAGCTTTATTTGGTCAATTAAAATAATTCACAGAGACACTGAACAAAGAACCTGGCAATAAACATGTACAAACTAGCCACAGGGGAACTGAGAACTTGGGAACTGAGAAACTGTGCTACACTGCTACAGTTTGTCAGGTCAAGATTTTGCAGGGCTTCATCAGCTACCTCCTATCAAATGTCAGAAACAAACTATTAAACGTAGTAAAAACTCATATTGTACTGATGTTTTATATACCTCCTGAACATCCTGCTTTTTCTACTGAAACTTGTAGGCTTTTACTCAGCTGCTATTTATAAAAAGACAATGGGAAAAATATCCCTCTTCTTAGTAATGTATTACTACGTTTAAGAACAGAGTTTGCTTTAAGAACTTTCAAGGATTTTTTGTGTGTGTTAATGAGCATAGAATTGTAGTCACTATTCCGCAGAAGTTTTTAGGATTTATTTTTTCTTTTCAATGGTAGCATTTTGCAACTAGTCTAAATTAACTGTTACCTCCTTGAAACTTTACTGCACTGTTTTCTCAATTAAGGTTTTTTTTTTTTTATTGTCAAGGCAGATTGATTCTTTAAAAGTTAGCTGAAATTCTCTATTTCCCTTAAGTTTGTACCTTCAATGACTACAATTAATTATTTTGTATAGAAAATGGGACTTAGCAGTTTGTGGCTGTAGACCACATATAGTAGAGATAAAAACCCCTTCCTAAAAAGATATTGCATTCTTATTATTGCTTAAAGCATTTTTCTTAATTTAATTATCTGACAAGATTTATGATGCAGTCATTAACAGCAAAGTTTTACCTTTTTTTTTTTTTTCTTTTTTCCCCAGGCAGTATTTCATACATTAAATAAAACAATCATAGAACCATAGAATAGTTTGGGCTGGAAGGGACATTAAAGACCATCCAGTTCCAACCCCCTGCCATGGGCAGGGACACCCTCCACTAGACCAGGTTGCTCCAAGCCTCATCCAGCCTGGCCTTGAACACTTCCAGGGATGGGGCATCCACAGCTTCTCTGGGCAACCTGTCCCAGTGCCTCCCCACCCTCTCCGTGAAGAATTTCTTCCTGATGCCCAATCTAAATCTCCCCGCTTTCAGTTTAAGCACACTACCCATTGTCCTGTCACTACAGGCCCTTGTAAAAAGTACCACCCCACCCCCCGCTTCCTTGTAGGCCCAAGGAATTATATTATAAAACAATATCATATAATCTTACTATTTTATAAAACAATATGATGTTTCTCTCTTGAACACCCCCTTCCCCCCCATTATCATGTGACAGACATTTTTAATTTTTATAACAATGTTTTAGGCAAGTGCTTCAGTAAGATTGACATCCTACTCAGAGCTAAATTATTTGAGAAAAGTGAAGGAAATTCAGCCTTATATTCTCTCTTTCCCATCAATTCCTGAAAAAAATAAAGTCCAACAGTCTTCTATAACCAAACAAGCATTGACCTATATATTCACATGTTTATTTTCAGAGGATGGTACTTCATTAAGTAGTATAGCTTCATTTTCAGAGGCCCACACCAAGTAAAACTCCAACCCATTTCCTGGTTATTTCTGCACTTCTACAGATTCCTTCTTTCTATATTAGTCTGAAAAGTATAGAAAAACTTCAGATGGACTCTCACATATGGCCTGATTATATATTTAGAAAAATCACTTTCCATTTGTAGTTTGAAAGTGAGGATACATGGAATGCTGTACATATGTGTATATGTATACCCTACCTGCAGAGTCTAAGGAGAATCACAATTGCAATTTCTCTAGTTGCGACCGAAGCGTGCCACTACCATTCCATGCGTCTCCCAGCTGAAAGCTAGCTGCTTCCACGTTTTGGGTTGGGGCCAGAGGTCCCACAAGCAAACTCCTAAAGCGCTCAAAATGCAGAAGTTAGAAAAAGCTAGCGGATAACAACTGATAGTTTAAAAAAATTCTCAAGAAATTTCTAAAGGGATTTTTTAAGTAATTGCCCAATTTCAGCTTTTTGATACTACCTGAAAGACTGAAGTGGTTATCTGGAAATTGCCTAGCAGCTACGAAAAGGTAAAGGACACATCGATGGAAGGCATGTGTGTTTTATGAAAGAGCATAGGCAACATTTTATGATGTCATAGGAGATAATAAGAACTGTTTCTAATTCTTTAATCATATAGGGGTTTTTAAAGTTTCTTTCTGTAAAATATAAGGCACATCTTTCCCTTTTTATTACAGCGTGGTCCAGCTAACTTTCTGCTTTAACAAACACTGGTTTTATAGGTTTTGTATACATGCTAAACTTGCATGTGTATATTAGCTGTTTCTTACTCACTCTTGTCCTAAAAGAAAAGCATGGTGTATATGATGGCTTGTTATGAGGGGAAAGGTCAGCATTTCCTTAAAATCTGCAAAGTCTTACTTGAGGTATTAATATTGTCATCTCCATGTATTTTTTTTTTTTTTAGTTTTAAAATTCAACCTTGATTTTCATAAGTAACAAAAACATTTCTACCTGATATCTGTAGAACCAAGAACAAAAACAATATTGAGGGTTTGTGAGGATACATTTCACATTAAAGATGAATAGATAATGGATAAGATGCACAATCAAAAATTAGATGTGGAAAAAAAGCTGGGTTTCCAAGTTCTGTGAATCATAGATTATACGTAATTACTTTTTTTTTTTTTTTTTTACTTTTTCCTTAATTTCTTAATTTTCATGGCCATTTTACAGTGCTTCACTGAACTGAATACTGAAAAGCACAGCCTGTTAGAAAGAACTGTGGAATGTCAGTAGGCTGAGGCTATACATATGTCTTCTCTGACCAAGCAGAGCTATGATTTCTTACTGATGTGAAATGCATCAAAATTCGTATAACGTCTGGTATGAGTGTTTGACGTTGTCATAAGAATGGTGGTTTTCATTCTTGTGCTCAGAAGGTACCAGACTGAATAAAATATCAGCATTTACTTGCAGATAATTAAATAAGATTTAGCACACAGGACTTTACGTCCTCATACTGTGCCCCTTCTCTCATCTAACATGCACACTCTGCATTTTCATCTCCAGGGAAATCTAGTGAGTTACGCTGCCAGTGTTTGGTAAACAAAAAAGATGGGCTTGTGATGCAGATAAAAAGATTGACCCTGAGATGTACATAAATACATTTGCTTGGGAATGATGGGTGGCTCTGGACATTGACCTGCCTCTCTGCTAAAAAAGGCAGATGTGAAAATTGAGGCACGCAGAAGAAACACGTGTATTGCTGCTTTCTACCATCTTGCTCTTGTTTCTACTATTGTACGTACTAGAATGCATGTATTCCCCAGGAACTCTTATTTGTACTATCCTCCTGTGCTCCACTTAGAACTACTCTCGCAGTGTCCACTGCCACCGTGACAATGTCCTCTGACACCACAACATACTCTTCACCACATTTATACATCTGCAGGAAAGAACACCTCTCATGCTTTCCCTCTCTCCTTCTCCTAACAAGGATCAGTAATTACATGGTGGACTACTTTGAACAGAAGTGTGAAGATGGCTCTAATTAAAGAAATATCATTGCCCGTCATTACAATAAGTACAGGTTAGCTAATTACATGGCTCAGTAGCAGAGTCAAAAAGAAAACAAACAAAACAGGATGTGCATTTGGGTGTGTCTTCAGGGACATGTGTGTTTTTTGGGCAGAAAAATGCTAAAATAACATGTGCTTTTTGTCTTTCCCTGATGAGGTTCCAGAGCATGTGTGGGCAGCTGCGAGACTACTACACAAGCTGCTTTTTCACAGATGCCCCTGCCATTCGTAGAGTGAGCAGGTTGTCCCATGCTGTTCTGTCTTCTCCACTGAAAAAATGTTTGATGCGTAGCACATATGCAGGGTATGGAAAACATTTGGGATTTGGGTTTTGGCATATGGAGAATGAATCACTGATTTCCAACCACACCTAGTAATGCCCATGAGTGAAATCAGGTACCAGCTGGCAAAGATACGTACTGCAGTAGTACACACACACATGAAGACCTTCGACTTTACTAGAAACGTTTACTGAACTCAACAGGATGACATGACGGGAAGAATCATGGCTTCCCAATGTCTGGTAAGAACCATAGTATTAAAACTATAGCCTAAGGGGTGCTTGTGAAACATACCAGAGAGCATAGAAGGAAGGGACAGGTGGATAAGCTTAGCTTTTTACTCAATAGTGTCTGCTGGAAAAAAAAAAAGACATGCTAGAAAAAATGCACTATGGAATCAGTGCTGGTTAGTATTTAATTTCCTTGTGAAGTCATTTTATTCTGCTGAGTTTCAGAGACCTGCAAGTCCAGCAAAAACTGCCTTCAAAAATCTCATTTTTATATAAGAAAATAGATGAGATTTAATATCTAATGGCACACAAATTTGGGGGTTGCACTTTTTAGAATTTATTTTCCATGGACCTCTCTACTAAGGAGAAGGGGAAGGGGGCACTTTTTTGGGGTTTGTTTTTATGCTTTTCCATCTCCTGATCATTTTTAAGTTACCTATAAAATATGAAAGAAAAAAACCAAACCCAAACACACCAGATCAAAGAAATAAACCTAGTTGAAATGATGCTGGAGAAGTCCAGGAGCAATTTGCTGCTCATTAAGCAAGATCTCCGCAAAGATCAAACAATAACACTGGAAATCTGAAGGGCAGCATAGTATATCAGTGTTGAACTTTGAGTTGAAGAGTCAGTTTTACCAAACTAAAATAGCTCCAGCAGATGGGATCTAATCTCATCAAATACAACCCACCCTCCCACTTTGCAGTCTGCAAAATCCCTCTGAGGAGCCATATGCTGCTGCTGCTCTTCCAGGAGGTTATTTTCAGTGGCAGAAAACAGCTCTGGGTCAGAGGTTTAACCTCTATGTACCAGACTCCATTCACATAGATGCTCCTGCTACAGAATGGAGTTCGCATCCTGGCCTCTCTTTATGACTGGGTAACTATCATCTGACCCTGTAATAAAGGTAAAATCGCATGTCTATCGGTATTATTATTATTACTATATACTTATTGACTCTATTAGGCCAATTCCTTTGTTATTTGCCATCAACGTTCTCTTCTGGGAATCAGTGCTGAGACAAGATTACTGCTAACTGAGTGAAATCCAGTATGTATCAACTACGACGGACAACTGTGTCCAGTCAGGTCCTGGGTGACTAAAGCAGGATTCACTTTTGATTAATGCACTCCTAGAATGAAGTGAAATGTGAAAATATACCCCTGTTGATGAAGCTGGGTAGTGCAAAGCATAGACATGTTAAGAGATGCTGCTGGGTGTGTAGTAACCGGAGGACAATTCAGATCATATCCGCCTCTTCTCAGCCATGCTCAGCTGTTCCCAAAACACCCTTACATGTCACACACATGGAAACCAGTGAGTGCTGGCAACCGAATAAAGGTGATTTTGCTCTCAGTTCCTCGTCATGCCAGGACTAAATTCTCTGTGGGTGATCTGAATATGGTTGAAAGAAGCAGAGTCCATTGAGAATTACACTTGGAGAGGAGCCCTCGGGAAGGGGCTGCATATCGCATAATTATACCACAGCTGCAGTTCTACTTACTAGATGCAGCTGGTTAGCAGACAGCCAAAGCTTCTTCCCTACTTTATGTCTGTATCTGTGTCTTTCTTTCATGTTTTTCCTTCTTTTTTAGTCCTTGTAAAGGGACTCTGTAAGGCTGCCCCAGGGGAGCTTTGTCACAGCTGCCGTGGAAGGCTATTTTCATATAGGCCCCTCCTGAGTCATAAGATCAGGTAGGCACTGCAGTTTTGCTTTAACAGGTTTAAAATTTTTAAGCCTTTGAAAGTGGGAAGAGGATCAAAACATCTCAGCTGCAGTCCCAATCTGATTTTCAAATGTTCGTACTGGGCAGCCCGATACCTTTTGTAAGATGTAAGCACTAGTAGCATTATCAATTCTCTGATGCTTGGATGTCTGAGTATTGGATACCCAGATACCCTTTTGTCTCAAGCAGAAAGCCTTCCACTTGTATCAATATACCTGGGAAATTGATATTCTGAATTTAAATAACACAGACATTTCAGGACAACAGAGAACACATCCAGCAACAAAGCTTCGCATACAGTTTTTGATATTTCCTTATATCTGGAGACACACACCCCAAACCAAACCCTTGATTCTTCAAGTCCCCTGAGCTGAGACAGTAGGAGGTCATCTCCAGCTTAGTACTTGCAAGTACATCTCCTGAATAACAGAAGAATCAAACTATCTCCAGAAACCTGTGCAACTGTTCAGACTTGTCGGCAACTTAATCGCACCGCTGCTCCTTTATGTCTCTCATGAGAAATCAACTGTGTTCTTAAGTTGCAATTCCTCATGTCATCCTTCCCTCCAAGGCTTTGTGGCATACATACCAGAAATAGTGAAATGTATTTTACCCACTTTAAAATTTCAAGAATATGGTCATTAAAATCAAGCATCTCTGAGCACTAATGTTTTGGTTAATTGAACCTCTCTGACATGTGGTCCCTTAGGTCTCATGTGCTAAAAGTTCAGAAAAATTAACCATGCAGTGAATACATTATTCCTTTAAAACAGCAGGACAAAAACAAAGACAGTCCTGTTCTAAGCTTCCTGTCATGTTTCATCTAATAATACGTTTCCAGTTTGTGTTATTGTGGTGCAAGCTTGCTTCAGAAAAATTTGTTTCAAAATCTAAGATTCCATTACGATACGTAAGGGACGTTTCTTGATAGTGCCAACGACTTGCTCTGTAGTTCTTTAAAGTCCACCTGATTTCTAGGATAATATATACACACTCCAACACACACATAGAGATATACATATATGTCTACTTTGCATTCCGTTTTGCATAAATATGAAACCCAACACAGAACATTCTGAAGAAGAAAGAGGAGAAACTAAATTTAACACCCAAACCCTCATTTAATTTAAGGAACAAATCAAGAAGACAAAGAAAAACACTAAAAAGTTGGGAAATACTAGATTCAAGGTTGCCATAGTACCTTCTGCTTTTTAGGAGTATGTGTTACCACAGCTTCTAAATACACTTTTCCCCACAAAGAATGTTGACCACATGGTAAACAAGCAGAAAATGCTTCCCTTAAGGACATCTATTTTATGTTTCTTTTTGAATTTAACTCTATAGAGAATGTGAATCCCTGTAGACCTTGGTTACCAACATACCCAAAACTTGCTCACAACACAAGCATTTTTTTCCACTAAATCTTTTTAATGGCTCTCATTAACACATGGACATTGTTTTTAATGAATATTTAATTTATAAACTGTTCCTGTTCAGACATTTTGTATCTGTCTATCAAAAATCCCTAATTAGATTTAGGACTTGACTGCACTTCTACATCAGGTTTTGTTCCCAGTTTGTACTCCTTCCTTTATGCTTGTGCACAGCCAACTCCGCCTAAGGCTCATCTGCCTATATCAACTTGTCCAGTCTTCTGCTCTTGGTTCAGCATTCCATTTTCTTGTCTCAAAGGGGTCATGTGCTGGTTCTAGGCAGGGAAGAGTTAATTTTCTCCACAGTGTGGATGGCTGGACAGTTGTCTGAAGGTTTCATTCCATGGTATGGAATGAAAGGCCCAGGCTCAAGGCACATGCATAGTGGCCTGGGGAAGTCGTTAAGATTCTGTGCTAGATCGATAGCTGGGATGAGAGCTACTTTGTTAGGTCTTGTCACGGTTGTTAGCAGTGGGGTAGCTCTGGGGGATCTGGGGCTCAGACTCTTGCTGCTGGGGACCTGGCTGTGCGTCAGTCGGCTGGTGGTGAGCAATTGTATCATATGTTCTATTTTCTATTATTTTATTTACTTATTATTAGTAGTGTTAATATTAGTAGTATCACTGTAATTTTCAGTTGCATTCAATTATTTAATAGTTCTTATCTCAACTTTTATGAACTTCCTTGTCTTTTCCTCTGGCTCTCTTCCTGCACTGTTGGGGAGTCAGGGGAGGGAGGTAAGCAAGCAACTGTGTGCTACTTAATTGCTACATAAGGTTAAACCATGACAGGTCATCTAAAGGAAAGGGTGTAACTGCTGAAATGGAGGGAGAGCACTGGGATGGTGATGGGAGTCACTGTATGACAGCGGCAGATGAACTTAGCCAAGTTTGGTCCATTGAGTTATTGCAGATGAGAGTGGTCCCTGACACGTGCACATGTCAAACCACAGGTGGGTATATTCTCAGTGTTAGCTGATGTAGGGAGAAAGCAGTAATTCACAGTATTAGTGATCCAGTGCTCCAGTTTGCTGGCTGCGCCTATTTGATTTACCAGTACAGACAGAGTATGCCACGCCAGCTTGTAACTGCACAGTGTTCTTGGCTTTGCATGCAACTGAGCATTACTTCCATTATAATCCCTGGAAATGTTGGAACTTCTTTCAAATATGAATTTTGCCTTTATTTGTTTCACTATCGTCTCACAAAACACAAGACATTTTTGTTTTGTCTTTAGCGTACTTTTGTCGGTTTCTTTATGCTACACAGAGGCTATAAGTGGACATACCATAAATAATTGTCACTTGCCCTGGTCTAGCGCTGTGAATTAACTCAAAATTTTTGTTTTAAAACTGTATCAGCTGTTCAAAGTGACTATTTCTGACAGACCTGAAAGCAGGAAAAACGTGGAACTTAGAGGATTCAGCCCAGAGTAAATACAACAATATTTGTTATATGCCTGTAGACTTTAAAGCAGCTCTTCTGCATCTCAGTTCTCTGCCAGGTATGAGGCTGAATCTGAGAACTCTGAATGCCAAATCAATGCTCTAGCATCTTTGTAAAACTTATTTGAGTTTCTTAATTCATATTTCTCAAGATAAATTACTGTTATCAAATCCAACCAGTTTACATGATTCATTTATAATTTCCAAGAATTTCAAGATATCAGTTCCTTTCTTCACTGTAATTTCTTTAAACCAGCAAACAACTTTTGAGAAGTTCAGCCTCTGCACCTTCACATATCAGGATTGTACCGTTAATTCTTCTGGACATTTCTGTGACTAATTTGAAGTTACCTGTGGTTAGCTCTCTGTTAGAGAGCTTAGAAAGAAAGAGGAAGTTAAGTGCTTCCTTTTCTCAGGGATATCTGCTAATTGCACTCTGGCTCTCACTCTGGATTATAAACTTTCCAGAGTACTTTGTTTTCCTGAATTGCAGTAATTGATTCTGAAGAAAGTAGACAATAATTTATGTAATTTATATTGGGATGTTGCGTTGTTTTTTTGTTTGTTTCTTTGTTTGTTTTTTTTAATAACCTCCAAACCTGCTATAAGAGTAATAACATAAAGACTTGGAATTAAAATTTCATTTATTCATTGGTAGTCATCCAAGGGAGAAAAGGGGTTTCATCAGCACAACCAAGGACAGTACTTGCTCTAGACTGTTCCCAAAAGAAAGTCTTTTTGCAATTATGTTTTTTGAAGAACACAGACAGCTGCCACGGCTTTCAGTGGAATGCATATTTCCCAGAGAGCTTTTCAGAGAACCACAGATGACATCTTTATGAGGACAGGCAGGTATCAAAGACAGTAAATCATGGAAAATTTTGTAGGAAGGCAGGTGGGTCTGCTTGGGGGACTGAGCAATACAAAATAGGATGTTTATGTCTAGTTCTAGCCTAGTACTACAATGTTCCCAGAGGAGATGATTAACTAAAATCAGAGGAAGAGATCAAAAGACACAAGTAGTCATGGAAATGGAAAAGTGGGAGAGTGTCCTATGTCCAAACCTGCTTCTCCACCAACCTGCCAGGACTACCTCAGCTGGCAGACTGGCTCTTTAGTTTTCTATAGCATGGAGGACATATTTCCTAAACTGCAGCAAAAGCTAAAGAAATTAAGAGACTGGGACACATTGAAATTTTTGTGGGTCCATGCACATTTTGTAGGTCCATGCAGATTTCTGTTGTGTCCATGGACATTCCAATTGTAAAAGGAAAAAAAAAAAAAAGGTGGGGGAAAGTGAACAAATGTAATAATTAATTTTTAAAAGCTGTAAAAGAACAGAGCACTTTGAATGATAACAAGTGCACTTTGCAAGTGCAGGGGAGCATTACATGAGCAGTGCTTTGCCTTTGGAGACTATGAGCAGGGCTAATAAAGGGCAGGCACATTTGTCAGGGAACAGCAGCAAATCGATTGTATGAGATCACTCAAACCACTGCTCCCCTGCTTTGTGTAGGTCCAGGGAGCTGTCAGTTCATGAGCTAAGCTGTGCTTGCCAGCACAGTTTGTAAGGCTTATTTCCCCAAGCCTGGGAATCCCTTCCCCTGGGTGCTGCATCCCCAGGACACAGCTTCTGCTTCCTTCCTCCTGAGAGTCCTCTCACATGACAGGCCCAATTTGAATCACGCTGTGGGAGAGGGCACAGCCTCGTGCAGCCTTCTGGTTTTCATGAAAGGCTTCAAGGGTGACTTGGGCGATTGTTCTTCCCACTCCCTCTCTCCAAGGATGCAAACTGTCATTGCAATACACATGAAACCCTTGCAAGAAGGAAGCCACTGCAACCTGGCTGTGAAATGGAATGGAAAGGCAACATCGAAATATTGCTACACTCAGACGAATCTGCAACCTTAGATAACATCATGGGGCATTGCTGACAATGAGAAACCGCACTAATAAGCCTTTAAACAAGACAAGCGCATTCACTGGCATATTGAACCTAAGAATATTGCCTAGACCATAATGCCATGTGTGACTTACAGATGGAAGTAGCATCCATTCAAAAGTTTGGAAAAAGCCCCCAACAAAAAACCTGCAGTGCTCAACTAATCACATAGGGGGAGAGTTGCAAACAAAATCCCTGGTGTGTTGGCCTGTGTCCATTTCCCATCCCCAGGGACGTAGGTAACCAGCTTTGTGGTGGGCAAATATGCAAAGCAAAATCTGCAGTACAGAAATAGTATAAATGGAAATGGCTTCTATGGAATTGCAAACACTGAGGTCAGGTTGGCTTTTGTTTCAAGACACGGACAGGGATTACAGAAAGGACACATGTTTTTGTTCAGCACTTTCTACTAGACCTCAAAGGAGCTCACTGTCTTACCCGTGTTCTTCATCACTCCCCCAGTTTTCACCTATAAACCTTTATGTATACACCAAATGTTTTGAGTGCAAGGTCTTTGAAGGGGTTGCCCGTTGTTATATGTATAACACTGTACAGTATTGGAGACAAGTAATTTGGATTAGGGGCTCTACCTTGTGACCAATTCCAAATAATAATATTTCAATGAATAAAGTATTTTCAATCACTGAAAGATTAACCCTGTATCCCATGTGGAGAGATGTGCTGTGGAATAGCCAGTCTTTCTCACTGATTAGTTTATTATTGTCGAGCGAAAAGTTTTGTGGTTTTTGATGTTTCACAAATATTAGTGGTTTCCAAGCACATATTTTTTCCTGTAATTCAGCTCTAGGGTAGTATTCTAAAAGGGTGGTGTTTTTAGAATCTGCTCATTTTTTTCCATGTAAAAGAGAACAACTTATCGACACAAATGCCTAAAAAGGTCAGTCTGAAGCAAGTTGATGGTTCTTATAAAATATTTTGTATTTGTCTGTTTGAACTGTTTCTCATTTCCTTCTTCTTCTTAGTGCATCGAACATTTTCAAGAATGAACAGACTTTCATCTTTATTTCATAGTCTTCTGCAGTCAGAAAGAGAATATCCATAATGATTTTAATCTCAGAGGTTGCAAAACTGGAATTAACCAAATCATACTGCAGATTCTGAGTTCAGATTACAATTGCACTTGTTTTTTTCCTGTTCCAACTCTTTGCTGCAGGTCCTTAGAGCCTTCTTAAGTAAAGAGTGTCACTGAAATAATAGAATACTCCAGCTTCCTAAGGAAAATTTAGGTTTTCACACAAGACTCATCCCCCATAAATTTAACATTGTAAAGGAGACCTCATCCATGGGTATTACTCCTAAGCATTATGTTACAAGTAAATACTTATTTGTATTAGCGTTATAATTGAAGACTGAACAAAAATGTTGTTTTGGGAAAATTAAATAAGAGGTTGTAAAATCTGTTTTTCTGTGTACGGTCACTGGCAGCTCTCCCCTATGGCCCGTTTTTAATGTTTCCTCCATGGACCATTCTTCATTTAGATGTATTTTACAATGTGGAGCATTTTCAGGCAAGATCTTCAGATGTACCATTATTATTCCTTGGAAATTTGGTATCAGAGTTCTGTATGAAACATAGCCACTTCTGTGAACAACTTTTTAAATAACAAATCCTTCTGACAAAGTTTTCAAAGGGATTTAAACTGCTTCCACCATTGTTTGGATGATAACAATCATTCATAGGACTTTTTCCCCACCTATGGTTTCTGTGACTTCATTGTGCGATGCAAACAAGACAGAAAATATTACCCAAAGCATTTTTCTGTGCTCTTGTTTAATTGCACAAGCGCCCTCTGAAACGTGAGTAGATCAACACCATGATATTCCAAATTAGAATGGAGCTGGGTGGTAATGAGCCTACGTGTAGTTTCCACCCTCTAAGAAGTGCAGCCACGTAAGTACAGAGCTCTTTGGACTGAATAACTCTGGGTTTGCCTGGACTGCAGGAAACTGTGTGTAATCATGGATTCTGCATGGATTTTTGGAGTTTGATACAAAAATCACCCAGACGAATGGGCTGGGAGTGAGAACATCAGTTTTATAGGAGTTTTGTCACTCAAATCATAATGCCACTGGCCTTGACTCAGCAAATCTAGCTGCACTGAGACTTGATCAGTTGCCAAAATAGGCTTTCTGTCAACTTCACTGTGAGTGAAGACTTCATTTAATGCTCTGTGGTTTGGGGGTGGCCATGTTTACAAACAGTCATGTGCCTAAGCACATCGGACTTCACACTGAGTTCTTTGTGCATCTGCAGTAAAAATAGATCCAATCCCCCTCAGAAGTAAATACACTTGTAAGCCAGGCTACTTCAAGCATGGTCAGAGGTCTCTCAGACACTGAAGTACAGAGGTCTCTATACACACTAAAAATGGGAATACATCGATCCAGTAAAATTTCAATTACATACTGCAGGTACATTACCTTCTCACTTAGAACCGACATAGAGCAAATGTTCGCCCTCTCTTCTCAGAAATGTATTAAAAGCTGAAGAACAGCTTTTAAATTGTTACTTTTTTTCTGCTTTATTTTCCTGAGCCATCTGTGAGCCTCCATGCAAAGTTTCAAGAAGCTCTCGTTCCCCATCCCCTCCCTCCCTCCCCTACATTTGCTGCAGTTACACAACCAAATTTGCTGGGGTGATCCTGTTGCAGAAACACTCGGCATCAAAAGAAGGAAAAAAAAGACCAAATAATAAAAGGTCAGATCACTGAGAGGGCAGCAGCAGTAACAATGAAAAGGAATTGTAAAAGATGCAATCACCTTACCATTCATTTTGGCTTCCTGCTGCCCTTAGTGCTTTCTGAAGTGGACAGACGTTAAGTGACAGCTCTCCTGTCTTTTGAGTGCCTTTGGCTGCAGGTACAGGCATTTTCACAAGTGCTGCACATTTAACCTTGTTCAGAAAACTACCTCTGTAGGACATAAGCCCAACTGAAAAGCAGCTGAGGTTTCCAGAGAGAAAAGTCATGAGACCTTCTGTAGGCAACTGCAGGGCCAAGTCATGATGGGGAATGAAGATGCACACCAATCTGGACTGTCTTGGTATTGTAAACCAGGTAAGTGAGGGGCAGCAGACCCCACTGGCTTTGAATAAAATACATGCAATACCTTTGGCAGAGATGGTGAAAAATTCAAGTGATCTTGCTTGCTAGCAAGATTTGGGCACTATCTCATCGGTTTAATTAATCACAGGGGAAAATGGTACAACACTGCTTTGATTATAAAGTAATGGGTCCATCAGGCACAATTAGAGCCCAGTTGGAACACTGTAGTTAGCTTGAAAACTATTCAAGTAAACAATTGTGGGTCCTGGATGGGGCTCCTTTTCTAATTAATCCATAGAGAACTGAAGTATTAGCTTTTCCTCAACAAGGCACTTCCTACTATGTGGTAGTGTTTTGCTCGTGCTTCCGTTCTTGCTGGCAATTGAAGGCAGATTTTCATATAGGTATCCATTCTGTCACCATAGCACCCTCTTAGAAATCCTTCTCCCTGTGGGCTGTCAAAGTGCTGTGCTATTACATCATTCCTGAAGGTACTACATGTGACATGATGTAACAGCATCAGGGAGATAGAAGTGCTCACAGTGACATGATGTTCCAGAAAGCATGTCTTTGGTGAGAAGAGAATTTACGGGAAAAGTTACCCAGCTACTCCATGGAAGGGGGGAAGCTTGGTGACAGCAAATTACACTCAACTTGCATGAATTTAAGGTACTAGCAAGTACCTAGAAAGAGAAGAATGTCTATTCGTTGGGAAACTCAGCATCACTAACAGATACCTAACTACCTTTAATCTCGTATCAATATTTAGATGTCTGATCTCAAGTTTTGAATATAAAAGAGGGATAACTCGTTCTGTTAATGGCATTGAACTCCATTATATATAGTGTTGGGGCGGAAAGTGCACTGGAGTGTAGCCTTATAGACGATGTAGTAGAACAACTATATGCAACACATGACCAGATCAGCCTCACTGGAAGGGAAGGGTTTTGGTGCTTTTATCAGAGAGCAAAAATGGTGCTCTCAGTTCTCTTTCTTTCTCCTTGGTTTTCACATGTAAATCTGAACATTTACTTGAAAGTAGGCAAATTTTAACACCCAATTTCCACATATGCAAGTGGATGCACTGGAGGTATGTGTCCTTTCAACAAGAACTAGACATAAATGGTGCTGCTCTCCTTAGGAAGCATCCTCACAGAGGTGTCTTCAGATGGAAGAGAAGGTGCTTCCCAAACTTCTCTTCTGCACCATTATTGTAAACCAGTGGCTGTGATCCTACAAAACCACCCAGCAGAAGCATTTTCCATTTCTGATGATGTCATAGTTTACCTCAGATACATGGGAAAGACTATTCTACAAGACCACTTCTGAATTAAGAGCTCCTATTGGTCATTTAGAAATATATAACTTTACCACTTTTGCAACAGGAATGGCCCAGGGAAGTTTTTGGTGCACTCCACATGTCTAAGCCTACAGGGAAGAGCAGACACACATCAGGAACTTCCTTGGGGAAAATCTTGAGACCTGCCTGAAATTCCCACCTGCAGGGACCCTGTACCAATCAGATTTTATTGTGGAAGTTTGGTCAGCTGCCCAGTTCCAAGTGTGTCCACCGTTTCCAGCTAGACCATTATCTCATGTTCACTGACAGCTGGCTGTCAACCCCAACCCCCCCAAATGAATGACTCTACTGCAATGTGTGTGTGCACAGGCACCTCCCTGAGACCCCACAGTTATAATAGAGGAGAATTGTTGTTCTTCTAACTTCTTGTAACTTAAGCTCCACTGTGCTTGCCACAATCTTAAGCTAAACCAAAGCAAATCAAATTTCATTGTTAAATTTCCAAACACTGTTACTAGGATTATATTTTGGTAGGGATTTTTGGTTTGTTTTTTTTTTCTGGTTTTGTTGTGGCTTGGTATTTTACACCCCTTTCTCAGCTTTACTAGTGTTAGAAATGATCCAAGGCTAGCTCGGAAAGCAGTGGTGGTCGCATCTGCCAAGGAATAAAGAACTTCCAGATGGTACTTGATTTCGTTCAAGGTGATAGATGCCCAAAAAGGCTAAGATTTCCTGAAGCCACTGCAGAGTCCTTGTTCACCCTTACAAAATCATAGTTCTGTGCTGGTAAATGTGAAAATAGAGACATCTTTCCTTTGGATGGCACAGCCTTTGCGGAAACCAACAGAACACTGAAATGAGGGCATGAAACTTAGGTTGCACTGACTGTTACCTCAATGACAAAATCAATAAGCCCTACACTTGACAAGATTGGACATTCTTCACAGAGTGCCCCAACATCTCATACTCCTGCTTGGACAGACACGGTGTTTCTAATTTCTGAAGCTACAAAAGTGCTGTTCCTCTTTGTGCCTCAGAAACAATAATTTAGGACATAAAAGCAATTATTTTCTGACTGAAGAAAGATGAAACTATAATAGCACTTCCTCCCCTCAACATAGGTTAGGCTGAATAGGTATTTTTATAATTCTGGAAATTCTTAGGCTGTATCCAGGTTAATAACAACATCAGAGTTGTGAAGGTACTGGCTCCTACTGAAGCTCTTAAATCATTTGGCTGTGTCAATGAAGTACAGTATAATTTCCTGCTGCTCTCCTTCAGTAGCACCTTAGACTGCCATGTACAGGGTAGCTTTCAACAGTGAACAAGTGTGGAAACTGAGTTTTAACTGATTGATTATAATCAATGGCAAATTACAGCATACATCATCTTGAATTCTCATTGACATACATATTCAGTTCTTTAATTTTGCAAGTTCCTCCTTAATCAGAGTGATCTATGGATGTTGGGCTGAAAGTGATAAAACTGGCACTAGTGTAGCTATTCTGTAAGCTTCATGATTTAAGCTGGTGTGCACAGTCCCGCTACTGCTGCATCCTGCTGGGCAATTTCAGAAGAAAGGACGGTAGCTTGACAGACAGAGCTAAGCTCTGATGGCTCAAGGGCCTATCACTCAAGAAAAGGAGCAGGCTGCTTGTTCTCTGGTAAGAGGACTTTTGGTGTAAGGGCTGTTAACCCAGCTGACAGTACCAAATGCAGACAAGAAGAATCTCTTGAAAGAAAAAAGAATCCTTTTTGCGCACTCTTAGAACGTATTTATTCTTTTTCTTATTGTGCTGTGATATCGTATAATAAGGCCAACCGGGGAACATTTTTCAGCAGCATTTCACCCTCCCTCCCCTGAAGCTCTCTCATGCATCGTAGTCTCCTGAGTTTTAAGCTGGAAATTAGGTTGGAAGAGCAGTAAGCCTGGGATATAATCATCTGAGTATCATAAACATGCCCATACTGTGTTCTCTGTGTGTGAAAATAAAAATCACTCCTCCTGCTTAGCCCTCCTCCCCCCCATTTTTTACATGGAGTCTAATGACATCTGAGAAACAAAACCCCTTTGTTTTTTATTGGCAAGATTTCTTACCCCCTGCAGCTGAATCTGTCTTCCCTAGAGCCATCAGAAGTGATCTTGAAAATCTCCCATCTCCAGACCTGCTTTTGGCGACCCATTCTTGCAATCCCTCGCATCCTCAAGAGGCTTGTCCCCAGCACCAGGCAGCATGCTATTGATACATCCTGCGTGTTAATGTGTTATTCATATTTCTCTGAGTTCATCAGTGTCTCAGCTTGTTATTCTCGCTGTTCCCCAGAATAATAGCGCTTAGCGAGGCAATTTGTGCTCAGCTTCTGCAGCGTGTGCAAGTAACATGTTCTATTCAAAAATATTACAGAAAAAATAGCAACTATGTCTAATCACCTTTCCTCCAGAGATTTAAAGCACAATAACATGCTCTCTAACTCTACTCACTTAACTGGTGTTTAAATAATACTTTCTACTGTGGAATTGCTGAGATGCTACCTTCAAAGGAGCACTTTTCTCTCCTCACTTTGGCTTTAGCTCCTGGTGGAAACTCCCTTGTGATCACGTCTCACCAGTGTAAATAACAAATAACGCCTCTAATGTCCGCAGAGTCGCAATGGAGTAAGAACGAAGAGGGAGACTCAAGCCCTTAACATCGTGGAATATGTTAAGTTGCTTTTATCTGTACGTTGCTGATATCATAGCGATGCCTGCTTGTACACTGACATGGCTTTGCACTGGATTGACTTTTCAGAGAGAAGAGGGGAAATTTCTGTGCCAGGATAATCTGCACTATAAATTTAACCTTATGTTGAGAGTTGATTTAAAGTATTAAAGGATTATAATGAAGTATTTTCTAGGGCAGGCTGCCCTGGCACAACCCAAATCAAACAGTCCAATTTTGTCAGATTTCAGTGCACAGGAGGAATAGAATTTTCTCCTGCTATATTGTCTGCTCAGTGCAGTGTGCAGACCTGCATTCACTCTCTCATGCATGCATGAGATCAAGTATCATGAGGCATGAACAGAATAACAAATTAGGCATTTTAAGTTCTTTAGCCTCCATCTTTTGCTAGGTAGCATCTCAAGTACCAAAAAATGCGCAGCAAAATATGTTATTTAGAGGTATTTTCATCTTAGGCTTCATGTAACAGGGAACAAACAGATATTTAAAACAACATAACTGACAGGCATATGCCTACATTATCTGTGACAAGATCTTCCAGATGCTTCCAGCTACACCCAGTGAAAATATAATGTAAATTCTTATTATTTAAATTTGGGAACATAGAGATCAAAATGCATTAAATTCAGGGAAAAAATCTGTTTAACTTTTCCTTTCAAAGAATTTAAAGAATGTATCTGGTTAACAAAGCGACTAAAACTACTCTATGCTTGTTTTATCTCACAGTTAATGCAATCTATTCTCCATTTCTACTGAGTTAGTGTAAAGAGTAGAATGGATTTGTGTTATTTCTCTCAAAATTTCATAAGTTGCACACAGGGTAGCAGCAGAGAGGAACTGCATACAGTACGCAGGAGCCGGATTGACTTTGCAGCTACGTTTCCTTGATGCCATTTATAACCCAAGTTAAGCATTATGGCTGGCATCTCTATGTGATACTCCAAATCATTAAGCTAAGGAACATAGGTCTGATTTTTATGGTCTTGGTTAACTATTGTGCATCTCTCCAGGTTTGTCATACTAGAACTCCATTGTTTAGACTGTCTAAGCATGCTTTTTTGTGAAATGAAGTGGCTGATACTTTTCCTTCCACCCTCATATCTTACAGTCTCATAAGTTGTGATTTGTGTGAGATCACCTGCACTGTAGGACCATCGAGAATACTCCAGACATGGAATGATCACAGAATAGTCGCCTTCTTTACATCAATAGGCTGTCGTGTACTTTAAATGTACTTTCAGGTCAAATCAACCGATTATTCTGTACGTGAGGTTTGATCAAAATTTTAATAAAATCAGCCTGACTTAAATGTAATATTCCAGGTTGTTCACGCTCTTGTATTTCATGAGGGCAGAGAAGCTTTTTCAGGTTTGCTATTGCAAGCCAGCTGTGCTATGTCAAAAGTGATATTGTCTGTGCTAACCTGTGTTTAAAATATGTACATAAGAAATGGTTTAAGGCTACAGAGGTGAAGTGTTAACATTTGAAAGTAAACCAGAAGTGTAAAATCAGGTTTGAGTTCTTCCAGTCTAACCATCAGAAATGCTTACCTTGGGATCCATGAGGACACGATTATCCTTGATCCGCTGGCTAGTTTCCCACTGGTGTGGCACAAAGGGTATGCTCAGAGTGAAAACTACACAAGTCCTCTCTGTCATCTTATCTGAGGGTGAAATCCCACAGAAAAGAAGAACACACAGCCAAGATCTGTTACATTTAGAGCTGCTTTTCTGGTCCCACTGCTCCCTCTTGTTTTCTGGGTCTGACACGTTAGCTCCAAGTGTAATCACATTATGAATCTCTGTACACCAGATATAAGGCGAGATTTACACCACAAGCATCAGAGGATTTCTGAAGGACATTCTCCAGGTCCAGCAGAAATTCCTAGCACACATTCCTAGTTTTTCGTTCAGAAAACTTTCGCCTAGAAAGGTGTCTGTGACCCTTCAAATGCATTAGGAATGATGATGTAAGCAACATGGTACAGCTGTTGTTGTGATGACCCTATAGAATTTATGTCCAAAAGTTACTTTGAGAAAGAAACCCATCCATATTTCAATTGTAAACACAAAAAGAAGGTAAACTTGTAAGATTTAGGATTACCATGTAAGATTGGGTGACAGAGCCCTGGGACAGGCTGCCCAGAGAGGCAGGTGAGGGGAGTCTCCTTCTCTGGAGACTTTCCAAAGCCGCCTGGACTTGTTCCTGTGTGATCTGCTCTGGGTGATCCTACTCTGGCAGGGGGGTTGGACTAGATGATCCCTAGAGGTCCCTTCCAACCCCTAACACCCTGTGAATCTGTGTGGATTTAATAAATAAGCAGAGAAGTAAATACAGATTTTAATGAAAAACATGGACTGTGGATGTAAAAAAGCATCCACATATAAAATTAAGCTGTTCAACGCTTCTAAAATTTACTCAACACCTTGAAGAATTTGGATCAAGACGCACCACAGGATACCTTTTCCCATCTCCTAGTGTTATTGTGTCAATGCATGCAGGAATTCAGAGCAATAAAACAAATCTGCTGCTGTGAACAGAATAAAATCCATAGGAGATGTCTTCTTGCAGAAGGATATCTCTAGACTTTGAAGAGTCGTTAAAAAAAGAAAGTAAAAGTGGTTTTCCCATTCTTTGATGAAGTGCAGATAGAACCACATGATGAGGAAAGAAATTTGAGTGTTCACAAAAATATGAGTTAAGATTTGTTATGCCATGGGATGGGCAACAAAGCTGATGGAAGGGCTGGAAAGCATGTCCAGTGAGGAGCGGCTGAGCACTCTGGGTTTGTCAGGCTGGGAGAAAAGGAGGCTGAGGGGAGACCTCATTGCTCTCTACAGCTTCCTGAGGAGGGGACGAGGAGAGGGAGGTGATGATCTCCCTGGTGTTCAGTGACAGGAGGTGTGGGAATGGGTCAAAGCTGTGGAGGTTCAGAGTAGACATGAGGAAGCATTTCTTTATCAAGAGGGTGGTCAAACACTGGAACAGGCTTCCTAGAGATGTGGCTGAGGCCCCGTGTCTGTCAGTGTTCAAGGGGCATTTGGGAAATGCCCTTAATAACATGCTTTAACTTGTGGTCAGCACTGAAGTTGCTCTGCCGGGAAGAAGAGTTACCCAAAACTAGATCACAGTGATTTTTTATCTGGAAAGTGGTGCCATTAACTAATTATACTCCAAATTATGAAACATAACCTAGAAGACCTTTGCCATTGGCTTGGAACAGAGGAAAACAAAAAGAGTCCAAGGTGATATTTCCATTAAGAAATTAATTTTCCCAAATGGGCTGCAGTTTTCAAAGCACACTGCATGATTTCACAATGATGTGCTATGCTTTCCTGTTTTCTGATTAACAAAAATGTTTTCTCTTTGTTTTTATTCTGGCAAAAATCCCACTTTTTTTTTTTTTTTTTGTTATTGTTGTTTTATTCCAGCCATTGTGTTTGCTTTTATGAAATTTATGATTTAAAAGAAAATAAAAGCTGCAGTGCTATAATCATAGATGTCTAAAAAATTCAATCAGAAGATAATTATAATAATAAAGGCTCTTTCAGATTCAATGAGTTACAACTGGTTGGGTAATCATTGTTTCTGGAAAAATAAGGGTGTTTTTTCTCCCTTTCAGATGAGTAATGTGGTTTGGAAAGGTTGTACTATCTATCTTTATTCAAGTCACAGGATGAGAATGAATTCAGTTTAACATAATTGACAGGCATCCTGAGGAAAGAAAGAAAAGAAATAAGATTTGTTCTTGGTCAACCTGAATTGCTTAGGTTTAATGGGATTGTGAACACTTTTGAACTTTGCTCTCTTTTTATGCTGCAGTTATTTCTGGCAGACATCCCCTAACTTACAGCTCAGTCCTGCTGTGATAAAACCCAGAATTTTATTTTGACTAAGGTGAGATGAAACATTGGAATTTTCATTTTGGCAAAATATGAGCAAAATGAGCGTAACATGAAATTTCAGTTACCCAGACATGGTGGGAATGCTCCACAAGGTCTTTAAATGAGATGGATTCCCTTGCCTGAGGGACTCATAGGTGCTAAATACGCAAAAGTGAAGACAGCCAGTGCAAAAGTTTACAAGACAGGGCCAGCTGTTCCACAGTGTAATGGTCTTAGAAGTTTCCATTGCAACATATGAAGAAAATGTCCTCTTTTATCTGATTTCACTTTTTCTGTCACATAATATTGGACTGTATCAATGTGCCTCTCTACACTTTAGCTTGCTATTATGGTTTACCTGTATTGTGTTTGGAAATGTCCATAAAATCAAAGGATATTTTTATTTTATGCTATCTTCATCTTCATTATACTTTCCTTAAGTGCCTCACAGCAGGTACTGGAATGTTCTCCTACATGTTACTATTTTTTGGTAGGATAATACTACATATTACAGAGATGAACGAGGATCATATTGTGTTACCAACTACTGAAACACAGAACAACCAATTCCTTCACCTTCAGAATTAAGGAAGTCTTATGTCTAACAAACAGTGTTTTCTTTCATGTTTGAGTTCCCATGTGCATTCGTTGATGACTGGAAAATTGTTTACTTAGCCTATAGACTCCTTTTTACCCAAGGCTTTATTAGGAACCTTCTCGTAGGCTTGTTTGTACAAAATTAATGGGAAATTACTAGCTTTTGAGATACAACCCTCTGTCAAAATCGCCTGAAGCTGATGAGCTTGTTCAAACTGTTGGTGGGAGATCAGTCCATAGCCAGAGAACACGGGTACTATAGCCTCCTTCATTTAGGAAACGAAACTATCACAGCTACCTGTTTCAAGGAGTGTAACACTTGAAAAAAACAACGGAAGAGAACGTATGTCTTTGTCAGATAAGGGTGCTCAAAAAGACAACCCTGAAAAACTGGTCAGAGAATAAGATTGTTACAAGCATGTGAGCAATGCCTCCTCTAGAAGGCTGTCATGAGAATTATGGATGAATTTGAAGGAGGATAATGAATTTCTGCATGTGTTTATATGATGATTCTAGTTTGAATAGAGAGGCAAAATCGAGTAGATAATGGTGATGACTTAAACTGACATCATCAAAAATAAGACAGCCTTAGCTATCAGCAGGCAGACCCTAAATATGGGATATTTCTGGATGAGTTTTCCATTCACATTGCATATATATGAGAAATAAACACTGCTACTACAAACCCATTTTCTGCTGTCTTGAATTATATAATATTTCAAGAAACCTAATTAAAAAGGCAATATTTATATTATTCCAATGTAAAATATAAAAATACACAGGCTTTTATGAACAGATCCTTTGCTTTCAGCCATCACATACTTTCAGCAGATACTTAAGGATTGTTTTATAAAATACTGCAAAACAAGAACAAGTAGCTTAAAGCACTGGCAGCATTTTCTACGTTGTTCAACCTCTAACCTTGATATTCAAGATGCCTTGGTGACATAATTCTGATAAAAACTTCAGCATTTATCGTTCTTAGCTGTCCCCAAAGACTGCAGTGGATGTTCAGAGTCTCAGAGACAGGGCGAAACAGAATTGAGTTTGAATAAGAATAAGAATTAGAAAAAAGGCTCATTAGAATAAGCATATGAAAAAAAAATCAAGAGTAAGAATAAGCATAAGAACAAAAAATAACGGAGTATTTTTTCACCATTTTTCACCTCTTGTAGCTGAGAATTAGTCAGAAGTCAGTATTTCTGTCTAAATCCTTGATCAATGCAATGCAATTAAGGGACTGAAGAACTGCTGATAAACTATAAACAGTATTTTATCTAGCTACTATGTAAGTAGTAGAATTTCTATTCTATATGGAATACACCGTACAGAATTCTATATAGAACTCTATATTCTATTTCCAGGGAAAGGCTAAACAGGGCTCTTTTATGTTACAGGTGCCTAAATTTTTTTCTCTGTACAGAAGGCATATGGCAATAGATGATTTTTTTTTCTAATCACAGTACTTTCTCTTCATTCCTACTTGCATTTTTTCCTTGCTGCTTTAATGTTTTTAAATCTTCCGGCTCCCAGCAGTAGAACGGATGGATCCCAGACACGTTACACAGCTGAAGACTGACGGCTATGCAGCCCTTTTCATAGTCCACAGTAGTTTTATCATTCACTAGACTAGGAAAAGGATCAGTCCCTCTGTGTGAGAACCCCTTCATTTTAAAGTAGAACTTTAAAAATAAATTAAAATAAAACCTTCACAACCTCAAAAAGTATGAATTCCTTACTGTTAGCTGAGGGAAGGAGGGAAAACTCATTTCAGAAGTTGTTTGCTAAAAGGCATGAACTCAGAAACAGTCAGCCCTGATAACTCACTTATTTTTTCCACCAAATAAAATATTTTGACATTTCTGTGATTTAAATGAGAGCTGCCGAGAGCTGTTCACAGGCAATTCACCCTAGTGAGCAAGTCACTGTAGGCTGGCACGAATTCATACCAGCATCTTCCCCTGTCAATTACCCTGTCAGGCCATCCTCCAGTTCACTCCGTGGGTGTGGAGATGGAAAGAGCAGCACAGCCAGAAAACATGTGTGTATTTCCACCCCCAAAGAGCTATCCAGAATGTCCTGGTCCTGGCAAACAGTGGCTAGAGTCAATCACACTCTGTCTTTCCTCCTTCCTGCTTCTCACAACCAGTTGGCAATTCTTGGGCACCAGGACACATCCAAGCCTTCAACTCACCTTCCCGTGCTGAACTATTACTCCCTGGCCAAGTGTCCGTTGGAGAGGGTTATGTACAAAGGTGCAAGGGAAAATTGCAATTTGGGTTGGTGCAAGACAACTACAATCCGTGTGCCATCCCCTACTGAGGTCTGACAAGGTGCCCACATTTCTCCTCATGTTGTGGGAACCCCAGCATCAACCTTTCCCACTGCTCCCACATTTTTCTTATGCAGAAATAGCAGAGATAGGGAAAAGAGGTGGTAAAAAGCGCATAGTGTTGTATAAACGAGAAAGATCTAGAGGGGTTGTGCAAAAAGCAAGAGGGAAGAGAAATGGGGTAGGTTAGAGAAAAGGGGAAATAAATGTAAAACTGCTTAGAAGGAAGACTGCAATCAGAAAAGGGGAAAGAAAAAGGGAAATGCTATAGGGTTTTATACTGCGTAGAGGGGAAGACAAGTTCTAAGAGAGCAAAAAGAAAAATGGCTGATGCTGACGTACAACAGATTGGAAAGAAAATGGGAGGATATAGGAAAGAATATGGAAGAGAGAAGATCAATAAGGCAATGAAAAAAAATAGGGTGGGTAGATGTGGCAGAATAAGGAATGAAGAAATCATAATGAAGAAAAATGCTGGAGAAGCAAAAAAGGAGAAAAGGACCAGAAAGAGCAGAGTGGGACAAAAATGCCAGGATGAAGAGAAAAAAATATGAGATAGGTAAGGGTGAAAGAAAAGAGGGGCAGCTAAAGCAAATAACCTTGGGATAGACTAAATTTAATTTCACTTACTTGCACTCCAGATTTTAGTTATTCTTTGGTACTGTTTATAGACTTTTACTGATAAGTGGTACCTTGCTGGTTACGTCTGTCTTGTTAAGGAATAGAAGATGCACAGCAAAGGAACAGCGTTATTGAAGCAAACAAAAGCAGTTCTGAGAGGTCAGAGACTTTTCCAAGATGGTAAAATATTATTATTATTACCTGGTGGGAAGTAGATTAAAGGATTGCAGTGTAAATTAACAGCCATGGTAGGTTGTTGCTGCTAAAAAAAAATACTTTATGAAAGGACTTTAAAGTGCAGAAGAATGGCTTTTTGGCAGAAAGGCTAAGGAGACTGTGCTAGATGGGGGAAGAAAAGTATGAGGATATGAACCTCAGATGAAGATGGAGGAGCACACTACCTCAGAGCTGTGGATGTATGACTTGCAGTGAAAGAATTTTTTTTAAAAACAGAGAATTTGTGCAGGGACTTGAAGATGAGGCAAGTGAAGGAAAGGTTGGAATGGGAAATTTACTGGGTGCATTGGAATTAAGGGAGGTGGGATGACTAATGCCCAATGATTCTGGATAGATGAACTGGGAGAGGAGTAGCAGGAGAGCAGCCCTGACAAAAGGGATCTGGGGGTGCTGGCTGACAGTGGCTCAGTGTGAGCCAGCAGTGTGACCTTGCAGCCAAGGGGGCAAACTCCATCCTGGGGCGTGTCCAATGCAGCATGGCCAGCCAGCCAATAAAGGTGGTTGTTCCGCTGTATTCAGCATTGCTGCGGCCTCACCCTGGGTGGTGTGTGCGGTTCTGGGTCCCACAATTTAAGGAAGATGTGAAGGTCCTTGAGTGCCTCCAGAGGAGGGGAATACAGCTGGTGACAGGGCTGAAGGCATGTCCTGTGGGGAGCGGCTGAGCACTCTGGGTTTGTCTGGTTTGCAGAAAAGGAAGCTGAGGGGAGACCTCATTGCTCTCTACAGCTTCCTGAGGAAGGGACGTGGAGAGGGAGGAGTCGACCTCCCTGGCATCTAGTGACATCTCCTCCTCTCCTCTCCTCTCCTCTCCTCTCCTCTCCTCTCCTCTCCTCTCCTCTCCTCTCCTCTCCTCTCCTCTCCTCTCCTCTCCTCTCCTCTCCTCTCCTCTCCTCTCCTCTCCTCTCCTCTCCTCATGGGAGGTCACTTGACACCTCCTCTTTCCTCCCACATATTTACCTAATTTTTAAACAAGTTCCTTATCCTTACAATGAACTTAAGATCATTCATTCCCATTTAAACTATGTAAAGTTTCATATGGATTTGGAAAAATCTCTTTTATCCAGCCCAGACAAAATAAGTCCCTAGCAGGACTCTGCCCTAAACTGTGTTCAAGTTATAGTAAAAAATATTTAAGGTTCCGAAGTATTGATGCCATTATTTCTGGAAAAGCTGTTGACTAGGACTCCACAAGCAGCAGGGAAGTAAAAATTAGGATATATATGTATTTTGTCATCACATCAGGATCAGAGATAATAAAATAATCCCTGGCTAGGAAGAAGACAAAAAAATAGGCCATGTTAAGACAAGAGCATTTCTCTTGCTTTAAAACAGAGAATGACAGGTAAGATAAAAGAAAAAGCCCTATTATTTAAATGAAAATATATGCACATACTTGAGTGCAAATAGAAATTGGAGACTAAATCCTGCAGCTTAAAAGTCAAACGTATAGGAGCATTTCTTTTGATTGTGCTTTTCCAAAACAAGCTGTCTTCGATCCAGTGTCAGAGTAGAAGTCTCTCAAAAGAACATCAAAGCAGATACAAACATTTTTTAATGCAAGTAGATACTTTAGTCTGAAAAGGCTAGTGAGGTCTAACACACCAAAGTTAACACAAAACTGTGACTTCTTTATAACTATGGTGTATTTAAAAGACAAAAGGAAGCATTTTTAGTGCTCCTGCCGTTCCACAGGACATGGCTGAGTAAGGATTTTTACAGAAATTTAAAGAACAAAGGAAAAAAACCCACTCTATTACTCACAGACTTGGTGCTGCTTCAAAGCAGAAGGGACAACAAAACAGTTTCAAGAGAGGTACCTCTTAGAGCTTCACAAGTGTTTCAGAAGTGAACATAAGTGTGCCCTAAGGCTAACCTGGTATAGGAACTGAAGTCCCAATGTCCAGCATGATAAAGATGTACCTACCTCACATATTGGCAGATTTTCTACAGGATTTTCTGCAGACTGCAATGCAGAAAAATACTGGGCCTAGCCCTATGTAAGAAGCAGGGTAAATTGTGAAAAGCACGGAGATTCTTTCACTTTCAGAGCCAACCTTACTGTATCTGTTATTCTGCTGTGTAGGCAAGTGAACTTCTTCAAAGAGGTCATTTCAGTGCTTTTGAAAAAAGTCCTCTCTTACCACGATGTACATTTAAAAAATCATAGAAGAGAAAGGAAGAATAAAAGTGCAGAACTCAAGTTAAAACTCTCTTGCCTCCATGTTGATATATGCTGAAGATGAGTTGGTCATGATTAAAGGTGAAACAGTCCTTATCCCTGCCAATTAATTATGTATTTAATATAAATTAATCCTTATTTAATGAGGTCTGAGTCATTAGAATCGTTTGCATAGATACAGATAGATAGACAGATAGGTATAATTGGTACTGCAAAAGTGTAACTTTCTGTGTGAAATGAAGGTCAGAGCCAGAGACAGACACAGTTTTATTAATAAAGAGATGCCAGACTTATTATTGATATACTGCCCAGGGTATTGCTGTGATAATTCCATAGTTGAGGCTCCTGGGGGGGTTGATTAAAAATGTAAATGATTGCTTTTCTTGCTTGGAGAGAATGACACACTGTATGCACTGTAAGGATAATCTTTAAGCAGCACAGAAAGTATCGCCCGCTGAGTCACTCAGTACTCTGCCTCCCCGAGACAGTACCTCCTCCTTGGGACAGGCCCAGGAATCTGTCCCACAGTCAAACACAGTCAAAAGGAAAAGATAAATAAATCAACAGGTACAGGGGAAGAGATGTCTCCTTCCTTTCTGTCTTCAGAATAGCTACATTACAAAGCACAGTTTGCCTACTGTGGGATAAAGGAAAACGTATGCCCCAGATTCAGAAAATTGCCTAAGTCTTCATGTAACTCTGTGCAGACAGCCCCCACAAAATTAGTTAAAACTATACATTTGTTTTCTAGTACTGCCAATAGCAGTAGTTTTAGCATAAACTGCCATGAGCCAGAGGTAGTCATACAGTGCTCCGGACAATTTATTGAGCTTAGTCATGAAGGTGCTTTGGCTGTGTTCTCCCAGTGGTCTTTCAAGAACTCGACATCTCTGATGGTGTGGTGGAGGGAAGACCAACAATGCTTCCTCCACATGTTTCCCCTGAAGCAGATAACTAGGATCTTAGGTTTTTTGTGCCACAAGCTGTAATTTAAAAAGACAAGAGATTGTGGGGAGATCGAGTTTTAGTTTGGCTCTTCACTAAATGCCAAAAAAAGAGGAATGAAACAGACAATTATGTCCTACCTGCAGAAAGCATATACTCTGTAGATGAGTGTCATGGTTTAACCTCAGTCAGCAACTAAAAGTCACACAGCTGTCTGCTCACCTTTCCCCTCCCCCAGTGGGATGGGGGAGAGAATTGGGGGAAAAAGGTAAGAAAACTCAAGGTTTGAGATAAGAACGGTTTAATAATTAAAATAAAATAATGATATTACTACTACTGGTACTACTACTACAACTATGTAATAAAAAGGGGGGAAAAAAAAGAGACACAAAACTCAAGGGAAAAAGAAAAGTGATGCAACTGCTCACCACCCACTGACTGATGCCCAGCCAGTCCCTGAGCAACAATTACACTTCCACCCAACTCTCCACAGGTCATATACTAAGCATGAGCATCTTATAGCATAAAATGTTTCTTTGGTCAGTTTGAGTCATCTGTCCTTTAGAGAGGAAACTAGGAACACAGGTGAACTATGAGGAACAGAACAAGTCATTGGCTTAATGTAACCATTGTTTGGCAACAACTAAAATGTCAGTGTTATCAACATTCTTCTCAGCACAAATTTAAAACATAGTGTTTTACCAGCTACTATGAAGAAACTTAACTCTATCCCAGCCAAAACCAGCATAATGAGGTTTCCTGTCTGTTCAGATAGGGCATCTGAAGGAGCTAGGAAAGAGCATTTGTTCTAAGAGGTGAGCAGAAATAAGACTCAGGTCTTTCAGAGAAGATCTGAACATGGTTCGATTGTAGGTGGGTTTTTTTCTTCCCCCAATGAAAATACACATCTGTCATGAATACTTCTGAGGTCAGCTAGAAGAAGTTGCAAAATTATGTTCCAGACTTGAACTGCTCATGAAGTTCTTGAAAACAATTAATGTGGTTTTTCTTCATGTAAAGAACTTCCTGAATCTGCCTGTGATAACTAAAAATAAAAGTGAAAAGTAAAAACTGCTCAAGTCCATCACAGGTGGCAACCTGCACCAGTGGATCTGCTGATGGATGCATTTCTTTTGTTACGGTCTTGGAATTTGGAAAAGGCACTAATTAATTTCCTTCATTCCTAATGAACAGAGTTGAAAGTAGAAGTTTTTTTTAAAAGAAATCTTTCTTTTATACCTTCCATTGTGGCGAAGTGGGAAGGAAAACAAGGGAGCACAGAACTGCACATACATTCTGCATCTCATTTAAACTCAGCTGTCAAAATATCACAGAATTTTTGAGAACGAGTTGTAACTTTCATTCAAATGTCTTACGAGTCCCACATAGACCCCACCATTCCAAACGATGCTCAAACACCCAAAGTGATTTTTATAAACAGCCCTTCAACTTCAGCTATTAGAATTGTCAAAGAAAGAGGAAACTGTCTTGGCTAAAGAAAGAAAAATGTTAAAAAGACCCAAAAAAGAGTTTGTTGTGAGCAAGGGTAAAAATTTATCAGAGAATGGTACTGAAATCACCCACCCTCCAGTATAATTAGCAAAAATTAAACTTTTCAATGAAAAAATGATGTATTTTATGGTGGTTTGTAATATATACTTGAAAAAGCTTGGCATAACTATGTAAAACATATACATTCCGCACTAGGTGTTAAGAATAACTTTATCTAGCAAAGGACCAATGTTTTCCACTATACTTTTCTAAAACAATAATCCATGAAAACCGGCAGTCTCTGCCTTGGTTTTCTTCTGTCTAAAATAGCCTCACAAGCTGCAAAAGCTTGTCATGGGCACCCTGCAAATCCTCCATCCTAAACAGAGCAGAAAATATTCAACGCACTGCAGAAGACTTTCTGCACTTGCAGAGTGGAGTGGCATGTCACTGCTGTAACAATCTGTGAGAGGTTGTTTATACTGCCTACACAGGCACGTCATCAAAACCAGAAAAAGTAGTATAATCCTTCCAAAACAAAGCAGTACAACATGATTACTTTCGACCAGAACAAATCAACTCACCACTCATCTGTCTTGTTAAATTTTTGACCTCATGTCATCTCATCTCCCCGCTTCAATTTCCTTCATGACATTTTAGCCTTCTGTTCCTCTGGCTTTCCCCTTTGTTCATGTGTTTAATTTTGGGGCAGAGAGTCTTTTGCTGACCCCTTTACAAAAAACTAAGCCAAAGGTATTCCAGACAACACATTTGAGGACAAGGGTGCCAGAATTAAAATGCTTGCCATCACTGAAATTGAAGCTGATTTACGAATTCAGCTCAGCAACTAAGAGGAATGATGCAATTCTGGGATAGCATTGGTCAGTTCTTGTAACAAATTCCTTTTCCAAGGAACCATGATGATGAAAGGTCAAAGTAATTTGAACAGGTATTTCTACAGTAAATATAGGTGGGATACATGTACATACATATGCAGCACAGGTCACCCTCATATCTTCAGGATACAAGTATAACTTGTTTTATAGGAACAATTACTTCTTCCTGGTCACTGCATCTTTATATATTTTCTGAAAAAATGACATTTGTTTTGCATTCTTCTTATGTAAGAGCAAACAAACAATTATGGATACCCAATTACTATTTCAGGCACCGAAGTCTTAACTAGGAATCTGGTTCTGATGGACTCTCCCTTAAGCCTAACTGCAGGGCATGTTCATATGAGATTAATGGAGACAAGATTTCACTGTCATTGGTAGCAGAGAGAGAAGTTAAGAGCCAGGGGCACATTCAGAGTTTATTTGAGATGGACCTAGATAGTTCAGATGTGAGTCTTATTGTGATTTGCGCTATGTGCACTGAGTCATGAGAACGATGTGCCTACTTACATAACACACTGAAACATAAAGCTGCCCAAGAGGGCAAAAACAACTTCAGCAATGCTACAGAAATGACAGTTACGTTATGATCTGATAGATTTGGAGGCAGAAAATGTAAGGTAGTCAAAATAATCCTCAGGTTAGTTAAGGACATCTAATAAGCTGGAGAGAGCTTAGAAAGCATGCAATATATATTTGTTGTAGCAGTATGTATTTCATACAGTGGACCAAGTTGCTCTTCTAGTGTACTATTCCCCTTTAAGTAGAAAAAGTTTGTTATCAACATGGCATTTGATTTGGCAGGGTCAGTTCCAATGCTCCCCTGTATCCAGATGAAAGGAGTATATTCAGTGTACGGTTGGGAGTGCCTGACAGTATCTCCAGCCCTGCTGTCATGCAGCCTCACTCATAACCATCCTGAGTATTGCTTTTTGATAACCTGCACTTCTCCATGCTGTGAAAAATGTGAAGAACTTTCTGCACTTCTGATTCAGTCTTCTCAAAGATTTACTTTGTGCAAAACCACAATGATCCTGGAGTGCAAAACCAGAATGATCCTCCCTGTGCTATGGACCCTCTTCACCATCCTTGGGTTAAGGAAATATAATGCAATTCCTTGGCTGCAGATTGCTTTCAGACCCCCTCCACGTAGCCTCTGAATATTTGTTTACCAGGGGATTCAAGTCTTCTCTTCTACATCATTTGTTTTTGGTATGACAGGTATTATCCATCTGCATGGAATAGATTCTTATAATACTGTATTCTGGAAAATATTGATTTTATTTGCTTAAGAGCTGATGGTGGAAGTGTAGAAACATTTGATTTCTAAGAGGTACGAAGAAAAGGAAGGAAAAAACAAGCATCCAAACCTGATAAAAACTGAAGTTGCTGTCCTAATGGAGCATCAAAACAAATCTTCCTAATGTCTATAAAAAATGACCAGAATATTGCCTCATTCCCATACTTCCTCAGAAAAAGAGAGAATGTGGCAGCTGCTTCTCTGTTAACTCAGGCTGGATGCGGCTTGGAGCAACCTGGTCTAGTGGAGGGTGTCCCTGCCCATGGCAGGGGAGTTGGAACTGGATGGTCTTTAAGGTCCCTTCCAACCCAAACCAGTCTGTGTTTCTATGATTTTGTGAAGAATCAGCCTGAAGTCCAGCCAGCTGGAAGTGGTTCATACCAAGTCACAGTGTCTATTATACCTATACCAGCCTGCATGTCCTCATGCTGTCCTTGTAGCCACCACGGTAACTTCATCCCCAGCTTCCATTTAGCAGTTTATAAAGGATAGATGCCAACTCTTCTACAACTCCCACCTCCTGAAATTATTAAAGGTTTCATATAGTTATTGTTGCTAGGGAAACTGATACTTTGCTTCCAGGTCGTCACCAATGACCATAGAAATCAAGGAATAATGACACAGAAAGGAACCCCTATACACTAGACCTAGATTTCTCTGAGGAAAACCCACAACAAATTCCCTTGCAACAGTGGCTTTGCAGCAGGAACAGCAGGCAGCACAGAAGGTGGAATCATCCCTTCATCACAAGGATGAAGGACTTGGTTCTAAAATGTGCTGAACATCCATAATTCTCATTGATATCAGAGTAAACAAGTTGTTGGAAAGCAAGTAGGATTTGAAAGGAGTTCAGCACTTCTCCATGTTAAATTGGCTTAATGAAAAATATAAAATCTTGTGTTAAAAATAAGGCCCTCTTAAAGCATAAGGAGTGGGTATTTCACAAAAGCTGTAGGGAGAAACCCTGATGTTTGCACTTCAACCTTCCTGGTTTTTGTATTTCCATCCTTAGTCAGAAATAGACAGGGCTTGTCAGAGAGAAGAATATTTCAAAAAAGTGTTGGTGGTAACATAATACACTGTAAAGCAACATAATTGAAGGGTTGGGATAAATATTCTCCATATATGCTGATTTCCTTCTTTACTCTATGAGACATGACACAGATAAATTTATCGATAACCAGTTAATTTACCACTAGCCAAGAAATAGCCCTGTAAACTCCTCCAGTCACAGAATTCCTGCTACTCCAAAATGCTCTTACCAGCTAAAATTGGAGAGCACTGCCAAATCCCTCTCTCTTGATCCACGGGAGCTGAAATTCTACTTATAAAAGTGGTATTTAACTTCATCATTGATCATGTTTTCTCTTGGTGTCAAGACAGCCTTCAGGTATCAGTGCTCAGACTACCATGGCTTCTTGCTAGGTTCACCTCAGCATTTTTTCTCTTCTATACTAAGCACAAGAGTCTGACAAATCCTGATACTGTTTGTGGACAAATAACACTATTTGGCAAATGTTTAAGGGCAGACACCTCCGCGTATCTTTAAAAAAATTCTTTACAGATTTGGAGGCAGAAGATCTTGGGCTCTGAGGACATTTGCAGAAAAACAAGCCGTGAAATATCTCACAGCTCTTTGTAGCTTGGATAACGCACATTTTAATCTCAGTTAAAATTTGTTGAATTAGTTGAAAAATATTTATTTTTGGAAACATAAATGCCACCTTTTCTCTTCTGGGAATTTCCTGAACTTGGAAAGGCTGTAAAGGTCCTTGGGCTTCCCTCTCAAAAAGCTACATGGCCTGATGACCCACTTGTGTTAGGAGGGGATGGCTGGCATTACAGCGATAGCAACGGGAGCTGAAGCCTTGGCTGTCAGGGGCCCTTAAAGCCTATGGACACTTCTTTTTTTCAGAATATGAGAGAAGTTTAACATCTGGTCCTTTATAAGTGACTCTCCAACGCAAAATCACAGCTTTTGGCTGCCTTTAAAATGTATTGAAACGATAGTGAGCGTACAGCAATGACAAAACTGCTGAATTGTACACTAGCCAAAGTACATAGACTAGTGGGGGGGGAGCTACTACCAGAACTGCTATAATTAGGAATAATTAAAATTGTATAACATACATTATATATGATAGGTAGCTACAATACCTAATATATTTGTATTCTGTAATTATACAGTACACAATTAATTATACATAACTCAATACATATTTATTAATTGTTAATAATTATTATAGCCACATATCCATCCCCTTCAACTAGCAGCACTAATTTCTCCTCTGTAAGAATTAAAAAAATAGGCAGTTTTTACCCAAAAAGAATAAAAGCTGCCTTCTCCCTCATTTTGTACATCCATCAAGGTACAGGTAGAAAGAATGTTGCCCAAATGGGAAATGTATGTACGCTTAGGATGCTAGACCTTTAATCAACATTACTGGAGAGGATTAGCCAATATGCTGAAAGGCAGCATGGCCAGGTCCAAGTCTGCAGATTATGCACACCGCCTTTCATTAACAGCTCTGCTGATTAATCATACCCAAGTGTTTTTTACTACTCTGGGCCTCTGTTTGCACTTTGGATGACAAGAATGATGATACTGAACACTCTTACAAAGCAATTTTAGGTCCGTGGTAAAAGCAATTCAAGGTGACACTATTACTGTCATTTTCCTTTTAAACTGCAAGCATGGAATCAGAGGTTGGAAAGGCAAAGCCCCCACAAGTCAAACAAGCGTGTGCTTTGAGACAAGAATGTCTTGGATGAAGCAGTAGCCACACAGGCATTTCTGGCATATTCTCTTCCTCTACATTCTGATTAATAAACACTTATGTTTGCCAGGATTCACTGTTTAAACAAAACAGCTTAGCACACCTTGAGGAAACAATGCTTCTGCTATATTCCTGTGCAATATGTTATTAAATGCAGGATGTGTTAATCTTCTCTGAAAGAATCATAAATCACTTCTTAAAAGACTTACAGAGACATGTCACTGCTGTGTGGAGATGAAAAACAAATCAGTTTGCAGAAATTAGGCACACAGTCTGTTTAACAGAACAGACTTTTTCAACAGACTTCATGTTCTTCAATTCTCCAAGCTGGTATTTGTGCTGGGTTCAGTCAGGAAAAAGTCAACTCCCTTTACTGTGGCTGCTAGGGAGCTATGTTCCTGGATGCTGAGAGCAGCACTGATAAAGTCTCAGCTGGCGCTGGGCAATGCCTGCACTGAATTCAAGGTCTTTCTCCACTTCTGACCCTGCAGCTGTGTTTCCAGTTCTCGCTGTCTCGCCACAGGCAGTGCAGGGACACACAGTTTAGACAGCTGACCCAAACTGACCCAGGGAGTATTTCATTTGCTAGTATGTCATGTTCCAGGTCTTGGGCGAGGAGGGGGTCCAGTAGCCATTACTCTCTCCCTTACTCCCTTGCTCGTCTACTCCCAGGCACTTGCTAACCCTCCTGCGTTAGCTGCTTTGCCAACTCCTGTGCTGGCTCATTCGTGTGGGAGTTGGTGGGTTTGTTTAGTGTTCCCGGTCATGCTATCGCTGACAGGGTTTGTTCGGAATCTGCTGCGTTAGCTCCCGGGCTCCGGCCCTCGGGCTGCTGCTCTCGGGCTGCGATCACTCTTGGGCTGTGGTTCTCGGGCTCTCGGGTTCTGATTTTCATCACTCAACATCTGGGTATGCATTGGTCAGTGAATGGTGGGAAATTGTATCATATTGTATTATATTGTATCATAGGTTTTATTTTCTATTATTTTAATTATTTATTATTAGTAGTATTTATGTATATTGATCTATATTTAATTAGTAAATAGTTCTTATCTCAATTTTACAAGTTTCCTTATTAATTTTTCCTCCGATTCTTCCCCTCCACTGGAGGAGAGGAGGGGGAATTGTGAGAGCATCTTTGTGGTGTTTTGCTAGCCAAAGTTAAACCTCGACAGTATTATAGAGACACATCTCTCGTATAACATATTCCATACTATTCCAATTTCCACAAGCGTTGGTGTTCTGAAGCATTTGACAAAAGATTTCATGTTCACTTCAGTACTTTCAATTGTTTCGGGTGCTATTGGGCAGTAATTCCTCTGTCGTAAGTTCCTCAGTTTTCACAATAGCTAAAATTATATCTATGTACATGAATAAGCTTATACATTAACCTCAACTTTATGGCCATTTTATCTTGCTTAAATATCACTTGTCATCTTAAAATACTGACAGTGTCTTGATTTATTTATAGAAGAGTGAAGCCATATATCTTTGAATAATTTCCTCCTCATTTGTATTTTATTTTAATCCGCAAGGATGGCACAGTAAATGCATGTGTTGAAATTGTTTTCTTCCTCAATACTTACTACTCAAATGGAACATCCTGCAATACTACGGTTATGAATTAGACTTGATGGAATACAATTTGTGAAAGACATTAACTAGTCGTTAAACAGTCACTTGGGGCAGAAGTGAAAAAAAAATATCTTCTCCTTCCCCCTCCTGATGACCTTGATGCAGTGTTTTTAAACAAAACCTTGGATAAAAGATGGTAGGAGAATGGCTGTTGCTAACATGATATTTATAGCCATGTATGTAAATACTCCTACCCTAAACATATTTCTGTATATATACATACATACATTCATACCCATAGGTACCAATAAATCTTTTTTAAATGGAGGAGAGTGACACATCTAGAATAACCATTCACTGGTCTCACCCCTTCCTCTCACTTTTCATACACCACCACCACCACCCCCCCCAGTACGTTTCCTCTGATCTGGGAAAGGCCAGATAGATGGTGATTTTAAGAAATCCAGCAGAGATCTGAAGACCCACCTTCCTTGTAATTTACAGACGTATCTATCATACATCTGCAGGTTTGCTGACGACACCAAGCTGTGTGGTGCGGTTGACATGCTGGAAGGAAGGGATGCCATCCAGAGGGACCTGGAAAGGCTGGAGAGGTGGGCCTCTGCCAACCTCATGGAGTTCAGCAAGGCCAGGTGCAGAGTCCAAATAAAAGTACAGGCTGGGTGGAGAATGGATCGATAGCAGCCCAGTGGAGAAGAACTTGGGGGTACTGGTGGATGAGAAATAGCACTGGAAATAATGCATGGCAGAGCAGAGTTATACACTGGAAATGCACCTCATTGGGAATGAATGAATTCATGTACTGAGCATCCTCCCTCTATTGCTAGGCTCATCTAGCATCTGATCAACAGTTTTTAAGCCAACTCCCTAGCCTGGCACTCTTTGGAATATTTATAATCTCTGATACTTCACTGATAGGCAGCAATGACACAACCTTATACAGAGAAAACACTTCTCTCCTGTTTCATTAAAAAAAAATTTACAGTAAGCACAGTGACTTAGGATGTGAGTTAGAATAAAGATATAGTGTATGGTCTGGGAAATCCAATTTCCAGTTTCATTTTTTTCTGAGACAAATTCCATATGACTAAATAAATAATGCAAATCCTGGCTGGAGAACAATATGAAAGTTCCATTCTGCAAAATGCATTCTGTTACTGAACACTTCTTTATTTGGTCATAACCTTTTCTTGATTCATTCTTACAGGAACAATGAAGTATTTTATTCTGCATTTTCCCCAACAAATTGATGAAGGCATTGTTTTGTTTCAGTAGTTTTGCCTCTTCAGTGTCTAGAAAGAAAGTAAATTATGACCTATTCAAACTGAGATGTTAAGTAATTTTAAGTATCTTAAAAAAGAGGCAAGTTCTGAAGCAAAAAAAAAAAAAAAAAAAAAAAAGAAATGAAAAAGCAACAGAAGCAACTGAAGCAGTACTGGGTATGATATATTTTACTGAGCTACAAAAAGAGAGAACAGGTGAAATTCCTTAGGGATGTAAAGCACTATAACAAACTGGGCTAATGGTGCGAACACAAAGGCTAATCCTAGTTCCTCTGTTTGCATTTTTGTAGATAGCATGCAATGCCAAAAAAGAAGGAAAGGATCCATTTGTTTCTTTATTGCTGAAATTGCAGTGTAACATCAGTATGAGTTGTAACTGGCAGCACAGGGGGGTGGGTGTGCACGGTGCATCCGTGATGACCCAAGGAATGCTTTCTGCTGCGCACATCCACCTCGGCTGGCTGCCTGCTGGGATCCTGCTGGCAGGATGCTCTTCCCAGCTCCTCAGCGCTGACCCTTATGATTCAGTGGAAGTCAAGCCTTGGCTGTTACATCCCTTAAATTCACACTGGGTTGTAGATCCCTTCGGGGAAAGCACTCAGCTTTCATCATCTAACAGGATGCTGTTTCTGCCTTCGGTCCTTGAAGGTGAATCATCCAAGCTACTGTCCTTTAGTGCTGAACTCAGAATAGCCAACTCATCCTCCATTTCTCATCCTCTGTCATTTTGAATTTATCAGTTAGATAGCAGATATTGCAAGTGCTCAAGTGAAAGTTTGTGAGTTAAGCCTGAGGATTTCCAAGGCTGAGAGGAAACATAATGCTGTTCTGCTAAATCACCCGGGGAAGCCAACTGCAACTGAAGACCTCATTACCTGACCTGAGTTAAAGTTTTGTGCTGCTTCCTTGAGCTAATTCACTATGGTTTTTTGCAGATCATCTAAATAAAATGTCAACCAAAGAAGTAAGAACAAAATGAAACTACTTCAAGCAAAGGCAGTTGTGGGTGTTCTCTCTTTAAATACATCTTTAACCCATCCTTCTATAAATTGCAACTTTTATACAAGTGCATACTGAACCATCTGCTCATTAATTATACTGAGGTGTAAAAAAGGTCTGTCAAGCCTGTGTGCCTCTGTGTGTGTGTGTATAAAAAACCCTCAGCCATTCAGTTCGTAACATGAACTGGGGACTGGTTATTCCAGATTGTTGGCGGGCAGAGCCCAAGCACACCACAAAGGTGAAAATGTATGTCTCTGCATTCAGATCTGCTGCTTCTATCAATGGTGTCCAACAGGCTAACCAATGAATAAGTCAGCTAGCAGGACAGTTGCCAGCTTTCAGTAGCAGCTGGAGAAATATCACAAAGCAAGGGACAGCTGCTGGAGACAGGTGGTCTAGAGAAAAACAGGAGAAAGAGTAAGTGGATGTATCAGTTCTCTACCTGTCCTTTCTGGCGCTCAAAACATGCCATTTTCTTTTGTTCAGTTTCACTCAGCCAAGCATCATGTGGTGCCTAAATAAGCTGTACTTTTCTTAACAGAAATACTGTAAGAAAAAATTCCTTAGAAGATGATCTCGTGTTGTGTCAGAAAAAGCTGCGGTGTATTATTTACACTTCAGATGCCATAGATAAGTATTTTCCTATACATACCCATTAGTAAGCAAAGAAAATATGAGGTAGATTAAAAAAAAAGAGTGTTCCATTTTCTTCCAGATTTAGCCAGCTGACTGCCTGAAACTTGTCAAGAAAAAGTAGTCAAGTGTTACTTTTTGGTTGTTTTTCTTACTGGTTTGAGTGTGTGTGTTTCATTTCTTTTTAAGATACTGTCATGAGTAAAGTTTTCATAAGACCCAAGGGAAGCTCTGGCAATAAATTCTGAAAGGCCCTCAATGGTCCAGTAAGCACGATAAGCCTTTGGCTTATGGGGAAATAAATGACTCATAGTCTCATCCATAACTGAAGATCACCCTTGACCTAAGATAACTCTTTCAGTCTACCTAGAGAGCATTGGTGTGTATTTGAAAGGGACACATGCACCAAGAAAATCATGAATGGTTATAGGATAAACCTGTGATAGGGATATCTGTCTGCACAGGCATCAGAAATAGCAGCCTGCAGGATGTCAGGACTAATGTGGGTGATGTGTATTTCTTCTTTTTTTGCAAGATAAATAACAATGGCAAATAGCGATACAAATGATCCATATAAGCAGGGCTTTTTCAAGGTTCACTCACAGAGACAGAAAAAGTTTCTGTTCGAGCTGGCTGATGTGCACCTTGATTTTTGAGCCCTTAACTACAGGGAAATAAAGAAAGGAGAATGGAAGAAGAATTTGGGTGGCCTACCCTCTGCTCAAGTGGCTGAGCCCATGAATCTAGCCAATGACATTAATCAAAAGCTTAGGCATTGCACGAGTCTGATCAATCACGGAAAATAGAACAGTCACATCTAAATTCAGTTCCAGGGTCTGAGCTTTTACATCACCCCAAAGTCTCTAATTGTCAACACTCTTACTCCTTTATTTGCAGTAAATGCTCTCTTGTGAAAATCCTTCTACCCATCAGCTGGTCCCTGGGTGTGATGTTGTTGAGAAAAATAGTGCTGAATTGAGGTCTTCATAAAACTTAGCTGCTCAGGCTAATACCACAGCTCTTGCATAATACATTTTGCCTACCCCATCTTACAAATGTTATTCAACTTTACTTACAAATGTTATGTAAGTTTTGGATGTGGCAGGGAACAGAAGGAATGCCTGTCTAATGTCCTTTGGCAGATGAAGGTGGTTGGAGACAGCAGAAGCTGGCAAGCAGGAAAAGGTGGAGACTTGTTTTTAAGAGTAGCTGCCTTTGACCACAAGAAGGAAATAAGCTCTGCCATCATAAGTTAAAGGAGGACAAGGGTGATGACTTCCTCCATCCCCTTTGACACCAGACTAAAATGGAGGTGAAGGACAGAAAAAAAAACCCCCACATCACCTATTCACACAGTGCCTTTTTCTGATCCCGAGCCAGAAGGACTGTCTGCTGTTGAAGAAGTTACTGTGTGCACATCAACACAAAGGTGATCCTTAAGGTATGTTGACACTAGCAGAACTTCAGGTAGAGAGGTGAGAGTCCCAGCTGGCAGAACAGCTGCAAGCCCTGAAGTGAGACGCCCATCAGGAAAGCTGCATTAGCTCTGCTAGAGCCAACGTAAGGTCCGGATTTGGCATTGCAGAGGAATGTGGTGTAAGGGCCACAGGATGCAGAGCAAAGTGAATGGTAGTGGAACATTTTTCATCAATGCTTGATCAAAATCAAAACTAAAAATTTTCACTTTGGCATGTTTGTAATGCTGTTCATTTGCTTTCTGCAGACTTCTGAGCTCTCAAACCATTTTAGCATGAACAAACACAAGTGAACCGTAAGTTTCATTGCTCACATATTTGAAATACGTATTTGATTTTAAGAGTTACTGTTCATTCCTTGTTGGATATTACTAAAATAATCTAATCAGAGGGAAAAAACTATGAGTGGCCTGTGACTTTGTTAGCTAAAAACTAACTATGCCCAAATAACAATAAAACTATCTGTACATAAAGAAGAATATGCACTGGAAGTATGTATAAAATTTGAAGGGTAGATATGAAAACACCGTAACTGATTTGTGGGCAATTAAGGAGCTCATAGAAAGACAAAACCATTAAATAAAGAATTCAGTTAGTTGCTTTCAGATGATTACAGGGGAAAACAAGTGTCATTTTAGCCTAGTGAAGCAGAAGGGAGAAAATATATTAGTAAGTTCAATGTTTTATAACACATGACACTTTCTTGACTCTTTCTGACTGTTGGTTAACAGCATCATTTAGATTTTAAAGATATACAGGACCAAAATTTCAAGTACTCGCGTCTCAACTGTCACTGAATTATTTTTTCTTACTGATCTGCTACGTTTGCTTTCCCTGTGAGTAAATTGGCTAGGTGTAAGCAATCCCAAACTACTGGAATTGGAAATAATAAGTAATCCCAAACAGCTTCTGGGCCTTAAAAAACATTACAAATCTTGGTCCTCATTTCACAAACTTGTTTATTCACTCAAATACTGAAGAGTGTGCAATGCTGCTCTAGAACTTGTACACACTGACACAAATCGGGATATAAACAGAGTTTAGGGTAGGGCATTTAGTTCTTAAAGCCTAGATGAATGAGAAAAGTAAGAAAGAAGGAACTGATACAACTAATGTGATCTGTGTGTTCGTTTTGCCACCCTGAACTATGCATTCTGGGTGCATTTGCAGTCCCACAAAGCAGAACTGTTAGCTCAGCTCAACCCTTTAGATAAACAGTATTGGAAGTGCATGAACCAGCTCAGCTTTATTATCAGTAGCGTATAAATGTTCAGAACAAGATTAGCTGCTGCTGCTGTTATGTAAAAAAACACATCCCCTTCCTTCTGAAAACCCAAAACACACAAAGAAGGATATCAGGGCATGTGAGAAGAATATTTTCTGAGAAGCATGAGGATCTATTGCATGAAAGCTGAAAGAACCATTACAAACTGGGATTTGTGGAATCAGAAGCCACTAATAGGAGAAACATTAGAAAGAGATAACTAAAAAAGGGGTAATTTAAACCTCTTCAGTGCTAATCCCAGGGGTCTATGTCATGTTATCATTACTGTGCAAAGTGGACTGTACAATTTTGACATTTGATCTTTCTTATAATCATAGGGTAATCGTTCTTAGGTTTCACCTCTGTCATACCACAGCATGATGAATGTGTAACAGGAAAACATTATGTAAGAAGATCTGACCGCTAAGGCCATTTTCACACTGTTGAATGATAGATTGGAGACCTACAGTATTACACACCTCTGCTTCCCTGTGGCTTTGAGGAAAAATGGAAGCAGAAGCCTTTCTTGCCATCCCTAGTCTTTGTCAAACAGCCAAGCCAAGTGACAACCCCAGAAAGCCAGTCTAATCTGAAAAGGCTAGACTTTGACATCTCTGATTAATAATGCATCCATTTGGAGGAGACTTGACAGCTAGATGCCTTTCAGAGAAACAAACAGTTCATTTACAAATTACACTTCATTAAGTTTGGAGAAGATTAATCCAATTGCAGATGGCAAAATGTAACTAAAGCTGCATAATTTTGCTGAAAATACCAGTAAAACTTAATTTTCCCTAAAATTACAAGTTTAGAGATGAATGCCTGCCTCCACCCCTCAAACTGCAAGAAAGCAGTAAATTATTATAGTCCAGAGTTGGAAGGCAAGTTAAATGGGACTAGGAGGCAAAGCAAAGATGTTCCAGTAACAAATGTATTTAGCTGTATTATTCATATTCTTAAATGCACCCATCGTGTTTCCAAGCTTACGTATGTGAGTGAACATCGCTGCTAATGTTGATGTCTCTCGACATCAGAGTAAATCTATGAAGATTCACCACAGATAATTTAGGGATGCAGAGATGCTTTTACATAGACATTACCTGATATTTTTTTTAACTCAACAGTTTCTGGGCAAAACCAAATGTACTCCTGAATCAGGAGCTATTGATGGGAATGTGGAATTTCAGACAGAAAGTTGTAAAGCGAGATTTCTGAACTACTGGACTAATTTAGCGGACAAGAAGTCCAAAAAGTATGGAGAAATGTATTAGTATGTTTCGAGAGCCTTACTTTATAAATTCCTGTCTAGCAGTTATTTATTATTAATATAGATGTGGAGAGTTTCAATAAGGGATGAAAGACTTTCTTACAAAATCACGATACTTAGCAGTTTGGTAAAAATATCATAAGGATGGCCTTCAAAGGGGGCCTTTCCATGAAACAATAAACTGAATCATAGATCATAGAATGTTTCAGGCTGAAAGGAACCATAAAGACCATCTAGTTCCAACCCCCTTGCTGTGGACAAGGAAACCTTCCCTAGACCAGGTTGCTCCAAGCCTCATCCAGCCTGGCCTTGAACACTTCCAGGGATGGGGCATCCACAGCTTCTCTGGGAAACCTGTCCCAGTGCCTCCCCACCCTCTCTGGGAAGAATTTCTTCCTGATGTCCCATCTCCATCTCCTTGCCTTCAATTTAAACCCATTACCCCTTGTACTGTCACTACAGGCCCTTGTAAAAAGACACGCACCCCAACTTTCTTGTCAGCCCCTTCAGGTACCTGAAGGTGCTATAACATCTCCACAGAGTCTTCTCTTCTCAGCCTGAACATCCCCAACTGTCAGCCTGTCCCCACAGCAGAGGGGCTTCAGCCCTCGGAGCATCTTTGTGGCCTTCTCTGGACTCATTTCAACAGGATTGTGTCCTTCTGATGTTGGGGGCCCCAGAGCTGGATGCAGCACTGCAGGGTGGGTCTCACAAGAGCAGACCAGAGGGAGAAACCCCTCGCTTGCCCTGCTGGCCACACTTCTGATACAGCCCAGGATGCAATCGGCTTTCTGGGCTGTCAGCACACACTGCTGACTCATGTCCAGCTTTTCGTCCAGCTTTTCATCCAGCAGTACCCCCAGGTCCTTCTCCTCAGGGCTGCTCTCAATCCATTCTCCACCCAGCCTGTCCTTGTGTTTGGGATTGCTCCAATCCAGGTGCAGGACCTTGCACTTGGCCTGGTTGAACTCCATGAGGTTGGCAGTGGCCCAGCCTGTCCAGGTCCCACTGGATAGCATCCCTTCCCTCCAGCATGTCACTGCATCAAACTGTCCATGTCACTGACAAAAATGTTAAACAGCACCGGCACCAACACTGACTCCTGAGCAACGTTGCTCATCCCTGGTCTCCACTCAGACATCAAGCCATTGACCACCACTCTCTGAGTGTGACCATCCAGCCAGTTTCTTATCCACTGATTGGTCCATCCTTCAAATCCATACCTCTACAGTTCAGAGGCAAGGATGTTGTGTGGGATGGTGTTGAACACTTTGCACAAGTCCAGGTAGATGACGTCACATGCCCGTCCTTTATCCTCCAAGGCTGTGACCCCATCGCAGAAGGCCACCATATTCATTAGGCATGATCTGCCCTTGGTGAAGCCATGTTGGCTGTCACCAATCAACTCCTCATTGTACATGTGCCTCAACATGGTTTCCAGGAGGATCTGGTCCATGATCTTGGCAGGCACAGAGGTGAGATTGGCTCTTTTATATTAGTTTCTTTATAATTTTATGAGAAGTTTCAAAGACGAGATATACCCCAATTTCAAGTAGGACGTTTTTTCCTCTAGCAGCTTGCTCTGTTCTTCTCCTAAATAGAAAACCTCATCAAAATAATTTTCTCTGTATCTGTGTAACTGTCTTTTAGTCTTGGAATTACAAAAAATTACAATTTTTTCTTAAACATTTCCATATCTAATCATCCTTTCAGTGTTTCCTGCACAAGGTAACTGACATCTAAGTCTTCATATTGACCTTGTTAAATTAGTTCATTATAGGAAAAGCAAAAGCATGAAGAAACTGGGGTCTAAGAACACTGATGACATATGACACCCTAATCACTGATGACGTGATGAATACTCAATAATGCTTCTCCATCTATGAAGGCATAATAACGTAAAGTATTATTTATGTATCAACAATATAAGTATTATTTTCTTCTCTTTTTTTATCTTCTCTCCCCAAACACTTTGTCAATTTTTTTTCTGGATTTTTTTACAAATCTTCAATGTCAAGCAGGTAAAAACCAAAGCAATAGGCAATGCACAGTAAGTGCAGAGCAGCTACCGGTAATCGCTGTGTGACATGATGTTGATTCCTGCTGACATTTCCGTTGGTCAAGTGGTAACCTCTGAGTTCCTGAAGTGAACAAACAGTGCCATGCATGCTTGATGCACATATCCCATTTGTTTTTAACAGCATTGTCACAGGAAAAGAGAAAAGCAGAATAATAGACAGATGCTTAGCATTTAGACACAAAAAGCCCCAAAACACAGCAAACCTCACCAGGGAGGGATGCTTCATTATGTCAGCTCTTCAGGGGTTTCTACAGCAGATTTGGCAGGGCAGTGACTTGCTGACATTGCTCAGGTTGTCGAGTCAGTGATCAGCTGAATTGCCTTGTGTCAGTTTTCTACAGGTTGGTTCTAAGAAACTAAATTATTTCTGCTCAGCAAGAATAGACAAGATGATGGCAGGGTCAGAAAACAGAGCAGACATAAAGACAATAAGGGGAACTAGTGATCAAGTGATGGCTTTGGTAACCATGTTTCTAACCAGACAGTTCTAATTCATGCTCCTCCCCAAATGCTATCTTACATGGGCTGCACAATGCCTTTTCAGGTGACTCATTAGGCTACTCTCTTAGTTACTATTGACAGTGAATAAATGTGGCAGAATTTGCTTCTAAATTAAGAATAATTTGATGTGATGTCTTTGCCTTGCTTAGGTTCAAGCATAGTTGATTTTAGGAGCCCAAAGTATGGCTTTCAATTAGAATTAGTCTGGCAATCAATAAACTGAAGAAAACAGATACATTAAAAATTAATATTATTGAAATACTTGTAGGCTAGAAGGAAAAAAAATCCAACCTATATGAAGAAGTATGTGTGAACAATGTGATTAAGAGAACAATCTTTAGTGCATCTATGTTCTACTCAACACCTAAAGAACTGTGTGCACAAAAGTCATCAACAATGCAAATCATAGAATCTTTTATGTTGAAAAAGACCTTTAGGATTATCAAATTCAACCATTAACAACCCTGTAAAGTACACTGCTAAACCATGTCCCTAAGTAATAATAATGATAATAGTGATAGTTCAGTATTAAGTCAGCTCTACAAATTATTTGCTAGACAGAAATTATTTCTTACTGTAGGTAAATCGCTAACCAGATTATGCTAAAGGTGGGAATGAATATGTGACTCTCATTCTGAGCTGTTATCACTTAAGAGTCCCAAAGATGGGCAGGCATGGCTGTGCCAGCGAACACTAAAAAAGAAATCCCACAAAGCCCCAAAACCAACAACAGAAAAATAACAAAAAGTAACAAAACTGAAAAAAAAGAACCCAACCCAAAACCAAACTCAGCACAATGGGATAGCAGAACCTGTTCTGGTTTCTGTATCTTGCTCAAAATCTCAATGGAAGCATGTGGAAAAATGTAATGTGACCTCTTCGGGATCTAGTGTGTGAACAATGAGGACAATTTATATGCCGTGGGAGGGAAATGCAGGCAGAGCGATTCAGCAGGAAAGATATGTGTTGGAATTAATGAGACGATGTAAACAAGGTAACAGGTCTCATATACCTTTAACTATGCAGCCTATTATAATCTTTTCTGTTCCATCTCAAAAATCATCTCAGTGGTTTTCTCTACTCTTCCTGTTGCATCCCATGTTCTGGGTAATTTGCACTCAACATAAAAATAATTTAGCTATTTATGCCATTATTAAATTTCTCTCATAGCAGGAAAACTAATATCTAAAGCTCGTTCAGGCATCATGAAGTATTTGGGTTCAAATATCTGCAGTTCAGATCCATTTGCTCTTGGCATTTGAGAAATTAAGAGATATTTGATTTCAAGAGATAAAGAATAGACATAATACTTCAAGGAGATAAATTTTAACAACATCCTTAGGCATTTTCAGTGTATGCTACTGAGATTACAGGTATAGTTAAAATCTAAACCAAAAATAAATTTTAAAATATTTTAAAAATTTTAATAAATTTTTAAAAAAGTTCTGCAATGTTCTGACAACTGGTAAAGAAGACATCAATGCAGACGTAGTGTGACCTACAATAATGGTAACCCGCAGTAAGTTTAGTTTGGCGTTTCCAATGCTTTCCACCTAAGGGCTTTTAATATCAGTCAGCCTAAATACACAACATACTGTAAGAAAATTTTACTCATTCCAGGTCAACTATACCTAGACTGGCTTGTCCAAAACTGCTTCATGCATCTGAAGAAGAAGCTCTGCATGAGACTCTGGAAACACTGAAGTAAAACAACCTCAAATAGGGCTCAACTCTAACTAGCTACTAACTCAGATCAGAATCTTAAATACGTCTATAGTACTAGTCTACTTACATGGTTTTATATAAATTTTAAAATTACATTATTACAAGAATATAATAATATTATTTAATATTAGAATATTAAAATTAAATTTTAATTATAATTATAATAAAAATATTTTATTATACAAAATTCTGTATTCTTTCTGTCTCTCACACACACTTATCTCGTATAACAACTGTGTGTTGAGCTTGTAGACTTGACTGGGAATGGCATACCTGCAATATGGTATATTTCTGTGCTGTATATTGATCCACATTTGATTTACTTATTTAAACAATATTTCCATTCTTTTCAAATTCCATGACCAGACTGTGCAGATCTTAAAAACAGAGTCACTTCTAAGGTTACAACACTTGGGAAATTCTGTTTACCCATGCAGAACACTATCCATGCAGAACCATTAAAACTGGCAAAACATCAAAGGTAAAAGTGAGGACGCATTAGCTCTGGTTCACCCACTTAATCTGCTGTGGCAAAAGATTATCTGTCAGCAGCTGATGTGGACACATATCCTTCACTCAGGAAGGTAACCTTTTTCTACTCTATGTGGGAGGGAATGTTCATTTCCTAATAGCAGTAAGTGATCACAGTCATTTTATTCCTAGAACTATTGCCATGCCCAAGGTGATAAATCACTCGGCTTCTTATATTACAATAGATTCAAGGATTGCATTTGCTTGCAAGAATCATATTTCATAGTTGAAATACGCTGGAACTGATGTTTTCCCTGTAGAGTAGTCCTTAATACTTTGTTCAGGGCTTGACTTTCAGAGTTTTTGTTGATGTTACTGAAAATATTGTGATGAAAGAGGCATCCCATGATACTAGAAAAATCGTTCACAAAAGCTGAAAATTGAAGCTAAATGGAGGTTAAAAATGTAAAGGCACAAAGCTTGCTTCCCCTACACTTACTGAGAGTTTTGTAGACTATAATAAAAATGAATGTTATTTGCATCTGCATAGGATTTCTCTGTCTGAGGCTTTTCAATTTTATCTAAAATGAAAATCCATGGAAAGCAGGGGAAATCCACCACTAAGATTAATATCTTAGTATCTATTGCTTTCTTTTGCTAACGGCATATCTTCGAATGGTTTGTGATTTATGATGCTCTAGGCTTATATTTGGAAAATAAGGAACAAGCCAGAGGAACACAGCATAAAGAAACTCTATGGGGGAGGAAAAGTTAAATTTCCTTTCTTCCAAAGCATGAAGTTTGTAAAGCAATTCAGATGATGACATATCAAGGCATCATTTTGCTCTTTTACTCCAAAAATCATCCGTTCCACGACTGTGTAATGCACTGGTAGCAGTGGACTGGCACTAGCTAAGAATGAGATGGGCTGCAGCAATAAAAGCTGCTTCACATTCCTGTCAGATCTTGCCATCCTTGACTCTGGCCCCACAGGGTGAACAGCAGCACTTTTCTGTGCATATTTAATACAGGAAAAAGTGAAGCGTTTCTTAGGATTTGGCAGTCAAAACCAGACAATGTATACTCTGCAACAAAGAATTAGATAAACCTCTAGTTTGATTCAGCCGGAAAAGCTGTAATTTTACCTTTCTGGCTTTTTTTTTTTTTTTTTTTCTTTTTTCCCAACACGTGATGAAAATTCCTGACCTACAGTAAGTGGCAAGAAGAAAGTGTGGCTGTTTTCTACTCCTGCTAAATGTCCCTGGCGATAGAAAGTAAAGGACCCTTATTTCAGCACTCCAAAGTTTTTACTCGTTATATACTCAGTGCCTAACAACTGAAGAAAAATGGTCCCATGTCTAGGTCATAAGATCAGGAGCAAATAGAAATGGATCCATTTCCCACCTATGCTGTAGACTGTATGATAAATTATTTGAGTTATTTGTGCTTCCCTTTTTCCTCTTGTGTTAGAACACTCCATGAATGCCATGTGGGTTCCAGGTAGGTTTTTTTTCTTCTCAATTGACAAGCCTAGGGAAAGTTCTTAAATTGAACGTATAACAAAGTGCATCACTGTGAATTTGTTCTCAACAGTGTAGTATAACCTCAGTAGAAAATGTACTGGTTACACTACAGAGCATTGGTTTGGTGGCACAGCTCACTGTCTCAGATGGAAAATGGATTGATTAAAGGAGTTTATGCTACTTCTCCACAGGAAAACCCCACAGTTAACAGATGGTATTCTCTGGAAGGGTAATCTATCCACACAGAGGTTTTCAGCATACTGGCAGCAGCAAACGTGTTTCCCCAGACCCTAAACTAGCAGAACAATGTTGGTTCAACTTTGCCATGTTGGCACCACTTCTACTCAGTGACGAAACGCCACGGAGGGGACAAAAGCACTACCCAGTAGGACCCTGGGAGGTCCCTAGTCCACAGCTCTGCCCAGAGGAGGCTCATCTATGGGGTCAGACCATGGAGAGGCTCAGGGATTTATCCCATGGGGTCTAGTAATCCTCCATGGAGGGAGATGGCAGAATATCCCTGTTCCCTGGCCCTGCTCTCTGATTGTCCTTGTGGGGAAAAAATTTTTTCTGAAACCAAGCCTGAACTTCTCCTGTTTCAGCTAGTGTCTTTCACTCTTCCACCAGGCACCACTGTGAAGAGCCCATCCCCATCCCTGTGATCCACTTTACACACTGGGCTGAAGTTATGTGCTGGGAAGACATCTCTGCTCCCACTGGACCAGGCCTGTCTCCACAGTCTCTCCTTACAGGGTAACTGTTGTCCCTGAGTTCTCCCCTGAACCCCTCCAGTTTGTTTGTCCTGCCCTGTGGTCCAAGCAGGATGGCTCACCATTGGCCAGGTCACTCTGGCAGTTCCCCATCATGTTCTTCTCCCTCACAAGCCCAGGGTTGTGCTCAGTGAGGACTTGCTCCATGTTCTTTCCAGGGGCTGTAATGAGGGGAGGCTGTATTGCTCCCTTAGTCTTTGGCACCCCTGCCAGCTGTTAGAGGGCTAACACATTTAAATGACACAACTAATATATTTGGAAAAAAGCGTCTTCATTAGAACTGACAAAGCAGCTGCAAGCTTCAAGCTAAGAACAGGTGAAAAACAATGGGCCTAAGTTGAACCTAATTAAGTTAATTAGTTGAACAAATAGAGAAAAAAAGGTAATTAGCACCACTCCACTAGTAACGTACTTGACACAGGATAATTAGCCTTTTTGAAAAGTACCGCGGAGCACTGCAGTGATCCAACTATGTGGGTTTTTAGACCAACTTGAAAAGCTCTGCACAATGGAGTCGTCAGTGCAGATGTGTAATTTGCTGGAGAATGCAAGATGAATGTGGTGAGTGAGTTTATTGGAAGTGGAAAGATGCATTTCTTCTTAAAAGATGCTCTAACCCATACAGAGTACAATAGGTACAAAGGTCCAAAAAACTGCGTCGATAGGTATTTGTAATATGACTGTATAATCTGTTTTATAACACTGACATTTTGCTGTAACAAAGAAGTTCCTCCCTTTTTTTTTTTCTCAGAACAGAACAGTGCTTTCATCACATTATTAATGCCTTATGTGACTTCTATAAAATTGGTGTAGTAGTAATGCTGTCAAATTCTTCTCAGACCAACTTTCAATAGAAAAGCAGAATTAAATAAAAACTGAGTACAGGCCAAGCAACAGAGGGGAGAAATGTCCATCTGTAAATACTGTGTTACTATTTCTCACTTGTTTGGAGGATTATCTGTCATTGGGGCCTATTTATTTGGGTAGAACTTGAAACAGAATATATATTGGTTTACTGTTATGAAGGAATGCTGCCTTGCTTACAGTTTATTATGCCCTTGGGTGTCGTAATGAGTTTTTACCTGTATTAAATCCTTGTGTTTTTGTAATGAAATGCATGCTCTTGTGCCTTAATGAGCACTCAAACATAATTTATAATCAAACATTATGAATCTGCGATAGCTACATTCCTCATTCACAACTAACAGCTTCCAATATAAAATCCAACTTGATTTCTGATGGATCAGTCACTCTGTCCTACTGGGTAAACCTTCCTCTACAAATGTTTCATAGGGCCCTTTTCACTTGGAAGCAAACGCAGATCAGAATGATCCCTTGTAGCTGTGGAAGCCCTAGGGACTTACTCCCATTCTGATAGTCCCTTACACAGCACTTACACATCACGGATACCTATTGCGCTTCAGTGGTGAAATGGAAGGTGCTTTGCCACCTTCTTTGGATGATGTGCCACCACTAATGCAAGAATGGCTGAGGTTATTCTTTGGGCAGTCCCACCGAAACGTTTCAGCTCAGTCAGAGTAGAGACGTGAGATGCTAGGCCTTTATTTGGAGCCAATAGACTTGGTATTAGGAAAAAAACGCAGCAGAGGAGATTGCCCAGAGCTGAAGTACATGTAGTTGGCTGCCTCGTGTTCCCTAGAGCTCAAGTGCAGTGCTGGTGTTTGCTTTTAAAGATCCTTGTATTACAATGAAGAGTACCAAAACCCAGCTAACAAAAATGTTGAATGTTGCCAGCAGATAAAGAAGAAAAGGAAAGAAATAGTGATTGCATGATGATTCCAAATGTCCTCTGTAAGAATTACAAGCACTACTACATTTTCTTTATGAAATAACCCATGTAGGTTTCCATTGCTTGGCAGCGACTTCAAGGGAGAGCTTCTCATTGGTTTCAACAACACTGTGATTCATAGCAGCACTGGGGAAATGGTTTGTAAGTACTGTTTCCTCATTTATAACGGTGCAATTTAGCGCACGGAAAAAACTGTGTCAAAAGTGGAACATAAAAATGGCATAGCTGATTAATTAGACAGACTTGTGTCATGATAGTTGGATAACAGGATGAACGACTATCTCTTTACTAAAGATTGCTGTATCAGGTGTTTCAAACTCATACTAGACATTTTGCTGTTTTACACCACACTTGGTTTAAGATCTCTAAGAATTCTTTTATTAACATAAAACCTTCAGCAATTTAAAGCTTTTCTGGTGTTGATGGACTTCACTATATGTTCACTGAATATCAGACATTCCCTTGAACATGTCTTATCCCAAGCTATGTTACTTTATGCCATATATTAAAAATATCCTCTACCTACACTAACAGAAATCAAAATCTCCCGTAATTTACAATGTTCATATTTGTGAATTACTATAGCTAGAAATATTTCCTGTCACTTCATTATAAGTGAGGAAAATCCAGTTAGCTACGTTATACCATAGTGAATAAATCAGAAATATTAGAGATGATTGATTAGATTGTAATTTTATGAGTGTGAAAAGGATACAAGGCTGTGGAAAACAAGAGGACTTATTTTATATCTTTGTGAATAACTATCTTCTTGTCCCTCTTTCTTCTTCTGTACATAGCAGTATATAGTTAATATACATCAAATGGGTATTTTCAAATAGAATCAGTGAATCTTAATGCTTCAAACAGCCACAGGGACATATTTATTCCAAAGAGTGAATCCAAAATGACACAGCTAATGAGTATGTCCTTGAAGGACTTAGGCTGCATTTATGCATATGTAATTTGGTTATGACAGATTCATTAAGGAAAGGCTGAGATGTCCATATTACCTGAAGCCTATTTAAAGAGAACATCTGTTTTTCTAAATGGAGAGCACATTTGAACTGAGAATCAGCAAGAGATCTTATCTTTGTACACGGAAAGAATAGGAGGAAGAACTTAAGACAAAGTGTTAAATACCAACATCCGCTAACGTGATTGCATGCAAGAAAATAACCATATAGAAAACTGCATGTTTTCTGCGCTGCCTAGATCAGCCCAAATATTCATAAGTTTGTATGTTCACTAGGCCACTAAAATCTACATAAATCAAAATAGATTTTCCCCTGTGCTTTTTCCCCTCCAATACCTTCTGATGTGCCTCATGTTATGCATACCTGCTGATTTCTTCAGTTGCACAGTTATTTTAGTATTCTTTCTGTGTTTATTATACACCAATGAGAGGCAAAGGAAAAGACAAAGCTTTCAGCCAGACATTCTGCACCTTTATAGAGTGTGGCTAGGACAAATTCCCCGAAGATTCATTATAGCACTTAACTTGGACTGAGAAACATTTGCATCCAATGTAGCTGTGTCAATTTCCCCTCTACTTGGCTCCCCTTCTAAGGCCAACAGAATCACAGAATCACTAAGGTTGGAAAAGGTCTATGAAATCATCCAGTCAAACCATCAGCCCAACACTACCCTACCCACTAGACCATGTCCTCAAGCATCATGTCTAAATAAAAACAATAGCTCGAGTCCACAGTGTGACAGCAGAACCATGCAAATCAAGTATATTCCCCCATATGTAATGACTGCATATTAACCACTAAAAATATATTCTGTAATATCATATTCTGTAGAAAGAACCAATAGCAAGAAGGTATAAATGGAGGAATATAAATAAATAACCACGAGTTTAAATAAAGGAAGAATGCCCAAGAAACTGACACAAACCGCGCACGTATGTAAATTCTCAGGACTATGCTGAGTCTTTGCTTTACCATGTGGCTTAGCAGGATCTGCAGATACCAGAGTGTGGGTGCAGTGAGATCTGGTCATCAGAAAAGCCTGAGCTGTGGAGAGCTGCTCCTTGATTCTTCAGGTGAAGTGCATTGCTCTTGCACTAGAAGCTTGGCTTGCTTATAGAAATCCTGAACATAAAAAAGCAAGAATGTCTCTACTCTGCCACTGGAACAAGAGATTCCAGTATTAAGTAAAGCAAAATTTATGGAGGAATTGGTTACACTCTTATTTTGCATTCTGTGTTATTTTACCACATTTTAAAAGTAATCGATTCTGTATTTTTTAGTTCTGAACTGCTCTTCAATGAAAAGCCATATCTGACATATTATGCCATGTTGATTTCCTGCACTGCTATCTTACTGTTTCCTCCACAGCCAGAATATTACCAAGGGAGGGCTAACCTTGTGAAAAGCTCATGTTATACCATGTCCATTACAACTCTTTTCATGAAGTTAAGGAAGGTGTAAGATATCCCACTGTTTTCCCCTTCCGCTCTATTGAGACTGTTGATGAGTCTTTCATGTTTTCATGGTTATGACTGTTGACATGATATCTGCATATGTACCAGAGCTCAGATTTTTAATTGAAAATGGTTCCTGAGCAGCAGGACAAGAACTTTCTGAATGTAAAAAATTATTTCTTGGTTATAGTGTTTTAATCGTGTGTCTACCTAAAACATGACAGAAAACGCATAAATGCTCTGTTTCTCTTCTTCATTAAAATTGAAAACACTACATAAATTAAGCATAAACAGTATGTATAAGAGTGAAAGGGATAAAAATAAATCCAGGCTCACTGAAGGCTGGTCATGAGCAGCTGAGTACCTGCTGTTACAGTCTCAAACTTTCCCACAACAGCAACTCCCATTCATTTAGGCACTTGGACCAAGTTTGTTTTACAGGTAGAATAAAATAAATAAATTAACTGTTTAGTCAGTATACTAGAAATAAAGAAAAAAAAAAAAAAAAAACAACCCAAACCCCTACACCACCACATTATAGAAGAGCTTTAGTTTAGTTTACGAATTCAACACAAAATGAAGGACATTCAATATCGTGCTTTGTATGTTCTTTTCAACAATTCATCACCCCTTTAATATAAATATACTGTCCTAAAAATAAATGATAATATAAGTAAGATGAAATGAAAGAGCAAAGTTTGCTTTTTTTTTGGCTACAGACCACTGTAGTGTTTCTGGCAAAGAAGATGAAAGAGTAAGTAAAGAACTGAAGTAGACATGCACTTCCTCTTATCAGACTAACCTCTCATCCCTGTCCAACAACCCTGAATGTATACCGTAAACAGACAAAAGAGTTTTGATGATAACAAGTGCATCTCATTATGCAATAAACTCAGTTGGAGAACACAAACTTAATTCATTCTGAACATTATCTAGCAATGAATTTAAAATGAAAAAGACATTATGTACAGAAATGCAGTGATGATGAATGGAGACAGTAGCTGTGATTTACCCCAATTTATTAAATGTTTTGCTTCCTGTCTTTTTTCCAATCCCCATATCTTTAGTTCTTAAAATTATGCTCTGGAAAGCAATAAAGTATAGTTTGTCTTCCTCTTAACTGTAGGTTGGAAGCCAAATTGAGATTTCTAATTTCAGCTTTCAGCAATCATACTGTTTTTTTCTTTTCTAGAGGTTGTCTTCCTACTTAAAAATATGTAATTCTTTTTTTTCCCCCTGAAGAACTGAGAGACAACTTCCCCATTTTGTCAGAGGAAAGGCCCCCTTCAACCAGTTCAGTGCACTGATTGAAATTGGTTTCCTCCTCCAGCTTGCATTTTCTTTAACTCTTCATCTTCCTGTTATATGACAAGAATATTGATCAGTGAATTGAGCAGTGGTTGACTTAATAGTGAGTTCAAGATCAACGTTATTTTACTTACAATCAAGGGATGTATTTCCTCCTCTGACCTGCACTATTGCCAGGATAAAAAAGCAAAGGAAAATTGTCAATAAATGAAAACCTTCTGTTTCACGGATTGAAGGGCACAGCAGCCTTCCGTTAAAGACACTCTGTGAAAGATGTTAACTGTACATAGAGAAGTGTTTCCATTAGGCACCTGGGGCTGGCTGCCTCCGGCCTTTGCTAAGCAGTCAAAAAAGCATCCCTCATTTGGGAAACTCTCACTGTATTCTCAGACGAGATTCTGATCACTCTGCAGTCGCCCTTTTGAAAGTCCATTTTTGCCTGTTATCTGTTTCATATTCTTCTGAAGTTCACTCACTTTGTGATTGGCATCTCACGCCTCCAACATCACTCCTACATCAAAAAGCTCTTAGCGCTAACCTAGCCAATTGCCGTGGTCTCACCCTTCTGAAAAAAGCAAAGTCTTTACCCCTCTACTCAGTAACTCTTTTTCTCTCTTTAGCCTGCACTACTGATTCTCAAAGGAGTTTTAAATCTGACGACTTCAAAATGCCAGGAGAGGAGAAAGGAAAACGTCCACAGAAGGAAAGTCTTCTGAAGTACTAGTGGATAAAGTACTTGATCTCTGTTTCAAACTAAGCATTTATAACCGTACAGAAGTTGATTTTCTAAGACAGTAATGGTATAAAAAAATCTCAGAAAATGAAACCCCAGCACTCGTTAATGGTATATTAGCAACATTACTGAAAATGTGTGAGCCCACAGGAAGCCTAACAAACAAGTGGAAGTGCAAAGCAAGCCAGCAGGCGCTTTCCTGTGCAGACCTGGAGTTTATGTAGAATCACGGGGAAATTATAAAAGCTTTTAAAAAGCATTCTAACAGCAGTATGCGTTTAAGGATCCCCATGACCAGATTTTTACCTTTTTAAAATTCTAAGTAATCAATCAATCATTGGTTTGACCAAAGCGATTTCACTGACGATGCTCCAAAAGGAACAATGGCAGATTGAAAACCAAGGTTAAAAGAAGAGATTAGAAATACTCTGCTGCACAAGTCAACTTTCATGGGTGAAGAAGACTGAAAATGCAGGATTGGTGGAGAATAAAACATAAGTTTGTGACAATCCAGTAGAAAATGTTGTTTAGAAATAGTGATTTGAGTAAAAATGCTTGTTAAATGGATTTCATTCTTAATATCAGCAGTGTCAAAGCCTCAGCTCTGTCCCTTTATCATGCAAAAGACAATACAGAAGCAGCCCTTGAGAGGAGGTTAGACTATACAGTCTGCACAAGCAGAGCTAAGGCTGCAATATTTGCCTTTGGAAGCCTGCTGTGCCTGTGCAATACATTCGTCTGCCATCAGAGGCAGCAGTGTAGATGACAGACCATGTTTCACAGCCATGCCCTTTAGTTTTGGAGGAGTCAGCCTTACTCAGACCTATTTAAGCATGTATCTTAATGTACCTGACTATGGTTTTAACATTAATTGTAACCTTTGACTACTCTATTTTGTTAGAAAACATAAAGGCAGTCCTGATCCTTTTTTTGGGTTTGTTTGCTAAGGGTGACTGTAAGTAAGATGTAAGTGGATCAAAAAATTGCACATGCCTACCTGGCAAGAGAAGGAAAAAACCCAAATCCTCAGTGAATATTAGGACAAATATAACACTACTAATTCTGCAATGCCTAAAGTGCTTTCCATTTTCAGAAGCAGAAGTGTGGAAGAGGGGGAAGCACAAATTATGTGGGATAGAGTTCTTCCTTCAGAGGCTTCAGAACCTCTAAGAACAGCAGAAGAGCAAATATGCCTGCAAAGAGAGAGTAATTTTGCCATTTTGGAAACCTAATGTAAATTTTGTAAGAAAATCCACACTGAATTTGTAAGGTAAAGCAGAGAAAAGGCAGGTCCTCTGTTCTTCTATAAACCAACAGGCAGAATGTAACATTTTACTACACCTTATTTAGTGATTGAGAAAATTGTAAGAACAACTTTGTAAAATTTCATACAGTATTTCCAAAATGGCAGGTTGTCTTCAAAAAGCCTTTACGATGTGAAGCATATCTTCAATATGTGAACTAAAATTTATGTGCTTTCAAAATTTGGGAGTTTTAGATATGTGCGTAATGCATTTCCCCCCATCTATTCTTGCAGCTAAACTATTTTTAACATCATTTCTATTACATACATTTCTCACAAACATTGTCAGCACTGGTTAGCTTTTCATTGTAGCTGAAGCTCAGCAGTGCTAACTAAACTAAGACTTTTCTTCTCTGATAAATGAGCTCACTGCTGGCTATCCTATATATAGCCCATTATTCTCTGTTAGGAACCAATAAATCAACAAAAGTAGTTATTTTCCCTGGCAGCTTGCTTAGACTGGTGAAAAAGAAATCTTCAGTAAATCTTAATTACTTTTGGATTTTTATTTTCTATACTGATACGATAAGAGAAATTAATTCTGACATTTGGAGAACTTCACAGGAAGTTATCACCATATAGCCATCATTAAAAGCACTAAACGGAATAGCCCTTACTCAGCAGAAAATGATACAGACTTGTGAGACTGGAATTTTGACAAACAAGCAAAACCAGTTCACTGACAAATAGCTTTAGACAGTGCATTTCATGAGAAGCTTTTAATTAAATAGACTCTAAGGTTTCTAGAACAAGGACGATATTGCTGAAGTTCATTTTTGACTCAATAGAGACTTGAATATATTTCCAAGGGAAGCTTATTATGGCATTTCATATACTCATGATTTCAACACAGGTTTAATCTATTTTTATTTTGGATGACCACTCAAAGGCCAGAGAACCCAGGCCGTCCCGGGAATGAACCAGCATTTTGTTAGAGGCCCTTTCCAAAATAAATTGTCTGACTGGGTCTCTACTGAAGCTTAAAAAAATCTGAATATGACCTCAGTTTTGACTTGGACATAGAACTCTGTGATATGTTGCAATGTCCTAACTCTGTAATGTCCTTGTGCCAGAACTTGTAAATTACTGTGTTATTTGTTGCTGTATGTATGTATTTTATTAACATACTAAACCTGCTAAATAAATCATTTAATGATACACTGGTACTTCATGTAAATTTGACACAGTGTGATTGGAAGACAGAAGAGGTGTATAGTTCTGCATAGAGAAAAAAGCTCATCTGAATATCAGTGTGGTGAAAGCCAAAAGATAAGCAGTGAGGGGGTGGGTGTTCAGTCTTAGGCAGGGGTGAGAACAGTACAGAGGTGGTGTGTGGAACTTTACCACTTTATCATAGCATCATAGAATCATAGAATGGTTTGGGTTGGAAAGGACCTTAAAGATCGTCTAGTTCCAACACCCTTGCCATGGGCAGGGACACCCTCCACTAGACCAGGTTGCTCCCAGCCTCATCCAGCCTGGCCTTGGACACTTCCAGGGATGGGGCACCCACAGCTTCTCTGAGCAAGCAGAGAAAGTGCCTCCCCACCCTCTCTGGAAGAATTTGTTCCTGATATCCAATCTAAATCTCCCCGCTTTCAGTTTAAACCCATTACCCCTTGTCCTGTCATTACAGGCCCTTGTAAAAAGCCCCCATCCGGCTTCCTTGTAGGCCCCCTTCAGGTACTGCAAGGTGCAATAAGGTCTCCCCAGAGCCTTCTCTTCTCCAGGCTGAACAAGCCCAATTCTTTCAGCCTGTCCCCATAGCAGAGGGGATCCAGCCCTCTGAGCATCTTTGTGGCCTCCTCTGGACTCCTTTCAACTGGTCGATATCCTTCTTATGCTGAGGGCTCCACAGCTGGACACAGCACTCCAGGTGGGGTCTCACAAGAGCAAAATAGTGGGGCAGAATCCCCTCCCTCACCCTGCTGGCCACACTTCTCCTCATACAGCTCAGGATATGGTTGGCTTTCTGGGCTGCCAGCGCACGCGGCCGGCTCATGTTCAGTTTCTCATCCACCAAGATTGCTTAAGTATAGTAAGCAATCTCATAGATTGTTTAAGTTTGTTATGGTACAATGTGTATCACCCAACCTATCGGAGTTCATTCATCTCAACACTTGCACAGCTTCGGGAATATTTTTAACCTTTCTGGATGATTAGTTAAGAAATAGCTTGGTCATGCCCCTTTTGCAGCCAGTGCTCACCCACAGAAGAAGCAGGAATAAGACAAAGCTGAGGCAAGCACCTGAAGAGGATAAATCACCAAGAATCATCAAGAATTCTAGAAAACATGATCTATCAAGAATAACTGGAAGAAGAGTAGAAAGGAGAAAAGTAATTAGAGTTTCTTGCTGGAGAATGCCAACACATTTCTTACCGAGAGTTTAGCTCTCTGTATATGTCATCTCTCTACATCTATCCTATACAGCTTTACAAGAAAATAACAAACTTGTGTCATTAAGGGCTGAATGTTCTGGAGGAATGTCTTGTGATTTAGAGTACCTTATTTAATCTGCAGTGTTTACCAAATAAATAAATTAAATTGAATTAGTTTAGTGTCAAAGATAACTGTCAGAGTATGTAGTGGTTTGTGGTTGGAATGACCATGATCAGGTGGACTTTTCAACATGTCCTGATAGCTTTTCTAAGTATTCAGTAGAGAAAAAGGGAATTTTGTCTCTTCCAAATGCTGACTTATGTGTTTGTCTAGAGTAACATGCTCTAAAAAAACAAGTTTGCCTCAAGTCTTTCAGCTGACTTCTGAAAGAAAGAACAGATGGAAAATGTGGGATAAGAGGGATATGGAAGATAAAATTGGTGAAGGCAAAAATTTACCCATCATACATGATTTCCAGTATCTGAATTGTTTTAATGCATAACGCAGGGTAATCATAATAATGCCTAATTTTCTGAAAGTTCAGTATACTCATTTAGCAAAAATGCTGGCATAAGTTTATAAAGCATAACTAGGAGGCAACAGGTACAAAGCAAAGGAAATGGCTATTTCCAGAATATACCATTAAGCTATGAAAGCCTTCCCACCAGATCTTAAGGGTGATAACAGGTTTGCACTATTTCAAAGCAAGACTGAAGAAACATACTGAAAAGAAAATCACAAAGGGTTTCTGTATACAAAAGGAATATCTCCAGTTCATGATATCCATGACTTGCATCTGGTTAGGGGCTGAGTAAATACGTGGGGGAAGTATTGTATGTACCTGCTGTGGGACTGTGTACTTCTTGAGAAGTATTTTTGTGGCCATTGCTGGAGATGGGATGTTGGGATAGAGGGATCTTCAACCTGCCCTTATTTATCTGTTCTAAGATCCTTATGTCTGTTTTGTTATTTTCTTAGTTTTTTCTACATTGAAATTCTATTCTTCCTTTATTTAATTCTTCACAAGATTAACTTGATTATGAGAGTCTCATCATATGTCACTCTCATTGTCCTTTACCTGACATGAAAACTGCAGTGCTTATAGCAGTTTATTCATACAACTTAGAGACATTCCCAGGGCTGGATGACATGTTGTGAAGAAGAATCTGACTCTTACCCTATTACAAGCAAGTGATCTCATTGTTGTCACGAAGTTGACAGGGTGTTCATATCTTGACAGTAGAATACAATAGCTGCTATTATAACCTATGTGTTTCACTGGAAATTAGGCTTATTTCAAGGTTTTTTTTGTTTTTTTTTTGTTTTTTTTTTTTTTTATTTTACATTATGGAAATGTATTGCGCACACTGATATATATCTTGATATATTCGATTATACAGAATGCACTTCCTTTCTATCCAATAATTCATTACAAAACCTTACACAAGTTTGATAGAATGCACTCTGCACATGCAGGCCCACATGCAGAATTGCAACTTCAAATATTTTAGAGATTTTTTTCTTTTATCTCCCTCCCTCTTTATATGTTTATAGAGACTAAATTTTGGGTCAGAGCATGCATTTGTTCCAGGGTTGAGTTTTGTAGGTTTTTTTTTTTTTTTTTTCTTCAAATGTAATAGAAGACAAAATCAAACTAATCTTTACTTATTAGGGAAAGCAGAAGTTGCTGTGCATAAAAGCTAGTCGTAAGAGATACGACAAGAAATAACTGTCCCCTGCAATTTTTCAAACAGTGAAACTGTACATGGAGAGATAAAAGAAACAATTACTTGAAGAACAGCTACTCAGAAAGCATTTTTAACCATGTATGGATGTGTCATTGATTCCTAACCGCTGTCAGAATAAATGTTCTCTTGGAAAATGGTTATATTTAAAGGGAATTCATGTTTTTCAGGTTTTCCTGCACTAGACATCAAATGAGAGGAAAATGAAGGGCAGATATTGAAGCCTGAAGGGCTTGAGAGAAAGTCAAAAACTATTTAAGTTCTAGGTGCCTTAGGTTATTGTAGGTACCACAAAGACAAATAATTGACGAATGATTTATTAATCATTGACTAATACCTTTCCTTGCCTATAGATCTTGTGCATACCCTCCAGTCAAGAAAGGCATTTCTCAGTGTTGTTGCACAGTAGAAGGAGGCACAGTGTTTCCCCTTCTCTAAGAGGATTTTCCACTAAGAATTCTTCATACCTGCATATGGATAAGCAAGTAGAAGATTACAGTAGGTTGAGCTTAAATTTTTTGAGTTCTGTACAAATGTTCTTTGCACAGAACATTAAGCCATCTCAGAAAAAGGCAACTCTGTTTCAGTGTATTAATTATGCAAATAAGGGACAGCTGTGAATAGCACACCTGAAAATGGATGGGTAATCAATTTCAGCAGTGGATCTGCCCTGGCTTAGAACAGTCTGTGGAGCCCATTGTTGACACTGATTTCATGATGATGACGTGCTGATTTTGTCAGGCAGGGAAACTGTTCAGGTGGCCTAAGAGATGAAGTAGTTTTAGGTATGTTTTATTCCAAAGAGAACCAAATATTAAGAGCTATTTTACAGGGGAGGGGACCTTACTCACTGATGTATAGACCCGTGCCTTCAATTTATGCATCAAGATGCACTCATCCTCCTTCCATTAGCCTACAAAATCATTCAGTAATCAATTACTATGGAAGTATTTAAGTACTTTAAAGTCCTGAGAGAATGCCACCATCAGGTTTATGTAAAATGTACAAGGCTGCATGCTTTTAGGAGCTTGTGGGAGACCATCTTTGGGTGTGCAAGTCAAACCCAGATGATGAGCAATCTTGGAAGAACAGCTGTATGTAAATCTATCTTATATTTCTGAGAATGTTCAAAGGCATGGGGTAAATGTGCAGGTTATAAAAAATATCTACATGAAAGATAGTTTCTGCTTCCCCTACAGTGCATTCTGTGTTGGTCCAGAGATAAATCACAGTCATGTGGATTTTTCTCATGAGGTAATTCAAAAAACAGTTAGTGCTAGCTTGCCATCAGTGAGGTCTTACTGTGGCAGAAAGGAAACTAAATGGTTTTCTCTTCCCGTAAGAGCCAGACTTTCCCCCACAACACAAACACTATACTCAGTATGATACCACACCAATCCCAGAAGTGAACTGTTTATTTGCTGCACTATATGTTCTAACTGGTTTCAGGTTTTCGGCAGAAATGTTGGCAATCATTTTAAAGCTACACAGTTCTCACAAGACAGACTAGAGGTTGAGACGCAGGGCTCAACACAGAATATAAGAATGTGTTTTCTGCACTTTGGGGGCTGGATGAATGAAGAGAAACTTGAATACACACAGATAAAACTGAAGTATTATAAAAGCAGCTAAAGCCATTCCTCTTTCTTCCATTCAAATAATTTTCCCAAATCCTTCTAAAAAAACTTCAGATTTGTCAATTTTTATTTTTACCACTATCATACAATTATAAATGTGAAATACACTATAAAAGAGCAAAGTCAGTGGACAGAGATAAAACAAAGGAAAAGCTATTTTTCTTCTGATAAGCACAGCTAGTGAAATATGGTTTCCAGTTTGTGCCTTACCACTTCCCTTCTGTACATAGTCCAGCTCTCACCCACAAGCTGCTGCCATTACAGCCCTTCCAGTCCTCAATTCCCTGTCCCTTCCCTCACCCACGTGTTCAGTATTTCCTCCCCTAAGTCTGACAATTACAACTGAAAAACACTGATGCTGTGTAGCTCACCATACCTGCACTGTAACAAGAAAGCAGATGTCCACTAGCCTCACACTTCAGCTTTTCCTCTGTGGGACATCCGTCTGGGACTCTTCCCTCTACCCATCACTGACTTCAACAAAACCTGTGGAAATTTGGGTCACTGAGATGTCTACCCTGTTGCATTCGATCCAAACTGATCAGCTCCAGGTTACTGAAGGAGTAAGGGAGAGGAAAAGTAACAAATTCTGTACCATCGTTTCCTTAGATACACACGGCATTAGGGACACCAACACGCAGCATATACAACACAGCGGGTCATTAAGGCAACACCTCATGAACCATTGAAATGTGTTCAGACAACTCCTAAATGTCTATTACTGATAACACAATGACAAGGCTATGTAGGTGCTGACTGAACATGTTGACTGTGTTTTTCCTTAAGAATGCCTACAAGGTGATATTTTGTGACATTTTTATGATGAACACCATTATATAGAAAAATCAGGTCACCTGATGGTCCATTTCTCCAGTTCTGGTCATCAGAACCACCTCACACTTCTTTTGGAGGGCCTATATATTTAAGAATATATTAAAACCCGACTTTTCAGTTACCTAGGTTGAGATTTATATACATACCTTTTGATCTGAGGTTAAGTGTAAACACAGGAAGGTCCCTATTTTGTAGATCCAGCATGGAACTGTTACTCTTTTCTGGGAACAGCGGGTTTTGTGACACACGATCACTCAAGTCATCTGTTAAACATATTCTAGGGAGACAGTTACTGATGATGCAGTGCCTGTTTGGCAAGAGGTTCCTCAATAATGGGAATAGATTGGTCTATTACAATCAAATCTCATTGCCCCTCTCTCTTATCAGCATAGGACAAGAGTAATTGAGACAAATGCTACTCTTTTAAATTTAGCAGTGGTGTGCACTACCATGTTTGGTCTTGATGTCACATTTTATAAAATTTTGTTGTTATGGGGGCTATGTGCTTTAGAGACTAGAAAAGTGAATTTTTATTTTCATCTTGTAAGGTCATTAAAATATTGAAATTAAAACCCTGTGAAGATCACAGAAGACAGCATTACGTAAAACTACCTATAAAAGTGGTAGAAGAAAAGCTCTATATTCCACTATGCCTATTTGCCCCTTTTCTAATAGTACCAGAGCTTACCAAAAGGTCAGGATAGCTCTGCTTGTGCTGTGACTCTGTCGTAAGTATCTGACTTTAACTTAGATTTGGATGAAATATTTTTTATCTATGTTATACGTCTGCTTGACTGTATACCTAAAATATCTACATCGACATAGTATGTTCAGTCTCCCCTGGGGGGAACAGTGAACCCCCAAATTGGACCAATGTTTTAAGATAGTTATCAACACAACATGACATTGGGAATTTGCTAGGGTTTAAACAAGGAACTCGGATGCCTCTGGCAAATCGTGTCAGCATTGTGCAATGGTTTGCAGTGCTCAGAGAGCACAGCACTCTCCTCTCGACTCAGCAGTGAGGAGTTCCAGCAGTGCAAGGAGGACACAGCAAACTTCCTAGGGCAGCTAAGCAAGCTCCATTTGACCTCAAACAGATGTTTTCATGAAGAACAATAACCGACACTGCTTCCCAAAACTGAGTTAAAATAATATGAGATTATTTATATGAGAAAATTCAGAACCTGCCTTAATTTTTGTCTCACACTACTACACTTACTTACACCACAGAGACAACTGCGTAATAGCAAGGTAACTTGAGGGGTTTTGCACTTTTCAAAGCACCTTTTTGTCATGCTTATAATATCAGCACAGTGATGTCATGCTCACAGTTCATTCCAACCTAATCATACTCAGACAATCTGCTACACATTACTCCTGGGGCTACCTCTGTATCAGCCTTCCTCATTGTTTAAAATACCCAGTAGAGTTGGTCCCCCCAGGGAAAGTATAATGTGGAGAAGAGAAGGAAGAAAATAATTTAGAACCTATACATACCGCTGTAGCTGAAATTAATAGGATGTGAGACATAATGTTCAGCTGCATATCCACGGGAGCTGTTTCTACTAGAAATGAAATTGAATCGATAAGCCATAACAGTCAACCAATTGCTAGGAAATAAACAGACATGTTAATATCAGATCTAAGCACCTTTCAGACTGCCTGATTTCTTAAATATACCTTAAAGTACCAAACAGAATAGGCTTTTCAGTTGAGAACTGGAAAACCGTTACAAAGACAGTTTAATTTCTCATTTTTTAGTTTCCTTTGGAAGGAATTGTGGTTTTATTTTAGTCTCCCAAAGTTGCAAACCAGAACTTATGGCTACTCTGTAAGATTTCATATCATCCTCAACATTTCTGATGTAGCTTCTCAAACTTTCAAGACAAAGGTGATTTATTATCTGTTTAAAATAGTAGTTCGATTGTATACTTTGAAATAACAGACGTACCACTGTGCATTGCAGTGTTTTATCTGTGTGCTCTGCGTTACGTTCCTGTGAGAAGAGTAGTCCATTCCAAACCAAACCTTCAGAAGGTGGGGAGGTTTGCTGAAACTGCTTTGGGGGAAAGCTGTTAAAACTTCAGAGTGCAGAAAATAGAAGAATCCCAGCCTGCAGCTGGGAAACTACAGCTCATTTAGAGACAAACTACAGTGAAGAGCAGGGAGTATAAAAATAAGCTCCCAACAGACTGGAAATAATTATTTCTAGGGACAAAATTTGGAAAATCATGAGTTAATAATAAGCAAGCATCCACCTTTGCAAATACACAGTAAGTAGGGGAAGAACTAATGTATAAGCATTTCTTATATCTATTCTCTCTGACCCAGTACTTCTAGGCTTTCTTCATGTCAAGAATTACCTAATACTTACCTTGTGATATAGTAATGAAACACAGTTTTCTTGAATTTAAAGGCCTTTCCCTCTTTAGGGAGTTCAACATCAGAAAGTCTCAGCAGATCTTTCTCAGCTTCTAAACAATTTGCATTGCCCACCACAACATATATATATTTTTAATTTTTCTGAGGAAATTAATTTCTACGCAAAATATATTGGGTTTTGGTTAGAAAAAAAAATATCTAAGCAAACCTGAACTCTGTCCCTGGCTCTTTTTATCTAAAGGTCACTTGTGTGGGCGATAAAAAGCTTGTTCTCCCCTTTTGTGGGGGGCATAAAGAAATGCAAGTATACAGATATATGCCTTTTTTATGTAATTTTAAAAACTGAAATTATTTTAATTTTGAAAAGGATTTGCAGAACATTGCTGTATTTCATACTTCAAACTTGAGGTTTTGTATAGTATAATTTCATCTTCCCTCGTATTTCTTTGATTTCTTATAACTGGATTCAAACAATTGAAAAATATCTCTTCTTTTTCCCCCCTTCCTCCTGCCCCAGAGGTAAGACTATTTAAATTCATGAGGTATTCTTGCACAGTTAGAAGGCATTTCTATTATACCTCCCAATATCTGATCTATGAACAGAGCAAGAAAATTAAAATGTGATTATTTTAGACTCTAAGGATTAAACCTCTGAATTTTGAGAGAATCTGTCTTCCCTTTCTGCTGGACTGGGCTATCACGTGCTATTTACAGAGAGATAGAATATGAAGAATCCACATCTCTGCAATAGGAATTATAAGAAAAAATATCTGCAGTTGCTTTTCAGGTTTTCCTGCAATTCTGCAACACCATATGACTTTGGCACATTTTAAAAAGAAGGATTTATATATATTAAATACATATATTCTATATATGTTAAGCATGAATCTTATATTGAAACTTTTCTTTTTCTTCACCCTTAGACAAAAAGGAATAAATATGGCCTTACTGTCTGTAATAGATTGTCAGAAGTTGGAATTGAAACAAATGGGATCTCCAGGACTCTAAAAAGCTGAGCCAGGAGTTCAGACTCTGCTGGAATAGCAGTAGGAGGCTATCAGTATCCTTGGCTGAGATACTATTCTATTCCTTTTGATAGAAATAAGCACTAAACTTATGGTAGAAATATGATGTATCCTTTAATCTTCAGAAAACATGGGATTGCTTCTTTTCTCACCCCTGCACAGATACTTAGGGAAAGCCTACTATTGACTGCTTGTCAGAGGGTGGAGTAAAACACTCAATGAAATCAAATCAGAACATTGTAGCAGAAAGATAAATACCTCAAAATGGATATTCTCAGTTTACTTCTTGTCTAGAATACAGCAATTTTATTTCTGTTTTTTTTTTCTCGTTGTCATTGAACTCTGATCTTGACAAATATCCTTCATTCAACCCCTCTAGTAATCTCTCTATGCTAAAATTGCAATTCTGCAGTCCTTGCTTCTGTAGGAAGAAAACAAGTAGGTTGTGTCTGTGAATCTAGACTGGGAATTGTTTCGTTTCTGGTGTGACTTACTTTCCTCTTTTCTCAGATGTTTGAAATGCAAGTATGCTTCTGATCTGTCTAGTATTACACAGTTAAAATGTCACTAAAAATACTGTTTTCCATTGATGAAATTGATGAAGAAGGGTAATCAAGCCCCTGGCACTACTTTCAGGTACCAAATTGAGTTTGCACACACAGCAGCTAGAATGCTTTTGGTCTTGGATGTGCACTGAGGAGATCTAGTATAGAAATCACTGAAGGAGAATAAATATGGAACACCAAGGCATAAATTATTCCTCTTTTTTTTTTTCTTTTCTTTTTTTTTTTTTTTTTTTTAATCCATAATCATACCTCAAGGATAGATTATTCTGAAGTTTTAAAGTGAAAATCCAATTTGAATGCTAGGCTGGAGCTGTGCAGAGAGGAAAGGTGCAAAATGGATGTACCAACATTTTTCTGCTGCAGATAAAGTGCAGAACTGACGCACAGAGTCTTTATATGCATCTAGGTGACTAAGCAATGGAAAACGAATTGGAGAAGTAAGGAAAAGCTGATGGACTGTGACATTTCTTCTGTTTATGTGTCTACTTCACTGACACTTGACAGTTATTAAAGTTGTCCTCGTGTTTGAGGGAGTCGTTTCCAATTGCCTGTACATGTAAAAGCTTTCAAGAGAAATACAGTGCATTACTCCAAGAGTTCCACAATTTAAAGTTTTTCCTATTTAGACCTCTACTTTATATAAATTTGCCAGGCAGAGCGAGAGAACAGGCATCGAGTTGTTCTGACACTTTCTATTACAGCATCTCTCCTGGCTTTTTCTTATGCTTCAGATGCTACATCTTTACATAATGACAGTGAAAAACTGGCATAACATGGTTTTCATACTTCAAATTAGGTGAGGTATTTACTTTCCCTTCGAAAGCATGTGCCTCATTTCAGGACATTTGTTGTCAACGCAAAGACAAAGATGCCTGTTCCAAAGTCGCTTGGGAGACAAGATTGAAATAAAGGGTGAGGACTGACCTAAATGAGCAAATTGCAGATAAAATTATGGAAAGTCTGGAAAAACAACACACACAAGGCAGATAACACTTCAGGAAACTGCCTTGCATTGAAGAAAATTAATTCAAGATGCCTGCTTTCTCCCCACCAACCTATTCTCTCACACGAATATAAGTTCAGGTTTGGGACCAGGTGAAAGTGATGACATGTAATACCATAATGTACTTTCTGGAATAGAAGGAAATTCCGGCTGATGCTTCTCCCAGGTTGGATTTGTCCCACAGGTTCCCACAGAGATCCTGTTGGCTTAAAATGTTTAAGAAATGCAGCTACAGTTTCCGTAATTCAGAACCGCATCAATTTAGTCTAAAAACTAAAGTGTTTGTAGCTGCTTGTGCCTCCTGCTAGCCTGGAAATGAGTGTTACTGGCTCTCCACACACATTTTGTTTTCTATCAAGTAGTAAACCAGGGTGACTTTAAAAACAAACGAAAGTGAAATGTTCTGAAAAAGTCAATCCTCTGACATGTGACAGCAGTGAGTTGGCCTTCTCCCTTTAGGAAAACACACTGTAGTACTCTGTTCTGAAACAGCCCTATCTGAGAGTCAAGAATCAAGTAATCTTCTGGTCTGCTACACTGTTAAAATCTGCTGCCTGGTCCTCATTCCTGTCGGTATGATCAAGTATTCTTGTGGATCTGTTAATGTTTTTGCCACCTTTAAATTCAGAGAACTCTCTGCGGAGGGAACAGAATGTAGAAATGTACTTTGAAGTCCATATCGACAGAACTGTTAATTAAATGTCAATCATAAGACCTGTTCTGCTAGACTCCACCATCAAGCCTAGCAGAGTTTCCAGAGTTGGAAACTGGAATAAAAACATACTGTGGAACAATAAGAAAACACACACTATTACTTGCATAACATTTTTCACAGGCATTCTAATTTTCATAAGGAATTTAACTTCCCATTTTCCAGAAACTGAAATCAGTGGGAAAATTTTCTAAACAAGCTTGAGGAAGAACAGCACTATTCTTGGCAAACACATCTTTTTCTTTATCAGTATCGAGCTATGCAATGCCTGGAAACAAGAAGTGAAGTCCTCTACATACGAGATATAAGGTTTCATATGTGCCAGGTAGCTGTAGTTTGGGCATGATTAACTGTCAAAATACAAGGGCAGTAAGTGACAGAGTTGCCCATTTTTGAGTATCCATGTGGAACATGTCTGCTGCAGTGCATTTTTAAATGTTGGCAAGAGCTGTAGGACAATAAAAGTAAGATGTAATGCTTTTAAATGCATTTGGACTGCTAAGGAGGTGGGATTAGGAAATATATCAGAATGACCACTTCCTCTGATGATGTCATACTGTGAGATATCTTGAACTCTTGGAAGAAAGGAAATGGAAGAAATCTAATCCAAGCTTCCAGACTATAGAATTGAAGTTCACGTAAGAGTGTACATAAGGGTAAAATACTAGAGGAAAAACCCCACACATCAGTATAAGGGCTCATTTCATTCAAAATATAATCAAGCTGAGACATGAGACCCCACCTGGAGTTCTACATCCAGCTGTGGAGCCCTCAACATAAGAAGGATATTGACCTGTTGGAGCAAGTCCAGAGGTGGCCACGAAGATGGTCAGAGGGCTGGAGCACCTCTCCTGTGAAGAAAGGCTGAGAAAAAGGGGCTGGTTCAGCCTGGAGAAAAGGTGGCTCTGGGGAGACCTTATAGCACCTTCCAGTACCCAGAGGGGGCCTACAAGGAAGCTGGGGGGGGTCTTCTTACATGGGCCTGTAGTGACAGGGCAAGGGGTAACGGGTTTAAACTGAAAGAGGGGAGATTTAGATTAGATATGAGGAAGAAATTCTTCCCAGAGAGGGTGGTGAGGCACTGGGACAGGTTGCCCAGAGAAGCTGTAGGAAGTTCTGCACATACCACAACAAATCCCTTGCTCAGAAGGCATTGTATACAGAAAGATGTTAAGTTGCTATATAGCTTGAATACATAAATGGCAACATTATTTCGGAATGATTTATTATCTCCCTGGTAGTTATAATAAAAAACTACAGTTTGTGGATGAGAATTTATGGATTACATTTTTAATTCATAAACTGTGTTTATGAACAGGTTTTAATCCTGAATCCAGCCATGCATTTTTATGTTTTTCAGTCTAGGCATTTCAAAAATTATTAAGGAACTTAGAAATGAAGTTATATTCTTCAGTTTAAGTGAGTCTGCATTTGAAGGGGAAAACCACCATATTCCTTGTGAAGCATCTTATGCTAGAAGCCCAATATTTGCCCATTCACATAAGCCTACCCCAAGATTAAGTGAATATTTTTCTTTATTATTTTTGCAATTTTTGCATTAATTTAGAGCGAGGAAGTTGTCGTTGTCTAAGAGGGCAGAGGAGGCAAACACTGGAAAAATCAGTCCACGCATTTATGAAGATACGCATTTTGTCATTTCCAAGATCAAATATTTTTTTGAGTGTATCTATTGGGTCTGACTGAGACAGAGTTTATTTTCCTCATAGCAGCTCTCATTGTGCTGTGCTTTGTATTAGTAGCTACAAAGGTGTGGATGTGTTTTAGCTACTGCTGAGCACTGCTTTCAGAGCATCAAGGATGTGTCTTCATTTCCTCCCTCAACCTAAAGGCCAGTGGGCTGGAGGTGGGCAAGATCTTGGGAGGGGACTAACCTAGGACAGGTGACCCAAGCTAATGAAGGCCATATTCCATACTACAGGATGTTTGTTCAGCAATGAAATCCTGGAGAAAGGCGGGGACACCCTACATTTGTTATTACGACATCTGTCTTCCAGAGCAACTGTTACACACACTGAAGTCCTACTTCCTGGGAAACAGTTGGACTTCACCTGCTGAAGTTTTCCTTTTGTTTTCCTTTGATTTCATACATGGCCTGTGCTTTGACTTTATTAAACTGCCTTTAACTTCACCCACAAGTTTTCTTCCATCTTATTTTCTGCTGCCCTGTCCTGCTGAGGAGGGGGGCGATGGAGCAGCTTGGTGAGCACCTGGCTGGCACCCAAGGTCAGCCCACCACAGTGTAGTTTATACTTTCTTGTCTGTCTATCAGCTTGGTATAATTCACTGTATAAGCTCAAATCTGTACAGTCTGGCTCACATCTTAAAATGGCCAAAAACAGGGATAAGAAAAAGAAGATGCTCACTGGAGGAACTTGAAGGCATGGATTCAATTGTAGTATATACTTTGTTACAGGAATTCAAGTTTCCAATAGCAGCAGTGTGAAAGTTGTATTAGGACTGCCACAGACTTGCAACTCACTTACTGGGACAGATCCTTATTTCTCTGAAATAAGTGTAAAACCAGAGTGGCCCTACACTCTTCAATGAATGTAGTTAAAACAACATAAATCACTTAGGAAATAACTGAAGAATAATGTGAATGAAATCTAAACACAACTCTTGAATTTGCCTCAGACATTTTTCTTCAACTGTATAGCAAATTTTTCAAAAATTTAGTTTAAAAGCACTACCTGAAATCTGATGAAAACACGTTCAGAATCACCTAAAGAGGCATAACTGAATATAGCTAACTTCTCACATTAGTTTAGAAATTATCTAGCAGGTCAGATAATGTAACACTTGCACAGCTTCAAAACCCATCCCATCAATTTTTCATATGATTGTAAAAATTAATTTTAAATTATAAATGCAATCCCAAGAATATGAAACATTAGCAGGTATTAACATTAAAGCCCTACACAGTCAGTTCCTACCAATGGTTATCTTATTTAAAAACAGTTGACAGCCTTTTCATGGATTCTGGTTTTTATTCCGGGTCTTCCATATATGTTAATTTACAAGCATAAACTCTGAACTTTCTTTTTCCTACCCATTTTTCAAGTTATCTAGTGCACTCAAAATTCTTTTCTTCTCCTTTTAAAGTTACTTCATTGCTTGTGAAAATATGCTGGTTCAATCACCCTGGAGACTGAATACTGCTAAACCCCTTTTATCAGTGATAACAGAGGGAGGGATCAATATGTCTGAGCTTTGATTAGAATGTAAAAGAATTCCTGTTTTGATGGATACTGTCACAAGGATTGTTTGAAGAGTCTTGGTCTGAGTGTCAAGCGAGGTGGATCAAGTGATTATAAAACCAGATCAGTAGAAGAGCTACAATAATCAAAAGGGCCTTTTGTGGAAGGCACTAGGTTGAGGGGAGATGCAAAGGCAAAGGTCTGTGGACTTTCATCTCTTCTGTCAGTCAGCTGTGCATTGTCCAGGGAAACCAGGGCAGAAAATTAGATGTTCTACACTCTTAAGTACTACAAGATACATGAGAGTGTCAAGACATCATCACGCTGAGTCAAGGTGACAACCCGCAGGAGTTCCCACTCTGTCAAGCCTAGCCATCCAGGAAAGCCTCATGCACAAAGGACCAAACAGGCATTCCCAGACTGCACGCCTTGTCATTCATGTATTGCTCAGCTCAGGTGCAAAATCACCTCACCCAGTAAAGCAGGGCCATGGTGCAGGGATCCTTCTCCAGCCTCATGGTGAATCACAGAATCACTAAGGTTGGAAAAGACCTGTAAGATCATCCAGTCCAACCATCAACCCAACACTACTGTACCCACTAGACCATGTCCTCAAGCACCATGTCTACACGTTCCTTGAACACCTCCAGGGATGGTGACTCCACCACTTCCCTGGGCAAGCCTGTTCCAGGGCCTGACCACTCTGTCAGTAAAGAAATTTTTACCAGTATCTAAACCTCCACTGACACAACTTGAGGCCATTTTGGCTTGTCCTATTACCAGTTACCCAGGAGAATAGACCAACACTGGCCTCCCTACACCTTCCTTTCAGGGAGCTGTAGAGAGTGATCAAAGGAACACTATGAGCAGCCTGTGCTTGAGACAAAGAGTTTGTCTTTCTGTGCTCTGTACGTAGCTTGTCTCGAGTATTTTCCTACTCTCTTAGTTTCTAGGCTTTCTTTCCTATGAATTAGTTAATGCACCAAGAAATCAGGCTTGGTCCTCCACAGTGGAAATGTGCTATCTGCACAAAGACCTAGTCATCCCCACCGGGGGGAATCCACCACATCACCTCAATGTGCTCTAACCCAACTTCTCTCAGCGTCAGGTCTCCTTGACCCATTGGCTAAGAAGTCAGCTCAGCCCACATCAGTCGCAGCTCTGCCATTATATTCTAGATTTGTAACCTGAACTGCTGAGTTGCTGTCAATATGATGCTCATTGTTAACCAATATATTCCCCTCAAACCTGTCCTTTCCCTGCAGGAAAGGGAAAATTCTCAGAGTGCTGCATGCTGTGCAGTCCTGACTCAACAAGTATGAGTGGCAGAGTTGCCTGAGTTGTCTTATGAGCGAAGCTACTGGCTATCCTTAGATTTGAGAAATGAATTTATACTTAGGTAGAAAACTCAGCAAATGCAGATTGGGAATCAGCATTATTCCAGCAAAACCATCTGCAGGTATCTCTTGGAATTTTAATTTCAAAGTCTTGTAACTAGATCTTTCGTTAATTTGAGCCCAGTCATAGCCACTTTCGTAGAGGTATTACACCTGAAAAAGGATACTTTTCAACCAGTTGCAGTTTTCCTAGTAAAGTGCACAGGCAGATGTTGAAAGGAACAAAATTGTGCTTCAGGGACAAATCACCAAAATCAAATCTTCTTTCAATGTTAGTTAAATTGAAAGGATTGATTTCAGATACAAAGCTCTGTAAGAGTTTATTTGTTTATTTTTCCTTCACAAAAAATGCTGTATATGGCTACCTAACATAAGCTGCACTCATTTGAGTTACAGCATGGAGACAAAAGCGTACTTGTTATCCAGCACACAAAATCAAGGTAATTTGAAGGAATATACTTCAGCAGGAATGTTAAATTCTGAAGCAACTACCTGATTTCAGTTTTCCTTGTATTAAAATGCATGTGTGGAACTCTTATAAATGCTTCCTCCTGAACTTTAATGAATGAACTGTTGTTCTAAAATTTTTATATCTCTAATGTAAAAAATATATTTAATTTCCATTATTATCAAGCATCCTTTAGGAATATATTTCTTATTTAGAAATTACTTTCAAGCTAGAAGTCTTCCTAGAAAGGTTTCTGCTTGGTTTTTGGTTTTAAATTATTCTTTACATTCAGTACAGTAGTAAACAAAAACCAGTTGGTTTACTTTGAGAAGATAAGTATGTCCTATTTGCTAAGAGGGTGGGCTATGACACAAGAGCCAGAGTTCAATTTCTTACACTGCTACAGGTATCTTGTTTTTCCCTAGTGAATCACATACACTGGATTATGAAAGACCGAGGTTTTTTCACTTTCAGTAAAATCTCTGGAAATTGTAACACTTTAAAAAGCGTTCTGGATCCGGATATCTGTTTCTTTGTTTTCAGTCTCCCATGTTTGAAATGAGGATAATAGAACTTCTCAACCTTATAAGAATATTGTGAATGTGTTGAAACTGTGAAGCACACAGATACAGATGGCATTTCAATACCTACATTTGTTTTCTCCTTCACTTTACCATATCACCATAGCAATTCTTTTAAATCAGGCCACACAGAGCATAAGGATGTACAGACAGAAAACTAGGAAGCACTAAAAAATTAGATAGGCAGAAATAAAAAGGTCATGGCTTTGAGCAACCTGGCCTAGTGGAGGTTGTCCCTGCCCATGGCAGGGACGTTGGAACTAGGTGATCTTTAAGGTCCCTTCCAACCCAAACCATTCCATGATTCTATGATTTACCCTTCCAGACACCACATACTTTATACCTCTCCGTGTTTTCACATGATAAACTCCCGAGTGTTCTCAGCTGGAATTGTATTCAACTAATGGTTATATTATTGGCCATGTACACTGTTTTCTAATCAATATATAGAAGATTCAGCATTCTCACAATGAGGATTAATGGCCAACCTCAGATTTGTATAAACATTTTTTAGTTAGATCAATGAGTCAAGTCAGTTTCTCCATTGCTTCTTACAAATTTCTCCCCCAGTTTCCCCTTTTCATCTTAAAATCATGCTTCCCAACCTCAAGACACTCCTCTGGTCATGAAGAGAAACTTTAAGCTTGGCATGGTCAGATTTAGATACAATAAGTATTAAAAAAAAAAAATTTCTAACTCAAACAGCAGCTGTGTTGGGCACAAAGAACAGAAGAAATATCTGTAAAACACATTGAGCAGAGCTATTCTGGCTACCTGAAAAATCATGGTGAAGAGAGAAAAGAGAATAAGTGGTGAATCCTTAAACACTCGAAGGCGTAAATACTCAGAGACTGAATGTATGAAGCAAACCTTAATGCTTTTTATTTCATGACAGGTGAATGAAGTGCATCAGAAGCCCAGAGGTTCAGTGAAACACATAGAAATAAGCTTAGAGGATATTTAAATAGTTGGCCTTTCTCTTTCTTATTTCAATTGTGTGTGAGCGAGCACTACATGACACTGAAGTTTTTGCAAGCATGTGGTATTCCGCACTACACTGAGCTGTACTGCAGCTACTCCTTTAGTGCAACATTCAAGTCTTTTGTGATGCTGAGTGAAAAGCATCTCAGGGTACAAAACACTGTGTGATGCTACATGACAGCAGAAACGCTCAGTGAACATCCGACAGCAAATATGAAGGTTCATCTCAGGAAATTACAGTTCAGTCGCCTCGTTGAATAACTTCCAAAAATGGGGAAGATAGTAAAGGGAAGTGTTCTTCGGTGACTGTTTATGACCAGTGTTTCCTTCCAGTGATACATATATTTATATATGGGCATAGCTGAATTTGTCTGGCTGATAAGAGAGGGTTGGACACTTGTGATTCACTGTATAGAAAACATCCTACATTCTAATGTTTTTTGGAAGAGTGAGTATTTTTTCTACATCTATACAAAGATGTATATGCACTCATACAACTGCACTCACAAGAATGTATGTTATTTATGTTAATGCTCTCTATTACTCCATTTTGAATTATGATGGTATGTAGTGAGAAGTTTCTGAGAGATCTATGATGCTTTTCCTGTACTACACTCACTTCTACTTTGAACCTCTCTATCTGTCTTTTCTTAAAAGACAACTCTTCAAAATGACATGAAGGTTAGTGCCCCAGCCATCTCCTTTTCCTCAAGCTCATTTCTGGATGGAAAGCTACAGAGAATTGCCATCAAAATGTACAGATGATTAAGGTTCCATTTTACTGGAGCTGTAAAGATCAAGAGCTCAGGCTAACCATGCTACAGTCATTCCTGCAAGGAAATACTATGTTATAGGAATGTACAAACAACCTTTTGTTCTAGCTTTAGTATGAGGGATGCCAACCTTTAAAGTCTAGAAAGTTCAGTGAACTTTTAATTATGTCCTGTGAGGAGAAATCCTTTTACTAATTCTTATTACGTCTCTTTACTCTAGACTTTTCCTAAAGAACTGCTCACTTTTGTAAGATGCTGCAGCATGCAGTGTACAAGAAAACACGTAAAAGTGCAATGTAATAGCAAAACCACAACAGTTGTTTTGAACTCTACCCTTTTGAATCCCCAAAGTTACCAGTTTGCAATAGTTACATTGAGATGTGTTTAAAATATTGTATCCTGCTATACATCGTTATGTACCTGTGCTGGTTTTGTCTGGGATAGACATAATTTTCTTCATAGTAGCTGGGCTACATTTTGCACTTGTGCTGAAAATAACGTTGATAACACAGGGATGTTTTCATTACTGCTGAGCAGTGCTTACGCAGAGTCAAGATCTTGTCTGCTTCTCACCCCACTAACAAGTAGACTACAGGTGCACAAGAAGTTGGGATGAGACACAGACAGGGGAAAAAGGAAGAATGAGACAAGTTTGGAGTGGAGAGTAGAAAGCCTATGTGCTTGCTACCCTCGACCCTAGAGATGCTGATGTCTAGGCACCATTACTTTCCCCAAATCAGTTTTGCAAGTTCTCTGGGTGTACATGCAGCTCTGACTCGCACACAAAAAGCCCTACAAGTAACACTTTAAATCATACAGACATCATTACAAAATCCTGCAAGACTGACTCTAAAATGAGATGCCATGCCTAGCCCTCCTATTTTAGGTCTTTTGAAATTTAATGGTCCAGTTTATGTCTGAGGTACTGGATCATTACCCTGTGTGGGTGGTAATGTTACAGGCCTCTCAACAGAAAAAGTAAACTACATTATAAGTGGCAAAAGAGCACTTCATTTCCTTCTAGTGTATATCTAACAACTATTTGCATAGGCTTTATAACATTACCAGAGAGCAGGAAGAAAAGTTTTTATGATTAGAGCAGAAAACAGATGGAACTGACAGACAGCTACTGAGGTATGATGTGTATGAAGAATTTCCTGTGTGATACGCTTCAGTTCAACCTTTTACAGCGAATCTCTGTAAAACACTTTATGTTTTAGTCACTTACATGCGTAGGATATTTGAGTACCTGATATTCTTTCAAAGGAAACTTTTGTGCTATCTTGTAGTGTTTATGTGCCTGATGTTATTTTTTTTTTTTTTTCACTCATGCTTTAAGGCAGAAAATAGAAGCAAAAAGGCTGATCTACTGGTTTTTTTTTTTTGGTTTTTTTTGTTTTTTTTTTTTTTTTTTTTCTGCTCTTGTTTAAGGATAAGTGGAAACAAAATATGAAGGCCAATTTTGGAGATGTTGGATCCTCATTTTCATTAAGTTTAATGTGTGCACATGGTGTCATATTCTCTCCTTAGGGTGCACTGATGCAAGTTAAAAAAAAAAAAAAGTTATAAAAATTAGAGCAATAATGCAATAATGAAGTAAATTTTGTTTAAACTCTGAGTTACAGCTCAAGGCTGAGGCAAACAGAAAACTGTGGAAATATTTATAAAGTTATGTGAAGCATTGCTAGTTATTAATATGTGTGTCCCTATTTGAAAATGCAAATAGAAAAAAAAAAATCAATATTAACTTACTATTGCTTTGCGAGGACACTTGGCTCAGTGATCCTACTGCACAGAATATCTGCCAACATGGGCGTTGAAAAATCACGGTGCATTCAAAACCAGCACTACATAACTGTAATGCTAATGGAAGATTGCAGGTCTATTTTGCAAGTGAAAAACTCATCAAATCAAGCATCTAAGTCAATCGATGTATTTTTAATGAATATGTTAACATTTTATGCAAAAGCAATGTTGAACATATTCATCCATGATTTTTTCCTTTTAGTGTATTGCTAATTCCAAGGTGGAGGTTAGAAAACAGCCTGTGTTGTTATTCTGAGTCAAGAGTTCACTTCTTCAGGCCTTACCCTTCTGCTTCTACCTGTCAAAACACGGCTGATTTGATCAATCTACCTACTCCGAAACATAAAAGAGCAGGAAAAAGCCATAGATTTCATACAGCCTTGCTTTCAAAAGTTTTCCTTTGTCCCCATAATCTCCATAAGCTTTTATTTTAAAAGTTTTCAGAAAAAAAAAACAAAAATGGGCCAGTTTAATTTCTCTAAAACAATTCCTCACATGAAAATTACTGTGAGGAGCAAGATTGTTTTTCTCATGAATGATCACAACTCAGACAAACCTGAAGCGCTGGGTGATTTTCAGCTGTGGCAATGGGGGAGTAAGCAGGCATTTTCACTCAAGTGAAGGGACGCAATGTCCATACTTGACGTAATTGTCATTTGGAATTGTATAATACATTTCGGAAAGTGAAGTCTCCAAACAGATTGAAAAGCTTTTAGTCTGAAGGAAGGAGACAGACAGCTTTCAGCAGAGAATAAACTGGGAATATTAGGAGGAGAAACCCAAAGTCACTAGGGTGGAAGAGAAGACAAACAAAATAAATGAATAAATTGGTAAATAAATAAAGCCATTGTTGGAAAGAGCAGAGCTGAATCAGTCTGTGGTTATTTTCAGGAATTCTTGGTGAGATGACATGGCTTTTGTCCTCTCACTTTTCTTTGAGGTGGACCACACATAAATGCACACAAGAGGTTGAGCCAACAGGAGCAATTCAGTGTGGGAATTCCTCTGGACAGAGCTATGCCAAAACCCTGAATGGGGTCTCACAGGCACACAAGGCATTGTTTGTTTCCTGTGTGTGCTGGGATTTCATTCTGTCGGCTCTTCATACTTAACAAAGGAAAATATGCTTTTAATAGTTTAGTACTACCTAGACTGGTCTTCAAACAAAACTCAAGCAAAATAAATAAATAAAGTCACAGTCAATTTTATGTGTAGTGCATTGTTTGACTGTGACTCCAACAAATAACATTTCACATTTAATAAGAATAGGCTAGTGCAAGGCCTTCATGATTCTGCTGAGCTCTGCAGACTATTTGGAATAATGTTTCACTGAGCATCAAATTTATGTAGTTCATCTGCCCTCTTATTGATTATTTTTTCTTTTCCTCTTGCATCAGATGTTCTTCCTGCTGTGGTTATAAGTTGCCTTGTACATATAAATGCATGATAAAGTACCTCGCTCTGAGGGAAAAAACCTAAAACATTTGGCTCCCCCTGAGTAGGTTAAACACTTACATGTTACTCTTTCAGGGTGTAAAATTGTCAGGAAAATAAAGGCAGTTTTCTCAGTCCTGTAAGGATGTGTACGATATTATTACAGTATCAAATAACAAGTGATAGGCCTATTAAAAAGCCAGGGGAGGAATGTTGTATGAGAGAGGAGATAATTTTAAGAGAAAAGCATATACTCCTGCCAGAAGGTCGGACTTATTACTAATTTGTCAGTGATTCTTAGATGAATATCATGTAGTCCAGAGAATTTACTACTCTTGTCTACACTGCTTTATTAGACAATCCACTCCTTTGCCATGACTGTTACCTTAGACAAGGTATTCAAGTTTCTCCACTATGCCTTACCCCTTCTTTAGCTCTTGTTCCCCAGAGACTTAGCACAAGTCACTAATATCATACATGGGATACGAGACAATAACAATAAGTTCTTGGGGTTATTTTGCCTTTCAACGGTCAGTGATCCAGAACACCTACAGTGCAAATAAAATATAGAAAATGTGGGACTTTAACAATTTTATTTTCATTTAATTTTTGTTATATTTCAATATGTTTGTATGCAGAAACGACTATGTAATACTATCTTGTCTCATAGATATCTCTGAAGGTAATTCTATTAAAGGGTTACAATCTTTTAATAAACATAGATATAACCATAATAATGCCAAATTAATATAACCCAACAATGTATCAAACACAGCTATTCCAAAATGACTAGTAACTGCCGTAATTTTTTGGGATCTTATTGTGTTATGATTTAGGCTGCGCTCTTTTTTCATAGAAGGAAAGGTGCTATTCTTCTTTCTAAAAGATATAAAAAATTCTATGCTCACATGACATTTAGATAGACTCTGTACTATCTGAAGCTGTGCTACGATTATCAACATCCTTTCTGATATGCACAACTCCACAAAATTGTATATAACTAATTTGAACAATAGCTGATAAACAACAGTTGCCATTTTAATGTTAAGTCTGAATTAGACTTCTGGATTGCTTTTTTTTTCCCCTTTTAGAAGTAGGATATGTCAAATTTCTCTGTGTTAAACCCAGTTAATGTTCTGTCTCTCTTTCAAATATAAACCAGCATGTCATTTAACTCAGCATAATGCCGAGACATTATTTGAAATTTGTATTTTCATTCAAATACAACCAAGAATTTACCATGCAATCTGCTGATGACTACCCTTGTTTTTAAAAAACAGCTTGATGAACAAATGACATAGTTCTTCACAAATAGTTGTCTATGAAGATGTTATGGATTGTTTTAAAATCTTTTGAAATTGAAGGTGCTTCCTTCTGCCTATGGGAATATTAAGATAATTTTGGAATATTGAAACAATTTTGGAATATCAATGGTAGACATAAATGTATGAATTTTATGTAAAGAATTATTTCAATATTTGATATGCAAATAATTAGGAAGACACAAGATTAGTTTTGAAATAGTTCACAGCATAGTTTTTTCACTGGAGATCATTTGCAAAATACTGTATTTTCAAAGTAGCGAGTGTTACCCAGACAACAACAACAACAAAAAAACCCTAAACATGTCAGTTAAAAGTTAGTTTAATAGACTACATATATTATTACCTTGCTCACTTCCAGGACACCAAAAGGACTTCTACCAATTTGCACATTAGGCTCCTTATTTGTTTTAAACTACAGCATCCTTTATACAAAAACAGTCTTCCAAGAAAATTTCATATAATTTTATCAGCAAAGCAAACCATGCCCTGGACCATATCAAGCCCAGCTGGATGTGGCCAGCAGGTCGAGGCAGGGGAGTCTCCCCTCTACTCTGCTCTCATGATACCCCACCTGCAGTTCACCTGCAGTTCTGTGTCCAGCTCTGGGACGCCCAACATCAGACGGATATCAACCAGTTGGAGCAAGTCCAGAGGAGGCCACAGAGATGCTCAGAGGGCTGGAGCCCCTCTGCTATGGGGACAGGTTGAGAGAGTTGGGGGTGTTCAGCCTGGAGAAGAGAAGACTCTGGGGAGACCTTGTTGAAGCCTTCCAGTGCCTGTAGTGCCAGGACAAGGGGTAATGGGTTTAAATTGAAAGTGAGGAGATTTAGATGGGACATCAGGAAAAAATTCTTCCCAGAGAGGGTGGTGAGGCACTGGCACATGTTGCCCAGAGAAGCTGTGGACGCCCGATCCCTGGAAGTGTCCAAGGCCAGGCTGGATGAGGCTTGGAGCAACCTAGTCTCGTGGAAGGTGTCCCTGCCCATGGCAAGGGATTGGAACCATATGAACTTTATGGTCCCTTCCAACCCAAACCATTCCACAATTCTGTGATTCTATGACCAACATCATTTCCTATGAAGTCAATATGTTATCAGTCATACTAATTATTGTTAACTGTCACTCACATTAAAAGAGGTTTTTATTCTAAATTTATGGGACACTATTTTCTACCCTTTTGTCTCTTAGAAGTTATTTATTAGAAATCATATTGCTAGATACATTCAGGTAGGCATATGTAATTTTCTTAAACTATATCTGGAGGTGAAAATTTGGGTAAACTCTTAACTCTGTCACTTATTCCTGTAAACTTTCTCTGAAATTTTTCCATTGTTTTGAGCAACTTTTTTGAACTATGAACATCAATAATAGCTTCATTTATTCTATATGCAGAGACAATACGATTTTCTGCCTGTATTTTATGGTTTTGGATTATACATTTGATTTATCAATGCCATTTTTAACTGTAACTTCAGCAACATTGTCACTTTGATAATGCATTTCTGTTAGGTTGTCTACCATTATTATTGTATTTATGGTGAAAATCCAGGACCTGTTTCCACAACCCTTATACATACTGGGATTTATGCATCCCAGTAAAAGCCAAAGCAAAATCTCATTAATCAGGTTTGACAGTTGTTCTTTTTTAGTAAAAGCAGTGACACACTTCCTCATTGAAGCCAGTGGCAAAATTACAGTGGAATGAAGCAAAGTGAGGATTACCCATTCACTTCTAAACTGCACCTGGGAACACATTGAGGCAACATGCAACAAAGAAATAATAATAATTAACAGCACACCAATCACAAATGAATGTCTTTTTCAAGACTCGTAATTGAACAAGCAGCTTTAACCTCTTGTTAGGAGACTTGATGAGTTAGAAGAGTTGCCAGTGAGACTGAAATACAATTGATATATTTATTTTTTTATTAAAGTTTTGGTGTAGAACAACAGTTCCTTTGTTGTTTTCCCGTGTGTGTCCCTCACACTAATTAAAAACTACTACGTCATTGCATATAAAAAAATATATTGCCACTCTGTATATTATCCCAAATGTATAAGGCAGAATGGATTCTGTCATTATATGTTGTACTAATTGCCTGTATTTTATATGAATCAATCCTTATCAAGAATATGTTAATGAGTATTATAACAGGATAGAGAATATCAGATACTAATATAAGAGTTTTAAAAGAAAATTAGTTATCGATTATGTTGGACAGGATATTACAAAGGCAGTTGTAAGAAATACTTTACACCAGCACAACACTTGAGTTCTGATTCTCCACAGAGCAGCCTCTGTAGGCCAAAGTTTTCCAAAATGCTAAAAATTTAGCAGCTCCCAGTGGAAACAGGGACAGTAATTCCAAATAATTTTTTTTTTTTTTTAAATCAAAATCCCATGTAAAAGAAACAAAAATACCAGAGGCAGGTCGATTTATGGTACCACGCCACAAATGGATGCTTCCCTGGAATGATGTGCTATTAGAAAGGTCAGTTTTACACGTACAGAAGAGTACTACCAATTTATTTTCATGCATCCTTAATAGGTTCTATTCTGTCTCTCATCTGAGTTTGAAGGAAGGTATTGATCGCCAAAAGGTGTTCTAGCTGTTTACTTGTAACAAAGAAGCAATTTGGGACAACATTTTTACCTTATCAGACATAAAAGACCTGCATGTAGTCTAGACCCTTGGCACTGCAGGTGGGAATGGTTATATAAAGCATCATTATTTCTCAGGTATGTCTACCCTAGTTACTGTCCACTGACACCAGTAATGAATAAAGACAGCTACCAACTTTTCCTGTGATTCTCTCAATGCAAAGTCAATTCTCCAACTCTCTTCAACGGTGGACATCAAAAGGTTGTTAGTTTTTCATGTTACTCATATTTATTGACCTTCTGTCTAAAAAGCAACAACAGCTACAATACGGCTAGCCTTTAGATGAATTTCTCATGCTGTTATGGGGAGTGAGTGGTTTTTAAATAAGCACTGTTCCAGTGAAAAATGCACTATGTATTGTTTAATTTTAAAAGCTTCAAGAGATTTACACTGTTCTCATGCCCTGCTTCACCAACAGATCTGTCTACAATCATTGCTGTTACAACAGTAGGTCATCAGTCATCCTCCTCCTATGGGCTCGAAGGTACTAGATGGTGTAGAAGCAAGAAGAACTTTATTGTCCAGTCATCTAAGACAACCAACAAACTGGTTCATGTAAGAGAAATATAACTGCTGAACAGCAGACAAGCTATTGACCTGCATTTTTAAATCCTCAGAGCAATAGCTAAATAGAACATCTAGCCAGAGTGAAAATAAAAATTGCTTCTTTTTTCCTTCCTAATGCAGCTGATCACAGCAGTATTTTTCTAATAAGAAAGATGTTGGGTAGAAGAACAAATGAATTCTGCATTATGTCTAATTATAGTCAGACAGACAACTTTAATAAGATGCCCTGTAAGAACCAGTACACTAGCTTTTGCTCTGATGTGAAGCCGAAACGTTGCATAAACCCTGCACATTAAGCACAGCATCAAGACACCTGCAGCTGCCTCCTGAAAAGGAACAGAGGAGACAAGGCATCTAGAGCTTGTTGAAGTACGCAAAATACAGTTTAATTGAATCTGGACAGGACCCTACCATTTGCATAGCTCTGGCAAGAATTTTTGTGTTGTGTGCTCGCAGTAGGCCAGGCTATCAGCTGCCCAACTGCCTGTGCGCTGGAAGGAGCCAAACACATGAAGAATGACTAAGGCTGGCACAAGCGTTGATGAACCACAGTGGGTTTTATAATATATACCGGACATTAAGAAAGTTTGACTTCTCTACACCAACACCATTTCTCAATGCAGAGAAAGAAGACAAACTCCCAGCTGCTGGCTTACAGCCAATCATGAGGAACTTTTTGTCATTCCTAACAGTGTTAAGACCAAGGCTGAGACACATTGATTAAGCAAAATGGAGACTGTTGCAGTCTTGCTGTTTATGTCAATTTTGATTCATTGACACAGAAAACACTTCAGTTGGAACTGCAGGAAGACACCAACATTAAGCAAGCATAAACAATTTTTTTTTTTAAGCCCATTAACTCCCAACAAAACTCAGGCCTCATTGCCAACAACAGTGCAAAGATTAAAACTGTCTTGCTCACAGGGAGTCTGTGACATGTTTCATTCTATTCATGTTTTCCCAAGTTTGATGATAACTGAGATTTTGGCACATATATTTACATACGTGAACGGGGAAATATTTTCTAAAGAATCAGTATTTCACTTAATCATTGCTAAAATGCCTGCACTACAGTTTAATTCTTTAATTCAGTTGCATAAAATTAAAAAGGAAGCAAGGTAACATTAAAAATCCAAGAAATAAAAATATTTTTCTTTCTTCAACCAAGATTATTCTTAACGGTTCATCAATGCAGTATGAAATTTCTTAACAGAGTTACAGGAATGTTTAAAGATCCATTTTAATACAAGATCAGACCCAACAGCTAGTGATGAAATCTGATTCCCACTCAGCAATATGGTTGAAGTAGAAAATTGATTTAGATCAATGCTCTTTGAAATATCTAGCCACTGAACAAGCCATACACCAGGAGAAACTTGGAATATTTGTTCTCCTCAACCTCTTGAAAAGAGAGGAGACCTTATATTCCAGTTGGGTTCCTGTTCAGCATAAGGTTTTAAATGGTCAAGAAAGTGAAGAAAACAAAAGAACGCTGATCTTTAAGAAGGGTAAAAGAAGGATCTAGGGAACTACAGACCAGTAGCTCAGCCTTATCTCAATTCCTGGGAAGGGGATAGGGTGAATCCCATTTCGGACACTTGCAGCTACCAGGGACAAGGTGACTGGGAGCAGCCAGGATGGATTTACCAAGGTCAAATCCTGCCTCACCAGCCTGACTGTCTTCTGTAGTGACGAGTCTTGGTACTTTGGGTGAGAGGATGCCACTGGATGATGTATATTCTGACTTCAGCAAGGTTATGTACCAAAAAGTACCTTTGGTGGTTGATTTATCTGTTTATCCCCTTTCTGAAGATTTTTTGTTCATATCAGGTAAAATAATAATAGTATAACGTTAATACTATAGTAGAGTATTTGTTCTGGCTGCTCTTCCAGAACATTATTAGATAATTAGGTATATGATATTACATATTTCTTCATATGAATCATGCAAACTATTGTCTTCTGAACTAACCGCACTCTCAGTCTCTCCTTGCTTGCTCTGTACTCCCACCCTGACCATCGTGAGGACAGTCTGCTGGATTCACCACTGCACATCAGGGTCTGCCTTGCACTAGGAGCCCAAGCCTAGACCCGGGGTGGTCTCACTGTTGCTGAGCAGTGTTACAGGATAACTGCCTGGCCCCAATGGCTACACCCTTGTTGGTGTATTCCCTGATGCAGGGGCTGCAAGCAGGTGTAGAATAATTACTGGGGGGTGACTTAAATTAAACTTATATGAAAGGCCCAGCATTGCTCACACATTGAGGAAAGTCCTGTTCTGCATCCCTGAGGCCAGACTTTGCCCTGGCCTTAGGGGAACTCCATGGGATTCCCATCAGCCCATTTTTTCCAGGTCCCTCTCCACACCAGTCCTGCTCTCCAGTTCACTGACTGCTCCTCCCAATCTGGTGTCATCCCCAAACTGTCTGGGAGTTCCTTCAATCCCATCTCTAGGCTGTAATGACCTGGGTGGCTTGAGAGCAGATTTTACCAGTGAGAACAGCGGCAAAGAAGCACCTCCACCGTCTCCACGTCTTTGGACACTAGTTCCCTTGTCCTATGTAGCAAGAGGTCCACATTTTCATTAGCCTTCCATTTACAGAGAAGTCCACCTCCATCTACTGTGTGTCTTACATGTGCTTGAGTTCAGACGCTCCACACTCATCTGTGCTAGCTTTTTCTGACCCACTTGACTGACTTTTCACACACTGAGATGAACCACGCTTGTGGTCTGAAGAGGCTGTCCTTGATAATCAATCAACTTTGTCCTTCAGGACCAAGAAGGACCCTGAATAAAACAAAATCCATGATCCTAAATTTGAACATGTTTGTAATCATAGAAGGTGTTTAAAGTGTCAATTATTATCACTTAGGCCTTGTTCAGCTAGTTAGTTTACTTAGCAATCCAACATGTCAAAATATCACAGTTGAACTCTTTCCAACCTCAATACCTTTTATGATGTTTATGTTTCAGGCGAGAGCTTAATCCTCTTCAGCACTTGGATTTTAAACCACAGCCCTTACTCAGGCCTTGCTTTCAGTGCAAGTGGAATTTAGCTGTGTTGAAGGGTCCCCAGAGGTGTACAGCTGGGGAGTCGAGAGTGACCACAAGAGCTCATTTAGCCCAATTGCTCATCCCGTCCCCATCCCAGACTCCAGAGAATCAACTGGCAGCTGCAGCATATTTATTTCCCATGGTAGAAGGGCTTAGCTGTATCTCAAGACACAAAAGAACATTAGGGTTTGCTCTCAGGTCTCCAATTGTAACCATAACAGGGAGTCCCATACTTTATGTTACCTCAGCACTGTGCTTTCAGTCTTCCTTTGAATAAATCTACATTAAGTACCCAGAAATACTACCCGCAAATGGATATTTGAAGTGTTGCTATTAATATACAACAACAGTCTACTAAGGTCAGGCTATGTAATCCATAAATCTGAATTTCATAGCCTCACTGGAACAGTTGTACAAGATTATTTAGGCACTGAACTTTCTATCTGGTTTAACAGAAATTAGCCACTTCAAGGTCCTTTGAAAACCCAAATCTTAAGCACGCAAGGGTGTGGCTGAACCCTGTAATGCAGCTATCTAAAGTAAAGCTTATATGCTTTTCTGTATAAAGATTTTAGGCCTGTACTAACTTATCACAAAGGGTTTGGGAATTGTTAGGTAAGAACTCTCCTAATATTCCTACAGTCTCATTGTTAGCTCTTTAGACAAGGTGCAGAGAAATAAGTCAGTGTCCAGGATAACACTTCAAGACTGCTGAAATTATTAAAAAAGTGCTTTTAAATATTAATAAAAAATCATTAATTTTCCTTGACCAGACTCATATTTCCTCAAGGAGAACTACCACTCTGCTCTGGATCCTCTGTCTTGCTCCTTAGGATTTTCCCCCTCCTCTGCATTTGAGGTTTGCTGCAAAAGTGACACAAGCCAAAGAAGAAAGTGAAGCTGGAAATGACTAACAATCTTCTTTATTTTAATTAGAACATTTTTTTCTTTAAACAATCATGGTGCAAACCAAGGAGCATCACTAAATTAATGGACCATAAGTGACTTTCAGGATTGAAGTAGGTTGATTGAATAATCAAATTCTAAGGCCTAATGGAAATAATAAACCTTAGTCAGTCTAACTTTGCAAAAAGAAAAAAAATACACAACTACTTAGGAGGTTTTATTGGAGAGTTTTTTACATCAAATGCCTAATGAGATGGCAAGCATGCATGAGTAATTATTTTTACTTACTGTTCCTATTAAAGACGAGCTATAATTCTTTCACTCAGAAATAAAAATTCTTCCCTGATCATTAACATTAAATTGGCTTTTTATTTTTTATTCCAAGAAAGCAGCACATTTAAATTGAGCTTCAAATTGGAAGAATAAATACCTGACTTTAACAAAATTAATGTTTTTCCCTCTGTTCTTTATAATATTTTTAATTATTTTAAAGAGTTTAATGGGTGTGGTAGAAAAATTTTCACCTTAGCACACAGAAAAAACCCAAAACACAACCCCCCACCACTCGTGGAAGTGTAACTGATGTGTTTTGAAGAACCAGCTGGAAAACAGCTTCAATTTTTCTGTGATCACAGTAGAACCATCAGCAAGTCTGAAATCTAGTGTTGAAGTTCAGAAGTCTCAGTAGAATTTTTAGTGTTTTGTCAGGTGAAAAAGTTACACTGACATGTAAAAACCTGGTTACTCAATCTCAGTATGGAGTGAACATTAGTTCAGAAGTATATGAATTTTGATATTGAAAAAGGTATCTAATTTTGTTGAGCCTGATGCCTTTAAAGTTGAACTTCAACCACCATAGGAATGGGACCCTCTTTGTCCTACCCTATTTATCCTATATCTTGTATACAAAGGGCTCAAAATATCTTACTGTCTGTGGTGATTTTTTTTATTTTTGGTCTAAGAAATGAAGCTTCGCAAAGGCTGTCACTCAGACACAGCTGTAAACCAGATACACACTAAGAAAAAAATTAGCATGCACATTTCCCATAAAATTTCAGTATGTAGTGTTTTGCTGAGGAAAAAGGGCTATATTCTTGCGGCCTTTCAATATTTAACAGGAGATTATAAGAAAAATGGAGAGACACTTTTTACCAAGGCTTGTAGTGACACGGTAGATTTAGGCTGGGTATGAGGAAGACATCATTTGTGATGAGGGTGGTGAGACTTGGACAGGTTGCCCAGAGAAGCTGTGGATGACCCCTCCTTGGAAGTGTTCCAAGGTTAGCTTGGATCGGTCTTTTAACAATGTGATCTAGTGAATGTGATCTGGATCCCTGTTCTGGGCGCGTTGGACTAGATAACCTTTGAAGGTCTCTTCTATTGCAAACCACTCTTTGATTTTTTTCATCTGTGTAAAATGAACATGCGATGCTCGACTTCTTGATTTTTCTTTGAGGATACAACATAGACTGATGGTAGCATTTTCAACTTCTGTAGCCTGAGAAGCTTTTTCTTTCTATGTTACCCTGAACAAAAAGCACTGCAAGTTCTTCATGTAGTATGTTTTCTTTTATATAAATGTTTGACCCTTTTATTTCTTTATCAGTTACCGTCACTAAACGTGTTATGCTGAAACTAGCGATCTGACACTTTGGCTGAAAATGGAACCACATTTCTCCCATTTGGGGGGTATGCATAAGAAAACTGACCCATGGGTATAACACAGTGAAATTCTAGAATAAAGAGCATAATGTCAGCCTGTCTTCAGGCAGAAGATCTTTCAGAGACTTTCAGCTATTCTGCATCTGACAGTCTTTCTACAGGAAAGAGCCAGCTGAGATGAACCTCTTCTGTAACCTTTGATGTCTTATAAAACTCTTGCTTGCACAAAACACTAGCATCAATTAAGTACTGTGGAGATCACTGACTAGTTTATTGACCAGCACTGCCTCACTGTCTTGTATTCCCCCAGCATGTCTGTTTCCAACTGTTGTCTTACCTGAAACATACATTCTAAACACCACGGGAAAGAGAGTTCTTTTTCTTTGCTTAGATACCACCTAGTAAAAGGGAAGTCAGCACAAATACTTTTATATTACATGGAAAAGGTATAAAAAGTAAAACAAAGCAGAAACATTTCTGGAGCAGGCAAATGTTTTTGCCTTACTTTTAAAGCTCCCAAACTATATAGACTCTTGATTCTTTCACATCACCTAAACAATACATCTTCTCCCTCTCCCCAGGACCACATTTTCAGTTAGAATTATTGTCTCCTAACAGTTATTACTGAGTATTTACACCTGCATAGAATTAGTTTTCCCAAAGGAAGCTTCTTTGTAATTCTAATTACAATGGAAGAATAAAACCAGAATTGCAGCTGTCTGGCAGAGAGAATGATCACAGAAGAATTTAATGCTTCCTCTATTCCAGGATGACCATAGCTTGGGACCATCTCACCACCTAAAAAATATCCCCAAATGGTACTGAGATAAGTATGGTGACCATGAGGAACTGCTAGAAAAACTAGACACCACCAGAAATCACATTCCAAAGTCACATCACAGATACTAAACATGCCACAAGTCAACTTATGTCATGTGTCTTTCTTTAGAGTGAGTGGTACCAACACGAGAACCACATGATTTTATGTCACCAAATATCCAGCTGTGATGAAATGGTGATCTTTAAGAGACCTACATCATCTCTGTAATTTGAGAATACTTTTTAACTAGGAGCAGAGACCTAGGTTGAGCCTCAAAAAAAGGGTTAGCCTCTGGAGCAAACCAGACTTTGGGGGTAGAAATTTGAAGGAGAATAGATGCTAAATGATGTAAAAAGAACTAGGTTAATTATCCCAGCATGAAAGAGTGTGAGGCATTGTTTGGAAGAGAAGATTAAGGGCATGCTTTTTTCACTGATTTCAATGAGCTTTTCATAAAGATGACCATAATACAGCAGATAATCAGCAAAGACAACATCTATGAAATATTAGACCCTATGTGTGAAAGCAAAAGGATTATAAAGTCAAGAGCCTCTTTATTTTCATGCAAAGGAAATACAACTGGCCAACATGGACAAACAAACAAACAAACAAACAAGACTATGTTACTAAAGAAACTATGAAAGATGTGGAGCTGCAGCAAGACTAGAGCTCTGGTTGTACATGAGTGATGAGGACTGAGCAACAGGCAAGGAGGTTGTGGGAAGGTGCCATTGTTTCAGTCACCACTGCTTTCAAGACCTTCTTGTTCTTCCTCCTCACCCTAGCAGAAGGGAGCAGAAGGGAAGCCAGAAGGAAAATTTTGGAATTTAAAGCTAGAATCCTCTAAGAATGTTTCCACAATCTCTCCTTATTTTTGAGTGCTTGTTTCTCTTTAACATGTGCAGTAAAATAGTCGTAAGAAGTTGGCTGCCTTCATTTTAATATGAGGCGTAGATAAAGATATGCTTCTCCTATAGCTCATTAAAAAATATCTTCTAGGAATATTTTTTCTTTCCAGAGGAAGAGCAGTCTGTGGAGATTAACGTCCATCTCACCAGAGAATCTTGTTAGTGAAGTATGAAGATAAATCACATTTTTGTGGCACGATGAAAGTTGTGCGCTACAGCACAGAACATCTTTTTCAAACCATTCTTCCACCCCATCTTTATTCTCACTGACTTACCAACCACACGAAAGCTTACACAATGAATATAAATCATATCCAGGAGGAATTTCTCGCTTTCCTAAAGGCTGGGAGCAGACACATACATGTTGTTTTATTTTTCAAACAATGTGATGAATATTTTATGAGCTATGAAGCTCAGCAACTTCCATGAGAGAGACACCAAAGGAAGGCTGAGACTCTGCCATCTCTTATTCTCTCCCCTGGTTCACCTACCACTCTTCAGAATTAACTTTTGCACATATGAGAATTAGACAGACCGTGGTCATACGTTTCCCCAGGAAATCTGTGACTTGTATGGCAATAACTCGTACTGTATCACCTGTGTTCATCTTGTGCTACTTGGAAGAACAGCAGGAAAAGGCTTTGAGCAGCACATTCATGTACTCATCTGTTTTGTCCATGGGGAAAACAAGGAAGGTAGAAGCTAATGTTGTCCCAGGACAGAAAGGGTCAATGTCAGAAGGTTGAGAATTTAGGCAGGGTGAATTTTCTGATCACTGTTGACAAAGCTCATGAGGTACATTACACAAAAGATTGCAACAATTACCTGCTTGGAGTTCCTTGCAGTACTGTTTTTTTCCCCAGTGTTTAGACTAATAGTTTTTTATTTTTCCTAGCTTAGCTTTGACTCACAGGAAACCACTGAAGTTCATAAAACATAGATATTTCAGACCTGATTCTTCACTACTAAGCAACTCATGCATGATTTATGCCTGTACAAAGCAGATGTAAGAGAACAAGACTGAACTGATTGCATTTTATACCTTCTTTTATCTGGGTATAAAGGATTGCATAAATAGCAAAATGTAAAGCACCAGGCCCATTTTCTTAAATGAGTAGCAGAAGGATCTCTTTTTCCAAAGCTCAGTCCGTGCTGTCAGAGGGGAAGTCTAATCATCACTGCACTGTAGAGAAGGAGTCCCTTTTACACCCAGAGCTGGTGGAATTTTTGTATTTGTAGAAGGTAAAATAAAGATAAGGGAAGCAACATATATATTTCCTTTCAGTCTTGACAAGGAAACTCATCACAATCCCAATGTAAAACATGGGTCCTGGTTCAGACACCTCTCTGTGTACAGACACTGTGCTGCTATTGAGCTCAGCTTTATTAATGCTGAAGTCATGAAAGGAGTCTTTCAACCTGTGAGTGCCAGGTCTTGGCTATATGGGCAGAAAACAGGGACATCAACTACAGATTCTCAGTCTCGATGTCTTAGACACTAGCAACTCCAGAGCATCTTTAATAATAAAAGATGCAACAGTCAGCCTGTTCAGAAAAGACACAGGATAGAAAGTTAATTGAGCACTGCTTAAGCCAGCCTTACAAAGCACCTTGCCTTTTTTGCACAGGTCACTGCCAAGAATACACATGCATGCCTGAGAGACAGGTGACATAGTAGAGATAGTCCATTTAGATGTCCTTATCCCTCCTCATGGTCTTTTTCTCCTTATGATTATTAATAAAGTTATTCTCTAGCTCATCCATAACCTAAACTCATTATGGTTTTCCTGAACTAGCCTTCAAGTCCATTCCAGAGATATATTCTGAAAAATAATGTTGCAAGCAAGAAAAACTTTCAAAAGATGAGGCTTGGGGGAGGAAAATGAGCATTTCTTGTTCCCATCTGTGGTTGTATTATTCTACTGTATCAAGACTTCTGAACATCTTGCTGATGAAACCAATAGGAATCCTTTTTATTCTTTTAAAAGGAAAGACAATACGGATTCATACTCTTCCCTTTTCTTACTCATCAGCTACTCAAAATACAGTGACACTTAAAGCTGCTTATACTTCTTAAAATTTTAGTTCAAGAAAAGCTGCCTGGCCTTCATTTTCCATGCATCTGTCAGAGACCAAAGTAGAGAGGACGTAAGAGAAAGAAAAGTCTAGACTAAAACTAATTGGAGTCACTAAAAATGCAGTTTAATCTGAATCCTCATCCCCTCCTCTCAAACAGAAATTATTTGGCACTTCAGAAAAATTAAGGAGCAAAAAGTTAGAGTTTCTATTTGTCCATCAAAAGATATCAAAAACACATTCTGGGGTAAGACAGTAAATATTTTAAAAATACATCTATAATTTAGTTTTCAAATAATAAGTGCTTTTAAAGTTCTAAATGTTGTATTGTGGCGTATCTACTTGGCTGTGAAAGTTTTGTGTCAGTGGATAGAGTTATTAGAAAAGAAGCTTATGCCTATTTATATTCTAATAAGATTTAAGGTTGGTTTCTTGTTTTCATCCTGCTGCTTTTTTTAAAACAGTAACTCATGCCTAAAGGCAAAGAAAATCTGAAACTCAAGACAATAAATAACAAAAGGAGACAGCATCTCTGTGGAGTGGAGGAAAGGAAGTCTAATATATAGAAGTAAAATATTTTGACCTAATAAAATGCATTAAAATAAATCAAGTATATCTGTACTTTAATTTTAGAAACTAGATGAGTCTTCAGAAGATTCTGTTTCCTATATCCTGAAAGTATCCTACTAGGTCAAAGGAGTGGTACAGCCAAGTCCACCATCCCTTCTCTTTGGAAATGGTGATAGTAAGAACAAGAATACCATCTGCAGTTCTGCACGCGTAGCATCCATAACCAGTGGATTAGTACCTCCCTACCTACTCCCTGCTAAAACATTTGTTGAAATAATGTATCTTAATTTTTTTAATAATATTTCAGTAATTTTTGCTGTTGCAAACCAGAGACCTTGACCTAAACCAGATTTACTGGGGGTGTGTGGGGTGTTTGTGTGTGTGTTTTGGTCATACTTTGATGTTAATTATTTTTCACTGTCATCTGTTTGGTACGTTATTTAAAAAAAGAAAAAGCAGGTAGAAGAACAAAATGGTGTTATGTTTGATATTATGTTTATGTTAATTTAACAAGCCTGAGAAAATTATTTTGACATTCTAATTTCTTACAAGAATTCCTACATGGTATTCTACTCTTAATTTTATTACTCATAAGGGAGACAAAATATTGCCCTAAAATAATGATAGCCTGGAATACATACACACATATAAATCAATCTCAGATGTTCTGAGGCTTTATTGAGTAGGATTTCTTTTTCTCTGTTAGACAAAAAATATAAATATGATGTTGACTGTAGTCTATCATTTTATTCAAAATAATTTGAAGCTCAAATCCTGCTGTGTTTACTTCCACAGACAAATGTCTTATTCTCAAGCTGTTCTTTTTCATTTTATTGGATCTCTTTTTGCAATAAGATACTAGTAAAAGTAACCAGAAATACCAGCATTTCTACTTTTGAAAGCAATGAAATAATGTTTAGGAAATCTTAAGAGCTGCGTCATACAAATGCCATAAAAGAACTGGAAAGAAGATGACAGTATCATGGGTTATATTCAAAAGTGTGTCTCAGAGTTAAATTTTCTATGAATTTTTCAAACAACTTTCTAAGTAAAATGGAAAACAAAATGCAAAAGCCACCATTCAGCAAACATTTAACTGTGAAAAAGATAAAAAGACCATACAAAAACAACAGCCTTCCCCTCGCTCCCAAAAGTGTAAGTGCTCCCAAATACAATATCAAGCCAATATCGAGTTACTATCAAGCTAATATCAAGTTAATGGAAAGAGGCCTGCTAATGTTCCCTACGCTTCTGGAATACCAGTCCCCAAACCAGCCATAAAAAATCTGCGGTTACTTTCTGAAATGTGTTCATAAATATTAACTCCCTCTTTGGGTGAGATTCAGGTGGCTTAAAGCCACTATTGTTCCTCAGGCCACTGAGCAAAGGGAAGCTGAGCAGAGGGGCGGGTGGCAGCTGGGCTGACTAAACCTGGGCCTCAGTGACCACACTTCTCTGTTGTTGTATTAAACAGCTGCTGTAAGCACTCGAGAAAGCACAGGCAGGCCAAAGATCTTTTCAGAAGTGAGAATTGAAGGCATAGATGGCTTTATTGCCAGGTAATGACATATGGAGCTTTTTACCTCTAGATAACGGCATGAAATTGCCTGAGGTCAGCAATGACTGGAAATTGTGACAATTAGATGGCTGCTTTGTGGCCTATAGGAAATGAATTGGTGGCCTCATTCCAGTTCTCTATCATAAAACAATTACAGTTAATGCTGATTGACATCTTTGATTGCAACCATTGCTGAGAGGCCAAGGCTGAATGAGCCTTGAAAATAAACTGCCCTTCAACCCAGAAAAGTCAATCCTCGAAGCCAGAGGTGAGGCACGTGTTAGACTGAGAAAAATCCACCACTTTTCACTTGCTCTACAGACAGAGAGTTTGTCTCTCCTACTAAATGCCAGAGCCTTCATTGCTTCTGTTTAAAAGGAAATAGAAAATGCAAGTCCTCCGGGAGGTTTTAGGCAAGACTTATTATGTATCACTCTTTACTGATGGCATTTCAGAAGCATGCAAGATTGGAGGCAGCGAGGTCCTGTTGTGCTAAGTGCTGTGCAGACGCCGTGCCCGACAGTCCCCTCTCTGAATTGCTTGTCATAAAAACAAAGGGCACAGATGTGGGAGGCAAGAAGCACCATTACCAGTGTTTGACAGACAGGGCATGAGGCTCAGTCAGACAATGTAATAAATTTAAGGTCATACAGGTGATGTGTGGCAGAGAAAGGAGACAAAAAAGAGGATTGGGTCATGGCTACAAAAGTATGTTAAAGACAACTAATTCTTGGTCACATAGATAATTTCTTTACACATTTTGCTTGTGGCACTACAGAAGGAAAACAGTGCACGAACGTCTATGTGTTTGATGCCATTTTAGCATTAGTAATACACAGTGGAAATGAGGAAGGTTTTTCAGACTAAATTTGGATGTAAGAAAAAAATTAAATCCCTGCCCACCACTTGAAGTGTCTGCGAGTAGCTAAATGTCATCCCAGACACACCCAGATCAGAAGATTTTACTGGGGCAGCTCTTCTTGAATCAGATAAAAGATTTCACATGCACGAAAAAGTCCCCAAACTCCTGTTCTACACTGTTGATTTCCCAGCAGAAAGGTCAGTTTGCACTGGCTGTGTTAAATATGAGTAACAGTAAACACATACATTGATTAGCATTTGAAAATGTCATGCTATTAAAATGTACAAAAAAAAAAAAAAAGTACTTAGGAATTAGAATGATCCTACACAATGAATGTTTAAAATACGCTTCTTCTGAAGCAGTGGGGATTGAGAAAGAACAGTTGCTGTCTGTAGAGATTCATGACTCCATGTTGGTAGCTGTCCTTGACTGAAAATCTAAGGATTCAGCATCCTCAGCTGCTTCTGACTCAAGTTATAGTGCAGTCTTAGACACTGCAGTACAGCTTCAGCTCCTAAGAGAAGGCATGTAGCAGCAAGAATTCACACCACCACTTATCCAGGGGACTATACTGAAGCATTTCAACAATAAGTCTTGAAACAACCTGAGGTAAACAAAGAAAGATCAAAGAAACCTAAAGGAAAGCATACTAATGGTCAGATGAATCATAAGTAACATCAAGCAGGATTTTCCTTAATCTTTCTTTTTCTCTTAAGACAACAAATGTCTTTCACTGGTCTTACATTTTGAGAGGTTAAAAAAAATGTACAAGTGACTCAAAAGAGCCAGTCCAAGATGGCTAATCAATAAATGGTTACCAGACTGGTGCCATAGCCAGGGCTTTGGCTACTTAGGCCATGGGACTCGCTTTGAGAAACCTGGCCTGCTGGGGGCTGAGGGGGTACATCTGACAGAGAAAGGGAAATGCATCTGTGGGCACAGGCTTGCCAAGCTGGTGAAGAGGCTTTAAAATAAAGCTGCAGGGGAGGGGAACCTTAACTGATCCCACTTCTACCAGCTGGAGGCCAGTGCCACCAGCAGATGCCCAGAGCCTGGAGAAGGTCACCAGGTCACCAGGAGGGCACCTGGCAAACAAAACAAGAGAATTCCAGCTGCTCCAGTCAGCAAGCCAGCTCCATCGGGGGCCCATCTCCAGTGCCTCCGTGTGAACACATAGAGCATGGGAAAAAAGCAAGAGGTGCTAAAGGGGTGCACACGCGTGAGCGGCTGTGACCTCATTGGCATTGTGGAGATGTGGTGGGTCAGGTTCTATGACTGGAGTGTCAGAATGGAAGGATACAGGCTCTTTAGGAAGGTCAGGCAGGGGAGACGTGGAGGGGGGGTTGCTCTCCACATCAGAAACCAGCTGGAGTGCGTGGAACCGCACCTGGGGATGGATGAGGAGTTGACCCAGAGCTTATGAGTCAGGATTAAAGGGAGGGCAGAAAGAGAGGATACAGTAGGAGGAGTTTGCTACAGGCCACCTGGTCAGGACAAGTGAGTGGATGAGGCCCTCTACAGGCAGAGAGCAGCAGCCTCACGGTCACAAACCCTGGTCCTCATGGGGGACTTCAACCACCCCGATATCTGTTGGAGCGACAACACGGCAGGGCACAAGCAAGCCAGGAGGTTCCTGGAATGTGTCAGTGACAACTTCCTTCTCCAAGAGGTAGAGGAGCTGATGAGGAGGGGGGCCGTTCTGGACCTTGTTGTCATCAACAGGGAGGGGCTGGTGGGGAATGTGAAGCTCAAGGGCAGCCTTGGCTGCAGTGACCATGGAATGGAGGAGTTTGAGATCCTTATGGAGGTGAGGAGGGTGCACAGCAAGCTCGGTACCCTGGACTGCAGGAGAGGAGATTTTGGCCTCTTCAGGGAGCTGACTGGCAGGGTTCCATGGGATGAAGCCCTGGAGGGGAGAGGAGCCCAAGAAAGCTGGTGAGTATTCAAGGACCTTCTCCTCCAATCTCAGGAGTGATGCATTCCAGCGAAGAGGGAGTCAGATGAAGACATCTGGAGGCCTGTGTGGATGAACAAGCAGCTCCTGGGTAAACTGAGGTACAAAAAGGAAGCCTACAGAGGGTGGAAGCAGGGACAGCTAGCCTGGCAGGATTACAGGGAAGTTGTTTGAGAAGCCAGGGATCAGGTTAGGAAAGGTAAAGCACTGTCAAATTCAACCTGGCCAGGGACATCAAGGGCAACGAGAAGGGATTCTATAGGTACACAGGGGATAAAAGGAAGATCAGGGAAGATGTGGGCCCTTTCCAGAAGGAAATGAGGGAGATAGTCTTCAAGAGAACATTCAAGGCCAGGCTGGATGAGCAACCTGGTGTAGTGGAAGGTGTCCCTGCCCATGGTAGGTGAGTTGGAACTAGATGATCTTTAAGGTCCTTCACAACCTAAACCGTTGATGATTCTATGATTCTGTGATTCTATTCCTTTATCAGTTGTTGCACTGCACAAATGCAAATGACTTTTACCCTTTCTGAACCGTTCTTAACAATTCATTCTTTGTTGATAACTTATGAGCTGGAACTGTTTCTTCCTGGGATACATTCACATAATTACAGACAATTTGTGTACTTCAACTTAAGATGTGACCACGTAAGCTGTGATGTAAAAACTGGGCATGCGGCTGTTCTTAGACTATTTCAGTTGCAAAGTATAATAGGTTAGGTTAAATGACCTTTATAATTTAAATGAGATCTCAGGAAAGGTATTACTATATAATTAAATACAAAATGAATGATGGGGGCCCTCGAAATCTTGCCAGATTAACAGAATCACATGTAACCTGTGGTATCTTAATTTGGTATTGTTACAATGAAAGAATTAAAATTTTCCTACCCCTTTCTTAGTTTAACTCCTGCTGACTCTCCCCGTATTTTGACAGAGGATCAAGTCCAGGATCTCTGTTCTGTGATTCTTCCTACAAGTTATGTGCTACCTGGAGGAACCTTTAATAGTTTTGTTTATTGATCAGTGATAATCAAAAAGAGAAATAGGAAATCCAGCTGCTTATTACACAGATCCAAATAGTTTAACAGTATTAGTGCATCACATGAACAGCAAAGAGTAGAGAACCAACATTTAAGTTACAATTTTAAAGTGTCAGTCTAATAAAATCACAAGGCATAAACCTCAAAACTTAGATAAAATGATATCTGAGAGTCTGGTTAAAAGATGGTGTAGGAACAGGAATATCTCAGGCTTGACATGAAAGGAAATATGAATGATCATAATGCACATATCAATATGCAAAAATATGTTCTTACAGATTTAGGGCGAAAGACCTAAACAGTAAAAAATAGCTTTATGGGTCCAATGGACTTTGAACCCAGGTATAACTAAGGAATCCTAACTCCAGCATTTCTCTTTTCTCTGGGTGGATCTTCTTAGAGTGGGTATTTCTACAATTTATGTACATTGAAGGAATTAGTGGCTTCATTATACATATTACTAAGATACCTGAAAGCTTCGGAATGTATCATCTACAGTTTGAAGCAAGATATCTTACACTTTCAAAATGTAGGTCAGTTGGCATTCTGCATAAAATTACATGAATCGCAAGGAACAAAGATCCTTTAATTTCCCAGCTAAGATCTCATTTACCCTGAGATTATGTGAATCTTTTAAACTTGCAAACTCAAAGGGTTATTGAAAAACAAGAGAGCTGTATAAAAAATAGGGATGTAAAATAAATGTAGCAAATCTGGCTTTTTTCCTGCTATATATACAAGATGGAAGGTAATGGGACATTTTGTATGTGAAAAATGTTGTTATAACTCAGAGAAATTTTTTATTACAGTCAAATCTTCATTAAAGAAGGGCACAAAAAGAATTATTTCTGTTCCTGTTGTACCTTATGTGGGTTAAAAAGAATAAAAAGTATTGGTGCAGGGTTCACTGTATAATATACCCCCGGATTATTAAGATATACCATGCTATAGAATAGGAATGTAATTTTCCTTTTCTATGAAGAACTTACTGGGCAATCTTTCCAATGCTAACATTGTGGTGATTTATATCTTTGTGCGAGTTAAGAAGTTCAAAAGTTGTATGTAAATGAATATCAAATTAAATCAAATCCAAACATCACTGAAAGAATTACTATGGCCATTTCCCACATGGCTTTGAAGATTCAGAATGATGAAGTTCAATATAAATAACTACTGTGATCAGTTTCTTACAAATATGGGTGCTGATTAATCATGGAACATGGCTCAAAAAACAATTGTAGTTTTAAGACACAAACCTATCATAGCATGCACCCCATTGGTTGGAAAAAGATATGAATTTTCTTATAAACTTTAAGAGTTCATAATTAAAAAGCCTTCATCTGTAAGCTACCTGGAGTTCCCAGCACAAGCTGTAATTCATTGCTAGCCTTGGCATCTTTTTTGTCATCTTATGAGAAAGCTTTTTTTTTGATTAAACAGTCCTTCTAATTGAAAGAAATTGCTCCATACAATCTGCCTGTGTTCCATGCACCTCTGGTAAGCTGCCTGAAAAAAGCACCATTCTGATAAGACTTCAGACTTCATGATAAACTAGGCTTCCTCTCATTAGACTTTGTCATGAAAATTTGAAAATCTTGACCCAACTTTGCAATGAATATATCATGAGATAAAATTTCCTGGGTAAAGTATACCTAATAATCAAAACACAGGTATAGAGACCATATTATTGTGACAAAAATGACATGTAGAATACCAACGGATCATATTTTTTGTCACAACTTACTAATTTAGATTAATATTGGTCATAAATTTAATACACTCTCTAGTTCTGACATCAAAAAATATCTTCAGTTTCTTGCTTTGAGTTTTCACAGAATGTTGTTTCCAAAAATTGGGGTATGGAAAACATTCATGACCCACAAATATTTGAATGGTTCTCATACTAATATGCTGCGTTCTGACAGCTTTATAGACCGAAGAAGGCTTGCAGTGTGTTGTGGTGTAGACACAATAAGCAACCAAGTACTACACAGCTACTTGCTCACCTTCTCCCTCCCCCACACCTAGTAGAGGGATCACAATACGATCTTCTGGTTTGTACAAACATATGAACGTGGAAGTTTAGCCTAACCTAAACTTAATGAATGAGGACTCACAAGAAAGATCTAAGCTAATTTTTAGGAAAATTCTTATAAAACTATATCCCTGATGTTCACACATTTTAATCTGAGCTGCTGTGGGGAAAATATCTCTTCTGATTTTTCATAGTCATAAGCTTAGTTAGGTATATACAATTAGCTTGAACTGTTACACACGACCATTTTTTGAGCAAATTCCCAGATGAAGGATGCATAAACAATGTATTTGGGTAAGCAAATAGCCAACTAGTTTTCTAATGGGTCACATGCATGAATAAATACCTGATTTGTGTATGCACAATGGCTCTTTGTAGGCATATTAAACGCATGTTAACATACGAGTGCAATTGTTCACTTCCAACTTATGAGTGCAATTGTTCACTTTCAACTTTGAAAATGTTTTTAAACTGTCAACCATTTTTAATCATGATTTTTACCCAAACTTCAATAGTTTTAGCAGTGTAATCTGCATGTGAATTCAGCTCCTTGTAGACTACCTATGCTTTAGAAATGGGATTTCTTACTCGATGGTTCATAATGAGTGTAAAAGTTGTTTACCTGTACTGTTTTCTTCTTTCTGCCTAAAATTTTCAATATTCAAGGACAATTAGGGGCTATCATACATTACAACAAGCTGTATTCTGTTTAAGTGGCAAGGTTTTGGTAGCAGGGCAGCTGCAGGGGTACCTCTGTGAGGAGTTGTCAGGGTTGCCCATGTTGGACACAGCCGACTTGCAACGGACTGCAGACCAGACCCACCGCTGGTCAAAGCTGAGCCCATCAGGAATGCTGATGGTGGTTCCTCTATGACAATGTGTTTAGGAAAGGGTAAACAATCTGCACAAGATCCATGAGAGAGAGGAGAGAGAGAAAATGTGAGAAGAACCACTCTACAGCCCCCAGGTCAGTGGAGAAGGAGGGGTATGAGGTGCTCCAGGTGCTGGAGCAGAGATTCACTGGCAGTCCATGGTATAGACCATGGTGAGGCTGGCTGTGGCCTGCAGCCACAGAGGGTCATGGAGGAAGGGTGGGGCTGCACCCCCAGGAGTACCCTACACCAAAGCAGGGGGATGCCCGAAGGAGGCCGTGACACCATAGGCAGCCCACGTTGGAGCAGGCTCCTGCCAGGAGCTGCGTCCCATGGAGAGACGAGCCCAGGCTGGAGCAGGTTTGCTGGCAGGACTTGTGACTCTGGGGGACCCAGGCTGGAGAGGGCTGCTCCTGAAGGACAGCATCCTGTGGGGGGACCCATGCCAGAGCAGGGGAACAGCCTGAAGAGGAAGGAGATGTGGCAGAGATAAAATGCTGTGGACTGACCAAAACCTTCATTCCTCATCCAGCTGCTCTGAGTGGAAGACTTGGGAATGGAGAAATGCGGTTGAGGTTGGGAAGATGGCAGTGAGAGGCATGGTGATTTCAGTTTTGTCTTTCTTACTCACAGTCCTACTCTATTTTTAAGTGGCAGTAAATTAAATCAATCTTTGCCAAGTTGAATCTGTTTTACCTGTGACCATAACTGGTAAATGATCTCCCTGTGTTTATCTCAACCTGTGTTTTTCATCATTTTTTCCCCCTGTTCTGTTGAGGAAGTGGAGTGAGAGGGTGCCTGTGTGGGCATCTAGCATCCAGACAAGATCAAGCCACAGAACCACTGTAGGCTAGCTTTGAAGGAACCACCATGTCTAGAGAAACTCCCCAGATGTTTCTCCTCACTGTATGAAACACCAGTGGAACCATCAGAATCAGAGAGCTGAAAAAATTCCAAAATATAAAGAGAAATCCAACATGATCATCTGATTTGCTGGAGGAAAACTACAGTGGGAAAATAATAGTAGGATTAATGTTCTAATTTCACAGGATCAGTTACAGTGAATCATCACTTTGTCTTCCAAATGCAAACATGGTTATTATTGTGATAGTGTCGCAAGACAGAAAAAGATGACAGGGAAAGTCCAAAGTTCACGTCATAGCCTGACTAAATGCATCTTCACAAAGTTTGTGGCCAGAATTTCTAACACTGTAATGTATGCGTTAGAATGTGGTTCTGTGCATACTGGAATATTGTACAAGATGTCCTTATATAAATTATATATTTACCATGTAAAATATACCTCTATTTCCAATTATACCTTAATGTAAAGTTAGTTCCACAGAAATAGAGGAGTGAACCATTCTCAAAATACTTCTTTGATCTTTCATTTCTTGACCACACCTCATTTAAAAGAGCAACCTAAAATACTGTACTCTGTTAATACTAGAAATATGTTACTGTTCATGAAAAATGGCTATTTGCTATGAGGACTAGCATTATCTTATGGTAGCCTGATGCTAAGCAGCCCTTCCAATTTAATTGCAGATGCCTATGAAGTAAAGTAGCTGTCAAAGTCACAAACCCGGTTAGATCCTAGCCTGAAGTTTCTGAAAATATTGCTGAAGTCTTGTTTGGATGACTGAAATATAAATAATTGTTTAAAATACTGTTCAATTTACATCATACATAATCTTATATATTAATATTTTACAGTGTCTCCTAGCCTTGATCTCAACGTCCACAATTAAGAAGGATGCTTAATAATGTTAATTTCATAGTTTTCCCTGAATTCATAGGTTTCAACAAAAGAATTTGCATTGAAATATAAGTAACTGTATTATTAGTATTGTTCTTACTTTTTGCAAAAAGTGATTTTCACTCACAAAACCTCCTGAATACAGAATTTGCTACAAGATACATGAAATTTCCCTTGGTGAACTACAGAGGCTGCAAGGGACATTTTAAAGGATGTTTACTGTACAGCAATATATTAGAAGTTTTCCCCTCTACCTCCTGTCTTTTTTAGAAGAAGGAAGGATGGATATTAATTGACTGGCTTAGTTCATCTAAAGCTGCTAAAATGTGTCATTTCTAATGCTTATTTAGTGACTTCTTGAAATGCGTACTACTTATTTGATAGTCCATGAGATACTCTGCACGTCTAATTTAGGAAGCTTTATATTTCAGTGTACACTGACTGCTAAATATGTTTTCCACTCTAAACTGTCCCTAACAAGTGTAACACCCTTAAACTGCATCACACTAGGATAGTCTCTTGTTCATTCGCATTTCATCACAGGATGAAGCTCTCGAGTAAGTATGAGTTTCTTTAAAATGTCATAACAGATCAGCCAACAAGAGGAGAAAAGCAAACTCTCGTACAACAGTAAAACCATAGATTATACAGATTCAAAGTTCAAAGTGCTGTTTGATTTTCACAAAATCCCCAGACAATCAGATTACAACCTGAACCTTTGTTATGTACAGTAATATCCTTGAAAAAGGGTGGGCTTTTTTTAAAGGTGTCTGTGGTGGGGTAGAAGTCTAACCCAAGGAGGATACTCTGAGGAAAAGAAGAAATAAGAAGAGACCTGTATATAAATTTATATGTACCTACACACATTGTGTAGTGAAAGTTTGGGAACTAGAAGGAATTATGCAAATAGTTTGGAACTTCTCCTGACATAGCTATCTGCTTTTATGCTTTGTGTTTTTTTTGTTCCCCTTCCCCTCCCCCCATTTTCCATTTATCTATTTCTGTGAAGTGATGAACGTTCAGAAGAGTCTACAGCTTTCCAGAATACTTGTAAAATATTAAAAGGGAGACTTAGATTCAGGGCATTGATTTTTTACCTGACCAAGATCACATATTCTCTTCTTTTCAGCTGCATCATGTTTTGTGACAGGAAGACTTTACTAAAGAAGTCATAGTGTTAAGGGGACTCTAGTTCCTTTTATCAGCAACAGGATCCTTGTGTTGACATGCTCAGGATTTCCCTAAGCCTTTCTCCATATCTGTCATGGCTTTGTCTCATCTTTTTGTACAATCCTCTGTAATGAAACAATTTTGGTAACATTTCCCTAGGAGCCCATTTATTTTTATTAGTGAGTGTGTTGATGTTAGGAACATTTGGCTTCCTTTGTTGGCCTGCTGAACTTGCTAGAGAATTGAAATTTAATGATTGATAAGGCGATAAAATGACAAATAGAAGGATAAAACTTGAGAGAGAAAAGCTGAGTAAGAGAAATAAAGTTTGGAAGAAGTGACTTTGTTTTTAATTGAAACATAAATTTGAGGAACAGGATTATGAGATTTCATTTCAACCAATGTGTATTGGGGGTGGCGTTTTAAGAGGCACAAGTGACGAATATTGACCCATTCTGGACTGATACGGCCCATTGTGCAAAGCTATATTTGAGTAAGGGGGGGTAAAGACCCATGGGGTTCAAAGTCTATAGAGTGAAGCTGAGGAATAGCCAGTTCCATTATGCACCATTCTGGTTACAGCAAGCACCAATTTATCCACCCCTTTTCATATTAACAGATAATGTTGACCAAGCCACATGAATTCATGTTTGTCTGCCCATCAGTTGCGTGGGTCCCCCAATATAGCAGATAAGAGCAGGTCTGAGCTGTCTTCCTAGCTCTCAGGAAGGCTAGGCTGGAGCAACATCACTTAATCTGCCTACTTTACACCATCAATGCCCACACTGCACAAGAGTCAGGGACAACTGATGTGAGGAGGCAATGTCCATGGGCTCTTTTCAGAGACAACTCCTGACTCTGTGGTCCTCATTCAACAGCATGGAGAAGGGGACTGTCTTCTTACTTGGCCATCTCTTTTCCCGGACTGTGGAGTCCTTCCTTACACTTCCGCCTTTCCATTTTCATTTAATGACTTAATGGAAGGTATTAAGGTAGATTTCTCTTTCTGTTACTCCTCCTCCTGGCCTTTTTCACAGCTTTCCACATCAGCATACTCACCGATTCCCACTCGTCAGGGATACCACAGAGAACACTTTACAGAATCCATTTGCTTACATCATAAGCTATCAGAAGCAGAAAATTCTGTTAAAACACTGAAATGGGGATGATGAGGAGAAGAAAACAGAAGAGGAAGAAATCATCTTCCATTTTCCAGTGAGACAGTATACTAATTAATAGGATCAGTGAAGTGTGAGTTCCGTTCCCACAGTCTTTACACAGGAGAAGGAATCATTTTTTTCCCCCCAAGGTCTGTTGAAGATTTTGGTCATATTAAAATATTTAACTAAATACTTATATTTTCAAGTATTTACATGGCTTAAGAACTCTGTATTCTAAGAGGACACCAGTTTATAAATGAAATGAAGAACTCACAAGTTACTTAATAGAATCATTAAAAATAATTTCAGGAGATTGAAGAAGTGGGTGGAGGAATAAATCGAAGAGAAACAAAGTTGTAGTAATGTCTGAGTTCAAAATATGTTCAGAATATCACATGAACAGTCAAAAACTTTATCAGCCTTCAGACATGCTCACTTCTAACATCATATTGTAAGTGTACTGCTGTAAACAACATCATATTGACATGGAGTTATCAGTGTATTGCACATCCATAAGAACCCTGAAGGAAGGATGTGGTATTAGTATCAGTCACTTAAAGCCTCTAGATCTACAATATTCATTTACCTTCAGGCCTTTCCAGTAAGCAGTGTAGTTAGCTAGTTTGCACAACCATTTATCTTTGTTGTGAACGGAAAATGCAAAGCTTTCATGATATGAACTCATCACCTTTCAGAAGGTTTTTCATTTTTCTTTAATAGGCACAAAAATATTCTGAGTTTGCAATGCATATTAGTGTTATACTTAAATATGAGTTACACGGAAGCATTAAAAGGCATACAGTATTTGTTGAAAACAGAATAAGATATTCTGAGCTAGGTTTGGTGGAATAATTTCATAACCATGCCATAAGAACCTAAAACCAGCATTGAAACATCCTGACAAGGGCTTTACCTCTCATACACTAGCAATGACGGCTATTAAACCAAAGTAAAACTATAGGAAACAACCTTTCCCTGCAAAGAGTTCTCTCAGACCAGTAAACCTGTAAAAAGCAGTGCCTTATTTTTGCTGTTTGAGGAGTTAATTTAAGTTTCCATGCACTGAAAACAGTCTTTTACAAAAATATCTGAGTTGTGCATTAGGTGGATAGGGTTGACTGTGCTCTCCCCCTCCAGCCCCTGAAAAAACACCAGGCCTTCATAGGATACCAAGTGAGTAGAGCCACTATGAAAAAGTTGAGGGGGATTTAGGAAGCTCTCTATTTGGCAGTTTACATTTTCCCAGTGTTTTTGAAGTTTCTTCCAAGTTCATAGCAAAAAACAAACAAGTAAACAAGAAAATAATCTAAGGATGAAGTACAAAGAGCAAGGTTTTATAGATCATAGAAATAAGTTTTCTGTAAGTCATGACAGCCTTTCGATTAGTAAACATTTTTCATTGGCTAGTAATGCAATTTAAGACTTTCGAGAAAGGATTCCTGCCACAAGTTGTTTGTAAAGCTCCCAATTTTCTGCCCATTTATTCAGGCAGCAGCGCAGCATGGAAAGCTACACAGTTGGAAACATGGTTTACCCTTTGCTGCAAGCAGTGAAAAATTTGAATCCTTACTGAGATGACAAATGTAATGATGTTTTGAATATATTTAGTTTTTTCAGTGCACACTACAAAAAATTACAAATGAAGGACAGCAGAGAGAAAAAGTCATGTTTTCTGAAATGCAAAGTAAGAATGGTATGTTACTTTTGCCTCTTGTGTTCCACATACCACACACTCCCAAAACTTAGAAGTATAATTGACAATGTTGTCAGTGTTGACTTCTTTTTAATAGTTGACCCCTCAATTCAATACTACAAATAATTTCTTATAAAAATGGATAAAACCCTGTGTATTATGGAGATAAAGATTAGTGTAGCACAAACAATCCTCCACCTGTACATGCCTATCATCGGAATAAAGCCACCATGAGAAATATAGGAGTGTGGGAAGAATATATTTATCAGGCTGTAGGTTTCTATAGGAACGTGACATGAAGCTAGGAACACAGTCCAGTATAAGATGCCATTTTAAACACCTTTTTTTTTTTTTGATCACTATACATCATCATTACAATTCCCCAATTCTGTATCTCAAAGTTGAGCTTCAACACTGTGTTTTTGAAACAGATATTCCTCTATTTCAGTCAGTGATACAATTTTTTTTCCTTCTTTTCTGAGTTTTTCAAGGTAAAAAAGCAGCCTTTTATGCTGGTAAGTATATTTTAAAAAAACCCTACTCCTTAAATGACTAGTTTTGAATTCAGAGGACAATTCAGTTGCGACACTAAATAGCCAATAAGATTTTTTTCCCACCTGTTACAAAAATAATTCTGCTGCATCTATCTTTTGGAAACAGACAGAGCACAAAGGTAGTGCAGCTACAATACAGATACAGACACACATGACCTGCACCTACCTGAGAATATCTAAGCATTGCTCTTCTCACCCAAACTGTTGATGTGTATGGTTTAACTAATGTTGTCTTGAAAAGAGAAAAGTTACAGTGGCATACAGAGAAAGGAAACAAAGCAAAACTGTTCACCTTCTTCTCCCTCTCTTGTGAAACAGCCATCGAAATCAGACAAGGTAGACTTATTTTCGGTAATGCCTGACAGTGTTCAGACCACATTGCTTTATGTTAGAATGGCTTCCACAGATTGCTCTAATGAGATAGATAGTTTAGACACCAAACAGGAGTCTTAGTTGAAGATGAAAGGGAATTCTTAGGATCTAATGATCATATGCGATATTATGCTAAAATAACCTTGAAATGAACACGCGCTCAGGCCTAGACTTTGTACAGGTAACAGTCTTTAAATCTAATAACTTACACAGTGGCCACTAAATTTCTCTGCTAGACGAATTATTTACATTTTTTCCATTGCTTTCACACCCATGCAAAGCCAGTGGGTGTAGCAGAGATGTTCCTTATCACACAATGTAAGGGAAATGTCAGTCTCCTTTTACTAAAAACATGTTTTCTGCAAGGAAAACAACTTAATGCACAAAAAGAAAGAGCTGCTTAGAACGGAAATTGCAATGGGCATTTTCATTTGTGCTTGTGGAATACAGCAGTTATTTTTTTTGGCAGTTAGACAGGAGCGTGGAAATGCTGTAGACTAATAAACTGAAACAACCGTCTGCTTTTATGCAGTTCAGTGCAATGTTCTTTGTGTTTCCCTTCTGTTTGGAGACACACAACTAAAATTTTATTTTACCCTGGTATTTGTCCTATTGGACTTATACCTAGCAAATTTTTGCTTCAGGTCACAGGTACTACTCTGAAGTGATAATTAAGCAGTAATTTTGTTAGAAAGAATCAGTGATGTATGATTCTATAAACACCTGCAATTGAAATAAGCCAGGAAACTGTCAATGAAAAAACTGATTTCAATAAACTTACCTCTTTAATGCTTTTAAAAATCCAATGCTTCCTCTTGACCATACAAATCTTTTAGCCACTGGGTGAACTCAAAGTAGGACACTTGATCATGATAATCCCAACCTGTCATGGACAACAGCATCTCTCATGGCACCACACTCAGAATGCTTGAAATGAACCTGGAAGAAACAGATATTCTTACGTTTTTATTGAAATACACTCAGTTATGTCCTTAGCAGTACTAACTTGTTTTTTCAGTCCCTGTTAAAATTTAAAGAGTGACTGAGCAGTACTCTGAAACATCTTCAAGATTCTGGATGTTCCCTACCTTTCCAACCAACACAAATATCTCCTTCTCAAGTGTTGCATGTTCTTGTAATAGAGAGAAGGCAAATGTGTGCAGAGAGGTGAGTGTTAGTGCGTACATACATATGCAAGATAAAAATAAAATATTCTATCCAAATTCAGAAATAATATCCTAAATAAAATTTCTGTAGGTTTCTTGTCTAACTTTGCAAAGTATTTCACTACTGGGTTAACACAGAGTATGACTTCTCAACAGATCGGATTTGTTAGACGTCAACGACTGAGCCAAAGCCGGTCAGTCAAAAGAGAAACTGCCTTGCCACCTCCTCCATCATTAGCAGTTTTTCTGAAAGTTACACAAACAGAAGGTATTGTTAAAAAAAGACATAATTTGATCTTAAAGTTTTTTTTCACACCAGAACAATTCTATGATTCTATAATCATTTAGCACAGTTTTAAAGTGAGAGTTCAGTGCATCTGAGGCATGATACATCAGCATGAAAGTATAAGTTTCCAAGTGTAAAAAAAAATCGTATTTTCCATGAGTCCAACTGGGAGAGGAACCATCATCTCCAGAGTTTTAGGAATGTACACGACTAAATGATCAGGTATCACAGTTCTGATCTCTCATCATACACCAGGTCAGATGAAGCAGGAAATGTGAAAGGTTAGTGGGATGTACTTTGAAAATTGACTGAATATCTTGCATTGAGATATCAATGGATCTTTTCCATTAAATCCAGTGCTTGCACATCAGTCACTGATTGATGTCCGGTTCTCCATGACCAGATGCATCACTGAAATTTATTGAGACAGAGGAAGGAACACACTAATATGTCTCAGAATAAATATACTACCAAACTAAAAATATATGGAGAATAGTGTTCTTTCTTTGGTTGTGATTTTCATAGTGACATCTCTGATGAACCAGCAAGAAAGTTTTCCCTAGAAATGCAGTACCATAGACACATAAAAGAGTGTAAACAGCAAGTAAAGCTTTTATGAATAACTTCCAGATACACAAAAGAAAATTTTATTCAGTTGCTGTAAAATTCTCAGAACATGTCACACTGTGTGTGGCCAAAGTTAAATATTCCAGTTATTTCTCTAAATGTTCATGATATTTTTGCAGTTTACAGTGTAAAGGGAGCAATCAGCTAAGGTTTCAGATTTGGCTATATTAGGATTTGTATGACCAAACAGAAGAAACTTTCACCTTTACTGCAACAGAGAAAGACAAAAATTATAGGATCAAGGAATAAATCAGCTGGATAAAGGTTAAGATCTCTAGAAACTAGAATTTGCTAATAAGAAGATTATGGAGCATTCCTGAGTCACAATAAGGGAAACTGGGCTGAAGTGGAGGCAGAATATGTGAATTCATTTTCTAAGGAAGACAAGAATTTATGCCTAATCTTGATCAAGAAATCCTCTGAAGAAAAGTCCTTGCAAGTAGGACAACTTGGAGTATGAAAGGTAGCAAGGAATGGTATCTAAGCTAACGAGGTCTACTTGTCTCTAAGTATCATGATGGAGGAACAGGCAAATGTCCTGCAAATAAGCTAACCAAAATCCATACGTCAGCACTGACAAAGGGAAGTAACCTGTTAGTGCAGGATAACACAGAACAATATTTCTCCTTCAGAGTGCTCCAAAGCCTGCTCTCAACCTGAGTGTGAAAGCTGGAGCGGAGAGTGAAACATGGTCCAGTGCTTTAAAAACAGTGTATGCTCACCTGCAGAGAGACAGAGTATGGAGCACACTGTGTACAAGGCAACCAATGCAGGAAAGGTGTCAACAGCATTTAAGGATAGAAAGCGGAACGTGGCAACTAGCGGCTTTGCATGCTTTTCTATAAAAAACCCAACGTGAAAGAAAAGCCGTGTTTGGTTAAGTTCCCCTGTTGTGCTGGTTTTGGCTGGGATAGAGTTAATTTTGTTTATAGTAGTTACTATGGTATACTGCCATAGCAGGTAAACCCCCAGAGAGACTGTGTCTCAGAGATAAGGCTCCACTTAGCGCACATGCAATCCTAAGGGTCTCCATAAAAGGGGGAGCCCAAAGTCATGGACTAAATGAACTCAATGGACGTTTCATTGACATTTACGGACATTTTACAGGGGTGGTTCATAGACTAAGGGAATGATATCTGTGCATTATATCAAAGGATGGGAAAAGTGGTGGTGGTTAATAAGGATGTATTGGATAGCGTGGGTCATGAGCATGACGTAGACAGTATGGAATAAGGGGTGAAGAATGTGCTGTTTTTGGGTTGGATGGAGTTAATTTTCTTCAGACTTATTAGTATGGGGCTATGTTTTGCATTTGTACCAAAACCGGTGTTGATAACGCACTGATGTCTTTGTTACTGCTGAGCAATGCTTACACAGAGTCAGATTTTTTTTCTGCCTCTCACTCCACCCCACCAGTGAATAGCCGGGGATGCACAAGAAGTTGGGAGGGGATGCAGCCAATGCCACCAGACCAAAGGGATGTTCATAACATGACATCATGCTCAGCAATGAAAAGCTCGGAGGAGAAGAAGGAAGGGGTCAACCTTCAGAATTATAGCATTTGTCTCAATAAATAATCATTACGTGTTATGGAGCCCTGCTTTGCTAGAGATGGCTGAACACCTGCCTGCCCATGGGAAATAATAAACAAATTTCTTGTTTTACTTTGTTTGCCTGTGTGGCTTTTGCTTTACCTATTAAACTGTCTTCATTGCAACCCATGAGTTCTCACTTTTACCCTTCCAATTCTCCCCCATACAACTGAGGGGAAGTGAGAGAGCGGCTGTGTGGTGCTTAGTTGCCAGTTGGGGTTAAACCACGACACCAGTTAATCCTGTTTCATAGGCCAGATCCACCATGAAAATCAACACACTCCAAGAAAGTAACAACACAAAATCCAGTAGCAGTAAAGGACAGGTGAGGTAGGTCTGTAGAGAAATCTCAAGTGTTAGGGAAGGAATACTGAACAACAAAGAGAAACAATATGACAAGAATTCAGCAAGATTTATATAAAATAAATTTAATTAGGATTCAACACAAAGTGGAGGAGTGGGAAGGAAAATTGTGTAGATGATCTATGATGTCATTTATGTGTATAGTGTCTGAGATTTCTAAGAAAACAATTGGCCAATTATGGGACACAAATTCTGTGCTGAAGTCCTGCGTGCTGAAAAGAAGTTGATACAATGACTACTCAACAAGGTATAATTTTCCAGAAAAGGAAAGGTTCAACACTGATAATGTCCGCTGCCTACCAGTAAATTTTGTCTCAGTATCCAGGACAGAGCTTTGGATCAGGAAAGCTCATAAATGAAATTTCAATTACTGTGAACAGTAAAATCAAACTACTAAGCTGATTATTTGGAAATTATTTTGCTTGCCATCTTCTGAAGAATTTTTGTAGAAGGCCCATTTGTGTTCACAATCTATTTTTCCCCATTTCTGGGGGCGGGGGGGAACAAAGCTGATTGGTTTTCAAGGATCATCTCCTCCAAGCTCAAGCACGGTCTGTTGTCACATTGAGAAGATAAGTAAAGGTAGCAGGAAGCCTAAATAGATGAACTCCTGACTAAAAGCAAAAATAAAACGGAAGAGCATAGGAGGTGGAAGCAGGGACCCCATTAGAGGGTTTAGGAATAGGGTTAGGACACCCAAAGCCCTTCTGGGGTTGAATCTGTCAAGAGATATGAAGGACAACAAGAAAGGCTTCTACAAGTAGATAAGGAGTAAATGGAAGACCAGCCAAAGGGCAGGATCACCTCCAAATGAGGAATGGGTTTTCAAGAAAAAGGACACAGAAAATCCTGACTTTGTGCCTTTTTCACATCATTCTTCATTAGCAAGAGAAACCTTCAGGAATCCTGAACTTCTGGGTCCAGAAGGAATGTCTGGGGCAATGAAGACTTATCCTTGGTGGAGGAGGACCGTGTTTGGGAACGCTTAAACAGCCAGGCCGTACACAAGTCCAAGGGGCCTAACAGAATGCTCCCAGGAGATATTCCCACCGAGTAGGAGAATGTGAATGTAAATGTCAGCACTAGCTTCAAGAAGGGTAAGAAGGAGCATCTAGGGAACTACAGCCAGATGAAGCAAATAATCCTGGAAAACATTTCCAAACACATAAAGGACAAAATTTGATTGGGGGTAGTCACCATACATTTATGAAGGGGAAGTAATGTTTAACAACCTGATAACATTCTATGATGAGATGGTGGATGGAGGAAGAACAGTGGATGCTGTTTACCTCAACTTTTGTAAGGTTTCAGTCACTGTTTCCCATAATATCCTCATGTACCAACTAATGATGAAGGGGTAAGATAAGCACATACTTACTACAAACTGATGGCCTCGAAGAGTTGTGATCAGTGGCACAAAGCCCATGAAGAGGCCATTCACTAGCTGGTTTACCTCAGGGGTGGATATTTGGGTCAACACTGTTTAACTCATACATTAACTGAACAATGGGGAAGAGTACACCCTCAGTAGTTTGAAGAGGTTACAAAACAGGAAGGAGTGCTTAATACATCAGATGGATCAGTGTTTTTGAGGGGCCTCAATGGGCTGGAGTATTCAGGCAACAGGAATGTCATGACGTTAATCAAAGGGATATGCCAAAGGAATGACACTCCCAGCACCAGTACATGGTGGGGATTCACTGCATGAAAAGCAGCTCTGCAGGGGAGAACCTGGAGTTTCTGGGACACAACCTGACTATAAGCCATCACGGTGCTCTTGCAGTAAAGAAGGAGGTCTGCATTAGGAGGGGAGTTGCCTGCAGATTGAGAGAACTGATCTTTCTTCTGTGCTCAGAACATGTGAGACATAACTGGAGTGCTGGGCCCAGGTCTGTCCTCTCTAGTACAGGAGACATGCCAGAGCAACTCCAGCACAGGACCAAAAAGATGGTGGACTGGAGTCTCATGTGAGGAGTGGCTGACAGAGATGGGACTGTTCAGCTTGGAGAAAAAAGCCTTAGAAGGATCTTATCAGTATGTGTAAATCCTCATTGGGAGGGATTGAAGAAAGTGGAGTTAAGCTCTTCTCAGTGGTGCCTAGTGGTAAGGCAAGAGGCAATAACCATAAACTGAAAGACATGAAATTCTGTTTGAACATAAGAAAACAATTTTTACTGTGAGTTTGGTTGAACACTGGAGTAGGCTGCCCAGGAGACTGCAGAGTCTTCACCCTTGGAGATACTCAAAACTTGACTGTACACAGTTCTAAGAAACCTAGTGTAGCTGATCCTGCTTTGAGCAGGGTCATTGAACTAGACTGTCTCCAGAGATGCCTGCTATCCTTAACTGTTCTGTCATCCTTTGAAATCCTATAAATTGATTGAAAGAATAAAAAAAATCACCAACACCTTTTGCTTACTTCATTGTAACTTGAGACACAGCAGTGTAATCTGGTTTATAATAGCATATTGTTTTATAGCAGTATAATCATAGAATCACAGAATGGTTTGGGTTGGAAGGGACCTTAAAGACCACCTAGCTCCAACGCCTCTGCTATGGACGGAGGCACCTTCCACCAGACCAGGTTGCTCCAAGCCTCATCCAGTCTGGCCTTGGACACTTCCAGGGATTGGGCATCCACAGCTTCTCTTGGCAACATGTGCCAGTGCCTCACCATATTCACAGTAAATAATTTCTTCCTGTTGTCCAATCTAAATCTCCTCACTGCTTTCAATTTAGATCCATTGCCCCTTGTCCTGTCACTACAGACCCTTGTAAAAAGCTCCCACCAGCTTCCTTGTTGGCCCCTTCAGGCACTGGAAGGTGCTGTAAGGTCTCCTTGAGCCTTCTCTTCTCCAGGATGAACAAGCCCAACTCTCCCAGCCTGTCCCTATAGCAGAGGGACTCCAGCCCTCTCATCGTCTTTGTGGCCTCCTCTGGACTTGCTCCAACTGGTCTGAACTGGAAGAGAGTTTATCTAGTCTCTACTCTGTTAAGACAGTGTTTTTATTGCAATAATATTAGCCATGACTTTTGAAGCCACATATATTCAGCAAAAGTGGCATTTAAATAAAGAATCTTCAGAAGAACGTGTCACTATATGTAACACACACATACCCTCCCATTTAAGTAGACAGGTTTAATATTTAACATCAATTTCTTTCTCTAGTTGTTAATTTTTACCATTACTGCAGTCCAGTTTTTGAACATGAACTGAGGTAATAACGCTGCAGAGGCAGTGAAGGTAAAGTCTGTAGAACACTTTTAAAAGCACAGTCCCACAGAGCAAATACTTAAGGGTACGCTATTTAATGGGAGCAAGTAAAGTCAAACAAGCAAAGCACTTGCAACAAGCCTACACCTTCTGCTGGATTTTCACCATTGTGAAAACAAAATTCTTCAATGAAGGGGTTATGTTTTGCACTCCTTTTGTTAGGTATGTGTGACTTAAGTGGAACCTGATTTCCATGTACTGAGAGGCTTTATATTACCAGTGACAGCAGTCTGCTTTGTCTCTGCTCCGTCACTGCTCCTCAGGAGCTTAGACTCTGTGGTGGCCTGAAATCCTGCTCAGGTTTGAGAATTACACTGCTAAGTGCAGTATTAGCATTTTGCCAGGCTTTTTTTGCATTGTCACGACTATGCCTATGCCTAAAAGAAGAAAGAAACGAGGGATGTGGGGCACTGCTTTTTGGCAGGTTCTGTATAATCTGTGGGGAGATACTTTTCACTCCCTCTGTTACTTATCTTTTTTTCAGTAGTGCTAATGGAAAAAGAGGACAGCATAAGAGGCGTTTCTTGCCGTACCACACCATATAAATGCATGAGACACTAACTGACCCGAGGGTTTGCCACTTAAATCAAGAGCAAAGTCAAATGATGAGGAAAGAGCTAGTGGAGAAAAAATAGCACAGATGCAATGAATATAATATCAGCTCTGATGACTTGTTTTAAATGTTGGCACTGGATTTTCAGTCCTTTCAGTAGATTTGTGACAGAGAAGATTCCAGAGGTTGTAACAAAACAAAGAAGAAAATGAAAAGGTGCTAGAACCTAGAGAGTGGGAAGTTTCAGAAAAGTGAGTAGTGTCATGGTGCCATCTGAAGCTCTCCTTGTAGGTTTGGGGGACTTTTTGAAGCTGTGGTGTAGGGCAAAACAAAATTAAGTGTTGTACTGATACATATTTGGTGGGGACTAGAGTATCTGTGTGCTCACAGATCGGTTTCTAACATGAAATTCAAAGGCTACAGGCTACAAGTATCTGGTTTAGGAGCATAATTTCTGTTTGTAGCTCTGGTTCTTGGTTTGGAAGACTGTTAACAGATAATTGTTGCATGGCAGAATATGCACCCCTGCGAGTATGGAACTGGCTGTTCCTTTTCCGTGACCTGTTTGAATTTTGCCTTCCGTGACCAGCCAACAAAATCACAGAATCACTAAGGTTGGAAAAGACCTGTATGATCATCCAGTCCAACCATCAACCCAACACTACCGTACCCACTAGACCATGTCCTGAAGCACCATGATTACACGTTCCTTGAACACCTTCAGGGATGGTAACTCCACCCCTTCCCTGGGCAGCCTGTTCCAGTGCCTGACCACTCTGTCAGTGAAGAAGTGTTTCCTAATATCTAATCTAAACCTCCCCTGACACAACTTGAGGCCATTTCCTCTTGTCCTGTTACCAGGAGAACAGACCAGCACCTGCCTCCCTACACCCTCCTTTCAGGGAGCTGTAGAGAGCCATCAGGTCTGCCTCAGACTCCGCTTTAGGCTAAACACCCCCAGCTCCCTCAGCCACTCCTCATCAGGCTTGTTCTCCAGACCCTTCCCCAGCTTTGTTGCCCTTCTCTGGACACAATCCAGCATCTCCATGTCTTTCTTATAGTGAGGGGCCCAAACCTGAACACTACTCCAGCTACAGCCTCTCCAGTGGCAGTAGAGGGGCACAAGCACTTCCCTACTCCTGCTGACCACAGAACATGTTAATTAAATCCAGAATTACTAAGATAGTCACTTATTGAGAACTTGCCAAAACCACTGAAACCACATATCTAGCAGTTATCAGAAGTTAATCTTAAGGTAAGAGCAGCATGCCAACTGGTTGGAATTAATTAGGTAGCAACAATGGGGACAAGAACTTTTTTGACTAGCAGTGCTGCATGAAAAGTGTTAGGGCTGGCTGACTCAGCTATTTACTGTTCCCTGATTCCCTGCCTGTTGGTGGGATAAATCTGGATGTTGTCACAGTGGCTGATGTGGGGTGCATCAGGGAAGCTGTCAGTTGCTCTGAACACTAGCAACAACTCAGTGGGTTACAAATGAAGTATGTAACTCTTCTGTGTGCAAATCTTTCGCTTCATGTACAGCTGTGACATCCCATTCCCATTGGAGCTACTGCATGAACAGAAATTCCCAACATAGACATTTATTATTTTTGATGATGATGCCAGGTCTAGCAGAAGCCACCTGGAAATATATATATATATATAAAGAAGGGGAGAGACCTTTTCCAACAAATCTAGCATGGTTTGTGAAGGGTGGGGACTCCCTAAAAGTCTTTTCAAGCCTTGAAGAGAAGTGTGTGGGCAAGTGTAGCTGCAAGACAACAGGGCAATATAACACTGAAGAATTCACTGGTGAGTTATCCAGCTGCATGAGTGTGTGCTTTCTAACCTCTCCAGCCTCTTACCCATAGTGCACAAGAAACCACAAACATGAATGAAGAGCATCAACAACCATAAAATCAAACACAGAAAATGGAGAGGACATTTTTGAGTTCAAAAATTGCTGGGTTTTTATTTGCTATCTAATTCCTGAGTCTCTTTAAATTTCATTTCTTCTTTTCTTTACTTATTTTTTTCTTTTTTCTTTTCTAGAGCCTCATTTTATACATAATGGAAAGCTGAAGTTCTAAAATAGTACCTTACAGGAATTCAAGTTTTGATACACATTCTGTCAACACTAAGGTTCAAGAAAGAAAAGCTTAATAAAATCATGCAGACTTTGCACTATGTTTTTCTTCGTTTTTCAGATTTCATGATTCAAGAGTGGAAGTAACACAACAAAACTTATCAGACCATAAATCAGTTAAACCTGTTCCATCTATTTAAGAATGGTGAGATATATGACCTGTGCTCAAGTTGCCGTGGTCAGCCAAATCAACAAAATGTACATCCCAGCTCTTCCATGTAGGAAAAAAATTCTAATATCTGTGAATCTAAGACTAAAATCACTTCATTTGTAACTTTCTTGCATCATAAAACAGTAATAGAAGACACATTCTGTTCAAGTTGGTTTACTATGGAAAGTATAAATAATGCACCTTATGAATTAATGAGTTCAAGCCCTGGAGACGCTCACTGCACCTTTGGAAATAAAATTCACTTGTTAAAACTTTTGCAACTAATTCAGTTTAGGATAAAATTCCTGTTATCTGAAATATTTTACTTAGCACAGTTTGCAATATTCTTTAGTACTCAGCAGCACGCTCCTTTCCGACTTGAAGATACCTTCAAGAGATGAGTGTGATTTGCTCATTCCCTCAGTTACTCTTTTGAGCTTTCTGAGAAGAAGGTCCACTGTAATATACACTCTTGCCCACTTCAGTCCCTCGAACTGGATTTTAGCTCATTTTGTAATACAGAGCCTAGCAAGAAATCTTTCTAAAGCAACTATTTTATGAAGCGGGAATCAAGTGTTTTGTTGCACTCCTTCTGCAGCACTGGCTACTGCAGCAGCAGTTACCAAACAAATTGCTCAAAAATAAATACCAATCTTACAGATGACAGAAAATAACATACTGAGCACCAACCTCATACTCAGCTCTCTTGGAATAAAGGGGAATATAACAACTGGACTTCTCCTGGTTTACCAATACTGGTGTCAGCACATTGGGCAAAGAATTGCAGACAGAGCAATGGGAAGAGCTTATTTTGCACAGGAACACATGGATAAAACTTTTCCCAGTCTAAATTCTGTTATTTGCACATATTATGCGTATGACATCATACTCTCATATTCTATTGTGGAATAATCTCTGGAGAAGATCGTTTGTTCTGCTATATCCAGAATGATTTCAGGAAAGTGATAACAATTTGTAGTGTTTGAGGGTGTTGAGTCCAAGACATCAAAACCCTCCTCCTCACAAACACAATTCTGGCATATTTTATGAAGAAACTTACTCCTGCGGTACTCTGCCCTTGTCATCCCTTCTTCCCCTCTACATATATATTTATAAATACACACATACCATATAAATTTATATAAGTATTGATGTATATATATGTTTTTAAATACTGCCTGAAAATATTTGTTTATTCCCCATCTTATTTCATAAAACTTTGGACTTGCTACCTCCAATTTTCCAGTAGTGTGAAATTACCTGTCACCCATGAAAAACGAGAGAGCTGTAGTCCAAGTTCTGTATTGTTATTCTACTACACAGCTTGCCTTGTTAAAATATAAATAGTACAACCCTGTTATTCATCTTAATTTCACAGTTTTAACTGCCTTATAGCAAAATACATATCTTATGGGGATCATCCAAGATATTTCCTTTAGGTTCATGTCATTAAAAGATCTCTGTAGGAGCCATCACAGTGGAGTAAGTATCGAAGTAACCTGGTCTCAGTAGATGTTGCTTTATTGGCTAGCACAAAGAAAAGTCTGTTTCCCCGCCTTCAACAACGTGACTTGCGACTCCCTTGTGAGTGGACAAAAGACAGTCTGGAAAGCATTCATACTGCATCTGGCCAGATATAGGAGGTTTGCAAATTTTCTCAAGATAAATCTTCCATAAAATCCCAGATCCTACCTTATGACATTCTCAAATATCCGGAAATCTTCACTTTATTAGATAAACCCTGAAACTCACCAGGATGATAACAAAGCAAATGTGTTACCTAGGTAGCTAACTCAAAAATAAATAATATATTTTGGTCTCAATAAAATCCTTATTAGAGATAAAATCTGTTTTTTCAGTGTAGAGAATTTTTTTCTCCTTAAGTATATACTTGTGTGTACAGATAGCACACCAATTTTTATTTCATCTTAAAGAAACTGCAACTCCTGACAGGCATTTTGAACTGCATTAGTCTGCACATAAGAAGTAAATTTAGACAAGAATTCTGGCAGAAAAAATACTTTTTCCAAACTAAAATTTGCGGATGTGAATTAATCACCTTGAAAGTATATCTGAAACAAGTGTGTTAGCACCGGGGAGGAAGATCCACCTTCTAAGTGGAATGATTTGGGAAAACATACTAGGAGTTGTTGCAACAGTATGAAAAATGCCCTCCTTAATGTAAGGACATCTATGAAAAGTAGAAAGAATTTGTAGAATAGACTTTTTTAGCTGTAATTCATACTTAATCAAATACATATCTAACTCCAACTTCATAAACAGAGAACTTAGTGTCTTCCAGAACTGCTGTACACAGTACAGACTTCTTATTTTAAGTGTGTATTCCCAAACAGATCTTTATCAAGACATTTGCTGATAGTTTTTCAACACTTAATTCATGGTATTAATGACAAAATGCTTTCCAAGCATTCAAAACTAGCACCATAATGACAGTTTAGACTTTGTCACCTAATGCTCAAAAACCCCCGATGATTTGGTTTGTATCCAGCTACAGTCAATGGAGACAAATTTGCCAGTGTCATCACAACTCCTGGTCCTCACATTCCCCTTACTTTACTTTTGACAGTAATGGATTTGTTTGACACAAACACAAAAACAATCAGGGTTATCAGCTCCAATAATCACCAATGTGAAAGCAATTGAAACCCTTCAGTGATAGCTACATTACATTTCACTAAGGCACATCACTCATTAAAATTTGTATATATTCTGAAATATTTATTTGAGTCAAAAAAAGGAAGATTTCATACACTTAAAATCAAACAATATCACAATAGACCAACATACTTCTTGCACCCAGTTGATTTATTTTATGTCCAGAATTAACAAATTCACTTTTTGGCCCAGTTTATTCAAATGCACAAATAGAATTCCTGATTTGTAAAACCCATAGACAGATACATACACATTGGGTGGTGGGATTAATTCAGCCTGAGCAGCTCTGTTCATCATCTATCACTGGAATTTGCACTGTGTGTTAATAATGACAAAATACTTCCTTGAAACAAAATTATGTCAATGCTGGAGTTGAGACAGATTAGTCAGGCAGAAAGAGAGGCACAAAATCAGCTTTGCTGAATCATAAAGCATCCAAAATATGACCGTTCCATTGGTAAAAGGTTTTCCAGACAGCTCAAAGTCATGGTTTTTGAAAGTTTCTACCCAAACGGTTCAATAGCTTCAAATAAGTGAGATATGGGGGGAGGGAAATAAAACGTATATTATTTGGCCCTCAGTAAAATGTTTTGACGAGTACTGTCAGGTTACAGTTTTAGTGTCCCCATGCTTCCAAGACTTCATATCTGCTGGAAGAGCAGCCTTTTTACCACAAAATTAACTTTTTGCTGACCCTCTGAAACTCCTGCAAACTGGTCAAGTTACTAGAGTTTTATGTACACCCAGCTGAGTGAGGGGGAAATTCAGACTGTAGAGGGTCAGCAGTGGCCATTTGTGGCCAAGGAATGACCTAGCATGGAGAGCAAGAAGGTCCCACTGCAGAAGGGGTTGAACAGACTGAATGTGGGAATAATGGGACAGAAGGACTCTCTGTAAGGGAGTGATGAGATAAGAAGTGCCGCAGTGTTGTCTTGCAGCAACTGATCGGTCATGGAATGTGAGTGCTCAGGGGCCACATTTGAGGCAATAGATCCGAGATGGGGGATGGACCCAAAGCTGGACTGGGGGCCCCATGCTGACATTCATGGGATGGTGCCAGTGCAAGTGTCACACCTTTGGAATCAGCTCGTGTCACACCTTTGCAGACTCCCTGTAGAACTGCTTCTGGCAACAGGACTCTGTCCAATGCATTGTGCACTAAATCTTTTATATTTAATTTTATGTTTAATTCACCTCAAGGGATATAAGAAAAATTTCTCAACAAGAGATTTGCAAGTTAGTGGTTAAAAACCTACAGATTCTGTCTGCAGCACTGACTGGAGGATGAACATGACTTTTCCACACAAAGGATGGGTTTATCTCACCCAGAGTTACAACATAAAACTATTTTTTCTTTGATGATGCAGCTCTTGGCAGTTTCAGGAAAACTGTAGATGTCTGCTGGGATGTTCTGTGAGCATTTGTAAAAAAATTTGGATTGAAATTCCTCATAGAAGAACAAAATCTAATGTGTATTCAGGTCTGTACATAGTATGTATCCTACTGTATGTACCAGCAGGATGACATAAATTTATTTTAACATAATCTATAGACTCTGCTTTATACACTGAAAACAGTGGAGAAAGACGCAGTCTGAAAGAGTGATCTGAGTGATCCAGAAAAATAAATATCCTTAACTGAAAACAATTAAGAATGTAATAATGAAGGCACATTTCTCACAATAACTAAGGGATAATTACTGAGCTTGTTTTGTGACTGATGAACAAAGACTTTGAAAGGAAATTTAATCACTGATTCCTTATCATAGAGTTAGATGCCAAATGAGATCATATAATTACAGATGAATGAATTTCTATCCTCATTTTATATATAATCATGTCTAGCATGCTGATTACAAAAGCAAGAAAAAACAGAATCTTGGGTGTTTATTTCATGGAATAATAGTGGGGATTCACTTATAGCACACAAGGACCGACACAGTCTTGCAGCTATAGGAAAATGGAAATTACTCAGCCTCAATCAGCACATCTGCATCCACGGATAAATTTTGTGGGAAGTTAAAGCATGCATTGCCAGGACCTTTTATCAGGAAACAACTTCATCAAGAATCAACTTCATCAGAGCCACTGCAGGAATGTATTGCTGGCAGGATGTGCGATAGAAAGGTATATAACCAGTAGATCCCCATCCTGGTTACATCACATCTGTCCTGCTTTAAATAGCATTAGCTCCTTATTTTTCTCTACCCATAAAACAGCCTCCATCACTTCATTCTTAGTGGCTTAGTCTCATTCTTCACTGACAGCTTCTCGTATTTTAAAGGCCTTTGAAGTGGTACTGTCATCTGCACATGGACATTTCCTGACATGAGGTCGAGAACAATGCCACTAACATTACTAAATGGAACAAGAAAAATGCTATGTTCATCTACCTCCCTTCCACCTAAAAATCTTATCTTTCAGCAAGAAAAGGGACTATGATTAGTCCATGGTAGGCTATAGATTGATTTGTACAGAGTTAATTATAGCATTAATACAGGAAAGTCAAGGCTTGCCTTAATGCAGGCAACTCTGTATTTAAATGAAGGTAATGGAAAATGAGAGCAGTGAACCTAATGTAACACTAAAAAAGCACCAATAATATTAGCAGACAATGGCACTAAGTAGAGCCCATAAGAAGGAAAGTACACATTTTGAAATTCACCCTTGTATCAAAACATGGTATGCCATTGTGAATAATTACGGGAAGGGAATTTTTGAGAAGAGTGACTGAAATTTTACTTAATTTCTCTAAAAGTGGGGTTTTGTCCCAGTCAGAGCCAGAGAAGGATAAACTACCAAGAGGGGAGTAGGCTGATTTCTCCTGTGCTGCCCAGATTGTGCACAGTGCTAGTGTGACCGTTTCAGCCAAGGCAGCCACCTCGCCTGCTCACCAGTGTCCACGCAGCAGTGCATTTCAGGCACTGGACAACAATGCACTCAATGAGGAAAAAGACCATGTGTACATAATGAAGGTGCCCCTTAGAGACTGCAAGCTTCTCCCCTTAGCTTTTCATAAAAAGTTCCCAGGAGCTTACAGGAAGCTTGGGAGGGAAGGGGGGGTGTGGGGTATGTGTGATGGTAGAAAATGCTTTCCTACCATTCTGTTCTCATCATCACAGCCAGGATGTCATTGCTAGAATCAGACTTGCATGCTGCTCTGTGGTGGAAACTGTTTCTGATGGCATTGGTTTTCTTCTTATAGTTTGGCTTTTAAATAACATAAAATCCAAGCCAATTTCTAGAACCTTTTCCTCATGCAGTATTGCAGTCAACATAAGAGAATCATGAATGACATCTGCTATGAAGCTTTTTCATACTACTCCTCAGCTAAACTAGACTTCAGAACTTTTTTATCACAGTAATTTAACTGTAACAGAAACCACCACATTGAAACAGGAATTTGGAACAGGGCAACAATTAAATTTTCACAGGCTACAGCATCCTACACATCCTGAGCTGGGGCAAGTAAACACGAGGAAACAAGAAAATGTGTGTGTGGCCAAAAATGCAGTTAACGAAAGGTTATTGGAAGTGGCAAGTTATAACTATTCCCTGCTGACCTTTAATTTACACCTTCTGCTAACACCTCACAGTAGGCCAGTTTAAACTGTTCAAAAGTAACCCACTGTACCTTCCTTGCCACCTTTGATATCACCGCAGAACGCACTGCATTTGGATTACTTGCTTGTCAGTGTGACTGGGAGGAGAAGTGAAATCTGCTGTTTATACTGCAAGCAAAAAGACTGCCATAGCCATGCCAATGCTCTCAAATGTAGATATTTCTGTTACTTACTGATTTACATCAGCTGAGAGTTGAGTTCGTTATCAGTAAATCTCCCAAGAGCTGTTGGTTGTAGTGTATCTTTGTAATTCTGTCTCTACAAGTGCCATTAGAAACACATCTTGCTCAGTTACACCTGAGCTTGACTAGCACCAACACACATTTTGAGGATGTAACAACTACTAAATCTACCTGTGATAAGACTTTATAGTACATACAGATCTCCTCATGCTATGTAAACAACCCGCAACAAACAACCTGATGGATTAAGATCCACCTGGGTTGAGAGTTATTAAAGCTGGATAAAGACGATGCCCTCCAGCCGTCAGTTATGAGAACAACTGTTTCAGCAGTGTGTACCAGTGTGCAGCAGGGCTAATGTTCCAATCCTGCCTCCCAAAGTACACGCAAAGCAATTATGCCAACAATAACTCTGCTGCTCTCCTGTTTTCTGGAAACCTTAGACACTAAAAACAGTTTAGAAAGAGCTAATGTTCAAATTCTTTTCACAGCAAAGAGTTCAACTAATGGATGAAAGGATGGATTATCAGCATCCTACCTGTGTTTCTTTAGACTGGGTTCCAGTGGGTACTAATAGCAAAGCCATTAGCAAAGATGACCAGGGAATAATGACCCCATTCAACAATAATTTTTGAGGTTCCATAGTTTGTGTTTCATTCCACTTCAAAATCAAAACTAAAGCTGTCTGAATATTCTGGTTTTTTTCAAAGCAGTGCTGAAGTCTGTATTGAACACAAGTTGGAATTTTGCATAGCTGGAACTGCCTGTGTTTGTCAACCAACAGACTGATGGCTGGCCAACAGCCCCAGTGTAGGTAGTTTAAAGCAGTCTGGCTCTAAATAGTTTTACTGAGTCATTTAGATCAGTCTCTCAACCTCTTATCTCTCAAAATCAACAGAAGAGTGATATGAATATGGGTTACTCACATCTCAGCAATTGTACTTCTCCTCCCTTTTGGACCAGCTCTGTACAGTTGGATTCATCCTAATATAGCTGCTGAAGGAACAGGAATAGCAGTCCTAATAGCATTGTTCCTCACGGGATATAAATAAGAGTACCTCTGCTGAAGGCAGTTTAGACTGGTTGAAAATGTAGTTAAGATTTTTAATGTGGACTCTACTGAGAGCACAAAAGAAAAATGAATAAATATTTCCTGACACACACAATTATAAATGCATACCTATACCCTGTTTTATGAACATTTCTTGCAAATACTCCATTAATTCATAAGAAATACACACATAAGGTTTTTCCTGGGAGGAGAACTCTAATATGAAGTTATATGATGTTAGGAATTCCCAGATGATGTTATTAATTCCCACTTAATTCTCAGATGTTCTATTGAGGAAGACTTATGGCAGGAACATTTAAAAATTAATTAGGCAGGCGGAAGAGAGGTCTTTGAATGTGTTTTTTCTAGTTTAGAAAAAGGAGCTGGTCAGATAATGTCCTTACTCGTCGATTCTTAAAACATTTCATATGGGGCACTTAAGGTGCAGCCATGTCATTAATGTGAATCCCAGACTATCTACATCTAGACTGACGTACGTTACCCACACAACTCCAAACCGGGTAAAATGCGCAGATATGAGAATCAGACTTTTCATTTTCATAGTGCTCCAAACTCATACCATGGTATTTAAGTGTAAAGTGCTATTTGAAAGCAAATTTGCCCATTCTGAATAATAAGGATTCTATACTTACAGAATGATTTAAAGAACTAACCAGCCCTTCTACCCTTTATTCCCAGAAGGAACCACTGCAACAGAAATGTAGACATCAAAATATGAAGCTTCTATGCCACTAGTAACAACATACTGGCAATAAGCCTAACTAATCAGGTTGAAGATGTCTGACTTCTGTCAGCTTACAGCTTGATATGAATAACAGTTGAGCACGTACAGTTGCTTCAGGACAACTACAAAACACGGAATATCGTGTTCAAACTTGCCGACACAGATATACATTGTGACTTTATAACATTTGAAATGAAAAGCTGAACATGCAAGCGCATTCACTCCTCCCGGATGTACTTTTATTTGGACTCGCAAAATGAACCGTTTGCTTATTAGAAAGGAGTTCTCAACACAAATCATCACTGGGGGGCGATCGACTGGAAAGGGCACCAAAACTACAGCTGTACCTGGAAGCAGCCCAGCTAAGTTTTCTTTGCTTTACTGAAAAGAGCAAATAGTGGACAAATACATAAGAACATAAAGAAGGAGGACAACCAACAAAAGTGAGTAAAATAAAATCAGTCTTGAAACAGAAACAACCACATTGTAAACAGCCCAAAATGTTAGTTTTAAACAAATGAGCTGTCACAGAACTAAGTGGACTGTAATGCACCAAAAGCAATAATCAATCAGAGTTCATTGTTATCTGCACCTAAAAAAATCCGTTGTGAATGAATTCTCAAACATTCACAAGAGAAGCTGAGAAACACCGTACCAGTGAGTAATATTTTCTATTATTAACCGGCATTATTACAAAACAATAATAATTAATTGAAATATATCCTCCTAATTAAAATTGCTGAACAGGGATGCTCTTGCTGCTGTTGAGCATTCTGTCCCTGGAATACTAGTCTCCCTTTTTAAGGGTCATATTCCTGTATATATAACCAGACTATTTAGAAAGTAACTGCATATGATGTTTTTTCCAGGGAAGGTGTATGTATTTTTCAGGAGGCAAAGATCAGAAGTATACAAGCATAATTAAATTTCATTGCCTTTTTAGAGGAAGATAACTGTATTCTCCCACCACACTGCATTGTTCCATCTTACATGTCCTAACCCTCCTACTATAAAGCCGAACAAAAGAATGTTATTAAATCCATATTTATGCCCCAAACACAAGATCACATGGCTGTCCAAATATTGGTATTGGATCAGACAATGTCTTATTGCTTTGTATGTATTGATTTTTAGCAGAAATACTATAAGCTTCTAACATCATTACAATTTTGTCAGAATGTTCTGAAAAAAAGAAAGTCAGATGCATCCCTATTACGCATCTTTACTCCTATTGTGTGAAGCCATTATTGCTTTAAAACTATTACAAAAACATCTGAGAAAAATAGAATATAATGTTTGTTAAGTCTGGAAGGAGCCCATTCCTTTTTTGCCAGGTCTGTGGTTACTGCAGGCCCCTTGTGCTCTAGACTCAACCTGAGTGCCGTTGGGATGGGCAGGGCAGTCTTGGGACCTCCAGGGTGGAGGACACAGAGGAGAGACCCTCCAACGAGGTGCCTGTGGGACCTTGCAGGGGGCTTCCTCAGGGGTGTGTGGGCTGGGCTGCAGGGGCAGGAGCGGTGCAGGTACCTCTGGAGCACCCGTCGTGCCACAGCAGGGCTGAGCATGGGGCCAGGGAGGAGGTTTGCAAGACCCAGGGCCAGTGAGGGGAGGCAGGTGGGTGCATCGCGCGCCTGCGTATGTGTTTGTGTAGGGGGGGATTGTATCATTTTGGGATCTGCCACAGAATGATGCCTGGAAATTCGAAGGTGTTTACTAATGCTTTGTAAGTGTTCAGTATTGTGGGGGGTATATGTTTTTGTTGTTGCTATTGACCCCAAATGTATAATTCATTGATTACCACTTAATTATGTACTGTGAACAATAAACAGCTTTGATATTACTGTGATTTAAACCACTTCAGCAAAACAATTTTTCTCTCGGATGCTGTACTGTGAGCTTTCTTTAACAGAATACAATGACCCGCCTTGAAACAAAAAGTCCACAGCACGAGCAGACACATTATCCTGACACAACATCTTCATCATAACGAGTGAATGTAGTTCTGTCCCCAGCCAGACACGCTCGCTGTGTGATTTCAGAGACAGCCTCTGTGCCCTTTGGAAACTGGGTGTAGTGATACTTCCCTGTTCCACATGGTTGAAGGTGAGGGAACGCAATCCATCAGTGACCGAATGGAGCTCAAACGTTACACTGATAAAAGCCTTTAAAAGACTAATACAGCTAAAGAAAGAGGCTTTTCCCCATTCTTTTTGGATCCTATATAGCACGTTTATAGGTGGTGTCTGTACATCCCCATTAAAATACAGACTTTTACACACAAATAAGAAGCCTCCAGTGAATAACTAAAATTACTATTAAAATAATAATTAATTTCATAATTAAAAAAATATTCTGGGCTGTTGCAGACAGAGGGTTCTGTCTCTTTTCCATTCTTTTTCTTTTTTTTTTTTTTTTATTTCAATAATACATGACATTCATATAAAAGTCATCTCTTTGAAACCAACATATTAAGCCAGAAATTCTGCTTAGTGAGAAGGAAACTTGGAGGTCTTATATACTGTGTCTACTATGCTTTTTTAAAAGGTTGATACAGACTACCATTTGCCTATGTTATTACTAATTACCTAGAAGCAATAAAGTAGAAATAAGAGATGACTGCAATCTGATAACCAACAGTAACAATAGGAATCTGAAAGAAAATAATTTGGGAGCCCAGCCTAAGGAAAAAGAATATAACATGAAGGTGGTGTCAGCAAAAGCGGAAGTGACCCAGTTACAAGTCAGTCTTTTAAATGCCGTGCAGGATAAGGGTTGATATGATTTCTACAACACTGGAAAATTGATGAAAGCAAGGAGATTTTAGAAACTCATTTAAGTGGAAACCAGAAAGAGAAATGTTGGAGAATAATGCTAAGTAGAATAATGCTGCATAAAAATGAACATAAAATGGAAAAATATAGACGCCCAATATGTCAGCTTCCTTTCCTCAGACATTGCAAAAGGGGTTGACGTTGCTTAATAAAGGAAAGAGACTTGCCTTTGGGGGTTTTGTTTTGTGGGGTTTTTTTGTGTGTGTGTAGAAAAATTTTGGTTTATATTGCTGCTGAATCTCACAGAGGGTTTATTGACCAACCAGCTGCAGCCCTTTGTGAAGAGGAAAATGTTCCTGTTTCTTAAAAACAAAATAAGATAATGAAATGTTTTTATAACAGATAAAGGGGGAACATGCCAATGAATTACTTTATTTCTTATTTACTCATACTGCTTAACTTTTATTTTAAACTCAAAGGCAAGGAGATGTCACTCTAAAGAGTACAAGCACTCAGAGTCTACCTCCTTTGCTAGAGACACTGAAGAGCCACTTCATATAGTTTTTCATATATTGTGATTACATAGGATTTCTCAGCACACACATTATATTAAAAAACAAAACACAGTTAAATCAGTGCCATCTGTGATACAGAAGGCTTATCAGATTTGTAATTAGTTTATTTTAATAGAATTATCCCATATAAATTATAGCAGCATCAGCACTAGTGTAGACTAGTAAATGAGTCTAGACTAGAAAATGAGTCAGCATTAGGTGGTTCATGGTCTTAACTAGAGTGATGTGTGCTCCAACAGCTCTGAAGGTACCATTTAATATACAGGGAGAAAATCGAGTGATCACATTACAAAATGACATTTGGTTTATTGGCCATCACTGATCATGCTGAAGAAAATGAAATTAAGGTTACAGTAATTAATTCCCATTTCAAGGAAAGAAGAAATTCATAATCAAGGGACACTGTTTAATATGTCTATTCGCTTCAAGTATTCAACACAGAAATGATGTAGTGAGATTCCCTCATAGATCACCATTATTTCTCTTAGAAATAAATTACACAGCACATGAAAAGAACTCAAGGTGATTGTGTATCCTAAGGTGACTTCTGTACACCAGGAATATCTCAAGGACAGCAGTTCTGGGTGAGTTAAGAAGTAGAGGTCTACTAGCAGCTATTCTTCCAAATGATAGCTATTATACCTGGATACTTGTACATGATCTCTATGGAAATGGGGGGGGGGGGGGGGGGGGGGGGAAGTATATTCACTGGAGAAAACAGAGAGATCAGGAAACAGAAATTGAATCTTTTCACCCTACTTAAACTAACTCCTCTGGTGATCACTGTGACTCTTTCACTCCAGCTTTTTCCTTCAACTGCTGCAATCAGTCATCCTCATATCTCTTTCTTACATCATCATGCTTGGTTAGAATTTGTGCAACGCTAGTTTCCGTCTAACCCACGGCAGGCTTAGATATACCACAAGGTGTAATGAAACAGAAACAAAGAATATTACATGTTAACAAGGCTCCTAAGACACTGAGGATAGAAGTATTTTGAAAATGAACTGTGGTTGTACAAACAGAACATTTTCTTTCTCTTCAAATATTCTATTTTAATTCTCCTTTGGAACTTGCCACCAAATGCCATCTTTGAAATACCTTGGCTATTAAATCTTCTCAAAGTTGAGGCACTTGCACTGGATCTGGAGACACCGATAATCACAGTGGCTAAAACTGAGCCACTTAAATCCTTTTCTTCAACTCCCAGGGAAGAGGACATCAATTGTAAGGATAATTGAAAGTCTTATTTATGAATAAGCAGTTAAGTACTTGCTTGGCTCCAACTGACATTGATTGCTATTAAGTACATTCATAAATGTCCTTAAACAGGACTTATTCATGGAACTGGAGACCAGGATAAGAACAGTGTTGACATTGCTAATGAATGCAAAAGCAAAAAAATGTGGTTTGGTAACTTATGGCAAACCATTTGTAGGTCAACAAAGGTTGCAAAAAAAGCACCAAAATTTCTTGTTCCCCAGCTGACCTTCTAGACACAATTTCTTTCACTCTGCAAGATAACTGGGGACAATTTTATGCTACTAATAAACTCATATGAACATTTCCTTTCCATTGTCTTTCTTTCATAGGAAGCATGTTGCAAAATACCACCATATCCAACTTCTCAAGGAGCATCCAAAGTTGAAGAAGAAACAGCTCAGACTCAGTTGTTGACAGAGGAGTTTCTTTCCCAAGGAGATACAAGACAGTAACTTCTCCTGACATCCCCAGAGTGTGACAGATACGCAGTGGTCAAGTAGTTAACAAAGCATAGTGAAGAATATGGGAGCAGAAGCTTCAGGTCCGACTCCAACATAAACTCTTGTTGCAACTGTACAGACATAAGTTAGTGTCTTATTTTGTTCAGTTAATATAGTACAGGTAATAGCAGGACATGACTGCAGTTAGGAGAACGTATACTTAGAAGATGAGGAGGAACTTGTCTACTACACTTATGGGTCTGACACCTATCATCTAAGATAACAGTATAAAAATATTGTCTGGTAGTAATAAAGCCAGCAATAAAATACAGTCTGGAATTGTATTTTATTTCATTTATTCATGTATTTCATTTATTATTAAGAGAAAAAACCCAACAAACTCAAGAGGGTCTAGTGACAAACACACTTCAAGGGCACTACCTAGGTAATAACCGAGGTAGTCACCTCAGTATTACTCTTTGCATTCCACATTTTGATTCTTACTCATTGTTTGTGCCAGGGGTACACAAAACCAAGACAATAGTGTGTCAAGCATGGAGTATCCAAAGCATGACATTTGGAATAGACACAACAACAGATGACTGTGAAGGACCAAGGAAAAGCAGATTAAGAGCATTCAACCTGTCACCGGCAGCACAGCTGGGGAACTAGTGTCAGGCCTGAGGTCTCTCCCTTAGAAACACTACGGCCTCATTTCGCCTGTTTCATTTGCTCATACAGGAACTTTAAGCTCTTTAGGAAGTGGTTATTTCATGCAGATTTGTAATGGATATATTAATCTTATTCCAGAAGTGCCACACTCATGTTTCCTGAAAAAGTAAAAATCCTTCCCCACTCTCCAGGTGGAAGAGTAGTATTCAGCACTATTCACTGCTCTAACCTACCTTGTTTTTTCCAACATGCTGCCATTCAAGATACAGTATCTTTGTTTTCCTCCAGGAAGAAAAAAAAAGCAAAACAAAAAAGGTCTCCACAGACTGACAGAAGTACAGAAGACCCACAGAAATTATGCAGTTCAACCAGAATGAGAAACAGTTTGAACATTAGCATGGAACACACATGGCACTGAAGTCATACTTGACTTCAAATACCCTTTTATATAATTCTTCTTTAAAAAAAGAAAAGAAAGAAGAGAAGGAAATATCCAAGAAATTACATGGATCTTGAATCCCTTCTTGGACTATGTTGCTCATACTTTCTTTTGAAGTCTTATGAAACTGTAAAGTGATACTTAAATGAAGGTTTTGAGAAGAACATCAAAACACCTCAGGTAAGTGGTTCTGGTGGCTTAAAGTATCAGGAGGATTCAGTTGTGCATATTTTCCCATTTGCTTTAAATCTGCTAATATTAAGGGAAAACAGTCTACCAGACTCATTACTACAGATGAGAAGTTTTATTAACTTGGATTAAAGTTGTTATGATATCTGAACATGGGGAATGGAGTGGTGATTGCATTAACAATTCTCAGTTGGTTAGAAGTGGTGGATTATGGTTATAAATCTTGTCTTTGATTATATCTGCATAATAAAGTGCAAGGGAGCCTACAGCATTCTGAACATTTGAAATGGGGATACTTTCATGAGGAAAGAAAAAGTCAGAAAAAGTCCAAGCTCATAAAATAGTGGCATTTACAAGCCAATGGCATTTACATGCCAGTGGCACTCACACGCCAGATATAGTACAGCCTTTGGAAGCATAGAGTTTCAGACACTTACATAGATGCCAACCCCTCCCCCACTTAAGTGTTGACCTTCCCTTTTCAGTGGAGGGTAGGCGTATAACTGGTTTTGAAAACAAATAACCTTTCTCTTCCCTGTCCCCTGAGACTTTCTTCTCTCTCACAAAGACTGCCTATAAAAATGTGGTCCCTAGAGCTTCCTTTGCCATTGGACGAAGAGGCTGGCAGAAGACTCGCAGATAGTTTACCTTTGTTCTTTGTGCATGGGGAGCTGCGCTTTCACTTCACAGATAAATTCTCATTTTCTGCATTTATTAAGCTTGCACACATGGAGTTAACTGTTAACATTTGTAGTAAGAGCAAAAGGGGAACAGTGATAAATAAATCTAGTTGTTTATGCATATAACAGGAACTGGCTTTATGTACTGCGAGCATGAACACCATGTCCTGAGCATTAAACTTGGCTTAGACAACTGTCTTGTGCCCTGTGCTCAGCACAGTAAACAAGATAAATCAGTGCATTTCCTGTACCTTCCATCCCATACAGCAGATGATTTAACTTGTTATGCTCCTTGAAAGGGAAGGTAACACTTTTCATTAAGTCTGGCTGGTGAGAAAGAAAGATCTTTGCCTACATTTTGACCTAGCTGGGAACTGTGTGTCCTACACAAAAACAAGGTAAGAAGAATTGTACCTAAGACTATTTTGAGGCAGGGACTGTAATTCTGCTTCTGAAGAGTTACGGTAGAGGGCTATTTTCCAAAATACTTTGCATATCTACATGAGGAATGTGGAAAGCAGTCCCTGGAGAACTGGCTTATGATACCGCTGCAATTACGGGTGATTTGTCTGTCTTCATACTCTGCACATCTGTGCCTTAACTGCCATCAGATCTGAAGTTGGAGGGACAACCTTAAGCATATTCCTGCTATTGCAGAAAGGGTTTACAAAATGCAAAGGATATTAAGGACAAGGAAGCTAACCGTTCTCAACAATGTAAAGGCAGACTGTTACTGCAGTTCATGGAAAGCCAGCTCTATTTCCATTAATATTAACGGAGTTGAGAGATGCTTCACTGAAAGGTAAAAGGAATTGACAACCATTCACCAGAAGCAACTGCACAAAAGAGATGCACAAAAGAGATGCACCAAAGTCTGAACTAGTCTAAGTCCCTCTTAATATTGGTGATTTCTTGTAAAGCAAGTATTTCCAGTGTCCTAGCTGAGAGTCTGTTTAGCAGTTTTGGTGGTGGTGTGTTTTGTTTTGGAGACAATACCTTTTTTAAAATATAACTGAATGGATAAGCAAACAATGTGGTTACTTTTCAGAACCTGCTATATGAGGTAATTATAGATGGATATTTCAGTCTACGATATAAAAGTACCTTCTTGGAATCCTTTCTTTTTAAAGAATCACAGACTGTTTTGGGTTGAAAAGGACATCTGAAGATCATCTAGTTCAACCCCCCTGCCATGGAAAGGGATATATTTCGCTAGACTAGGTCGCTCAGTGTACCATCCAATCTTGCCTTGAACACTTCCAATGATGGGGCATCCACAGCTTCTCTGGTAAAACGTTTCTCATTCATGTTAAATCTAAATCTAACCTCTTTCAGTTTAAAATCATTGCCCCTTGGTTCTGTATCCTGAGGCCCTGGTAAGAGGTCTTTCTCTGTATTTTTCGTAAGTCTTCTTTATATATTCAAAAGCCACAATAAGGTCTCCCCGGAGCCTTCTCTTCTCCAGGCTAAACAAGCCCAACTCTCTCAGCCTGTCCCCACAGTAGAGGTGCTCCAACCGTCTCATTTATGTGGCCTCCTCTGGACCCACTCCAACAGGTTGGTGTCTGTTTTGTACTGGGCCCTCAGAACTGGATTCATGTGGGGTCTCACAATAGCAGAGTAGAAAAGGAGAATCAACTTGACTGGCTGGACACAATCATTTTTGTTCAGTTCAGGATGTGGTTGGCTTTTTGTGTTGCAAGCACACATTTCTGACTGTCTAGTAACTTCAGGAAGGGCAAATAATTTCATTATGTCAATAACATATTTAGAAAACTGGATTTTCTCATTGAGGTTATCTCACTGGCACTCCTTAACAGTAACAGATGTCAACAGTAACTGATACATGACAACTTCAGTTAGACATATGATCTGGAGCTACTGCCTAAGGATATGGTAAATAAAATAATTTTATACTTATTTTCAGAGAACTAATGAAGAAAAGAGCAACAGAATGTTATCCAGAATTGTGGGAAGATGTTACAGAGCATGGGTTAATATCACTGTGTAAAAGGAGGTTAAAACTGTTTGTCAGCTTTCATCCAAAGAGATAAAGGGGATTGGCAAGAAAGTTGCATGATTTGCTAGTTTGATTTGTAGTAGGAAGCTAGTAACAACTAGAGACACCACTACTACACTACAAAAAAATATCGGATTATTAATCCCGATTAGTGACTGTCCATAACTCGTAACTGTGTTTTGTTAACTAAGTAAGAAATCTCCTTCAGCCTTGTCTCAGAGGTTACTTTAGTTATAAGATATATAAAAACAGATGGCCACCAGTGGTAGAAAAAAATTCTTCCCATTATTTATGCTTTTAAAAACAAAGTAAGGAATATTTTAAAATGTTGATCAAAGTAAGACTATCAAATATTGGCACTATCAATGGTCAAACTATTGAAGAATGAAAACCTTAATTTCAACCAGTGTAGAAGGCTTGGATGTTTATCTTAAATTTACTTATCCCCATCTAAATATTGTGCATCTGCAAATTTCCTGAAATTTCAACAAATTAATCGTCATATGGCATTTGTTTTGATTCTTAACTGCCTTAACATTATCATGAGTATGCACCTGGTGGCTCCTGAATACTAGCCTTTAACACCAGTTAAGAATTGCAGACAACTGGGACCTTCATTAGAAAAATGCAGCAAGGCACATATAACATGATGTCATACACACTGTGAGTCTGTACGTTAGCTTGACTCAAACAATTCTGATGAATGGAAAGACAATGGCTGTCTCATTTATGTTCCAGAAAGATGCTTAAATCTAAATTGCAGTATAAATCACAAAGCTATCTCTGACAGAAAATTAAATAGAGTACAGCATACATAAAGTGAGGATTTGCAGGCCTGGGCTTATTAACTATGCAGAAATAAAAAGCTAAAGTTTTCAATCAAGGCTGATTCCAAATGCTAGATGAGATCCTTTATTCTAAGTTATACAATGTAAAAAAAAAAAAAAACCCAAAACCCAAAAAACCAAACAAACAAATAACAAAAACAAAACACAAAACAAACAAATCAAAAAAAGCCCACAAGAAACCCCCACTTTGGTTCAAAATAAGAAACTGGAAAAAATTTTTCCTAGAGTAAATTGGAAGGGTTCTCTAGAGAGAAACAAAAAGGAAATAGGAGGTTACAGTGTACATGTTACATTAATGAACCTAAACCAGGGAATGTAAGTGGGAACAGCAGTAATAAAAATGGAATTTGTGCTAATTTTTCCTCCAGAAAATTGTCAGTTTCCAACTGACATCCCTATGCTGTCCACAGTGTATTGAGTATACTGGCATCCTTGGAAAGTCCTTTTTGGACATAAACTACATTCAAAACACTTTGAAACACTGTATGGTAATTCATATATTCCTATCCAGCTGGGCTGCAAAGAGGATGCAGAGATTTTTCTGTATGCAGAGTACTGAACACTTTTCAATTACTTGATGAGAAGGAGTGGAGATGGAAGACTAGAAATCAAGTGTGCAGCCTGGTAGGACAGACTCAGAGGACTGCAGTCCTCTAGGTGATTTTGCTTGAGGTAGTCCATCAGCCTTGACTTCCAACTGCAAACTTCCACAATTAACTTCTCAATGATCTGAGAAAGGGTTTTGCAGATCAGTTCTTGAAATAAACTGCTTAACTGTAGATTCCATTACTTGCTCCAAGTTCTGTAACAGCAAAGTCCCAAAGAAGATTATCACAAAGTTATAATTTGTGATGGAGAAGCAGGAAGCAGAATGTGCCCCCTGTTTCATTGCACATAGCTACAGCCTGAAGAATGACAGGAATATCAGTTTTAGAAAGAGGTTACTTGAAGATTGTGCAATGCAAAGGATATGTGCACTCGTAGAGATTTCATTCACTGTAACTGGGCATGGCACTGAGCGAGAAAATCCATCACTACTTTTTCATTAAAGTGCATACGAAGTAGTAGGCATCAGTGACAATGCATCTATGCAGCCTTGGAAATTAGGGTTGGCAGAAAATGATAAAAAGGAACATGGTGATTACTCGGTGAATAGTGAACAAGGTCCAAAGGAATTACAATGCCATTTGTAGCCTTTAGTCAGGCACTTAGTCACTTTCAGTACTTGGGAAATGATATCGATTCTGCAATGGACTAGGGAATTACTCAGAACAGTAGCAGGATCTACACAAAATCTAGCAGACCAATCACTCTCTACAATTTTTATAAGCAAAAGCCTACCTTTCAAAATCCTCTCTGGGCATGCGATCTACTGGACGTTTTGACTCACAGTGGGATGTTTCAACTTGGAATCAGAACAGTTTGTGAGATTTGAGGAATGATCTCAGCAAACTGACACTGCTAGAGCTACAGATGCACATTTCCATGCATGCTTGTTTTCCATCTTGTAGCGGCCAGAATCCTGTCTAGTGTAGGTCAGCATGAACCCTACAATTTATAGTGAATAGACATTGTAATGTACAGGAACTGCATTTATTTACAGTTAAAACTGTGGCACTCTCTCCCCTGCTTAAAACTGAACTCAGGTCTACAGGTAGACAGTGATAATGGAATACGGCAGCAACATATAGTCAATTCTTAAATAGGGAACGGTGGACACAGAAAGATGGTGGGTTTTTAGCAAGAAGTTTTACAGATGCCTTGGAAAAGTCGAGGACATATTAAAACAGTGAATGAGGGCTGTGTGAGCTACCTTCTCCAGGACAGATAATTAGTAATGAATTAATTAGGGGGGCTGAAACAAGTGACTGCAGGAAACAAAGCACAGTCACTGCTGCCAGTCAACCACAGGCGGCATGAGATAGGAGCTTGTGACTACTAGGAATAAACAGGAAGAGAGATTAGGAAGAATGGAGATACAAGTGAAGGAGAAGCACTCAAACATGCATTGAAGAAATCAGGGAGAGAAGATGAAGGATAAAAAAAGTCTTTGGAGAAAAGAGCATCACGCAAGGCTAAGGTAGGTGGAAGATACAAGCATCTGGGGGCTGGTGAAGGCTGAGATTAGAAAACACACAGAACAGACAGAACAAGTGGGAGCAAAAAAATGAAAGAATGAGAGTCTTGATTATGATTTTCTTCCCTATAAAGTGAAAAAAATGGATAATTTTAACCTAAAGTATATCACCTACTAATATCTAATGTTTTTGGGTCTTTTGTTTGGTTTTTGTTTGTTTTTTTTCCCTATGACCAGCTATGATGATTCCAACCAGAAATAGAATGGAGTCATAATGAGGAAGCTTGGAGTGTGGGTAATGTCTCTTAAGGTACACCCTGCAGAGTGAGACAAGCATGCTGGAGAAGGGTTTAAAATCTGCCAAATGGCTGAAGATAGTTGTCCAGCAAGCAACACAGGCCATACAAGGAGAGGAATGTGGGTATTAATAGCAGTCTGCGGACCCTTTGCAAAGCAGGACAAGAAGTAGTATATTATCACACAAAGATTAACCTTGCAACATTCTCTGGTAAAATAGACTCAGGCCATTACTAAACTACTGTTGTTCTGAAAATTGAAAAACAAACAAACGAAAAAGCTGTCATACATCACCCTTGTGGGCTTGTGTGGAGAATTTGTAGAGAATGTATAGAATTTATAGAATTTCTTACTTTCCAGACCTATATTAAAATAAGTACCAATAAACTACAAGGACAGTCTGGAGAATGAATAACCTCACCTACCTGCTTCAAGCACTTGAAACAGATTAAATAAAATAGACCACTGCATCCCTATATATCAGTATCTTAGAGTGTGGGCAGATAATCTATTACCAGGCAAAAACTTCCTATAACTCTCCTGAGGCTGCTGTCCCTGCCATTGCCTTCACATCTTATAATGCCAAGAGAGCAAAAATAAATATTGACATTACCTGTACCAGTTCTGTGCTTTCATGACCTTCAATATTAAGACTGAACACTCAGGTAATTCTTTCTACTTGTGCTAAAACTTTCTTCAGAATGATGTTGCCATTCAGGTACAGGAAGCAACATGCCTTCCCCACTCAAATGGTAATAAATGGAAGAATTCAGAGAAATCTTAGAATTAAATAAATTTTTAAAATAACAACAATGAAAAGAAGAAAGAAAATAAGTGAGTAAGACAAAACTAACAGACAGAAAATGTTGCTGCTCACAACTTAAATCAAGTCGCAAACTCTATGTGTTGGAATTCCTTAGAGATACAGAATATTAAAACCAGAAATCGTACAGAGGGAATGTGATCCAATGTATGTAAAGAGCTTTCAGAATTTCTTAAAAAGTAAGTAGTTTTCTCTGTAAAATTATGGATCCAAGAATAATCATCCATCTCTGCTATCACAATAAACAGGAAAAAAAATGGATCCAAAAGTGAAAAAATGAAAAAAATGACAAGAACTGAACTTAAGAAAGATGGCAGTTCCAAGATGCAATAATATATTCACAGTCTACTTTTTATTTTTAATTCTCAGTGAAATTTTTAATTACCAGAAAACTGAAGTTTTGCCCATTTCTACCAATTTTATTTACCATTTTTACACTTCAAAATGAAACAACAAATACTGAACGAATGCAAATCAATACTTTCCTCTGATCTCTATGAGAATGCAGCACCTTGAAGAATAACCACACCTCTATGGGCTATTTATGATATGGCAGTCACACCTCAGTCTGGTCTTACTCATTTCCAAAGTATGTATCCGTGACAAACATGAGTGTACTTACTGCTGTTGTCCCATGAAGGAAATACACATATAAACATTCCGTATGTGTGTGTGCTCTCATGAGACCTCACCTGGAGTTCCGCATCCAGCTCTGGGCCCCAAACATCAAAAGGATATTGGCTGGTTGGAGAGAGTCCAGAGGAGGCCACAGAGATGCTCAGAGGGCTGGAGCATCTCTGCTATGGGGACAGGCTGAGAGAGTTGGGCTTGTACAACCTGGAGAAAGGAGGGCTCCGGGGAGACCTTATAGAAGCCTTCCAGTACCTGAAGGGGGCCTAAAAGGAAGCTGGGAGTGGGGGTGGGAGTGGAACTTTTTACAAGGTTCTATAGTGAGAGGGCAAGGGGTAATGGATTTAAACTGAAAGCAGGGAGATTTAGATTAGATATCGGGAAGAAATTCTTCCTGGAGAGGGTGGTGAGGCACTGGCATAGGTTGCCCAGAGAAGCTGTGGATGCCCCATCCCTGGAAGTGTCCAAGGCCAGGCTGGATGAGGCTTGGAGCAACCTGGTCTAGTGGAGGGTGTCCCTGCCCCTGGCAGGGGGGTTGGAACTGGATGGCCTTTAAGGTCCCTTCCAACCCAAACCAATCTGTGATTCCATGATTCTATGATATACATGCATATTCCAGTTGAATTTAAAATGGCATGAAAGAGCTGAACAGTATGTACCAGGGTAGATCTGAATCATATGAGATAAACAAGTATCTTTTCTACTTTTTTCAGAAATACTACCTAGGTTCATTACACTCTTCTCTCCAGGAAAGATCTTTTTCAAAGTAACTTAATTTTTAGCACTGGAACCTGGAATCTTGTTTTCAGTGCTGCCACTGCCACTCAGACATAACCTTTAGCACATTGTGTCACTTTTTTGTGGTTCAATTCATTGATCTGCAAAATGGTATAATAACACCTGTGTTGCAGCTAATTGATGCTCTCACATGGCAGGACAAGCATAGATGAAAAGCCCTATCTAGGAATGTCCTGGGCAGTGGGCTGCAAGAGGGGATACCATGACAGGATGAAGGCTGGCTAGTCTCAGAAATATTAATTCTGATACAGCCAACAAAAGCTAATTATATGGTCATAGATTATGGGAATGCACTTTTGAAATGAAATGCATCACTTACCACATTCTTCTACTGAAAGATCAACAGGAAGCAAAGTAGGTTTTACAGCTACTGTACAACATAAAGGATAATACCAGAGCAGGAGGCTACACCACAGTAGCAGGTAAAAATGCTTTTATTTTTGAACCTTTTTAACTTACTTCTATTCACTTTGAAGTCACTTCCACCCCCCCGCACCCCGCCAGTCTAGCAGTATCAAAGGGTACTAAAGTCAGCAAAGATGTAAATTGTGTCCTTAGGTTTTTCGTACATTGCACAAAGAGCATGAAGAGTTTTTAAGAATATAATAGTCATTTTACCAGAAAAAAATATAAATATGGAACACACATTACTGCCACATTCATATAAAACACTTGAAAAGAAAAGTAATTTCAGAATAAAAGTCTTGCTTTGATGTTTCAATATTACTGGTATTTTTCCTTTTCTCTTTTTTCTCTGTCAGTTTTTACAAAATGTTTTTTCAAAAGATAATCCTGTGTAATGGAAAAAAGAAGTACCACATTTTCTCTGAAAAAATTTATTCAGTAGCTTTTAAGTGTTAGAAGTTAATTTTTAATTCTTAGAAGTCCATTTAACATAAATATTTAATGTATCTCAATTATGTAAATATTAATAGAATTTAATATAGAGAATTTATCAAGTTATATTAGACTCAAAACTCAGAGGTCAGAAAGTTAGAATAATTTGCTACTCTGTTGCTAGACAGATGTAGTTCTAAATAAACAGTTCCTAAATCACAAAAGGATAGATTCATCACTTTGTTAGTTGTAAGCCTTTTCATTTTCATTTTCATCTTCATTTTCATGTCTCTTTAAGTAAATATTGCACTTCGGATGTATTCAAATGAGTTATATCAAGTTAACACCACAGCAACCCTCACAAGAACTTCTTTCCACGCCTTGAAATAATCAAACAAATTGCCATCTTGTGATTCTTTAAGGCTGGGTTTTCCAATTTGTTGTTGTTGTTTGTTTGTTTGTTATGGTCTGATCTCTGTTTCATGAACTTTTCTTTCTCTTTGAATTTGCTACTTCCACTTTTTAAAACTAGTCCCAAGAATAATGATTGCTTAAGCAATTGAAAGTGTCAGGTGACCTTTATTTTTGTAATTAATATGATTTTTAGATTAACTAATTTTCCTTCAGCTACATGTAGTGTTAGTGTCCAGTTAAGTTTCCATTAGACAGGAAAACTGCATCTCATCTGGCCTGTCATTCCAAATGTATTTTTTATTCACACAAAATTAGGGAATAGCAGTGGAACAGCCAGTACACTTGGCCTCCGCCAACGTTCTTTGAAGACCCCATCTCTCTCTCCTGTATTTTGAAATTAGCCTGATCGGAACACGGTAGTGTATCCCTGGCCATGTACTCTTACGCTGTACTGTTCTTCCCATCCATAGCTTTTTCAGGTTTTGTAGTTTTGGATGTGACTGCCCAGTGTGTGATCCTCAAATCACCCTCACTACTTACTGACCTTGTGAGTTTACATGGAAACAGAGGTCCTTCTGTGCATTTGTTGGAAGTATAAATTCCTACCATATTTTCCTATGGTGGAATGAAACACAGTGATACAGTACCATTTTCCATGAGTCGTATATTGTCAGTGCATACTATACCCTCTGAAATGAACACCCTGGTGGGCTCAGGACTCTGGCCTCTCTGTAGAATTACTTCTAGTTCCAGGAGGAGATGATGTTTGCTCAAATTCTGTATTTTCAATCTGTTTCAGAAGCAAGTATCCATTTGGAAGGAAACTTGTTTAGGAACTACCTAAAAGTCACACTGGAAAATCATGTTTATTTCAAGACTTCTATAGTGAATTTACTTTGCTAAATGCATTCAGAATATCAACAGATTTAGGTGGTTATCCTTCATTATCCTCAAAAGTAAACTGCTGGTACTGACCAAGGAACTGGAAAGAACATATTCTTTTCTCAGGTAAACTTTTTAAGAAAAGGGTTTCCTGATTATCAGGCTATACTTAGGAGCATCCCAACTAAAAGATGTATTTGACATTGTTTATATTTTTATCCTCTTTCCTCCATGAAAAAGAAAAATTAAAGTTTTTTACTGTATTTTTTTAAAAAAATAAACAGTAGAACACTTTTATCGTTACACCTTTTACAAAGAAAACAGCCATCTGCAAGCTGAAATATGCAGAAAGCCAGAGATCACATAATAGTACAAGCTTCTTAATTTATTATGTGGGAAAATAACAAAACTGGTTCATGTCACAGGCAAATCGTAACACTTGCAGAAATGGGACAAAATCAGAAAATTTTAAAGAACAAAAAAGGCATTTTTAGTGCCTAATGGCACATGGAGATTTGGAAAAAATTCTCACCTCAGTGACAACGACAGTTATTATCCAGCACAAATCCAAAGAGGAGGTCAGACTAAGTAAACCATCAGGTATGGCTTTTCACTACAAACAGTATTGAAGGATCTTAACTCACAGTCCCCTGAAGGTCTTTGATAAAGAGAAGCAGGATTAATTTGTGATTAGAGAGCTACCAGTTTAAGTAAAATAAAATAATTGGTTTCCTAGGTGACATACTGTAGGGGTTTGTGTCCTTTTTAATAACAAGGGATTTACAATCAGTGTGGCATCTAGGTCTCAAAAACAGACTGCAGATAGGTCCAAGCCCTCAAGGTCAAACTATACAACTGCCCATAAAATCAACATGTTATCAAAGTTGTAATTATGATGATGGGTAGTGTAATAGAAACTTGTTTTTCTAGTGGAAAGCCTCATTATGAGTGTTCACCTGGACAATGCTAAGTAGATTCTGCAAAAATACTATGGAGCCAATGGTTGCATCAAATTCATCCCAGGAATAATTCAACACGGCAAGCTACAGATTACAACTGACAAGGATGAATTTATCACATGATGTTCTATATATCCCATTATCGACATGTGATGACATCCTGTTTTCTGCCAAACTTTAAAGAGTAAAGGTTTAAAGAAAATTCAGACAATTACAACAGTTGATAGAAAAATAGTACAGCCTCCTAATAATGCAGGAGATACAGTCACAGAGCATATGGTGAGCCATTCTGATCCTATCAGCTATTGATTTCCATCACTCTATTCTCATACCACTCTCACATTACTCTTATTTGGGGCATCAGAAATAGACAGAAATAATTTTTATACCTATTCTTTAGATCACTGAAGCAGGAAGGAAGGAAGGAAGGAAGGAAGGAAGGAAGGAAGGAAGGAAGGAAGGAAGGAAGGAAGGAAGGAAGGAAGGAAGGAAGGAAGGAAGGAAGGAAGGAAGGAAGGAAGGAAGGAAGGAAGGAAGGAAGGAAGGAGCCCACACCCTGTAAAAAAAAAAAAAAAGAAAAAGGCAAGAAGGATTCAAGTTGAAATTTGCTGATGACCTAACCAGTCCTCAGGGAGCTTTCCTTCTCAGACTGTACTGCTGATGTAATATCCCTGCTGTAAAGAGAACATGCTGAGCACACAGTTAGCATTGCAGCATGTTCAGTTTGATAATTAGCTTGTTCCCAGGTGTGCCGGCATCCTCAGTGCATTTCTTATATTGTTCTTGTATTTGCTTCCTGGAGTCTTTAATACAGTGCATCCCACCAGCGCTCTGCACTACGGTTCCTTTTAACCCCTACCGTAAAATCTATTGTTTTTAAAACATTCAGAATGTTGTCTGCTGATTGTAAAACACAGATGGATATGTAGTCTTTGGTCATGATTAATAATAAAGAAAAAAAACAGACCAATGTTTTAAAAATGACTAAGAGGTTTCAGCAACATTTATCATTTACACTAATTCTGCTGGATTCACAGGACAATATTTGAAACTGTTCTATTAGAAAACACTAGTGAAAGAAATTTTAAAACACAGTTATAAAACTAGAGCTGCACTCTACGCTTTATCACACACCACCAATTCCATTTAGCTCTGACATATTGATTGAAAATATCTAAAAATATTTGAGTGTTTACAATAATGTTTGGAACTTTATACTACATAACACAGTGCTGTTCACATGGTTTTGAAAGGGTGTAGCATCTTGAGGATAGGAAAGCCTTGCAAAGGGACCTGGACAGGCTGGATCGATGGGCTGAGGTCAATTGGATGAGGTTCAACAAGGCCAAGTGCCGGGTCCAACATTTAGGTCACAACAATCCCCAACAGCACTACAGGCTTGGGGACAAGTGGCTGGAAAGCTGTCAGGCATAAAAGAACCTGGCGGTGTTGGTCTACAGCAGCCGAATATGAGCCAGCAGTATACCCAGGTGGCCAAGAAGTCCAACGGCATCCTGGCCTGTATCAGGAACAGTGTGGCCAGCAGGAGTACGGAAGTGATTGTGACCCTGTACTGGACACTGGTGAGGCCGCACCTCGAGTACTGTGTTCAGTTTTGGACCCCTCATTACAAGAAGGACATAGAGATGCTGGAACATGTCAAGAGAAGCGTGACAACGCTGGTGAAGGGTCTGGAGAACAAGCCTGATTAGGAATGGCTGAAGAAGCTAGGATTGTTTAGTCTGAAGAAAAAAGGCTGAGGGGAGACCTGATCACTCTCTACAGCCACCTGAAAGGAGGTTAGAGGGAGGCGGGTCCTGGTCTAGTTCTCCTGGGTAACTGGTGACAGGACAAGAGGAAAAAGCTTCAAGTTGCATCAGGGGAGGTTTCATTAGATATTCAGGAAAACTTCTTCACTGACAGAGTGGCCAGGCACTGGAACAGGCTGCCCAGGGAAGGGGTGGAGTCACCATCCCTGGAGAGGTTCAGGGAATGTGTAGACATGGTGTTGAAGACATGGTCTACTGGGTACGGTAGTGCTGGGTTGATGGTTGGACTGGGTGATCTTTTAGGTTTTTTCCAACCTTAGCTATTCTGTGTGATTCTGATTCTGTGTTTGCCCAAAATTTAGAGGGCGATTCTTTGATGCTTTTGGTGTATTTAAATTAGTCTCTGAAAAAATTTTAGCTGGGTACTGAAGTGGAAATTAGCAACATGGTGAGTAGCTTTAGCCTTCAAAATCCTTCTCAACGGAGTATGAACCATTCTTGTTCATTTGACAGTTGTTACTGGATCCAAGTAATGGAGAGAAGTAAAAGATGTAGCTTCTTTCTAGAATAGTGAGGTCTGCATAGGAATGGCCTAGTATGGTCTGGTTTGGCGTAGTAAGGAAAATGAATGGTGTCCAGGAACCTGAGCTCCCTTTGGGAGACAAACATTAAGCAAGAGGAAAAGGACCAATTTAATATGAAAGCACTCAATACACATACATTTACACAAAGTTCAGTGCAGAAGACCTCCTGGTTATGCCATATATAAAATGAATGACTAAATTTGGTTATATTAATCCAACTTTTACAAGCAATTTTAAAATGTTAGGTATGTATATTTATAAATACATGTTTATATATACTCACATTTTTCGCACAAGTATTGAAGAGACTTTCAGTGCAGTAGTTAACTATCAGTACCAGCTTACTAGAGAAACATACACGCTTAGCAACAAAAAAGATTTTGTGTTTAATGAAACAGCACAATTTGTTACACATTTTACTGCAGAGTATCATTAATAAAATACCACTGCACTGGCTCTTCTGAGAACTCAAGTCTGACAGTAGTAGTTAATTGCCTCTGAGAGCAACACAAGTAGCCTTGGACAGGCTGCAGCATCTTTTCCTCCAACCAAATGCATTAGACTGTAACAGAAGGCTGAACAAAACACTGGCAGTGTTTCCCTGTTTTTCACTGTCCACCTTACCAGTCACTCCTCACCAAAGATATTATCATGTGTATTGTCTATCTTTCTTACACCTCTATTGTCTATCCACTTACAGCAGAAACAGAATTCAGAGATAAAGATCATGGCTACCAGAACTTATCCTGCTGAACGTCTGTGCATTGATGTGTTTATGGACAGGGAAGAATAAAATCCTAATAATCAAATCCAAAGTGAGGTAAAGCTTATTGCCCTTTAGTGGATAAACAAAGTAATAAAAAAGAAATATGTACTTTAACAGCAATCACAATACACAATGAAAACATTTCTTTCACAGCATATATACCCCATTTACAGAAAGGAAAGAAAATCCCACATTCAGGATGACTTAAAATTGACATTATTTCTAAAACCAGCAGAACCAGGAGACAATTTAATAGGCTTTGAGACAAAGCAATTGAGACCAGTCAGACTCAACTGACCCTACAGCACCTTGTGAGGCATATGAAATTCTCTAGTGCAGTCTCTTATTTCCAGAAACTTAAGTTGAGAGAGCAGGATTTGTTCCAGTTTATCTTGTTTCATAATGCTGTACCTAAGAAATGTATCTGTGGTTTTATAAAAATAAATTTTCACTTACACAAAACAAAAGAAACCATAAAAGAGGTGCCTCATTTAAGCACAAAACTGGCCAAGAGGGGAATGCTTGCTCTGATTGCTAGCATGTGCTACAGCCTGTGAAATAGCTCCTTACCTCTTTTATCAGTATCATCCTGACATTCCATTGCTCACACATTGTGCAATCGGAGCTTCATACTGGAAGACAGACATATCAGCCACAACGTCCTTGTGCAACCCTGACCAGCGACGAGATGATGGACAGAGTGTGCAGGGGACAGCGGTGGATGTTGTATGCCTTGACTTGAGCAAGGTCCTTGACATGATCACCCACAGGCTCATGGTAGCCATGGGGAAGTCTAGCCTGGGTATGGGTATGACAAAGGGAGAAGGAAACTGCAGAAAGATGGGTTCAGAAGGCTGAGGCCAGTGTTGTAAAGTTCAGATAGTGGCTGGTTAATAGTGGCACCCCTCAGGGACTGATACTGTGTCAGTCTTTAGTGTCTTCATAACCTGCAGGGCAGGACAGAAGACACTGCCAGCAAGTAACGGGGATGCCAGACTCAGGGAAGTGGTCAGTGGGCTGCAGGGCAGCTCTGTTACTTAGAGAAATTTTGATGGGCTGGAGGAACAGGCTGAAGAGAACTTCATGGAGTTCCCCAAAGCCCTGGAAAGGAGTCAGCCCTACAGCAGGACAGGCTAAGGCTGGCTGAGCAGAAACAGCTCTGCAGAACTGGCTCTCAGTGGGAACAAGTTTCCAAGAGGCAGCACTGCTCTTGGACATCAAAGGAAGGTCCTGTACCCAGCTCTGCACCAGCATAGGTGCAACAGCAGGGCCAGGCACTCATCCTGACCAGCTGCTCAGCGCCATTGAGACTGAAAAAAGAGTGCAGGTTTCAGGTCTGGGCTGCTGGCAGTGGAACTCTGATGTACAGGAATGAGTTCAGTGGAGGGTCACCATGATGACCAGGAGCATGTGGATGAGAGATCTGGGTTTCTTCAGCCTTGAGGTAACAGTTGCAGTGAGATTCTGCTGTTGGCTACAATGACCTGATAAGGAATGGGGAGCTACAAGGAAGATGAAGCCAGTCTCTTCTCAGCAGTGCATGGAAATAGGATGAGAGGCAACAAGCACAGGCTGGAACATGGAAAATTCAGACTCAATATAATGGAAAATTTCTTTGACTACTATGACAGTTGTCAAATACTGGAACAGGATACCTATGGAAGCTGTGGCAACTCCATCCTTGGAGATGCTCAAAACTTAATGAAAAAAGGCCCTGAGCAACACAGTCTAACTGAACATGCTTTGAGCGGGAGGCTGAACTATATGAACTCCAACACTCCTGTCCAGCTCACCTTATTCTGCAATTACAGGAAATCAGGAATTAGTTGGTAGTTCCTTTTTACCAGCTAAGCCCTGGGAATGTGTAAAAACCACAGCAGGGTTCTTCGTTACAGGTCACATGAATAGCACAAATCAAAGTATAGTCTAAATATTTTTATGTTCATCAAGTATCCTCCTGCCTAGAAAAAGAATAAAATATATAATACTTTTGCAACCCAACCCACCTCTCAATTTTTTCCTCTGTTTGTTAGTATATCTCATGCCTGTTTTAATTGCCCTCTGCACAATTTATGCCAGTAAATGTTTGTTGTCCTTGTCAGAGTATTACAGATTTGAACTATGGTGCATCAAGGGCAGGAGAGGCATTAAAAAGTAAGATGAAAATTAACGGCTGCCTACTTTTGTCTTGACATTATACTTCAATTGCAGTAATATAACTTGTTTTCATTCTAACTCATAAATTGCTTTGCTGAAAGAATGAATGCCTTGGAGAATGCATGCTTGTATGACAGGCACGGTACACAGTATGCTTCACAAAAGCCATTCTGTAGAATCACTATGTCTTCTATTGAGTGTCTTCTCCAAGTTAAAAAAACAAAGTTCCAAGCTGTTACAAGGTGCTTGCAAAGACGACTATGACCTGTTTCAGCAGTACATCCCTGAAGTTCTACTTCAGCAGATGTTTCTGGACAGTATCATTTCAAGAACTCCTTCAGCAATGTCACTCTGGATATGACAGGGAAAAGGAGAGTAGGTGTATCTCTCATCAGCTTACAGCTCACAGCACACAGCACTGCAGAAGTTCTTTGTGCTTCAGCAGAATGTGCCCTTTAATATGGATGGAGAGAGGAGAAGAGTCAGTGGTGAGAAAGCTTCTGGGTAACAAATGTGACTGGCCCTTCCCATTTTAGTAGTTCCAAAGCAGCAAACGACTTCATATTTGTGGAATGAAAAGTCAAAGAATATAAATTGTCAAAACCACTCAATTAAATCATTGGTTTCATCAGCGTTTTTTTTAATATCATTTAGTATTTGTAATGGCTTTATATTTCCTGACTACCTTCCTTCTAAAGCTTTCTGCTAATACAGGTTATACTATCATTAAAGAACCAGACCATTTCTCACATATGTATTTCTAAAAAAGAGACATGAGAAGATGACCAGCAGCACACATTAGGAACAGAAATTCTACAGTCCATTTAATCATGTTACCTCTGTTGGCTTGAAGACTCTGTGTAGACCAAGAAAGGATAGTCTCTTATTGATTAGTACAAATATATACCCAAAGTCCTTTGTTTTTCTGTTCTGTATTCTACACAAGCCAAATGCCAGATTTTTCATTATATTTGTTGAGCAAAAGCTTATTGCTCACAACTTGGCATTTCACAAATAAGCTTAACCTTTCCCTTCCCTCTCTCCCCCACAGTATCACCTTCTTACTTTTCCTGACTTAGTCTTTCAGACATCTGAAAATGTTTACATCAACATTTTTAATGGTCTCATGAGAGAGAATGAAACTCAACCATCCATCAACACTCTTCTTGCAGGCTTCCTGAGAAAAGAGAGGAGCGGTACACAGAGATCCTTTCGTGTTAACTTACATTTTCTGGATTAACACTCTACGATCCAAGAGAAAGCCTTGCTACTGTAATTACTTCGCTGCAGCAAAGAAATTATAGGGAATGAGAAACAAAGGATGCACACTCACAGAACAAAAGTGAACCAAGCATCTCATCTCTGCTAACAGTATAGTCATTGCTGTGAAGACTTCAACAGAGGACGTCTGTCTTTTTGTAAGGATTTTGCAACGTCCTCTACTCTCTATGCCACTACATACACACCTCAGCTGTTTTTAAGTCTTTATGAATCCATACTTTCAGTGGTAAACTACTGTGTGTCCACATCCCAAGATTAGACTTGTTAACATCCTAGATATTGCCAAGTTTGTCTCACCGAAACTAACTGACTAACAGAACTTCAGTATACTTCTCCAGGGAAAAATTAAAATACAGAAAATATTACTCTGTATCTTAAAATTATTCAAGGAAGCCACCAGAAAAGCTCTCATACTTTTTAAAATTTTCTTTGAAAGCCAAGTCCCTTCATGCTTCTGATACAGTCTGATAATGCAACAAAGTCTACAAGAAAATATCTCTGGACTAGATATAAAAAAGAGAAATGTATGTTAAAAAGATTGTTATAAATTCGAAACAAGAGAAGAACACCCAGAAGTCACAAAGCTTACTCTGGAAAGTCTTAAAAGCCAAACTTGCTCGTCTAAAGTTTAAAATACTCTTTTAGAAAATCCTGTAAATGTAACGTACAGGGGTTTTTGTGTGTTTGTTTGTTAACTGGAAAAAAAAAAAAAAAAGAAAGCAACCAAAACCCCCACAAAACCCATCAGCCAGAGCTTCTTTGGGTACAGCACTGTGTTTCGTTGGCTTTAATGCCAGTTTGTAACACCTATAGACTGAAGTTTCTACCATTTCATTAACTTTGGTTATTCCCAAACACTCACTCACTTCTAAGCATTGCTCAGAGAATAAACAATCCTGCCATTAGGCACTCAAATTATGAAGTGAGGAACCCAGACTGAATGACAGATGCAAAATTACAGGGTTTACACTTTATAAAATCTCACTATTTTGTGTATGCATGATTTCCCACGTCTGAAAAATGGTTCTAAAAGTATTCACAGAAGAGTATACTCAAGCACTACAATTTTAGAAGTCATGCATTCACAAAATTAAACAACTTCATTCTTCAAAGATGACACTATGTAGTGAAACAAAGGAAGAAGGAATTATGTACTGTGCAGGTTTTAATAAACCACAACACTTAGTAAAATGAAATTCTGAGTTCAGAAAAGGGAAAAATGTCTCATAAAAAGAAATGCAAAGCCCTGCACCTGGGGAGGAATAAACCCATACACCAGTACAGGTGGAGTCATAGAATCACAGAATGGTTTGGGTTAGAAGGGACCTTAAACACCACTTAGTTCCAACACCCTTGCCATGGGCAGGGACACTCTCCACTAGACCAGGTTGCTCCAAGCCTCATCCAGCCTGGCCTTGGACACTTCCAGGGATGGGACATCCACAGCTTCTCTGGGTAACCTGTGCCAGTGCCTCACCACCCTCTCCAGGAAGAATTTCTTCCTGATATCTAATCCAAATCTCCTCTCTGTCAATTTAAACCCTTTAGCCCTTGTCCTGTCACTATAGGTCCTTGTAAAAAGTTTTCCCCAGGTTTCTTGTAGCACCCTTCAGATACCGGAAGACTGCAATAAGGTCTCCCCGGAGCCTTCTCTTCTCTAGGCTGAACAAGTCAAATTCTCTCAGCCTGTCCCCATACCAGAGGTGCTCCAGCCCTCTGATCATCTTCATGGCCTCCTCTGGACTCACTCCAACTGGTCAATATCCTTCTTATGCTGAGGGGTTCTGGTGGAAAAGTTGTCCATGAGCCACACTTGCACCAAAGAAGGTAAAGAAACTACGTGATCTGCATTAGGAAGAGTGTTGCCAGCAGGTTGAGGGAGGTGATCCTTCCCTGCTGCTAAGCCCTGGGTGCAGTTCTGGGGTCCCAAGTACAAGAAAGATATGGACTCACTCAAGTGAGTCCAGTGGAAAGCTGCAAAGAGCATAAAAGGACTGGAACATCTGTCATACAGGAAGAGGCTGGGAGACCTGGGATGGTTCAGCATGGGCTGAGAAGGCTCAGGGAGATGTTATATGTGTATAAACACCTGATGGGAGGGATTGAAGTGGAAACCAGACTCCCACACTGGTGCTCACTGATGGGATAAGAGGTAATAAGCACAAATTATAACACATGAAGTCTCATCTGTACATAAGAAAACTGTTCCACTCTGAGGGTGTTTGAACACAGGAACCCATGGCCCAGATATGTTGTGGGGACTCCATCCCTGCAGATAACACAAAACCTGAGAGGACATGCTACTGGGAAACATTCACCAGCTGGCCTTGCTTTGAGCAGGGTGATTGCTTCAGATTAATGTCAAGAGGTGTCACCGAAGTCAGTCCTTCTGTGGTTTTGTAGATGTATTCTTTTCCCTGTGTGGAATATTTTGACAGGGCAAGCAACATTAATTTTTATTCCATTATTTATTCCATTAATAATTCCATTATTAATTCTAAATTATTCCATAATTTAGAAGAAGTTTTTGGCAAATCTAGAGACATGAAACACCTTTTTCCTTTCTCACTCATCTGACCAAAACCTTAAATCAACATGGTTTCAATATTTCGGTTCAAATGCACTGATTTATAATAAGCTAGAATTCAGATAATCTGTAAATTTTGGCTTTCATGTATATCTGGAGACTGTGGATTATCTTTTTTACCTTCTTCCAGCTACACTTCATTAGGCCAGGCTGGATGAGGCTTTGAGCAACCTGGTCTAGTGGAGGGTGTCCCTGCCCATGGCAGGGGAGTGGGACTGGATGATTTTTAAGGTCCCTTCCAACCCAAACCATTCCATGATTCTATGATTACCTTCAGAATCACACTATGCAGTATCTAGTCAACAGCATTTTCTGTATATCACTTTAAGGAAAATAAACATATTTGTTTACTGCTTTAAGTGTGGCAGAAGTTACTAGTGCTGTGCAGATATTCATCAGGGAGGAGCAATGGAAGAGGAGAAAAGGGAATTATATTTTTACCCATAAATTTATGTTGAAGAGACCTCTGGATTTAATTAATTCAATCTCCTGCTTAAAATTTTCAAATTAGATCAGGTTGCTCAAAACCCTGTTCAGACAGGTTTTGATGACTTCCAGGTGTACAGGTTTCACAAATTTGCCAGGCAAGAAAGGAAGAGGCATCAAATTAATCTCAATCACTAAATTCTAAACTCAATGATGAATTTTATTTGGACACAAAAATTAGCAATAATTTTCATTTTTAGCCACAGCCTTTATGATGTTTTCTTGCAGGTTTGGCAAATTAGTCTTTTGTCAAATTGTAGTAAAACTGAACTCGCAAATATATTCATCTAGGCAAGTCTATCTTCCTTCAACACATAAATGCCGTACAGCAAAGAAATGCAAATATTTAATCAAATCATTTCACAGCCTAGAAAAATGTTACTGTATATCTTTCTACCTCATCATACAATTAAAATGACACACACATATACTATTTATGATATATCCATACTGTACTGTGCATCTCGTAAAAGCACAAGTTTGTTGGCTTGACTTGTATAGAAAGATAACATAACACTGTCTTGAAAATGAAGTAGAGATACTATATATCTTATATTTAGCGAATTCAGAATTTTAGATCTGTGGTTGCATTACAGCTAAAAGATCAAAGCTGAAAACTTTGCAACTACCTTAAATTTTCTAGAGAAAATGTGGATGCAAGCTCTTCACCAGTTAAAGGCATTTGATCTCTCTTATTTATAGAATAATACATTTCATGTTTTAACAATGAGTTATATTCTGGACCAAACCTCACATCAGGTCATGTGTTTTAGCCTGGCAGTCAAAAGTCACCTTGAAAAGCTATACCATACATTTCTGGTTTTTTTTCAAATTGATAAAAGAAGTCGGTGTTTGTTATCAGAATGTAATAAATAAGATTTATACACTGTGTTTGACAGGAAGTTTTAAGCACAGACTTTACCTTGAAAAGTGTAAGAATTTAAGTTTAATGTTTTTAGTTTGATTGGAAAGAGCTCAAAATGATGCAACTTACTCTTCTCATGTCCACGAATTACAGTCATTGAGGTACCTATGAATGATATGAAAAACAGAACTCCTTGTTTTTCTCTTGATTCTATTTTGCTGTGTTAGGTAGTTTTCTCTTTTTTTTTTTTGTTTTTACTTTCCTGTTTCATCTTCCCTATCTTTATCCCAAAGAAGGTGCTTCCTTTGAATATTACATACAATTACACAAATCCTAGAAATATTTTTATGTCTTAAAACAAACAACAGACTCTAAAAAAACCCAGAAACAATCTGAATTTATGTTGAACATTGTGCAGAAGAAGGCAAAACCGGAAGAGTTTACCCTGGATTTCTTTCATACTCAGTCTTTTCTACATAGTTAAAGTGCAGTTCAGTTTATTTATAGTCAAGAAATGGTTGTCTCCATTTTTGGGGAGGCTAATGTGATGTGAGATTGAAAAGGTCATATACTGAATTAAATAATTCCGAAAATTCCTGAGTTCTATCATTTAGGAAGCTAAATATGAGTGATCATTCCAGAAAACTTGGCTATAATTTTAATTAAAACTCATCAGTTTGTAGTTACAAACCCCTCTTGTTATATTATCAGCCTTTACTATCAGCATAAGTCGGTGTTGGGATGACAGTAGATCCAGATTGTAACATATGATATAATCAGAAGATTAGAACTAAGGGACATTCAAAAAATTCAAGGACATAGCACGTTTGAAATACATGAAAGTGTGTTTTTTCCAACAGATGGTTAAAAAAATAATTAATTTATTGACATAACAGTGAAACTAGAAAATTATGTAAACCTGCAAAAGGAATTGTGGAGTTTACAGCTAACACTATGTTGAATTGAGACTGTCTGTGCTGAAGTAGACTTTCATTTACACCTAATAGTAAATTTTAAGTAACTCTTACAAATGAAGAGATTACGGAGACGTGTAGTGAGGTCCTATAGGAAAAAAACCAGCACCTGAATGTGAGGTGTCTTGCATCTTTTCTCAAAGCAGCCCGTGTCAACCACAGACCTTACTGATAGAGACACAGGACTAACACAACGCTGCAACCCAGTCGTTCTCAGTTATCTTAAAACTGATCTGAAATGCTGCCAGTGACTTTGTCTTGAGGACAAATGTAGTCACCCCACTCATCTTTTTTTTTTTTTGTTGTGTGTGTGTAAATAACTTTTTTTCCCCCTCCTTAATTAACAAAATACCAGTAACTTGCCAGTAAGACAAGCATGAATATACAAGACAGTTCTTAATAAAAAATACAGATCTCTTCCCTTATTGAGTCTACACAAAACTTTTTATAGTTGTTGGCATCGGGAAGTCATTAGAAAACAATTTGACCTATCCAGAAAAGCTAGAAGCAAATGGATTTAGCTTTCACTTTACTCCACAGATATTTTATTTAAGTTGTATCTTTCACTAATGAGTGCATTTTTAAAAATATCGGCTTAAGAAAAATAAAATATTTCAATTATATTTCTATATTGTATCCTACTGAATATCCCCAGGAGAAAGACTTCCTACTGCTGCTGGGCAAAAGTAAACATTATAGAAACCACCAGGTTTAGGGAAACAGATTTGAGGAGCAAAGGCTGCACTTCTACCAGCTAAGTAAGGGAACAATTCTATTTAAAAAAAAACCCCAAGAGACCCCTTCCCACAAAAGCTGAGCCTTTTTACATTGTTTTAAGGTTAAATATCACAATTAGGCAGAAGCACCACGTTCTGTTATGTAATGTGTTTGCAGCTGTGTGGCAAACTGCCTACTGTCTGTACTTAGACATACGTTCTGTCTGGAAATGTGTTAAAGCCCACAGCAGTGCTGCCAGGTAAGAGTGAAAAATGGGGTTGGAGCAAGAGTACTGTTGGTATTAACAGCAACTGTTTTCCATGTTCTATATTAGCTCAATTGAATAAAATAATGTTGGCTTCAACAGAGATAGGACACCAATACAGCTGACACAGTTTGATATGCTAGCCCTGCTGCAATATATTTTTGATACAGTTTAGACTCACACATGTTTTTAATAAAACTTACTGGCTTTCAAAGACATTTTTCTCCAAATACCCCATTCAAATAAAAGTTTAGATGGATGTTTGGTGTATTTATTCTACACAAGACATAAGTTTCACGCTAATAATGAATTCAGAATCAAACAGCACTTAACTTATTGTCTGCACAACATTGTCTAAACTTCAGTATCTACCATACTCAAACATCCTTCTTAATATAAATTACTACATCCTGGGAGATTTCCAGAATTAGTGCATTCTGCCACCCTTTTTAACATGGGCATTTGGACTTGCACTGAGGTTGGACTAAACGCAGGTGGAACTGGTCATACTTAGTAGGCATGTTCTCCCATTTGATTTGAGAGTAGATAGTTTCAAATCTGTGCATTATTTTTGTGGTTGTATTTCTTCTGTAGCTGAGCTTGTACAACACAAACTCATAGAACATCTCAAACTGGGACTCATAAGGATCACTGAGTCCAAATCCCTGCACCTCACAAGGCTACCTAAAACTAAATCATATGATTAAGGGTGTCTCCCAGACACTCCTTGAACTCTGACAGGCTTGGTGCATGACCACTTCCCTAAGGCATCTGTGCCACTCTTCACCACACTCCCAGTGAAGACCCTTTTCAGTCTACTTCACAGTGCAGTCTACAGTCTTTACAGTCTACATCACAATATAGACTGTGATGGGGTCCCCCCTCAGCCTTCTCTTCAACCTGAACAAACCTAGTGACCTCAGCTGCTACTCCCAAGCCTTGCCCCAGAGGCCTTTCACCACCTTGGTCACTGTCCTCTGGATACACTCCAATAGTCTGATGTCCTTCTTATATCAGGGCACACAAAACTGCACACAGGACTTGAGGTGGGGCTGCACCAGTGCAGTTAAGACTGGGACAACCACCTCCCTTGACCAGGCCCTGTTGTGTTTAATGCACCCTAGGACACGGTTGGTTTTAGGGCTGCCGGGGCACACTGTTGACTCATATTCAACCTGCCATCAACCCAAAACCCCAGCTCATTTACCACTGGGCAGCCCTCCAGCCTCTCATCCCCCAGTTTGTAGATATTACCAGGAATACCCCATCCCAGGTGGAGAATCATAGAATTATAGTATGGTTTGGCTTGGAAGGGTCCATCTAGTCCATAAGGGCTCATCTAGTTCCAACACCCTGGCCTGGACAGGGACACCTTCCATTAGACCAGGTTGCTCCAAGCCTCATCCATCCTGGCCTTGAACATTTCCAGGGATGGGGCATCCACAGCTTGTCTGGGCAACCTGTCCCAGTGCCTCACCACCCTCTCTGGGAAGGGTGTTTTCCTGATATCTAATATAAATCTCCCCTCCTTCAGTTTAGACCCATTACCCCTTGTCCTGTCACTACAGGTCCTTGTAAAAAGTCCTCCCCAGCTTCTCTGTAGCCCCTTCAGATACTGGAAGGTGCTATAAGGTGTCCCTGGAGCTTTTCTCCTCCAGGCTGAACAAGCCCAACTCTGTGTTTTTTCATAGGAGTGGTGTTCCAGCCACTCTTTGTGGCCCTCCTCTGGATGCTCCAACAGAACCTAGCACTTGTTCTGGTTAGATTTTAAGCAGTTGGTGGTTGCTCATCTTTCTCATCTATTGAGATCACTGCAAGGTATCCCTACCCTTGAGGGAGTCCACAGCTCCTCCTAGTTTAGTATCTTAGGCAAACTTACTTAATGTGCGTTTGATTTCTGTGTCCAGATCACTTATAAAAACATTATAGAGTACTGGCCCTGAAACGGAGCCCTGGGGAACCCCACTGGTGACTGTTGCCTGACTCATGTAACCCCATTTACTGTGACCCTTTGAGCCCAACCCATCAGCCAGTTGCCCACCCAATGTATTATGGACTTGTCTTCCCGTGTGCTTGGCAATTGGTCCAGAAGGATACTGTGAGAGACAGTATCAAAAACATCTCTAAAATCCAAAACCCTCACATCTACTGTTTTTCTTTGGTCAACTAGGTAGGTAAGCTTGTCAGAAAAGGACCTTAGTTAAACAGGACTTTCCCCTCGCGAGCCTGTGTTGGCTGTGACCAGAGGTATAGGAAGTATAAAAATACTTCCTATTCTTTTGCTCTGTACAAGGCTTCTCATGCCAGGTGTACAGAATATCAAAGAACATCACCATTTTCCCAACATTTGCCAACGGAAATTTCACTTGTCTTACACAGAAAATATTCTATGATGCTTTAATAGAGACTGTATTATATGACATGATGATGCAATGAGTTAAATAACAAATACAGAAAAAAGGATGAATCTTAGCTATGAACTTGACCTGAGGAACGTGCTTTCTTGTGTATGATCAGAAGTGGAAATGGATCTTTCCTTGCTGTTTTAAATGTCATCATAACTAGTAAATTCCATTAAATTCCTGAAATCTGCTGGGGAAAAAAAAAAAGAAAAATAATTCCTTAATATTTCCTTCCCACATGAAGTGCTGTAGGAGATCTGCAAACATGCCTGATGCTCAATTAATACCGTGCAATTCTTTCTAGTTAAAAGAACTTCCTCCCACTTGGCCTCCATGTGTACAACACCTGTGCAAGACTCCTGGAAGACCTCAGGGTTGGCACACCATTAATGCCTTCTGAGTCACCCCAGAGGACTGGGAACAGTTTGAACACAGGTTTCGTGTCTCATCACAAAAGTATCTAATAGCAAATCCACTATGTAAAATTATCTTAAACAATCTTATCCAACTAGATTTTAAATCAATTTTTCTGTTGTCAGATGGTACTTTTTTAGTAACCATCAGTTTGGGCTCATCTGAACTCGCCTTTATATGCATCATAGAATGGTCAGTAAAGGCTCAAAGATTCAGTGGTGTTTTTTTTTTTTTAAGAGGAAGCATATCTGAACTAATATTTTATTCTATCAGAGAACATGAATGTAGCAAGTATGTATATTATAAAGTTCCTGGAAAATAGTGAGCCCAGAATAAATACGCTGTGAGTAACCAATAGTTTATGTGTAATTCTCTATGTTGCACTAAAGACAACCACAGCTTCTAGGTTCTTAGGGGTAAAGGATGCTGAAAACAGCATGGCAGACTGCAGAAGACTGCTGGATAACATAAAATCAGCTCCCCCTTTTTCACTGATGATGGAGTCCTGCTCTAGTCAAACTTACCATTTAGAGAAGACTTCCTAAGCATATCATAAAGTGAACAGGGAGCAATGGAAGAAGGGGCAAGTCATCAGTGACAAACCTAAGCTGCAGAACAGATATGTGGAAAAGGATAAAACAAATAAATAAAACAGAAAATGTGGGCTATGTATCTCGCCTTGTTACTTAGGAGACAGGTATGAACATAACTAACATATCATGGATTTTGCGTAATTTTTACTGATAAGAAAACACCATAATATGAATAGTTGATCCTGTAGCTGATAGTGAAATCTCAGAACACCTGTTTTAATCCTCTTGAATTCAGGAGACTCTTGCAATATATGTATTTTTAAAAGCTCTTTTTGCCATCATCTCTGCTTCTGCATGTGACTTAGAAGCGTAGTTCAGATTCTTCTATAGAAGAGGGGAGAGATACAAATTAGGGTAAAGTAGTGTGATTCCAGGCTGCACTTCAGATAAGGTTTGCATGATGAAAGGATGCCAATGCTTACTGTTGCCAGAAACTGGTGTTCAAAAGACATTAAATAATCAGGATATCTCAATTCCTTAAAGCACTATGTACACATTTTCAGTACTAGCAAAGCAGCAGTCTGAATTCCAAGCTGGTTTCTTAGGTCTGTTTCAGAGCTGGTGAAAGGGAATCCAGGATAAAGTAAACACGTTAATTGGCTCACAGATCCTATATATCTAGAGACTGTGTTCAGAAAAGTACATACCTTGACTGTCTTATTTTGGTAAAGATGATAAACACAAAATTTGCCTTTTCAAGTATTATCACCACTCATTCTTTGCCCCTCTCTTTGTCTTGGTTTGAAAAGCTAAAAATATCACAGAGCATCACAACTGAATTACTTTTTAGTTGCACTTCACAACAAGCAGGTTGTCAAATTCATTGTACAAAGGAAGATAATGTGTTGTAACTACAACTTTTATGGAATATTTTAACAATGTATCAACTTTCCAATAACTTAAGAGGCTATCATGGGCTATACCTGTGGGGCAACAAGAATATACTGAAATAATAAGTACTACTAATTGCAAAGTTTCAATATAAATAATGTTTATTGTTCTCTGATGCATAAAAATGCTCAGCATTTGTTTAAATGTAAACCTGCAATCAAGCCTGCAGATGTCAATGGGAACACTTGCATGCATAAAGCTAATCTCCTGTTAAATTAGCTAGTTGAGTCAGCATTTAGTGCTGAAATTCCATTAGTATTCACAACCTGTAAACAATATATGGCTTATTGTCCATATTCAGGATAAATAAAGTATGTGTTTTTTCATGTAATACTTTCGGAAAGTGAACAGAAATACTCCTGGGTCAACTATTTACTGGTAGGTATAGTGACTGACAATTAAGGAAACACTACCATTCAAGGTGACGGAAAGATGTAAACACAGCTGATGTGGGGAGAAACATCTGTTCTCTGAGCATCTACCAGCATCTTGGAATGATCTGCCTGCCCCACACCTGCAAGAAAATCTGCATAATCAATATATTATAAACAAGCTGCAGAACATAACCTGTATGTTCTGGAAGGAATACAGAAAACTCCGCTAAACAGCAAAAACGCTACACTTAAATTTTGTTCTTCTCTGTCAATTAGACAAGGAAAATGCAGAAAGGTGTCTGTCCATCCCAAGCAGTATCCTTCAGGGTTTAAAACAGCAGAACAGTTTACACTGAGTGCTGTGAGCTCTATTCACAGAATCAGTCTTGCTTTTTTTTTCGAGCCTCAACCTGCTTGAATGATAAAATTCCAAGACAGAGAATGTTGCAGCAGACAACCCTCTGAAACCAAGTTTTCTTCCAGTTTACAAGAAGGTGTCAGTTTAACAGCAAATATTAAAAGGTCAAATCATTGATTGTAAGGGGGGAATTATGAAAAGTTATAGGCACCCTCCACATACAATTTTTAATGTGTCTAGCTATTGTGCAGTGATTCATGCTGCACTGCATAGAAACATTTTTTCCAGGAATTCTTTTTTCCTGTAGTTCACCTTTTAAGCCTCAGTGAGATCTCATTCCAACTACTGACCCACAAACTTTCACTTTCCCGTTCATCATGCCAACTTTCCTGTGATAATAGATTCTCATTCCTTTTTTCTATTTGCATTGTCCTCATTTTCTATAAAGTTGAACTCCCTCTGAATCCAAAACATGAAGCATAACACTATGTATTTTCTTCAAAACCCCAAATCTATTGGAGAATAAGAAACTAACTGTGCTTAGCAAAGTTGTCAAGGACACAACTCTTTCAGAGTGTTACAAGTTCTTATATTGTCAGGCTTATTTCGTGTGATGCAGTAATTTCTGGGTATTGTGTGGCCAGGGAGCATTCCAGATTTCCTGTGCTGGTCCACCACAGGTTGCTACCACAACTAGGAGATGGAAATCCTGTATATTTACAACTGGCCAGCTTTTCTGCTGTGATGGGGTGCAGGAAACACTGGGAGTGATGCTGTCTACCGTTCTAAGAGTTTTCTTCAGTTTGAAACTTTTACGGATGAGATACCAAATGTCCTGTCAATGTTGGTGACTTTCATTTACTCCCCACAGAGATAAAATCTGAACTCTTCATTTGGATTATTTATGGTTTTATATCTTATTACTACTCCAACTCATTTTGTTGCCCACTTAGTAACATGCATTGCCAAGCAAATCTGCCTTTCAAAGCAATAGAGAACTCAGACTTCTTTCTATCAGTCAGAGACAAAGAAAACCAAAGTTAGCAGCACTAATTTTAAAGATATTTTAAATTTCAAAGAAGGTATCATTTTTGCTTGGAACTATATAAGAGCTTTCTTTCTCTTGCCCTGCTAGGAATGAATAGTACATGGGAGGTAAGCTTTACTGCTGCTTTATGAAAAGACACATATTATATTAGGAATATGTTCTTTGTTGCATATGATCACAACATTGTCTGTTGAAAAAGACAGAAATTGTTTCTGTAGAATTTTCAGGGGAATTTGTCTTTTTCTGAGTGGGAGAATGGTAACATGTTGCCAGCACCTACCAATTTACTGACAAGTGCCTATTAATTTGCATCCCATAGCACTAAGTGTGAGATCACAGAATGTAATTGTTGCTAGTGTGGGATGGAAATAAGGGGTATGAAAACACCGCTATTTTTGGAAAACTTAATTTCAAAGTTAAAATATATATCTGATTTTCATTAATCATCATGCGCACCGAAATCTGCTTTTTTCTGTTAGTCTGCAATTGTTTTTCTGTGTATGTAAAATATTAAACAGGGCGGGGTTTCTTAATGTTTTCATAAGTGCACCCTCTGCAGTGTTCAGAGTTTCAGAAAAAGAGAAAGTTCTGGACCTTATGCATAAGCATGTCAGACGTTAAGTTCAGTGAGTGATTGATCCCAATATAAAACCTTTGCTTAAGCCTGGCATACAACAGATTTTCAGATCAATTTCTTTTCCTTCCAAAATATTTATGAAAATGCACTTATATTTCACAAAGATTTAAAAATGAAACATTTTGACAGATGGAAACACTCATTGAAGCTGAAAACAACAGTTGAGTCAAATATAAACACAGAAGTAATGTCAAATGTTCGTATGGTAGGACTACATTATCCTACATTAGGCTAAATATGATCATGGGTACAGTTTCTTAAAAGTTGTTAAAAAGTCTAAACAACTTATAAAAAAACCCCTTTCTGGCTAGGTTCTACCTCCATATATCAACTTTTAGTTGTATGTCATTAAAGTTAAGATTTTACAACCTTTTCAAGAGCATTTAATAGACTCCTGATCTTTCAGATTCTTCTAGCAGTGTCTAAAGCTCTTCAGGGATATCTTAGCCTGCAGCATATTTAATATTACAGAACAAGTAAAATTAAATATGAAGATATTATTAATGAAATCATACAGAAAAAAAAAAACAAAAAAAACAAAACAAAAAAAAAACCCCATAGGAAAACTACAAAATATGGACATGGTCTAAAGTGGCTAAACTCCTGGTGTCACTTCATTTAGTGAGAGTTTAGTCTTTCGCTTCCAGTGTGGAAACTGATACTCAAAACCAAGAAGGGAATTACAAGTTGTGGGAAGAGGGACTATCTTGAAAGTTAGGAAGAATAGACTCTGAAAAAATGGGGGTTATTTAATTTTTGTATTTTCAGCTCAAGCTTTGAAGTGTCTTCAATGCTAATAACTTTCATGTCATTCCCATTTCTGGTGTGGGGGGTGTTCTTTGGTTTGGTTTTTTTTTTTTTGGTAGTATTTTTGTTTGTTTGTTTGTTTGTTTGTTTGTTTGCTTTGAGGTATTCTTTTTTGTTTGGTTTGGTTTGGTTTGTTTGTTTCACTTTGTTTTTTAACTTTTACATGACATTTCTGGAAGTTCCTAAGTTAAATTGTAATTTTTCCTCAGTTCAGATTCAGAAACCTATAACCCTCTTCAGTCTAACTGATGAAACGACCTTTACTTTCCCAAGCAATATTTTCACAGGTTGTTCTGAACTTTTGAAATTAGTCTTGTCTATGAAATTAGTCAAAGCCTAGTGCTTTGAGAAGTAAAACCCAGAAATGTCAAGTACTAAAATCCAGGGGTTTTTCCTCTAGACTTTTCAAAATCAAATTTTCATTACTCACTGTTGTTATTTGCTCACTGTGTGAAATATCAGAGGGTATAAAGTAGAAAATAAACCAAAAGAAATCAAAACACAAGTTTTCCGTTAGGTTTCATCTGTTTGCAAAACCATCCTTCCACCTACGAATGTGTTTGCTAGTTCTGAGAACATTTTAAAAAGTAATACTAAATGTGCAAGTTTCCAAGTAAATATTAAATTCAAAGCCTCTAATTAATAGTAGATTTAAAAAGGTTGGAAATAAAATTACCCAATTAACTCAAAGTAAAAATAGTATAACATCACATTGCCCTAAAAATGCTATTATTTCTTTTATTCCTCTTTGAAAAGTGCATCATAAACATTTTTAACTAAATTAGCTCAAGTCTTAATTATCTTTTTTACTTTTTTTTTTTTTTTTTTTTTTTTTTGTGTGTGGCAAACACCAAGGCTATATCCATACAAAGATAATCAGAGGGCTGGAGCACCTCTGCTATGAAGAAAGGCTGAGAGAATTAATTGAGCTTGTGCACCTTGGAAAAGAGAAAGCTGTGGGGAGACTTTATAGTACCTTCCAATGCCTGAAGAGACTACAAGGATGCTGGGGGTGGGGGGTGCTTTTTACAAAGGCCTGTAGCAACAGGACAAGGGGTAATGGGTTTAAACTCAAAGCAGGAGATTTAGATTAGATATCAGGAAGAAATTCTTCACAGAGAGGGTGGGGGGGAACTGGGACAGGTTGCCCAGAGAAGCTGTGGATGCCCGATCCCTGGCAGTGTCCAAGGCCAGGCTGGATGAGGCTTGGAGCAACCTGGTCTAGTGGAGGGTGTCCCTGCCCATGCCAGGGGGTTGGAACTAGATGATCTTTAAGGTCCCCTCCAACCCAAACCATTTCATGATTCTATGATTTTATGATACTGAGAGGAATACTGCATAAATCATAGAATCATGGAACAGTTTGATTTGGAAAGGACCTTAAAGATCATCTAGTTCCAACCCCCTGGCATGGGAAAAGACTCATTCCACTAATGTACAGGGAACTATGGTCCTATCTTTGCATCACAACACATCCGAGTTTTCATCACTTATTTGAAATTGTGATCAGCCTCTAAGGCTGTTATTGCTCAGTCGCTGGGAACAGATTTTCTGACACTGCTTATAGTCTGTATGCCATGGAATGTAGGTCATTTACACTACAGACATCATATAACACAGATTATATGCCTTGAGAAACAATATTATTCAAGGATATAAAAGATAGATATAAGAAATATTTCTTCACTATAATTAGATGCAGAAAAAATTATGACATTAATTTATTCTCAGGACATATATCTTGTTTCAGATCTTGTAAGACTAACCTCCCTACCACACTCTAAAAAAAAGCCCAAAACAACAACAAAAAAACCAAACCAACACAACAAAAATAACCCAACAAATAGAACAGAAGACCTGAAGTTTTAGAGCTAGCAAGCTGATATTTTTCACTGACAGTAAACAGAAAACAGGACTGACCTGTCATAACCCACAATTTCCATAAGCTCTTATGTATCAATTACGGATAAAGGCCAGTGCTTATAGCACTTTTCAGCTTCTCGTTATTTTTAGATTAACTGGATATCTTCTTAATGTAATGATTCCTAAGTGATGAACAAAACTGCACATTTTTTTCAACTCTTCTTTTTGTTTCAGACCTTCCATGATTCAGGGGAGTGAAATACAACACAGTTGTTGAGCATGTGTTGCAGACGGATTTGTATTTGTAAGTCTGAGGCAAAAGGAAAACTCTGAAATGCAGGAGAGTCAGAAACTTACACTCAGAACCAAACAAAACTCTACAAGGTACTAAATAACAAGTGTGCAATTTACAGATATAGAGAGAAAAAATTCAGAAATAGCACAGATCTTTTCTTGTGCAATAATGCCTTAAGGATTTCTCCAGCAGTTTCGCATGTAGTTTACTTATTTTTGCAAGATTCTGCAATAATTTACTCTTAAAATTCTGGCTTGTTTTCAAGGACCACCAATTCCTCAATCAGACTATTGCTTGAACATCTAGTAGTGTTACAGTATTTGAAAGAAGAGTCAAAGGTCAATGCAAAGTTCCGAGAAATTAAAAGCCTGGTTCCATGTAGACAAACCAGTCAGTGTTCTGGAACGCAAAGAAAACTTGTCAATAAACCTTTTGATCACAGGTTTTGCTCGATTTATAGTAATAGAAAAAAAGTATAATGATGTCCTCACTTTTATATAGTCATTTTTTGTTTCAATATTATTTTCTGTCGTTCTGGAACGCTCAAGGAATGATGATGAAAATTAATACCCTGCATGGGCATGTGTCTTGTGAATGTTTTAGTTGAAAGTTGAGCAAACAATCTTTACTGTGACAGTGTATTAAAAGTAAGAAATAAAACAACTGTGTCCTACAATAATCCTGTTTGCTACATGCATAAGGTCACACAGAAGAAAAACAGGTATTTATAAATGGACAAAACGAAGCAGTTCCATTAGGCTGCAGTGCAGAGTTAGATGCAAAAATTAAACCATAGAGGTATGGAACAAAGAGTGATGAGAGACTTCAAATCCTCCCTGTTTCCATATAAGGAATTTACTGACACAAAATGAATCTTTTAATATTTATATGTTGAAAGGCAGAGATTTCATAGTTATATTATTTCATATTGCATGCTTTAAATGATATATCTTTATAAATATTTCACAGAAATGTTCATTTGTACTAAGGACAGTACATTTCATGGCTCTGAGGTTCAGTTGCATTAAACAGGCCTAAGTATTTGAGCAGCAGGAACAAGACTTCTGAGGAAGATAACAGTGATGGCAAATCTGGAGTCATTATGCATTTCAGACTACACGAGCAAAGCAGAGTAGAAATGTGCAATAAATATGGCAATGGACTTTTATTTTCATAAACTGTCTAACATCATATATTTTATGCATTGTACTATTTAGGAAGGCACTACGTATCAAAATTTAAATTACAAATTAAAGATATGTAGAGATGACAAGCAGAAAATAGAGACATGCATACAGGTTTGAATCTCATCTGGGGGATACTACTACGGCCGTATTCATCTCCTTGAAGCAATGCTGATGTAGTTAAAGCAGCTGATGACAGTGAAGAACACCACTAGACTCTTTTACAAGGTTACAGTGCAAGGTGCTGCGGTTTTTCATTTGCCACATGAAAACACACGCATAATCAGGATACTAACTGAATGCTAACTGTTTTGTGGTTGGAGTTCAGAGAGAAGCCCAACTGAAAATAAAACACAACCGAACTGAACCTTCCAGTTAAAGTTGCCTTTTGTAAATGATTCATCTGATACTTCCTGTCTTGCTTGGGGTTTGTTTCCTGTCTTAGGTCTGTGTCAGTCTTACCATTTCATTCCAATCCAGCCATCTGCATGTGGGAAAACACTGGTCTTTTTTCCCCTCTAGATTAATTAAAATCCATTTTTGCCATCTGGATTTAATTTTTGCTAGTTTTGCTCACTTTGCAAGTGTCTTTTTGTACCATCGTCTCACTTCTTTTTCTCAATGGTATTTGAAATTTCATCTCAGACAGGTAACATTTTATAAATTCAATTGAATTAAATTAAAAGTTTTGCCTGATGGTTCCTAAGGTTATTCATCCATTTCCAACAATAATTAAATTGAGCCATTTATATAAAAATTATGCATGAAAGAGAAAACCTGAAATGGAAAGTAGTACACCAGAATAAATAACCTACTTACTTACCATATTTGCACATAAACCACAACCACCAACTCCAATATAAATGTGAAACTTCAGGAAGCCCAAACCTAGACAAAAATGATTTCTATAACAGGGAAGTCTTCCTTCATACACTGCATGCAGTATTACTGGCCACCAACACAGATTAATTGTGCAAACTCAAAGTCTTTGTTCATGTATCTTTGCAATGAGAAACTAAAATGTTTGCACAACTTCAGGAAGAAAAGCTGCCCAGTTTTGCACAACACTGGATTTAAACTTTTCAGGCAGATGAATCCCTTCTGTCCATAAAATTATACTGGTTGTGTATCATCCTTAGGTCCCAGGTTGAAGAAATCAACAAAGCTCATCAAGTTTAAGGGTACTAATACTAGCCAAACAGCATGCAAACCCCAAAGGGGTTTTTTTTTATGCAGGCTTTCACAGTGTAGCAGGGCAGAAGGTATACTGAAACATTTCAGAAAGTCTTTTGACTACAAGAATCTGACTATAGCCTAATTTGCATGTCGTTAATTTATATTTGACTTTGAAAACGAAATAATTATACTGTATTATAAACCTATTTGATGACCCACTGACACTTTCAAGAGGACTTGCAAATTCCAAGTATGCTGCTGTAGCAGAAACAGGTGATCAGTTCTACATATTCACCATAAATTCCACCTTCTATGAACAAGAATATGCCAATAGTCAGACTAAAGCACACTTCAAAATACCAAACCTCATGGCAGTCTGGGAAGATGAGGAAAACACAGATGTGTTACTACGTAGTTATTGCTAGAATCTACTCATATTAATTTTATTAAATCCCCATGAAAGACTTTACTTTTTTATGAATCGTAACTGGAAATTTTATTAATATTTAAGAACATTCAACAGCAAAATTAAAAAAAAAAAAAACAAAAACCCAAACAAAGAATTCATTACATTTTTTTTGGTAATTTTTTTTCCAATAAAAATGAACGTTATTATACACAGTATTTTAAATAACAATAAAGATTATTATGTTCCCATTTGTTATGGAAACTGAGACTTTCACCACCATGACTGTTCTAATGAAACCCTTGAAGATGAGTTCCTATAATGAAATAGTAATAAATTGACTAGATGCAAAAGTCTGAATCCCTTATAGATGTTCACCAACAAAATTGATACCTCAGGTTATTCTTATCTGGAGAAAAATATAAGGAATCCTTAAGAAATACTTAGTTTCAGAAACATAGATGATCCCTCTGACTTCAGTGATTACCTGGGCAAAAGGACTTTAATGGGATTAGGGTACTTGCTATCTATCAGAATTTAATACTACAAATACTAATACATCAAACTTTTGTTGGAGATGCACAAGGAAAAGCCCTTTTTGTTTTTTAAGGGCAGAATATAATCCAAGCCAAATATGTCTCAAGGATTTGGTTTCTTTTTTTTGTTTTGTTTGGTTTGGTTTGGTTTTGTTTGGTTGGTTTTGTTTTTTCTTTCCCTGGGGAGAACATGTATCATTTTAGAGGCAGAAAAAATGACTATGGGGAAAAACTGCAAGGGTACTGTAAGCAGAGCAAGCTGAAAGAGAAGGTGTGGAGCAGTATGTGACAAGACTGTGAGGGTCTGCTTTGCAACCCACTTTACCTCTGCGCTGGGGCCAGGTAAACAGACCTAATTCAAGTCTAGAAACAAAGAAAAAGAGCCCTCCAAAGTCACTGGGGACTTTTAAAACTGGCTTCAGCAACTTTTCAATGAGACCATGAGGTTAAATAAGCCTTAGCACTAAGTATCCTCTAAGTAAAGCCTGTTCACCCACGTTCTCAGTACTGCTGTTGTCTAAACATCAAAGAATGAAGTTAATGAGCTCTTCCTTGGTGAAGAATATGTAATCACAGAAAATTCTCTGAAAACTAAAAAAAAAAATATGTTTACAACTAATTCAAATTTGGTGTAAATTCTGATGACTTTCCTCATTCCTTATACTAAATTATTTCAAAGAAAAAGGTAAGGAAAAAAAATTCTATTCGTAGTAAAATACTCGGAATTTTTTGAGGCATCCCATACTTGCCACATGCCACAATTATACCTTAATCCCAGGGGATTTTTTGCATTTAGAAAAGGAATCTTGTCAATTTAGAAACCTATGTATTGCAACTTATGCTGTCATTGTTCAAGAACGGCATCTATAATCTTTTCCAGCTCAGGTTAACTGTGATTGATTGATTTCATGACAGCTCAAATCCATACACAATAAATGAACTCACTTACATTAATGTGATTACAGCTTTAGAACTAATGAAGAAGAGTTTGAGTGCCTTCAGAACTTCAGTCTATCCTTATTTTCACTTCATTTATAGTCACATAAATCATGAGTGTTTAATAGAAAAATGCTCTTACGAGATACATTTTAAGCATATTAGTTGTGTTTTTAAGACATGAGGTGTTTGAATTTAATTCAGATTATTTTCATTTCCACAACTGAATACCACAGGTAACTGAAGTTAACTTCAGCTTGACTATGTCTACCATTTACAGGGTGAATCACACTTTCATAGGTGAAAACAGCTGTGGTTCTAAGATGTATTTTCTTCTCTGTTTAAAATACAGAATATATTAGTGCAGGAAAAAAAGACAAATTAAACTTGAAAAAACCAGCTAGTTCAGGAGCAGAAGGGCCCCTCAGAAACACAGCTTAGCTACACATCCTCCACACTGAGCAAGATATTTTTTCCTTGAATTTAAAATGATACCTCTATAGAATACAAAAAAAGATTCATAATCATAAATATAATAAATAAATAAATAAATATTAAACCCCCCAAAAATAACCCTTACAAAGTGGTTTTTTACTTCTGACCTAACTCAAATACTCATTACCTACTGAAATGTCATGAGAGCTGCCTACAGTCACAGTACTAATCAAACACCAAAAAAAGACCCCACTACAAGAATAAAATAAAGCAACTTTAAGGAACAACTTCACCAGCAAATGTGGCCCTGATTCTAAAGGAACTACAGCCATAGAGTTGTGACAAGAGGATAGGTAGGACAGTGTCAGAAGGCTTTGCCTCCATACATAGCATTTTAAGCCCTGGTGCCTAGCTGTCTCTAACACTTACTGAAGTTGCACTGCAGTCTGTTATAATAAAGAAGGAATGCAGTGGGTATAGCCTTGATAAGGCAGGAGGATTCATCTGGAACACACTTTTCACAGAGGAGAATAGAAAGTATAAATGAGACGAGAGCTTAAGGCCCTGAGGTTTATTAATAACATTAGCAGCAGCAAGGGAAAGCAAAGCATTTAAGTTTTGAGGCAAGGTTTTTTAACTTAAGGGTCTAATTTTAGATGTTGGGAACCTCCTAAGTGACCCTGTTTGAAAAGCTAATTGCTACTTGTTGACCCTTCATAAAGCCTGAAAAAAGAAGCTGGCCAGAATGCCAAGGGAGAACTATACCTGTGATTAATAACAAATGTCATACTCTGTAGTATATCACTTCAAATTAGATGTGGAGGTGACAAAGTGTTTCTGCATTTTACCATGAGAATTTGAGAAAGCGCTGCGAAGCACTCTGCGTATGTGAAATCAGCACTTACAGTCGGTAAATGATTCCGTCAAAAGATTTTTACCAAAGTTTGTAACAAATTGTCACAGATGTGGGAGACATTCTGCCTGGGCTTTGCTATTGATTTCGTGTCATTTGGGATGTGAGACTTCAAAAGTCACAATACTTCCCGCAGTTTCAGAAAAGGACATAGACTCCATAGTTTATAAATGTTACCCAGACAGAAAGAAAAGACAAAAGTGTGTAACTGCTGTCTTCTCATCTCAGCTGAGATTTTAAACAATGCTAATCAGAAAGTGACTGCTGAAATGGTTTTCTGACAAAAAAAAAAAAAAAAAAAAAAAAAATCCTTAAAAATATTTTTTGTTGAAAAACATCCTTTTTTTCAATGGGAAGAGGGGAGACAAAAACTGTCGTCTCTTCTACCTGGCTTAACCTTTCCTGTGTCAGCCCATTATCTTCTGCCAATCTAGCTATAGCAGTTTTTTACCAGTGCTAGAACACTGATTAAACCGAACATCTTACTGATTCATCCCAGATGTTCAGCAGAGCCCTTATATTTCCTGAAGGAAACCAAGGGCTATGTTATTTCCAAATACACGTTTCTTAAACATCCATAGTGCCCAAAAGCTGGCAGTGGGATTTTTTGTCTTTTTCTCTATGTACTCTGATGAGTGATAAGAGAGTTTTCATCTTCTACGACCTACACCAAAAAACATTCTGAGCATGGGTACCCCAATATTTGCAGCATGATAAAACAAAATTTATGCCTGTCCCCAGGCTGTCACATCACGGGAATTTGCACAATTTGATCGCTTGACTCAGCAAATGAAACAACTCTCTCTGGAGCTCTTATGCTCTGCAATAAAGCAACCTGACTTTAATTTAAGGAAGTAGCATGCTGAGGTGTACAACAGCTGAGGTTAATATTTACCAAACTTTTATGTCTCCCTTAACAAAGAAACAAATAACTAAACCCCATGTTTTCGCTTGGTCAACATTTTCAATCTGACAGACACCTTGCCGTGTTTTCTTAAGAAACTCAGGAAAGCTAAACAGAAATAAAGAGGAGTTAATGCAATATCAGTCTTGTGAAACCAAGACCCTTGCCCCTTAACTTGCTGAATATTGATAGAAAGATTATTCCAGAGATGTAAGACACTTTTTCTTCACTGTGGCCAATGAAAACCTTCCTTAAATCTGCAACCAAGGAGAACTTTGTCAAAAGACTCACTAACTACTTATTTCCAAAATTTCTGTTCCTGGAAGATGAAGTAAGACAGAAGGGTGGAGTAACGTGCACATCACAGAGTCCAAGTGTTAATCACTATTAGCATTACGACTCAGGTGGCAGTCTTGGGTTCCAGGAGAATTATAATTCAGTACAAAAGCGAAAAATAAAATGCAGAAAATAATAATACTGAGATTACACAGAATTTCTTCAAATTTCAGTGTTCTCTGAGCATATTAGCAGTGCAATAAGAAGAAAAGAAATAGACAAAAAGTCTGTGAAGCTACTGAACTTTTGCAGTTAAATGTTAAAGATTTGGCATGCCAAGGTCCAGAGAAAGATAAGATTTTGATGGTGCAGCAAATATTTAGTATGCACGGATCCAGTGTTTTACAGCCATTCAAGTACATTATTTTAAGCAGAACTAAAACACTTTCAGTAGAGTGCAGAGATAAGGCACAGAGATATATTTGTACCTCGTCAGAGCTTGAGAATATTTCGATTGTAACTGTACTGCCTTACTATGAAATGGCAATGCAAACCATCATGAAAGACAAGACAGAAAACTTGGCAAAATATTGGAAATGTGTAATTCAGAGATGGGAAAAAAAAAAAAAAAAGCTAAAAGGAACAACCCTCCCTGGGGTTACTTTTTATTATTTTTTTTCTTTTTTTCTCTACAGTGATTTAATGAATTCTAATGAAATTACATGCTGGTGAAAAACTCTCAAAGGGTTTCACCCATTTACTTCAGATACAATTCTAACTTTGGATTTGAAATTCATAGTAATGCATAATTAGAAGCAAACCTCCTTTGTTTTACTTGATACTTTTCCCACAATCAATGGGCACAGAAGAAATGGACTCTGATCAGCTTCCTAAAGACACATCATCACCCTGGAGAGCAGCTGGTCCTTCACAAAAGCAAATATGCATGCATCCATGAATGTAGGTATGTGTGTATATGCTTCAGACATCTGTAGATTCATACGGAGTGGTATATTATTTCCAATGAATATTCTGATTTTATTAATTCTATTTTTTTCCTCTCCATGAAGTTTACTGCTGGAAAATTCTGCTGTATCTTGGTAGGATGCAGATAAATTTTTAATCTGACAACAGCTGCATAGCCTTAAAAGGATAAATTTACATACTGAAACAAACTAGAAGGGATAGAAGGAATATATTCAGTGCCTTTCACATTACTGGAAATGTCTGTTGTATGTGTTACTATCTGTATTTATTGCCTCTTGTGACACATTAGCCATAATTATTACACATTATCTGCCTAGTCCTGCATTAACTAAATGAATTCTTTCGCTTTTAGGTGTAGCAGATCTGTAATTTTGATTATGATATGGTCCATTAGAAAGGCAAGAGCGGCTGGCAAGAGCGTGCACTAGATCTAAAAAGAAGTTTTGTGAATAAAAGAAAAAATGCAAGTTTACTTAGAATATCCCCAAAAGAAGCAGCAGAAATAAGACTCTATACCTTGAGTGAGGACACCCAGAGTGAGTGAAGGAAGATTAGAGGATAAGAAAAAGTAAAAGCAGAGAAGAGTTTACAATTTGCAGTTTTAATACAGCTAATTGGGAATTCTTTAAAATGGCTCAGGTAACCTGCTGAACGCTTCCCCGCTACCTGATAGAAACACAGAAATGGACAGCAGTCCTCAAATCTGCCTGCATCTTCTCAGACTGCCCCTGTAGTGGAAAGTGCTTAATTAATTAGGCAGAAGTATCTCGTGGCCTCAGCCCTATGCCCAAACAGGTGAGGGGATACCTGAAATTGTATTCTGCTTTCATGCTTGCAGGATTGTCCTGGGCACACAGACATATGGGCTCTCCCCCTGATACCATGGTTCTTCTCTGTTGTTTCCATTTATGCAGTAGCTCTGTAGCTTCAGTGATTTTCATGCTGGTTATTCATATGGACTGCCAACAGATGTTTCTGGCTCTTGCTCTGAGGTTAGTTTTCCTTTAGTCCTTTCGGTAGTATGCCATTGTGCCAATTCAGTGCTAACAAAACACTCTGGGCTCTTTTTAGAAGGGAGGGTCAAGGATGAGGACAAAAATATTTGTGCTACTAAAACCATTTCCAGGGATGTTGCAATATTTTTTATCATAACAGAAAAGAAAAAAAAAAAAAAGAGAAAAAGACTGCTAACACCTGCAGCTTGTAAAACAACAAAAGAACCTCACAGAAATTCCTCATCAAACCAATTCTGAAGTTAGCGCTTAAGAGTGCTTCATCCAACCAACCTCACTTCTCTGTCCTGGAGCAGATACTGCCAAATTTCTCCATTTTCTTCTTTGACTGCTTTTAGCTTAGGCAAACAACATCTTATTGTGCCAGCAGTACTGCTTTTTCTAGCCATAGAAAAGGTAATACTTTGGCCAGTAATGCTGAGATTAAGTGTTTATCATCAAGATGGCAAAATATTCCCTTTCTCCCTGCAAATATATTAGAAGGTGAGAAGTGCTTCTTCTCCTCCACAAAGAATAAATCTGCTCTAGCACCAGGTCGTGAGGCAGATAACTAAAAAGTTGCTTTAATTAAAATGTTTTAAAATATAAGACTATTGAATAATAATCTCAACCTACTGCTAAATTAAGCACGTTAAATTATGAAGTGCAAACTTAAATCTTCACTGTTGTCACCAATTGCTTTCAATATTGTCATCTTGCCTTTCAGAGAGATAATTTATGCATTAATGCTGAGAATAAAACCTTTTTCTGTCAGGTACAATCAAAAGGATCAGCATTGTGTACAGTTTTGGTATTACATCTTAATTTTCATTTGTACCATTGCTACATTTTATTTAATTTTATTTTATTGTGGGAACAGTTGCTGGAGGCATAGATTTTGATGAAAAACATAACTTAGCTAAGCATTCTCTTTGAAAAGAATTAACTATCTAGGCAGGATACAACAAAGCACATTTCAACAAGAATTTTTTACAAGGAAAATTATTAAGAGGACCTTAATTACCGATTTTGAGAAGTGTTTTTCAGGATTTCCTCTAGGAAGAGAGAAATCTGTTGGGAAAGTCATTGTAGCATATATTTATGAACTGATAAGCCTGTTTCTCTAAAAGATCAGTAAATCACGCTTAAACTCAGTTCATAGACCATGCAGTATATATCTGAGCCCACAAATGTAAAAATATTTTGCAGTATAAAGGTCTCTCAGGACTTTGTTTTTCTCTCTCTCTCCAAATGATTTCTAGTAACATGAGTGAAGCACTGTCTTAGATTACATAAAATCTATGGTCTTTATTAAATTTTTGGTCTTTATTGGTCTTTATTAAATTTTTATTTGGTATTAGAATTTAAAAGTCGTTGAAGCATAAGGCAATTATACCTGTGTACTCAGTACCAGTAACTGCAAAATAAAATATAATCAATAATAAATCAGAACTTACAGAAGAGATACATTTATACACTTGTTAAGTACAGACGTGAGATTGTGGATCCTAACTTATTATGTGATACAGGATAACTCCTGGTATCACATAACTAGTTGGCATGGTGAATCTTATCTCATGCTGTTCTTATTTTATTATAAAGCATACTCCTACTATTAAAGATATCAGAATAGATAACAAAAAGATTTTTCTGTTTCACTGAAAAACTTAGAAACTTTTACTTAGAAAACCAGCTTTACAAAAAGTAAAGAGCACAGTTAAACCTGGGACATTCTGTTTCCTTAACCAGTCATTCTTCTCTTCCTGCATGGAAATGCTCATTAGAACTTAATTAAAGGGTTGTTACTTCTCCAGACCAGTTGAAGACACGATGCAAATTGACAATAATAGGTGAAGTATATGAATAATGTAAGAAGGTTTAAACCTAACCCTGCAAAATACGGAGAAATTCTTTAAAGTAAACCAAGAATTTCCCTGAATCAGACGTGTTTTTTACAGTCTTAATTAAGGCTTTATTTGGGTAAAGAGATCAATGAGAAGAGCTCAGAGAATTTACTAACCTCTTCTCCCCAGAGATGGAACTGAAAGAATGGTAAAACTGACTAAGAACAGTGCATGAACTGGAAAGTTCGGTGAGGTTTTAACATAAAGATTGTGACCTCTATATTCTGGACTGTTAATGCTTGAGGTAACCTCCTCCAGTGACCTGGTGAAAGTCCCAGGAGATATACCTTATTGTCCCATCCTGTGAACATGACAAAATCTCCCTCCAAAAAGGGGAAGCAGTTGACCAAAGAGGACAAGAATTGACATGGGTAGTACTTAATAACAAAACAGCTGCATGATGTCCCAAACGAAAAATCTTTCATGATGGGAAAGGAATCATACAGTTTTTATGACATCAGGGAAGGGAATGCTGACGTGATTTTTGCAAGTTATGGCTTCAGCACAAGTACAACTGTGGTCATTGTGGTTCTGGATGTATTTTTTAAGCAGAGAAGAATGGATAAATGCTGCTAAATAAATGTAATTTACCATATGCTTTCTTCTAAGAAGTTCAGATTTAAGGTGTTTACTAATACAGAGGTAACCACATAATGTACACTACATGCTATTTAACATCAGAATTTTCTTTCTTTTTTTTTTTTCTTCACCGTTTTAATATATTTACCAGTCTAGTCTCCATTTTCTTTCCAGCTGTATTTTGTTTTACTTCCCCTTCCTACAACCCTTGCCCTACTTTCTGAGGACCTGTGATCTCCCTGTCTATCATGTCTCCTCCACCCTCCCACCCCTACTATTTGCAAAGAATCTCAAAAACACCTTTTCAACCCTCTACTATATTAGCAGATCAGAGAGCAACCTGTCCCCCACTGGTTTTATAACACTTTCTCTGTCAAGAAGATGACTCTAAGACAGCTAGAGAAAAGTAACATGAAGGAACAAACCTGAAAAAAAGAAGAATCTGAGAAATTAGGGGATTTCCTCAGCTCTGCTTTTAAAGAATCTGAAAATATGAAGGAAAAAAAAAATCCCTAGAAATGCACATTAAAAAAAAAGGATCAGAGAAAGTTAACCTAAATTGGCTGACTTTCTCTGATCACATTGAAACTGATAACATATAGGAGCTGAGAAACTGAACACTCCTGTTCAGTTAATATGCAGAAATATATTATCCTAACAGAACTGTCTTGTAGCTGCTATGTTGACGTAACACACTGCTGTGAACTGGACATGCATCCTTACTGCAGGCTTAGATCAAACACCACTCGGTTTACAAATCTGGTAAGAAAAGGAGATCTTGGACATGCAGGGAAGTATCTGATTCTAGCCTTGTCAAACTGCCCCTCTGTGAAACTGTTTTTAAGAATTACATTCATATAACTAATTTAGCAATAATTGAGTAGATTTGTCTGCCCTTCTTAGCTAAGGAAAGTAGACACGACAGCTTCGGTAACCTTTATTCTTTCTGAGTCATATTTAATCTTTGTCACAACCAATGCCAGGGTACAATTTTTGATTTTTAAAAGAATCACAGTGACATTTGTTTCTGGGAAACCCCTTTACACTAAATGGAACCTCTTCCCAGCCAGAACAACACAAAGCAACCAAGGTATAAATAAAAACCTGCCTGAGCACAACACTTTTAAAGGCAGGTTCCTTCCTCGTGAAAAAGCTGTTTATGAAACTGTGCCTGTACCTGTGGGAAGATAGCTAACTTCACTACTCCTGTTTCCTTAGCACAGAAGAATGGAATAAACAGACAAGAATTCATCTTGATGAGAATGCCTGCTGCAGTAATGTCATATAACTTTTTTTCATATGTCAGAAGACCATAGTTATATTTTAGGATGAAATATTCTAGTTTCTTTTAGGAATGTTTATTATTAAAGTATGTTTTACATATTGGTCATGAAACTCATAGTAATTTTTACACTACAAAATTAAATAAAATACTATGCTTAATTATACTGTTTACTGGTACAGTTTCTCTTGTCTTTCTCGTTCCAATTAGCATGCTTAAAAACACATAGACAGCAGAAAAGCTAATGACTATAAATCACTGCAAATGAATTCCTTATTACATGACAGGTGTTTCAGAAATGCCAAAAACAGATCAAGGTCAGGAAAAAAATTAACATTTATTCATACAGGCACGACTGAAAAGATAAGTGACAGAAATTAGATGGCATTTTGAAGTAGATGAAACTAGGGGTTTAAATGGTCATTAGTAATATTTTCTACATATACTTTTTCAGTAATTAATCACTTTTGGAGTGTGGAATAGCTCATTAGTCAAAATTAGTCTATGTATCCTTTAAACAGTAATTGGCCAGGTTTATCTCTGATGCAATTCGTTTGACTTCTGGGAAACTACACCAGAGATGTATTACTGCTTTGATCATTGTACCTATGACATGAAGACAGTACTCTACTATTCTGCTCTTGGAAATGAAGAAATTACATCCACAGTGCCGTTCTTGTTTTCCCCTATGTAAAACAACAAAAAAGTACAGCTATAAACTAAACTAACCATACTGGTAACTTTTAAAGTTACACATCAGTTACTGTAAACTGTCTGGAAAAATGAAAGTAAGAACCAGACTAAAACAGGAATGAGGGAGTCTCAGAAGTTTCCAGTTGAGTTTTCAGCTCAACTTCAGACTTCATAAAGGGTTATAACCAGTGCGTGAATATCTATATCCAAAATTTGTTTAAGATTTTCAATAGCTGATCAACTGCTCTCGTTTTAACAGCTACAGTGAGTAAAATTTTACTGCCTAATAGCATGTGGTCTTTTCAGAGATTAACTACATTTCCTTATCATCTAAGTCTCCTGAGATCTCCCAAGACTGAATCTTGTTTACGTTTTTGTCCTTTACCAAAACTAAGTCAAGTCTTTAATTTCATTATATTTCTTCTACTTATCCCCTTCTCTTTAGCATTCTTTTCTTTTTTACTACTATTACTTCAGTTTTAAATCAAAAGAATTATAACACAACTGTCTATAGTATGAACTGAAATTTAATTTTGTAGGTGTTTTGTTCACAAATTTAATGTATATGAAAATGGTCTGCAATACCAGTTGTATTTTGTATTTTCAGATTATAAATTTGAACATTACTCTATTAAATGCTGCATCTCATCTGAATTATTTTTGAATTTCTAAAACTCTCTTACCGCTTCCCAGCACATTTTTTTAGCAAGAGGTTTGTGTGTGTCACTGATATACTAGTGTATAAAATATAGCAGGGTTAGTTCCACTCCCTCTGGGGCTTAGAGGTTATTGTCCCTAAATGTTTCTAACTACTCTTCCTCCCAAAAGAGATAGCACTGCTAAAATTGCACTGACTTTCTTCTAGGGAAGAAAAAATTTTCACAGAAAACTCATAAAAAGACAACTCACCTGAAGAAAACATTTCTCAGCATAAGGCTGGAATAAGTAATTGCTTTAAAAATGCAGTTTGAACCTCTAGAACAGTATTTTTGAAACTCACAAGTGTGTTTTTCTGGATTTAAAAAAAAGGAAGAAGCTGGAAATAACAATTTAAAAGCGGAATCTTCAGCTCATAAAATTCTTGACATTGCAACACCTAGTTCTGAAAAGAATAGCCAAGATTTGGGATCATTGTGTACATACCTACAAGGATTAGAAAATAATTTTGTGCGCTAACAGCATTGGCTGGGGAGTGAAAAAACGCAAGGATCCGTGACAAAACTGCATCTCAAAGACATAATGAGATATTGTGTATTCGTGTCCTGCTAACACAGATGGCAAGGTTTATGACATTTAACACAGAAATATCACATGAAGAATAAAAAAAATCCAGCAGCTGAGCTGTTACTACAAACATAAATGACACCACCAGTGGGAAAAGGTGTCTCTGGTGAAAGAAATGGGAAACTTACCAGGTGGAAACTCCTCATTGCTCACACTTGTGGTGACAGTCTTCCACTACTTCCCTTCTCCACAATGTTTATCTTCATATCAACCAGATAAAAAACCCCAAAATACCTAAAACAAACAGACAAAGAAAAAACACAACCCAAACCCCAATTATTTTAAAATTTTTAGCAAAAATAACTTGAATAACTGGGTCAGAAATATTTCAGATCAATATGATAGATCATGTTCTCATTTCATTACTTTTATATTTAGAGATTAAGTACGTGGCACAGACATAAAAGAGCACACCCATAAAAAAGTAAAACAGCTCAGCATAAACTGTTAAAATTACATAATATGTTTCCTTGGTTTCCCTCTGTTTATGAATTTTAGTAAATCATAATGGAAGATTTAGAACTCTTGTAGTTGTAGATGACAGGAGGTAAACCCTGACATGCACTGATACAGATTGTAAGGACAGAATCATAGAATAGAATAGGTTGGAAGGAACCTTTAAAGGCCATCTAGGTCCACCCCCCCTGCCATGGGCAGGGACCTCTCCAACTAGATCAGGTTGCTCAGACCCCTGTCCCATCTAACTTTGGATGTTTCCAGGTATGGGACATTGACCACTTCTCTGGGCAACTTCTTCCAGTGTTCACCATCCTGGTCAAAAATTTCTTCCTTATATCTAGTCTAAATTTAGATGTAACCCCTTGTCCCATGGTTACAGGACCTACTAAGAAAATTGTTGCTATCTCTCTTGAGGTCCCCTTCAGGTACTAGAAGGTGTTATTAAGGTCTTCCTGGAGTCTTCTCCAGGGTGAACATGCCCAATTCTCCCAGCCTTCCTGCATAGGACAGGTGCTGCAGCCCTCAAAGCATCTTCGTGATCCTCCTCAGGGCCCACTCCAACAGGTCTGCGTCTTTTCTGTGCTGGATGTGGTCTTTTCAGAGCTGGATGCAGAATTGCATAGGAGGTCTCACGAGAGCAGTGTAGAGGGGGAGAGGCCACACTGCTCTGGATACAGCCCAGGATACAATTGGATTTCTGTGCTGCCAGCACACACTGCCGGCTCATGACCAGCTTTTCATCCACCAGCACCCACAAGTCTTTCTTGGCAGGGCTGCTCTCAATCCCTTTATCCCCCAGTGTGTATCGACACTGGTGATTGCCCCAGCTCATGTGCAGGACCTTGCACGCAGCCTTTTTGAACCTCACAAGGTTCACACAGGCCCAATTCTTGAGTTTGTCCTGGTCGGTCGGGATGGCAACCCATCCCTCGGGCATGTCAGCCAAACCACTCAGGTAGTCTGTTATTACTCAGCTATTTTCCAAAGTCTACTTGCTGTTATTTTATGCTTCTGTTACTGGGGAAGACCTTATAAAGCACTATAACACTCATGCATTGATTTAAAAAAATTAAAGCATGGGATTTCTTTTTTTTTTTAGTTAAAAAGAAACAGACAACACTGGAGAGCTGAAATCCACTAAACAGTGGTTCTTCCTTCTGGCTACATAATCAGTTGTAGTATCATTCTTAAAGTGAAAAGTAAGATGAGAGAAACAGCTGTTCCAGATATTTAGTTCAGGAAAATAAAATAAACTTTCATAGTTTTTGCCTAGGTCAGGGTTTTGCTGAAAATAATGACTCATTTTTTAAATATTACTTTTAAAATACAATGACTTGTTTCAATTCTCCACTTGAACCAACCTCTACAAGTTTGGTTTTGAGAAGGATGTACAAAATTGGAATGGGTCATCAAAAGCTAACACCAAACTGTCAAGTCATTTAAGAAGATCTCAGCTGAAAGTTGTTTTTGTTTTATTTTTTTTCTCCCCTGAAATAATCTGCCATTGGATTATCAAATTAACTGATAAGTTATAATTATTTCCATTTTGAGATGCTAGAACAGACAGGGAGAAAGGTATCTTTGTTTTGCAAAAGTATTTTTTGGCAAAATCTGAGGAAAACTGTACAAGTTGAGATCTACACATTGAGGAAAGTGTATAAACATAGGATAACAAATGCTATGTTTTTCTCAGATGAGTCTTACCTGTGCACTTCTAAATCACAGACTTTCTGAAAAGAGAGATCGGCTTGACTTAGGTATCACAACACTTATCTATATGCTTCTGAAGTTTCTTTCTATAATTAATACTAGATCTAGCTCTCAACTTTCTGTCCTGAAGGCCTCAGTCAAGACAGGTGCTTTCATGAGAGGACTCTGCATCTTACATTCAGTTGCCTTGCAGCATTTTAAAGCCTTAGGGTTGTGACTGACATTGAGAACTGGACCAATGATATCAGGCTTTTTGAATTTTTTTTCTCAAAAATCATAGAGTCACAGAATAACTGGTTGGAAAGGACCTGAGGAGGTCTCTTGACCAATGTCACACTTCATGTGCAGGGTCAGGAACAAGGATTGGTTCAGCTAAGAGCCGAAAAATGTTTCCATGATACATTTAATTTTAAATTAAGTTATCATTAAGTTATTTTAAGTTATCATTTTAGTAATTCCATGTAAGATGTACAAATTTATGAGGGCAACTTAACCCCAATTTATTTGGTTTTAATTAGTCCTCAGGAATTAATTCTTACATGCATTTCTCTTACCTTACTGCTGTCTCTAATTTAAGGCAATTTTAAACATGAAGGAGGAAAGAAGTAACAGTCATAATCTTGCAATTCAATACATGAAATGTTTTGGATAACGATCCATTTTTATATATTACTTTTATATCTGGATACAGTGACACAGTTATAATTTGCCCCAGTCCAAATTTATGTGGTAGAAAATCTTTTCCTGCAGATTATTTTTAAAGGCAGAAAAATAACCAGTTCATCCTTATTAAAATGAATTATATTTGCAAGGTGAATGAATAATTTGATGTTTTCTAAGAGTAGCTATTTTTAATAATAACTACTTAGAAGGTATGAAGGCTAAGACTATGATTTCTTTGTTGCTCCATGACTAGTTTTGGAGAATGCTCTATTACTGTTAAAGAACACTAGACAATTTCCAGCCTGTTCAATGGAGTCTTGGTGGACAATAGGATGACCTTGAGCCAACAGTGTGCCCTCGTGGCCAAGAAGGCCAATGGCATCCTGGGATGCCTTAGAAAGACCGTGACCAGCTGGTCAAGGGAGGTTATCCTCCCCCTCTACTCTGCACTGGTGAGGCCTCCCCTGGAGTGCTGTGTCCAGTGCTGGACTCCTCAGCTCCAGAAGGACAAGGAGCTACTGGAGAGGGCCCAGTGCAGGGACACTGAGATGATGAAGGGCCTGGAGTACCTTCTGTATGAGGAAAAGCTGAGAGAGCTGGGTCTGTTCAGCTTGGAGAAGAGGAGGCTGAGGGGTGGATCTTATCAATGCTGATCAGTATCTAAAGCGTGGGTGTCAGGAGGATGGGGCCAGGCTCTTCTCAGGGGTGTCCAGTGACAGGATGAGGGGCAATGGCCATCAACCGGCAAACAGAAGGTTCAAGCTGAAAGTAAGGAAACCCTTCTTCCCTGTGAGAGTGACAGAGCCCTGGAACAGGCTGCCCAGAGAGGGGGGAGTCTCCTTCCCTAGAGCCTTTCCAAAGCCGCCTGGACTTGCTCCTGTGTGATCTGGTCTAGATGATCCTGCTCTGGCAGGGGGACTGTACTAGATGATATTTAGAGGTCCATTCCAACTCCTAACACTCTGTGAATCTGTGAATGAATTACTTTATTTTCAGAACGCACTGTTTTCAGTAGTGTTCCTGCTAATGTATTATGAGTAACTATGTTGTGTGATGTGCAGCACTAAGTGGTATTCTAGTATTAACCCACATTATATACACACTGCATATTACTCACAAGGTTATAAGAATTCCCAGTTGACTTGTGAAATATTTTGAAGAATTCGTGACAAAAGCCAAGGAGCACAGGCTAAATTCAGCTATTAATGAAAATGAAGAGGCATCATGGTGACCCCAAGAGGCAAATATTAACTACGTACATACCTAGAAAAAGGAAAAAAATGTATCTCCCAATTTTATAAGTTTCGCAGGAAACTCAGGGACAGGTAGAAATCAGCACAGATATATTCTCTATTTGGTGCAATGGAGTGTCATTGCTACCTGCTATTGGGGGCAACGGGCATCATCTTGGATCTATTTTAGTCCTCAGCAGAGGAGTAGGTGGAGTCATAGTGATGTATTCTTGAAATATCCAGCAAACTTATTGGAAAATTTATAGCTACTAATTTAATTTTATATCATCTTAATTCTGTGCAAATTACAATAAGACCCCTTCAAAGACTTCAGTTTAACCCAGACATATCAAAGGTAAGAGCAGCACTTGGCCAGAAAGAAAGAGATTCAATGAGAATACGTGCAAGAATGCTTCCAGTCTGAAGTATCACCGAGAGTGTGGTGGTGGACTTCCTCTTTGAGTTTAAGATAATACAACTCATCTGTTTGAGAGGAGGTGACTGAAAAGGATAGAATGAGAAAGACATCCATCTATGCCACGCCGCTTTTCTTTTTTTGTTATTAATTACAAAGAACCACCTGTGACTTTGATGCTATGAGCTTTACTGTTACTTAAGACATTTCAGATATTCTTTGTACACTCAGGATTAAGTCAAAAGCGTCCAAGTTCCTCTGTGAAAACACTAAATATTTCAGTCCTGTCTTGAGAGATATGTAACCTATTTTCTAAGCCATTCTATTATTTTCAGTATAAATCTCTGTAATGAAATCACATTTTTTGACAGGACTGAAACTGTCTGTTTTTAAACATTTGGCTACTTTCAACTTCCTGACATACCTAAACAATAATGGCCTGAGGTATTAACTTATGTCTTCAACTTGTTTTAGTCCTGAAGGTAACCTGGAATCTTTAGCTAAGAAAAAATATCTTGTTTATTAATTAAAAGAATTACATTTTAAATCTTTGGAAAAAGGGAAAAAGTTAATTTCATAACCACAGATTCAGAACACAAATGAACACAAACTGGATGTATTTAAAATATTGCAGTTTTTTTAAGGACTTGGGACATTCTTGCTAAATATTTACGCACCTCAAAAGTTTCAGTATCTGAATTTTTGGACTATGCATGCAGGGCTACTTATGACTAAAGATTTAAACTTCATATGCTGAACATAAATGTCTATTTATCATCCTGTATTCTTTTGTATAATCAAACTTAGACTGTGAAAGGACATAGAATCACAGAATGGTTTGGGTTGGAAGGGACCTTAAAGGCCATCTAGTGCCAACCCCTCTGCCATGGACAGGGACACCCTCCACTAGACCAGGTTGCCCTAAGCCTCATCCAACCTGGCCTTGAAGACAGCCACGGATGGGGCATCCACAGCTTCCTTTTCTGTATAAATGATGGATCTGATACGCTAGTGATTGATATGATATTATTTATTTGCTACTACAATGCTGGTTTTTTACTGTGGTATGTAGTTCAGCAGCTTTATATAACAGTAACTTTGTAATGCTGCAAATATAATTTCTTCTATATTATTTGTATTTATCTATTCTTCTACAATCTCTTTCACAAATATTGGAATTTGAGGCATTTGGTCAAAACAAGTTCCCTGTAATGAAATGCTTCAGTGTAGAAAACTCCCAGCTATTTCACTGTAAAATACCTGTTCAAAGACACCAGAAAAAAAATAGGATAAACCAGAAACTTTCTGGTATCTTATTTTCCTAGTGGATTAAGAGACGTAGTACCAGAAACAATTTCCTCCAGTACATACATCTGGGTAACCAGGTTACATGGTCTATCTAAATATTAACTTAGATGTCTCCAGACAAATGGGATTAATGGAAATACTGTTCCAGTTCCATGCTTTTATCATATTAGAAATCTAATTTCCAGATTACATGTGTCTGAGGCCAATTAATACTAATTTGTTCCTAGATATGCTTACTACAGGTCCTGCAAATAGAAAAAGGATCTAAAATTTTTCCTAATATGTGACTGAAATTTAGCAGAATGAGAGAAGAGCCACAGTGTGATCAGAAAGTGATGAAATAAAAGCAAAAAAGGAACATAGAGGGAAAAGAAGAAGAAAAAAAAAGCAGAGTCAAGAGACATTAGTAGTATAGACTGCAATCACTTAAAAGAATCTGTAATCAGGGGTTCCAGAAGTATGTGTAGTAGTACAGCCCAGATTTCATTCACAAAACACAATAGTTTTGGGTATCTTCAGTGAATGACAGTGTATACTGGCACTACAAGAACCTTTATTTTTCTTTTCATTTTGTAAAAACCCTGACGACATTGCAGCACAGATCCTCAATGGCAAATCATAATTTAGTTTTGTTCATAAAGATGTAAAGACCTGATTAGTTAAGAATTAAGACAACTGCTTATGGACAAGGACCAAACACAGTCACCATATTCTTTTGACTATGCTTCTGACTCTTAAAACTCTTTATTAAACACAGCGATAACATTCAGCTCAGGTCTTTAAACTGTCAGTCCTGGAATCTAGGAAGGTTTACCAAGAGGTTTCTCACTTATATGCACATCCTCATTTTCCCTTAGCAATACTGGAAACAGACTACTGCTGAGCTGAACATCTGCTCTGAGCAAATAAAGAAATTCTCATGGTAAAAATCATATTTTTGCTAAGTAATACAGGTGCTTTCCCCAGTGAGAAGTCAGAAATAAGTTACCATTGACCAATGTGACAAAATGACTGAGGACATGACAAGCATTTGAATCAGAAATTAAAATATGAATTTTCGAGATATTTATTTTTTATGCTCTGATACAAGTACATATTATCACAACTAGAAATGTTGAGAGACAATCTGTTATCTTACTCACTAAACAGCACCTATCCATTTCAAAGGGACTATTTATAGACAAATACACTTTCTCAGTGTAATCAAAGAATGTTGAGGCTTGATTTTAATTGTATGCCACAGAGAAAATGAGATGGCACCTGCAGAAACAGCAGCTATCACCAGTAGATCTACTATTAAGTTATTAACCAGTTAACAGACCCGCATGTATCTGCAGCCTGACATCCCTAGTCTTACCAAGAGCTGAAAATAAATGTCTTAATTGATTTGTCAAAATGTATGCATTAAATGGAGTGCTCTGTAACCTACCAGAAAAGATCATGTTGATTACATTAAATATAGATTTCACACTTTCTAAAAGGATGCTATGTGCATGCATAGATTTCCACTGAAAGGACAAGATGTTGACTCTACCCACAACTGAAATGCAGAATGAAATTATGACTTGAACAAGATGATATAAAGATTCTAAGGGCAGTAGGCTTGAAAACTGACTATTTTATTAAATTGGCCACATGTAGGCACCCACTGAACTTTTAAACGAAGAATCAGATGGATTGCAGGTATCATAAACCATGATTTGTTTGAGAAGGATCGAACTTAAGGTTTGAAAATAGTCTAACAAGCAAGATTTCCTATAAGCAGTGAATCAGGTTTTTACTCATTATCAGCAACTATATTTTTATTATTTCTCAATTCAGAAATACAGTGTCTCCTTATCTGTGATTTCTTATTTTAAAAACCCAGTTGGTATTTGATATGACATTAATCTTGTTAGAAACAAGAAAGCTTCAAAAGAATTGTCCATGGAATTAATACATCAGTCATTGGGATTTCTGTTTCTGGTGAGCAGACAAGAGCAGTAAAGGAATCTCTAAAAAAAAAAAAAAAAAAAAAAAAGAGACTCTTTATTGACAGTGTTTGAAAGGGACATGTGCTAGTAGATTGTTAGACAGCTGGATACATTTAAGAAAAAATGTTTTTTGCTGCATTAAGATTGTTTCTCCTTAAAACCTTTATCACTCTAGTAGATTACATTCTGAACACCATAAAGACACTTCTTGAAACTCACATCTGCAAGGCAGTAGACTATCTGTTGATAAAGGGCTTTTTTGTCTACTACAAGCATTTTGAAAAGAGCTTTTGGATATAACTAAATGAGTTCCAATATAAATACAGAAATGAAGAACCTGAAAAATTGCAGCAGGCACTCAACAAGATATTGGTGTGGCAGCCAGACAGATATGGTGTGGATCTGTGCAACTGATGTCTTGCATTAAGTAAAAGATCTAACAAAATACTACGTTATGGAGCTTGCACGCTCAACAAAAGTGTTATTAAACCTCAGCTATAAACTTTCACAGTTGCTGGCACTGGGGTGGGACGACTGTGGGAAGAGATAAAAGAAATACACTAGAATTGTTCTTAGGAATGCCAAACCAGCAAGCAATCATGTTAGATCTCTCCTTTCTGGGTTGGCCAGTGTTAGAGTTAAAAATGCATTTGTATTTTAAATGTGTTCTGTCTTTGTAAGTGACTTCAGAAAATGTTAAATAAGGGCTTATCTCACCCATTTTAAAATTTCAGACCCTCTCCTTCCTGCTCATTAGGGGGCTACCTCCCATCTACATTCCTCGTTTACTAAACAAGTACTTTTTTTCCTATCCTAAGTGATAGGATCTTTAGGAATATGCTAAGGGAAAGTGCAAATCTGCAGAATCCTCTTTGAGTCTCTGACACTGGCAAGTGTGGGGTGCTCACTGGAGGGAGCCATGGCTAGGTACTGTTCTGTCCCTGGGGAAAAGGTAGACTGGACAGAACAGAGAAATTTCTACTCATTCACAGCTCATACTGCCAATTAGTCCACTGCACAAAATAAGACTACCTCATATTACAGTTTGTATTTTTCATGTTTCCTTCTCTGATATTTTCTGCAACAGCTCTGAAAGATAGCAGAACATTTTTGCAAAAGCCCTTCCTCAGGGATGCCTTAGACTTCAACCAGTTTAAGCTGCGCAACAACGATTTTCTGATCAGACCCTCTTGTTTATATCAGTTGCTGCAGTCAGGGTAGCAGTTCTGCCTACATTTCACATATGAAGAAATAGGATAAATAAATCACATTTAGCAAAAAATGCTAAAGATTATTTCAGATAGAGCTGTCATTTAAATTCCTAATTATTTTAATTATAATAATTACAGAACTGAGAATACTACATTGATCTGTAACATCACTTACTGCAAAAACTAAAACTGGTCTTTCAAGTGTGGATTATTTTAACCCGGTTCGCTACTACTCTGAATTGTGCTCAAGTCTGTGTTAATGTCCAAACATGTACTTGTATTTATCAGTTCCTTTCTTGACTCTAACATATTGTAGTCTTCTACCACATTGGTCAAGATCAAAATTCAACCTTCGTCTACTCGGAGTGCTCAGGATTATGCTGCTTTATCCCTCCATATCACGCTTATCTTCTTACATGTCAGATTTCATCTTCAGCACTCTATCAAAGATACTACCCTGAACATAACATTTTTTTTCTTCTATCCACTTCATTCTTCTTCCAGTGTTGGCTGGCTCTCATCAACTAAACTATAGCACATCTGGAAGGCAAAGCAGAGTGGTATGCTGGAGTTAAGTATCAGAGTACTGTTACATTTAAACTGTTGGTGACTAATGAGTAAGGAATGTAGAATTTTGAGATTTTTAGCTCTCCACTAGTAAAACGTAAGCAGAAGTGTAACTGGTCAATAAAAAGTTATCTTAGTAATTTTTGAGATTCATATTTTCTATTAACAAGAAGATAACTTTAATGCAAACATCAAAAGGGAGAAGTTCACCACCAAATACTGCCTTCACGTACCCATACTTGAACTCCCAAAATGAAAAGTTTCTTCTCCTGGCAAATTCAACCCCTCATGTCTCTGCAGGCTGTGTTGTGCTTGTTTCCAGCCTACTGGCAAATTGCTGATGGTGTATCAACATGGTTGTTCAATTATAAATAAACCCCCTAACCAATTCTTTGAGTAAAGGAAGCTACTTATGGAACCTTCAACGTTCTTCTGGGCTAGCGACTCTGGTCACCTCAACCTCCCATGACTGAAGAACACCCAGCCATCAGCCATGACTACTGTGCATCAGCTCTGTAACACTGTACACCCAGGTGCTCTAGGATGTAAGTTTTGTATATGCAGTGATAGTGTTTAATGATGTGTAGAACACATCATTAGTACTAAATGTACTGCTAATGAATGAGTTTAGGAACATTTTGATTTTATTTTTAAAAAAGTGCTCAGATTTAACAGTATGCTGATCAATATACGGTGCAGCTGACATTTTATCAGTATCAGATACTCTCAGTGGAGTAATCTCTATTTTCCTATCCCATGCACATGCATGCAGAATCAGTTGCAACACAAACTGTTCAATGCCAGATTTCAGACAACGTGTAGATGTAGGTACAATTTGTCTTGTCTAGGAGATCCCATCAAGTTCACCATCAGATTGAGAATAAATCTTTGATTACTGCCCATAAGCCTGTTTCCAGGATACCTGGGTAAAGCACACAGGATTTTCTTTCTTTTCCTTCATACCTAGTTTTTATTTACAAAATGGAAACATAATTAGACTCTTCCTCTTTCTCACATTTTTAGGTGCTGAAAATCTGTGTTTCTGTTCTAAATTATTATTAAGAAAAAAATTCTTTGATCCACAGTTTAAAACATTCATACTGCTAGAACTTTAAATTAATTAATAATAAAAAATACTTTTTTAAAAATATTTTTCTTATGGAAGGTTAAATTTTTGTCCAGACTCCTTAACAAGTAGCCTAATGATTATTCCTTTGTCTGTTATGTAGGAACATTTATTTGCACTGATGCAATAATATTTTTAGGAAATACCAACATACGGATTACTTCACAGCTCTAGCTTCAACTTGTTATTCATTAAATGCAAATACAGACAGGCTCTATTCTTAGATTAATATTTTTGCAAGTTTTTATCCCTAGCTCCATTTCATTCTGTTCTTCATTTGCCTAAATTTCCTCTAATAAACAGAACTACAAATATTTCTGTACATTACATTTCTGATACATTTATATTGTATCTTAAATATAAGCACTTACTTGCAATTATTGACATTTATATTTACAATATTTTATATCAATATTGTACACACTGAGAGACAATATTAATTAAGAAATGCTAAACTCTCAAGAAAATGTAGGAACCAAGAGAGAAACAAGAATCGTGAAAGTTTTAGAAAACACGATTGACAGACAGGGGCTGTGATAAGTCAATCAGTTTGCTCAACAAGAGAGATGACTGAAGTAGTAAATGATCTGACATTAAGAGGCTAATGATTAACTGTTTTCATGTTCCTCTTCAAGCCAGAAAATAAATGTTGATACAACCTGCAGAAACACACTTTTCCACAGAGTAAATATAAAAGATTATATTGAGGATGTAGCGGACTTTTTCTGGCATAAAGTTAGCAACATGGACACAAATCTGTCAGGAATAACCAGAGTATAATGAAGTCTACCTCAGGGTCTTGAACATTTGCAGCTTCCAATTTTATATTTTTTAGTAATAAAAAACTACCTGCAAAATTAAATATAGCTCCCGCAACAACAGAACCTCTGAGACTAAAATTGAAGTTTATGATTATATTATGCCTGAACATGCATAAAGTTTGCTTTTTACAAAGACAGATTTTTGAAGGTTTGCTCTGGCAACAAAAACTTTGAATTTATTCTCAAAAAATGTGGCTTTGATACATATGTACATACATTAGATAGACCTAGCAAAACTCAGCATTTGGGATCTACATAATGGAATTAACCACTACTGTAAAAATCCACGGCCTTGCAAGTAAAACATGACATTATTGGAAAGAACATCTGGGAAAACAATTGCTTAGAAAATTTATGTAGGACAGAATTTTGTTCATTTTAATGAATTAGCAACTCATGCTCCTTTTTTTTACCTTGAAGGCACTTGAGATTTCCTCAGATCGGGGACCTGGATAACTAACCCAGTTGAATTTCTGAGATCCTGATTTATGCTCTGAGTTCAGCAGCCTAAAATGTGCCTGCTTTAAAAATACCTTTATCCAAGTTAAATCACATTGCTTCAGGTAAGGCTCAGAAATACTGAAGATTTATTCCTCATCCTCTCAGGAATGTGCACAGACAGGGATTTTATAATGCCCACAGGAGGTAAGTGCCAGAAAATCCCAAGGCTCAGGTTCAGAATTCAAGCTTTGCGGTGCTGTCTAGAGATTATCCTTTATAACCAAACAGTCCAGATTTTGTTTTTCTACCTTACACAGAAGACCTACATGAGAACAGAAAATCTGTGCTCTGAAGAGGGAAAAATATAGATGAAAGAGATGTCATTTGTAATTTCAAATACTTATATTTTTTTTTAATAGAATTTTGATTTTTTTTATAGGGTTTTCTTCTAGATGAAGGTCTTATATTGCATCAAAACCTCGAGTTCTTCATACTATATTCTGCGAATTCTCGGGAATACCTACAGGTGACCAGTAACAAACTTCAGAATCCAGCACTGAAGGGCATTTTAGATATGTGCTTAGCGAACACGATAAATTACGAGCCTGCAGTAAGAGTTTATAGACTGTAGACTACCTCAAAATAGTCTGCAAAGGTTAAGCACTATCACCTCACTTAGTCACCATATCATGCCATATAAGTTTTGACCAAATATTTCAGTGCATACACATAGATGCTAAATATCCTAAACTAATTTTCAAAATTTTTTGATGCAATTCTATTATTTTATTTTCCTTGACACAAGGCTTTTGCCACTATATCTGTTTTAATTTACCAGAAACTTGAATTTTAAGAAAGTAGAACTGGAATTAAGTATCACTAGTGCAAGAGGAACATTTTCATTTGTAGTCCAAAAGCTATGTATTGAAAGTTTAGTTACACCTATAAAGGCAAAAAATGTGGACTGTTCCACAATTTTAATTTACTGTGAGACAGTCTGAAGTGTGAAATCCAGAGCTTTTGCTGACAATCTGCTTTTTTGAAGTCAGGTTTCTAGGTTGCTTTTAAAGTGGACTAAATATAATTTAAAAGTAAAAATTAATTAAACAAGTAACTCCTGCACGACAAAATTTTATTATTCTATACTATGCAACACAGCAATAAAAACAGCAGTAAAAAGTACATAATGCACAACTATAGCTTTTTAGTGCTGTAAAAATGTACTTTCAAGACAGTGGCACATTATAGTTTAAGTGAAGATCTTCATTAGATAGTATGAGAAAATGAGGCATGAAAGGAAGATAGAAAAGCCGCCTTAATAGTTCCTGTGCAGATAACGTAGGCCGAAGACAATCAATAGCCATGCCTCATTTATTTTATGTTTTTGAACACTTAAAGGCAAAATGTTAGTATTTGTTGTACTGTTGGGCTTCACAGGTCTGCATCAGTAATGACAAAAGATTTGCATATTGTGATGTAATTTATATGAATTTATATTCAAATGGCATGTGGTTATTGTTTGTTAATATGAAAGGTAACACCTTCCCCATTACTCTGGATTCATTAAAAATCATGTTGGTCTGCTAATTCGGTTAGTCATCAAAATTACCCAAATAATCAATCCAAAGGTTTATAAACACATTATAAAACATATGTCAATAACTTAAATCACATTAAATACCTTAATAAGTCAGGCAAAACATGTGCAGTCTGTGCAGCTACTCCTGACTGAAAAATGAGAGTAAAAAATGTATGGTTTTCAATGAATTTTTCATAGTATTTTAACAAATTATTTTCAAAATGCTTATATATGATTTTGTGTGACAGTCATACCACCATGTTTCAAATCCTTATTACTCAATCAAATCTATTTCTTAATATCAATAATGAAATTATTAAGGTGTACTAGAAAAAGAACAGAGAGAAGCAATATATGAATAATATTAAGGAAATGTTGTGCTGGAAAAATACAGCATTTCATCATATTCTTTTAAAAACACACAGTGGACCAATTTTATCATATTCAAAATCTACAGCTAGTGTCAAGGTAGAAGCTGGTTAGTCCTTCTGCATGAAAGTCTAGCTAATATGAGTCTAACTGTAACAGTAAAGCTTTTTGTAAAATTCAAGAGAAATAACGTACAGCTTGGACCTCCGCTTCCTTCTCCCTGCACAGTTGAACAATATATTTAGAAATCTGGGTAACAGGAAACAAGTCTGATCCAATAAGCCTCTACATTAATATTTTTAACTTACTGGCTTCACTCCTGTAACCTGCTTGGCAGTACCATTATTTTTATCACTCCCCAAGGAAAACAGTCTCTGCATGTATACGCCTCAGTAATCAAACATAAGGATAAGGTCTGACCTCTCGTTTACAATAGGTTTCACGGCTGCAGAAAAGCCAGACCATACCATGAATATATTTGCTAATATATATAGTATTATAGCTTAGTGATTTTCTAAGCTTGGGCAGGAAATTAGTATTGCAAATAATTAAATGAAATTGTGTTTTACTTGTGCTTAACCTTTTTTATGAGTAGTGTTAAATCAACAGAGAAAAGCTGCTACTTCACAGCAAGGCAAATCATGCTTACAGAGCACAGTGGTTGCACCAAGTACAGCGCACAGAGCAGTGAATAAAGAGGCCATCTGTAACTGATAAACACCACCAAACAAATGCACAGGGAGCAATGAGCACTGCAAACTGGCGGATGATAAGAACTTGGGATGTATACAGTTCCAGGACCGGTACTATTCCCTTGGCCAAACATCATAGCTGAAGTTTTTGTCACCTATCTCCCAGAGCTGAGGTACCAATGTTGGCGAAAGTACGTGGTTGTCAGACTTACTTTCTTGTACTACCTGCTACCCAAAGATAAATGCATTAACTTTTAGAATTTTCCCTGATTTACAATGACATACATGAGGAATGTGAATTAGGCTCTTCCACTTTGGCACACTGGACACAAAATCCCGAAGTACCTTTTAAATCTGTTCTTTCTGAATCCAGTTGACCCAAAACTCTGGTGGTAATGACTGATAAAAATAAGTTGTTGGTGCAGCTGTTGCCACAAATATTTTAATTTGAAGCTTAAGGATTCACAAAATTCTTAGAGACAAAAAATAACCTTTCAATCCAAATTTATTACAAAACTTGCGATTTCAATAAACTGAAATCTTTTATTTGCCACCAATAAAGTACCTTGCCATTCTTGTCATTAGTAGAGTGATGTATTTTCTAAATACAATATCTCAGAATTACAGCCTTTTCTACAGCAAACCAAAACTTCAGTTTACATTTAACTTGAGAATCCTTGACTGCCAGGGCAGCAAAACAGAGAGATGGATGATATTAAACACATTTTTCTGCTTCATATAAGTTGTTGGAGACCTTCTATACTTAGGCTGAAAGAAAGCACGTAACTCAAGACTGAGTGTGTGGGCTGAAGCAAGATTTGGGAATTGCATCCAATGGCTGTTGTAATCTAACGTTGAAATGAAATATCTCACGAACTACCAGATAGACAAATGAATGTGATACAGTTTCTACTAAAAACCAGAGATACACAAAATCCCCCTTCTTGCCAAACTTCTACATATTGATGCTTCTCCATTCCCAAGTTATGGATCTGAAAGAAATGCTACAGATGACTACAGACTTCCCAGGACAGGATATGACTGCTGTAGAAAGAAAGAGAGAGAGAGAGAGAGAGAGAGAGAGAGAGAAAGAGCGAGAGAAAGAATGAAAGAGAATGCATCAGCAGTACCTGATATGCTGGTGGTACAGCCAAAGGACATAACTACTTTCCCTGGAAAAGCCTTTTGTACTGCCAGATAATATTATCATGATACTCTGCAGAGTATCATGGGATGAAAATAGCATAGGCACAACAAAAAATTATAACCATCAACTTTAAATCTAATATGTTCTTTCTTATGCATTTACAAATAATTTGCAGTTACTATAACTAACTTGCTTTAATCATTAAACTCTAAGTAACTTTCATTACTCATAGGGGAAATGGTTGGAAGGAAACGAAAAAGAGGACCTTGTGAGCAAGGTAGAGATTTAAGTAGAATATTCACCTTCCAGTATTCACAGAATCCTCTCATTAATTCTCATTAATAAAACTTTCATGAAATGGAAGAGAAGGGGTTTTTGATTTATGACCTTTGCAATATAAGGGCAGGATGCAAAGGACGTAGGAGCAAATGATACGAGACAGTTTTAAAAAATAGTGATAATCTCTGAAAAAACTTCCCCCCAAAACCAAAGAAACACGATAAAATAAACAAACAAACAACTCTTAAATCCCTCACAATCATGCCAATAAAATCTGTCTTAGCATCTTATACTAAATAACAGTTTTTAGCCTCCACGTTCATCAGCAAATTTCAAAGAAATTGGAAAAAGATTTCAGTTATATGCTAACACCAGCATGGCATTTGAGCTCTGGGTATTCCCTTGGCTCCATCCCACTCTTTTGTAAGTGGTGAAAGAGGATCTCTGTTGTTGTCCCAACATTTTGCTCCTTCCATTATGCAGATGGCTCCCCACCACAGACTGGTCTGTGAGTATAAAATATGTACAAATCCCAGAGCAGGCTTTTAACGTATGTCTTTGCAAACAAAACTGAAAGGACAGAGCCCATTTTTTTCCTATCATCTGTTGAATGCCTTGCATTCCTTTATCAATTCTCTTTAAGTTTTTAACTCTTAAGGTTTCTTGTTGGTTAATGAACAAATGAATAATTGCAGCCTGAAATGTGGGGATAAGTGAACTACAAAATAAGTATTTTACTGGACATTGCAAGAATTCCTAATGTGCTTTTCTGTAATCCCTTTGATCTCCTAGGAATTATTTTTAAGAACACCAGGAAAGAGGTATAATCTATTATGAATATATGCATAAAAGAATTTAATATACAGTAAATAGCTGAGATTAAAACTTGTTTAACCAGGTTATTTTTACACCTGTTCATCCGGGTCAGCAGAGAATGTAAGATGTATACCAACTCCATGTAGTATCTCAAGGTTTATTTGTCAGAGAAATTCCTTAAGTATGTTACGGCCATTCATTTCTGCCATCATACACAGGTGTAAAGAACAAGAAAGAAGTTAATTAAAAATATTCTTGTCCTAGAATCAGAATTTGGATGTTATACAGTATTGTTTTACCAAGAGTGGTGACACAGACAGCGATGACAAATATGCATTCAGTGACAGAATGATCATCGATCTGGGCAATGCTATTAACATAGGATAACTCTTTGCCGTACGTCATTATCTCTGGTGGAAACAATGTCTTGAGGTAACATGGGACATCAAAGACACTATGAAAAAAAAATCATAGAAGGGAATGTAGTTAACCTCACAATCTCTCTGTATGTGTCAGGGTGCTGAAAATCTTACATTTTTTGTCTATTAAACTCTGTCTAAACACATTCTGCAGTCCTTCCTAACACTCACTTAGCAAGGCCTGAATTTGATGGAACTCATAATCTTTAATGAACTGCATGGATTTTAATAGCAAATAGGAAACTCAGGTAAGAAGTTTAAAGCATTCATCATTATTTTAACTCTGTTCATAAAGAAACGATTATGAGGTTTTGCATTGAATTTAACAGGAATAGAACAAATCAACTTCTGCTTGTTTGGCTTTTTTGGTTCTTTTTCCAAATAATCTTAGGCTTGATGTCAAGACTGATTAAAGAACTTTGATTTAAGCAAAAGAGATTGGTCCATGAGGTGAAAGACTTATTCCATGGGGAAATCACCTACAATCTACTTCAAGTGGTTTAGTTCACTGAGGTGTGGGCATTGCTAGACCTTCAGATCAGCAATTGGAGAGCAGGACCCACTCCTGCAGCAACATCAGCACACGCATGTTCCTTTTTTTTCATAAAAGACATTAAGACTTTGCTTTCTGAGGTCAGGCTAACTAAAAGAATTACTGTAATCTTTTTTCTCAAGAAATTGCTGATTGACATCCTCTACAGTCAGCATAAACCTTAATAGTATTTAGGAAAAAAGTGATAAAAACAATGTGGGGAGGTACCACGCGAGAAGTGAGTTACTAGAAATGCTCTCATGCTTAACCCTAGCCTCACCCTTTTTTGGTGCCTGTTGAGAATGAGCTAATATCAACACTTTTCTGATTCTTCTACCATTTTGATCATATTGGAAACAAAATTCCACTTACACATGCTAAGAACCAACAACAAATAGATATAACTATGTTTAAATACGTTATTTTCATTTTCTGTTGACCCAGATTGTCGTACTGCGCAATTGCTCCTTCGTGATGTGTGCTTTCTTACATCAGATACTACAGGATTCTGACCTAACCATAACTCCCCTTTATCATACATTTTAATCTCCTGAACTTTTTTGAGGTGTGTCTCCCTCTTTCTAACTCTCTTTGCTTTTTCTCAGGGGACACCCTATATATGACGGTGTTGCACTCCCCCAGGAAGCAGGAAATTGCTTGCATTATTATCTGTAGAGCTGGGTATTGACTATCTTTTCCTAAACTGGGGTGCCCTACTCACTGAGCTACTGACTGCCATTATTAAGGTAACTTCTCATGGTAATTCATGAAAAAGAAAACCATAAATCCCCAAAACAAACAAACAAGAAACCTCCAAAATACCAAAAACCCACCAAAAAAAAAAAAACCCCAAACCCACAAAGAACAACCCACATTTCTGTATCTTCTGATTTTACAGGATATATGCACCTCTGTGGTGAAGGACAATAGTGGCATTACAATATCAAAGCAGTCAGCATTGCTACTGGAATTCCAGCACATCAAATCATTGAGTTACTTGGGAGCATACTGGTAACTCACAAACCAGTAGCTGAGGTGTGTCTGCACAGCTGAAGCTGTCATCAAGTATTTAGTTTGGAGTGTCTGATTGTTATAGGCATCATGGAAAAATATACTCTGTCTGCCTTTGCTTAGATGTACTGCCTGAATACATTCTTTCGTCATATTCTTGGGTCTAATCAACTCTATTACTGAGAAATTATTCAGCTTTATTAGCTTCTTGAAAAAAGGAAGAGCTTGTACCCTTTGTCTGTGTTAAATGACATCAGACTGTACACTGTCATTTCAATTTTGTGATTAACATTTTTTTCTAGTGTCATTAGGAGCATCATACCATAGCAAATAAATCTTTAACTCAAATAATAACTTTAAATAATACTTTTATCCTGTTCTTTTAAGTGCTTCTATCAAATACTTTACCATCCTCAAGTGATAAGGTTTATATACTACTGCAATTTAAAACAAAGATAATAGATCATTTTAAATCCTTCAGTTCAAGCCTAGCTTCATATAAAATCTAGTATTTAAATAATTGGCTAAAACAAACAGGTTGCACATGCAAAAATTATCTCCTCCCTGCCTCCTTCTCCACAACTGTCACAAAATTTTAATATGATTTAAATATTTCAATGTTCATGTATGCCAAACTGATTATCTATATTCTAGGATGATATGAGTGAAGAAATAAATGAAACCCTTCACCTACTCCTCAAAGAAGATTTAAACAAAATCATTAGTGAACAAATTTTCCGTGGGGAATGAGCAAAACCAAAGGGAGGATTCTGACCAATTCACTGATACAATAGATTAAAAAATGGACTAATACTGACAGTTTACACATCTTTGCTACTTTTGATTGTTACTTGAACTGTTTAGCCTAAGACTAGAAAGCAAATTGAAGAAGAATACTGTGTCTTTGCTGCACTAAATGTCATCTAAAACCATGCATATGTCTTCTGAAATACAACAGAATTGCTGTAGTAATTCTGGAGTCCTTAACTTACTGATAGCAACTTAAAAAAAAAAAAAACAAACCAAAAACAACATGTAAGAGCCCAGCATCACACTGAATGTTCTTAAAGTACTTTCTTAGAGTACTTTAGAAGGAGAGATGTTTCACTTTTTCTAGTGTCATTCAGTCATGCTTAAGAAGACTGGAAAAATTAAATTAAGATTCGAGCACAAAGAAGCTTGATCAAAAAGTAGTATCCTTTTTTTGTGAGCAACAAAAAGTTTCAAGTAGTGCTTTTGCTCCAAAAAGTTACTGAAGGTGGCTTCAAAAGTTTGTGGGGAACCGATTAAAGCAGGCTTAGTCTAAACAGCAAGGGGGAGATGGAAGCAAGAATAGATCAAATGACTTTATTTTTTAGTGATTTCACTGGCGTGATGTGCCCTTATTACAAATTTTCATTTAACCAAAGAATTGTATACACTTAGTTCCTCAAACATTTGCTTCATCTAAGACACAAGGAGGCTCATCAAATATTGGGATGACTTCTTAGAGAATAAGACACTACTAAGCAGAAATAAGGGTGCTGGGAGTCATGTATTTCATAGATTTTGGACTGTATTTAGCAAATATTGATAGGTTTTTATGCCTGTACTTGTCTTTGTTTTCTCTCTCCTGAAGAACAAAAATATACAAAGAAGCACACAATAATAAGTTGGACTTCTTCATCAGGAAATGCTACTTCAATTATGTAAGTAACAGAGTCAAGAATATGACCTTGGAACTTCTAGACCAGATTTAGTTTTCACACAAAAAAAAAAAAAAAAAAAAGGCTCACAAAATGTCGTTACTGCATATGCTACCATATGTTGTCTCAGTATCTTAGCATATAGAATTGGACTGCTGCATGACTTTCTGCATATTTCCCCTAAATGCAATGTCTTCCTAAGCATACAAAATACAGATGCTGTGATTTGGCATGCACAAAGAGTTCTCAATATGGAACTTCAGTTCTGAGAGACTTACACTGGCTTCCTGTTCAACACTGAATTGATTTTAAAATTGCTATATGACAAGTTAGAGTATAGAGCTCAGGAAAATTTGGAACCTCTGTTTTTATCTAGCCTATTATCTTTAAGAGTTTAGAGGTTGTTGAGACCATCTGAAGTCGGCCATTTCAAAGCAGTTCACATACGTTCAGCTGTTATGCTTGTCAATTTGAAATCCATTTCCAGCTGGGGTCTAAAACAGAGATTCAGATTCATTTAAACTTTTATGTTTTCAGTCTGACATCTTCATCAACTGAACACTTGTGCTTTGTATTTTATATAGTTGAAAGTACAAACATAAACAAACAGAAAATTACTTAGCAGAGGAACATTCTTGCATCAAAAGAGATTCTATTTGCTTGTCCTTGTGCTGTAAATAAACTTGAAGCTCTTGCTAAATACTTGAGAATGCTTTCCAGTAAGTACCAAGGTTTGATTATGTAGCAAAAAAGTGAATATCCATTGTTCTTTCATTACATTTTACTGGGATCAGATTTGTAATATTAATTTGTACTAAGAATGGAGATAATTATTAACTGCTTGTCTGCTAGAGAACATGGGAATGGCCCAATCTGATCAGAGCAGAGATCCATCTGACTGGGGGCAAAAGCAGGGGCACAGGGAGGAGTGTAAGGATGAGGCAAACATATCTGTGTGATTACAGTGGTTTTGTATTCTCCCTCAGTTTCTAGAAATGCATTGTTCATAGATATCCTAAGCAAAGGAATTCCCTACAGGTTTAAGTGTCTTTTATGAATTTTTCTTCTAAGCATTTCCTGAATATATGTATGTCTGACAGTCATGCTACCAACAGAGTGTCAACATGGTTGAAATTAGCACCCCTTCTATGAAGAAAGGCTGAGAGAGTTGGGCTTGTTCAGCGTGGAGAAGAGAAGGCTCCAGGGAGACCTTATTGCAGCCTTCCACTACCTGAAGGGGGCTTACAAGGAAGCTAGGGAAGACTTTTTATAGGGGTCTCTAGTGACAGGACAAAGGGTAATGGGTTTAAATAAAAAGTAGGTAGGTTTAGATTGGATACCAGGAAAAAAGTCTTCCCAGAGAGGGTGGTGAGGCACTGGGACAGGTTGCCCAGAGAAGCTGTGGATTCACCATCCCTGGAAGTGTTCAAGGCCAGGCTGGATGAGACTTGAAGCAACCTGACTTAGTGGAAGGTGTGCTGGCCCATGAGAGGGGGGTTGGAACTGGATGGTCTTTAAGGTCCCTTCCAACCCAAACCATTCTGTAACTCTATGATGAAATGTAATACCAAAGATGCTACTTCACTAGTTATTTATCCAAATCTGCCAGGAATATCTAGATCTCCAAGAAATATGTCATTTTATTTGACTTTATACAAGCTTACTGATAGTAAAGATATTGCCGATTTTTCTGAGAATTTTTCCTATACAGTATACTACCACGTTGAAACTCACCGTGCTTGTGTTACCATAAGGTGGCAGCATATAACACATATTTATTTTGCTGAATTTGTACATAACAGGTATGAGTTTTCTGTGTTCTTTAATCCACCTGTTCAAAGTTAACAGAAATGTACATTTAGAGAGATCGCTAAAAACGTATTTCAATTTATCCCAACAAGAAGATTTTTATACTGTAAAATCTCTTGTGGATATCTTCATGCATCTTAAACCTTCTCTGAATGACAATTTTCCCCAGAGAGTACAAGGTCAGTTAAAACTGAAGTGCTGTAATTGACATAAACTTCCATACAACTTTATTTTTTGGCTGCAGACTTAGAAACTAATATTTGTTGAAGCAATTTTGAAAATAACAAATTACTTATAGCTATGGTTTGGTAGTTGATTGTCTATAAGTCTAATAGAATACCAATTCCAGTACTCTTTGCATGACTTTCAAGCAATACCAGCTATGCAAAATTGCTACCAAAGCACTGTAATTTGAATAAAGAGAACAAAGGATTTTTTTTACTGTGGTCTGTTTTTGCGTGTTTCTGTATCTTATTTTCAAGGACATGTGGTTTAAAAAATAAAATCACCAACAAAAAAACCAACCAAATCAAAAAAACTCAGATGCAATATGATACCATTGAGTTTTTTACACTAAAGATAACATGGCCACCTTATAGTACAATTGTTAGAATTTATATTACATAGAAAATTTGTGTTCAGACTGGATTTGAAAAGCTACAAAAATTTGTGGCCTACTGGAAATTGTATGTCAGAAAAGTTTATTCCTGTTATATACAAGGAGAAGGTCAAAGATACTGAGCTTTCTATGAATGCTCCTATTCTGCAACAGTGCTGTGCTTGGCACAGGTGATGTGGCAGAATATAAGAAAAGACTTAATTGCATATGATGCATGTATTTACCTTGCAAGGAAGAAGCCTGCTGCCCTCACAGGCAACAAGGATGATGTGTTGACCAACACTAACAGCGATTATTGTGCCTTATTTATCACTGGAGAATATTCTGAGGCCACGGTCTGTCCTAAAACTGGCCAGTTAAACAGGCATATCTGACTAGCCTCTACAGCTATCAGCTCTAATATTTGTGTATACCCCCAGAACCTCCTGCAACTGTGTTTGGACACTACCTAAATTAAACTTCAACACACACATTCTTCTGTCCCTGGAGTCATAATCTAGGTATTTTACCCACCTCTGAAAAAAAGAGAACAGTCACAACCACTGTCCCAATTTCTATGCCTGCTCACTTGACTTCAGACAGGAATCTTTTCTCACTGTGTCACTTCTACAGCAAACAGCACAACATTATTATTTATTTATTTTGTAAATCTGGTCATGCTAGTAGTCTTAGTTAAGGTAACGGAATAGTAATACAAGTGTGAGTGATCACATCACATATGTTCTCAATATACACCATACTATTACATGAGTGTAACGACCAATACAGAAAATTTTGATAATTTATAATTTTCAAACTGTATATGTAGTCACTTCTCAAATTGTTACAAATTTGAGAATTCACAATTATCAAAAAGAATTAAAAAGTTTCTTTTCCACCTGTTTATGTGTTGGCTTTATGAACTGTTCACTAGGAGAAGTAGGAATGTCCTAGTACAAATCCTACATTGCTTTCCCCCATTTAAACTTATAGCACGTTCCAGTACCTGAAGTGGCCCACAAGAACATTGGAGAGGGATTTTTTACAAGAGTGCGTAATGATAGGACAAAGGGTAATGGCTTTAAACTGAAAGCAGGGAGAATGAGATTGGACGTCAGGAAGAAGTTCTTCCCAGAGAGGGTGGTGAGGCAGTGGCACAGGTTGCCCAGAGAAGCTGTGGATGCCCCATCCCTGGAAGTGTCCAAGGCCAGACTGGATGAGGCTTGGAGCAACCTGATCTAGTGGAGGGTGTCCCTGCCTATGGCAGGGCGGTTGGAACTGGATCATCTTTAAGGTCCTTGCCAAACCAAACCATTCCATGATTCTATGAAAATCTTTTCACAAAGTTCCCACCACTATTAACACTAGAGCAAGTCTGATTTATATAAGGGAATGACTCCTACAGACCTCTGCTCTGCAACTCCTATAAAATCCCTTGGGATTGCCTAGAAGCTCTTGCTCATTATTGCAATACGTTCAAAAATATTCAGTCCAAGAGAATTAAATCACAGCCTGAGACTGAAGACTATCAGAACAAACCAAAGAGATATTCAACCAAAAATTCTGAACCACTTATTTTCATTAAGTTATTTTTTCTAGCAGTGTCTGGCTTTTTACATTTTTTGGGAGGATTTTTCACTCCCCACACTGTTAGCTTTTCACACATCCCCAAATCTTATCTCTGGCTGCAAGAAAAGCTTTTTGTAGAGAAGAGTCCAGCAAGTTCATAAATCAGTTTCTGAGGGAAAAATAAATTCGTTGGCAGGCCCACTTATGCAAATCAGAGCTTTTAAAGCAGCTACTGTGGACATCTGGGCTACTGCCCACTGGTGTGAGGCTGAAGAGGAAAGCCTATTAGCCATGTGATTATAACGCACACCAGCACGCCTTGCAAAGTGAAAGGTACAGTTCAGGTTGTCTGAGCTGGCTGGTGCTCGTTGACATAAAATGGCTTTGAATCCCTGGAGTAACTGCACACAACTCTGTAGAGTTTCAGCAGAGGAGAACACAAAAATGAAGCTTCTCGAATTTTCAGGTTAGAACTGCCACTTTAGGGCAAAGAAACAATGTCATAAAATGGCCTTGGAGACTGCATAAGCCTCCTTCTGCATCTCAGCCCCGAGGCATATGTCTGCCTAGAGCAAATTTTCACAGCTCGGTAAAGAATCCTTGAATATTAGTGTTTTTAATGTGAGTGCAAGCACAGCTTGTATCATGGGATAGCTTTGTGCAGGGGAAATGCAGAAGACTCAAAATTAAGAGCAAAATCTGATAAAATATGCATGCTGGAGCTCAAAAGGAAATGAAGGGTCAGAGCAATGTAACTTGACAGAACTACTGGAAATTCTTTTTTATTTCCATCCTTTCAGCATTTTTAATTTCCCAAACAAAACACATCATGGTACTGCACTAGTCAGCCTTAGGAGTCAACTAAGAGAGAGAAAACTATCTTTACTGGAACCTCGCAGACCAGCAAGCAGAAGGGAAAGCCATGATAATCCAACTTTTCAAATAATGTTATTCTCTAAAATTCCCTCGCTTGCATCCAGTGTTTTCTTCATGTGGTCTTTTTTTTTTTTTTTTTCATAAACCAAAAGTCAATGTTCATGTTTTGTAAAATAAAGATACTTTGCATTCTCTTGTGGATACTGAACTTACTGCTTAGTTACAATAAGGATATGCCTCTGTGTTTCTCTTCAGAATCTTCTCTCCCCCAAAAGGGGCACAATCATGCTACCCTGTGGTTACGGATCTCCTCTCCCTTGATCATCAATCTTTAGTGAAGTGCCTCAATAACTGGCCTTATTTTCAGGTGCTGAGTGCCTGGCACCTCTCTTTAAAGTTAATGAAAGTTGCCAGAGGCTCAGCAATTCAGAAATCAGGCATTTAAATTTGTTGCCTATCTCTGGATTCAAAAATCTGGCTTGAGGTTCTCTTTTATTTTTTAACATAGATCTATAATCCAACATCAAGGGAAAAGCAATGAAAGCAGACTCGACTGCAAGAAAGAAAGGTTCCAGCTTTGCAATGCCTTCTCCTACCTGTTAATTATTAAAGAGACAGTCTCCGTTAAAATGATGCCTGCTATTTCAAGTATTATTTTCTAATCTGTTACAGCTACAAATAACAATTAAGATTATGCAGCTCAGAGGTTTTTTCTTCTTCTCCTTGTTGTTAACTTCATGTTTTTTGACAGACTCCTGGTAAATCTGACATTCACTCAGAACGGACCAGGTTTACCTGAAATAATTCTAACGTGACAAGCCTTTCGGTTTGAACCATCCCCAAGCTTGCCAAGCTTGATGAATCTTAAGTGGGCACTGAAATACTTTCTTAAATAGGCTAAAATCAAAACAGAAAGCCATACTTACAGTAGTAATATTGTAGCTTGTTACAGACCACAGAGATTAGTGAAGCAAGGTCATCTCAAGAAGCAGGTACTTGCTTTAAAGCAGCTAATACATCTGGAAAACAAACAGATGAGGAATTACTCTCCTTACACACAGATTGTTCTAGTGACATGTTTTTTACAGTTGTTACTCTACCTTACTTTGGACCTCTGTTCTGCAGCTGAGTAGCCCATGACAGGTGAACCATTTGGCCTGTGTCAGAATAGTGTGTTCAGATATGAATAGAGTTACACACCTTTTGGGCCAGAGACCTGGGCAACAGAGCCAGATACCTCAAGTGCTATCCTTTTTGAAAGGAGACAAATATGCAGTCCTACATGTACCACAACTTTTATTTCTTCATGAAAATATTTCCAGTAGAGTCATATTTTAAGCTGCATTTCAGACCAGGTAATTTCCACTCTCTCCGTTAAAGAAAAAGGAGATGTGTACAGTAGGAGCTGATGATGGTGTTACCAAACCTGCAAGCCATTTTAGCAGAATAAACCATGATGACCTTTTTTTTTAATCAGAAACCTTATAAACTGATGCATAGTACACACCCTACTAAGGCAGGTAGGATGTAAAGCCACCCTACAACTAATTTCAAAGTTACCAGGAAAGAAGTTATGTAACAAAAAATAAAAGGTGAGACTGAAAAAAAGAAATGTCAGGAAAAGTTATAATCTATCACTCCAGCATGTCTGGAATATATACAGTAATGCACAAAATGTGTCATGTCATTCTGATGGTGGAAAGTGATTGTGTAACACTTAAAAATTGTGAGGAACACATACATTTATGTGCTTCTTGTGCAGATCTTCTACTTAACCCAACCGCCACCTAGGGAGGGCCTTGGAAAGTACCACTGTCTCAGAAATAACACCTTCTCTTGCCTTCTGCCGTTTAATATTTGTGCTCAGACATTATTTTATTCACATATTTTTGTGAGTAAACCCCTGTAAAGCTATAGAGCTAACAGAGTCAATTCAAAGCAGAGGCATCAGACTCCAGTGAAAGTAATGTCATGAAAATATTTTAAAAATACTGCACTTTTAAGAATTATTTTTTACTCTTATTATTCATTCCTCAGTATTTAAACATTTAAGGACTTTATTTTAACTTATTTCTGCATCATCTAGACTAGAAACATTTTTTTAATGAAAGCTAAGATTTTGAAATAAATTTTTAGCAGCAAAGTAGAGAATAAATAAATAAATAAACCAAAACAAAACAAAAACCCCAACAACACAAAAATAAAATAAGGACAGTACTTGAAGTAATGCACAGTATAAAACATGGTATAACCTTGTCTTACTGCCTGAGCAGTGGGACACAGAAACTGTGTAGAATGGATTTCCATGACCACAGATAGTATAGAAGGAGCTGTATGGTTTAGAGATAGAGAAGTATGAAACACTTAGGAGGTCCTTCTCAGGAATAATTTCCTGTGATTGCATGGAGATTATAAATGTGAACATAAATTTCTACTCAATTTGTCAGAAACAACTGGACAATTGCATCAAAATGGAGAAAATTACGTAACAGCTAGTCTCCATCTGTGGAGATATTCAAAAGCCATCTGGGCACAGCCCTGCGTAACTGGCTCTAGGTATCCCTGTTTGAGCAGAAGAGCTGGACCATATTCCTTCCAGACGTCCCTTCCAACCTCAAACATTCATTGATTCTGTGAAAGCACAAACGTTAGTTGACAGTGTAGTTTCTAAGCTTTGCTCTCTGTTTTGACATATTTCAATTGCCTATAATAGGAGCTTAGACACCTACATGTAGATGCTTAAATATAGGTATATCCTTGAACTGTGTGAAACTCAGATTGCCTTGTTTTAGCACAGAGTAACATAACTATCTAATTTATTTGTTAAGCAATGTTACTTGGGCTGGTTAGCTTTCCTCAAGCTCTTACGGAATGTGTATCATAAAGCACCTCCTTAGGCAACCTCTGGCAGTGCTTGGTCACTCTCAGAGTAAAAATGCTACTTTACAAGCCCACAAGGAACCTCCTGTGTTTCACTTGTGACTATTGCTTCTTGTCCTGTCATCGGATACCACTATAAGCAACCTTGCTCCATTCTATCTGGTGGTAAGAACCCCTGCCCTTCTTCAGGTTCAATAGTCCCAACTCACTCAACCTTTTCTCAGGGAAGAATGCTCCAGTCCCTTCATCATCTTTGTGGTCCTTTGTTGGACTACCGTGTCCAGCTGTGGAGCCCTCAGCATCAGAAGGATATCAACCAGTTGGAACGAGTCCAGAGGAGGCCACGAGGATAATCAGAGGGCTGGAGACCCTCCGCTATGAAGAAAGGCTGGGAGAATTGGTCTTGTTCAGCCTGGAGAAGAGAAGGCTCTGGGGAGACCTTACAGCACCTTTCAGTACCTGAAGGGGCTACAAGGAAGCTGGGGAGGACTTTTTACAAGGACCTGTAGTGACAGGAGAAGGGGTAACCAAGCCTCCTTGGTTCTTTCTGCCCTGCTGTCTTCCAGCTGGGTGGGACCTAGCATATGCTAGTGTCTGAGGCTGCTCCTCCCTCTGTGCAAAGAGTTACAATTGTCCTTGTTGAACTCCATGAGATTCCTGTCAGACTATTCCTGCAGCCTGCTGAGGTCCCTCTGGATGGTAGCATGATCCTCTGGTGTATCAGCTACTACTCTCAGTTTTGTGTCATCAACAAACTCGCTGTGGGTACATTGTGTCCCATCATCCAGAACATTGATGAAGATGTTAAAAAGGATTAGACCCAGCACTGACCACTGGGGTACACAACTAGTTACTGGTCTCCAACTAGACTCTGTGTTGCTGATCACCATCATCTGATCCCAGCTGTTCAGCCAGTTTTTAATCCACCTCACTGTCTGCTCATCCAGCCTACACATCAACAGTTTCTCTATAAGGATCTTAAGGGGGACGTTGTCAAAGGCCTTATTGAAGTCCAGATATACAACATCCACTGCTGTCTCTCTGTCTACCAGGCCAGTCATTTCATCATAGAATCTTATCAAGTTGGTTAAGCACGACCACAGGATGGGCAAGCGTGACAAAGCTTTAAAGTAAGACATGCCTTTCTACAAACATCAATAACTGCATGACCTAGAACTCACCACCAACAGTAGATATTCGGTTTATTTGTAGGTCCTACATGGAGGTGCTTAGCACACAAAGGCCATCAAGGCTTGCCTTCAGCTGTGTGGAAATGAATTCCTCCTTTGGCAGACCTTTTTTTACAATTTGGGGAAATGCTAAAATCGTCCTGGCTCTTCCCACAGCCAGGGAACAGTGGCTTTCCCGGAAACCTCTGCCATATTTCCTCTGGTGGCAGCACTTGATGATTTCCATGCAAGCAGCCATGTATCCTTCCTGCCAACCTCCCCATCCTGCCACATAGAGGTGCACATCTGTTGCAAAAATGAAGTCTGATGAGTTGGGGAAGCAAGCAGGTAGGATGAAGAGGACTGACAGTTTCAGTCACAGTACTGGGTTTATGATGCAGCCAACATAAGGCGGCAAGGCTGTGGGGACCTTTCCTCTTCCCAGCTACCAGCAGTGCTGCTGTCCCTCTCCAACCTCTTCATGGTGGGAGGGGAATCCTTTACCTTTTGCTAGTCTGAGCAATGGAACTACTGTTTGCTTCCTTTCACCTATAAAACATGACAAGTCAAATAGGAACATCTTGTGAGCTGAATCCAGCTCATGGGCTGTCAACTACCACATGAGAAACAATGAAACCAGCCTGAATTCGCTAAAAATTGCATTTTACTGCATGAATTAATGCAAACAAATTCTCACCAGAATTGGTTCTCTGATGTCATGTTCTAGAAGAAATCGGTTACCGCTGCTTAAAAGCAATACAAAATAGTAGTGAATTACATCCATTCCATTTATATCCATTTTGCATGATAATACGAGGTTCTACACATGTATAGGTACAACCAGACTCTATAAATCTATTTACAAATTTGCAAATGTAACAATCATCATGATGTCCAATGCAAAATTCAGGTCTATCTTTTGCATTCTGAAATCTAGGAAGATGCATAAGAAATATTCTAGAGATTGGAATGAATTTTAGTGTATGCTGTGATCCTGGCTGCACAGCAGCAATGACAATAGAGACTTGGTAGCTGAGTGTTGCCGTGGTTTATACCGGCTAGCAAAATACCATGAAGCAACTCTCACAAATCCCTCTCCCCTCCTCCAGGGGAGGGGAAGAATCAGAGGAAAAAGAAATAAGGAAGCTCATAAAATTGAGATAAGAACTATTTACTAATTAAATCTAAATCAATATATACAGGTACTACTAATAATAAATAATTTAAATAGTAGAAAATAAAACATATGACACAATATATACAATATGATACAATTTCCCACCCTCCACTGATCAATGCACACTCAGGTGTTGAGTGATGAAAATCAGACCCAGAGAGCCCAAGAACCACAGCCCGAGAGCGATCGCAGCCCAAGAACTGCAGCCCGAGGGCCGGAGCCTGGGAGCTGACGCAGCAGATTCTGAGCTAAACCTGTCAGCGATAGCATGGTCAGAAAACTCAAAACAACCCACCAGCTCCCACACAAATGAGGCAGCACAGGAGTTGGCAAAGCAGCCAACGCAGGAGGGTTAGCAAGTGCCTGGAGAGACGAGCAAGAGACTAAGGGAGAGAGAGAAGGGAAGAAGAATGGCTACAGGACCCCCTTCCCCACCCATGAGACCGGAACATGAGGTACTATGGAATGAAATACTTCCTTGGTCAGTTTGGGTCAGCTGTCTGGACTCACGAGACAGCGAGAAGTGGAGAAAGACCTTGAATTCAGTGCAGGTCATCCCCAGCACCAGCTGAGACCTTATCAATGTTTTTATTAACAACTTCCTAGTAACTGCAGTAAAGGGAGTAAATCTTTTCCTGACTGAACCCAGCACAGGTATTATGAATTCTGTGCTAAGTAGCAGGGTTATTAACTCATCTTGAAAATATTACTGAAGCACTTGGCCATAGAGAAAGAGGTGACATGGCCTTGTGCTTATCTCAGCATTTAACGTTTACTCTAACAGGATTCAGCTGTCTTATATTTATGAAGCTGGGCATTTTTGAACTGCACAATGTAAATAAATCAACTAAAGATACATACTTGGAAATATTCACTGAGCTTTTAGTTTGCCAACCAATCAATTACAGTTTGCACATAGATGAGTGACCCTTCAGTTAATACGATATCAGTGAAATTTATCTCTTCATGGAAACATAGAATCACAGAATGGTTTGGGTTGGAAGGGACCTTAAAGATCATCCAGTTCCAACCCCCCTGCCGTGGGCAGGGACACCTTCCACTAGACCAGGTTGCTCCAAGCCTCATACAGCCTGGCCTTGGACACTTCCAGGGATGGGGCATCACTGGGTACATGAAGTAGGACCTTTAACTGAAGATAAAAGTGCTTGTTTTTTACTACAAAAACATACAGAAGATTTCACAATTTCATTCTAGAACAATTATCGAAGAAATAATATCACAAGGTCCTAAAATTCATGATGATTCTTCCACTAGAAATGCTATTTTAACAGTACTGACTTGCAACTGAAGTATCATTATTCATTGCAGGCAGACATTTTTTTCCCGCTTTTCACTGCATAGTCCTAGTTCTGTTCTCAGTAGTTTTGCTGCAAACTTAAACATATTTTGATATCTAACAAAAAAATCCTTATAAGATTATGGATTTGGAACTTGTTGCTGACATGCATCCATCTACTTTCTCTTCACCTTTACATGGAAAACCAGTTGATTTCACTGGGAATTGTAATTAACAGATTTATAAAATTATCATAACTCTGACCTCTCCTTTATTCATTCACCTAGCAATATAAAATCGTATAGATCCACATTCGACAAAAGGATTAAGGTAACTGAAAATCTGCCCATCTCAATTTTCAGTGATTGACTAATTTGTTTGACTTAAGCATCATTTGAAATGGCAGCTCAGGGAACCCATACGCTTGCCGTTAAGTTGTTAGTTTTTCAGCCTTAACTCAGAAAGAATGGAGTCTGCCTAACCACAAACCTTGAGGGAGTTTCAAAGCTTCCCATTTTGGTTTGGCAATTTATTCAATCTCTATATTCTAGTGATCTGTGTCACTGTTTTTCAATGTTCAAATCTCTTGACACTTTAGGTAAAAATAACAAAACCCAAACCCAAACCCAAACCCTAACATTCCTACTAAGTAAACATCTTTTAAGAATAAAATTTAATAAAATGTGTACGGTGGATATGAATAGGTCTTGGTAAAGCTATAGGCTATGTCTTAATTTATTTTAAATGTGTTTTTCTTATTCTGTGTTGTGATGACCTCATTTTTCATAGAAGAAAAAGACAAAACATAAAATCAATTAGATGATAACTCTTTGATGTCTCCTCCCAATGGAGAAGCAAAAGCTCTCAGGCAAATATTTTAGGAGCAGGCGTGATCTAATGCTGGGGAAATCATCCAATATGAAAATACATTGAAAGAGGAAAATTTTGCATGATAGAAAGACGATCAGAAAACAATGATGGAAGATGAATCAAAATAACAGTAAAAATGATAACAGTAGTTGAAATCCTAGTATCTGAGAAAATTTTCTAGTCAGATTTTACAGTAGTTTATTCCAGTTTTGCTATTTAACAAAATACTCTCTGGTTGACTGGATTCTATCCCTGTCTCTTCTACTTACGACAACATTTCCTGTGGCCATTTTAGCAGGAAAGTAAGAGCACTAAAACCAACTAACATATATCTTCCTACTACATGGATCTGTTAAACCACAGTTCAGCTGTCACTGACTATCACTGTTATATACTTAAAAGACAGGTAGCAATGGATCCTGTACAGTAAACAAGCATGGGCACTTTGATTCAAAATAATGCTAGTCATAGCAGTTATAATAGCTTTTCTATAGATTCTAGGAAGAATTATCTCACTCGTCTCTTCATCCCGCAGGATTCACACTGCTGTTTCAGATTCATTTTCTCCTGCGGAAGTGTCATAATGATAAGACACACTATCAGGTGTTTTGAGATTCAGAATCTTAGATCACTGTCTCTCTAACCCCACTCTTGCTTAAGATGTTTCTGTGTATGGCTTCAAAAACCCACAGCATATCTCCTGCAGGAGAGAAACAAATAAAAAAGAATGGACATTACTGTATTTAGATCTGAGCTTCACCTGTATGGGATGGACCCTTTGTGCTATCCATTTTTGTTGTCTGCATTAGTCCCTGTCTTGCACCCAACAAGCATGAAAGAGCCAGTGTGGAGTGGCTGGCACAGTAGCTTATTTTAAAACAAAATTGCTGGCTTGCAAAAAGGCATACATCATTTACGCAAAAAATATGTCTTCATCTTCTGCAGAACACTCGTCTGGTGGACTCAGAAAATACATGGAAATAAGCTGTATAATTTGCAAATAACTGAGTCCAGCACTGGAAAACTCACTACGAGCAGCCAGATGGAATCACCTGTCACAATTACATAATTTGTTTGCTAAATTATAAGGACTGTGACTTATATCAATAAAACTCTTCTACAGTATTATGTCTATACCCTCATCTTAACTAATTTAAATATTGAATGGGGTGAATGAATATATTACTTCTCTTGTTTAGCTTATTCTTTAATACTGAAGGGGCAAGGTGATCTTCAAAAATTGTTTTCAGCCTGACTGTGCTGCTGTTTTATTCACGTGTCAACAGCATCTGGTGAGCATGCACTGTGAATTGTTAATTCATCTCTAAGCTCTAAAATTAGTCCAAGTTCCGGAACAAGCATGAGAGCGGTTGGTAAAACAATGAATTTGACTAGTTTGATCAGCTGAATATACCTTGGAGCTATTCCTGGCTCAGAATAACCTGTGCTGCTTACTACTACTTATTTGCTTTCATTTCTTCATGAAATGAAGAACTGACATAACTTTCAATAGCCTAGCAAGCATCAGCCAAAGTAAATATAATGCCAAGGAAATAATTTATATTAAAATTAAATTCAGATTTAGTTTCAAAGGGGAAGATAGTCTTTGAGATGATTATTGATACTGCTCACTCCTGGAAACCAGGCCATAGACCCAGATGAACACAAGATTTGCCTAAACCAGAACACCTGCCCCATTACCTACTACCAGTACAGGTTGCAGTGAGTAAAGGGAAGGAGTTTCTGAACCAGGGAAAGACTAGATCTTATCTCTTGCTTTACTATAACCCCAGCTTCTGACAACCAAAAGTAGCTAGACACTAAATCTTTTTCACTGCATTTCAGAGTCACCTATAGAACCATTCTCCATGAATTTATCTACCCTGTTTTATGAAGGACTCTGCTCTGTAGTCCACACACCCTCAGGCGAATTACTTCTGTAACTAAGCGATGAACTATACCAAGGAAAAAATAAAATATTTTCCTCCAATTTAGACCCGCTGCCTCCGCAGATGCTGCAATTGTCAAACACTACGTGCTTGGTAGCATTCACAGCAATGTATAACACACAGGTCACTCTGAGGTGTTGTTAGCTCCAGTGACTGAAAGACACTCAGCAACTGTTTGTTCACACTGGTAGCAGTCACATCCAAGGAGGTCAAAACAGCATGGGGCAGGAAAAAAGCAGAGATGATTTTCAGGTGGAAAAAGGGGAAGTATAAGTGCTGGACACAGACAGCACAAAAGTTCCTGGTTAAACAACACTAGCAGTAAAACTTCCTTTCAATTTTGATTTTCTAAACCTGTGTGAGACTACAGAGACTTGCTTCAGTGTTACATAAGACTTGTACAAATTTGGCTTAATATTTAAATAGACATTTTAAAACTTTAATTTTTACATGTTATTGTTCTTTCATTTTATGTTGCTTAAAGAACTGAAAAAGCTCAGACTATTGTTCTAGTGAGCCAGAAGTATTCTGTGCACTTGCAACTTGGCACATTTTAAACACAAACAATTTCTAATGCAATTATGTTAGGACTATCAGGAACAGTTTACACTTGAGAATGTATTAGCAAAGATGGTACTTTCAACCACTGAAAATAACTATTTCAGTTAAAAAAAAAGGAAAAAAAGGCAAGAAAAAGGAAATCCAAAAGCCCAGTGTTACAGATTCCCCTGTGAAAAAGAAATGTATATCTTCAAGAAAATAGTATTTAATTGACAGCATGAGCATTTGGAAATAAGCTGTACATGGACATTACTATTCAGATCAAACAGACTATACCCAGGTGACACTGGTTTCTGTGGTTATAGACTGAGAAAGCAGCAAGGAAGAAAAGAATCAACCTTCAGGAAATCCTGATCATCACGCACCTGCTGTGTTGCAAGGCAAGATCAAGAAGGCCGTGCAAAATACCTCCCATCTCCCAGGGGGAATCTGTGCATAATTATCTTCATGGCTCCTAATGACTGTATATTTCAGGTCCCTCTTTTACCCCCACAAAAAAACCCTTTCAAAATCCACCCACGATAATGGGTACCTAATGGTTAAATATTTGGCCTGAGCTCCTTTGAACATGAGTTTTAATCAGCTTAACTGGCAGTGTCTTGTGTAAACCCACTCTGAGGATATAAGAAGAACAAACTACAAAGAATATTAAATCTTCTAATACAAAATTGGCCTTTGACAGATGTCACATATGACAGGTAATGAAACAGTCACTCTCGAGTCACTTAAGACCACAGAAACTGCACAGGAATTCAGTTCAGGTAAAAATATACCAGGAGAGATACCATGATTAACATCGTTTATGTTCCTGACAAAGACCAGAACTTCTTTCAAGTTATCTAACAGGAATTTTCTATTTTCCAGAAACTGAGATTACCCAAAGCTTTCCAGGAAAGAAGTGTGCTGTTTCCAAGATATGCCTGGTGGCATTTGCGAATAAAAGAGCTTTTAGGTTTACAGTGAATTGTGAATTAATTATTTACGGTACCATGTTCAGGTAGAATGGAACCATTATCGCAAGAGGCACTTGCCACCCCTCAGTCCTTCCAACATTTTCAGAGTATCACTCAGAGATAATATTACAGTATCTAAAGGCAAAGCTGCACGAGAAGCACTATATTAAAAAACTAATTTACTACTAATTAAATACTACATTGCACTTTTATATCTAGATTTACCAGAAGGATGCTTTACTGTTATATTACCCTGGAAATAGCTCAGGGAAGGAACCACATCTGACGGGGATAGAGTTTATGCCGTATCTCTCAAGGTCAAACACCTAAAACACACTCTGTGACTTCTCTTTCTTCCTATTATCTTCTCTCTCCTGGCTCAGTGAGCCTGAGTGTTTCAAAGCACCATCACTGCCCCTTTCCACCCACCCGTACAGGAGAGGAACCAAGGCTGACCACTCTGGTTAGATATCTTCACCTGCCATCCATGTTCAAGGGGAATCACCATCTTCCTCATATTCCAAAGAGTTATAAGAAGACATTTTGCTTTTGAAGGGTTTCATTTTATGAGAAGAGTTCTTAATCGTATTTAAAGAGGAAAATATTTCTCAGGAAATTTTGTGATAGGAAAAGAAAATCCCCTTTTGAGGAGGTCACACAAACATATTGTTGTGAAACACAATTTCTGTAAAACCTGTAGTCAGGCTTTATCAAGAGAAGGTATCTTTCCTTGAGCCATTAAGAAATCTCTCTTGTTAAATTTGTATACAACTGGTTTGCATACAGACAGAAAAATAGACAACAACAATATTTAACTTTTTAATCCTTCAGGTACACCTGGTTTCCTTTCTGTTTGGTTTTTTTTTTTTTTTGGTGGTGGTTTTTTTTTGGTTGTTGTTTTTTTGGGTTTTGTTTTGTTTTTAGTTTGTTTGGGTTGGTTCTTTTTGGTTATTGTTTTTGTTTAGTTGGTTGGTTTGGGGTTTTGTTTGTTTGTTTTTTGTTTCCCCCTTTTAAGTTCTTCTCTCATATTTTGGCTGTCGCTCGCCAAAGTGGCTTGGGCTGACCCTGGATCCTGGGAGTTGCTTTCCTCTGAGGCTCTGGTGCTGGACTCCCACCTGAGCGACTACTCCAGGCCTGATCCTGGCCCCCACCCCCAGGCAGAAGTCCTGGCCTGGCCTTGCCTGTCCCCATTCCCATGGAGCTGCCCACTGCCCATGGCTGGAGCTGCCCCCAGCAGCTCTGCTCCCTGAGGGGGTGGTGGGACAGTCCTGACTGTCAGGTCCTGCCCTGACACCCCTGATGGTCTTGTCTCCAACAACCCCCAGCCCCCATGGTGCCCTGGCAGGTGTTTTGGAAAAATCCCACTTGGAGGAGTGTGTTGGGACTGTGTAAATCAGCAGGTCTCCTGATGCCAGGTTAACAGTAAAGCAACGTGGTGCCCTGAAAGAGTGGTTTATGGGGAGGAAATGCATTTGTTTCTAGGTCTCCTTTACTGACTGAGGTCAGACCCCCAGCTGAGCTCAGGCAGGGGAGAGCACACCGGTTTGCTCTGGAAAGGTTGCCATGGCCACTGATGCCGGCTTGCTGCCATGGAGAGCCCAGGAAGAGGAGTTACAGACCTAGAGACAAAGGCCCTGGGTGCTAAAAGGGGTGCCTCAGAGGGTTGGGAGCCTCCCAAAAGAGCACACCCAGGTCAGTGCTCCAACCTGAAGCACGAGGAAGAAGGAGTGGCAGAGGTGAACTGTTACGGACCGACTGCAACCACGCAGTCCCCACGAGCCCTGGGGAAAGGGGGGAACTAGGAGTGAAGCTGGGTGGGTGTTTGGCCCTTAGTCAAGGCTAAACACCACAAGGTGTAACATGTCTCTGTTCCTGCAGTATTATGTTTGGGAGAGGAAAAGGGTCTTCACTGCATGTATGTGTACTATTTTTCTATGAAGCATTTTAATACGCCATGACCTGAAGGCATTTAAGGTTAAGTAAATACACAATTAAAACATAGAGGGAGTTACTATCTTTAGTAAGAACCAACAGCCTTCATTTTGAGCTTATTCCATCCCCTTTCTCCCTCCCTCCCTGAAATAAAGCTGAGCCTCCCAGCAGCTCCCCTCAAACTTTATTACATTAACCACCTTTCGGAGGATGTGATTAACTTACTGCAGTCCTTGGAGGCTCTTCTAAGCCTTTTCACTTTTTAAGCTGAAAACCTAGAAAAGCTTTTCCTCTCTGCAAAGTAACTCATAAATCTAAAGGCTGGAGTTCTCCATTAGTAATTTTGACCCCTTGTGACCTTAAACGGCAGTTTTAGTTTAGAGGATCTAAACTGACTGCAAGGTGTTCCTGCTTAGAGAGTAATTAATTTCATGGACTCTGTGACTGGACAGCAACTAGAAATTGACACTGTCATGATCTGTTTCCATGAAGGGCTTAAAATGGGAACACAGAGCTCAGTTTTTAAAAAATTCCAAAACTTGTTAAAATATCAAAGCAATTATTAGCATTTGAGAAAACCAAAACCAAACCCAACCCAACCAAACCAAATCAAACCAACTGGTGGCATCCCCCAGTGGTCGTGCTGGGTCCAGCACTGTACAATATATTCATCAATGACCTGGACAAATGGATAGAATGTCATCTCAGCAAGTTTACTGGTGATACCAAACTGGGAGGAGTGTCTGCCATGCCAGAAGGCCGTGCTGCCATCCAGTGTGACCTGGACAGGCTGGAGAGCTGGGGGAGAGAAATCTAATGAGCAAGTGTAAAGTGCTGCATCTGGGGAAGAACAACCCCATGGGTCAGTACAGGTTGGGGGCTGTCTTGTTGGAGGGCAGCTCTGGGGAAAAAGACCTTGGAGTCCTGGTGGAGAACAGGATGACCATGAGCCAACAGTGTGCCCTCATGGCCAAGAAGGCCAATGGCATCCTGGGATGCATTAAGAAGAGCGTGTCCAGCAGGTCGAGGGAAGTTATCCTCCCCCTCTACTCTGCGTTGGTGAGACCTCCCCTGGAGTGCTGTGTGCAGTGCTGGGCTCCTCAGCTCCAGAAGGACAAGGAGCTACTGGAGAGGGCCCAGTGCAGGGCCACTGAGATGATGAAGGGCCTGAAGCACCTTCCACATGAGGAAAGGCTGAGAGAGCTGGGTCTGTTCAGCTTGGAGAAGAGGAGGCTGAGGGGGATCTTATCAATGCTGATCAGTATCTAAAGGGTGGGTGTCAGGAGGATGGGGCCAGGCTCTTCTCAGTGGTTTCCAGTGACAGGACGAGAGGCAATGGCCATCAACTGGCAAACAGAAGGTTCAAGCTGAACATGAGGAAACCCTTCTTCCCTGTGAGGGTGACAGAGCCCTGGGACAGGCTGCCCAGAGAGGGTGGAGTCTCCTTCCCTGGAGCCTTTCCAAAGCCACCTGGACTTGTTCCTGTGTGATCTGCTCCAGGGGATCCTGTTCTGGCAGGGGGAGTTGGACTAGATGATCTCCAGAGGTCCCTTCCAACCCCCAGCATTCTGTGAATGTGTATGAAAACCCAATAGCTTCCATGATGAAATTAAAAGTAAGATGTTAAAAAAACAGCTGCTCATGCATATCAAAATGCTTTTTTTGCTGGAGTGGGAGCATCCCCTTACTTAATAAGAACAGATAACTCTATTCAGAAAGAGAGCTTCAGGTCCTGTAGCTGTACTTCAGTGACATCCCATCCATGTGTGAGAAGAGCTGAAGAGGATGGCTATACGTGTACACATTCTGAAAACTCTAAAATGGGAAGCTACTTAGAGAAAGGATGAGATTTTCTCCAAAGTCAGGGCTAATACCTTCCTACCATATAGAGACACTCTCTGCATCTTATGATATTCTGAAAATCCCAAACACAGCACAAAGCTTTGTGAAAACTGCTTACTTGTGTCCGTCACAAAGACTTTTGCTTTTGATAATGAGCTAAAGATCTAGGAAACAAACTGCTTTTGAAAAGGTACTTACACCTCTGCTGTTTTGCAAGTGTTCAGAGTCCAAATCAACTTCTACTCTGAAAATCCCAGGACTTCCCGTGACTGCAGCTACGGTCCCACCAAAGATCAAAGACAAGTTCTCTAGTTGTCATTGTCATCTGCCAATTTTGATGCAGAACTTCTTGTATCTCACCTGAGCTCCTTAGTAAAGGGGCAGGTGTGCTGGGTTCAATCAGGAAAGGGTTATCTCCCTTTACTATGGCTTCTAGGAAGCTGCGTTCCTGGACACTGACAGAAGTAATGATAAGGTCTCAGCTGGTGCTGGGCCTGTACCAAATTCAAGGTGTTTCTCTGCTTCTGACCCTGCAGCTGCGTTCCCAGCTCCTGCTGTCTCGCCATACAGTTCAGACAGCTGACCCGAACGGACCCAGTGAATATTTCATTCCATAGTACATCATGTCCCGGGTCTTGGGTGGGGAGGGGGTCGGGTAGCCGTTACTCTCTCCCTTACTCCCTTGCTCATCTACTCCTGGGCACTTGCTAACCCTCCTGCGTTAGCAGCTTTGCTAACTCCTGTGCTGGCTCATTTGTGAGGTAATAGGTGGGTTGTTTAGAGTTCCTGGTCATGCTATTGATGATGGGGTTCGCTCGTTTCTGCTGTGTCAGCTCCCAGGCTCCGGCCCTCGGGCTGCCGCTCTCGGACTGCAGCTTTCAGGCTCTCTGGGTCTGACTCTCACTATTCAGCATCTGCGTGTGCATTGGTCAGTGGATGATGATGAATTGTATCATATTGTATTATATTGTATCATATGTTTTATTTTCTACTATTTAAATTATTTATTATTAATGGTATCTGTATATATTGATTTAGACTTAATTAGTAAATTGTTCTTATCTCAATTTCATAAGCTTCCTTTTTTTTTTTTTTTCCCTCCAATTCTTCCCCTTCACTGGAGGAGGGGAGGGGGGATTTGAGGGTGCGGCTTTGTGGTATTTTGCTAGCTAGAGTAAACCACGACAGCAGACAGGATAGGGTGAGCCCTGGCTTTGGAGAAAACCCAGTTTACAGCTATGGAGCATCATGAAATGCTTCCATTTCTTTCTTCAATGCGATTTTTTTAAAAACTCATTTTTACTGGAAGACATTTGGATCACTGAGTTTGTCCTGTAGAGCACTTGTGATGATAGAAAATTCTATTTAGCTCAGAATTTCTCAGCGAGCTCCCCATGCTGAGTGTGTAACAGATTTTGCGTAGACCACACCAGCACGTGCTAGCAGAAAGCCAGGTGGAGTTCCTCGTTCTCTGCTCCTCACACACCCCCGGCCAGCAGCCAGATTGTCAGTGTATTCAACAGCTGCCATTCTACTTATGAAATGGGTAAAAGAAGCGTAAAAGGGCAATTGAAGGCACCTGAAGCATGCAGAAATTCTGCATCTATCTGCTGCAAAACTAACTAGCAGATGTCCTCTGGTGATTGTAATTGGGTCCCTCCATCCTTGTCAAAGTTCCTAGCGAAAACTGCTGAAAATATGTTCTTAGGGGTTAAGTTGTTGCTAACATGGGAAGGTGTAATTTCCACCTCTCCACCAGCTTTATTGACTTTTTTTTTCCCTGTACCCAGATGGATTAACATTAAACAGTCCTGGAGAAATCTCAGAGAAAATCAGCAGGCTGCCAGAATGATTTGAAATTGTAATTTATATTCATAGCACAATGATATGTGAAAACTGCTTATGTGTGTTTTTCACAAAGATTTCAGTTAATGAGCTAAATGTATGGGAAAGAAAACTCTCTTTGAAGTCACACTTGTGCCTATTCTGTTTTGCAACAGTCAACATCTGTCTTGCCTCAAAAAAAACACCAAACTTCGTGTGTGCAATTGTCTCCCATCTCAACTAAGAAATTACTCTAATATAATCTGCCTTCAGGCTCTGAATATCAGAGCTAGGAATGGTGTAAGGCCTATTAATAAAGGTTATCTATTTAATTGCCAGGTAGACTAAGCCATTTCTAACTTCTTTTCCCTGGGTATATTAATCTTTGAAAGTGTCTAATGACAGTAATTTGCATTTATATCAGAACTCCCTTACAACAAACACCAAACAAACCTTAAAGTTTAGTTTACAAACTCTGGACATACGCCGTGCAAAGCTCCATAGACCTTAATACATTTGTCAGATTCACATCAGTCAGATGGGAACCTAGGATCGGGACCCAACGATTCATGCCTCGTATTAGGAGCATCTTTGATATAGGGACACCCAGCTGCCCTCAGTTTCACCAGAAAGAGATGATTAAGGTATCTGTAGAGTATCAATACTGTATGTGTAGGAATTGCACATATATGAAATGGATTTGCTGTTCAGGTAACAGTTGTCTATAGATGGCATATGCCATAAAATGAATGCTTCTGAGACATCATTCTCACTGCATACATAATATACTGATATATGTGGGCACAGTAAGTCAGTCCAATGCATCTTGACAGTGTCAGAAGTGTGGCACAAGTACATTAACAGCAGCACTTTCAAAAAGACTGATAGGGTCTGAGTATAGTCACTGTGTATGTACAGTAGATCCCGCAGGAATGATTTCTGAGAAAGTCCGATTTCTATAAACTATGAGATTTTATTTAATAAAATTTTTATTTTGGGGGGAAAAATGAATAAAAGAAGTATTTAGTCCTGTGGAAGACAACATGTGGTGGTTGCAGGAAGAAAAGCAGCAGTTTTTCACAGCACCCAATGGTACTGTTCACTGGATTGTGTTGGAATTGTAATGTAAAATATTTTTTTTTTCACTTGTAACTAATGTTAATAAGGAAGTCATTCAAAATCTGTGATATTATCTAAAAGACTAGGTGACCCTTACTTTTGTTAACAAGTCAGACATCAGAGGACATGACTGAGCAAGATTTACATAGCTTGTCTCACCCAGAAGGAACACAATAATGTAACAGATAATTACTTTCAGGTATGATAAACTTACATTCCAGCTTCTATTCCACATAAAAAGGGGAAAAGAAAAAAGGATTAATTTATAGTAATATGTATTTGCCACAATGCTATGCTACAGAATTCTTCATGCTGTCCTGCCTTCAGACTTTGTTTGAAATTTCACCCTTTGAAGTTTAGAATAAAAACACTCTGTAGCAGATGATCAATTTGTTCCTGTTTTTTCCGTATTCTATCTCTACTAATATTGGTCCAAAATATGTGTTTGACTACCTTTTAATTGGAAAGATTTTCAACTTCTATCTTATGCTACGATCATTATTAAAGTTGTTTACATCTCTGTAATTGCATGCTGGCACATATGAAACATTTATAATTCTTAGGGAATGGAGTCTCATAGCTGCTATGAGTTACAAAATTGGAGAAAGAAAAAATTTCAACACAGACCACAGTGTAAAAGCACTAAAAATTGACTTTTTTCATTTTTTCTCTTTCTGAACCTAAGAACATAAAATTAATGAATTATTTCCAGATTATATTCTTAAAGTATCAACTGAAACAAAATTAAGCAACCATTCTGATCCTTTTAGTCTATGTGCTCATTATTAAAGAGATTCAGATAATATTTGCTGCCAGTAGCAATCAGACATGGGAGCTTCTCTGTAATAAACTGTGCCATGAGACCGATTTGTAGAGTTCAATCATAGTAACGGGAAGCTTCCTGGGTGCTCTGGGCCACCGTTCTTCCACAATGTCAAAACAAATGAAGAAAATGCTGTGTTTAATGAGTTTGTAACTATGCAGGGGTGAGCAGAATTTACTCTGCTGTCAATAGATCTGGCCTTCGACTTGAACTATCAGTTGGCTTTAGCCTGTTACTCATTTGTGAACTGTAAGACTGACTTGGTTTTTATGATTGCTCTGATCAATAACTTTTAAATTGCAATATATGGGTCAAATCTGTGAGTTTGCGGTTAAGGAGTTAAATATTCTCAACTATGATTTACCACTCCAGTCACAGCAGTTTTGTACTTCAGATGTATACATGAACGGAGTGTGTTGATAATACAATTTGTACCACATAAATGCAATTTCTTATTACAGAAAAAATGTCTTCAAATTAAATTCCATCTATATGATCACATACACACACAGGCAAACATGCTTCGGTGTCAATATAAACATTGCTGAATGTCAGGTATTTGGGTTTAACAGTAATTTTTCTGCAATTTGCCTAGTTCTAGAAAAACAGTGGCATGAGAAGGTTTCAGATATTGGCTCTCAGAGAGCTTTGCTGCTTCTACTATCCAGTTCAGAGAAATGCCAAAACATCTGCAAATGCTTCTGTGATTCTCCAAATCTCACTGACATTTGCTAGCTAATTCATCTTACTGTGCCAGAGTGATTAGCAAAAAAACTGTCATGCAGGAGGAATATCTCCATGGATCATCCAGGATATTTGTATTTTGGCAGGGCAAAGTTTATATCTGTACTGCATATTTTACATACACACTCCTTTATGTATACACACACGTACATATATATATATATAATTTCTTTATATATATTTGTATGCATGTCAGGCTTTCAAGAAGTTACTGGAAATGTTCTCATCACTCCACACAACAAGATGTGCAGTTCCCTGAGACTTTACCCAGATGAAACACTAAACTGTTACTGACAGTCAGTGCCCAGTGTACTGTGTGCTGGGTTTACACACAGATTCACAGAGTGTCAGGGGTTGGAAGGGAGCTCTAGAGATCATCTAGTCCCACCCCCCTGACAGAGCACGGTCCCCTGGAGCAGATCACACAGGAGCAAGTCCAGGCGGCTTTGGAAAGGCTCCAGGGAAGGAGACTGCCCTACTCTCTGGGCAGCCTGTCCCAGGACTCTGTCACTCTCACAGGGAAGAAGGGTTTCCTCATGTTCAGCTTGAACCTTCTGTTTTCCAGCTTATGGCCATTACCCCTAGTCCTGTCATTAGACACCACTGGGAAGAGCCTGGCTCCATCCTCCTGACACCCACCCTTTAGATACTGATCAGCATTGATAAGATCCCCCCTCAGCCTCCTCTTCTCCCAGCTGAACAGACCCAGCTCTCTCAGCCTTTCCTCAGATGGAAGGTGCTCCAGGCCCTTCAGCATCTCAGTGGCCCTGCACTGGACCCTCTCCAGCAGCTCCTTGTCCTTCTGGAGCTGAGGAGCCCAGAACTGGACACAGCACTCCAGGGGAGGCCTCACCAGTGCAGAGTAGAGGGGGAGGATAACTTCCCTCGACCTGCTGGACACGCTCTTCTTAATGCATCCCAGGATTCCATTGGCCTTCTTGGCCATGAGGGCACACTGTTGGCTCATGATCGTCCTGTTGTCCATTAGGTGTCCAAGGTCCTTTTCCCCAGAGCTGCCCTCCAACAAGACAGCCCCCAACCTGTACTGACCCATGGGGTTGTTCTTCCCCAGATGCAGCACTTTACACTTGCCCTTATTGAATTGCATTAGATCTCTCCCTGCCCAACTCTCCAGCCTGTCCAGGTCATGCTGGATGGCAGCACGGCCTTCTGGCATGGCAGCCACTTCTCCCAGTTTGGTATTACCAGCAAACTTGCTGAGAGGACATTCCATTCGTTTGTCCAGGTCATTGATGAATATCTTGAATGGAGCTGGACCCAGCACTGACCCCTGGAGGACGCCACTAGCCACAGGCCTCCAACCAGACTTTGCCCCATTGACCACAACCCTCCAAGCTCTTTGCTCCAGCCAGTCCCCAATCCACCTCACCACCCAATGGTCCAGTCCATACTTCCTAAGCTTGTCTATGAGGATGCCATGGGAGACCGTGTCAAAAGCTTTGCTGAAGTCAAGGTAGACCACATCCACTGCCTTCCCCTCGTCCATCCACCTAGTGATGCCATCATAAAAAGCTATCAGATTGGTCAAGCATGACTTTCCCTTGTTGAATCCATGCTGACTACTCATGATTAGCTTCCTTTCATCGACATGCTTTGAGATGGCACCAAGAACCAGCTGTTCCATCATCTTTCTGGGGATGGAGGTGAGGCTGACCAGCCTATAGTTAAGCGGGTCCCCCTTCTTGCCTTTTTTGAAGATTGGAGTAACATTGGCTTTCCTCCAGTCCCCAGGCACCTCTCCTGTTCTCCAGGACTTTTCAGAGATTATGGAGAGTGGCCCAGCAATGACTTTCACCAGCTCCCTCAGCACTCGTGGGTGCATCCCATCAGGGCCCATGGATTTGTGGATGTTCAGTTTGCTTAATTGATCTCAGTCAGGAAAGAGTTAACTCTCTTTACCGTGGCTGCTAGGAAGTTGTGTTCCTGGATGCTGACAGAAGTACTGAGAGAGATAAGGTCTCAGCTGGTGCTGGGCAGTGCTTGTACTGAATTCAAGGTCTTTCTCTGCTTCTGACCCTGCAGCTGCGTTCCCAGCTCTCGCTGTCTCGCCACAGGCAGTGCAGGGACACACAGTTCAGACAGCTGACCCAAACTGACCAAGGGAGTATTTCATTCCACAGTACATCATGCTTGGGTCTCAGGTGAGGAGGTGATCCAGGAGCCATCGCTCTCAGCCTCTTGCTTGTTTACTCTAGTACACTTGCTAACACTCCCCCTGACTCCCGTGTTAGCTGCTTTGTTAACTCCTGTGCTGGCTCGTTCATGAGGGAGTTGGTGGGTTTATTGAGTTTTCCCAGCCATGCTCTTGCTGATAGGGTTCACTTAGAACCTGCTGTGATTGCTCTTGAACTCTGACCCTTGGGCTGCATCTTTCAGGCTGCAGCTCTCGGTCTCTGTCTCTGACTCTCACTTCTCAGCTCCTGGTTGTGCATTGGTCAGTGGGTGGTGAGTAACCATATCATACTTGTTATTTCCTATTATTTTCATTATTTATTATTGTTAGTATTTGTATATATTCATTTGAGTTTAATTAGTAAATAGTTCTTATCTCAACTTTACTAGACTCCTTATTTCTTTTTCCTCTGATTCTTCCCTGTGATGGAGGAGAGAAGGGGGATTTGTGAGAACAGCTTTGTGGTATTTTGCTAGCCGGAGTTAAATCACAACACTATGACACCTATATACTTGTTTCAAATTTTCAAACTAGCTCCATTGTACCCAGTTAAGAGAGCTCCATCTCTGCTGTATTTCATGATATAAAGGTAACAAATGATTAAAGTAGCATAGAAATCTTAACACAGTTCCACTTAAATGAAAGCAAGTCTTCTCCTTTAGTCCTCTGTCAGTCCATCTAAGCACTTTCTAATTTTATACTGATTTCTTGATTTCCTTCTCTTTGCTACATCAATAATGTCCTAAAAAATATACTTGGTGATTAGTCAGATGGTGTGTAACTGCATAAAGAAGCATAGGCAAGTACAATAGGTTTGCTTTCCTTAAGAATGGCGCAATGATAAAAAGCTTGGAGGAAAATTCAATATTTTGTTTCTGAATCTGTCTTATTTATCTTATTCCTCTGTTACAGAAAATTAAGCTGTCAAGTATCATTTAAGATGACTGCTTCTAAAACAAGAGCCTTGTCTAATAGTTTTAAAAGGGACCATATATTTATCCTGTAATTTCATTTCAGTCATTGCAGTTTTAAACATTCTTAAAGATGGAGTGCAAAAAAATCAAACTTTGGTAAAGAATTGTTCTTTTTCTCTACAAGTGTAGTTAAAAAGACATGATACTAGGGAGTTCAGACTCACCTAAGAAAGGGAGAACATTTGATCTACGCTGGTTTTGGTGCTGACAAAGAAAAGTACTTTAGTAATTTTGACAAAGGTTTTCAAAAGAGGTTTCATATAATGCTTCACACAAAATTATCATAAACCATTTTAATAATTAATGACTAATGATCAATAATTTTTCAGGATGCTTGTTGGTGCTTCTTAAGGCAACCTAAGAGAAAGGGATTGTTTGAGGACATCTTAGCTGGAAGTTATGGGGATAAAGGTCTGACCAAGACTCCCTGTCTTGCTTATGAAGTGGATCCAGCTACTCAGTCTCTGTGTCCCTCCCTTTTTCATGCAAACTTGTGTTTTTCAAACACAGTGACTTTGTTTGCAAGATTCTTTTGCTGATACACAATTTATGATGCAGGTTCAACAAAATAAAATCAGGAGAGGTGAAGTCATCCAGAAATAAGATCAGATTGTGAGAGACCTTATCTTGAGCTGATTGTCTCAAAGCTTGCTGACAAAGTTGTGAAACTTCCTGATGGCCTGGCTTTTGGTGGATTGAGGAGGAAGAATTGCCTGCAGGCCTGTATAGATAAGGGCTAAATGGCCTACTGGACAGATAAGAAGCAAATAGCTTCTGGACACAGTTCCAAACACAGACAAAGAACAATCACATCGCCTCATGGGGGTTCCAGACACAGAGGACCCCCAAGCCTGTCAAAGCAGCAAGCGTACTGATTCTGTGCACCCCATGGGATCAGCTGCGTAACTGGAGAGTGTGCACAGGAGGCAGGAGGCAGCAAAAAACACCCTATAAAAGATTGAGGAAGCCTCCCTACCGAAGACTACAAGACTATGGACCAACGGGACGCCGCTGGATCCATGGTGGTGACTATCTCTGGCAATTCTCTCCCGACTGTTTGCTAAATTTTCCCTTTTCTATTTTCTCTCTCTCCTATCACCAAAATAAACTCCTTGTTAGCGGCATCTGACCTCATTTGTGTCTTAATCTCACTCTGGGTACAGCAACGAATCTTCCCCTACCCGGGATAACCGGGATGGGACACAGATACAAGATGGTTGACATAGCTAAAGAGTTATTTCACTCTCAGTAATATAAATAAGATGAACAGCACAGAATAAGAAAATGAGCAGAGTAACCTATTTTCAGTGCCTTTGTCACTAGGTATCCAGGGTAGTGAAGTCCAGGGAAGCTTTTGGGAAAGTCAGGGGTGAGGAGAGACTCAAGTATGGTTTTTAGCCAGTCTATCAGCAATGTGGAAATCTTCCTTTTTTCTGTCCCTTATTATGGTACAAGTGTTTGTACTGTGCAGACTGCAATTTCTAGAACAGCATCTTCAGTTTTGAAGGGGGAAGGGAACAAAACCACTACCGCCATCAACTGATGCCCAGAGCCTGAAGAAAGTAACCAGGTAACCAGGTAACCTGGCAAACGAGAATTCCAGCTGCTTCAGTCAGCCAGCTCCATCAGGACCCATCTTCAGTGCCTCTATGCGAAAGCATGGAGAATGGGTGTCGTGGTTTACTCCAGCTAGCAAAATACCACGAAGCCACTCTCACAAATCCCCCTTCCCCTCTTCCAGTGGCAGGGAAGAATTGGAGGAAAAAGAAATAAGGAAGCTCGTAAAATTGAGATAAGAACTATTAATCAAATCTAAATCAATATATACAAATACTACTAATAATAAATAATGAAAATAATAGAAAAGAAAACATATGAAACTTATAATACAATATGATACAATTTGATACAATGTCTCAACATCCATTGACCAATACACACCCAGATGCTGAGTAGTGAGAGTCAGACCCAGAGACTCCGAGAACCACCAACCCACCCACTCCCACACGAACGAGCCAGCACAGGAGTTAGCAAAGCAGGTAACGTAGGAGGGTTAGCAAGTTGCCCAGGAGTAAACAAGCAAGGGAGTAAGGGAGAGAGTAATGGCTACTGGACCCCCCTCCTCACCCAAGACCCCGAACATGACGTACTATGGAATGGAATACTTCCTTGATCAGTTTGGGTCAGCTGCAGTATCAGAAGTGGAGAAAGTCCTTGAATTCAGTACCGGCTCAGCGTCAGTCAAGAACTTATCAGTACTTCTCTCTGAGTCCAGGAATACAGCTTCTTAGCAACCACAGTAAAGGGAGTTAAACTCTTTCCTGACTGAACTCAGCACAATGGGGAATAAACAAGAGGAGCTAGAGGTGTGCGCATGCATGAGGGGCTGTGCCCTCATTGGCATTGTGGAGATGTGGTGGGACAGCATCTATGACTGGGGTGTCAGAATGGAAGGATACAGGCTCTCTAGGAAGGTCAGGCAGGGAAGACGTGGAGGGGTTGTTGATTTCTATGTCAGAGACCAGTTGGGGTGCATAGAACTCCACCTGGGGATGGATGAGGAGTTGACCCAGAGCTTATGGGTCAGGATTAAAGGGAGGGCAGGGAGAGGGGAGACTGTAGAGGGAGTTTGCTACAGGCCCCCTGGCCAGGATGAGCGAGTGGATGAGGCCCTCTACAGGCAGAGAGCAGCAGCCTCACGGTCACAAACCCTGGTCCTCATTGGGGACTTCAACCACCCCGATATCTGTTGGAGGGACAACACGGCAGGGCAAAAGCAAGCCAGGAGGTTCCTGGAATGTGTCAGTGACAACTTCCGTCTCCAAGGGACAGAGGAGCTGATGAGGAGTGGTGCCGTGCTGGACCTTGTTGTCACCAACAGGGAGGGGCTGGTGGGGAATGTGAAGCTCAAGGGCAGCCTTGGTTGCAGCGACCATGGAATGGTGGAGTTTGAGATCATTATGGAGGTGAGGAGGGTGCACAGCAAGCTCGGTACCCTGGACTGCAGTAGAGATTTTGGCCTCTTCAGGGAAATGATTAGCAGAGTCCCATGGGAAGAAACCCTGGAGGGAAGAAGGGCCCCAGAAAGCTGGTGAGTATTCAAGGACCTTCTGCTCCAATCTCAGGAGCAATGCATCCCAAGGAAGAGGAAGTCAGGTAAAAGCACCCGGAAGCCTCAGTGGATGAACAAGCAGCTCCTGGAGAAACTGAGATACAAAAAGGAAGACTACAGTGGGTGGAAGCATGGACAGGTAGCCTGGGAGAATTACAGGGAAGTTGTTTAAGAAACCAGGGATCAGGTTAGGAAAGGTAAATCCTTGACAGAATTCAACCTGGCCAGGGACATCTAGGGCAACAAGAAGGACTTCTATAGGTACACAGGGGATAAAATGAAGATCAGGGAAAATGTGGGCCCTCTGAGGAAGGAAACAGGAGAGCTGTTTTCCCAGGACATGGAGAAGGCTGAGGTACTCAATGATTATTTTACCTCCATTGTCACTGGCAAGGGCACAAGCTGTACCCTCAGAGTCATGGAAGGCAAGTGCAGGGACTGGGACAATAGGGAACCGCCCATGGTCAGTGAGGATCAGGTTCAGGAATACCTGAGGAACCTGAATGTGTACAACTCCATGGGACCTGATGGAATACATCTGCAGGTCCTGAAAGAACTGGTGGATGGGGTTGCGAAACCTCTATCCATTATATTCAAGAAGTGGTGGTGGTCTGGTGAAGTTCCTGCTGACTGGAAAAGGGGAAACATAACCCCCATCTTTAAAAAGGGAAAAAAGGAGGACCCAGGGAACAGGCCAATCAGTCTCACCTCTCTGCCTGGGAAGATCATGGAGCAGATCCTTCTGGAAACCATGAAAAGGCACATGGAGAATGAGGAGGTGATTGGTGACAGCCAACACGGCTTTGCAAAGGACAGATTGTGCCTGACGGATATGGTGGGTTCTAGCAAGGTCACAACCTCGGTGGATAGAGGACACGCAGCTGATGTCATCTAAATAGGAGAGCCATGGATTTAATGGATGAATCACTTGTTGGATAAAAAACTGTCAGGATGGTGGCACTCAGAGAGTTGTGGTCAATGGCTCAATGTCTGAGTGGAGACCAGTGGTGAGTGGTGTTCCTCACGGGTCAGTGTTGTGACCAGTCCTGTTTAACATCTTCATCAGTGACATGGACAGTGGGATCAAGTGCATCCTCAGCAAGTTTGCTGCTGACACCAAGCTGTGCATTGCAGCCAACATGCTGGAGGGAAGGGATGCTATCCAGAGGGACCTGGACAGGCTGGAGAGGTGGGACCATGCCAACCTTATGTAGTTCAACAAGGCCAAGTGCAAGGTTCTACACATGGGTTGGGGCAATCCCAGCACAAGGACCGGCTAGGTGGAGAATAGATCGAGAGCAGCTCTGAGGAGAAGGACTTGGGGCTACTAGTGGACTAAAAGCTGGACATGAGTGAGCCATGTGTGCTGGTAGCCGAGAAAGCCAACTGGATCCTGGGCTGTATCTGGAGCATTGTGGCCAGCAGGGCGAGGGAGGGGATTCCCCCCCTCTGCTCAGCTCTCTTGAGACCCCATCTGGAGTGCTGCATCCAGCTGTCGGGCCCCCAACATCAGAGGGACACAGATGGATTGAAGCGAGTCCAGAGGAGGTCACAGAGATGATTGAGGGGCTGGAGCACCTCTGCTATGGGGATAGACTGAGAGACTTGGGCTTGCTCAGCCTGGAGAAGAGAAAGCTCTGGAGAGACCTTATTGCAGCCTTCCAGCACCTGAAGGGGGCCTACAAGGAAGCTGGGGTGGACTTTTTATAGGAGTATCTAGTGACAGGACAAGGGGTAATGGGTTTAAACTGAAACTGAGGAGATTTAGATTGGATACCAGGAAGAAATTCTTCCTGGAGAGGGTGGGGAGGCACAGGCACAGGTTACCCAGAGAAGCTGTGGATGCCTCATCCCTGGAAGTGTCCAAGGCCAGGCTGGATGAGGCTTGGAGCAACCTGGTCTAGTGGAGGGTGTCCCTGCCCATGGCAGGGGGGTTGGAACTGGGTGGTCTTTAAGGTCCCTTCCAACCTAAACCATTCCACAATTCATGATCTTCAAAAAAATATACTTTTTTATTCCTTTTTTTTTTCCAATTTTTTTTCTTTTTTAATTGCTGGATCAGGAATGGGAATACTCAGTTCTTAGCACTAAAATTTTATTTTGCATTGTATTACTTAGTGAGGTTCTCTTAAAAAAAATAACTTCAGAAATTGTGTCACATTCTGCTTGTAAAAGTAAATGGACAGAGAACATTATATTAATGCCTGCACAGCTCTAGCATAAATAGACAAAATGGTCACTTTTCTTTCAAGTCAAGCTCCTTGTAATTTGTTTTATTATCCCACCTCTCCACCCTGCTCAGGAAAAAAAAAAAAAAAAAAGGCATTCATATAGACATAACATTATTAGCAGTTAGACTTTAATAAGACATTATTTTTTAAATAGGCAAATTGAAACCTCTCCATGATTTCTGATTAATGGCTTTAAAAGTCACAATCCTTTCTACATTTGAAAAATCAAGGTACCCTTTTATATAAATTTCATTTTTAGTATCTGCTACACTGAAGTTAACATTCAATTTGCTAAATGCTGCAGTTGCTTCCTATTGATTCCGTTTCAAGATCACCTAGAGGTTACTCTCCTGCTATCTTAATATACAAACTTGTTATAATCCAAACTCACTGCAGTTCAGTGGTGTTCAGTGGTCATTTATAAGCAACATGTAGGATTTTTCCAGTGATTTCTCCTATTTATGGATACTACAGATTTTCATGTACCGCGATTTCACTTTAACAAAGACATTATCAAGAATATCATACCTAAGACTTTTTTTTAATGAATGTTTTTCTGTCCTTTGATAAAATTGTGGAAAGAATGTGATGACCAGTATGTTCTGAACAGCAATAAATGTGAAAACTGTAACTGGAATAAAGAACAGCTTTTTAGAATGAAAATATATAAAAGGATTCTTTTAAACCTCCACTTATTAGTTTCTGCTGTCAGAATGAATTTATCCAAATATTTTTCTTGTCCCCTACAATGATGGCAAAGACTTGAGAGCTGAAGGGGAAACGAAAGTTGTTAAACTAAAGGTGACTGTTATAAGGTGGGTAAATACAGCCTCAGTTCCCAGTCTGTAGCACTAGCAGCAGCAAGAGCCAAGGAAGACTCTTCTGCAAGCACTCTTGTCCTTGAACACTGATGCCCCATTGAAACTGCCCGCGGGCTGAGCAGGTCAGTGCTTTCTCAGACCTGTCTCAAAACGATAAATGAATGTATCGTCTTTCTGTAGGAATGACAGCAACAAAGGAAAACTTAAAAGACTCCTCACAAGCATTTTTCAGGCACACAGGATTTGAGAGGCGTGTTGGCTAGACAGAACACAAAAGGAGACATACACAGTCACACACATCCCTGGGCCCCTGACTAACAGTGTGAATTGTGTGAGAAATAATTACCCTTTACTGAGAAACCCCTCTGACCACGCCTTCACCTCCCCCCTGCCGAAAACTGTGGCTCATGTTTTCAAATGGCACATCAAACTGAAACTCGTCTGAAGGGATGGCAGAAACGAAATAGATTAGGATCTTCATCCTAAACTGACTTTTATTTTTTTTTGATTTTCCTTGTTTTTCTCATAAGAAGAGCCACTCCACCACTCAGGTCCATGACATGGAATTTTGTACCACTTAGTGGGATTAAGGAAAAAAGCTTCTAGTGCATCTTCAGACTCACCTTATACATTAAACCTGGCCCCATTCAAGGTCGGAAACAACTTAGAGACCATTAGAGTAGCATAACTTGACAACCTTTATCATTTATTTGAATCAGCTGTGTGGAGATAACAGTATTTCTGTAGCTATCTGAAGGAGTCAGACCTTGGATGCCCTTCCATAAAATAAGCTAACGTCAAAACTGAACATTCACTGGCAGACAGCAAACATAAAGCCAGTTTTCACTGATCATAAAGGGCATATTCTGGTATCACAGTAGTGATCACCATTAAAAAGTCAGAGACTACCAAATTACCAGAAGAGTATCTGAGATACCAATTTTCCCTCCACATATTCAAAACAGGAAGTAAACATGTTGATTGTGCAGGTCAAAACAAAAATTAAAACCTGGTGGTTTATGCAAATATAAATCTTCTCAGCATATTTAATTCAAGTGCAGTGTCTTGCTTAAAGAAATGACAGTGCCAGAGCTCAGGGCTGACAGGGCACAGTCTGGGATGCACCGTGGGAACAGCACTTTTGGCATACCATCCCACTGCTCGGCATCCGTGCACCTGGCAACTCCCAGCGGGATGAGCAAAGGGTGCTGATTGAGATGCTCATCTTTCAATTTAAACCCATTACCTCTTGTCCTGTTGGGAATTAACAGGGGGTTTCTGAGTAAGAGCATGATCATATGTGAAATAGGTAAAGGTGCAATTTAGGTATGAAACAAGCTGCACTGCAGTAAGGTAACAGGGACTGGGGTACGGCTGCGACTGCAATTCATGCTTTAGAAATGAGGGGAAGAACACAGACTGTGTCACTTCTACAACAAAAGATGTTCCCATTTAAACTAAAAGCACACAGAACGTCTCTTTGCCCCACTCCCTGGAGGGAGCCTATACAAGAGGCTTTGTGAAAGAATGCCTGTACAGCATTTTTCAGGTGAAATGTTACACTCTTTTAAACACCAGATCTTGTTTTCCTACTGCTAAGCAGCTGCAGTGTTGTCAGCTCTCACAACTTCATTCTCATGCCTAGTGCATTTTTGAAGTCTCAGCCATGGTAATTTTGTCTCACTTGAGAATTTTAGCCTCTATAAAAAAGAACTAAGATTTTTATTCGTGTGGCAGACGAGTATGTATGCACATGACCCTGTTGAGCCCCAATTACACCAGTAAAGAAGACTGATAAAATTTTATCTACTAAAGGATATCACAGTTTTTGAATATTCACAAGTTATCCTTGTTTACCCAATCAGTGCAAGCTTTGCAGCTCTTAAGCCCCGATAGGTAGGGCAGAAATTTGTACTGGCTTCCCATGGCAAGAAAGCATGAGAAAGGAACCTCAGAGGTTACACCAACTGCAAAAGAAACATGAATTGATGGATGGATGGATGGATGGATGGATGGATGGATGGATGGATGGATGGATGGATGGATGGATGGATGGATGAGCAAAGCCTCCCGCAGCCTTTGAAGGATTTCTGTTACCAGTGAAAAGCCATTTGGATTTAATAGCTAGACATGCTGTTAAGCCTGATTATATCATGTTCATCATATAATAAAATGGGAATATTTAATAGAGCAATGAGAAATTTATGCTTTGACAGAACTTGTGTATCAAAATAGTCATTATTCTGCTGTGAAAATTGCCTTTGTTTTCAACAAACAGTGTAAAATGAATGATATTGAGACAAAAAAATGCCACCATGTTTAACTTTTTCTTAGAAGAATAAAAAATAGGATAATGATGATGATTATTATTTTTACTATTAATAACAATACTTAAGTAGTTGATATTTTTCTGTATGTGAGACACTTGGAATTGATGGCTTTATCTGAAATGCACTATAGGAAGTGCCTTATTTAACAGGCCATATCTTCACCTCCTGGATGCATGGGTTCACATGCCCAGAGGACCTGGCTTCCTGCACTACAGCTGTTTCTCAGATTGCTTCAAGTCATCACTGAAGCTTGCAGGCACAAGAGCAGGTTCAGCCTCAAGCCTTTCTGACACAGGTCAAGACACTGTAGTACCTCAGCCACACTCAGAGCCACAAGAAAACTTTCTAGTGTGAACATCCCGTGACCTGTGCTCCCAGCTAAAAGAGACTAAGAGCTGGACTTTTCCATCAGCAGCAAATTCAACTTGTACATTTCAGGTGCAAGGACTAATTCCAAGACTCTGAAAACTCAGGCTCAGTGCAGTGCCTGGGCAGATGGGTGCTCCCAGGGCCATTCTGCATCTGTAGCTGTTGTTGGAAAGAGTCACCATTCCCTGCGCTACAGTGTGCCTGCAAAATCTCTCGTGCCAGCTACAGCTGAAAGAGGAGAGTAATAGCATCCCTGGACTTGAATTTTTACTGTTTTCAAGACCAGTAAAGCTCTGTCTGGTCCATCTCTATTTAACAATAGACAGCCAGTAGTAGTGTCCTTTCTACCTGGGCTAGGTCAGTATCCTGTACCTTTTTCTTTAGTAGAAAACTATAGCACGGGATGAAGAGGCTGGGGCAATTGCAACAAAAATATAGACAAGTACTAAGATTGATGTCATCTTCTAGACCCAGACATCTACAAAAGACATCTACCATTTGGAGAGTGATATTCAGCCAAAGAGACTAGGAAACTTCACTCCTCACTCCTGTGTTTCCTTTTGAGGGTATTCTCCCCAGTGCAGCTTGAAAGTCCTTGAACTCACAAACTGCAAAGTGATACACAATGTCATTACCCATGTACAGGCCATGGTTATCACTCTAAGACACACCAGCTGTACTGTCTGCTCTATACCACTTCCAAATTTCAAAGAACGATATGTCTTTAATTTTTAATAACATAATTTTTTTCTTGGTTTCATATTCTGTGCATCTGCATTAACCGAAGTGCATCAGAATTTCATCCTCCTGCTATTTTCGATCCAACATTATTTCAGAACAAAACAAACCTTGTTTTACTTCTATCAAGGTAACGTTGTCAAAGTGATTATGTCCCACTGCATCTTTCATGAGTAAATGCATATTAGAAAAGTACATGATGCATTTTGGCTCCAGACAGGATATTTTAAATGAGTTTGCCTGGAAGGAAGCCAAGGAAAGAGAAAGTATAAACTGACAGTTTTGTAATACTGGTGCTATTTCATTGAAGGGTATTTTTTAGACATTATAGGAAGCCAGAAAACCTCCTCCTTGCCAACAGAAGAATTGACTGTAGTGAAGAATTGACTGCAAACAGTTGTCCTTCCCTTTTCATTGTTACGTAACCATTAACAAAGACATCAAACCAAACCGCAAGATGTTGTTGTTCAAACGTGTTTATCCAACGTTCCTCAGCACTGATTTTCTCTGTTAAGGAACTCACTGTTGAACGCGTTAATTACAACCAACGCTTTAGTTCGTCATCTTCATGACCTCTAAGAATAACTATTTTAAGGATATATCTGCTTTAGGGTAGTCCTGACAGTCACAGTAATGAAAATGGCTGCAGGATCAAGCCATTTTTTTAGAAACCTGACAACTGTGAAACTGGATTTTTTTTGTTTTCTTCCTCTCCTTTTGTTAGACTTTGTGTATGTGTGTTTATACACCTAGGATGAATAAATACTAGGAAAAGTAAGGGAAGATTAAAAAAATATGAACTAAAATCACATTGTCTCCCAGTCTGTCCCAAACCAGGAATTTCAGGCCTGTATATATATCTGTAGAGTTAGGCAGTAAAGGACCCAAAGACACCACAACCTCTCAGATGTAAATCTGACCCTCATTTTAGGACCCTTTCCAAGCACAGCCGTGAGCTATATAAGGTTTAACATGTCTGAACTCAGGTAAAAGGTTATGCACATAATCAACTAAGAATTGAAGTGGTTTAAATCAGCATTTGTTAGCCTTAAGGTTACTCTCAAGTACTCTTCACGTCAACAGATGGAGAGACCAAATGACCAGATGACCTGTGAGGTCAAATTGCCCCCAATTCGCTGAATCCTCAAAGTGTGAATTCTCTGGTTCATCACTACCTCAGTGTCCATAATCCAGTATTTATTTCAGATTATTGCTATACTGGCTACAAAACTATCATCAAATTTGCCTGCAAGTTCAGGTTCAATGCACACAACAGGATCTTCTCCTCGGACTGTTAATGTTCAGGACAAAGTTTCACAAGTTTGAGGAACAGAATTTACTTTCTTGTTAACAACAGAATTAATTAGTATTATCACAAAAGATTATCAGCTAGTCTAAACTGCTAGTAAATCATAAAGTTGTTAGAACCTAGGAACATTGGGCTACCCACATCTATGTACCAAAACCAAATTCATTATTGCTGCTTTGCAAAAGAAACAGGGCCAGATCATGTCCCTTCGATGGCAAGAATCCCACTGATACCAACCTGCTAGGAAGTAGGATCAGGCCTGAAGAACAATTGATGACATTATCCATGAATTAAACTGTTGTTCAGTGTGACTGAGATGATCTAAAACTTCATGGGCTTTCAAAACTTTGTTATACACTTAGCTTTGTGCTGTTGGCTCACAGTTGCCCATCTCTGACATTATGATGCTCAAAGAAATCACCCCTCAACAGTTTGTGTTAAATAGCACAGGAAACCAGTTAAGTGTATGGGTTTTTTTTAAGATATGAAAAAAAAAAATCACATTTCCCCCCATTTTAATAATACATAGAAGGGGTTGTGGTTTCAATTTGATCTGGAGAGGCCACTAAGTGTGGTCAAGCCTTTCCTGAATGAAGTTAAGCTTTGAAACATTAACAAGAGGGCTCTTGTATGAAAGGTAACTGTACGTCTACGCAGACAGTTTGAAAGCCCGTCCATTTGTCAAAATGCTTTGAAAATGTGTGCTCCACCACTTGTGCTTAACTTCCTTCTGCTTTGCTTGCCTCATTGGTGTTTTAGGAAAGATACAGTATGGAGCCATCAAATGTCAGAAGAGCAAAGTCAGGTGTATACAGCAAATTAATAAAAGGAAAGAGATACAATCTTATTTCTGGGGCCAGCAGAATGAAAATTGTGTTTTGCGCTACAGGAATGCTGGACCCAGCATCTAATTAAATTTGTAGTCTGTGCATGAAAACAAACTAACAGCTAGTTAGTTTTAACATACTAACACGAGTATGTTACTATTCATATTAAGGATTTCTTCATGAGATCACTTTAATTTTTTTACCCTCTTTTGTACAAGTGACTGAAAAAATACAGACGTAGGAGGTTGCGGGCTTCTTATTTCCCCCCCCCCCCCCCTAAGATTTGTAGTAGAAAGACACTCTTCTGACATGGCTTGGGAACTTAGCACAGTTAGTACTCTCACCTGCTTTCAACTTTTTGGTACTACCTGCCTCCCATTTCCCCCAAAATTCAAACCAGAATTTCAAAACTGATGTAGAACTGGGAGATATCACCTCTCGTTATTTAGCACCTCCACGCATGGCGACCCAGATATCAGTTTCTGTGTTTTGAGCATCACGACATAAAGGATGCCCTGACTTCTAGGGAAGAAAAGACGTTTCTTCCTCATAGAGGAGCCTCAGTGAAAGCCTCAGAAGATGAAAACTAGGTCTAATTTCGCCTTTCCTTTCGTTTACACAAAATATAGATGGGAGCAGCAGCAGAGAGTGACATGAGTTACAACTCTCATGGTAACATCAATTTCTATGCCTAAAGGACTATCAACATTTTAAAGAATCAGTACACTTCAGGAATAAGCCTCAAAACCCAAGATAACCTTAACAGTTATCCTGTGGGAGCTGATATATTCCCTGAAGAAATTTGGCACATCTTTCCAGGCAAATATTAATACGTTTTCATACATCAGCCACTTTCCTTGACACTTTATTTGCCATCTCTGTGGTATTTATAAAAGTTTAAAGCTAATAGCACAACAAATACAACTAATGGTACTGCAGATGCATGTAAATCTTGGGAAGAATAAATTGCAAGTGTCACAGTAAACTGAAATTAATGGGTCAGAAGCTGCATGCCTGAAAGCAAATAGGTATAGTTGTATTAGAAGACTATTCACTCAAATATTGAATCAAATAGCCTTCTTTCTAAAGGCTAATTGCTTCCCTGGCATGTTACTACACCACGTTTGTATAAATATATAGAATCTGTACTTCTCCAAAAATCAGTGGGTGAGCTGAGGCTGTGCCAGCTCCAGTTACTTGGTTTAAAACAGGTAGGACACTGAAGAAAGATAAAAGATTTACCTTTCGGGACTGCAGAAAGGATTAAGGTTTTTATCTATATATGGGTTGCTGAGAAGGATCTCCTAAAGCCTATATGTCCTCAGGGACAGATAAAATATTTCTCTTTTTCCATTCTCCCCTTTCACTCGATCAAATTCTGTTTTATCCAGTACTTGAGTTTAAATTCCCTTCCACAATGGAGCAGCCAAGCTCAGTCTGTTTCTGACCAGGCAAGTGTTGCTTTCTCTCTTTTCTACAGGTGAGGATGAGTGCACTGCTGTTGCACTCTTCCTCTGCCAACAAGAATGCAGCTTCTTATTCATCCCAGGTGAAGTGAACGCCCTGGAGAATGTGATGTTGGTCAGTGCACAAATGCAGGGGAGAGAATCATAGAATGGTTTTGGTTGGAAGGGACCTTTACAGGTCATCTAGTCCACTTCGACCCATAAGCAGGGACATCTTCAACTAGAGCAGACTGCTCAGGGTAACTTGAACACTGATGCTAAGCCGAAGTGGACAGTGTGGCTACATAGACTTGTTTTCCTTAGCAGCAGCCTTGTCCTTAGCTGGACAGGACTTAGGGTGGAGTGAGGGAATAACACCAAAGAAAGTGAACATTTGGATAACAGCAACTTCCTTATTGAATGAGACTCCCAGGGAAACTGGCGCAGCAAAGCGTCTGTAGCACTCTTTACGCTTAGCCTGAAAGAAAAGTCCTATAGTTAAGTTCTCTTTTCCTTCTCCATTCTTGTTTGAAAAATGTCAGTGGGCTTATGAGACCAGAGTTAAATGTGGAGTATCCATGAGTAAGAGGAAAACAAAAACAAAACAATAAAACAAAACAGTAAACCCATTAGCCTGAAGCAATATCACTCTGAACTGTGATCTATGCTTACCCTGCAGGAAAGGAGAAAGCCAGAGATTTTCCTCTTGTTTAATGACCTTGCCTGGCATCTTGCAACTTCGAAAAACAACAAGGAAAGCAAATAGATCAAGAAAATAACAGATTTGTCCAGCAAAGCTGGATGAACTGTCAGGGTCCAAACTGTTCTCTAGATCCATTTTTCTTTTCTGCATTAGTTTTGTTTAGTGCCTCCCTCACTGTGGCTGTGGACTCTATTGCCAGGACCTTCAGAAGCTGAGGACTCCCTGAAGTTTGTATATAAATAAGGAATGCAGAGTACAAGGGCCACATCAGAACTTGTCAGCTCCCACAGTCTCACACATACCTGATGAGATAGTGAACGCTTCCCTGTCACCACGGTAAAATACAGCAAATAATCGACAACTGTTTACAGATGTGGGGGTGGATGACAGTGCTACCTTCCAGAAGCACTACCTTTGGTTTGTTTATTCATCTTTCATCACTGTCACATCCTTCTCTGATCCATAGTGTCTTAAAATGCATGAGCGGAAAAATATACAGTAATTTGGATATCAAACTATGTAGTAAGTTGCTCACATTTTTGTTATAAAAGGAATATTAGTGGAATGACTGCATATTTAGAGATGGAACAAAGAAATCAGGGCTACGAAAGCATCTTCCTCTATGTTGTGGATTTTTCTGATTGAGTCTTTATTCTTAAAACTAATTTCGCATCCTTCAAACTTTGTATATGGTGAGTACGTTTCACACAACACTTGCCCTGTTCCTTTTTATTCTCCCACTGCTCAGCCACTTGTTCCAAAAATGTGGTTATTCCTCTTAGCAGTTGCAGCATCCCCTGACACTTTGCAAGCAGCTGTACCTTTCTAGCGAAGTCTTTGCAGCAGCCTGCCTGTAAGTGGCAAGGGAGCCTATCGGGAGGAAAAGCTGAGACTTGCCACGTGAAATTGTGCTGCCTGAGCAGTTCTAGTGGTTAGGCTGAAAGGGAGGTAACCCATCCCGGGTGTTTTCCTGAGTACTTCTCTGCCCTTTGTGGATGCACACAATTCCTCTATCGTTCGTTTCACCGGAACCTGCTTAGTGCTGCTCCATGCAATAATCACCGTTGACACGGAAGCACTAATAACCACTGCAAAGAGAGAAAAAACCATCATTGACAGAAATGGGCTTGCAATTTGCAGTTAATAACCCAGATCTGGTTGAAAAAGTGCTAACCCAGCAGATGAGGTGGAATCCATTCTCACTTCATTCTGTACTTTTTTCTCCTCAGTTTTTACATTAACATAAACAGTAATCAAAATCATTTGGACAGTTTTAATTTTACTCACATAAATTTTGCATTAGAATCTTTCTCAAGATTTTCTTGTTTGTCCTTATTTCTGAGAATTATCTTTTGAACTGCTGGAACTGTGCCGAGTACAGAAAGTTAGCTTCTCGACTAACCTATAATTGAGATTCCCACCCACTTTTGGTAAAGAAGAGGAAAGATCTATCCTTGGTGACAGTGATACAGACGGTGACACAGGTGCTATGTACAATGCACTTCCCTTAATGGTCTGACAGATTCTTAAGAGGCGGACAACAAAAAACCTACTCTCTGTGGCTCTGAACAATCACACAAACCACTGTTTATATAACAGACTAGAAAACTGATTCCCATTTTTAAATTATCCCTTAGTAAGGAACAGAACTCTTTTTTTCTGTGTGTCTACCAACAAAGAAATTAAAAATCAGCAACTCTTATTTAAAAATTAAAATTTCAATATATGCCAGGCAGGCTGAGTTCTTGGCAAGAAAAATGAAAAATAAATGGATTTCAGGACCAGCAAACATTTTGTGTGATGCTAGAAACACGTTTTGACCCTTGGTAGGATCGCTTAATTTTTTCACTGTGCTTCCATTTTAAAACTAAAAAGATGTTATGAAATGAAAATTCAGAAAGTTTAGATCTACTGAATTTTCCCTACTTTATCTGGGAAAAAGCTATGTGACAATTTCCAGGCAGAGTAAAATGAAAAATGTCACTTCCAAAGGACTTTAGTTTGATCTAGAAGCAATAAATAGAACCGGCTCTGTGCAAAACACTATAACAAGACAGCAAATGCCTTATTAAGTACTTATTAAAACTCCAGGAATGGGTATACCCAAAATGTCTGTAACAGAATGGTTACACAACTGCACTTTCCCACCTGGATTTCACTTCAATAACCATTTTAGCAACAAGGAAAAATAACCAACCCACACAATAATCTAAACAGTTTGGGTCAGGTTTTATGTTAGTTAAAAAGGTAATATACAGATGAACAAACCCAAGTAATTACTATGGTTTAAAATTTAAGAGATGGGGGTAACAATTAAAAATTTCTGTTTGGAAAACCAAGGCTTATAACAAATCCGATGCCGTCTTGAATATTACCAAATCTGATTTTTTCCCAACTGCTCTCAATGGCAAAACATCTACAGGTTTCAGTGGGAACAGGATCTGACGTTTGAAGATGGAACAAAGCGTATCTGAATCTTTGTCCTGCAGGTTCTTCCTGCAACATACATTTCGTGATAACATACAGCTAACTCCGCCACTCACCTCTCGTTCTGCCTAGCCCACACTGATTTCTGAAAGAGGAGATATAAAGAAAATGAAAACCTTCCCTGGTGACCTGACCAGTCGTGTGTAGTTGAGAAGAAGGACTGAATCGAACTGCAGAATCTAATAAAAAAATGAATTCTCACAGTATTAGACAGAAAAAAGTGTATGTTATTTATTGCTATACTGCAGCAACTAAGACTGAAGTATCCTGCAGTGAAGTAGCAGAGGCTGGCAGAGGCTAATTTGCAAATTTTCTCTCAAAAATTTATTCTAAATAAGATTGAGAATACCACAGAGGATGCTGTAAGTGAGGAGAAATCAGAACCCTCAACTCAAGGGGAAACTTGGAATAAATTAAGAATTTGAAACAAATGTAAAATAAACAAAAGATTATTTTTTCAGGCACCAAACAAAAGCTACAGAGCTTTTATCGTAGCAGTTTTGATTTAAATTATTTATCAATAAAAGACAGTTTTGTTATGCAAGTAACAGCGTGAACATTTCCTTTGCATTTCAAACATAAAGAGATTTTGAAAGCAAATTTAATAAAATGCATAAAAATCCATTAAAAGCCCCACAACTGATGAAAAGCCGCAAGCCATGTTTCTGTGATAAAGAAACATGTGTGATAAAGGTGGCCTTGAATTTCACTGGCTTTCAAGAAACGTAGTTATCATATTAGTGACTTTGCTGGGATAAAGCAAGATTTAGACACATTTACTTTTGTATGAATATTCTGACATACACTGTAGACAATAGTTTTTACCCAGGCAAATAGGCTGCTGATAAATGGAAAACTAGGAACTTTTGTACTGTTAAGAAACCACTGGATATGTATTGACACTGACCTGAAAGTTCATATTGTTTTATACTTTCTAAGTTAAAGTTACATTGAAAATACTGTTTTTCTATCCACTGTCAAGTCAACAGACACACACACATAAACATCTGTATTTCATTTTTCATTCGTGCTTATCCAATAAGCAGTGACAAGTACAGTCCCATAAAATTAGAGAATAGTCTTATTCATACTGATTTATTGTTCCTAAACCATCTGTTATGGTAGAACAGCATTATGTCTTCATATTCCACATAACAATAAGACCTTTTAGGAAGATGAACTAACACCACTCTTAGAATTGATCTTTCTGGCCATTGCCTACCTTTTCTTTGGCTTCCTCCAATATTCCAACACTATTATTTCAAATAGTGCTTGCATGTGTGTAAAATTTTTTAAATAGCGTGCTGGTTCACAGTGTTTATTACTACACCCAAATCTGTATAAAGATGTGATAGAAAGGTGCTGGATATACATTGGTTCTGAACAAGTTTATCATTTCAGTGTCTTAAATCACCTATTTTTTTTTTCGCCAGTTAAGTGAAGGATAATTAGGAGTATTGAAGGATAAATTTAGAGTATTAGGAAATCCATTTTCAAGTCAAGCATCTATTATTTTCTTACTTCAAAAGGAAAAAAGAAATTATTTTCAAAATTCAAAGCATTAAATTCCCAGATAATCAGTAAAGACCACTTTACACTTGAGTGTGTTCCCATTCTTCATCCATTAAAACAATGTGGGTTTAATCTAACAAGATTGTTAAATTATCAATTACAATTTAAAATTGCAGAAGTTATTGTTTTTATTTACAGGATTTATATATTGCTGCTGCTATTTATATCTTTATACATGTCCTGGGCATCTTTTTCATCTATTCCTGGTTACATTTTCTCTCCTTTGTGTTTTAGCTATGACTAAGGAAGGCATGACAATTTACGAACATACTACTGCTACAATTTCATTGTGTTATTCTTTCTAATTCTGTATCAAAATAATTACAACTACATGAAAATCGTTTGTGCGCTGACTCTGAATACCTGTATTTTGGAGTACACAATAGGTGTAGGTAATTTTAGTTCTATTCCTAACATGCTTTTAGACATATAACAACATTTTACTATAAATAATTTTCTACATACTCAATAAAAGCTATTGTGCATGTGAATGTCTGAGCCTTCATACACAGATCTGCTAAGCTCAATTAGAGAAGCTATTTGTAATATTTCTATTAACTGCAAAAAATGCCAATAACAGCGACCAGTTCCATAAAGTAACACAAAGTATTCATGTCCATTTTGTTCCTGAGAGCCAGTTGGTTAAAATGTTTTAAGTTGTGCTAGAAGCTAGAGTTTTTCAAATATTTGCTGCTCACAGCATGACATCTCCACGTTGTCTTTCAACGAAAAGCTCTGGTGTGATACTGAAGATCTGCTGACCCTCCAGTGTTTAAATTCTCAGCTGAATTTCAACGTGCACAAATTACTCCACTATCAAATGGCCCAATTGTTCCTATCAGGTGAAGCACTGGGAAATTCTCCAACCCTGGTGGTCCAGCTTGTCCCTTTCTCCCTCACACAGAACCCTTCATATACTATCACTGTGGCTCGTGCATTGCTGGGCACTTCCTGGCGTTTATACCTATTTTTTACATTTCTTTACATCATTTTAAATGGTGTCTACATGTACATTTTTAACATCAAATACATGTGCAGATGATTTCTGCAGAATTGCCTTTCTAGAGAAACCTTTTGAAGCCATGGGACAGAGGTGAAATCTATTTTTTTCTGATTTTTGCTGTACTCATGCGTGTTTAGGTAGAATCATAGAATCACAGAAAAGTTTAGGTTGGAAGGGAGCTTAAAGATCATCTAATCCCAACCCCCCTCTCATGGGCCAGCACACCTTCCACTAAGTCAGGTTGCTTCAAGCCTCATCCAGGCTGGCCTTGGACACTTCCAGGGATGGGGCATCCACAGCTTCTCTGAGCAACCTGTCCCAGTGCCTCACCACCCTCTCCAGGAAGAACTTCTTCCTGATAGCTAATCTAAATCTCCCTGCTTTCAGTTTAAACCTGTTACCTCTTGTCCTGGCACTACAGACCCTAGTAAAAAGCACACCCCCCCCCAGCTTTCTTGTAACCCTTTCAGGCACTGGAAGGTGTTATAAGATCTCCCCGGAGCCTTCTCTTTGCCAGGCTGAACGAGCCTAATTCTCTCTGCCTTTCTTCATAAGAGAGGTAAGAGGGTACAACCTGAGGCAATGCTCCCATTTCCAGCAGGGTCTACAGAAACAGGATCAGAAGAAAACATCTTTCTACCAACTCCAAAAGGCAGGTGAAGTATCTGTAGTAATCATACTAGTTAAACTGTGACAACTGGTCATCCCAAGACTTTTTCTTTCAAAAAGCAGTATTCTACAGTCTTCTGGGGGATTCAGTAGAGTTCCTACAGAAGAATGAACCAGCTGCCACAGGTCTGTGGAGACTGTTATTTTCATATTTTCAGTCTGTTAACACAAGACACTGCATGACTGTTCTGTGCCCAACAGCAAGTAGTGCAAGGGAGTGATGGTCAGTTCAGGATTTTGTGTCTTGCAGAAGATTAGAAGACAATACTAATTTGAAACTCAAATATGAACCCTTTTTATTTATATATATGTTTACTTCATTGTAGCGGTTTAATGAATTTATCTCCGTTGTGGTGAACGCTGATGACAGAAGCAATTCCTAAGGGCAGGCGGTTTATACAGGGACTACACTTACATGGTGTCACACTTAGAACAAGGTAATTCGTATCACAGTGAGAATAAGCAAAATTGTTAGTAATAGTGATAATACTACTAATAACAACACAGTCAAAGCAGGCAAGTTTGTTAAATTTTCTTGCTCTGTATTTGAAGTAAACTCCAGGTGATGTCTCTGTGTCAGAAGATGCGAGTAACACATTTCTTATTCCACAAACAATTCATGAGGCTCCTAAACAAGCAACCAATACAGCTGTAGTGTTTCCATTTGAAGGAACAGACAGCTTGCATCATAAAGTTTGGGGCCATCTTTTTCTTCGCCAGAAGGACAAGGAGCTACTGGAGAGGGCCCAGTGCAGGGCCACTGAGATGATGAAGGGCCTGGAGCACCTTCCAGCGGAGGAAAGGCTGAGAGAGCTGGGTCTGTTCAGCTGGGAGAAGAGGAGGCTGAGGGGGGATCTTATCAATGCTGATCCGTATCTAAAGGGTGGGTGTCAGGAGGATGGGGCCAGGCTCTTCTCAGTGGTGTCCAGTCACAGGACGAAAGGCTGTGGCCATCAACTGGCAAACAGAAAATTCAACCTGAACATGAGGAAACCCTTCTTCCCTGTGAGGGTGACAGAGCCCTGGGACAGGCTGCCCAGAGATGGGGTGGAGTCTCCTTCCCTGGAGACTTTCCAAAGCCACCTGGACTTGTTCCTGTGTGATCTGCTCTAGGTGATCCTGCTCTGTCAGGGGGGTTGGACTAGATGATCTCTAGAGGTATCTTCCAACCCCTGACACTCTGTGAATCTGTGAATCTTGCATGGACCCAGGTGCCTTAACTGTTGTACAGTTGAAAAACAACAGGAAGGCTGTTGTGTTCCTCTCCCTGGACATTTCCAGTCTTGTTCCCAGCTTCTCCTGACTGGACCTCTTCAGGTCTTGGTTAGTTCTTGTTTCAAAGCTGCCTCACACTGGTGGCTACCTGTCAGGGGTGGTGGTGTTCAGTTGCTCCCAGGACTAAAATAAATACAGTATACGCTTTCCATGGGCATAGGACAGGAGTCAATGGAAAGTGCCTTCCTTATTGTAGAGCAAAGTGACGGTAAGCAAAGCTGAATAGATAGAATATACACATTCAATTAAGCAGACTACCTTCAGTTCCCTTCTGCCTGTACTGTTGCTCAACAAACTTATTCTCATCTCCTTTCATATAAAAGATTGGCTATTTGTAAATATTATTAGTTATGAGAAGTAGCCCTTGGAAAGACTCGGGCATATATTGGGAAGAACAGTACTTCTTGACTCTTAACTGCAGTTCTGTATTTCTTAAAGCCCCAAATCCTGTCCTGGGACTAGTTGAACTTTGAACTTATCCTATTAATCCTGTGGAAAAAAATGGAGAATTTGGTCGCTGAATATGATTTGGGGAATATAATATTTTCAATCAGACCTTATATTCTGATGATTTCCTGAAAAATAAGATAACTTAAAATAATCAACATGGATATTCAGGAAAAGAGCACTATGAAAAGTTCACTGGTTCAGTGAACTCCTTCCTGTACCCCATGCTGTAAATTGCAATCCAGGCATGGTTACACTGGAATTAATTTTTTGAAGATAAGCACAGATGATTTGAAACATCAGTGTGTTACACAGCCTCTACACCGTTGGCAATGGCTTTGTTTCTATATCATGTGTGGAGAAATGTTGGACCTCTCTGTCCACGTGCAATGCTAGGGTCTACTGAGAGATGTTGCTTTGTACATTCTATGGTTAGCATAACTGACTGCTTGATGCCATCTTCAAAATTCTGATGGATTTCTCTGCATTATTTCAAGCTTTTGTGTTGCTGTTTTGTCATTTTTGAAATGTCACACTCATCTCAGGGGCATAATTATTACTGTCTTTCCACAGTAGCCTGTGAGGCCTGGCCTTCTTTAGAAGATTTGCATTTCTTATTTACATGACTGCTGTTGGTAGGAAAACTGAATTTATTTTGTTTATGTTGTGTTCTTCTGAGTGTTATTGGGCTGATCCTCTATACTGCTTATTTTTCTTCAGCTCCTTTAACAGAGTCCAACAGATGATGAAGGTTTTCAGAGTGGCTGAAGCTGTCTGGCTACACTACCATATGTTCCCCTTTCTAACTTCGTTTCTCAGTTCTTAATCCAGATGGCTGTAGAATATATTCTACATTTTAGTGCATTTTAGATTTTTTGCTGCACCATTATGTTGTTTTCAGATGGCAAGCCAAAACAATTTATCTGTTATCATGGCTTCAGAGGTTCTGTTCCTCTTTTGTACCGGGTGGCTACAGTGTTTTGCTATCCTTATTTTTATTATTTCTTTATTCTAGCTATTGTTTTACCTCTTCTATAGATACACAGACAGAACCTTTTTTTTAATGGTCTATTCTCTTTTCTTAGCTACTGTCAGTGCGTTAGAGGTACTGAAATATCTCTTCCATCCACACTGTCCTAATCTGTCATCTCGCTGGTGGTTTTTGGATTATGTATACTCTCTCATGAGAGCAGTGTACCACGTTGAAAGTCTGTCTCAGGTTCTTGATGGAGAGCGCCATCTGTGTTGTAAACTGGGACATGATCTCAGTCACTGTATTGTGACTTTCGTGGTGATTTGGGGGGCACAACTTCATGTTCAGCTGGCAACTCTGGAAGCTGAATAATAGGCATTTTAGTCACCTGGATGCTTTCAGCAGTGGTTTTTTTCATTATGCTTTTTGAACCTCACGATCAAACCTCACCTGAGGCACAAAGCAGATCTACCTTGATGCGATGATTTCATTGCAAAGAGCAGAGCTAGTAGCTCCTTTTCAGTACATTCACACTCTCTTACTGAGTCTTTCACGGATTTTTTATCAAATGCACCAGATTGCTGCTTTTCTGTTACTACAGCTCCCCGGATAAATCAAGCAGTATGTTCTCAATTGTTAGTCATAGGTAGCAACTTCTTTCCCAGGTGCTATTCTGCAGCTTTGAACCAGTGTAAATCCTTAGACAGAACAGAGAGTTCCCAAGAATATGATTACATAAAAAGCTCTAAAGTTGAAGCATTTTCTTCATCCACTGAAACAAAACAAAGATGTTAGGATTTTTTTTTTATGAAAAAATAAGGGAATGTGGTAGCCTTAGAATAACCAGCATGACCAAGACTGGGATACTAATATCATACTAATGTGCCCTAACAACCACATTACAGATCCAGTTTTTTAATTTTTCCTGTTAGGGCCTTTCCATATCAAGAACATAGTTGAAATACACTTCACCAGGAAAGTGCTCGTTTTACAGCCAAATAACTTCAGCACTAAAGGGTGGGAGTCTGGAGAACTAAATCCCAGTACACTTCTTGGGGATCAATCTATTGACTGAAGAATTTATTTTCTCTTTTGTTTTATTTCCCAATAAAAAGATATTAATCTAAGAGGTACATTTCTATTAAGAAGGTGTGACTCTTCTACATGGCTTAGTCTCTGCCACTGCTTTCTCACTATAGAACACTACTTTTAACAGTTTTCTTGAATTTTCATTTCATTCTTGTTACTATTTTTCTTGAGTAACTGCAGCAGGGCCAAGGTGAATGTATTTCAACAGTCCCAAACCCTATGTAGGGCGGTCTGTTTAGAATTTCCAACTGCTATTTGTATGTCCAGTTCACAAACACCATTCCTTGTATGGCTGCCCAAGGCCGATAATAACTCTTCTCTCACTTAATGACGATATTCTCACGTTATACTGGGCTGTTTCTAATGGCCTACTTTCTCAGAGTGCTACACAGGTACACCTGCATGTCATCTCTCATCAAGTCCATGTCACATCACTTTTTGTTGCTTAAAGGTTTTTTAACTATGCTTGCTTTTACCTGTGAACAGGTCTTGTCATAACCAGCACAAACTTAGACTGCTCCAGTCCATTCCTGTCCCTCAGCGCTGCCAGTACTGCAGTGTAGATGCCTTCCTAATGCTGCTGTGACTTAACTGTTGTTGATTTAACAAACACAGTGGTAAATTTGGCTGTTGCATAGCTGACAGTCTTTTCATGCATTATGTGCACACTGAGAGTCTTAAAATCTGTTAGGGCCATACTCCAGGCAGTCATCTTTGCCTTGCAAGGCTTTAGTCCTCAGTCATGCTCATATTACTGTTCTTAGGGAAACCTACTTCCCTGGAATATAAAATGTGTATGCATCTTACCCTTCACTGTCTACAAGCTTAACATTGTCTTCATGCTTTTCATGTTTTTTCCAGGCTGAATACTTCAAACCATTCACAGTGTCTACATTTTTAATTAATCCTTCTCTAACTTACCTCCCTTATGTCTCTTTGGACGGTGACTCCATACGTCTTCTGTGAACTGCAGTTGTGAACACTGTTATTTTGTCTCTGGTCTATGACAACTGGCAGGGTTCTACTAGAACCCTTTGTGTATGGGTGGGCTATTTTTCTCAGCTGTTTCTCTAGGTTGTTTGTTATGTGTGCCAGAGTTGTATCTTACATATCTGTTTGTGCACTGTCAGGGATGGGATGTTGGTCTAGGGGCAACTGCATTCTGACCCATTACAACCACATTCATGTTTCTAAGGAATGTAAAATGTCTTTGACATAAAAATATCAAAATGCTTTCCTTTTTTTTTACAAAACTCATCAACAGAAATTTTCTGAGAAATAGATAACATTTGAAAAAACAAGGTCTTTTGGAGTGTGTTGATGGAAAGATTATGTAGCCAAAAAAGAGCATGGGCTAGTAATCTCAGGTGTGGCAGATTTTTCACATATTAAGTGAATAGTGTTGCTGCGGCCTCACCCTGGGTGCTGTGTGCGGTTCTGGGCCCCACAATTTAAGGAGGATGTGAAGGTCCTCGAATGTGTCCAGAGGAGGGGAACACAGCTGGTGACAGGGCTGAAGGCATGTCCTGTGAGGAGTGGCTGAACACTCTAGGTTTGCCTGGTGTGGAGAAAAGGAGGCTGAGGGGAGACCTCATTGCTCTCTCTTTACAGCTTCCTGAGGAGGGGACGTGGAGAGTGAGGAGCTGATCTTCCTATGTCACAGTGACAGAAGGTGTGAGAATGGGTCCAAGCTGTGCCAGGAAAGGTTCAATCTGGACATAAGGAAGCATTTTTTTACTGAGAAGGTGGTGAAACACTGGAACAGGCTTCCTAGGGAGGTGGCCAATGCCTCATGTTCGTCTGTGTTCACGAGGCATTTGGGAAATGCCTTTATAACAGGCTTTACCTTTTGGTGAGGTCTGAAGTGGTCAGCCAGTCGGACTGGATGATCGTTGTATGTCTTTCCAACTGAACTATTGTATTCTATTCTAATACGCTGTCACCTATAATAATGCTATTAACACAGCCTATAAGATTTCCATCATAGTATCAGACAAAATAAGCTTATTTCTGAAAAAATCTCTCTATCCTGCATAAAAGCATATACAAGGTTTTCCTCATAAATAGTCCCAGTCTCAACACTCTCTGAAATTTGTGATTACAGGCACTTTACTGATGCTTATATTCAGGGCACATTATTTGCAGTGGCCTGCAGCAGAAGAAATCCTAGAAAGAAAACAACGATAAATACTCTCCAGGCTTGAGCCACTACCAGTTGCTTGAGAAATAAAAATGTTGACAGATAATGATTTGATGCACTAATGCTCTTTGATAGAAAATAAGGAAGTCCATTCTTCGTTTGCAACAAAGCTAGTAATAAAAAACAGTCCTAGGTAGGTTTCACTCACAGCATCTTACTCATTTCAGCACCACTTCACCAAAAACTTGCTTGGTCTACACTTCTCCAAACAGTTAACAATCATCTCAGGCACTGCCTGCTGCTTTTCCTTCTCTATCCTGTCTGAAAAAAAGAAAATCACACCTCAGTTAGGAATTAAAATCTTCCACTTACTGTTGCCTTGCTTGCCTTGATTTGTAACCTACAGGAATCTGTTTTTTGAACTTGGTCAGCATAGGAATTCTGGTGTAGACAGAGCTGTGGTCTGAGACAGCAGAGCTGCTATGCCTGCCAGCCATCTGTGAGAACAGAACTGCTCCGCTTCTCTCCTCTCAGCAATTGCAAAGGAAGGATGAAATCGCTCTTGATTTCCTGAATACCTCTTCTGAGAATATGACACTTTTACGAGTTCTTTAGATAGGGAGAGTAATTCTCATTTCTCAGGTCTGGAAGATGACTTTGACTTTTTTCAGAATGGCTCAATAGACAGGTATAGGTAAGAGAATGAATGTATTGCCAGTGCGATGGGAAAGGAGCCAGCCATTAGTACGGCATAATCAAAGTCAATAGTGTAAAGGATCCAATACTGTCAGGCTTAGTCATAACATCATCTTGAGTGTCAGATAACAGCAGATAACATTTCAACAGACCCTTCCTTTGAATACTTTAAGCCATTTTACACACTTTATTGCAGCACCATCCAATACCTATTATCATCTGCCTTCTACAGATTGTGCACTCAACACAGCATGCTCCTCCCTGCAAGATGCAAAGCAATTTGCTGAGGACAGTGTTTATTTCCTGGACTGGCTGCCAGTGACAGTTGTTGACTCTGGGACCTTCCATCTAACAGGACAAATCTCTACTGGCACATTTAATGCCAGCTGCCACAGTGTCTGTCATCCCTCCTGTACCTCAGCCACATTCCTGGAGGTACAAGAAGAGAAGGAAAAGATAATCCTTTGGGTCCCTTTCACATTGAGTTAACTTTGAAGGTAAAAATAATCATAAATAACCATCAGTAGCTTAATAAACTTACTAGGTAAACGAGGAAAAACATTTCAGATGCTTTTATTGTGAATATAGAGTACATTTGTCCTTTGCAGATAGAAGATAAACCAATGTGGCTTTCTTTCTCTTTGCCTTTCAGATAGATTGCCTTTCAGATATATTTCAGCTCTATTTTTATATCTATTTCATTTACAATAGATCTGAAGAAGTAATAATGCACTGTCTCTCTGCATGGTCTTGTGACAACCTAAGAGTTAAACTAAGAAAACTCTGTCACCTAAAGGACATGGGGCTGTATAATAACATTGCTGAATAATTTGATACTGTTAACTAGCTTTACATAACATAGAGTTATGAAATCCAATTATTCATTTCTTCCTTTTCCAGTTTTGAACCAAAGACAAATCGGCCACAAAAAACAGATGCATCTGCCCGTGTTCTGGTGGTGTTGAGTAGCTGTCCAGTGGGAGTTGGTAATAGTGACCAGCAGTTGTTCAAGCTGCAGCAGCAGGAACAGGAGATACCAGTTTTAATGCACTGGCCACAGCCCTTTCAGGATTTGTGTCAGGATAGTTTCCCTTCATTTAGCAGTAACACTGGTAACTTTCTCCTTGAAATTCCCACTAATGTACGAACAGCACTTGGCTGTTCTTGAAACTTGACCTGGGTTCACTAATCTTCAACCCAACTGAGTCAGCTTGGAGCTGACCATTAGCCAAATCTTAAGAAACTCATAGAGGCAGTGATGGCCTCAGATCAAACTCATGAGGAAACGGAATGGTTTCTGGTTCATTTAAATCTAAAACTCAAGAGGATGAAACTTACATGAAATGAAATAGACCAAATATTTTAATTAAACCCTGTGGGAACTGCAGCAGAGCTTCACACAGTTCTGCAAATAAAGACACAGAATATGAATAAAGAATGTCCATGCTACGAATCTCAGAAAACAATGTGAATTGCTTATTTCCATCCAAGATATTCAGGCTACATAGTTCAGGTCTATTTAACTTGTGCATGAGAACCTGCAAACATCTGCATATGCAAACCTGATTTTGACAGTGGTATTTGCACATCCTGTAAGTAACATTATTGTATGCAACTGATGTGACTGAGTATAGTATGGCCTGTGTCTATTGTGGTACAAATTGATGAACAAAGACAACTCACATTTATAAAATCCTATATTAACTGCTAAGATGTCTAATACACTTACTTTTTACATCAAGGTCTTAAATGAATTTTTTATCATTTTATGGATATCAAGGTTTGTCTGCATAATCCAAAAGCACAGGAAAATGATAATAATCTATCAGCAGTAGACTAAGGGCTCCCTGTATCTCCTTTGTTCTGGCAGAATAAGTACACAAAGATTTCACAAGACTTTAAGCATTCTGGCATAGACAGGCAAGACTGAGGGTATTAGGGACCATCACAGATCTTACTTGTTTTCACTGAGTGAGATGGTGATGATAGATGATGCTCCGTTAATCGTCTTGAGTGCCATCACGCTCATAGAGGCACGTACAGGACAACCGGCCAATCAGGCCCAGTCAGTATGGGTTTCTGAAAGCAGGTCCTGCTTGACCAACCTGATCTCTTTCTGTGACAAGATGACTCACTTAGTGGATGACAAAGGCTGTGGATGTTGTCCACCTAGACTTTGACACCATTTCCCACAGCAGTCTCCTGGAGAAACTGACTGCTCATGGCTTACATGGTCTTCTTCCTTGGTTAAATACTGGCTGGCTGGCCAAGCTCAAAGGGTGGTTGTGAATGGAGTTAAATCCAGTTGGTGGCCGGTCACAGAGTGGAGTTCCCCAGGGTTCAGTACCGGGACCAGTTCTGTTTAACGGTTCTGTCTTTATCAATTGTCAGGACAAGGGGATCGAGTGCACCCTCAATGAATTTTCAGACATGACCAAGTTGAGGGGACTGTTGACCTGTCTGAGAGCAGGAAGGCCATACAGAGGGATCAGGACAGGCTGGATCAATGGGCTGAGACCACTGTGTGATGTTCAACAAGGCCAAGAGCTGGGTCCTGCACTTGGGTCACAACAACTCCCTGAAACACTCCAAGCTGTGGGACAAGTGGCTGGAAAGATTCACAGCAGCATAAGAGCCGGGGGTGTTGGTCGACAGCAGCTGAACATAAGCCAGCTGTGTGCCCAGGTGGCCAAGAAGGCCAACGGCATCCTGGCCTGCATCAGGAACAGTGTGGGCAGCAGGACCATGGCAGGGTACTGTGCTGGGCACTGGTGAGGCCACACCTCAAGTACTGCATTCAGTTTTGGGCCCCTCACTGCAAAGAGGACACTGAGGGGTTGGAGCGTACGCGGAGAAGGGAATGGAACTGGGGAAGGGACTGAAGCACAAGTCCTGTGAGGAGGGTCTGAGGGAGCTGGGGGTGTTCAGCCTGGAGAAGAGGAGACTCAGGGGAGACCTTATCACTCTCTACAGTTTCCTGAGAGAGGTGGGGGTTGGTATCTCCTCCCGAGTAACAAGAAACAGGACAAGAGAAATTGGCCTTAAGTTATGAAAGAGGAGGTTTAGATCGGATATTAGGGAAAATTTCTTCAAGGAAAGGGCTGTCAGGAATTGGAACACGCTGCCTAGGGGAGGGGGAATCACCATTCATGGAGGTATTTAAAAGATGTAGGTGTGGTGTTTATGGACATGGTTTAGTGGTGGGCTTGGCAGTGTTAGGTTTACAGTTGGACTCAATCTTAGGGGTATTTTCCAGCTTAAATGATTCTATGATTCTATGGTTCCTATTTTGGAAAAAGCAGTGTGAATTCATTGAGTAGTCTACTCAGCAGTGAAGCTCTTTGCTGCTTTTCAAACTGACTGACTAACATCCACTCACAGATTCCCAAAGAGTGAATTGATTGGAAAGGGTAGCACAGCAAAAGACAACCTTGTAGTCCTAGAGTTTCAGCCCTGATCGACACTTGCTTCAGATACATCCCTTTGCACTGTCACACTAATGAGATAGCAATTTCTTAAAAGATTTTGACTTCCACCTTCTCTTAAACCTGGGATGCTGCCAGGTGATTCCTTAGCCAAGAAAAAAGATCCTGCTGAACAAAAAATGTTTGGAAGATTAGGGGTCTTTTTATTTTTTTTTCCCCTCAAAAATATGACTTGGAGAAGGCATGGTCTTGATGTTAGTGGGTATTCTTGCATTCTAATAATCTTCACACTGCAACTGCCAAAGGAGTAACTCTCCAGCTATGTCATTTGTATGTCCTATCTTTCTGCACCATTTGAATTGTTCTCCTAAACGCTACATTAAGAAGGAAAATAAAAAGTTTTCATAATGCATTTCTAACAATGAAAGTCAGAAAATGACTGACAGCAAGTTACAATAAAATAGCAGTGCATTCTTCTTTTGTTAAAACCAAGGATCTGCTCAGGAGAAGAAAAAGAAAGAAAGAAAGAAAGAAAGAAAGAAAGAAAGAAAGAAAGAAAGAAAGGGGGGAAAAACCCATATGGTAAGTTATCCTCACAGTAAATATGTGGGCTGACGTGTCTGTTCTGTTCTGTTTGTGAAGCGAAGTAGACTTCAACTTCTTTACCCTAACACCAGAACTTGAATAATTTTTAATCTATTTATAATTTTTAAAAATGCAGCTTTGAGTGAATTTGCAGGTTTTGTTTGCATGCTTCTTTTTAAAAAGTACCTTTCTCTTTTACTTGGTGTTGTGTTTTAAATCGAGGTAGCAAAATGCCACGAAGCCCCTCTCACAGATTCCTCCTCCCTTCCTCTAGTGGAGAGGGAGAATTGGAGGGAAGAGGACAAGGAAGCTTGTAAAACTGAGACAAGAACTATTTATTAATTGAATCTAAATTAATATATACAAATACTGCTAATAATACATAATTAAAACAATAGAAAATTAAACAAATATGATATATATGTATCATATGCAATATGATACAATTATGATACAATTTCTCACCACCCACTGACCAGTGCACAATCAGCTGCTGAGAACTGAAAGTCAGAGTCAGAAAGCCCGAGAGCCGCACCCCGAGAGTGATCGCAGCCCGAGAGTGATCGCAGCCCAAGGGCTGGAGGCTGAGAGTGTTTGCAGCCCAAGAGCTGCAGCCTGAGGCGGAGCCCAGGAGTTGTCACAGCAGATTCCAAGCAAATACTGTCAGCGATAGCATGACCGGGAAAACTAAACAAACTCACCAACTCCCTCACGAACGAGCCAACACAGGAGTCAGCAAAGCAGATAATGCGGGAGTCAGGGGGAGTGTTAGCAAGTGCCAGGCAGTAAATGAGCAAGAGAGCAAGGGAGAGAGAGTGATGGCTCCCAGATCCCCTCCTCACCCAAGACCCGGGACAAGTTGTACTATGGAATGCAATACTTTCTTGGTCGGTTTGGGTCAGCTGTCTGAACTTTGTTCCCCTACACTGCCTGTGGCGAGACAGTGAGAGCTGGGAACGCAGCTGCAGGGTCAGAAGCGGAGAAAGACAATGTGCAGGCATTGCCGAGGGCCAGTTGAGAACTTACCAGTGCTTCTCTCAGCATCCAGGAGCACAGCTCCCTAGCAGCCACAGTAAAGAGAGTTAACTCATTCCTGACTGAATCCGGAACACTTGGGAACAGGCAGAGACATACCAGAAAACAGTGCTGCACTGCCTGTAGTCCTGAAAAGTTCAAACAATGTTTGATAAATGAAAAATGGACACTAAAGTGATTTTGTGAAGTAAAAATGAACAAGTTCTCTATATTTATGGGTCATGTTTTATTAAATCAGGAGAACCATAAGTGAAATAGGTCACAGGAGGTTAGCTTGGATAGAGTGTCTGCTGTGCGCTTGTTCTGTGTCACGCACAGAAGAGCTTAGTAGATGTCTGGGTGTAACTACAGTCTAAACAGAACAAAATGGCATATGTTATCCCAGGCATAAACAATAAAAAAGAGTCCAGGCTCACCAAAACACAGTATACTTTATTTATACATCTCATTTTTAATTCATCTAGGCCTTTACATGTTATCATTTTACATCACCTCTGGTAAGGAGTCAAATTTTCTGACTCAGAACTTGACAACAAGGGCATATTTTGAGTTTTCTTAAGGACTTACCATCCAGTGCTTTCTAATCCATCTCAGACTTGGCCTGGCCAGCAAAGCTGAAGGACTACTTGTTTCTAGCCTTTTGGATTCTACTTGTAATGGCACTGCCCCATAAATAGTAACATCCTGCCTGCGAGCAATAATCAACAATCTGCATATCATGGATTTCAGTGGTGAAAAAGTCTTACTTTTCTCTAGTTGCGACATTGCTGATGCCTAAACTTTGATTACAGAAAGGCTAGAACTTGGCCCTAACACAAGTAAGGTCAGTTCATGGTCAATGGAGTTTCCTTTTGGATTTGTGGCTGAGGGAGAAATTTTAAGAAACTTTATCCTAACCTTAGATGGTCATTTTAGGAACTTCAGTGCTATTCAGATGTTGAAATTCAGAGATAACTGCTCAAGTTTCAGTATGTAAAGACCAGCTCCTGCTCATAATGAATACACCAATACTGACTTCAGTGGGCACAGGATTTGAGTTTCGAATAAGAAAACATTAACCTTATTTTGCCTTAAAACATTATGTAGAAAAAAAAAGATCACTTGCTGACCAAAACTGAATCTCAAACTAAGGACTCATGTTACAGACATGCTTTGAATTATGTATGAAAAAAATAAACAAAAGAATGAAAGATTAAGAAAAATATACCACACCAGACCCCTAAAATTTAGTGAGAAAAGGAAAGTTTAAGACGTAGAGGTGGACGCAAACCAGTCACTGGAAATAAGACTACATCTCACTTGGTATGGTCCAATGTCTATGTGAGAGAACAAAACACCAGACACCATAATAACATTAAAATAAGAGATCTAATTAAATTGTGTGGCATAATCCAGCAAAATCTGAATATCAGATCATTTCTACAATGCATGAGTAGCTTGTGGAACGTGTAAAGGCATGAGATACTGTTTCTGCCTTTGTTGAACTAATCCTGTAACAAAAATAATATTCAACAAATGTAGTAATGGGCATCTACACATCAGATAGTTTGACGAATACATTTTTTTCAAATTAAGTGGCAGACGAGTCATACTTTGTTTGCAATACTAGAAAAAAAAGTTAAAAAGGAAAACCTTATTTACATGGAAGTTAAGGCTTTTGAGGTCATGTTCCCCCCCACCCCCCCACCCCTTCTGATTTAGTTGTGTGCTGACCTAAGAAATTACATCAGATTAGAAAAGATAATTTTTGCTCCCAGTTCACTAACTCCTGTCTTTCTTCAAACAGTGCTAAAATATCTAGATCGGAAACTAATCCCAGAAAGTATGTGAACTCCCTGCCAATCAACAAATTTAAGTCTCTTGAATTTGGTTCCCAGAGGTCCAACACTATTTTCTAGGGCTGCCATAAGAAATTCTGTTTTTGTTCAGCAGTGTACAAACTTCCCTTCCTGTTATCATTTGGTTTGACTCAACGTATTAACCCAGCCTATACAAAGAAGGAAAGAGAAAGCAGTAATGAGAAAATTCCTTTATTAATATCTAATTATAATATATAATTAATATTAATATCTACCTTTTTCCTTTTATTCTTAACTGACTTCATAATTTCCACCTCTGAATTGATCCTGTCAGAAGGATGAAGTATGATTTTCGAGAAGGAGCAGCAAAACTATCATATTCTCACATGATGAATAGTTAGTAGCAGGAGGGAAGTAAATTATATTTCACAGCATCAAAGACCATAAAAATCCTGGAGACCACCACTCCATTGGATAGAGTAGAAAGCTCTATTAGCATCACAAGATTGTTTTCTTCAACTGTAACATGACTAAGAAGTTACTTGATTGGTACTTTGTGGCAGCTAAAGAAAACTACAGAGGAGATATAATAATCGAAGACTTATGCCTTTTGCAAGTCTAATAGCCATTACTGCTGTTTTTCATTTTATTGTAGTAATTTATGAATTTTCCTAAACAGTAAACTTAGTGATATACAGTAGTCAGACTAGTGAGTCTGTTTTAATGAAGGAACATCCTGTTCAGATCTAACAGTTGGCATAAATTTGTGCTTTCCATTTGTGACTCTATCATAAACATTTCACAGTCGGACTGGGAGTTAGGGAGGAGCTGTCTGCCTTAAGTGTGGAAACAGAATGGAAATGGAAACGGAAAACAAATAAATAAAACAAATCAATGCTCCTTCTTTCAAAGCTGCTTTTGAATGTCTCTTGCAACTGAAAATCTGCTTTTGTTTATTGTTATGACCCTTCAGGAAAGTGATAAATCTTCATTTTTGTTTTATGTAAAAAAATGTTGTAAAGGAAACAATAAAACACATCTTTTGAAACTTTTCAAAAAGTTAAAATGAGAAATGCCATATTTTTCAGCAAAAATTTTCCATAATTTTTCCTGAATAACATCTTGTGAGATATGTTTTTTGAAAAAAAAAAAAACAACCAAAAAACCCAACCAAAAAAAACAACAAAAAACCCCTAGTCATCAAAGCAGCCTGATTTGACATGAAAGAGTCTTGAGAAATGCTCTAACAAGGATTAAAATGGGATGTCAATAGGGCATCTGCTCTTGTAGTGTATTCCTATTTATTGGGAAGTGCAAGGTCTAACACTGACTTGTTCTATGTGTTTTGTATCAATGATGGTCTTTATCTGTTATTTTCCACTGTGAGAGACCTTATCTTGAGTTGATTGTCTCAAAGCTTGCTGACAAACTTGTGAAGCTTTCTGGTGGCTTGGTGGAGCAGAGTTTGCCTGCAGACCTGAACAGGTAAGGGCCAAATGGCCTACCCAACAGATAAGAAGCAAATAGCCTCTGGAGACCAGTTCCAATCCAGGACAAAGAACAATCATATCACCACATGGTGGGGTCCAGACACAGAGGACCCCCAAGCCTGCTGAAACAGGCAAGTGGTCATGTAGTGGTCCTGTGCATCCCACGGCATCAGCGTGCCTAGCCTGAGAGCCTGTGCAGGAGGCAGGAGGCAGCAAAAAATACCCTGTAAAAGACTGTGAGTCCAAATGGTGACAGGGACCCTCCTCACCGAAGACTACAGACGAATGGGATGCTGCTGGATCCATGGTGGTGACTATCTCTTGCAATTCTATCCCGACTGCTTGCTAAATTTACCCCCTTTTCTATTTTCTCTCTATCACTATTTTCTTACAAGAAAAATAAACTTCCTTTTTTAGCTGTATCTGACCTCGTTTGTGTCTTAATCTCACTGTGAGTATAACAACGAATCTCCCCCAACTGGGATAACTGGGCTGGGACATCCACTTAACTTTCTCACACTTTTTCATTTAAGCTCAGTAGAGCATCAAATTGATTGATGACCCCAGTTCACAGTGTCAACGTGTTTAGCTGAAAGCGTTACATGGCCTTCCTCAAGTTAGTCAGCTGCATACCCTTTCTCAGCCTGTATGTAAATGGTATGTTTTATTCACACAATTGCTACTAATAATGGATTATGTTATCCATATATCTGCTTCCCCTTAGAAGCTATAGAGACACAGAAAATTTGACTTGTAGAATATGAAAATTTATTTCTAGTGTGCAAAATCTAATGAAAGATATTTATACAGCAGGAGTACTAACAAATGAAGAGCCAGGGAACCAAATTCATGTCACTTATATCTAAATATCAATGAACTTTTCTGCCTTGTGGGAAATTGGAAATTAAATAAAAAGGCTCTATAAAAATTTTCTTTAGGCTGAAGCGTGTGATTGACTCTACTTTGCCAGGCTTAAGCTCAAAAAACTAACTTACATGTCTTTATCATAGATACGCATCTTGCATTAATGAAACTGAAGTTTGGAATAATATCCTACACAGAGGCTGGAATAATACTGAAAGAAGCATTTCATGTTCCTTTAAAATTTTACTGTCAACAGACCAAGGGCAAAGTCCTCAGCAGCAAAATCACAGGATGACGCCAAGCATCCTGGGGTCTTCCTTGCACAGTGGAAGTTATAGGCATAGGACCTACTCTTGAAACAACTGTGTTAAAGACGTACAACTTCAAATCAGTTTAGGTGGTGTTTCAACCTCAGAAAATCATACAGGCAAAACCAAATCAAGCTCAATTCATTTTTAATTGCTTCTGTTAGAATAAAAGTCTCAGAAAACATAGACCTCTGTTACAAACCACTTTTTATTTTTAGGTATTCATCCTCTTTTCATTTGCAAGAAATTATGAAAGGGAATACAGACAATGAAAAAGAATTTATCCTGGCTCACTTCTCGTGTGATTTACATTAAGAGCAACACAGATTGAAAAGGTAGAATGTAATTTACCTGGAAATTTGCTGTTAAAAAAAGAAAAAAAACAACAAAAAAACACCTGCAAAAAAGCTGCAAATGCATATAAGGCTGTAATATTTTTTCCATTATTAATGCTTTTTACTGTACACAATAGCAAAAGTGAACCTTCCTTTAAAAAAAGGTTTTGCACCAGCTGGTTAATAAAGCAGTAACTGATAACCTTAAAATCACTGTGTTTGCAAGGTGACAGAGTAGTTACCAGCAATTAACATTTTGTGCCTAGAGAATTACATTTTCTGAGGAAATACCCACCTGCCTAAAGCAAGTGTTACAGTATTCTACACTGGCAAATTGGGCCAGTTATGTACTCACACCTGAAGACATCCTCCCTGGTTGTCTTCAGTGCCAGGTGGGATGAGGCTTTGAGCAACCTGGTCTAGTGTAAGGTGTCCCTGCCCATGGCAGGGGGGTTGGAACTGGATGGTCTTTAAGGTCCTTTCCAACCCAAACCATTCTGTGATTCTATGATTATGGACCTGCTCTACGACAGTGGAGCTATCAACTGGAAGTGCTTTCTTCTGAAACTGAGGACCGTACTGATAACAATGCTGACAACAAAATTAACATCCCTGAAGCAGCTTCAAAAGAAAAAATACTATTAGTGTCTTAAATTACTAGCATGTTATGCAAAAGTTACTGCCCTACATGTTTACTGGATAAACATGTTGCAACTGAAATATTTTCATCTGAAAATTCTGTCCTCAGTTATAGCTTTTCCTTATTTTTCCTCAGATCGAGTTGCATGGAATTACAGAGAACAAGCTATTTCAGAGTAAGTTAAGACTTCCTATAGTGTTTCCTATTCCCTGGTCCTGTGAATCACATTTGCATTTCTAAAACAAGCTGTCTGAATCAAGAATGAAAAAAGAACCCTCAAAAAAGAAGTAACACTGAAATCGGTTCTGACATAATCATATGTAATTAATAAAGAGGACCATGGAAACTACCGACCAGTCAGCCTCACCTCATAAAGTGCAGATTCTCCTGGAAGTTATTTTGAAGCACATGGGACACAGGGAGGTGATTAGATACAGTCACTATGGTTTCACTGAGGCCAAATCATGCTTGAATAATCCAGTGGCTTCTGTGACAGACTGACTGTGTCAGGGGACAGAGGAAGAGCTAGAGATGTCATCTACTACAACTTCTGTAAGCCCCTTTATATAGTCCCCCACAATATTCTTGACACTGGGAGAGATATGGATTTGTCAGATGGACTGTGAGATGGATAAGGAATTGGCTGGATGGCCATGTCCAAAGAGTTACAGTCCATGTCTCAGTGTCCAATTGGAAACCAGTAATGAGTGATGTCCCTCAAGGGTCTGTGCTGGGACCAACACTCTTTATATCTTCACAGATGACATAGTGGGATTGAGTGCACGGTCAGCAAGTTTGCAGATGCCACCAGGCTGAATTGATACACATGAGGGAAGGGATGCCATCCAGAGGGACCCTGGCAGGCTGGACGAGTGGACTTATGTGAGCATCATGGAATTCAACAAGGCCAAGTGAAAGGTCCTGCACCTGGTTCAAGGCAATCCCCAGTAACAATTCCGGCTGGGGGGATGAATGGATTGAGAGAAACCCTGTGGAGAAGGGACAATGGTGAATGAGAAGCTGGCCATAAGCCAGCAGTGTGTGCTGGCAGCCCAGAAAACCAACTGTATCTTGGGGTATATCCAGAGAAATGTGGCCAGCAGGTTGAGGTAGGGGATTCTCCCTCTCTACTCTGCTCTTGTGAGACCCCACCTTCAGTTCTGCATCCAGCTCTGGAGCCCTCAACATCAGAAGGGTATCATAGAACGTTTTTATCATAGAACTGCTATCGACCAGTTAGAGAGAGTCCAGAGGAGGCCACAGAGATGCTTCAAAGGCTGGACCCCCTCTGCCATGCTGGCAGGTTGAGAGAGTTCGGGGTGTGCAGTCTGGAGAAGAGAAGGCTCCAGGGAGATCTTATAGCAGCTTTCCAATACATAAAAGGGACCTACAGGAAAGATGGCAAGGGACTTGTTCAGGGAGGGTAGTGATACGACAAGAGGTAATGGTTTTAAACTGAAAGAAAGTAGATTGGCTATAAGTGAGACATTCTTTGTGATCAGGCTGGTAAAACACTTGAACAGGTTGCCCAAAGAAGTTGTTGCCCCACCACCGGAAGGGTTCAAAGTCAGGTCAGGTGGGGTCCTGAGCCACCTGATGTAGTGAAGGATGACCCTGCCTGTAGCAGGAGGGTCGAACTAAATGACCTTTGAAGGTCCCTTCAAACACAAACTATTGTATGATTCTACGATTCATCTTTCTGTGCAGAAAGTATCTTTCCAGAAGACAATTCTGTTGTTTGGCTAACTGGAGAGTTGGATTAAGGCTTGAGGGTTGTGACTGTTTTTTTCAACAGCCTGAGACATAATCTTGGAAAAGTTGTTCCCCTAAACCTCTTTAAAAAAACCCACCTTTCTATCTTAACCATTATGGTCTATAAAATATGGTCTATAAAATTCCTTCTTGCTAGAAAAAAAAAGAAAAATGAAAAAGTCCTGTATGCGAAAGATAATTCTACCAACCTCTTAACAACTGGAGCTATTTCATGACCAGACATCCCTGAATATGGATAATCATGAATAGAATCAGATATGAGATCACCAAAGTTTTCAGACTGAAATTATGTCTGAAGTGTAAGTCCTGCTGTCTTAAGCTACACCTGACCCACTACATTTATTAGTGAGACAGGCTAAAATGATGCTTTCCAAGGTGACAAGAAATGGCTGAGATCCTCCCACCTCTGAGTGCCTTAGGGAAGCAGCCACCTTGGCTGCTGTACAGTGTCACTGGAATTGCACAGGGGCACTGCAAAGCAATCACTTGTGCTTGCATGCAGAGACATGAAATCCCTAGGCCATAACACCTTTTTATGCCTCTGCCCTTCTTATCGAGCAGCCCAGCTTCTGAACAGAGGTAGTGAGGACCCAATTAGGTTAGTGAAATAGCTAAATATGTAGACATCTCCAAGCCACGTACTCAGTTCTCCCTGCCTGGAAGAACATACAGTGGTTTTCAAAGCAATGATGAACAAAAAAGTTAAGCAAAAAATGATGACATTCACGTCTGTGTGTTGATTGATTTCCCATCTGGATATTCCCAGTTTTGAAGAAAAATATTTTTTGCTTTGCTATTTGTGGATAGCTCATGGTTTAGAACCATGCCCAAAATCCATGCTTAAGATTTAATTAAGACAAAAATGACCCAATCCACTGTTTCCCCTCCATGTGCAATACAGAATGCGATCTGTGCAGTATGTGCCAACTCTGCAGCTGTGGGGAACAGGTGTCAGATTTGGGATGCCAACCACAATCAGCCTCTACCCACAACAGAAAAATGAATGCACCCTTTTCTGACCTGATGCATGAAAACAAACAAATTAAAAAAAGCTCAGAAAGACTGTTCTGGGGGCCTGTGTTCTGCGGTATGTCTCCTGATGCCTCTTTGTAGTGGGTCACCCAGCCAGCTCTCTGTTTCAGGCAAGAAAAGGACTTGGGCTTCCTGAGTAATGGTCTGCTGTCACCCCAAAGTTGGAATTTAGTTTGGTTAATGTGAAGATGTAGCAGAAAAACTCAGACCTGACCCCAAATTACATATGGAATTATACCAGAATAAATCTTTATTAAAGCTATCTGAACCCTAGCAACTTCTAAGCCAGGTATGCTTTCTTTGCCAGCGATCATTTATCCAGGTCCCAGAGGAAGACAAACAATATACATTCATTTACCATTCATCATTATTTTACCATCTTTCATGCAGCTTTATATGAGCACAATTACAGAATCCAGTCCTGCAACCTGTCTTGATTAGGAAAGGTCAAATAGGATTTGTTTATTACTGTATGGTTGAAAAGCCTGTCACTGCAAGATGATTTTATGAAGTAAGGAATTAGAAAAAAAATCCGTAACATTTTTAAACAAAAATAAATTAAGATCAAAATTTTGCAAAGCAAGAGTGTAAACCAGGTAGGCCAGAATCCATTTTAGGCTAATGTGATTGCTTAGTTAAAATTATTAATATAAACTTTAGACACTTGGGAAATTATGTCCCTAGAAGAAGTACAGGGCATTTTTAAAGTAACACTTCAAAGTAATATTTGAATTAATTTGACTATATTAATGGAAAGGTGGATGAAATAAATTTATCTGAAATTACTGCATATTCTTATTTCATCACTGACCCTGAAGTGACAAGTTATTAACTTGTTCTTCATTTTAAAATTTTACTGCATCCCTAAGTACAATCTTGCCAGCATTTTAGTGGAATTAGAGAAATAGTTGCCTACATGGCAAACATATTTGTTTCACATTTAAACAGTAACTTAAAAATAAAAAAATCAATCTTTCATTTATTTCTAACCTGTATATTTTATCTAATGTCAATACCACTGTTTTCTATGAATATAACTCTTGGCAGAATTCATTATTGAAATACAGTTGGGGCTTTAGTTTATAGAAGATCTTACTAAGAGCAAGTCTCAAAAAACAAAGAGAAAAACCAAAACAAAATGTTTCCTACCACTGTAACAACACATCCACTGTCTGGTGAAACCAAGTGACCAGTGAGTTATCATGCCTATGTTGGGGAGAAGTAGAAAAGGCCCATAGGAAAGTACAGGAGACTTGCTATGTTTCCCTACAAATACTTGCAACAAACAGAAATATATGTATTTTTGATAAATTTTTATAAATTTAGGTCAAATGTTACTTCCTTTTGATGACATCAAAATCCTTCTGCTCAATTCCACTTTCCTGATACATTCTTCAACCTAAATATAAATTGTCCATCACAAATTACAGATATAATTATTTCTGTATACTTTTTATTCTGTGAAAATACTCCCTTTGGAGCTCTCAACTTTCTTCCTGAACATTTCTTTGGTTGTCCCATTTCTTCTGAGAAGAACCGATTATTTATTCCTATTGGCATTTTACAATGTGTTTACCTCTCCCACAACCCTTCAAATGCCTGTTTCTCAATGGAAAGAGAAACAGCCTTTCTATAGAAGCCCAGTATATCTCACCAACCTACAACAACTATTTCCTTTTTAAGATTAGTAAGAAGATCTTAATCTATACTTAAATTTTGATGCATCATGATTGTTGTTTTTTCTTATTATTTTAAATAGTTATTCATGAAAATAATGAAAAACTGTGAAAGATATCATAATATTTTTCTCTTTACAAGATTCTGAGTGTAGGTAAGACATATTTTTACCTTAGGCTAACTAATGTATGTTAATTATTCAGAACAAAACAGACAGGAGAAAGCTGATTTTGTTTGATTGTCACATAAATTTAGCTAAATTTAATCATGCGAAGAAATTGAACTTGGGGGTTTTGGCTATATTTTTAAGCAAAAAAAAAAAATCAATTATAGTGATCTTTTATGAACTAATTATTAGTTTTGCCAGATGCTTCTGTCACACAGAAAGTAAATAATGGCAAAGAAATTGTAATTTGAGGGTTATTTTCAAGTATACATTTTGATTTGTGTTTAAAATCTGTCACAGTTTTATTTTTAGAAGACAAACATGCTCAAAACTTAACCAAAGCATTTTCCTTGAGATTAACTTTTTTACTATGCTCTGTTTATTTTGGCCTAAACCAATTACCCGTTGGACCAGTTTTCTCTGGTATTGTCAGAAAAATTGAAAAGTTTTTATTTGAACAGTTCCACTTCTGACCTTGTTTCATTTTTATGCCACCATAAAAAAATACTAATGCAACACCTCCAAGATGGTTTTACAGTGGAACAGTTATTGCATAATTAATTTAGTTAATAACAGTCAGGAAAGAATTAATGCTTGTTTTTAGGGAAGAGTGTTTCTCTCCAAAGAGAGTAATTTAAAGCTCTGTTTTAGTTGTTCTGTGTCTCTGGACAGCACTTAAAGACAAACTTAAAAGTAAAAAATAACAAGGTTCAAGGACTCACTACTTAATAAATGTCCTGTCAGATCAACATATTGTGAGCACTTCCCAAGCATAAAGAAAGGTATCTCATGATCTATGATTGTAAGGTGATCCAAACTACAGGTGTGGCCTCGGTGTTAGGGTATTTCTGAAGCAGAAAAAGAAACAGAAAAAAACACAAATAATTGAAAAAATTAAAAATTTTTATAAAATGGTAAATCAGATATTTGAAAAATACGCAATTATTTGTATGAAGGCTTGAGCTTTTATTTTCTGTCTCTGACCTCCAAAACATATGAAACGGTACCTGGTTAGCCAGTTATTCTTAGAATGAGCATTAGAAGCAGAACACCACCCTTCATTTTGAACTGCAAGAATATTAATGGATATTTAGCACTGAACTCCAAGAATATTAATGATTCTGGTTTATAAATTAATGAACATACAAACACCCCAAACTATGTCCTTTCCCTGTGTCCTTACATTGATTGGAATACAGTGAAATTAGGCTGTAAACTGAAAAAGTAAATAAAGGCAGGGCAACTACATTTAAAGTTATCTTTTTAACATAAATCTGCCTGAGCTGTGCACCAAAAAAGAATGCAACACAGGAAGAAGTAGGTTGGGATTGCATAGTGAAATAGACCAGACAATGTTAACCGTCTACCAATGTTTTTAATGTTTGGCTTAGAAGATTGAAACAAACAAGTACCCACCTACAAAGGAAAGGGAGACAGCATTATTTCTCTGTTATTTTAAGCTAAAGGTCAACGTAAATTTAGAAACTCTTCCTAAGAGGAGGCATTACCAGGGTTTGAACAAAGTTCATCTCTGCTGCTTACAATCACATGGAAACCTAGGTGATAAGAGCGAGCAAACTGCCTTTCCAGCAGAGTTTATTGAACATCAAACCTTTGCCAGTTAGGTACCAACAAAGATCTTTTCTTTTTGGCCCCCATATTGGGTTCAAACTTTTCAGACTTACAATATACTGGCACTATGTAATATGGCTAGTCAGATGTAGAACAGCAAAAGGTACATCCAAGAAGTGTTCCTGAAGACATAAACAAAACTATGGATTAATGAAAGATGAAGGCCAAAGAATAAACACCTCCTACTATTACCTGGGAGAAGAAAGGAAGAAAAAGAGCTACAAAGTAAATAGGTTGTCCTTTGTATCCCTGCCAGAACTGTGCAAATGTGTATTCTGCAGTTCAACAAAGGTTTTCTTCTTAGATAGAAAAGATCACTGATAATTAATTAAAGGCTCTCCTCAAAATATTTTTGAATTTTCTTGAATTTTTATAAGGTCTCTTTTAAAGGCTTTTGTTTACCATTTAGAGAAAGCTATGCCAGAGATGTTACTGCATTACAAACTCTTTAAAAATGTGTGACAAGGGTGGAGAAAGTGGAGGAATAGCTGGAAAACAAACAAAACAAAAATGTTCATAATTTAAAGGAATTAATACAAGGAAAAAACTGAACAATAACATAAATCTCAAATATAACAAGGCGCTTTTTTTTTTTTTTTTCCTGAGGATTAACATTCTGGAATTCTATAAGTTTAGTTTGTTTACCTTTAAGAAATGTAAATACTATAATTTATTCATTATAAGGACTGAAACTATGAAGGACACTATATCCTCACAGGGGTGTTTCCCATCAGCACATAGCACACAGTCACAAGACTCATAAAAGACCTACATCTGCCTAAGGTGTAAAAGTACAGGACTCCTGTGTGCCCTTTGAAGTATGGCACAACAGCGGAAAGCCCTTCTTTCTCAGTAGTCTGTTTCAACTGTAAATAAAGGATGACATGCATGGAATGCAGTCACATACCTGGAAGCATTTTACTAATCAAAAACTATCCAAGATGGATTATTTTTTGTGTTTCTTTTTAATATTATTGTTATATGCACTTCAGATCTGAGAATTATCTTTAAAAGTAGGATAAATTATTTGAAAACATAAACTAAAAGTACATTAAAATGTACAATGTGCTTACTTTAAATACCTCAGTAAGAGAGTACCTTCAAAGGAAAAATTTCTACTACTTTCCCCCAGGTGTTAATCTAGAATTCATTGCTATGTTAAATTCTTTTATTTGAGAAATCCCAGAAGTTTCCTCCTGATTCCAGTAATGTTTTTTCTTATTGACTGTATTAAAAGTTTTGTTTTTAAAATCACAATGGTAATTTGAGAGTGAAGATAAAAAGCCCAGCATTTTAGTCTGAAATACACCATAAGGGGATTGTGTAAGTTAAGCATGGTACTGTACCTGAATTAGTTCACTAGGCAGCATACGAAAGAGAGAACACAGTAACGTCAGCATAACTGCGTATGTGGGTTTCCCCTTTGAAGTAGCAAGCCTTTCTCTTTATGCAGCAACCTCCGGAGTAAGACAGCATTCTGAAAAAATAAACCCTCCTCTAGTTGAAAAGGAAAAATCCTTCCTCTGATGGACGAAATTGCGCTTTAACTGGGGTGATTTTCCTCTTCAGTCCTTACCGCAAGGCTCACACCAGTCTCTACGGGCCGTTATTTTAGGAACAGGCACTCGTTTGTTCACGGATAGAGCACCAGCCTTGCACACCTAGCTCTGAGACGAGGTGGATAGGAGCACAAGTGGAAAGCCAAAGCCACTCCTCCAACCAGACCCCCGTGGGGCAGCAGCAGCCCTTAGTCAGAGACCTTCAGCCGGCTTCAACCTGGGTCACAACTATTTTCAAGTTAAGGGGATCATTCATAGATGAAGATGGATAAAACTAGTGCCTCGGAGCTTGCAGCACCCAGCGGTGCCCTCAGTGACACTCAAAGAAATCCCAGTTATGTCCATGGGTTCGCAGAATCTTGGAGTGACAGGGCTGAAATTGTTACTATTTATTTAACTGAAGGGAAAGAAGTGAAAGACAGAAGGCGACAGCCCTCGGAGCATCCCTCAGCCTGATAGACACGCTCACTGCTCTCTGAGATTGCCCTGCTCCCCGAAGCAAAGATGAAGACAAGGCAAAAGCTGGAATTCAAACAGCGGGTGAACATCCCAGAATCTAGTCAGTTCACATGAGAATAATAAAGCTTTCTTGACCACCCAAAACCGTGTTTAGAGGAAAAAAGTCTGTCATTTTTATTTAGTGAGCTAGTACCCCCTATCCACTGTCACCATAAATCTAACGTTCAATTACTGTTGTACTTGAACTGAGCGAGCTGGCTATTCAGTGACCCAGAAAATGTGTCATTCTCCACAGGATACAGTTCTGCTAACCATTATCCATCTACCTGCTGCTACTCACAAAACATACATTTTGCTGACTACAGCACCAATAATTGTTTTATTCTATTTTATTTCTGCACACTGAATACCATCTTGGTAACACAAATTCCTGTAATTAACATGCTCAGCAGAGCTGAGGAGCTCTGTAATGAGTAAATGAAGCTGGTATATTACCACATTGCATAATTTACAGTGTACAAAGTGTAAGCTCCTCACACCCACAGCATGGAGTAGCCTTCACAGCTGTAGAGTACAAAAAATGTGAAGGAATTTTGAGTAGTCGGAATCAGAACCTTAAATCAAATGGATCAGGTGCATTAATTAAAATGGTTTCCACTCTAAGTTCTAAAGTATTTTTTTTCCCCTGGGAGATTTAATCTTCCCTTCTCTTCGAGTCCATCTACCTGTCATCTCAGTCAGTTTTGCCAAAATTGACTCTTACTGGAACGCCACTGTCACTTCTTTCAAACTACAATTTGATTCCACATTTCCTCTATATCCTGTCTTCTCTCTATTACCTCTCCTTGCAAAATCCCGATGACTTTCACCTTCATTGGCATGATGTTCACCTTTTGGGATGCTACGCATGGCAGATACTCTTCCTTAACCTGTCCACACAGTTGTGATGAAAGTGTTATTTTCCCTTGGTTCTTCAAGCATCAGAGGCATGACATCACTCTTACAGTCTATGCTATGGGTCCAAATGCTGTTCCAGATATCACAGGTTCCTTGAAAAATTCTGAAAAATCTACAAATGCCACAGTTAAGTTTTTATAACAAGCAGCCCCGCTTCCCAGGATGTTGCTGTCTAATTACAAAGAGCTACATGATGCTAAGGGGTGGCTCATGAAAAAAGGAAAAGGAAAAGAAAAAGGACACACTGTAAATAACACACACAGGTAGGTAGGCAGATAAATCTGGGTGTGATCAATTGTGACATTTTGAGAAGAAACTAGAAAAGGCCCTCATAAATAATAAATCCTCCTTAAAAGTGAGAGTGGTTTCCAAACACAAAGAAAACAAAACAAAACAAAATCATGATATACATACTCTATTCATGTGTTTGGAAAAGTGTGAGAAGAACAATTAGGCATAAGATAAGCACGGTTTTAGAAATACCTGACCGTACCAACAATTTCCTTGGTGCAGGTATTTGCAATTGTGTCAGTGCTGCCCAGGCACTCTGGTCCTGACAGGATCTAATCGTATGACTTGCCTTCATTTGTCATTCTAAAGGAAAAAATTCACTGCAAACATCACAACTATTGAAAACATTCCACTAAATGTTTGAAAACGATGCTGTGAGTTGTAAAGAAACATACAGGTACAGGGTGCTTACAGACTTTTAAAATGTGGGTTCTCACGTTCCTTCAGCACATTGAAACGTAAGCACACTAGGGTTCTGCATGAAGATGACCAAGTTCAGTGCACTTTATTTAAGTTTGGGGTTGTTTTTTACTTTTTTAAGGATTTAAGTAGCTGTCAGCATTCTATGAACATTGTAAATATCCATTTTTAAGCAGAAACCACATAGCTGTCCATATTTTTTCCTCTCTCTTCATAACATTTGTTAAATAATTACTGATTTGCTAACACAGTGTAGGCGATCCTAATATTTCATAACTGAAATTAAAATAGATGTATTTTTGGCTCCTACATACCATGTGAAGAAACACGTCTTTAATTACTGTTACTGCATGTAATAAGCTTCTCCCAGATTCTGGTATCTGGTATTTTTTTAGGGAGAACAAAAATCAAGTTAAGAATGTGTTACAAGAAAAAATAAATTGTGAATATCTTTACTTTGAAAATGGCCAAATGAATAAAAACAGCAATTTCCATCAACTTTTTCATCAAAAATGTTGTGAAATATTTCTCCCATGAGCTTTACTACAGGGTGAGTAGAATTTCCAAAATGGGTCTAAGGGCTATCACAATTTTTAGTAAATTAGTGTAACTCCAGCAATATCATAATTTACATTAGTTTAGGATATGGCCTTTAATTTTGGTACCAAGTAATATGAATTTGACCTTGATGAAAATCAAAGGTATAGGGAATACATTAGGAATGGCACATTTTTCTATATGCATGAATACTGCAGAAATAGCCTACTTTGTCCTGTTATGCTAGGTCTTTGATTCTGAAAAGCATCACTGTTTCTCTAATGTCCAAACTAAAACTAAAATCATACAGTTCTCGGTTCATTCCCTTTTCTCCATTCCCTCCTTCTTCTGAATCGTCCTTTATGTCTGATTGAGGCACCGATCTCTTGTCTGACAAGACATCAAGAAACTGAAATGGTGGCTGCTTTCGGCTTAATTTATACGAATATTTTTAGAGTGAATACATTTGAATAAATGGTACGAGAGAACTCTCCTTTTCGTGTAGTAGATGAAGGTGACTAGCAGCTACTTTAAATCTTCCAGTTGAAATTACTCCAGTTTTGTGTAATTATTTCCAGATAGTTTTCCCCATTAGAAGGCCACATTTTGGAGGGGAATGGCTCCAGAAAGATTCCAAGTCTATACTCACAATTCCACAGGCAGAAAAAAACATGTGTGGGAAAAAAATTAATTTTACACAGATTTATTCTCTGTACTGGCTGCAGCGGGAGAGTTCAAGCAACGGCCTTTGGAGCAGTACCAGTATGCTTCAGACACACAACATCAGAGGAAGCACAGGGGCTCTACCTGAGCAAATTAAAGCATTCAAGAGTAATCTTGACAAAATCTTGATGACTCTCTGGAAAATTTAGAAGACAATTTTTTTCTCATCCTGGTGTTTATATATAAAGAAAGGGGCATGCTGCTTCTTTGCCTTCAGATTCATCATTATAATATCCATATTCTACTGAGGTGATACACTTTTTATTATTCTATATTCACTTCTCATCCTTCATGCTTTTGTCTTTAAGAATGGCAGGACAGTAGAATTTCCCATTGTGACATTGTTAATAGTATTTATAGTAACAGAAACCACTTTGGAAGAATTATTTGCAGAAAAATATATATTGGGTACCTTTGGGAACCCCTAGATCCTTTTGCATATTCCAGGACAACTCACATAGACTGTGCTACATGGTGTCTCCACTTGAGTGCTTTCTCAAGACCTGTCAAATTATATTACTTTAAAGTTTCTATCAACCTATAGTTGTTCTCATTCACATGGCTGCATGCCCTGTTCTTCCTTGCACACTCAAGGGCTTTTTAATGGATTTAAGACAGGGCTCTCCCAGGGACCTGGCAGGACTCATCATCAAGCACTTGGCCATATCTTTTCACATCCTGTAGTTCCTGGACTTTGAGGCCTGGGGTCTCACCTGCATTGACATTCCCTGGCTGGTCAAAAGTCCTGTGCACAAGAATAAAACGAGGCAAAATGCAGTGACCTGCATGATTAAACATAGATATATAGCGAGTCTGAGAATGATCTTCGAGCCTAAGGATGGTTTAATTTGCACTGAGGCAGTAAACAAGGATGGAATAGAGCTCTGAAACATGTTATTCAAGAATGAGACTTAACATTCATGCCAAATGCTTCCAGTACCATTTCTAGTGCTACTGACATAATATACCAGAAATCTCAGCTGTATTAAAAGTAGAGATTATGTAAAAGAACCCAAGATGATAAACTGCAATCACCTATATATTTATTAAAAATCTGTATTTCAGCAGGCTGCTGTTATATAACAGATTTTTTATGTTTCTTTTTTTTCCCGTCAGGAACAGAAAAACACTTTTTGGCATGCAAATTTTTCTTCAACATCCAAATAAACGAGCCCACTCAGTTCAGTTTTGGATAGTTATACACATTATCCTGATAATGTCTCCTTTTACCTTTTATTATTACTGTAGCTCAAGTGTCACCCTTGTACTGACAGTAATAGTATACAAAGTTATTCCTTTTTTTCCCTCTCATATACTTTCTGATTAATGAAATGCAGCATAGTATTTTACTATGATGAGCTCTCATCGCAAAATTCCATAGCAAAGATCGGTCTGCAGTGCTGAAAATGCAGAACAGAAAGATTTAAGGATGCACGGTAGTGTTGTGAGCGAGGCATGAAGGAAAGTCAAGGAAGGGTTGAATCTATTATTTCAAGGAAGATGCACAATCTAACATGGTGCTCTGCTTGTGACAGAAAATGGAAGCCTATTGGCTAATAAAAGGAGACAACGGATCTAGATTTTCTTAAGGTGTCTTTATCTTCTGTAAAAAAAATAATAGGAAGTGGCTGCAGAGAAGACACTAATGAAAAAAACTTTGTAACACAAAGAAATCCCCTTTTTATTTGTGAATTGCAACTTCATTTTTTTCCAGTAGATTGCTTTTCTAAGATTTTGTTCAGGTCTGATCAATATCCTTACTTTTCAAAACCAAAGAATACTGAGGGTCAGTTTGTAATTTCCAAACAGTTATTCTAGTCTTCTTTAAATGTCACCACCACCTGATGCTTGGGAGAGGTCAGGGAAGAAACTTGCATTTCTTCACCGGATAAATGGCACATCTCACCAAGTGAGGGTCTCGTTTGCTGTGCTTAAAAGAAAAAGCTCGTTTTCTTGTTTAAAACTGATGTTTTAAACATCTATTCATTATATTGACGTGTGGATGTCTACTTTCCCTGCTCCACAGCTTATTTCTCAACTTCATCTGGAAAATAAGGTCTGATATTCAGTAAAATTAAGAACTTCTTAGTAATTCCTTTCATTTATTTAAAGTCCAATTATAACTCAGAGAAACACACGCAGGCTATCTCATACATAGGAGTTCAAGATAACATTCCAAAAGACCGAAATTCATTATGGTAGTTTTAAGAATCAGCAGGTCTTGCAGCTTCAGCATAAGCAAAAATTTCTCTAAGTGATTTTATAGGTGTGCATTTTGAATTTAGAAGAAGCCTAAATTTCATAAAACGTGTGGTCAGAACTTCCTGAAAAAAAGACTCCTTCAAGCTGTATAATCTCAGCACCCAAAGCCACCTGTTACAGATTGAACCATCAGAGAGGAGTCAAGAACAGGGATTAAAATAAATGGTTTATACCTGAGGGGATCTACCTTTTCAATTTACCTACCATGTTGTAAATGTTTCTAGTAATTTTGACACAATTATTCCGATTTTCCTATTCAGTCTGAAGAAGAGTATCTTCTGGTTTCGAAAGTCTAGCAGTTATTATAGCTTTTACGTACTTTCAGGCACGCAGATCTGATAACACTGAGAAATTTGAGAAACTTTAATTAATTATACTACCAAACCCCTGGAGAAGTGCTTTTTCCTAATCTAGATTCCTAGATTAAAGAGCAGAAAAAATAACATTATGCAGAATTTTTTTGTTTTCTCCAAAAAGAGATTCTTTTTTGGAGAGATGAGATGCCTTTTCCCTCAACATAGAGATCCTGTATATATACATATATATGTATATATGCGAGATGCCTTTGAGAGATGCCTTTTCAAGATATGCCTTTTCCTTCAATATACAGATCCTTCAAATTCAGGGAAGTTACTCAAGAAACATAGAGGTTTAAGCACAAGCCATTAGAGTCAATATAGAAGAGAGGGGAAATAATATGTAATAATTTCTAGAGAAGTACTGCCTTCATAAAAAGTTTGGCTATATCTGAGGATATAAAACATATGTCTCACCCTGGTAGGCTGAAACTGAGGGTAGCTGCATTAGCCAAAAACAGTTCTTACAGTACTGGTGTCCATCTGAGGAAGGAAACAATCTGCCTACACAAACACAGAATCAGAACAACCGAGATCACAAAGTGGAAGATCTTCATGTTGCTCATACTCAGGTGAATGAGCACTGGCTGTTGACTGCAGGTACCCAAAATAAAACACAGCACTAGCACCACCCTATATTGTTCTTTCCAGGATACTTCTTCATAAAAGAAAAATTGAACAACACCTAGAGTCTTAAGAAACACACTTAAAGGATTTCTGGTCCACGTAGCATTTACTGATGAGTAGACTATTTGAAACTCTTAGAAAGAATTGCCACACAGCAATTCCAGGTGAGAGTTCATATTTGCCCAAGAAGGTAAATTACTTCAATCAGAGGCAGGCCCCTATCGGGCTGTTAGAATAGACAACAATACCTCTAATCTAATTTTATTTTATTTTGAATGTTCCAAACACAAAAATAAATAAGTTTTGCTCACACGGAAAATTTCAGCTGATGGAGTACTGGTATGATTTGTCTTTAGAAAAGAAATAGATAGGTATGAACATATGTGGTGACAGTCTGAAATAACCTTTTCTTTTTTTTTTTTTTTTTTTATATATTTCTGGAATAGAAAATGTCATTACACCTATACTGGGTCAGTGCCTTATATTAGCACTTTGTATTTTCTAGATTAGTAAAGTAAGAAACATTCCTGAGATGCCTAAAAACTACTCAGGGGTTTGGGATGATTTTTGTTGGTACCCTAATGGGAAATCGGTAGTACAGAGGAAACGTCCACAGTGTCAGTTTATGCAAACCCACAAATGTGATGTGCTATGCATTCCAAGTTCACACAAGAATGTTAGGAATACAAGTTAGACAGGTGGTAATAAATCTTTTCAGAAGGAGGAAGACAAAAGACAGAATGACAGACAATTTATTTCACAATAATTCCCCAAAGCTGTCTAAAAATAGAATGATCAAATTGCAACTCTCAACCTACTCTTTTGTCTGATTAAAAACCTCTCATTACCCCTCAGAAGATCATCATCGTAAAGATGTGAAAGTCTATTCTCACTGGCAGTGACTTATTGCTAACTACAAATAGAATATTGATGGTTTGCTATTGAAATATCAATGACAAAAATCATACATAACTCAATAGAATCAATGGCACGTTACCAATTACCAACAACTACAACCAAAGGAAATACACTGCCAGAAATAGCTATTGTGGATAAAAAGTTGTAATACTACTTTTTAGAAAAAAAAAAAAAAATACTCTTTGTCAATAGTGTTTTAAAACATTATATTATTTTTTGTGACCGTTATCTTGCATAAGATACCAAACTATCATGGACGACGGAGAAAGACCAGCACGCGTCTGTTACAATGTCGTGTATAAATACTTTGGAAATTTTACTCATTGTCTTCACTGTTACTTTTACAGTTGCCATTGAGCCAAACATATCCCAGTTCTGCAAGTGTTTAAGTGCAGGCTTAAATTTTCATTAAATACATGAAACGTAATAATGAAAATTGTGTTTAAGCTCCTGTAAGATTATGGCTTTGGCCATCATACTGCTGATAGCTAGTGCTTTCTCCACTTCTGTTGGATTTGCAAACTCAAGATAGATGAGGCCTATGTAACACAACTCACAATCTGGAGAGCTGCACAACACCTCCTTGAAAGGCAACATCACTTTTCTGGAAGGCCTGATTGCTCAAGGCCTAACCATCTGCATGGAAAATAATTTCGGCTCTTCCTTACAGCTAGAATTTCTCTCCTAGATATCTATCAGGTAAAGAAGGTTGGTATGGTCAGCCTTTTTCAGTATTTACAAGTGGCCTCCAACCTCAGAAGGTGCCTAGAAGGAAATGCTGCTACTTTTCTTTTACAATCACCACCCACATCTCCTAGCAGGGTTTCACTCACAGCAAAGGCTGAATCACCTTTTTTTCTTTCCCTACTAAAGAAATACAATACATTAAAATGCACAGCTTTGGGGTTCAGCTTGTTAAATAAATGCTGAAGAGTGGAATATTCACTCCCCCGTTTCAGGTGCTGGGAAGGCTGATGTTTTTATTTTTCAAAAGGGCCAATTTTCCACCTTGAATAAGCGGCTCATAGTGGTACTTCTGTCAAGAGGGGGTAATTCTTCTGCTCAGCATTCCATTTAAAAGGGTGAATTTGGAGCAGCCTCTGCATAGCTTCTAGTTAAATTCTTTATAATATATAATAAAACAGCTTTTGACACCCCCACCCCCACCCCCCTTTTTTTTTTCTCACCATGTGTAAAAGAGCTAGTTTCAGTGGCAGAAAGATTCAGAGATAAATGTTCTTTCCTACAGACAACTAAGCCAACTTCAAAGATAAAATTCAGGGGTGGAACAAAGTCTCAAAGGAGTAACACTAAGCCCAGACCCTTAACCAAAGCTAAGGAAAGTATTCAGGGATATAGTTTTCTTGGCAGAACCAGCAGTCTTCCATGGTAACAAAATTAATTATCAAAACAAGCTAGTTTCCCTGAGGCATTTCAAAACTCTAGAAAACTAAATTTTCCAAATATTTAACATGAGTACCTTGCAAATGTCACTATTAAGAACTTTATTTAAGAGCACAAATAAGAACTTTTCATTTTAAAAACTGTACAGCAGTAGAGATTGTCAAACATAGCCAGGTGCATCTGAAGAATCCCCTTCAGTCTACCTCCAAATAAAACAACCAATAAACACAAAATCACCCATAAACACAGAATACAGAGAATACATCTTGACATACTAAATGCATTCGCATTCGCATTCAGATTTAAGTCTTCAGGCTCAGCTTAACTGTTCTTACACTCAGATTGATGGAAGTATAGGAGCAATAACACAGAAATTCACAATAACCTAGATGTTGGCATGTCTTCCCTTTCTTCATAAGAGGGAGGTGTGCTTGTTAATTAATCCAAAGCAACTCATCACATTTTTTTTAAGTTAAAGGAGTATTCTAATACAATTCACTGCTAAAATTATCTATGAAATATTATGCAAGTGTATTTTCTTCAAAACCTGAGGTATTATAAGGTCATTCTAGTCACTGGAAACTATAATAGCATAAAATTATAGTCAATTAAAATGGGACATTTACCTTGCAAAATCCAAGCTCCATGGATACGAGCAGAAAAGACAGAGAGTTTGTTGCCAAGTTTTCCAGCTCCACTGCTCGCTTACTGAAAACAAGAAGAGGAAAATATATTTAGATTTGTCGGTTGTACTGAGTTTTTGAAGTGGTGATGGTTTTGGTGAAATCCCTTGGGAAGTTTTAGGATCATATTTAGCTCCTATCCAAAAAGGAACAGAAAGGATTGTCAGAGCTGTAAATGACTGTGCTGAGGTAAACAGGGTTAGAGGCAAGTTAAAGTTCCTAATAATACCAAATAATAGCATGCATTCACTTGCACTCAAGGGGAGCAGGCAACTGTGTTGCCTACGGTAGCTTAGAAAGTAATTTTCTAAAGGACCTGAAGGCAAAACTGACAAAGAATTAAACCCAGAATGGAGGCAAACAGGAATCTTTCCATAGCAGGATTAACTACCTGTCTCTGCTTGTGATAGAATTTGGCACGTCCATAGCTTGCTCCATCTATGTCTCTATCTCTACAGTAAGAAAGGAGGTTTTTAGAATTTTATCCTTTTGCAATATAGAATTAAAATCTGAACCTTCCATTTATTTTAATGGGACATCTAGAAAACAAACAAACAAACAAACCTGTCTTCAACAGTGAAAGTAGAGTAGGTAACAAGAGTTCTGACTCATGTTTGTCAGGACCAGAATAACCCCTTGTGCCATTTTTTGGCAGCCATATAGTTAATTTCCTTCATAATATAGGGATTTGCTAGTTTTGGATTTGTGCTGGAAACAGTGTGGATAACACAGGGTGCTTTCATTATTGCTGAACAGTGCTTACACAGAGTCAAGGCCTTTGCTTCTCTTCACCCCACCAGAGAGTGGGCTGGGGGTGCACAAGAAGTTGGGAGGGGTCACATCTGGGGCAGCTGGCTCCAACTGACCAAAGGGATATTCCATACCATATGCGATCCTGCTCAGCATATAGAACTGAGGGAAGAAGGAGGAAGGTGTGTGTGGGGGTATATTCAGAGTGAAGGCATTTGTCTTCCCAAGTAACCATTACATGTGATGGAGCCCTGCTTTCCTGGAGATGGCCTGCCCATGGGAAGTGGGCAATGAATTCCTTGTTTTGCTTTGCTTGGGTGCACAGGTTTTGCTTTACCTATTGAACTGTCTTTATCTCAAGTCACAAGCTTTCTCAATAATACCCTTCTGATTCTCTCCCCCATCCCACCAGGGGGAGTGAGCAAGTGGCTTTGTGGTGCTTAGCTGTAGGTGGGAGTTAAACAATGACACCACCGACACAGCAAAACAACTATAGGTTATACAGTAACCCAGAACGTCACTTACACCACAGAGTAGTAATGGCTGTGCCATTTCAAAATTAATCTGGAAAAAATGCCATGAACTCTTTTGATCGACATGTCCCCCTTAGCTTTTCAGAAAAACAAACCAGAAGAACAAAATCAATAGCTTCTTGCCATATAGTGATGACTTTTCCAAGACCTATCGCAGTGCCTGAACAAGAAGACTCTGCCTCTATATGTAAAGCATATTATGATCTGACAGAGATTATCCTGCAAACCAAAAAATAGCATATGAAAAAGAGTGAAAAACATTACTTCAAAAATATTCTCAGGATATTATATAAACATAACACTGCAGTTTTGGGAAAGTTCAGGCACTCTAGGTATATACAAATTTCTTTGTGAAACATAATGTTTTATCTAATTCTGAGTCAACAAAGTTTTTCTGTGGTATAGAAATATGTGAGTTAATTCAACCATATTTTACTGTATGTTTGATCATGGACAAGATAAAGGAACCAAGAGCGGAACTGCAGTGGGAATCTGTAACATAAGGAATTTATGCAATTTGCAGGAGTCTCGGAAGGTAACAAAGACCTGCCAGCACACCAGGCAGAGCTGCTTCCCTGGAGAAATTAGGTTGCTCATTCACCAAAAGAGTAGTTTTGGCATCAGATTTGCATAAATTCTTTACTATTGAAGGGTCACAATGGAACCAGCTGAAAATATTCTCTCCTTGAAATGACTATTTTGAAGGAGTGCAGTGATTAAGCAGATTCTCTTGAAATCCATCTCTAGGACTTCTGGGGCCCTGTTATGAGATTTGCTTGAGTTCCTGTTGTTCTGTATGAGCTGTTAGTATGACAAATAAAACAAGTAACACCCCAACACCACACATGACTCCCTGTTGCTTAGTTGAGAAGATTAATGGGTGTGGGCAGAAGGTTTACCTCAGAAATTTTTTGAATAATTGTCCTAGAATAAAAACTGCAATTCTCCAAGATTTTGCTGAAATTTGAACACCACTCCAGCATTCAGAAATGTAAATATTTTATTCTTGGTGGAAACTCACATTCATGCCTAAATCTCATTGTAGAGCTCGTATCTTTTCATCCACCAGAGATAGAGACTGAGTAAAATATTTCAAAAGTCACATGCTATCTTCTGTTAATAAAGAGGTCCAACTATTGTTTGAAGAAATGGAAATAACCAGTGATACAAGAAAGCAGGAAGAAAAAGAGACTACGAGAAAATAATATTACATGCCCGAATGCATAAGAATGAAAAAATAGATGTTCTATTAACAGGCAGAATTCATTCCCAGACAGTTTATTTAACTTCTGTCTTATTTTATTTAGTCTCTAACTAGACTGAAAATGGCTTATCTAGATGATGTCCACACAGAAACCATAAGGTAACTTATTTCTGAATGTAACTCTGAAGGTTAAATGTGGGCATGGAGGACTGAAGTTGAGATGGGGAAGATAGGGGGGGAAGGTTTTGACGTGTTTTTATTTTGGTTTTGTTTCTTACCATTCTACTTTATTTTTAATTGGCAATAAATTAAACTAATCTTCCCTAAAGAGTCTATTTTGCCCATGATAATAATCAGTAAGTGATGTCCTGGTTCTTATCGTAACCCAGGAGCTTTTTTATCTTATTTTCTCCCCATGTCCTGTTGAGGAGGGAGACTGAAAGAACAGCAAGGAGTGGGTCTGGCAACCCTCCAAGGTCAACCCACCATAATTTCTCTACACAGTCCTGACGTTTCTTCATTAAGAAAGACAGCAAGAAGTGTCTACTCCTAAGGAGCTACTGTGTCACTGAGCTAAAGCCAACATTATGAAGTTAAGTCAAAAACAAACAAACAAAAAAGGTATTTCAGTGATCTTCTGTGGCAGAGGTCAGAACAGGACAATCCTGCTTTGGTAAGAGCAAATATCTGGTCATTCAGTGCATGTGCTGTTATACTGATTAGGTCAGCTCAGGGTGCAGAAGACTAAGCATATTGTTCCACCACTGCAATACCTTACTTCGTTATTACTGGACATTTTTATTTGTTTCCATTATAAGGTATTTTCCTGCAAAATAAACCAGTGCTTTTTTCAGAACAGCAATCTTCCCATAGTGCTTTCCCACAGAAAGAGCAGTTCTTTCACACCATACTAGGAGAGTGTCTTGCAGTCTAAATATATATTCTACTATAACCTGAAAGGTTTCTACACTGCACTGAATTCCTAAATTTATTATGTAGTATTCAGTTAAATAAAGAGCATGCTTTGCTTGCACTGCTGTGTAGGTTAAAGTAATGGGTTCAAAGCTACTTTATCTGGTGACAGAGAAGGGGAGAAGCTGCATTTGAACTCATGGCAATATTTTTTTTTTTCCTTCATTTTTTTCACTTCTTAGGGGGAATTCTAACTGATTTTTTTAATCTTGTGTTTTGTCCAATGAATTCTTCTTAGACTTAACACAGAATGAAATTAGAATGGAAAAAACCCGTCCCAAAAAAACCCCAAACCAAACCCTCAAATAAGTAAATTCACTGTGTGTCTAAAAATTTATTTCATTTCTTTTATGCTGAAATTAGAGGGAAGTGTTTTAAGTATTGCAGCCATTTCCCTTCAGCTTTGGTTGCCCTTCCCAAAATTCAGGTGTACAATGGAGTATCAACATCAAAATTCCTTCACTGGAGATATCAGATGTCGATAACAACTCCATTTCATTAATTCATTATTTCTGAGTGCAAACCCAATTGGTAGTAGAGGACTAGAGGGGTGTAGTTATGAAAAATCCCGGTGGGAATTCAACAAGGTCCATCACAAAAGGCTTTTAAACTAAGTTTCTCTGGGCAATGAAGAGGTCCTTGTAGAGGTAAGTGAGTGCCTGAAAGGTGACAAACAGAGGAACTAATCAGTTTCCCCAGCAGCAGGATATCACTAGTGTCTTACACGAAGCTGCCCGTAGTCCCGGGCTGCTCCTTAGGTGGCACCATGCCAATGCTGGAGAATCACAGAAGCTTACTAACCAGGTGTGGTAATTCAGTGTGTGTAGTGAAAAAAAAAAAGCACTGCAAAAAGTAGTGTGTTCTGATACTGTCAGTACCCCTTAGAAGTTGGATTTGGGAATCTTAGAAAGCATGTCTGAGAGGAGAGCTTAGCAGTTGAGAAAGCAAACCTGAATGATTGGAATTACTGTGAATGGAAGGGAGAAACAAATGTAAAATACTGATACAGTAGAAGGGGAGGGACTACCACAATTTTCTACAAAATCTTAGTTGCACAGATAGTGGCCACTACAAGGACCAGTGGGAACTATACAACATCCTGTAGAATAAAAGTCCAGAATAAACAAAAAGTTGCATTTCATTCACAGATTGTGCAGGGAAAACACAGAAACTTTTCCTGCACATGCTGATCATCATCAAAAGTTTGGAGGAAAGATCACCTGCAGGAACTCACCTTTGGTATCTTTGGAATACTTTATCTAAATTTTTCTATTGCACCAGAGTAAATGAAACCTCAGTCAAGATGTTGCTTTAAGGAAGCAGACACCTATCATAAAAATAATGCTGAGAGTATCAGAATATCAAAACAAGAAGTCACCAAAGCTGGAATTCACCAAAACACACCACACAGGACAGCCTGAAGACATTACAGAGATTCCAGTTGGATTTTTTGAGCCACATGCTGGATATGTGAAACAAATCAAGACAGTTTTGCCGTAAAAGCACAAAATAAACATGAATATCATGAAAATAAGTTATGTGACTTTTTATTAATTCTGTCAGAGACGAAGTTAACTTTCCCTAGAGCAGCCCTCAGTGCTGTGCTTTGCATCAGTAGCTAGAAAGGTGTTGGTAACACACCAGTGTTTTGGCTACTGCTGAGCAGTGTTGCACAGCACCAAGGCTGGATCTCCAACACTCTCCTGCACCAGTGGGCTGGGGGTGGGCAAGATCCTGGGAGGGGGCACAGCCAGGACAGCTTACCCAAAGTGGCCAAAGGGATATTCGGTAACACAAGATGTCTGCTCAGCAATAAAAGCCAGGAGATGTGAGGAGGAATGGGGGCCACTTGTTATTGCAATAGTCCTAGGGAGCAATCACCACATGTTGTGGAGCCCTGCCTCCCAGGAAGTGGCTGTGCATTTCCTGCTGATGAAAAATAGAGAATAATTTGTTTCCCTTTACTTCCATGTGCAGCCTTTGCTTTTGCTTTATTAAACTGCCTTTGTCTTGATCCATGAGGCTTTTCTTCTCCATCTTATTTTCTAACCTCCCCTGTCCTGCTGAGGAGGGGAGTGATAGAGCGACTTAGTGGGCACTTGGTGTCCAGTCAAGGTCAACCTACAACAGTCCTACATATTATAAAATATTGAAAAAATTAAACATCACAGAGCTAACATGTTGAGGAGCAACAAAACCAAAAATCTGACTGCTTTAACTGTCAAACAATAAATATTTAGGATTTTTTAAAAGTCTCAAAATTTTGTTAATAATAATGATGAAGATCCTCCAGATACATATTGTGACAAAACAATAATTAATTAGTTTTATATATATATATAATTCACAGTAGGGTTTTAAGCATAAAATAATGACGTTCTTTAGACAGAATTTTGTAAGGCTAGTGGTCATATTTTCCCTCAGATTAAATCACTAATTTTTTTACAGATTTCCAAAGAGAAATTACCCAAGACACGCTGCGGAGAGTAATAGTTTGTTTTGTAAATCTGTCATAGTTGAAAACATTATCCTAAAATGTATGTTTCTCATCAAGCATTAACAAATTGAACAAATAAAAATTTTCATATAAGCCTAAGGCAGGCATTATTTTTTTTTTTTCCCAACAGATGTGTTAGATTGCGCTCAATACATATTAATCTTAGTTTTTTAAAACCTAAATGAACTAGCTAATAAAAAAGGTAAATATTGTTGGATGCAGACATCACACTTTCCCAGAAAGCCTAAACTTGGTATTGGAGGAATTAATTCAAATAATCTGATGCATGCTGAGGTCTGCGAAGTTGGTCTTTGAGAGTCAGCTTTACAAATATGAAGTAAAACTTTCAAAAATTTTACTGCTTTTAGGAGAATTCCTAAGTTGTGCCAGACTCCTGTGACCCACCACACCTATTTATTCTCCAAACTTTATTCCACTCTCCCCAGCTATGCGGAGTTTCAGAGTGACTTCGTGGAAGTGTAATTTTGTGAGATATTTCTAATTCTAAGGATAGTTTAGCAGTGAAATGTAATGTTGAAGGCAGTAGTGGAACCTCCAGTACTTCTGTCATTACGAAATTTGGACAAACATTTGCCAAAAATGTCATATATACAGCTAGAGGCAGTATTGGGGAAGGGGAGTAGGTTATATACTCTTGAGGATCCATCACACCTACCTTCCACAATTCTTTCAATAATTTCCAATATTTTAACAACAGAAATTGGATATAGGCTTGGATTTATATTTCATCATCTGACCTAAAATATACATCTCTCATCACTTTATTTCAGTTATCACAAGTGATCAAAACTGAACTGTGGCAGTATTTTCAGGTTTAAAAACATAAGAAAGCTGAAAAAAACCCTCAAATTTCAAATTTTCATTTTTAAAAGTCCTCAAGAGTTACTTGATCTTCCATTCCTAGAATTTCTATTTTAATCATTAACCATGAGATTTTTGTAAATGAATCCATTTCAGATTTTTAAAGCCAAGGCGTATGTTATCTCATTAACTTTTCACAACACTGTACAAATTCATTGATGCTTTTGTTGAAAGTTGAAAGAATGGATACTGAGGAATTCTGCAATAAGAAAACTAAATTCTGTCATTCACTTAATTTTTCATCATCATATAACATTCAATTAGAATGAATGCTCTCTAAGTCTAATGTCTAAGACCTACCATACACAAAGGTTATGTAAAGAAGATTCTGGTCTTTGTAAAATCAGTCTTTCAAGATATTTATTTCTTATGACTCTCAGAAATTTACTCATTTTTTAATGGAAGTCACAATATTTGGCCACTTTTTATCAAATTGTCACAAACAAAATTCAAAATTTAAATTACCAAGAAATGAAAGCAAAAGCTCCGCACCCTGTGATGTCAAAGTGCCAAGTGATGAAAACATAATCACCTGTCTCTCTATTTTCAGTGTTTGTTCTCTTTGCCACCAACAAGATTCCACCATAAACATTACAAAAACATTAGTTTCGTTTCTCTACATATTTCTCAACTGTTAGCCAGCTTTACAGCCCTCTATCAAAATCAAATTATGTTTATCTGGAAAACCAGAAGGCAATGCTTATGCCTAGACAATATATGTGTACTGTATATAGACTTTTAATTTCATCTGTGCCATGCCAAACATAAAGGTAACTAATGCTGTCAACTGCCTACTCAAATATCTCACCCAATACCACCCCACCTCCTTGCATGGTGGGTGAAACACTGCTGTGTTGCATGGAACACTGGTGTGTTGCACATCAGCAGAATTACAGCTATTAAGTATTGCCTATTGAGAGTAATATTGCCTAAAGTTCTGCATACTTTTTTTTTAAATTTCATTTTTAAGAAAATTTTGGAGATATTTAGGAGTAAGTGGTTACAACAGGTGAAATCATTATGTCAACCTCTTATGAGAAATCATCTCTTTTTATCATGGATTTTGGGAAGACACACAGTTTTTTATGAACCAAAGACTTGTCAAAACTGCATTATACAACAATTAAAAAATGCTATTCAGTGTACAACAGATCTGGGGACACAGCTCAAGCATGTCACACTGAGATGGAGAAACACAACATGAACATCTAGAATGCCCAATACTCACTTGCACCATTTCATAGAATGACAGAACAGTTTGGTTTGGAAGGCACCTTAAAGATCATACAGTTCCAATCCCTCTGCCATGGGCAGGGACACCTTCCACTAGACCAGGTTGCTCCAAGCCTCATACAGCCTGGCCTTGGACACTTCCAGGGATGGGGCATCCACAGCTTCTCTGGGCAACCTGTCCCAGTGCCTCACCACCCTCTCCAGGAAGAACTTCATCCTGACATCCAATCTAAATCTCCCTGCTTTCAGTTTAAACCCATTACCCCTTGTCCTGTCATTACAGGCTGTTGTAAAAAGTGCATCCCATGCCCCCACCCCACCCCCGCCCCAGCTTTCTTGTAGCTCCTTCAGGTACTGGAAGGCTGCAATAAGGTCTCCCCGGAGCCTTATTTTCTCCAGGCCGAACAAGCCCAACTCTCCCAGCCTGTCCTGACAGCAGAGATGCTCCAGCCCTCGGAGCATCTTTGTGGCTTCCTCTGGACTCACTCTAACCAGCTGATATCCTTCTGCTGTTGGGGGCCCCAGAGCTGGAGGCAGAAGTGCAGAGGGGGGTCTCCCCAGAGTGGAGTAGTGAGGGAGAATCCCCTCCCTCACCCTACTCACCACGCTGCTCTAGATATAGCCCAGGATACGGTTGGCTTTCTGGGCTGCCAGCACACACAGCCGGCTCATGTCCAGCTTTTCCTCCCCCATTATCCCCCAGTCCTTCTCTTCAGGGCTGCTAACAGTCAATTCTCTGCCCAGCCTGAACTTGTCATTCAATTTGTCATTCAATAGTCTCTGTTAATTTTAGGTTTCAGCTGAATGAAGTCTAACAGACAGCTGGATTTTGTTGCATGATAGTTAGTTTAAAGAAATTACTCTTTCACAAAAGAAAAAAAAGAGTTAATGAAATTATACGATGCAATGCCAAACTGTTGCAATAGTCAATTTCAGAATCTTTTCTAATCAGCTCATCAAAGAGGATTTTTCATGAGATAAATAGAAGGAATAAGACCGTTATTCAGGAATGTTGCCCATTACATGCTGAGACAAGAAGAGATGACACGTTACAGGGGCTAGGAACACATCCATTTGTTTGAGCTAAGGTCAGTAGCACTCTAGCGTTTTCTGCCAGTGCTCATGACCTTTGTTTTTCAGGTGTCTTCCACCCTGTTACTTTGCCTGCCTCTATCATTTACATTGGTAATATTGGTTTCCAAGATGTAATGCTAATTTCTTGTGGAAGAATGAATATTTTGTGTTGTGCCATTCAAAACCAAGGATAACTTTCAACACCTAAAAGCCGCCCAAGTACATAGTTACAGCAATCAATGTAACATGAAGTCCTACAGTTAAGCTACTCTTCGTTAGCTCCTGTGGGTAAGCAAGTTTAATCTGTTATCTGTTACTCAGAGTGGTCCTGCATCTCTTCTGTGTCAGAGAAAGGGAAGAGATATGCTATTTGCTTTAGCCAGGGATTCATGGAGCAATTTCAGTGCTAGTGGTATATCCTGGTGCTATAATAAAGTGCTGCTAAAATCCATAAGGATTACCAAAGAAGGAGGAACCAATGAAAGGATTACTTTGCTTACTGCTTCTCTGGCTGATGTTGAAACAAATTTGAGATGTTCTTGAGATCTCCTCTTTTCCTTTCACATGCAGGATTTCTCTTTACTCACAGTCCTATCAGAAACCAGTGCCTGAATTAAAAATGTTACACCTATAAAATAAGGCAGCTCTCCAGTATGCATACATAAGAGGCACTTCATTTTATAGCTGTAATCTACCCATAACGTAATTGATAACTTTTAGCAATATAAAGGAGAATATAGAACTGTCACTATAACTAAATCAACTTTATATGAATGTTCTTAGACTAAAGCAAAATGTTGTTTGACCTTGCGCTGGTAACTTGATGGATGATTCAAGTGCGGACCTGATTCATTTTAGAGGACTGTGTTTATAAAAACCATGATATTTGTCTTCAGACTGGGAAACTGAGCTCTTGCCCTTCAGGTTTGTAGTAATCTTAGCAGAATTGTAGTCTGGAAAAGAGTACCAATACGTTTATGCTTTCCTTACCCTTTGGCAACATTACTTTCAGGGTAAGAGCTCTAGCAGCAAATATTTTGTTATATAGTCAGAGCTTGGTGCAGCTAGTGAAGCAAATCAAAACACTCTAAACTCCAGATGCTTCATTTCATGAATTCACCCCAAAGCAAACAGATTACCATCTGGGCATATGAAATAGAAAGATAAAATACACACTTAAAGTAGTCTGTGTTTGGGAGTACAGTGTGTGTAGTTTGAGCTAACATACTATGAATTAGAAACGTTTTCTACCTGAATGGTGTTTGAGATATTACTGAGATGCTGAGCTGATATTTTGAAATGTAATATGATTTAATTCAGCTGATAAATACTCCAAGAACATAAAAAATTTTGACCTAACACCATTGATAACATCTGGGCTAGTGATTTATTTTTTTCAATTATTGTTCTTCACTTCAGACATTCAGAAAACATATTGAGGCTATTTAAATCATATTATTTCAGAGAACGAACTGTAACCGGCCAAACAAATTGAAATCATTTCCCTGAGTGGCTTTTACAGACCATTTTCTTATCTTCGTGCAGGTTAAAACCTTACGCTACAAATACATAAGAAGCAGATCACAAACTCTTACCCCATGCTTTCTACACAGGCACTCTTCAAAATTCTTAAAAATCTGAATCTGTTTTCACAAAGTTTTTGAAATTTTGGGCCCACCAAAGACCATGAACTCTCAGAATTCCACCTTTTAATTTCTTTTGTCACAGAAAGATATTCTGTTGCAGCCAATAGCCTGGAATGCGTGGAATGATGTAGACTGAAGCCTTTCATGTAATTTTGCCCCACAGATGTGCTTACCACCTGCAGCACAGGGCAAAGGCAGCAACAAATATTGTCTGAGGAGTGAACTCAGTTTGGGAAACAAGATAGCCACGTTTTTGCTGGACTCAGAAATTCCCAACAAAGCCAGTCTGGATGCAGATGTTCTCCACAGATAAAAAAGTCATGGGAATCGTGATACAGGGATGGAAAGGCTTCAGGCAGAGTCACTTTTGAGTTGACTGACTTATTACTGCACGTACACTGGGCTTGAACTAATTCCTCTGGAATGTTCTCACATTCCCCCAGGAGGCTGGCATAGGTTCAGGTCAATTTTGCTGGTATCTGCAGTGCACACTGTGGATTCCTTGAGCTTACGTTCATTACCTTTAGTATAAACCAGCATGAACACATGGGCAATTCTACTGGACTCAGAGACTAAAATGCGATGCTGGCGTTTCTGTTCTATGCTAATCTGAGACCTCTTCCTCCAGTCCTTTTTACTAATAACATAATTTATATTAGGGATTATCCACTTGAGAAATTTTTCATCCCTTATTTTCAGCAAGTTCTCAGCAATTACAGTCTCTGTTATAATCGCTCAAAGCCCCTTTGAACTTACAAATGAAATAAACTCACAGATCCAGAAAAGACTGTAGTTTTCAAGCCCAGATGAAACAGAATCACTACACCGTATCCACAAATACTCTCCCTGACCTTGGGAAGACAAATGTACTCAAGGCTATGAGACTGAGCTCACAATCTGAGACAGATTTGTAGACTTCTCATGACACTGACTGCTATAGCAACAGGTTTGCATGTTTTAGATCCTGTGATATGATAGAGATGACACTCACTATAATTTCTGAGCTGGCGGTTGCAGCTGTAACTCTATAGCTAAACCATCTGCTTTGTTCCAACCTTGATGTAAGACAAGAAAAACACAAAGACGAGCATGACCTATTGAAAAACAGATAGGAAGCAATGAGAGTTTTATCCAAATTTATCAGCAACTAAGAGAAACTGAATGAATTGTATGGTGGCATAAGGCTATTATACTGTACCAGAACAGGAAACAAATCCTGGTTTTAACCTGAAACATGGCTTCTCCAGCTCCAAATATGTATTATTTTTAAAAAGTGTCAAAAAGTCTATCAGGAAATTTGATTATTCCTTTGTTGTTTCAACATTTCTAATCAAAACATAATGGTGGGGAACTTTTACCAAAAAAGTATACTTCATTTCAGGTCATCAATATCATCTGTGACAGCTGAATTAAAATTAAATCTTTAAATGCCATACTGTGTTCTTAGGGTTGTATTGATCCTGTTTCCAGTTATTTTCAGTGGGCAAAACATTTGACTGTCCTCCATTAGGTACTCAGAGCTATTTAGCTCCTGAACAGGAGGCCTGTTCAGTTCTGGAATGCAATCAAATTGGAAATGTATTTCATGTCTTATGAGGTATTGCACTCATGCTGGAAATACAAACTAATGCTCAGGTAAGTCAAGAGATATGTTCATTTTAATTCAGTGGCTGAAACTATTCTGATTACAATTAAAGTGAATGAGTAAGTATTTAATTTAAATTTTAGAATGGAAATCGTATGATAATGATGGATTTATTTTTTCTTTTCTTTTTTTTTTTTTCAAGAAGGCATGATTCTGACAAAAATTGTTCCCTATTTAAAAATTCAGAACCATGAAATTTAAGGATAAATTAGCATTTCCTAAAGTTCTCCACAGAAATTCATATTTTGCAGTACATAGCTGCAAAAGTTGGATTTTGAAAAGAGTATTTATATTTGATGATATTCACTAGAGAAAAGAAATTGGTAATCACTACTGAAATTTTCAAATACTAGTAATAGTAACAATAACAGTGCAAATAGATGTCCCTCTTTACAAACCCTTCATAAATAAAAATTTGTAATGATCTTAATTTTGTTCACGTAGTCCTTATGTTGTGATTTCAAAGAGCTCTACATATGAAGATAAGCAGCATGCTGGGCTCCTACTCTATAACATTTCACAGTGTAAAAACAATCTGCATAGATTTCATTGGAAAAATAGAATTTTTAAAAACTTTCTCAGATATATTAGCAACCAATCAGTTGGAATACTGCATTAATTTATCTCTTTCTTAGCATCTTGTACTCAACAAAGCATTTCTATCATCTCCTGCAAAATTTGAATTAGTGAAAATGGGAGAAAATCTTCAGTGAAATAAAGATGACTTCTCTCTAAATGTGTAGAGAAAATGTCTGATCTTTTCTTCCTTTTCATACACAAAAGACACTATTTTCCACAAGACTTTTCTGAAGTTTGACACTGTTTTTTGTTTTAATTATTATTATCATTTGAGAGATGTAACAAAAAGCAAGTTTTTCTTAAGAAAGGAAAAAAAAGGTGTAAAGATCCACATTTATTGAGAGCTAAAAGTTAATAAGGTCCTGGGAGAATTAAAGTCAGTAACTATGAATTTAAGATTTGACAATCAGGATAAGTAACCCCAGAAATACGTGTCTTCTGCTTATCTGTTCTCTACAGCTTCAAACTCTTTCTTTTCTCTCAATCAGAAATTATTTAATGTAGAAACTTGAAGAGACTGTTTTAGGTGCACTGAAAGAGACAAGACCCCCATCTCCTGTCTCCCAGCTATAGCCATGACATTACTGTAATTGTTGAGAAATAGCAGCAGCTATTGAGGTTAGAATTGGTGAAGGAAGGTATTTATATACCCAAATTATTTTTTGTCTGTGTTTACTGGCAAAGGTATTTGTTCAGCTGACAAGCATGAAGCTCTTTTTCTCATACAATCTCCTACACTGAGACACAAGTTTAAAAAGCTCAAGATATGCCTGCAAATGCATCATGTCTCATTTTAAAAGCAATAGAGCACTGTGAGCAGAACTGTAGAAGGAAACTATTCTGATCCACTGAATAAACTTTAATTAGGCACATAAAATATGTATTAATCACTTGCTATCATTAAGAAACTACATGAAAGTCCATCACTGCCAACACCCACAGTCTGAATTTACTACTTTGTAATGGCCTAAGGGAGTAGTTACCGGGCACTGTGTAACCTAAAATTAAGAATTATTCCTCCTTAAGTGATGTGATTTCCTTGATCTGTACATATCACTTTCCTCATAACATTTAGCTTTGTTATTTTCAAATTATGTGAATATTTTCTTCCATTGACTTAAACCTTTGGTACATTTTCTTTTTTTCTGAAACTGTCAGCAGTCTAAAATAAGAGTTTTCACCATTAGGCTCAGAATAAGGCACTTTAATGTAAGATAGAGCAGATGGCATTCCAAGTTAATGTTCACTGTGAATTTATCAGTTTGATTTATTTCCGATAAAAGTAGCTGAAACAGGTGATATTCAAGACGGTTCATGCCTCAGAAAAGCAATGACTGGAGGCAGAAATGGGTGTGTAAACAAGCTTTTCATTTAAAGGAAGCCTGGATATTATGACCATGCAAGAACTGCCTGAAAAAGGGGAAAAGTAGCATTGTTCAAGGAAGAATTTGGAGGTGGCTGTCAGGATACAGAAAAGTAGTGAGTCCCGTAAAACATACTAAACGTATTAGTTGCACTGTTGTAACAAAACATGCAGCTGTAACCCTAAAAGAGACTACCTATTGCAGCTAGTTCATGTCTGAAATATTTTGTAAAGCTAGCATACTTTCTGCCTCTTTTGCTGGCAAAGAGTCAATCGGGTTTCTTGGATACATGAAATATTTTGATGGGAACAGGGCCAGTATTCTCCACATTTGGAGAGTATTGAATCCTTAGGGAAAAACTTTGAACCCATTGAAAGACTGGCCACATTAAACGTAAATAATCAATTATTTGACTCACAAGCAAATTTTTAAGTAAAGAACTGTTAACTCGACTTTTAAAACGCAAATAAGTTGATTTAGTACTTTTCTATACAACCATTATTGTTGTTTGTTTAGCCTTCTTAAAAAGAACCTGAGTACAAGAGATTTTTAATCAAATACAGTTATGATTCTGGGACTAAAGAATAATGCATAACTAAGTATTTTACTAAGAACAGTATTTTATTAATATAATTTATGTACAAGTTTATCTTCTGCAAGGTGCAGGATGATACATCTATGTGCTGTGTATTCTGTACTCTTTATCACTGCACAGTATCAAAACCAGAAAGCACTTACCCATCACAGAGAAGCAGTTAAGGCATCTGCTCAACATTTGCATGAGTGAAAATAAATGGGTTTGTGCTACCTCTGTTTTTTCTGTCACTATATCTGAAAAGCTAATACTACTGTCAGTATACCCCAGCCACCTGTGCTTAAAACAAAATAATGATTAATTTTACAACATTGTTGTACATTGTTTTCACTGTGACAAATAAATGTGGTTTTACCAACTTGTAATCATTTAGGTAAACAACAGGTATCCTCTTTGTTGTACATTTTGATTTGGCAGAAAGGCTACAGACTCAGATTTGCTTCCCAACATTGCACAGAAGAACCAGAAGTGAACTGAGACTCAGTGATTGACACAACTCCGCAGTTAAAGGCATCTTTCCATTGCTAATAAATTGTAAACAGCAGTGCTGTTGCCGTTTCATTGCTGATTCCTATCAACCGTGGTATGAGGCAGAACACTTCGGTAAGAAGGGACTAACTTTTCAGTCAAGGTTATATTTTTCAGAGTCACAATGTAACTAGACATTTCAACTGCTTCTTTAGCAATATACGAATGACTCAGATTTTTAGGCACAGAAAAATACAAACCCCTTTTATGAGCATGTTCATTTAATAGAGTAAAAGTTTAAAACATAATAGAACAGAAACTTACTTTCTCCAAATCTTAATTATAGAGTTCCATTATTTTCCATAATTAATTTACAGTTGAACAGTGTCTCTAACAGGACATGCAAATCAGACCTATGATGCTGTGCAGAATTCCAATCATGCTTGAAAATGCACAATATGCCAAAATAAAGAAACCCTGCTGAAAATATTCTAATGTGGAGAAAAAAGAGTTTTCAAAAATTCTGTGTGCTTGCAAAAATAACTCAGAGACTCCATTTACTCTTATAATTTTTAAAACAAACTGCCTTGTCAACATATTAGACAAAAGAACATTGTCTAGTAGCGTTCTCTACAAAACATGTGGGTCTACATAAAATGAATGCTATGAACTTAACAGGTTTTGTATCAGAGCTGCAGTATTTATTGCACTGAACAAATTAGCATATTCAAAACGTGATAGATTTCACCTATAGAGAGAATTTACTTGTCTTTGGGTATTCAAAAATGCCTGAAGAATGCAAGAGAATTCCTGGTGTATGAAGAACAGTGAGATGCACAAAGACCAAGTTTTTATTCACAGCTCTTTTCCAGGAGTCAGTGCCGTTTGCACCTTCCAGGGACTGCTTTGCTTCTGAAGATTTAAGAATAAAATCCAGAAGCTGAGAAAAGCTGTAAGAAGTTCCTGAGGCCAAAAGGAAAGCAACCACCACCCCCATCAGTTTGCTTCCAAGTTTTTCTATCTGCCTCAAGGAAAGAGAAGCTCGAACTAGGATAGGAACTCTATTAACATCCTACAGAGCAAATGGAGAAAAATGAAGACGACCAACAGGCAGTCCTGATGCATGGTTGTTTTGTGCTATTCTGTTAGAGTGGAATCTGTTGAAAGAGATTTATAGCAAGCAGTAGGTGGGAAAAGGATGAAACTGCATACACAGAAGTCAGCTAACTCTCCAAGTGTGCTGGGCACACATTGACAATAATCCAACATCTCTCAGCATTAGGGTACAAACTCTGGAATCAAGGAAGATGAACAGGTGTTAAGGTTTTCTGTCAAGTGTAAAATAAGAAAAACTATTTAAGTGTGATGTGAGTTCACAGACCATGTTTTATTTTCAGCATCATATATATTAGTTCAAGAAGTATTATAAGAAAAGAACCTGCTAGAAGACCTGTACAAAAACCTATGGTGTCTCTTAAAAAAACAGAAGAGCATGGTGAGAAGTGCAGAAGAGTAAAGTGACAAAATCCCTGGCAATTGTGGCATTGGAGAAATGCAAAACACTGGTAAGTGGTGCAAGGAGGGAGAAGCTTGTGAGCGAGTGAAAGGAGCAGCCGACAGAGAGTATTCATACTGCTAGGCTGGCTGCCCCTCAGCAGGTCTCAATGCCCAGTCAGATTTAATTATCTCAGACTGTAAGCAAAGGTTACTACAAAAGAAGAAATTAATTAGCTGTACTACCAGTTGCTTCTCTACAGAAAAACATCACAGAATGGTTTGGGTTGGAGGAACCTTAAACACCACTCAGTCCCCACCCCCTGCCATGGGCAGGGACACCTTACACTAGACCAGGTTGCTCCAAAGCTCATCCATCCTGGCCTTGAACAATTCCAGGGATGGGGTATCCACACCTTCCCTGGGCAACCTGTCCCAGTGCCTCACTACCCTCATCATAAAAAATTTCTGCCTTATGCCCAATCTAAATCCACCTTCTCCACAGGGTTTCTCTCAATACATTCATCCCTCCAGCCGGAATTGTTACTGGGGATTGCCTTGAACCAGGTGCAGGACCTTTCACTTGGCCTTGCTGAACTCCACGAGGTTCACCTGAACCCACTCGTCCAGCCTGCCAGGGTCCCTCTGGATGGCATCCCTTCCCTCATGTGTATCAATTCAGCTTGGTGGCATCTGCAAACTTGCTGACCATGCACTCAATCCCACTATGTAATCTGTGAAGATATAAAGAGTGTTGGTCCCAGCACAGACCCTTGAGGGACATCACTCATTACTGGTTTCCAATTGGACATTGAGACATGGACTGTAACTCTTTGGACATGGCCATCCAGTCAATTCTTTATCCATCTCACAGTCCGTTCATCAAATCTGTATCTCTCCAATTTAGCGTCAAGAATGTTGTGGGTGATTACATCAAAGGGCTCACAGAAATCTATGTAAATGACATCTGTAACTCTATACTGTCCACTATCATAGACTTTTCATCAGGCAAGGCCACTAGATAAGTCAGGCACAATATGCTTTCGACCTTTGTGTCAGACTGTAGTTATTTTGGTGTGATGGGTTTTTTTTTTTTCTCTCTTTTTTTTTTTTTTTTTTTCCTCTTCATCAGAAGGATTCCTGGGAGACCTTCACTCCAAACTCCTGTCCAGACCAGGCTCAAGTGTGGGATCAGACCAGGTTGTCAGGGTTTTATTCAGTCAGGGCTTGAAAGCCCTCAAGTCACCTCCCTTGCTGTATCTTAATCCAACTATCTTCAGTGAAGATACACTGGTGCAAAATCTATGCAAAAACATTTCATTTATTTCATTGCATTTATATCTATCCATACATCCCATATTTATGGTACTACTCAAAATCTTTCTAAATCTCTGTTTGAATTCTCAGGAACTCTACCTAGCTGCACACATTATGATTTCACAAGGTGTTTTAGAAAGATTAAGATGGCAAAATGGAGTGGAATAAAATTCAGCCCTTAGAACTGGTTCACAAAAGTACTGAGAATTTATGCCCAACAGAAGCAGGCTATCAAGTTAATTTTAAAGGTCTGGCTGCAGACTTTAATTTGTCTGAAGTTATACAGACTACTTCTGATAAAGGTGAGATCTGAAAAATGATTTGTGATGTCCAGACTACTCTGACAAATTCTAACATCCATAATTTATTTTATCTCTCTAGCAATCCTGTTACACAGTCCCTAAAATAGCTACAAGAAGCAAACCTTACTTTACTTCTCCACACGAGTTTTATCCCAAGAAATCTTCAGGACCTAATTTTTGACTCATTTAAAGTAATCACACTAACCTCTGTGCTCTAGAATTAGGGCCATAGACTCCCAACAACACCTTGGTTTCTTTCCTGTGACTGACTGCAGATAGAATAGTATTCTCTGAAGGGGGGAGATTTTGCCTTATCTGTTTTGTGAAGTGCTTTATGTATTTACCAGACACTATAAATAATGAGAAGAAAAGGTGGTTATTTTGAGTAAGAAATGGTGTTTACAAGAAAAAGAAAATATGGTGCTCCTTTATATTCCTTGTGGAACACAAAGCAGAGCCATTGTGTCTCCTCACTTTTCAAAACAACACAAACAAAAAGGTCATAGAGAGAAAGGAGGAACAATGCACATGAGAACCACCAACAAAACAGAAGAAACGATACGAGCTGAGATTTCAATTCTCCCCTCAGAAAGGATTATCTACACGGAAAGTAAAGGCAACATGCTGTCAGCCCAAAATATTTATTACAGCATCTGAAAAATGTGCCTTTTGTGACCACTGTCTCCAGCTAATACACCACGAATGGGCTGATGGAGATATAAATCACAGCATAACCCAATCCTTTGCTTCAGTCCTCACTGCGTGATTATTTTGCAGGAGGATATATAACCTCAGCTCACCCTGGGATGAAATGAGCAAATGCCAGAGGAGCTTTGAAATTTTGTCTGACATTTGATGTTCAGAACACACACAGCTGTTAAGAGGACATCATACCGTTCAAGTCGGGTTGACTTATTACCAGGTCAAAACACAGGTAGTGGGTCCCAGCATGACATAAATTTAAATAGTGATTTGCCTGTTGCCATGTAAAGTCACTTTGCAATGACCTTTCTGCTGGAAGAGGCATGGTTTTGGTGCAGCAGGTTGTCCCCACGTTTGCACCAGCCAACCCGCATTGCTGAGCAGCATCCAGTTACCAGCTCACACCTACTTGAACAAGGAAGGTTCAGTTTCCACTTAATCCCTTTTCTTCCTGCTACCCAATGCTCCTGGTTGTGCACCCCTGCCACAGACCTTCCTCTGGCTGCAGAGCCCTGTTGAAAATTTGGTTACTAAACTGCTTTGCCCCATTTCACGGAACTACAGTGTTATAATATAACACACCATTAACCTATGGGTGTAATTTTTCATGTAAGTACTCTAGAGAATCTAGATATACTAGATATAAAGACAAAAGGATAAATGGGAAGGCATGGAACTGTGCCACAATTAACAACAACTTATAGAAAGGAGTAAGTTGACTAACTCATCTAACATCATAATAACACCTATTAGCCTTAGCTGTTACAGCCTGAGCAGATATTACACAAATGAATCCTCACATTCTTCTGAGATTAAATAAATAAATCTCTCATTCCCCAGGGAGACACAGGGAGCAAAGACTAAATATATTCAATTATTCAAATTACTCTTATTATTATTTAGTTATTTAGTCTTTTTTTTTTTTTTTTTAACAGTCCTATTTTTTTCATACTATTTGTGTTCAGTTTCTACAGATTTCTGCTAGCACACAGGAATGATTAACAGGAATGACTGCCCTTTTCATGAAATACGGCACAGAGGAAGTTCTTAGTTCATAATGCACATGGGGAGCATGATTCAAGAAGCTGCTGCATTCATCCAGCGAAGAAACAGAAATATATCATATTGCCTATGGGGCCATAAAAACATGTTTGAGTACTGGATACCTGGAGGAATACTTATAGCAAAGAGTGTGAGAGCAATTTATTGCCTGAAATCAGCTACTGCATTCATGAAGCGATCGGCAACAAACAGCAGACTATTAGAACCAGAAATTATTCTAGATATTTTTCCAGTTGGTAACAGAAACATATTTGAACGACTCTGTAGACCTTGCTTAGCTTGTAAGAATGAAAGAATCCACAACTTTGCACAAATTTAGGACATTTCCAACTTGCTCTTCCAATGTTGAGCCTGTATCCTTTTCTTATGGGCAGGAACACAACATCCATTTTATTTTGTATTAGGATTGTTAAACTTCTTCAGGTCACAGGTCTTGCACCAAACTGTGAGTGTACATGAACGTAGCTGAAATCTCCTGTGAATCAGTGAGATAGTGTGGAGGCTGAGCTCAAATGTGTGAACTCACAAAAGCATGTTCTCTGCTGAAAAAACTATCACTTGAAGTGACTTCTTCAGCTGGAAGTTGATTCCAGCATTGCGAGTATAATCTGCATTTCCAGTGATCAAACACTAAGGGACTTTCCTGACTTAACTGAGGACATTACGAGTAAAATTTAAAATGGAAGCTAGAAATCTTTGCTCCCAATCCTTTACTGCAGGTGTATAATCAAAGTCAGAAAGAAAATTAAACATTTGGGACTGTCAGTAAAACAACTCGAACTTTCACTCAAAGCAGAAGATATTTCACACTCTGTGTCAAAAACCACTGAGGCTGCAGAGGTTTTGATATAACAATTTTGATATAGCTGTTACCTAACTATCTGGTGAGAACAGCCACCTGCATGAGGTCTAAAATGTTCAAGATTTTCTGAAATGGCTCATCTAAAACAAACGCATTCAGAACCTGCCAATTTCTAGGGACATCTAGTCCACTTGAATGCTTTCTATTGACATTCTTTGAGTAAGGCAGGGGATTTAGCTAACAAATTGTCTGACATCCCAAGAAATTGGAAATTTTTAGTGGCAATACTTGGCACTGGACTTCTGTAAATGTCATATCAAAATTAAAACCCTAAAATTCATACTTGTCAAAGTCTTCAGGATTAAAGAGTTAGTAATAACCCTTTACTTCCCAGTTTGGCTGCAAATTGAGAATTAACCCTGTTCATGAGGTTTTCTGCATAGGGAAGGAAGCTCTGTGGATTTCCTATATATATAGGAAATGAGATTATTATGGCAATGACCACAATTTAAATTATAAAACCCTTAAGACAATGCATGTGAGCTTAAACACATGCATGTCACTTCTTAATAAGAACTTACACCTACAAATATGCTATTTCAGCAGGAAAATTAAAAAAAAAAAAAAAAAAAAGAGAGAGAGAGAAAGTTTAAACTATGACAACAAACTTCCAGCCAGGAGATTATAAATAAAAACATCTATGGAACCGATTAGAGATTCACACAGCAATGATGGGTTGAGGGCTTCAGGATTATCATCTCAAAAATATGACAGAATCAGGAGGTTATCAGGAAATAATTGTCAGGTTTTATCAGCTATCAACAACTACTCACAGTCCTTCATCCTCTACTGAGTTTACATCTCCTCGAAAATCTAAACAGTGCTGCTACACACGGTGTGGCAGGCATCATGCCTTCAGAACATATATGCAAGACTGCCAGTAGCGAATGACATCTCCAGCAGGCTCTCAGTTGGATGGAGGAAACTACATAAACCCAAAATTTCTCCTTGGTGTTAATAATGTGAGATGTGCAATTTTTTGTGGAAGGATCAAATCACACAGAGAAAAATCTTTCAAACAGAAACAATGAGGAAGACAGATGAATCCCAGAGCCTAATAAAGAGGTTTGGAGAGGAAAGGAAAAAGTGATGGCCTATGTGAGCAAAAGAGACCTCAGGAACAATACCTTAGGGTGGCATGGCTCCCACCCCAGCGTAGGCACTCAGCTGCACCCAGATGGGGAAACAAACCCACAGCGACTAAGACGTGGTGGGACAGCTCACACAACGGGGGTAGGCAGTGAACAGGTACAAACCCCTCAGTATAGTTGGACAGGGATGAGCAGGAGGAGGTGGTCCTCAGTGTGATGGTACAGCTCCGACACATGGGGTTCCTCTATGGAGGCAGATGAGCCTGGCTAAACAGTGAATACCCTTTGTCTTGGTATTCATTAACAAGGCCCCTCCGTGTGTTCAAGGGTGGGATTCACGGACAAGGAGAATGACCAGAGGAGGATGAGTCAGGGATTACTTGTAAACTCTCAACAAGCTCATGGGCTGCACCCACCTGTGCTAAGAAAGCTGGCTGATGTGCTTGCAAGGCTGCTATCCAGCAAGAAAGGTCTTGGGAGGTTCCCTGACAATAGGGAGAAAACAAATGATGCATCTATCATCTTCAATAAAAACCAAAAGGAACCTCCTGATAACTACAAGCTGTACTTTGGTCCCTGAGAAACTCATGGAGTGGGTCCTCTTGGAGCACAATTCTGAACACAAGGAAGAAGGTGATGGGGAACAGTTGGTGTGTTTGACCAAGGGTGAATCATGCCCAAATTGGCTGGTTACCTTCTGTGATAAAATGTCAGGATCTGTGGAGGACAGGGGATGTCATTTACCTTGAATTTAACGGGGTTTTCAATACTTCTTCCACAATGTCTTTGTATCCAAGCTGGGTGTTAAGAGTCTGGGAGGGTGACCCACCCAGTGGGTAAATACCTGGTTAGGTAGTTGGGCAGAGAGGTGGTGGCCACTGGGTCATATCTGCCTGGAGGCTGATGCCCCACGGGGTCCCGCAGGGTCTGCCCTGGGACCTGTCCTTTTTGTCTCTCTCTGTGACCTGAGGAGGTGACCAAGTGCACTGTACCAGCTTTGGAGGTGACACCAAAGTGGGGCAGTGGACAAGTCCATATGCATAAGGGCAGGGATGCTGTCCAGCTGATGGTAAGAGGTGGCCAATGGGGTCCTCATGTAATTGGGGCAGCACCAAAGAACAGCCCTTTCCAGGGCAAGCAGATTTTCCAGCTGCCATGGAATGAAGACCTGAGCAACATGGTCTAACCCACAGCTGAGCCTGCTCTGGGGAGAGGGTTGGAATAGAGATCTCTTGAGGTCCCCGTCATCCTGAACTGACCTGCAATGCTGTGATCAATAAAGTATAGAAGTAGTTTCGAGTACATACTATTCATTCCTTCTGACTGATCCTGCATTGTTCTCTAGCAATGAGGTATAAAAGATGAAGGATAGCCAAGCAATTGAATGAAAGAATCAGGAAGTTTAGGTTTTTTAGAAAGACAAACAGAATTGGAACTAGAGGAACAACTCTACAGTGTCATAAGCAGCTGGTCAAGACAGAATGGGATGTTGAGGGCAGTAAAAATTGCCAGCACTAATCTGGCATTAGACTAACTTAGGTTTCCCTCTGAAGGACAGCAACCACAAGATGAGCTGCTGCTTGATGAGTTGTTGCCATTGACTATTCCCGTCAAAATGTATTATTAGGATGTGTGAGAAACTGAAAAAGAAGAGTTATTTTAATTTTATCAGCTTATGTTTCTCTTCTGGATCTTTACAATTCCAGAATTTAAGCCTTTTCTTCACAAGAATATCTTACTTTTTTTTTTTTTTTTTCTAGGATACAGCTGGGCTGTTATTAAAACAGAAGATAAAGCTGGCAGTACTGGGACAGTTTCTTCAAAGGCAATGATTCAGGTGAAGAGGAGTGAGCAGGCTACCTGACATGTAGGAGTAGTTTGGGAGGTCATGAGTCGCACTGTGCAGCGGCATGACCCCTCAGCAGAATCACCTCTCAGGAGCAGATTAGTAACTTTCTGGCAGGAAAAGCAGTAACAGAGAACATTAGTCCAGGAAAACCCTCAAACAGTTGCAGCATTGCATACACCAATCCTTTACATAAAGCTGAAATAATGTGTTTAGTACCACAGAAACAAACGCACAAAAGTATTAATGACACATTTTCACAGTGTGACCTGTTGTAATTTGTCAATCATCTAGTTTGTCATTCTGCCTCCCATATCTAAATCCCTTGCCTATCAACCCCAGGCCAGGAATTACTCAAATATAATAATTAATAAGGAATTGCAAATATAAAGTATAAGGTTTTGCACTCTGGTTAGACTTCATCTCCAAAGTGAAATCTCCAGGTCTTAAAACATAGAGTTTGCCAGTTTGCCTTGAATTTACACCTTGTGTTTTCTTGTGTGAAGTTGGAAGACAATTTTCCTTTTTTTAAGGTCATTTTATAATGGATTCTTTTATGCTCTGCCTTATAACTGATCATGAACTGATTAATGTCTACTGCACATGCTGTGAACTGAATCCCAGTAAAGTGCTCCAACAAATTATAACATTGACAATCCAATTATTATTATTCAAAGAGGAAGAGATTAGAAAATATATTTTCCATATAAAACCATTAGAAAACACTGTCTATATGAATGCAAATTTTGCTTTAAATATCATCCCCACAAATTTGTATATTCCTGTCCAATGCTTGTTGTAATGCATTATTTAATGGCAGCAAAAGTATGAAGTGCAGTAACAGGGTTTTACCCATGAAGGGGGCCTCTCTTAGGTGTTGACCCTTTTAAAGGGAAAATTTTAAACTATAGCTTTTATTATCTCTTACTCAAACAAATGGGAGGCCAAAATTATAAAATGAACACACTGACACTCAAGGTACTCTTCTCCAGGTCTGATACTACGGGTGCAAAGTTCAGTGTGAGCTGGCTTGGGACTGCAGGCTTCGGTAAGGATATGTAGTGTCCTGACTAATGGCTAGCAAAGCCCAGGGAGTTCTCACAATGCCAAGGACGCTCCATTCAGCTCTATTAAAAATCTAACAAGCAGAAGGAAGAGAAAGTATGGTAGCCGAACATAACTGCATGGTAATACTGAGCACTGTCCTACAGATTGTCTAGGTCCTCTTACAAGAGGCACCTGTGTCTTTTGTCCAAAATCTTCAGGTTCAGTTTAGAAAGAAGACATTGACTCAGACTCAAAGAAGAAAACAATACTGACCTACCTATAATTGGCCATCTGAAACCTTCAGAATAATCTAACTGAAAAATTTCTTCGACAGAAGTCCCTTCTAACTTAACAGTAGGAATAAGATCTGATGAAAAAGAGCCATAGTCAAAAACCAAGCAACATTCCATAAGTTAACAGGGTGCATCCACCTGCCATTTGCATCCTAGAACCATTTTCCATAAAACAAACAATCCATCACATTCCTTATCTCAGTTATTGCTGCTACTTTATGGTTTGACCTTTCACATTTTATAGTAAACCAAGTTACAGTTGTTTTGCTGTATACAATGAACAATGGCAATTTCAGTTCTGGACCATGTTACACACATAGGTCACAGTGGAAACTAACCAAGATAATGATGCTGATCTTCCAAAGGCAACAGACTTAATAAATACGTGCTTATTTATACGCATGTCCATGTACCTATAAGCAAGCTATAAGCATGTGTTTTATTGGACCACAGCGTGAGTTTTACAGGAAACAAACCTGAGATTCTGGTCCTCTAAAAAATGACATGTGGGAAAAGCAAAAAGAACCTAGGAGAAAAAAATTAATATAAACACTTAGAATCACTAAAACACCTTCATTCCAACACAGAAAAGCTGTTCATGAACTTGAAAGAGCCAACTCAGCAAACTGAGGCATGGTGGTAACCAGAAGACAATTTATGTCTGTGTCATAGAAACATAAGGAATGAATAAACAATGAAAAAGGTGAGCACATCTTTCACACACAGAAACAAGGAACAGGTAGACCAAAGAAAGCTAAAGGGTATACCTGAAGACTAAGAAAGATTTTAATGGTGACAGATAAGCTTTAAAACCTGAGTTACTGTAATAATGATAGTAATAACCAATAACAGTATTTTTCCAGAAACTGCTCATTGCCAAATAAATGGAGGAAAAAAAGAGTAAGACTAGATGTAGTCTCAGGAATGCCCAGCATTGGCAGCTCTTTAAGTAAAAATGACATACAGAAGCAGAGGAAGCCCATGGCAAGGAAAAACCCTAAGCTGAAACCTAAATTCAAACATAAACCACTAGGATAACTTTTTAGAAATATTTTCACACTGAGATAAGGACACTTGTCGGTTACAACACAGCAGTCAGCCATTTTGTTCTCTCAGACTTTCTCTAAATCAATGCTAATATATTTCTTTTCCCATCTACCCCTTCTGCATTGAAATATGCTAAATGTAATGAATAAGATCTATAAATTGTTTGACATGCTATGTAAATGCATTAACATAGTGGGTGACTAAGGTTCTGTAAACAAATGAGTTAAAGGTGCTTAACTGAGAAGTTAGTAAGAAGTAAAAAGCAGCTTGTGCTGGTTTTGATTAGGATAGAATTAATTTTCTTCATGGTAGTTAATATGAGGCTACATTTTGGATTTGTGCTGAGAGAACAGTGACAACATACTAATGTGTTAAGTTGTTGCCAAGCAATGTTTATATTAAGTCAAGTAGTTTTTCATTTTTTCATACTGCAGCTGTTCTACCAGCTTTTCCCTACAAGAGGCTGGGAGTGGACACAGCAAGAACACCTGACCCAAACTGACAAAGAGACAGTTCATGCCTCAATATGCCATTCTAAATATATAAGGTGGCAGGAGCTGACTGGGCACTCTGTCTCTCAGCTCAGTGATTGGCTGGGCATTGGTTGGCAGGTAGTGAGCTATGGTGTATCTTTTTTTTTGTTGTTATTTTACTTTTCATTACATATTTTTATCATCAGTAGTAGCAGTATTCTTCATTATGTATGTTTATGAATATTTTTATGAGTAATAGTATTATTACATTTAATATTTTATTACATTTATTTTCAGTTATTGAAGTATTCTTATCTCAACACAGAATTTTTCTTAATTTTGTTCTCCAATTCTCTCCCCCATCTCACTGGGAGAGGGAAGTGAGCAAGCAGCTGTGTGGTGTTTAGTTGCTGACTGGGCTTATACCACGACACAGCTCTGCCTGTATTTGTTTGTTGACCAAGTAATAAACAAACAGCCCTGTTCTCTAACAGTCTCTACACAGTTAATGATGGTTTGGGATTGCAGTTTGAAATATGCCTCAGACAGTACCCAAACTGAGGTGGAAGAATGACACAAGTGCAGCTGGTTGTCTATGCAGCTCCATTTGGTAGAGTCAGGCAAGATCAGACTGCTCAAAGACAAATTATTCCTAGTTTGTAAAAATGTATAAACATTTTCCAGAATAAACATATAACTTTGAATAACATTCCAGACATTTAGTGGTTTTGCAGCTATATTTGCAAAAGCAAAAAAACAACCAAACAAAAAAAGAAAAATCTACCCACCAAGAAAAAAGAAAAGGGCATAGTAAAAACCAGTGTAATATCTCATACAAACCAAAGCAAAACTTTTAATTCTACTGCTGGTCCAGTATCCAGTTCAGTACAGGAAAAATAAACAAATCCAAACCCAAAACACCTTAAACATCTTCATGCTTTCCATTCTAAGCTGCTAAAATGAGATACTAATGCTGTATTTGTCTCACTCACAGGGATACATACAGACTGATCAGAATCTGAAAACTACATAGAATCTCCAAACAAGACCAAGAAAAAAGAAAAAATTAGTCTAATTCTTGATGATACTCAGACTGCACTTTCTCTTTTCACAGTAGGAAGGTTAATGTTCTGATTTATAAATATTTTCACCTATTACTGCACTTTGTCTTTTATCCAAAATAGTCCCAAGTGAAGATGAAAGATGCAGATCACAGTAGTTATGAAGTCAAGGATAACTTATGGTTTTAGAATATATATATACACACACACATATGTTCACAAAGCTTCTCCTGGAAGCTTTAGTAGTTTCAGGAACATGTAAAACAAATCAGCACTTTCAAGAAACCAGGGTACACAAATTTCTGCATTTAATTTTTCACCTCCCTCATCTGCAAAGCTGCTACAAATAGTGAAATTTCACCAGTGATTTTGGAACTCTGAGCATTTGTATGCTAAAAAAGTTGACTATGTTATGAAACCAGTGTTGAAGAAGACCCATGAATATGCCCAGAAGGTTAACCAACACTTAAGTAATTCATGATTTGAAAATAAGATGTATCTACAGCAACTATTTTACTGGTAGAGTACATAGGGGGTCCATGTCAAAAATCCAGAAAACTCTGCTACTGATCGAACAATGGCATTTCTTTAAAAAGGTCACCATTCTCTTCATTTTAAGAAGTGTTAACTTTGAACAAAGATAACACCCAGCTTCAAGAAAAGGTCTGTGCAGATATTGGCAAAAAATAGAGAGATAAAACATGGTATTAACCATAATTATAATTCCATGGCAACGTATGTGAAACAGTGGACAAAAGGATATGTGTCACTGATATCACTGCACTCAGTATTTGTAACTACTGTTCTAGCTTACATAAACGCTGTGTAAACTTGTATAGAGGTGTGTGAACAATGCTTTAACTGAACACATATACACATAAATACATACATGACAAACGTGTATGTACCTCTGCACATACATATATGCAACCACATGTATATCTATGACACCAAGTTGTGTGGTGCAGTTGACACGCTGGAGGGAAGGTATGGCATCCAGAAGGACCTGGACAGGCTGGAGACGTGGGACCATGACAACCACATGGAGTTCAACAAGGCCAAGTACAAAGTCCTGCACATGGGTCGGGGCAATCCCAACACAAGGACAGGCTGGGCAGAGAATGGATTGAGAGCAGCCCTGAGGAGAAAGACTCGGGGGTGCTGGTGGATGAAAAGCTGGACATGAGCCAGCTGTGTGTGCTGGCAGCCCAGAAAGCCAACCATATTCCAGAGCAGCGTGGCCAGCAGGGTGAGAGAGGGGATTCTCCCCCTCTGCTCTGCTCTCATGAGACCCCAACTGCAGTGCTGCGTCCAGCTGTGGGGCCCTCAATGTAAGAAGGCTATCAACCAGTTGGAGTGAATCCAGAGGAGACCGTGAAGATGCTTTTAGGGCTGGAGCATCTCTGCTATCAGGACAGGCTGGGAGAATTGGGATTGTTCAGCCTGGAGAAGAGAAGGCTCTGGGGAGACCTTATTGCAGCCTTCCAGTACCTGAAGGGGCTACAAGAAATCTGGAGGGGGCCTTTTTACAAGGGCCTGTAGTGACAGGACAAGGGGTAACAGGTTTATATTGAAAATGGGGAGATTTACATTGCATATCAGAAGAAGTTCTTCCTGGAAAGGGTGGTGAGGCACTGGGACAGGTTGCCCAAAGATGTGGATGCCCCATCCCTTTAAGTGTCCGAGGCCAGACTGGATGAGGCTTTGAGCAACCTGATCTAGTGGATGGTGTCCCTGCCCCATGGCAGGGAGGTTGGAACTAGATGGTCTTTAAGGTCCCTTCCAACCCAAATCATTCTATCATTTTATGATGTACACACCTAAATGTATATATATGGCAGTACACAGTATCCAATAAATGGAACTTCATAAACATGTCTTTTATAGTTATAAAAAACTAGATTAAAGTTTACTAAGGGGAGGGTATTGTGCAGAGTGGCAAGGACAGACCATATTAAAAGAGCAGGGAAGCTCCTGTTCTTGGGAATTTTAAAGTATTTTTTATGCTTATGTCAGAGAACAGTAAAATGAATGGGTTTTTTTACAGCAACTGATGGTTTTTACAAGCTGCCTCAAATTGAAATGAGAAAAATGTTTGATAAGACACTGTAGAACGGCATTTAAGGGATTGCTCAACCTAAAAACTGGAAACCATTCAAAGGGACAGATGCAGTTTGATGATAGATTCATAGCTGAGTAAGGTGTTAAATCCAGGTGTAAACGCTACACCACTGAAGTGTCCAGATGCTCTTATGAGATTCTGGCAGCATACAAGCCAGAAACCTGACTCATATGGACCATTATTATCACTTAAATTAGTCTAATGTAATCTAATCTAATCTAATCCAATTCTTACCTATCAGAAGGTAGGTGGTTTCAGCGAGCAATTCCTACCACACACCCCAGCGCTGCTGGTTGAAGTGGGATGTGTTTTCTGTGAAGACTGTCAGCCACCCAGCACTTGTCACATCCAATCCTGCAGCATTGATGCAGTTCAGCAGCAGCAGCAGTAATATTATAAACAAACCTCACTGTAAGAGCTCTGCTTCCTAATGATCTTTTGTTTCAGTTATTTTTTACCATTAAAATTTTTAAAAAACCCAACATTTAACTCATGGCAGGAGGGAAGGAAGACACAGGATATTCATTATCTCTAGGCCTTCCAAACTCAGGAGATCAAATGGACATGAAGACTGTTAACTTTGGGAAAACTTGTAAGGATAAAAAATTACTTTGAAACAGCATTTTTGACTGCCTGCATGGGACATGCTGACAGTGACTATTTTTTCAAGGTAAAGACTGTAGCTACATTAGCAAGTGGTGCAGTACAACGGGAACAGGTCTGTGGGGCAAAGCAGTCGGGTCTGAAGACCCCCAGGCCTGTTATGGTCTAGCTCTAGACTGCTTGCAGGGTCTGAAGGCCCATTAGTGCCTAGATCATGGTGGGCGTGCACCAGAACTGGTGGTTTAGCTTTATTTCAGCTGAAATTAATCCAGCTGGTGTGATGTGACGTTTCCATGTGACGTGAACTGAAGTGCACACCTGACATGGAGATTCCTGTCAGAGGGGACCCAAAACAGCAGTTCGGCCCCACAATACAAGGAATTAACACACTACATAAGCTTCAACCTTGTGATGAGGTTTTAGCAAAAATAGGTGTCCATGCTAAGGGCTCAAAGGGAAATTGGAAAAACAAATAAAACCTCAGCGTATTCCTTTTATATGTTATTTCCCTGCTACCTAACCTTGATCAGTTTCTTTGGGCAGGATCCATCAGTCCTTAAAAATGTATGTGAATCCAGATCCTGAATCTCTCCCTCTCACCCTGCCGTTTTCTCTCTGGTTTGACAGCATGTCCCCAAGCTGCTCTTGGCATCGTAGCAATGCTAGCCCTGCTGTGAATGTCAGGTTGTGCTAGGTACCAGGAGGGCCTTCTCTTAGTGTGCAGCTGGGGCAGGCAGGTCTGATCTGATGTGACTGACACTGGCACAGAGGCACCTTCTGTGTGAAGATTAATTCCTTCATTGCCAACTCTATCCCGGGCTGTGTCAACCGTATCCTGGGCTGTACAAAGAGCAGCATGGCCAGCAGGTCGAGCAAGGGGATCCTCCCCCTCTGCTTTGCTCTTGTGAGACCCCACCTGGAGTACTGCCTCCAGCTGTGGATCCCCCAGAATAAGAAGCATATAGATCGGTTAGAGCGAGTCCTGAGGAGGCCATGGAGATGCTCCGAGGGCTGGAGCACCTCTGCCATGAGGACAGGCTGAGAGAGTTGGGCTTGTTCAGCCTGGAGAAGGCACTGGGAAGATGCTATAGCAACTTCCAGTAGCCAAAGTGGGCCTACAATAAAGCTGGGTGGGACTTTTTAAAAGGGCCTGTAGCTATAGAACAAGGGGTAACAGGTTTAAATTGAAAGAAGGTAGGTTTAGAATGGACATCGTGTTTAGACTGGACATGGGGAAGAAATCCTTCCCGGCAAGGGTGGTGAGACACTGGGACAGGTTGCCCAGAGAAGCTGTGGATGCCCCATCCCTGGAAGTGTTCAACGCCAGGCTGTATGAGGCTTGAAGCAACCTGATCTAGCATAGGGTTCTAACCTTCTAACCTAAACCATTCCATGATTCTATGATTTCCTGCATATTCCAGGAAGCTACAGTGTGAGTGTCCCATTTAACTACTGCTATATATTAAGTGTGACCCACCATAACTATCTGGTACTCTTCCTTCTTTTTATCTTCCTTCTGAAAAGACCCAAGTAAACAACTGGATGTAAAAGGATAGTATTATACGTGACACTGCTAAGGGAACTGTTCAGAGGCACAACCATTTATGGACATTTCTGTGCTACAGGACCATGACAAATCTTTTGTAACCTCTATTTTTGTCAGTAGGAAGGAAGTTCCTGTTTTTGTCCAGTAAGCACACCTGCTATCCACAGAAAACCCCAAAACCCCTTGTTAATATATATTAACTTTGGTTTGTAAGAAATGAATGCAAGTAAGAAATATCTGGGACCTCAAAAGACTACATGTTAGTCTTTGAACAAACAACCTTGTTCCAAGTCTGATTTGGAGTGAAACACATTCTTTGGAAAATACCATCCATTTGAAGGTTACTTTGTTTTCCTGGACTTGCCTTCAGTACTGAAACCCAGTACAAAGGCTTAGTGAATTCCTTAGGCCTTTGTGCAAATACCCGCACCTGGTGCTACAGACCCATATGTGTGAGTAGGGTTAAAATGTAAACAGTATTTAGCTCCTAATGCTGACTCAGTTGTAGACATTTTCTTTCTGTGGATCAACACAATTTCTGCCAACGTATTTACCAATGTGAACAAATTTTAAGACAGCCATAGCTTATTAAACAATCTGGTACTCTTGTGCTCTAAAATTAATTGCACTCTCCTTTGCCAGAGTAGTTATGTGTGATACACATATATGAGCAAGGACTTTTGAAGGACGGTGAGTCTTCCCTTTGCTAAGTTTCAAGTTAAAATATGGTGACTTATACCAAGAGACACAAAATTTCATGACACAGATATCTCTTCACTGTTTTTTCATCAACCACTTCAATACTTGTCTACCTGATACCTCTGACAGGTTTACTATGCAATAGTATAAAGCAAGTTTATAACACAAAACAAAGTGTGTGTACGGAAAAAAACCCCAAACAAACAAACATCAAAACAAAACAAAAGCAAAACCAAACCAGCTGCAAACACAGAGTGAATATTTTCCAGCAGAAAGAAAAGTAATATTTTTCTTTTAAGGAAAAAACTACTGGAAAACTATTTCTTAATTATTTTAATATTTAAAACTAATAACACATATAGAAGTTGAGAGAGAAAGAGGATGGAAATCTAAGTTGAAGAGATACATGACAGCAAATCTTACTTCAGCAGTCTTAGAAAAACAAAATTAAGGGAAAGTCCATACAGACTAATAGTTGAAGGAGCCTAATTCATCCAGTATTTTGTTCAGGCACTTCAAGGGGGAATATTAGACCTATTCTGTTTAAAACAGGCAATATATCACAATTTCCTTTCCATCTGCACACCAGTACTTCTGATGTGCCATTTGAACCACCACAGGTGTCACAGTCTACAGGCATCGTTCACAGGTTTCAAGTTGCTAGCCTTCACTGAAAGTGACAATGTTAACTGTAAAACAATAACATACACAGATTTAAGTATTAAAAGCTGTAGAAAATTGAATATCTAATTCACAGTAGGTCATAAAACATTTATCATCAAAGGCACTAAAAAAACCCACACCTCAGAACATTGGAGAGTCTATCTGAGCTCAGTATCATGTCTGACACTGGACAGTATTTTATGTATAGGGAATAAGAACAGAGCAAGTACATAACAATAATGCCCTTTGAACCTTCTCAGATTCCAGAAATTTGTAGTTTAGGGAAAGCTTGCATTTAAGGTGACAAGTGCATCCTTTAATCTGATAGATCTGACTGGTCATCCATGGAATCAACTTTAGGCAGTATCTGGTTTTTAGCCTTTTCAAGATCTTATGCTAATGGCTTCCACAGCTTCAAGAAAATGTCATAGGAATAAGTACCTTTCATTCATTCTAACTCCCCTGTCCAACAATAGCATCTGATGCTTTTTTGTTTCTGTGTTATCAGAAACAGAGAAGAACAATCCTCTCCTTGCCTTCACAACATTCAGGTTTCACTTACTTTTTTCTTTTTTTTTTTTTTTCCCAAGCTCATGAATACCTGTCTATTTAATTTCTTCATACAAAAGATGTTCCACATCTCTAATCCTCTCTTTTTTTTGCCGTTCTCTGTACTCTTTTTTATTTCAACACATTACATGTTGAGAAGAAGAGAATAGCAGATATTCAGTACTTAAGGTACTGAACAAACACTGGTTTGTTCCACTTTCTTTCCCAGAAGATTTTATGATTCTACAGCGTCATTTTTCTGGCACACTACTGCCAACCCTGTTAACTAGGATCATAAGGGAGTGTTCTGGGTTCAGACAGGAAAGAGTTAACTGTCTTTACCATGGCTGCTAGGAAGCTGTGTTCCTGGATGCTGAGAGCAGCACTGATAAGGTCTCAGCTGGTGCTGGGCAATGCCTGCACCACATTCAAGATCTTTCACCACTTCTGATATTGCAGCTCCATTCCCAGCTCTCGCTGTCTTGCCACAGGCAGTGCAGGGGACAGACTTCAGGCAGCTGACCCAAACTGATCAAGGGCGTATTCCATTCCATAGTACATTGTGCTTGGAGCTTAGGTGAGGAGGGGGTCCGAGAGCCATTACTCTCTTCCTTGCTCTCTTGCTCATCTGCTCCCGTACACTTGCTAACACTGCCCCACTCCTGCATTAGCTGCTTTGATAACTTCTATGCTGGCTTGTTTGTGAGGAAGTTGGTGGGTGTGTTAAGTGCTCCTGGTCATGCTATTGCTGATAGGGTTCGCCCGGAATCTGCTGCCTTAGCTCCCAGGCTCCAGTCCTCGGGCTGTGGCTCTCGGGCTGCCATCACTCTTGGGCTGCAGCTCTCAGGCTCTCTGGGTCTGACTCTCACTACTCAGCACCTGGGTGTGCATTGGTCAGTGGGTGGTGAGAAATTGTATCTTATGTTTTATGTTCTATTATTTTAATTATTTATTATCAGTAGTATTTGTATATATTCATTTAGATTTAATTAGTAAATAGTTCTCATCTCAATTTTACGAACTTCCTTATTTCTTTTTCCTGTGATTCTCCCTCGCTGCTGGAGGAGGGGAGGGGGATTTGTGAGCGCAGCTTCATGGTATTTTGCTAGTTGGAGTAAATCACTACAGGGGGTAATTAAAAAACAGGCTAACCAAAGTCCTAGAGAGCACGCTGGGTTTTCTGGGGCAAAGACATAGTGTCTCCACAAAACCCTAGCCTACGCTGAGTCAGCTCATGTTCAAACAGAAAAACCTTGGTTACTGGGACAAGTTCAAATCCAGCTCTTGACTTAGTTGTTCCTGTTCAGGCAAACCGTGTAGGATTTGGGCTAGCCTGCAGATCAGCTTACTGCAGCTACATGCTTACTAGGTGCTCCAGAGGGAACACTCCTTAGGTGAGGTGCAGAGACAACCCCAGCTATGGTGATGTTTTCATGTACTGTTGGCCTGTGTAATAAGATCTTGAAATTTGGGATGCTTGGGAACAAGTAAATAGAAGATGGGTCCAAAAGACACCACCTTGGGTAGAAGGCCAGGTATAACACACACAGCTGGCTCTGAATGACTTCATGAACAACCACCGTGCACTGACTTCCCTGTTCTGAAGGGAACTGGGTGTATGTACACACTATTACATAAAGTCAGAAGAAAAGTATTATTGTTGGTTTTTTCTTAAATGAAAATGGCCCAAAAGGCTGAGATGTCACTGGAAATAGTACAGCTACATTCCTGGGAATATAAACTGGCCCTTGACCCAGTGGCAACCTCCCATCTCTGGCATCTCTCCACTGAACAGAGAAGATATCACCCTCTATTAAGTGCTAGGAGATTGGACATCTGGTTTCACTTTTGCAAACTAAAAATAGAATATAAGCAGTTGGAATGCCAAGGAAAACTCTAATTACAAAAAACAACCAAACCCCAGGAAATATGGTTTCTGTGTCTTTTTCTCTCTTCTCCCACTTACAGAATGCAGAAAATACTTTTTGCTTGCCTCATAAGAGCATTATGAGGCACATCTTCATATTTATGAGGTGCTTTTTTACAAGGAAAGTATTATGGTTGTATGTCACTCTGACACCCCCAGGCAACCTAGGAAACCAATTGTTTTTATTGTTGATACCAACCTCTGTAAGCCAGTGAAAACATCAGAACTCCTGATAGAAGGGCAAATGCTATCTGCTCTTGATTTGGGCCACTGTATACTGCATAAAATGGACATTTCTACTAAGAAAATGCAACCCCTATGGATTTTCACAGTAAATGTCTCAACCTGAAGAAGTACTGTCCTAACATTTTCTCTGCAGATAATATTCTCCAGTGCATTGCACAAGAAAAAGATTTGTGCTAAAAAAATTGAGTGACTTGCTCTCTTGCTACGATTATAAGTATTGTTTCAGATAATTATTTTTTTGTATTTATTTCTATTATGCTTTCAGTCTTCATGCCCACAGGTTTTCTGAACTTACCAGCAATACTACAGGGGTTTTCTAAAGTGGATGCTTTACTTACAAGTGAAGCAACACAAAAAACTGAGACAATACAAAATCATCTGGCCAGGATTAAAAGGTTTCTCTATTTAATTTACTATACTTGTGATATCTATGTACCCACAAGCAGAATCACAATTTTATTACATTTAAAATCTAAGAACTACTGTAATCATCACCCTTATCTTTAAGAAAGAAAAATACAGATCAACCTCTCTAGTTAAAATACCTTCTTCCATTTCCTGTGTTGTTCCAGCATTACTCTAGTTTAGAATTTCCTCTTGAAGGGGAAAAAAAAAATTAAATTGGGATGACTCAAAAAAAAGTACAGTCCAAAAAGACCTCAGAGTCATCCAGTCAATCCCATCACCTTGATGCAAATTAGCTCTAGTTACACCTTACTTGACTGACTAAGATAGATACTTTACCCAGGAGAACCATTCAAGTACTTCCTTATCCTCAGTAAGACTCTTTTTTTTCAATATATTTTTAGAATTGCATCGCAGTTTAATTTCATTAATTGACTGGATATACAGCATACTTCAGAGCAAAAGGTTTTTCTTGTCCTCAAAGACTGTTATACAGATTTGCCATAGAAAGAGTATTTCCTATGATATCAATAAACAAATCCTACATTCCTCCTATTTTAACTGTTACTGGAAAGCTAAAATTTGGAAAATATTATCTCTATAGTTAAGCACAGAACACGGTTAATGAATTATCCTGCAAGCATATTTTCAGCACCATCCAAAGTGAAGGACAGAACTCCACAGGAACCAAAAGCTTGACACAGATGAGTGAGATGGAGATTGGTCTTTGTCAACAAAATGTGCTAATTATTGATAGCCTCAATTCATCTTACTAGATAGAATCAACAGTGAGGATTCTTGTTTTGCTGTCTTTCATCTTTCAGTTATACAGTATACTGCCTTAGAATCTTCTAAGGAAAAATACCTTCCTGAAATTTCAAGGCATAAAGAAACAGTTTTTCTTGGTTTTTCTCAAAATGTAGCCACTGGTTTAGAATTTTTGATGCTCATCGAGACTAAGCAGTTCTTCTCTACGTGCTTTTTTCCTGTGTCTAGTTTATGATCACTGACAGTATGTGTGTCAGAAAGGCAGAGCTTCACTTCCAGTATTACATTTCAGTACTTTAAAACTGACAGTCTTCAAAATAATTTCTAGTAGTCTGTTCAAACAGAACTCCTCTCGTCACTTAGCTGCTACACATTTGGTTATGTCCAGAACTTCAAACAGTATTGAATTTGAAATGAGAAATCTTTCCTTTCTGAACAGAATAAGTTTATCATTGTCCTATAGCTCCAGAGCACGTTTTTGTGATGTTTTCAGATGTTCAGTTCCTTTTACTGTACATGATGCACTGTTTTGGTTGCAGAAATTTGGCAAGCAGTTGCATTATTAAGCTGTTTCTCAAATGCTGAAAGTATATTGGTGGCTGCATCAAGAAATTCAGTAAGGCCGACGGGGATAACATACTGACCAGACAATCCCCTACTGCTGTCCTTTCCATACAGCTGTACTTATCAAAAATTGCTGCTGATCAGGTACCTTAATAACCCACGACAGGACTTTCTTCAGAGGATTCAGATCTTTAATTCCATTTGAGTCACACCTAGTTCTGGATTTAACCCCATTTTTTCTAACCCAGATTTTAGCTGTATGACCCATTTTCTTGAATGAACTGCAGCTAATGTCAAAAGTTTCAAGTTCTGTGGCATGGCAATTTAGAAAATAAACTATGGTTATCAACTACAAAGTTTAAACTTCTATAACCAATGATGACTTTAGGTTTTCTCACACAGCCTATGAGCAAAAAGTCAGTCTAAGAATGATGTGTTGAATGAAACAACCAATTAACAGAACTATAAAGAGGCAATACTACTGGTTAGTGTTCAGAGACCACTGAAAGCACATGCTTCTGTGCTTAATATAACAGGGATAAAAACCCTAAGTAGTTAATATCTAAACGAGGAAACCTTTCATCCAAATATGTGCACAACTCTTCAAATTAACTTACTTAGTCATACAGAGTATTATATAAATTTGTATTTACCTTCACAAGTAAAGAAACAGCTGGGCCTCTGAATCCAACATAATAATGGAAAATAATATTAGTAATGGATTTAATCGAACTGGTGTACCTCTATTAACAAGTCACTTTTTTTTTTTCCAGTTTGTTTCACGTCGTTTTTTAAAACTAAAAACTCAGCTGTAAATTCCCTCTGCATCAAGTTGAGAGCATTTACATCTGTTTAAAACTTAAAAATAATGACAATATGTCTGTGCAGCATTTTTTTTTTCCATTCAGTCTATGTATAAAGTGCCATCTATGCATCTGTTGAGTTAATTGGAAAAAGAAATCTAAATCAGACAATTCCTCTCTTCAATTTAATAAAAAATTTTGCATTCAACTATGTGTCCAATCAGTGTTAATAATGGCCACATGGTTGATCACAAATTCATAAAATAAATTAATGAAAATAAATTAATTAAGTAGAATTAGGTGGAGGATAAGCCAAGAATCCTAAGCAAATACAAACTGCCAAAAGTAACAGACTGCAGCTCATACCTTATTGAGCCATGACAGTAAACATTTATCAAATGTAGAAGAAGAATAAACCAACAGCAAGACAATCTCTCCTTCTTAAATTCTGGGTGAATGGTCTGATAAGTCTATCCTAATTAAGTGCAAATAACAACGGAGGGCAAGACTATTGACAATAGTATTCAGGCTAACATTAGGATACTGAAAGCACTAAAATACAGATGGCCTTAAAATGCCTGGATAAACAAATATTACATGTACAAACAGATGGACAACTAATAAATCTTACTGAAAGGTTGCAAATCATGCTGTATCAGGCCAGACCCTGCTAATACTGATCCCTCAGTAGCCTCACAAAAGAAGTAGCACATCTGAATCTCTTCTGAAGAAAGCAGAATTCATTCCTGACCTTCTTGTCAGGCAAAGGATTACCTCATTTGGAAAGGTAAGCCTTAACATTGCAGTATGTATTGTTGAAGTACAATTGTATACATCTGGCTTAGATCATAACAATTTTAGCTATTATCACAGGAAAAGGTTTGCTGCGAAGGGGTATTACGGAATCAGTAAAGCTGCTATAGTGTGTTCATAATTAGATTCACAGATGTTGTTATGGATAAGCAATTGTGTTTAATGTGGGATGAAAACGACCCCAAATGGCAATTAAAAGGAAGTAGACCTTGACTGCAGAATCCAATTCACCACTGTGGTATCCATGTTACACTGTAGTTACTCTAGTAGGTACTCTAGTTTTATGACGCTGTATTTTCACAGATTCCATTTGCAGTACTGACCATAAAAAAACTGGAAGAAAGCCACTGACTGAAGATGGGAGATGATATTAAAAAAAAATAAAAATCCAATGTTAATGAGGAAATATCATGTAAATATTGTTGCCATTTTACTTGTTTCTTACCCTCTATCCACTTAACATTTAATTGCCAAGCAATGACATCCCCAGATACACTACCCTACTGCATTTATGACACTCAGGTCATCTAATTCAACAATGAAAATTGAAATCAGCAAGAAAACTTAGTTTCCCTGGTTCACAGAATTAAAGTAAAGCTCTTTGCTTTCTAGACAAATACCCCTATTATGGTTATCCAGGAAAAAAAAAGGTACTACTTTTGGTGCAGTCTGATCTACACCCAAGCCACTCTAAGTATAGGCTATTGCCTGAAGGAACTATATCTCACCTCCCATCTTGCAACAACCTCTTGCATGCTGTTTTAACAAGTTTCCATAGATAGATATATTTTCAACAATGCTTAAACACATCTTAAAGTTTTTTCACTGTCATATACATACACAGTAACTTTCCTTGGGGATTTTACTGGCTATCACAGAGCTCACAGATACTGACAGCAGAGAGGAAAAAACTGACAGCAAAAGAAAAAGATTAAAAAGTAAAGGCTGCTTTTTTGGTTTTTGAAGCATAATCATGAAATATTTTATCTTGTTTCTGTATTCCTCATAATAAATAATCTATACTTTTCTTGGTTTTGTATGGTATTATTCTCCTGAACTTTCAGTAGTTGATAGAACTACTAAAAATCAACAGTGAGAGAGGAGGACAAAGGGAGCTTTTCGCAAGTTTCATCAAATTCTGTTGAGTATGGACCTCACAACCACCAAGGCGAGAGCAACTTCATCTTATGAACACAGAAGATACAGCATGATGAAAAGTGAAATAAGTGCAGATGGTTAGGCAACACATTTCCTTGCATCAATGTTGACCTAACAGTAAGATTCCTAAAATAATGTACAGCTGTATCTACACAAAACCAAAGAAGTTAGCAAAATGTTCGTGAAGAAGGCCATAAAATGAGAATGTCCTTTACTAGCTCCTCTTGCACTTGGGAAACATGGAACGGAAGTTAATGCATGTCAGTTCCTCCTGTCTAAAATGTGGTTGAAATTATTTCTCCTGAGAAGGAGGAGACTGAGAGATGAGATAACTCATCCACTCATGGGTTAAAAAACATAGGATCAGGATCAAGTTCTCTTTCAGACCTTTATTACCCCACCAAAGTCAACAACCCTTCTGTTTCATGTCAGGTTCTCATAAAGGCCAAAAGGAAAGGGAGAGCAGAGGGAAAAAGAAGAAAGAGCAGGAGTCAACGTTACTGAGGTACTGATGTATAATATAACTACATCCTGCTGTGTTTGCAGTGTGATGGTTCCTCTGGAGGCACCAATTAAACAAAGATTTAATATTCTTCTTGTTTATATTTTAATAATTTCTAGTTGAGATCTATTCTAGCTGTATAGACCAGTTCCTGTAGGTAGTTAGGATCTGGCGGCCGGAAGATTTCGTGCTGTACGGAAAGACAGGGACCCTCCCCTGATAGCCAGTAGCGTGTAGTTTGCGATGTAAACAGACGGAAGTGACGTGACAAACCTAAGCCATATAACGCAGTGTTACACATCAATAAACGTCATTTGCCATCCACCACATTGGTGTCTGTGAGCAGATGGCCCGAGCGGCCCGGGGGGGGTCGCCGTGCCGTTCCTGAACCAGGTCGCCACGCCTTGCGAAGGCAACAAGTTCCCTTTCCTTTAATGAAATCCATTGCTTGCTAAAGCAGAAATAAAAAGTGTCATGTTATTGTGACCAGTGAAACTGTCCATAAAAAATCCTGAAACTTTCACTATACTATCCCTAAATACACAATTCAAGTCAGAACTGCTTTAGTAGAAATTAACAACATTGAAAATGTTTCCTTAACCTTTTATTTTCTTCACAGCATCATAAGAGCATGACAGATACTTTAATGTGATGTTTCATCATTACATTAAAGTGTCCTCACTGCTTTCCATGGGATACAGTTGAGGCAAATGGGAAAAATCCATGAAGGCCTGCAAAAGGGGAAGCCAGCAGGAAAAACAACTGAAAGGACAATATAAATTCCCCTGGGGCTGCAAGTCAGAGAAAAGTTTGGGAATTGATGGGCAGAAGAAAGACAGCTGCCGGTGCTTTGCGACATTTCTTTCAAGAGCAAGAGCATCAGCTGTATTATCTGCAAAATGGTAACTTGCACATCACGGCCCTCTTGTTAACTTCATCTTTGAGCCTGCAGGTTGGGATATGAACAGGAGGTGACATTTATACCTGTTCCCATGTGCTTCCCTAATCTCTTTTCTTTTTCATTTATATCTACTTACTTTTATAAGTGCCCTTTATAGGTGGCCTTCAATTGGAGAAGCAGCGAGATTTACCCACTCATTCCCTCTGTGTGCTGACCACTGCAAGTCGTTACATTTGTGTGTGACCCAGTGCAACTCTATCATAACAACTGAGCTGGAACAAACCTTAATGCGATATCTGCCTCTTTGTGGGCTGAATTCACCCATGGAACTATGAAAGTAGAAAATAACAAATAACATAAAATCAGTAACTCTGCACTGACAGAAGATTCCCATTAGCAGCAGCTACTTCCATGTACAAAAAAGGGTTTTCTCAAAATTTTTATTCTGCCCTCCCCTGTTATCAGTGTTTTCATACGGCTGGCTCTAGGTAGGTTAACACTGGAATACTAATGCATAATGTTCAGTTAATGCAACACTGATTTCCTTATACAATCTGTGATTTACACTGATGAAATAACACTACGTCAATATACAAGCCATTCTTACATGTCCATGGTCTGAGGTACAAGGTGTGTGTAGTATCTACGTAAATAATTAAAAAAAAAAAAAAAAATAACCTTATGGTCTTGTTCTAGCAACTCACAAAAATCGATACAGTTCTTTTGCCAATTACTCATTTCTTCCTAACAGGTATCACCTCTGTTCCTTACTCTGGCTTGTTGCATTGTTATAGAATCACAGAATCTCAGAATGGTTTGGGTTGGAAGGGACCTTACAGACCATTTAGTTCCATCCCCCTGCCATGGGCAGGGACACCCTCCACTAGACCAGGCTGCTCCAAGCCTCACCCAGCCTGGCCTTAAAGACAGCCAGGGATGGGGCATCCACAACCTCATACTCTATTCCAGTGTCTCTTGGTCACCCAGGCAATGACAGACAAAAGTTCTTCATTTTATTTTCAAATTCTTTGGCATCAGAACTACAAATCTGAGTAACTGAACACAATCAGGTGAGAATATGCTGTCTCTGACAGCTGACAGTGAAGAAAGGTACTATGGTTTTCCTGGTTTTGTGCTAACAGTCATATATTATTTAGGTGGCTGACACAGAAGAGCAACTTCTTTACAGTCCAGTCATAAAGCTGGAATGAACTATTTACACTTAGTGTACTGCTGCTAGAGAAAATGAGTATCAAAACGTCTCCAAACTGCACAGCGCCAAATTAGACCAACCTAGTGTGAATAAAAAGACCTTTCATCAGCAGCTCTGTGATGGTCAGTATCCATTTAGTCAGCATTTGATCTGATTCAGAAGTTTGGGGCAAATACCTCAGGACTCATTAAAAGCAGCAGGTAGGTTTGAATATTCTTTCTCCATCTAACAACATGTCAAATTTGGCAGGCAAAGGATGGGTTGTTTATGCATTTCTGATACTTAAATTTCTTCTTATTCCTCCTCAGCTCACGGTATTATAAAACACTCAGCTCTTAGGTAGCTCCAAATCTGCAGTCTCCTTTCCAAATGTAAAATTAACAACCAGCAGATTATGGTAAATAACGTGTGCAATTTCCATATCGCCAAGCCAGGCAGCAGAACTATTAGCACACTATTTTTGGGAACCCTGCTGGTTTTTAGCTGCTGTCTGGGGGTAACTTTTTTATTCCTCTCTCCCCACCTCCCTCCCTCCCTTTCCCACTCCCCCCTTTCCCCTTTTTTGCCATCTTTCTCCCTTTTTCTCATCTCTCACACACATGCACACACATTCAACTGCTATTTACACAGCCAGAACAATCTTAGCATAAACAGCACTGGGTAACTGGAGAAAGGTGTCAAAACATGAAAGTCCTTGCCCTGGCAATCTGACAATACAATGGTACAGACTCGTAGTAAACAAGTACTGAATAGCAATTGGTCATAGTAGCCAAATCGTTGTATGCTGGGAGTAAAGCTATCCCATACAAAATACTGGCAGGTGATTAATAGAGCGGTATGGTAAGCAGAACTGCCATTGCTGTGATACATTAACAGCAGAAAACCAAACCAAAACAACAAACATACTGTAGTTTTTCTTCTGTTCAACTGTAAGCTGCTATTTATTCTTTTTCATTTGATGTTAGTCTTACTAAACAAACTATTTGCCAGCTTTACTGATTAAAATGGTGTCTTGCAAAACATTAAAACTGTGTTGTTGCTATTTTCACAGTACACTCTTACGTGGTTTGCTCAGTGGAAGACAACCACAGTAGGTAGTTAGGAACTTTGTATGTGATTTACCGGAGAGAAAGAAATACCAAAAAACATGTAAGTGAAGTTTTCCTGAGATAACTGCATCAGGCTAATTGCTCACTGACACAGGGACATCCAAGAGCCTCGTGATGCCACGTGGACCAGCTTCGGCACCTCTCTCACCTCTCAGGTGAGCCAAACGGACACATGATCCTCAAATAAAGCGATTGGCGTCTCTTGTCAGGTTAACATCCTGACAGTTTAGCAAGATGAATCAATCCACTGAGTAGTCAAATGAGTACTAAAATCACTGCAAGGGGAAAAACCAGCATGGAGCTCGGTGTCAGAAGGCAGCTGATGGCGTACATGAAAGAGAAATGGGAGGTCTTTGACAGCTGTGATTTGTTAGATCAGCTGTGCCATCTCGTGAAGCCTCACCATTAATTAGGACACGAAAAATTGCATGAAATAGAGAGGCGTATCCTTTCATCTTTCCACAGGTCGTCTTATAATTTTAGGTTATGTTTCATCCTGACAGAGAAAGTATTACATTCCTGGAAAACAAATGTGTCCCATTGAGTTTAGTTCTTCAAAGAGAATCAAACTTTGTTTCCAGATCTAAAAACAAAAGGTATTTCCCAAGTTAATGTGATGATAGAATCCGGAACACATAAATAGAAAAACAAAACCCCTGAAATTTTGGTTGGAAAAAATGTTAGCATTCATCTCCGCCTTTTGTTTGTTTGGCTGTCCGCCTCCTCCCCAGGTTTGTCTGTGTGCTGCTGCCTGGCTGATTGAAATGATGGGAAATGCTGTGGGTAGGAGGACAGGGAGCAATCTCGCTGACTGATCTCAGTTCTGAACAGCTCCAGCAAATGAAGATCCTGCAAGAACCCTCTTCCTAATGAAACTCATTTCTTCACCTGCATTTTGTGGGGTTCATGAAACAAAAGCATTGTTTTTGCTTGTTTGTTTATTGCCACAACATCTGATGTAGTGACATGACTGCTCTTTTAATTAGGGCAGTGCCAACATATACGAGCCCTGAATACTAACCCAGACTAAAACAATGACATCCTTGCAGGTCAGATAAGCTCTTGGCCAGAACAGCATTAAGCAGAACAGGAAAGATCATGGAAGTGTGAGCCCAGAAATCTAACCACCATCATGTTTTACCTGGCAAATAGAATACGATATACCTGATAGCATATGTATGTTATGCAGGAACTGAAGAAACCTGAAATTCCAATTTTGTTTACACTAGAGTCTTTTCCACACATATTTCCATTTATTCAGATTTCACCATTTCTAGTTGATTCCAAGGTCTGTATAAGCCTTCAAGAGGTTTCAAGAATACAGTTATTACAATTATTGAAAAATATCTGCGTAAAAGATTAAGATTTTGGAGACAAACTGAGACAAAATGCCTGAGACAAAATCAATCTGAACTGTGATGAAAACTCTCAGGTTCTACTGCATGTTAACAAAACCCTAGGTCCTTGTACAACTATAGCTTCCTTCATTCATTATTTTTTTACTTTTTTCTGTCATTTCTTACTAGGTTTTGTGGTTTTTTTTGGGGTTGGGTTTTGTTTTTGTGTGGGTTTTTTTTGTTGTTGTTGTTGTGTTTTGGTTTTTTTGTTAATTTTATTCCTTTCTATTTTTTCTTCAAAGCTTAAATCTTTAAGACTAAAATACAAATAATAATAAAAAATATCTAAGAACTAAAGAAATAAAAGGCGAGTTCCTCCTTCTGCCCAGGCTGCAGGACATTTTAGATCAGAAAGGAATTTAAACCAGCCATAACAACAGAATTTTACATAATGCAGAAAGTTTGGCTTGCAGTTTGAAGATCCTCTGGCATTCTGCCAGAGATGGTACATCTCGTTTGGTGACCTACTGGAAAGTTAAACAGTGCCTTTTTATCCCATGTCACCCACTTAGCATACATGTGAGGCCAACACACAAGACACATCCCAAGTACTGAGCCCTCTCTGGAGCATGTTTTCTTATACAACCTCATCATTTTCTGAGTGAGCATCCCAGAAATTCCTCGCAAGCCAGAGTTTCTTAACACAAAACGATCCCTTTTTATCTGGCCTAGAGCTGTAGTCATACAGAGCTGATTTTCAGAGCAGTTAAAGGGGCGTGAGCCACAGAAAAATCCAAGCCTGATTGCAGTGCTCATCCATTCCCATTTACAGGAGTCTCAAGGCTCTTACTGTGGACTTTCTGTCACTGCCACCTGTGGAGAGCTTGGCCTGAAGTCTTCTACCTCTGGGCTTTTTATACTGAAGGTATAGATTCACAAATCCCGTCCTAATGACCCTGTTTCCCACACCTGCATCTTTCCCAGAAGCTACACTATCTATCACTGGGGACTGTGCATTGTGGCAGCAGTCATGATTTCTCTGCATCACTTTGACCTATTATCTGACTGTAGCCATAAACACACAGTTGCAAATTTTTCTCTTTCAGGCAATTTTAAATAGAAAAAAAGAAATGGCATGAATAGGAAAGCAGTCCCTTTAGCTATGAATAAATGCATAAAAATATCACACAAAGGAGAAAAAAAAAATAGACCTGAGAAAGTCTTGTACTGCCATACCAGTATAGGTATATGCAAGATGTTTTGTACACATAGAAAAGCTGTTATTACAATTAAAAAAAAAATTAGGATAAAAATAATTGTAGAGACTTCATAGAGTATCAATAATTAAGGTAGAAACAAGATGCTAGAGGGAAGAATTCTTTCAGAGATCACTTCTGGAAAAAAATGCTAATGTATCCAGTAAAGGACAACTTTCAAAGTGGGATGATTTCAACACTATGCAACCTTGACAGTGTCCCTCTTTACTGAAAATTAAATTAAGTACATCTTCATGCAATTTGTCACAAAAAGTGGCAAACAGTGAAACGGCTGATACAATCACATCTATTCAAAAATAAAAGCTCAGCTATCATACAGCTGTGAGTGAATGCCTACAGCAATAGCAAATTGACCATATTATATGGGCTAAGCTATCTTTTTGACCATCAAGAGCAATTGTATTATCCCTGATTCAGACACGTATTAAGGCACACAGGAAAAACACCTGCAGAATTCAAATGCATGACACATTCACAAAATAAAAGCATTTATTATATTGAAATAGAAAGAAGTAGACAACATTGCTGGAAAAACTAAAGGTATCCATCATACCTTTGAGATTTGTGTGTATTATAAAGGAGTTAGAAGCAATGAAGCAGACAAACTTGTTTTAGAACTAGGAAAGTGGTAAAAAAATACTACTGCCAAGGTCAAAAGCAAATGATCCGTGCAGCTAACAGCAAACACAACCTTCTCTGCAGCTAGTAGCAAGCAGAGAGAAGTGTTTATAGCATTCAAGATCCCGCTCGGATGCACATACACTCTGTCATTTCCCCATGGACACAGATTCACAAGATGGCTTTGGAAGATTTAATGGCTCATTGCCACTGACATGGGGAAGTCCAGGTACTCTCTTTTGCTTTCTCTCATCCCCAGGCTTCTGAAAGGTGGTTTTGGAGCATTTTTGTCAAACAGAAAGCTAATCCCTCTCAATGTAACAGAAGAACAATAATATGTTTTCTTCCGTTTGGGAGTGGGGGTGGGGTGGAGAGAAAACTTACATTGTGTTAGTGTTTAAAATTTGCTTATTGTTCTATCAGACAAGCATGAGTTAGGGTCAGGAGAAGGAGACAGTGAGGAGTAGGGAGGGTGAGGAAGGATATTACCCTCCTCCCTTCCAGTTAGTTGGAAGTCAGCCGAACCCAGAGATGCCTCGTTTGAAATAAAAAAGTACTCAGAGCAGCTGTCTCCGGTGAGGACTCCATTGACACAACACTGGAGTTAGCCTTGAACTTGGCAGTTAAGCAGTATGCCCAAACCACTTTGCCCCTAACTATAGCCAAACCATCTGTTAGAGACTTCATTCTGTTCTCAGAAGAAGCTGTAACAAAACTGAATTTCCTACAGTCCCTGGAAAGGTTGTTTCTTCCTCTTGTAGGCATTCTTTTCACTGTAAAAGGAGTTACCCCTCGTATTCTTCCTTTTCCAGTTCATTGCTTGCTTTTCTATTAGTGACAGATAACCCCAAAATTAAGTGTCCCTTCACTCCTTTGTCACCTACCCTCACCACTGTATGGGATTTGTGTGGCTGGGTTTTGGTAGCAGGGGAGTTGCAGCAGTGGCTTCTGTGAGAAGCTGCCTGAGGCCTCCCCTGTGTCTCACAGAGCCAATGTCAGCCTGCCCCAAGATGGACCCACTGCTGGCCAAGGCCCAGCCAGCAGTGATGGTGGTAGTGCCTCTAGGATATTGCGTTTAGGAAGGGGGAAAGAATTAAATAACAAAATTTGCGGTAGAGAGAGACGAAAATTAAGACGTGAGAGCAACAACCCCGCAGACCCCAGGTCAGTGGAGAAGGAGGGCAGGAGGTGCTCCAGGCACCAGAGCAGAGATTCCTTAGCAGCCTGTGGTGCAGCCCATGGTGAGGCTGGCTGTACCCCACAGCCATGGAGGGTCACGGGGTGCACAGACCCCCTTGCAGCCCAGGGAAGGCCCCACACTGGAGCAGGGGGATGCCTGAAGGAGGCTGTGACCCCGTGGGCAGCCCACACTGCATCAGGCTTCTGGCAGGAGCTGTGACCCCATGGAGCGAGGAGCCCAAGCTGGAGCAGGTTTGCTGGTAGGACTTGTGACCCGGGGGGGGCCCAGGCTGGAGCAGAGTCTCCTGAAGGACAGCATCCTATGAGGGGACTCATGCCGGAGCAGTTTGTGAAGAACAGTAGCCCAAGGGAAGGACTTATATTGGAGAAGTTCATGGAAAACTGTTTTCCATGGGAGGGACCTCAGGCTGGAGCAGGGGCAAAGTGTGAGGATCCTCCCCTTAAGAGGAAGGAGTGGCAGAGACAGCGTGTGATGGACTGACCACAACCCCATTCCCTGTGCTGCTGGAGGGATGAGGTAGAGAAATGGGGAGTGAATTTGAGACCAGTAAAAAGGGATGGATGGAGGGAAGGTGTTTTAAGAATTGGATTTAGTTCTCTTTTACTCTGACTTGATTGGTAATAAATTATTTAAATTTTCCCCAAGTTGAGTCAGTTTTGCCCATCACGGTAACTGGTGAGTGAGCTCTCCCTGTCTGTATCTCAACCCATGAGCCTTTTGTTATATTGTCTCTCCCCTGCCCAGCTGAGTTGGTGAGTGATGGAGTGATGAAGTGACTTTGGTGGTCACCTGGCCCCCAGACAGGGCCAACCCACCTCAATAACTACAGACCCAAATTCATGACCTCCTTCCCATACATTCTATATGCCGGGGCATCTTCTATTCTCCAAATCCCTTATGTGTAGGACTTTCCCTTCCCATCAGCCTCATACTCCCTTTCACACCTTGGTGCCTTTATCTGTCCCCAAAACTCGGTGCCATGGCAGATCTTAAACCATCAGTTTTCGTATAGCTAAGTTTCTTACCTATCTCTATTACTTTCTGGTTCATCTCTAAAACTCAGCATCCTTCTCAAAGAACTGCATAAGCTGATTTTCCCTGTAGATACTAGACAGTGCCACAGCATTTCTAGAGCCCATATGATCTCCTGCATTTCTGGAGAAATCATAACAGCACTCTATAGGTAGAAAATTAGGAAGAGATATTTCTTGGAGTGGCTGAGTATGCAATCGTTTTAATGGACTCTAGCTGAAGGGCCACATTTTAAAACATATATGATAACCCTTGTCATTAGCACGAGTCAGAACTGTTCATCTACGATATCTGAATGCAGAACAGTTTAAACTGACTGCAGTTGTGCATTGCTGTCTTCAAGATGCACAGTAAATTGGTACTGTCGGTTTTCTAGCCTCTGTAACTACATTCACACCGTTAACCAATAAATTGTATTTTCAAACTGATTTAATTTGAATGTGTTCAATTTGGTCTATTTTTAGTCTTGAGTTGAGTCAATCACTTTTTTTACCACCAGAATATTAAAAATATCTGACAACTATTTACCCTTTAAAAAATATGTGTTTTCTCTTTATATACCCAAATTCTCCTAATGTTATCCTCATGTTTTTATTTTCTAAATACACTCAAAACCAGAAAGTGGTTTGGTTTTGGTTTTGTGGGGTTTTGTTTGTTTGTTTGTTTGTTTGTTTTTATATGTATATTACAGCCTTTTATCTTTTTATCACATGTTAAAGACAAACCTATTAAAAAAAATCTGGCCAATTAACAAGGACACACAACGCTTCTAACTCTTTAAATACACAATAATTTGGTTTCATTTACTATAATCATATTACAAGTGGTTTTTTCTCCCAACAGTAGGTATTACAAGCAATGAGTTAATCACATTTCTATAAACAATCACCGTATTTGTTGAAAATTTAATTTTCATTTAATTGAATGCTGTTTTCTAGATTTAGTAGTACCATCCATCTAGTCTACCTACTGTCCACACTGTCTTGCCTCATACAAGTTTTACATAAATTGTGTTTAATTCACAAATATGCCACGCTGTAAACAAAACAATTAAAATTTATTACTTCACAACGTAGTACACCATGTTAGTCAGCCCTAAGACCATGGAAAGAAGACATAGCGAACATATGTTCTTAACAGAACAGCTTCCTCCCACCTCTCATGCCCCTGCTCACTGTTTTGGTACTTATTTAGTAAAGCACATGATTCATCTAAAGCCTAGGAGTCATTTGCATTTAAATTATATGCCAAAAAAATATTAAGCATTCGCTCATGTGTTCTATGAGTACAGAATCTAATTTAGTACTTGCATATGAGAAAGTTAACTTTTGCTGTCAAACAAACTCTTCCGAATTAAACAGTCAAAGGGGAAGAAAAGTTTCCCTGTCTACCCAAAATCACGGATGAAAAAACATTATGATTGAGATTTTACAACTACTCAGTGGTGGAGAGTATTCACAATCGTCCATTTTCCAGCCATTTTCAGAATGGTTGTGCTCTGAGTCTCAGTCTAACGCATCATTTTGACAAGAACATCCATTTCACAAGGACATCCATCAAAATGAATGGAAAGCTGGAATTAACAGTATTTGATCTCTCTTAGAGGCCACTGTCCCTCAAAAGCCACAGGTATATTCAGAATGGTGGCCGTCCTGCTCAGTACAGCTCATTGGCTTCATCCTGTATTTAGTAGCATGCCAAGTATGAAGCATTCACGCTTTCAAATGTAAATATCTCTTTTCAGGTTATTAACTGAAAGAAAAGGTGTCTCTCCATTATGGAAAATGTACACATAGAGAATAGCCACTTTAGAGCTCCTCCCAGTACCTTCCAGAGCCAGAGATGTTTCTATGAAGGCCCGTGAAAATGATAACACTGAACATGTGCTAAGGGTTATTTTTTTCCTTACAGAGAAAACTGTGGGGTTTTTTTGTTGGTGGCTTCCTGCTTATTTATTTATTTTTTTTTAATATTCCCTTTTCTACTAACTTCTGCTTAATATTATCAAGAACCAACCTATTAACTTTATTTTTTTTAAATGAGTGACTCATCCAGACAGAACCACAAAATGTTTTTCAAAAACTCCATCCCTAACACTTTAAGATATTGAATCAACATAAAAAAGTGTTTTGTCTTGTTTTAATATATAGCTACCACTAGTGTTAATATTTTGCCTTTATAGCATCCAAAGTTAATTTTTGAAACGAACAATAACTAGAAATCAATGTCTGACTGAGCCGTTTCAAATTGGTCTTCATCTCAGTTGTAGGCACAAATGTTTCAGAAGAATACATTTGAAGTCTTCTTTATGGCACCACCTTCTGTGAGTCTTTTCCCACTAAGCTGTCATGAACTGACAACAGCAGAGCACACCTCACTCTACGCCTGGACCAGAACAAAGCGCAGCAACCGTCACCGTCCTCTGTGTGAATAAAGCACCGCTGATTGCCTACCGTTCTGCAGTGCATCCACCATGAGTGAAGACCAGGACCAGTTTTATAATAAAGCAGAAAAAAGTGCTCTCTACTCCCAAAAATTGTAACAACAACCTAATGGTGTTTTTAAACACTTCTTGATGCACCTGACTGTGAAGTCCACGTGACAGCAGCATAGGTAAAATGCACACAATATATATTCACAATACCCCCATGGGTATCATGAAGACAGCTATAGCTTATGGCCAGAGATACGAATGCACCATATGTACGTATGTACCGTATGCACATATGTAACCTTTGGTAAAGAGCGTTTTGTAACTCAAGTTTTGGTTGTGCAACCAAAACATGGAAGCTTCTCATTTTAGCTCCACTGTGGGAGTGGAGTACTGCCCATCAGCAACCATATGATGGGCAGTAATACGGATAACATCAACAAATCATATGCACAGATGCTTGTCAGAAAGTCTACTTGCTTGCTTTCTTCTCATTCATTAGATCTATTAAATCACTGTGCTATCCATCATAATATTTCCTCTTCAGGAAGCAAACGTATCTGCATTTTTCTGTACCTCACTTCACTGAAAAAGCATTTCTAAGTTTCTGCAAGGTTCCCAGCAGTTTTGCAAACAAAGGATGATATAATATAAAAGCCCACAGGATGCAAAACCCATGTGTGCACCAAACATCTATTTTCATTTCAATTATATATAAGACCATGCAAAAACATATTTTAATATATGAAGAAGGCGAGTACTTGTGTTACTAATTTAGCTGACAGGAAAAAAAAAAAAAAAAGTAAAGGAACTGCTGGCTTAGCAAGGATAACCAATGGGGTGTTGAAATAAATTCTGGGTCTTCTCAGTGTGATTTGTAAAGCTATTAACCACTCACAGTGCTCATGAATTCATTATACTTATAGGCAACATTCTCTAGTAATTCATCTTTTGATGTATTTAGGCAAAATAAGGAAATCGCAAATTATGTAACACAATATAATTAGGTAACAGAGAGCATACAAGCAATTAAAAGCTTTCAAAATAACTGCAGTTGGAGCAATTTTGAAGTAATTTAATCTGGATTTATGATGGGTTTTTTTGCTTTAAAATTAGTTTATGTGATATCACACCAGGTTAGAGTTGATCAGTCTTTAAAAAAAGTTTAAAAGTAACTTCTGTAGCACTTAGAACAAAGATCAAAGCTGAAGAAAACATACAAAATTAAGGATCACTCCTGTAGTTTTACTATTGACTTAGTGGAAGATTACTGTGATTTATTCTCAGTATATAAAGACCTTATGCATTCCCAGTGCAGGACCATCAGTAACTGACCCATGCCTAAGGGTAGCTGCCCATAAAAGTAGGCACGAAGAGACCAGTAACAGAGATCATGGTAGGATAAATCAGAACCAGATGGTTGCTCCAGGGAATGATGAACCCAGGTACAATAGAAAAAGCAGACCTACTCCCATTACTGCACTCTGAAACTTGTTGTTTCTTCCGATGTCACCTACACTACCAACAACTGGAGTTTAATTTGGAGGAAATTGGGAAATCCAGGCATGTAGGTGCAGCTAGAATTACTCAGAGCTTCTTCCTGAGAAAGGAAAGGATTTCTACCCTGAAAACTGGTAACTTCTGTTTGGTCAGAAGTAAATATACTTGGATTGCTCTCCCAATGTACAGAAGGTTGCATTATCCTAGTGAATATACTGAAAACAAATCATGTTTTCCATTTGTGTCCGTAGTTTACATTAACTCTTGACAAAAATTAAAGATATCCACTTGATATTTGTTTTAATAATAATCTTGCTGACCCAGTCTACATCTAACTGAAATAGAAATTGGTGTAAAAAGTTGCAAATTACTATGTGGATGGCAAGGATTCGTAAGTAAGTAACCTCAAATGGTTGTTTCTTCCAGTGGTTGAAAAAAACTTTGACGTAGTTAGGAACCACATCACTGCAGTAGCTTATGACCATTAGTTAATTCAGCATTAGGTTAATGATTTTTTAAAAAAAAAGGAATTTTAACTAAACCATTAGCAAAACACATTTCCGTCTAGTGACATACATTAAAGGCAGTAACAGTTTTACTGAATACCTGACATCTAAAATACTTCATCAAACTACTTTTTTAACCATTTGTCAATCTTTTTCAAGTTTTAATTATCTCCCTATTTGTTAAAAATTCCTTGATGTAAATCAGCAAAAAATGTAAACACAGTACCAAAATATGTAAACTTCAATACTGTGTGCACTTATGTTCAGTGTTCATTAGACTTTTTACTAGACTTTGTAATACAATAAGTTTATTAGGATGAGGGGGAAGGGAGGGCAGGGAAATCTGTGGGCACTATAAAATTTTTATTACATTCAAAAACTTTGCAACAGAACCATGTTCAATTTTATAAACTCGCAGAACACATACACATGAATAATGTTATTTAAAAAGAGAAAGGAAAGAGTGCAATTCTAACATACAAAGCTAATGGTTATCTTGAACTCCGTAACAGCACTACCTCCTGCCATCCAGAAATTAATGAAGTCACCAGCAAGAATCATGCACTTCTCTGTCACCTCCCAGAAGATCTGAATAGCCATAATCTATGTCCCTGCACAGCTTTAATTATAACAATTGCTTGAAATGCAACCAACTCTGTTTTTCTCTCTGCAGTGGTATCATCCTATCGCCATAAAATAAAGAAAAATACACTATGTTATCCTTAAAACACAATTACATAATGATTTTTAATTTTCCATTTGCTAAATCCTCAAGATGTCTTTTTTGTGTCAGCCGTTACTGTTCCACAGATGAATCTATCTTTTCTTTCCTTCAAAGCTAATTGATTTCCCTTGTATTACCACAGCCAAAATAATCAGCTGCATCATATAATTTCCCAGCAGAAAATCTCCCCTTGCAGTCAAACACACATGAAAACTACTGCTGATCAAGACGTATTTGACACGTCATTTCATTTTAACATCATTCCACAGGCATCTCATTAGACAGAGAAAATCCAACGTGTGAACTAATCTTTGCTATTAATGCTTCTGTAGTTGTATCGACTCTACAGTGCTTGTAAACTTAACTGGTATTACAAGAGGTCTCTGGGATCCAGCATATACACAAAATCAAAAACCGATTTCATAATCATGACTAGTCATTGCTACTACCAGTACTGAAATCTCTCAAACATATCTCATGGGGCAGTAATTTTCTGTTAATAACCATTAATTACTAAATCTTTATTTTAATTTCACCATGCTTGTTTGGACAAGTCCACCATCACCGCCAGTAATTATAAAACTTCTCATATCATTGGGCATGGGCGTTAGGTTTGTATTGCCCTTTACATCAATCTTTTTATTCCGGAAATTAGATTTGTCTTCTCAGGAAATAAGTAATCGGTTTGTACCATTTCTACTCTTATGACAGCAAACAGCCATGTGCAGGAGTCAAACGCTGGATATTTTGGTGTTACTGTTGTTCTTATTTCCATGTAAGGTGATTATGATGTTTTAGTACTCTAGACGCATGGCAAGGGAACATTTGGGGATAAAAAGACCATATACAATCATATACTTAGTCACAGCAGGTACACAGAACTCATGTGATATAGATTTCACAATAAAATTCAATAACTAAAGCTCTTGCATGGTTTTTAATACTAAAAGCAACTATGAGCTCATGTATTTTATAGTTTGAATCTATCATGCAGTCTAAAATGCTGGAAAAATTTAAAAGAAATGAAAAATCCTAGTAGATATGTGTAAATAATAAAAGGAGAGTAGACATGAAAGGCTTTTAGCTTAGTTCAAAATAAGAAGTAGAATAAAGGAGGTTTGTTAATTTTTTTTTTTTTTTCTGAAATGTATAATACTGGCTCTCCACTGAGGCAGCGAACAGTGTAGAAGAGATGAATAATCTGTTCTTACCTGATATATTCATTATTCTCCTATTTGTGGCTACCACTTGCCTTCTCACCAAAGAAATACTGTAGTAATTAATACAAAAATGTGACTAATCAGTGCAACTTTATAATTTCACAAATTCCATTGTGACCATGGGAGTGTTTATGATTAGCTTCTATGTCCTGATCCAAGGCACATCTACCCAAGATCTGCAAAGTTTACAGGATACCAATTTGAAATATTTGTGTAACTGGGAATCTAGACAGTTGAGCTGGTAAAAATATTTCAACTACATTTCTGTCACAAAAAGGAAAATATTTAATGGGCAGACAAAATTAACAACTTCACGCTCAACAAAATTTTAAGGAAAATTAATAACATTTTTCAAAGTAAAATTAAATTATTTAAAGTTATTATTTTGTTATCTGGGATTTTGAAAGGACTATGTAGGACCAATATGCAACTCTATAATTAAAACTAAATTAGTATACCTTCTCCTACTTCAAACATTAGAAACTTCTCATAGTCTCAAAGCAAAATAATACTGGATTTTTCTCTAAATCTTCTAATTCTCAAATGAGTTCCCATCCTTCACAGAAGTGTTACATTCCTGCATGCTTTGATGATGATGTCATCCTGTTCTTATAAGGTTAATTGACATTGAAAAAGCCTTTTCTGGGAAAAGAAGGAAGAGAAGAGCTGCAAGTTAAAATTCATAAATGTTATTAGGTTCATAACTCTTTCCATAACCACAGTTTTGCTACTGTATTTATTGAGGTGGAAGGTCTGGTAAATAGGGACTGCTTTAGTAACCCCCCAAAAAATAAATTATTAAGCAAAAGTTTGTGATTGTTCCGCAGTTCTCTCTTTTGCAAATTATTGAAAGTACTGGATTTGTTCTAGTACCACAATTTATACTGTACAGTTCAGGTACCTTTATCCTTATCCATTGTGCCTGAAAGTCTAATCTTTAAGTTCAGAGGCTAAACTCCAAGCGCAGAATAAACACTGTGAAAAATAATTAATTCAAATAGTAAACTAAGAACCATACTAATACATGTTCAGATGAGCCTGATGTACTGAGTTACACTTTACCACCTACAATTTTAAGGTCACCATTTAACAGAATATTTTGGGGTGTGGAGATATGAGGGTAACGAAGGGAAGGAAGATTTAAGGCCTTAATTGCCTCTTAAAATGAACATGCCATGAACTTCAATATTCCCCACTTCCTCTGGGTTTTAAATAGGCCTATTATAAGTAAAACCTTTTATTACATTCAGTCATATGTCTTCAGAAATTAGTTATAAGATGAAGAGTCTTCATATGTAATAATCATGCATTTCTCCCTACTGCATACAGTGGCACCTCTGCAAAAAAAAAAAAAAAAAAAAAAAAAAAAAAAAAAAAAATTAATTACAGCAAATAGTTTTAATTCAAGGGGAATAATTAAAGACAGTGTGGGGGAGTGAAAGGAAGATGATGCCATTTTCTAGTTAACTGGAGCATTTAAAAATTCACTATCCTATTCTTTGAGCTTAATTAAATCTATTAAAATTGGTTGTGAAGCTAATATATTCAAGCTATGAAAAGTGATTAAGATTTTGTAGCTTTTACATATAAACATTTTCAGATTTCTTCACTTTCACAAAGTAACTTAAATTTGTGATCAGGGCAAAAAGGAAGTAGAATGCTCATTTCAAATGCCAGCATTGTCAACATCTCTTCATTCCGCTCAGAATCTATTTATGGTAGAAAGCAAAACTTCAAAGCTAACAAAAACAACCTACATCTTTTACTTAGGAGATTAGCAGCAGTAAAAACTTCAACAGGAGCTGCACCTGCTAGACCCGCCTTTTGACCTGTATTTATTTTCCTAATATTCTGTTGACTGATTTTACTTGAACTGAATCCCACACTGTATTCATCTGTGCCGCAAACCCTGATTTCTCAGGCAGACCATCGTGGCCTCAGGAGCTTTGCTCCTTAAACAAAGAAAAATTTTGTTAATTAAGTATACCTCTGAGTCCCACCTGTAAGATACCTAAAAAAGAGACATCTGAAAGGTTTTTCCAAGAAGCAGATATTTGATACAATAGATTATTCAATGTAGAGGCGTCCGTTGTGGATACACGAGTGACGTAGATAAATGGTTCATCCAGTCTATAGTCCATTATGAAGTCATAAAAGCACAGCCTCCAAAAGAAAGTATAAAGAGACTCCAAAGATTTTTCTCTTTTTAACTACACTGATATTTCAGAACTATAGATCAACTGAAAACATCTCCTAAAACAACATAAAAAAAAAAAAATCTGATTAAAAACATCTGAAGTTGACACTCATTTCTGTATCAATTCCCTAGTGGATATCTGCCAGGTGTTGTTTTTTCTTCATTAAGAAGTATAATGTAACTTGTCACAATGTTGGTGATTTTATTCTCCTATATATTAAACATTTTGAATGATTTTTTTGATATGAAAACCATTATACTGTTATAGTAGAATTTCTGACAACCACCCTATCTTCTACACATATTCACAGAGAATCTGACTTAGACCACTCCTGCAAATACTGTATTGCTTTATTCTAGCAAAAAAGGGGGTTTATCTATGGAGAAAAGTTCATGGGTTATCTTTGGGCTTTTGTAACCTGAGCAGTAGGTGTCTGGCAGAACGCACAGAGATATTTCCCATTATGATTTCCCACGTGCTCCAGTACGTTGCTGAAAAATACACCTGATGTAGCTGCTTATGGCTTGGATGGGTGTATCTTCACAGGGTAAAACAGTGACTTGATGGCTGGGCCCAAAGAGTTGTGGTGAATGGAGTTAAATCCAGTTGGTGGATGGTCACAAGTGGTATTACCCAGGACTTAGTGCTGGGGACAGTTATTTTTAAAATCTTTATCAATGAGCTGGATGAGGGGATCAAGTACACCCTCAGTAAGTTTACAGACAACACCAAGCTGGGTGTGAGTGTTGATTGGACCGAGGGTAGGAAGGCTCTACAAAGGGCAGCTTCTATTCTGTGATTCTATAAGCATATATACAAGTATGTATGTACAGAAATATGTTTATTAACCTGGAAAGTTTGATAAGTCTTACGTACCATAAGGTATACATCTTTTAGGATGATATTACATTTCTGTATCAGGAGAATTTTCATTTTCAGGCTAAAGCAAAACCTAAAATCTGGTTTAATTTACATTACTGATTTTATGTCACTGATGACATTTTAAACCACATCTATTAGTTTTACTGTTTCAAATTACTTTCAGGATTTAAAACTGGAATTTGAGAATGATATCGACACAGGTCAATCTAATGTTCTTGAAAATGACAGAATATGAACTCTTACAATTAAATAATTCATGGTTGGTTACTTCTCAGTAATACAACAAGCACTTCCTGCTAAGTCAACACCTTCCAACAAAGCCAATGTCTAGATTGCTAATGTTAATCTAAAAAGTTTTGTTTCCTTAAATGCTACAAACATGTTCTTATGTCTGCAGCATTTTCAAGAAAACTGTCTGTTCCTAAAGCAACTCCCAAGAGTTCAATACCCTAAAACTGAAACTACTATAAGCACACTGCAAATTTGAGATGAGATTACTAAACCAACTTATGTTTAGGGAAGAACCTTAATACACCATATTCTTTGCTTCTGAACACCAGCTCTTTAAACTTCACCTTCAAACATTCCATATTTTACACAAACCATATGATATGCCATAATAGTATTTATCGTGGATGATGGATAATAAGACTACTGTTCACATTCCCAAGCAGGTATATTTGAAATCATGCTACATTTCCACTGTTAGTGTTTGTCAGAGCCTGACATTTGTATTACTGGGGAAGTGTTATCTAGAAAGGGTCAGCCAATGCCCCTAAAATGTGATAACTCCTCTGGCATTGCATGTACAAAAATGGTGACTCTTGGAATATAAAGCTGCTTTTAGGCTTAACACCAAGCATCTTGAAAAAAAAACCCACAATAGTTTGTTTTCCATATGTATGTCAAAAAATGTATGGTTTAAATCCAGTGAAGGCAGATTGTGACTCGCCTGAAAGATCACGCTTAAGTCACATTTGATTCTTTATCCATAGTCCTCTGGCTCCCTATTGGACTTTACTCCAAGTGTCTTCCAAAAGGTCTTTACCTGCTAATCAAGTCTGTTAGCAACATCTTAGAAACATACAGCAATAAAAATTAAACCATTCATGTTGCATTTCATTAAATGAATAAACCCATATTTTCCTGATCATGAATTTCATGCCCTCGGTTGTCTGAGATTCTGAGTAATCAATGCAATGAAAACACATGTGTGATTAACTGTGACATCACAGAAACTTCTCCTCAACTAAAGAAGGACAGACTTCAAGATTTAGCACTAGACACCAGAGAAAGAAAAAACAAGGCAGGAAGTGCTGACCCTTTAGTCGTTACACAAATCTGTACTAAACCAAGCTCAACCAACAGGAAAGTAGTAAATATTTATACAGGGGAAGGGCTATACAGGAACAAGAGAATGCAATAAATATCAGTGCTATTTTCTGTTCCTGTTTCAGGCTCCGATTTCTATTCCCGTCATGCTGCTTCCACAATGATTTTCTGAGACAACTCCTTCTTTTCCAGTAGACAGTTTTCTTCAAATAATACAGACTGACAGCAGATAAACAAGCTCAGTCAGGATCAAATGTACTTCCTTTGAAATATTAACGATCACCATCATATCAACTCCTACTAGCTCAACATTTTTTCTGATTTTCCTTCCTTTCTGAATAAAAATGCTATACTCTGGTAGTACAGACAAAAAAAAAAAAAAAAAAAAAAAGAGAATGTATTGCATTCCCCTTTTCAATGATCATGGACCTGCTTACAGTAGACTTATGCTAGTTTAAAGAACAGGCTAAACCAGTGGAAATTTGGTTAAACTTCTGGACCTGGGAAAACATCATACTGTTTTCTGTTAATTACATAGCTGTTGCTTTTAGCTACAATGCAAAAAGTACCTAGACAAAAGGTGTCTGATCCTGCCTCTTAGATTTTCAGATATATAGGCAAAATCCATTGTGGGTGTTGCAAGCCTGGCTCTGCATGGGCAGGAAAATTCATGAGCCCCAGTTGCCTAGGGAATGTGACCACAACCCTCCTGTGCGCATTTCCTCGGTACTCCAAGGGCAATGGGAAAATTCGTAATATCTGGACCCAAACAGATATTGGCATCAATGAAATGGAAGAGAGCTCCTGACTGCTCTGATGAATACTCTGGTTTTTAAAGCAGACTTGATTTGACTAAAATTATACTCAAATTTTGTGTACAATGTTTTCCTGTAAGGTTTTGGTGCAAATCTCAACTTCATTGTTTCAATGAGAGGTTTTTTCTGCATTTTTGTTTTTAACACAGGCAAATAAAGTCTAAATTTATTCATGGGCCTGGAACAGTCGAGTTCCCTTTTCACAGTGAGGACTCAGAATAATTTCTTAGCTAAAGGATTGTCCTTTTGTCCATACAATTATTGCTGCCAAGCATTGGGTCATATCTGTTGACATGAGACAATGGGGAAGAAGTAAAAACAAGACACACTGCAAAGCTGAGTGAAAAGGAGAAAGTAGGATCTGCTTCTTCTGACATTCAAGGGTGATGTATTCTGTCTTAGAGTTGAACAATGAATTCCTTCCAACCCAATAAAATGCACGTTTTAGACATTAAAGTGAAGCAGATTTCATATGATTCATGTAGAATGGCTGCATGCTAACATTTGCAGTCAGCACCTCATTTTCTGCAACCAAGTAAATTAACAGTGAAATACAGTTCAGATTAAAGTAGAAAAGAAAAGAAAAGAAAAGAAAAGAAAAGAAAAGAAAAGAAAAGAAAAGAAAAGAAAAGAAAAGAAAAGAAAAGAAAAGAAAAGAAAAGAAAAGAAAAGAAAAGAAAAGAAAAGAAAAGAAAAGAAAAGAAAAGAAAAGAAAAGAAAAGAAAAGAAAAGAAAAGAAAAGAAAAAAGGAAAGGAAAGGAAAGGAAAGGAAAGAAAAGAAAAGAAAAGAAAAGAAAAGAAAAGAAAAGAAAAGAAAAGAAAAGAAAAGAAAAGAAAAGAAAAGAAAAGAAAAGAAAAGAAAAGAAAAGAAAAGAAAAGAAAAGAAAAGAAAAGAAAAGAAAAGAAAAGAAAAGAAAAGAAAAGAAAAGAAAAGAAAAGAAAAGAAAAGAAAAGAAAAGAAAAGAAAAGAAAAGAAAAGAAAAAAGAAAAGAAAAGAACTTTAATAACCTCACGCAATCTTATAATCTTGAAATTATACACAAGGGTCAGATGAATGTTCAGCAAAATGCTGTCAATACTAGGTTCAGGACACGTAGCAAATAAAGGTTTCTGACAATATTACCTAGGTAAACCTAGTCAATCAGTTAATTACTGAGCGTGCAGAAGGTTCCATAACTTCTCCTTCACTTTAGATACTGACAGACTTGTCTTCCAGTGAGCAGTCTGCTTTATCACTACATATACTGCAGGTGTTTTGAATAGCTGGCTGATTGCCTAGCCCATTGGAAAACCTACAGACAACATGAACAGAGCAGAAAATTGCAAATGCCATGGAAGAAAAAAGGGCATAAGTAGCTTTCTACATCAGCTAAAATAATTTAGAATGCGCTCCAAAACCATTTGTAAAATACAACAAAGTTTCATAATATGAAATTTAGAAAAGAATACTCATTAAAATGTTTGGGAATGCCTACAGTGCTACCAAGTCAGCACAGAAGAATGTCATGTCTGTAGAGATTGAATATGACCTCTCAGCTCCTGTAAATTCCCACCTCTAAATATCATGCTGAAATAATCATGCTTAATAAATGCTTTATGCAAAAGGGCTTGATGTTTCAGTGTTAAGGGGCAATCAGAAGCATGCAACAGCTTTTAAGAACTTTTTCTTTCTTACCTGAAAAGAACTTATTCTGTATTTTATTAGCTACCATCTTTCACACATCACAATAGAAAAGCTTAAGAACAAAAATGCTCCAGGGGTTTGGATTAGGTTTTACCTAAATGAAATCTCTAATCTCTAGCTGTGAATGTTTTGCCTTCATCAATATTTGGGTAATTTCCATAAAATGTATGGAAACCAAAATCTTCAATATGTTGAAGGGATGAAGACTTCCAGCATCTCACTGAGACATTTTTGTTTTCCCATATTTTACCCCAAAAATGAAAAAAAATAATCCTCTTTCCCCAGTCAACTCTTCCCACTGTACAATGTACATCCCATATACTTTCCCTGCACTAAAAAAAAAAATCTGCCTTTGTGAGCCCAAAGTACTGAATCCAAATCCCTCTCCCAAGCAAAACAACACAGCCTACATGATGCACCTGTTAAACATCCAGGTATGCAGTACACAGTTTCTCTGTGTTGCAAACTACATTTCTCTCTATGGAAATCCTAATGTAGATCCTAATCCAGACCTCTATTAGAATTCATATTTCTGGATGTTTAATATCAATGAATTTGCTAGTGGATAGATGAATGAAGGAGAAATGACAATGGAAGCAGCAGTGAGCATAAGGATATAACATGGAAGAAACAAACCGAGTTTCTATAAAGCGCATCACCACATAAATCTAGTTTCCGGAGGAAACTAAGCTAAAAATAAGCCACCAGCCTTAGTCATTTTATCAAATGTAATGTCATCCTCAAGCATCATCACTGTAATTCAGTCTACCCATGAGACACGAAAAGGTGTTCAGAAATTCCTACCTAGAATGGGGCATGTCCTAAGTAGGTAATACTCAGTGTAAGAGTAGAAAGGAAGAATATAGTAAGACATACTAATACTAGGAAAAAAAAAAAAAACCCAGAGAAGAATCTTAAGTTTAAACAGAGGAACAAAAGAACTGTTATTTAAGAAGATAATAAGTATGATAGGAACAAGAAGAGAAGTGATAATAGCCCAGGGATATTGTGGAATCCCAAAACATTACAAGTGAAGCTCACACAACCTGTTCTTAGAAAAATACTGGATCCAGCCCAGGATACTGTTGGCTTTCTGGGTTGACAGCACACACGGCCAGCTCACATTCAGCTTCTCATCCCCCAACACCCCCAAGTCCTTCTCCTCAGGGCTGCTCTTGATCCATCCTCTGCCCAGCCTGTACTTCTGTTTGGAATAGCCCCAACCCAGGTGCAGGACCTTGCCCTTGGCCTTGTTGAACTCCATGAGGTTGGCATGGTCCCACCTCTCCAGCCTGTCCAGGTCCTTCTGGATGGCATCCCTTCCCTCCAGCTTGTCGACCGCACCACACAGCTTCCTGTCATCATGACTTTTCTAATATGACGGATACAGGGTTTGCAACCCCATCCGCCAGTTCTTTCAGGACCTGCAGATGTATTCCATCAGTTTCCATGGACTTGTGCACCTTCAGGTTCCTCAGGTGTTCCCAAATCTGACCCTCACTAACCATGGGCAACTCTCCATTCTCCCAGTCCCTGCCCTTGCCTTCCAGGACTCTTGAACCCTTGCCAGTGAAGACGAAAGCAAAAAAAGAATTGAGTACCTCAGGCTTCTCTATATCCTGGGAAACCAGCTCTCCTGTTTCCTTCTGTAGAGGGCCCACATTTTCCCTGATCTTCCTTTTATCCCCCATGTACCTATAGAAGCCCTTCTTGTTGGCCTTGATGTCCCTGGCCAGGTTTAATTCTGTCAGGGCTTTGGCTTTCCTAACCTGAACCCTGACCTCTCAGACAACTTCCTGTAATCCTCCCAGGTTACCTGTCCTTGCTTCCACTCACTGTAGGCTTCTTTTTTTTTTTTTTTTTTGTTTGACTTTGTCCAGGAGCTGTTTCTTTATCCACAGAGGCATTATAGCAGCTTTCCAATACTTAAAAGGGGCTACAGGAAAGATGGCAAGGGACTCTTGGTTAGGGATGGTAGTGATATGATAAGGGGCAATGGTTTTAAACTGAAAGAGGAAGATTTAGATAAGATACCAAGAAAACATTTCTTATGATGAGGGTGGTGAGGCACTGGGACAGGTTGCCCAGAGAAGCTGTGGATGCCCCATCCCTGGAAGTGTCTAAGGCCAGGCCGGATGAGGTTTGGAGCAACCTGGTCTAGTGGAGGGTGTTCCTGCCCATGACAGGGGGTGGGAACTGAATAATCTTTAAGGTCCCTTCCAACCCAAACCTTTCTGCAATTCTATGATCTACAAACAAAAAGAAGCATTATTAAGGATGCAAGAACTTTCTGAAAGATCTCTTCTTTCTAATCTTTCAGTATTTCTGTTTTGATTTGTTTATGACATAATGTAGATCACTTTGACATGCTTCTACACTTCCAGTACACTGCAGAAACACTCTAGCTTTCCTACAAAACACTAACACATTGAAAAAAATATAATCCTTCAATTGTTAACTACACAAATAATACGGCATTTTAATTTAAAGAAATTGCAGTGTGGGATGTTAGCAAGAAGCAGCATAAGTATTACAACAGTCAATAAGTGGGAATACACAGGGCACTCCTATCCACTCATCTCCTATACATTAAAAATAAACTGAATGTTGTCTATTTTCTTACAAGAAAAGGTATGTGTAATAAACTTTTCCATATTTCCATGTGTTTCACTCATGTGTCCAGGAAAACGGAGACATGATAGTCCAAAATGATAACTGATTATAACTTAAATTCAGTCACACAATTAGAATTGTAAGATTTTGGTACATTTTCTATATCTTTTTAAGACCAAGATTAAATTACTTTGACTTTTAGGGCTTTATGTGTCCAAAGAATATGGAAGCACAACTCTTCAGATAAATGGTAGTGGAATGCATACATTATCTGTGAACTAATTGCAAAATGGAAATAAATCAAAGAAAAATTCATGGGCTGATAATGTAGTCAAACAGATGTAGAGACTGGATCAAGTGGAGGCAAGAAGTAAAAAATTACTAAAATCAATTTAAAAAATAAAAGTGACGCAAATCCAGTAACACTTCTGTGTCACAGAAAAAAAAATTAGAAAAGTGTGGATGCAAAATCATGAAGAAAATTTGAAATCAGGCACTCTCTAAGAGTGACTAGTCTTTACCATTTCTCAGCAACTGAATACTGTTGTAGTTCTCTGCTAAAGAAAAACATTTAGGAGGCTACACTACTGTCACTTCTCTCAGGAAAGAACAAAATAGGGGGGAAACACCCAAAGTTCCATCAGCAATTTGATCATCTATATCTTCAACGTTATGAACCTGATTTTTAAAACCAGGCTTAATTCTGCTCAAAGTCTCTCTCTAAGCTTGAACTACTAGTCACCAGGTTCTCTTTGTATTTTGATAGCACATAAGAATGCAGAGTATCATTTAAATTATGCATGCCCAAAATATTCCATTGAAAAGGGAAATCTCCATTTAATTTTACAAATGTGACAGCAGGAATGCAAAGGACAGAAAATTTAACTCAGATGCAGAAGAAAGCAGACAGGAGAATTATTTCATTACAAAGGAAATCTCTATATGAACCCAAGGAGAAGGTAGGAAAGAGCTGCCCTTAACATTGTTCTCCTGTTTAGTGCTTCAGCTAGTCAACTAGACTCTTCTAAAGTAATTTCTTTTGAAATTGTTAATTACTTTGTTAACTTTTCTGAAGTAGATGAGCTATCCATGTAGCAATATTTGACAAAGAAACCATTGAGAAGGTAATGAATTTGTAAAAATTTGTGGTCCAAGACTGCAAGTGTATCAGATTACACTCTGCATGTGGCCAGATCCCTTGGACTTTAAAGGAAACATCCTTAGGTACAGGGTTAAGTATAAACACATAGGACTTCAGGTAGCAGAGCTTTTAGATAGTCACCAACTGACTAAAAGGCCTATTTGTACGAGAAACTCATTCTTCAGAAATAATGATATTGTTTGCAAAGATCTTATAAATTAAACCTGGTATTCATCATTTCCTGCTTTTGAACATTATCATGTTGTATTCTCAGTTGGACATTATTTTTGCAGTAGCAGATCCAAGGCAGACTGAAAAGGTAAGAACAATTTCTAGTTGCTTTTCATAGACCGAACAGAAAAAAATACTAGAAATATTTGACAGAATTTACCATGGTCTTTGACAAATTTTTGAAAGTGACTGTAGGAATGCTCAGTTCTCAGAAATATGCAAGTATGTCTGGGCACATAAGACTGGAACTGTAAAATTCCAGAAAAGCAGTACAGAAAATCTAACAACTGAATTTACTCTTTCTAGATAGGAAATGAGCCACCGTAGTTATTTTAAAAGTAATTAATTCCTTTCCAGTAGTAAATAGAGTTGACATCTGACCATGAGTTCACATGCTATGTCTTGGCTGAGCACTCATTACAATCCCCAGATTTAGGCTAATGATGTGTTTAGTCTGCACTTGCATTAATGCCTAAGGAAAGTATAAAGCACTGGATTTTTAAACACCTAAATAAATATTACTAAACAAGCACATCAAGAAACACACGTGAAGCTGTTTGTGAAGGAATTGTGTGGACTGACACTCCAGAATGTCCACGGAGTTAATTTCTTCTTTCAGATCTCAGCTGAGAATCTGTCATCTTCTCTGAACCCTCAACAGAACTCAAAAGTAAAAAGGCATCTGCGTTCCTCAGAAAAAGGATGACCTAAATCCCACAGCGTTTTTCTGTTTTCTGAACTGCATGCACTGAATAATTTTAAAGATCTAACCTTGGAGCTACTGAAATAAATGTAAGAATTTTAAATTATTGTAGTTGTTGTAGTAGGACTGAACTCTAAATTATAGACTTCTTCCGCGTTACATATTAGTATGTACTCTGACACACTAATTTATTTTTTGTCTATTTACATCTTTTTGAAATACAACATGTATTTTTAAGACTTTCTGAGGCCAAACAGTTTAGGAAACAAAAATGTAATGGAAAACTGTTTATGATGTTCTTCAATTTTACAGAGAAAGAAAAATCAGTCTAGGGAAACCAGGGGTCAATTTTATAAAACATGATTTATCTCAAAACAAGTGTTAAACATGCTATTTGCTTGTATTTTTGTCTTGGAGCCAATGAACACAACAGCAAAACTCATACTACCTTGTACTATAAAGCAAGTACCGGGTGCTGTATTTCAACCTTCCTGCATTTAGTACCTAAGCAGAGTAAGCATTTTATTAAGTTAATTCCAGACAACCAATATCTAATATGAAGAACATATGTCTAGTACTCTCATAAAATGCCTAAATGGAAATAAATCAGTTTATGCAGACACATCTCTTTTCATTTTGCTCATAAAACAAATACACAAATGTAGCCTGATACATGCATAGTCATTTGTTTTCTTACTCAAACTGTACAGCAATTCTCATGCAAATCTCTATAATTTTCAAAAACTGTGTTACCTACAATTTTTGAAGGCCCTACTGCAGATGGTCAGAAAGTGAGTAGGAATCAGGATCCACTTCCATTAAATGTTGTTGATACTGTACAAAGAAGATTCCTATTTTGGGGGGCATACTTTCTGAACCAAAAGAAGAGCTTAATTTATGCAAATAAGAAATTAAACATGATGAAATGAAACAGTTTTTGCAGGACTGTATGTTGACATACGGCTGAGAATCACGCTCTAAAAGTCCATCATAGTTCACCATTCTACTGGTAATTCCTCTTCATTCTGTTTATTCAAGACATCAACTTGCTTATGTTTAAAGCTTTAAATAAAGTCACACACCATAGCCTTCCAGAGATCTAGATAAAGGCATCCTCCTTTCCACCGAAGAACTCTAGCTTCTTGACAAGAGTTTTTATAGGAATGAAGATTGTTCAACTTGTTATCTCAGAGAGAAAAATGGCAGAGCTGATACATACAAACGGACCACTAGTCTTACTTTTTTTTTCTATACTTAGTGCTACCTTATTTGAAAACCATGCAGCTTACTCTTACAGCGCACCTTAAAAATTAACTTATCAAGACATACTCAGTTGATATAATGAAAGGGGAAAAGGTAGCTATATGCATGAATGGAAATCAGAAACGTATGTGACTAATTTTAAAGTTTACACCACAATATTATCAGTTTGATACCACTAACGTTCACCATGTCTGTCTGCAGAAGGAAGTCTCTGTAACTCTCACTGCCTTCTGTGGAATTTGTAGGTCTCTTCTGCATAATCTTAGCTTAGCTTGTACATAGGCTTGGGATAACCAAAACAGTGACAACTAGCAGAATAGCCTACTAATTGTTTCCTAGATATTCTGAGGAATAACAGAAATTATTTAAGTGACGCCATTCTTTAATGTCTCAAAGGTGATACAACATGGAAATAAATGTTCAGATTGAGTAAGAAACAGAGAAAAGGAATCATAAAATCATGGAATGGTTTGGGTTGGAAGAGACCTTAAAGATTATCTGATTCCAACCCCCCTGCCATGGGCAGGGACACCCTCCACTAGACAAGGTTTCTCCAAGCCTCATCCAGTCTGGCCTGGAACACTTCCAGGGATGTTGTATCTCCAGGAAGAATTTTTTCCTGATATCCAATCTAAATCTCCCTACTTTCAATTTAAACCCATTACCCCTTGTCCTGTCACTACAGGCCCTTGGAAAAAGGCACCTGTCAGCTTCCTTGTAGGCCCCCTTCAGGTGTTGGAAGGTGATATAAGGTGTCTGTGGAGCCTTCCCTTCTCCAGGCTGAACAAGCCCAGTTCTCTCAACCTTTCTTCACAGAAGTGCTCCAGCCCTCTGACCATATTTGTGGCTCTCCTGTGGACTCGTTCCAACTCATCTATATCCTCCGGTTGAGGGGTCCAAGAATATGCAATACAATGCACCGTTCCCCCATTTGTGTTCTACAGAGAGGTGGTATTGCTAGAATTGTATCTAAACAAGAGTGATGAATGCAAACCTGTAATTATTGGTGAGGAGGAACATTGTGGAAATTATAATGGCAAACAGAACAGTTTCAATAGGAAAGTATAGCACCTGAAAGAACATAAGGAGTAGAAGCAAAGAAGAAATGTCTGATACACAGCTGATCTCCCTGGTATCCAATGACAGGAGGTATGGGGATGTTTCAAAGCTGTGTCAGGGGAGGTTCAGACTTGACACGAGGAAGCATTTCTTTACGGGAAGGTGGTCAAACACTGGAATAGGCTTCTTAGAGAGGTGGCTGATGACCCATCCCTGTTGGTGTGTAAGAAGCATTTGGACAATGCCCTTAACAACACGCTTGAACTTTTAGTCAGCCCTGAAGTGGTCAGACAATTGAAATAGGTCCCTTCCAACTGAACTATTCATCTGAAATACTCATCTTTCTCATGATTACCTAAACATGTCTATTTCTTTGTATGATTGTGAATTATCTAATGAGAGACATTGTGACACTTTTCAAATAAATGTATGGATATGGCATCCCAAGAGTGACACAAGAAACACTTGTCTGAGTTTTCATACGGCAGAGAGCTGAAGGTTCTATTCAAGTAACAGAGGTTTTGACTGCTTAGAAAACATTCCAGTTTTCTCCATACATGAGCACTAGTGTTTTTAAATATATTTAAGCTGACTTTTAGGGTGAACCTACCTGGAGATCATCAGCTATTTACAAAATAAAAACTTTCAAAACAAAACTTTTTGAAGTTTTGTGTTTGAAATAAAATTCTGCATTGAAATAAAACTCAGATCTTATTAAGGAGGTACAAATGAGCAATTAACATATTGATCTGGAGTATGGCTCAGATCAGGAGATTCCTTACTACTTAATTTAGAGAAAAAGATTTCATTTTAGTGGTAGTGTGAGGAATTGCACTAGATCGCTTACTCCCGGAACATCTGCATTATGATTTAGTGAAGCTACGAGCATTCAAAGTATAGAGCATAACTACTGATTCTCAGGTCATCAGTTCATGTACTGCTTGCTGGATCCTCCACTGCATAATTTATGAAGAAAAATTTAGTTTAAACAATCATCAACTTTCCATTTCTGAGCACCAAAAAACCTGGGAAATGCTGAAGAACCTGAAAATTGTCTATTTATGTTTTGAATCTATCCCAATTCCTCAAAGAATTAAAAGGTGCCAATGCCTCTATAAAGTCAAAATCTTCAAACTTGCCAAGAAATTATGCACTTTTTCTTAATCTCGATGTTTTCACACAGAAAAATTAGAAGGCTTCCATGCAATGTGTCTGCTTTCTGAACTGGCTATGCAATACCAAATGTTAGAAAATATTTTTCTGAATGTTTAGCCATATACTATCTTCCAATGAGAAATCTGAAAACGTCTCTTGAAAGTTAGAAAGAAAGCATTTTATTTTCTTTACAAACAGAGAAATGTTCTAAAGAAGGGTTTGTAACATTTCCGCTGGTATGTCATAATCAAGTAACTACACATGCAGTCTGTATAACCTAACAGCACTTCACAAAGTCTGAGTGGCAGACATATGCTTTATTATTCCCAGGAATACAGTCATGGCATATCCTTTAAGCAATATTACCCATGTAATTCTGAATTCTTAGAGTTAAATTAAAATGCATTTAACTTCCCCTTTATTTCCTAGAAATTTTTCCTAAAGGTATTATAAATGAGCGGTATTGCCTTTATGTTACATTCAGAAGTGCACTATTTTTGTCATGTATGATTGCCACTTTATTTAATTTCTCTTTGTGACACATTACTCAGTACAGATTTTCACTATGTTAGGAACTGTCCTCGTTGATGAAGACTAAAACATGCACCTCACCAATTACTTAACCTGCCGAGTTTTGAGTCCCTGGTGTTCTCTGTTACAATGACAGTCTCCTAATCTATATAAATCACTGAAGTGGTTTGTATCCTGTAGAAAATGGAGAATGTGAAATTCTACTTCATCTAAATCACTGAAAAGCTAAAAAACATTATAACATGATCTCAAATGTCTTCATATAACTGACACAAATGCTTACTGAAATGATAGCTATTTCCTTGCATAAGAGAGAAATGAAAAAAATAGCATTATAAAAATCTTTGCAACATTTTATGCAAATATGAACACTTCAATACAGAAGCAATTATAAGATAGAATAAATTGGGCAGGTGACTTCTACTTTCAAGAATTCAGGACTTCTTATTAAACTAAATGCAACTGGCAAGAGAAGAATACTAATTTTCCATATTTGAAAGATGCTGTCCTGAGAAAACTCAGGTTTGAACTGTAAGGGAAAATCTTCATATTCCTCATTTCTTACGGGTAATATAGTTGTTTCTCATTTGTTTAGAAGATGTAGTTATATTAAATCTGCAAAAAACAGTTTCTCAGGATTTTATAGGCTACATGAGATATGTAAAGAAGCATGTTTCCTAGGTTCTAATAATAATTTATTTTGCCTATGGCATGCAGAGTCATTATTCCTGTCTCACACCTCTTATTCTACCAAATTAGGTTATCTAAGGAAATGCAGATGTAACGGAAATAAAAAATCTGAGAAACACTACCTGTATCTTCTTCTGTATACTCACCATGCTACTACCTTCCTGCAAAAATGCTTACAAGGTACTACAAAGTCAGGGTTTTACTCCAGTGAGATTGTTATTCTTGTACAAAGGGAAAAAAATCACACTTTTGGAAAACTAACTTTTAGGTTATCCTCTGGAAAGCAACTGATCACTGAAATTTCATGATAGGAGACACAAAAAAAAAAAAAAAAAACCATTTCAAGATGAAATACACAGACCTCCTGTAAATGTTGTGGAATTTAACAGATGCTACAGCTGCAATATTTAACATAGTTCTGGAGGCCTCAGAAAACTAGGGCGAAAAAATGTCAAACACTATGTACTGTATCATAAAAGCCAGAAACCCATTCTTTTTCACTTACTGACCATTTCAATGGCAAACACAAGACTAATGTTAGTGTTCAGTTTACGAATCCGCCACTCCACATAATCATACTTCCCAAGCAGCACAATTCAACACTATCAGCTCTAGCTCATATCACAGTATTCTGCATTAAGAAAAAAACCCAAAGAGCCTTACAATCTCCAACAAGGTTAGGCTACAACATTGCCTAAAATATACATTTAAATATTAATCAGGGTTTTCCCTCATCACAGTCAGCTTGGTCTTGCTAGTGAGCCTGCATTCTTTGATGTTAGGTCTAGAAGGAATTTCAAGTTGAAAAACATAACAGTGAAGTGAGGTGGGACTGCTGTTCTCATTCCTTAACTGCTGTGAAAAACTGTACCACCTTTTCAGAGAACTAGATGAAAACAGAGTGCGTATTTTAAAATAAAGAAAAAAATGAGAATTAATATGGGTGGCAATATAAGGAAGTCATTGGCTTGTGTACAGACCAGGACTCGGCCTTGCTGGAAAGAGACTGACTTGATTATGAACATTATTAACATTACAGGAAAGACCAGATTTTCCTAATTCAGATGTCCTTGTCTCCTCCTGAGTTCAGCTTAACACATTGTTAACAGGCATTTCCTTGTAAGACAGAGTAAATTCTTGTAAGATGCAGTCATTCCACTGTTGCTGAATGTTAAGTATGCGATATGCCTGAAGTCTGCATTTTCAATGAGAGCAAATGGAGTGCGTAAACCAAGACATTACTGCAGCTCCTGATAAGAAGACTGCCAGCCTAGGAGATACAGTCAACATCGTGCCCTTTGCTATCTTTTCTGCAAAGGTTACAGACATCTCTTGGGACTTGTTTCGATGCAAGCGAACCGTTCAACATTTTGAAACTGCAGGAAGATCCGATCCGCTCTCCTTTCTAAGCACAAAATAGAGAAGGAAAGGCAGCACCCTTGTGTTGTTCACAGACTATTGCGTGACACCATGTAGTCCTGTTATTACCTCCCATTGTATCTAGTAAATACTGGAAAATAAGTTTTCTAGAGAAAGATCTCCAAACCCAATTTTTTTTAATAAAGTATGTTCAGTTCTGTATGAAAGTCTAAAAATGTCTAAAAAAGCTCTTTTCTTCTAACAAGTACAGTTATAATTCTATCTTTGTGAGGTCTAGTGGCAATTGCAAAACTGTATTCAGGCAACCAAAGAGAACAGCAACAGAGCCACATAACACAGAAACAACAGTACTACAAATAATGTCCTCACATTTTGATTTTTTTAAATAGTTTCCACAAAGGGACAGCATCATTGTGTTCTTCATCACTGGACGGATTGCCTGCACAGAGATCCTGCATACAGTGTCTGAGGAGCAAAATTACTTAGCTGAGAATAGCTGTGGCATAAAACGTATTGTACTGTCGGTGGCCGTCTTATAAAAAGCAAGGATTGTTATTTTTCCCTTATTATTTTCTGTATCAGCGCTCTTGCTCAAGGTGCAAAACCAACTCCCTCCTTGCACTAGGAATGAATGAATGAATGAATGAATGAATGAATGAATGAATGAATGAATGAATGAATGAATGAATGAATGAATGAAGTAACCGGTACTCATTGCAAAGTTTAAATAAAAACTATATTGATTCTTCCAAAACAGAAATCAGCCCTAATAAAATTTTCCATGTTCAGTGCACTTCTGACCAGAACAAATGCTGCTGTGTTTGGCGGGGAGAGGAGGAAGAGGAGCATTAAATACAAATGTATGTACACACATCGCTAGTGATAATGGTGTACTGGAAAGTTTCCTTTGCCAGCTGTTTGTTATGACTTCTAGTAATAGTAGGAATGCGCTTACCCCTGGAGAAAGAATAATTTCATCCAGGAAAAGAGTTGCCATGAATAACATAACATACCTGGTCCCTTGTGGTCTTTTCGGTGCATTTTAAATACATTAGTATTTGTCTTATTTAACATAGACCTGGGAAAAAAAATTCTTCTTCAGTTCCTTTCAGTAGGTTTTAGATAATGATGTCATCACTAACAACAGCTGTGTTTTGTTCTGGCTAAAGGAAAATTCTCTAGGAAGAAATGCTTCCTATAACCTCTAGTCATTCTTGTTCACTGACTTTTAATCTTCTCCAACTGGGCTGCTCCGCCCTGTAACTGAGTATTGTGGCTTCACTCACACTTTTCCAGATTTGAAAATAACATACATATATTTAAAATTTCTTCATTTAAGCAAACAGTAATAAATGAAGCACATCCCAGTCTATTTTCCTTGGAAGTTGGTTTTAATGACATCTAACTAACACTCTAATGCAGGACATTTTTCTACATCACATGAAGTAATTTGGTGATGTCTACAGATCATGACAATTCAAAAGATCATCACCAGGTGTTTCTGCATCTGCTTGTACTGGCACTTTTAGAGATGTGTTTTTGTGATGTCAGTCTCTTGTAGTGACTTCAAATGACAGAGAAGATTTACCTGAAAAGTTCTAAGCAAGCATTTAAGCATCATTCCTGAAAGGAAATTTCCATTTATGTTTTCTCGTGTTTTAAATTGAAACACTCAACCCAGTCTATCAAGTCTGCATTGAAACTCAGTGAAGCTCATTAATATTTTAAAATAAATCTAAAGTACAGTTTTCCTGTAAATAACATCGTAGGCTGTTCCTGCTTGGCTGTTGTTTTCATTTATGTAGACCTAGTTGTTTTAAGGTCACTATAAACATTTTTGAATTGTGTCACTACAAACATTTCTGAATTATAATGGTAATGCAAAAAAACCCCCAACAAACGCCACCAAAAAAAAAAAACCAAAAACAAAGAAACCAAACAAACAACCAGAAACAAACAAACAACAACAAAAAAAACAACCCCCAAAACAAACCCCTGAACATACCTGCTTGCAGAAACAATAAAAAATCATTGTGATCATTAAACACAAATTTTCTCACAGAAGGATACACACAATTTTCAGCTTCACATGACAAAGGCAATTTACCCCCTATCGACAATGTATTGGATTCTGCCTAGAAATTCATAGTTTATGATCTGCTTCTTATGCAGAGGACTGCAATGCTTGGTTTTGTATTAACCGAAGATGTCAGTAAGAAGGAACTCCAGTAGTGTACATAAAGCACTGCTACCTAGTGATCATGAATATGCAGTCATAATGATGACATATTTTACAAGAGGTGGTGTCTAGGGAGCTTTATAGTGCTGCATTCACAGACGCTTCATTCAATCGACAGATCACCATCCTTTAACCTGGCTAACAACTGAGGAGGCTGAAACCCCGCTAGGGTTAAATGGCAGAAGTGTCATTGCTGCAACAATTTACATTTATCAGTCTTGAAAAGGAAATTCTGTCTCCTCAGTGTCTGGTATAAAAGGATCTAAGACTGAATATACTTCAGAGGTTTCTGACTGGCATGAAATATCTGCACAAGAGCTGCTGAATCAATTTGATGATTTTTTCCGAGTGTGAGGCAGCATTTATTTTCAAGAGATGTGCTGATATTATAGTAATACCTGCAAGATTAGTAACTCTACCAGTCAGTGTACGGTGTACAACAGACTGCATGTGTTTGTGTAAGCCATATGAAGTCTTAGCACTAGTTGTACTGGATTCTGGTCCCATAGGTCTGCTGTGAAATCCTGCAATAAATCCCAATACCCTGTATACCAAAGTGCTATGGTTCACTAGACTACAATCTCTGCCACTAGTGAGTGTGTGTGGTGAGCTTATGCCCTTATCTGGAGTCCTGGGTTTAAGCCAGAAATTTGATCACGAGATCTTTTTCCTGGTCAAAAGACCCACTTTGTCCTTTTCATTACTTTTCCAAGTATAAGCTGACACACTTACCAGACGTATAAAACAGTAAATATATAGAGCAAGTATGTATACGGGCTTTAAACCTATACAGAAATGACAAGTTGTCTTTCCCTTTGCTTTGAAATACGTTAAGGTTTCAATTGGTTCAGATAGGAATTTTGTTATTAGGACCATGTGAAAATGGCTCCCAGTTCATATAGAAACAAAACTAATTTTATCTAAATTAGAATAGTCTGTACCCATTAATTTATAGGGTCCTCGAAAAAGTCCTGGTGAACAAATCAGTATTTTATGCCTTCTTACGTCCCCACCTATTCCTTTTTGCGCTCAGAAAGCTTATCCTCCTCAGTTGCTAGCCTCAGGAGCTTTATTTCTGAAGCGACATAATGCACAATCGTTCATTAATTTTTCTAGGTATTCTACTTATTTAATAACAAGAAAAACCATAACATTTGTTTGGTTTTTCTTTTTTTTGTTGTTTTTGGTTTTGGGTTTTTTTTTTTAAATCCTCTAATTTTCCTTCCCAGGTGTTAATGAAAAAGGTCTGCAAAAAGAATGGCAATTCTGAATATTCCACTTTGCTATTTCCATCTCAAGTAAAACGTGATGGCTACATACACTCTGCTCTCACAGCAACACACACTGTGCAATATAAAATAATGAATGTAACCAATTATAGTAAAAAGATGTCCAATTTACTTAAGATTGAAATTTTGCAATATTCTTTTTTTGTATCTCTGATCCAAAACCATTCCAGTTCCAGCAGTAGTTGCAAGAAAGAGGATTCAGTTTAACTTCAGGCATTATTAATAATACATTTATGGTATGGTAAAGAGTTCCATTTTATAGCGTGTTTTCATCTTAAATAAATGAATGTGCACAACATTGTGAGCACTTTAGAGATTATATTGAATTTGCTCTTGCTGCTGCATCATGTTGCTATTCTAATTTTCACCTTCATAAGCAGGTGAAAAATGTTTACACACGGTCTCCGTAAGGCCTCCAGAACGTCCTCAAAAAACATACCTTCTTCAAGCCATAGCCCAGAAAAACTTGGATTAGGAGAAAAAAAAAGCTTTAGAAAGTGCTTACACTTTTCTAAAAGTGTGTGGCCTGAGAGATTCCCGTCAGTCTCAGCCGTTGTGCAGGGAGTTTGGTGGTGAAGTGTCCCTTGATCATATCAAACACTCTAGCACTGCCAAGGTGGGGAATGGTATGGGCTGTACCAGGGGCCAGTTGCCTGGTTGCGGTGGGGGATGAGTGTCATCCCCTGGCAGCTCTGAGCCTTTTCGTAAGTCGTGTCGATCTGTACCAGCATTACTAAAATTCTGAGAATTCCAGTGATAACCTACCCAAATCATGGCCAGGATGAAAATTTACTTATGCCTAAAGTCAATTATGTCACGAGCCTACACACAGCAGTTCCAAGGAAGCCCCTTTGAGCCCTCCTGAACTGCAGCGGGCTGCGCCCTGCCACTCCCGCGGTGTGGGATGCCTCTCAGAGTTCACAGACTCTGAAGTTTGTAAAATCAGAGAAGAGTTGACACAACCTGGTCTGAAAAACTCCTCAAGGCTCACCTCTTTGCCTGTTGAGAGTTGCACTGACACTCTACGGGAATATTTCCACCGACTCAAGGGGAAATTGTAACAGGTACCTTCATACAAATATACGTATCTCTCTATTTCTGTATCTGTCTGTGTGAGTGTGTGCATGCAGCTTTACATTGATAACCTTGTTAAGTTTTCGATTAAGTTACTGTGCTGATTCATTGAGAGTTAACTTTTCCTGGGGAATTACAAAATCTAGTTGTGCGATATATCTGAATAGTGTTAATGAACTTTGAACTGCTGTTATTCCAAATTGTTGCTATCCCAAAGTTTTGCACAAAGCACAAATCTCTACGCACTGTGATCCTTTTCCAGATTCCTTTGACATAAACCACTGACCAGGTCTGGGACTAGGGGTGGATTTATACACACCTAGACTTCTCTTTCGAGGAGTTTAGAAAGCGAAGGGGTCCACTCTGATCCTCGTGACCCTTTTCAGTAGTTCATATCACAACACTCCAATCTTGGCTTGATTTACCCAACTCTGTAAATAATTTTCAGTTCATGCATAGACCATGTTAATCCGCTGCTGATTTGATTTTGTCTTAGTATGCTTTTCTGTGTTGAATAAGTAGTAGAGGGGGCCTTGCCAACAAATTCTGCTAAGTTGCGCTTCTCATAAGTTCATATTAAAAATAAAAGCTTTTCCCCTAATATTTGTGATCTTTTAAGCATCCTAAAATACTTCTGGCCTTCATTTCATAACAACAGCACAGGATGGACAACAAGACTGGGACCTAACAGAGCTAGCTCCTATTCCTATCTCTAAATTATGGAAAAGGTGTGAAAAACAACATTATTTCTCAGTTATACCTTTCCTACTTATATTTATTGCTGCTTTTCTGTGGATTTGGATGGATTTACTCCCAGGTATTTGCATAAAACAAAATCAAAGGTCCCTAATGGTTTCTTGGGCCTCTTTGTCATGCAGAAATCCAGTAGAGCCATTAAATGTGTGCACACTGTAAGCACATTTCCACATCAATTATCATATTACTTCCATTTATTAAAAGAGCAGCAATGGTTATATCCTGAAATAAATATGACAATGTCAATTAATTGCAACATTTATGCAGGAAATGATATGGTGTTTCTTCATGATAACTACTACCCAAATAACTGGGCTGAGACATTCATATCACAGCACGCTCACATAAAACGAAGGATTGCTCTGAAGAGTAGACGTAATTTTCATTGCTTAGTTTGTAATTAATTTCACTACCTCTAATGATCTGATTAGAAGAAAGTTGGGGGAACTCTTCATGTAACAGAGAAAAATTTGCACTGTGACAGCTGAAGCTAATCTGAAAGAAAGTGAGGTTTGCTGTATCAGTACTACAAACAAAAAGAGTTGGGCAGGGAAGAAGAGAAATCAGGGCTTTTGTAAGGTTTTTTTTCCAGAGACTAAAACTCTTTTAAGAAACATGCCAATGACAAGTTACACTAGAGGTCTGAACACATGCAAACATTAGGAGATCCAAATTTATTTTTAGCAAGTGTTAGGAAATAAAATGAGCAGTGGTAATGAAAATATCTATTCCCAGTCATCTGGGAACTGTGAACTCTGGAAGTTCTTGACAACCTCGAAAAGTATCTGTAGACTGATTCTTTCATTCTCAAGGGTATATCAACCTATACCAGCTGTAGTATTTCAAACAAAACATAATCAGAGGAAGTTAATATTGCACAAAACAATGCCATACCAAGTTTCCAAATATGAAGGAAAACTACATAGGAGTGCCTAACAAGGTTTTCAAAATCTCCGAAATTCAGCAGCTGAACACACTGGTATCATTCAGCTCCAGCTGGCTAGCCACATCTGTCCAAGATACTGGACAGCCTTCAAAGGATGAAGCTTTAGGTATCCATTCTGGAAAAGTACCTTTGCAAGAATTCCACCCAGGTTTAATTCAGCTGTACACTTCAGTCACACACCAAAAGGTGGCAACAACGTGAACTTCTAGGGTGAATATTTATTTCTAGAACAGTCAACATCTAGACATCAGCATGACTCAGCTTTGGTCTTTGGAAAATTTGGGTCAATTAATTCTCTTGAGACCCTCTCTCATCTTCAGTAATAACCCATGTCTAAATTATTGTTTAGAGAGGACTATGCAGTTACCTCAATAACAATCAGGACTGTAAACCAGATACTTAATCTGGAATGTATGCAAAACTTTCAAATTTTGTGCTAGAGTATAAACTCCATCATAAAACTCCCGAGTGTGTGGGCCTATCAACGTTGATTCGGTTAAGGTCTTAATGGTTTTTGTCATCTTAATGCTCGGCGGACAGTTACTGTCCTTTCTTTCCATTATCACGATACTTTGTCAAAAGCCACTAGGACATGCCTCAAAACCTTAGGTAAAATATAAAACAAAATTGCCAGCAGCTTCCACAAGTGCACAGCACTGTTGACAGGGAGCCCGTTAGCAGCAGACTGTCCCTGCTTTCTGGCAGCAGTAGTAAATCCAAGCATCCTGCTGTTTGCAGAGCTTTATCAGAATACACAATGCCAGCACAGGCTGATCTCTTCAGGACTTTGACAAGCACCTGGAGAGTTTTGCAATTAATATTATTATGTACTTTCTGCCAGGAATGCCCTTGAAATTATGAAATGTTCCCTACAGTATCTGGGAAGGAGAAAAACACTGAGGAATATGGAAGAAGGACTCATTTGATAACTAGGCTGTCTTAAAATGTTAAACTGTGAAGTAGCAAAACCCTTCCAGAGGTAATTGAGCTAGTCATTAACAGTACTTTAACTACAGCAATTTCAGAGTTTTGCGACCAGTGCTGGAAAAAGCAAATAGCCTTGACATATCCTTCCAAGCCCGTGAGATTCGGGGCTACATTTGCATTCTGAGTGAGGAATTTAATTATGCCAAATATTTTGTAATCAAAAGTTTGCTACTACTCCATCAAGTTGTGAATGGACACGTTACATTTTTGTCTGTATTGGTCTGATTATAAGACGTGTCTAAACCCAGTTTAAAATGGGCACCTATTCACCTGACTCGACCGCACGTTGCTGGTGCAGCTGTGAAAAAGCACTCCATGACTACTTGATGCAAAGAACTGGAGACACTACCAAGTGTACTTCTAAGGTCCCATGTTTACATAATGTTTTGATTCAAAGTCAAAAAGCACTTGCAAAAAACTCAACAAACCCAAGCTGCCACAAACTGCATTAAGTTTCTGCTAGACTATCCTATTCAGATCCAGGCTTCATTTCTTAATTTCGTGGTGGAGACAAGGCTAAAAGTTAAGTTTAGGCTACTGTATTAACTGAACTAAACCAAATAAATACAATTATTTGAAACATACACAAAAACTCAAGAGCCTTTGTGAATATTTGTATTACTCATCATTTCTCACCAACGTTAAGAACAGAGGTAGAACCAGGTGGTTTCACAGGAAAGCAGGAATGATTGCATTGTATCAAAACAATGGTTCATATCCTTACTCTGAGAATGGCCAATATCAGCTGCTTTAATGAAAAGTACAATAAACCCAACAGCAGACCGTTACTGTTTTTCCTGAATCAGAAACATCACAAAGCCAAGTAATTATTTATTTTACTTCAGAAAATTCTCTGTAATAAACACATTCAGAAACTATAATAACTATTATAAATGGCTGTGCATTTGAGCAAGAAAATGTAATTATTCTTCAGTAATATTTCACATTAGGCTTGGAGATACTCTAATCATCATTAAGTTGCAGAAAAATGCATATGAAGGACCCAGGCACAGTGCCCATATATTTCACAGGATGGCACAAATCTCTTGGCCATTCAGCTTCTGTGAAAGCCTGTTTCTTCACACATTTTTAATGCATTTGCGTGCAACAAGGGAAAAACAAGAAAGGCAGGACAATGCCACCTTTCCTCTCTTAACTTCAAGCCAAACTGCAGATCTTCACAAGTTGAGTAACCACAATGTCAGAATCATAGAATCATCATTGGATGTTAAAGATCATCCAGTTCCAAGCTCCCTGACATGGTCAGAGACACCCTCCACTAGATCAGGTTGCTCCAAGCCTCATCCAGTCTGGCCTGGAACACTTCCAGGGATGGGACATCCACAACTTTTCAGGGCAACCTGTCCCAGTGCCTCACTGCGCTCTTCGGGAAGAATTTCTTCCTGATACCCAATCTAAATCCACTCTCTTTCAGTTTAAACCCATTACCCCTTGTCTTGTCACTACAGGCCCTTGTAAAAAGTCCCCACCCAGGTTTCTTGTAGCCCCGTCAGGTACTGGAAGGTGCTATAAGGTCTCCCCTGAGCCTTCTCTTCTCCAGGCTGAACAAGCCCAACTCTCTCAGCCTGTCCCCATGGCAGAGGGGCTCCAGCTTCTGTTGTGCAAAAGCACTGAAAATTAAATGTTGTAAGTTAAGCTTTTAAACCAGCAGCATGATCTTTCAAGGCGTTGATCACCAATTGCAGAAGGAAAATCATATATCAGTGACTGCTTGAACCAAGGCTTTAAAAAGAAACCTAAACAGAAAGACAAAACCCAGCCTTCCTCTCTAACAGAAAACAAAATCTTCTTTTGCATCTTTAGGTAATGTGACCCACATATTGTCTCCTTTCAGAAGATCCAATTCACTAGCTGCTTCCAACTATTTTTACATTATTACATTCTGGTTTTAGGTATGTATCTCTATGGTATTAATGCTTTTCATTAAAAGATACACAACAGAACGTTTGCAGACCCTGCAACTCTCCTGCAGGGACTATGGCTCTGTGCGTGTGAACACGTTTGTGTGCACACATGTGTGTGCATGACTTGGTGCAGAAAGGCTGTTCAGAAGAAGGTTGTAGCGGGGTGGGTGCTGGTCTGTTCTCCTGGGTAACTGGTGATAGGGTAAGGGGAAGCAGCCTCAAGTTGTGTCAGGGGAGGTTTAGATTAGGTATGAGGAAAAACTTCTTCACTGACACAGTGGTCAGGCACTAGAACAGGCTGCCCAGGGAAGGGGTGGAGTCACCATACCTGCAGGTGTTAAATGAACGTGTAGACATGGTGCTTGAGGACATGGTCTAGTGGGTACAGTGGTGTTGGGTTGATGGTTGGACTGGATGATCTGATAGCTCTTTTCCAACCCTAGTGGTTCTGTGATTCCTCGCCCTCAAACTTTCAGTGGGTTTACAACACCTGTAGGACAAAAACTAGTCAACACCACTGAACTCCCTTTTATCTGCACCAAGTGAAGATTCAAGCCACATTTTGACCAACAGCCATTTTTACCAAGCATTATTTACATGGGGTAAGCAATCACTTAGCTGACATTTTGCCCAACGACATTTAAAACATACATTGAGGGAAACAGAAGAAGCTATATATGTATTACATGTATGTGTCTGTGCATGACACACGTATTTACACCATAAACCTTAGTAAGCAATGCAGTGAGAATCCAAGTTCTCCGTCCCTGCCCCCCGATCAGTGCTTCTGACTGAAGCACTGGAGGTGAGTGCTCTGAACACAGTATGAAGATGCTGTACCTAATTGGTGCGCAGCACAGGAAAATGTCATATATTTCACCCCTTTGCCATACTGAAGTACTCCACTTTCATTTCTGAATGATAAAGCAAGATAGTCATTATGTGGAGTGGTATCAGTGGGAACTACAACCCGAGTGAAAAGATGCTTATAGCCACAAAAGACTTACACGCTGCCCTTCAAAGCCAAGTTCTTAGAAAGAGACAGAATTTCTCAGAACTTGTGTGAAGAGTCTTTAGCATTTTTAGAGCTGTTTCATGTCTCAGCTGCAAATTGTCATATTTACAAACAAATGACTGCAGGTAAAACCGGTTGAAAATGGTTTAAATTCGACTGCTGCTTGACTACGCAAGACTTGTACAACAGTAATGTTACGCACAAATAAATGCAAATATTTTTATGTATTCAGCTGACATTTATCATTGATCTAGAAATTCAGGAAAATCTTCTTGGTCTTATCAGAACGCAAAGTGAATCTTGTTTTCATTCTGCTCCTTCAAGTAGATGTGCACATATCCTGTTAAAGGGTTTATCTATCAAAATCATCTCCAGAAAGCTTCCTAATAAGGAACACATTTTTGTTCGAGAACTAAAGGTAGGTACTAGCTCTCTAATTTCTTACACATCATTGCCATCCGGGATCTCCCTTGTCTCTCCACCAAGACGGAGGTATGCGTGCATTGATAGTTCCAGATGATTCACTGGCCTTTGCAATTCCAATTATATTAGCTTTGGCAGATATACATTTGATGCATAATTCAATACAGAGTGTATAAAATAGCAGGCACGACTACTCAATTGAAGTTGCATAAATATTTCCAGAGGAATATCTTGTTATCAGCTACTTATAACTTGCACTTAGCGGGCTGTCACACAAACCCTTGGTTTAGGTCTCATGTTGACAACTGCAGCAAAATTAATTTGCTCATCTTGCGTACGACTGCGTGCACATACTCAGGCTCCCCCGACTGCACACTTGCATTGGGGATTCTCACTGAACAGGCCTCCCTCCCTGGTAGGTATTTCCCCAGTTTCAGAGATATGAAGAACAACACGTCGTAGTATGTCAGAAAAAGAGTCTGAGAAGGGCTGAACGTTTACTGAGAGCAGAATCCTCAATGCATCCATGTGAAAACCACCATGTAAACCTGTGCCATTCCTTGTGCTGCACATCACACATGGGCCGTAATCTACCTACACAAATCACAGTCCTACTGTTGAGGCTGCATTTTTGATACGGAGTTTGTAGCTCTGGACACGATTTAGTGTAATTTTGAACAGTAGTAGTCATGTTAGAGAGGCAAATCTTAGGAAAATACAGATTTTGTCCAAACTAATTCTTTCCTTGATATTATTTTAGAGTTTATGCTAGTGAATGCTTTCAGGAATTATCCTAATTTCTGAGAAAAACCTAGACGCTTGTATACTCAAACACAGAGGAAAATCTCTTATAAATCAGAAATAGCAAGATTAAATTATTATTTTTTAATTATTATTGATATAAACGTAGTAGGTTTCCCCATTGCAATGCACACCAATGAACCAAATGCACCTACATTAAGCATACATGGTACTTAAGGTAATACATTACTTACTTGAGGTAATATATTCCAGTAGGTAAAAAGGCAAAAAGATAAATATGAAATACACACTTTCAGCACCATGATGAAACAAAAAAAGGGTAAACAAAAAGGAAGGAGGGATGACTTTTCAATTTTAAAATCCTTGTGTCAAACGTGAAAAGAGGGAAAAAGCAAACTGGTCTTGTAAATAACAAGTAATCCACTGCTGTAGTTGTGTAGAAACTCATTTTATACGGATTACTTTTTAAGGACACCCCTTTCACAGTGAAGAAGACTATCTGGACAATAGGACAGCATAGGTTACTCCATAGAATCACAGAATGGTTTGTGTTGGAAGGGACCTTACAGACCATCCAGTTCCAACCCCCCTGCCACGGGCAGGGACACCCTCCACTAGACCAGGTTACTCCAAGCCTCATCCAGCCTGGCCTTGGACACTTCCAGGGATGGGGCATCCACAGCTTCTCTGGGCAACCTGTCCCACTGCCTCACCACCCTCTCCAGGAAGACAAGAAGCATGCATCTTCACAGACTAGAACTGCTTATCTCAGTACCATTTTTCAGTTCTTTTCCTGCTCTCCCATATCCTGTCTGAAGCATCCTAGAATTTAAAGATCATTTTCATATAATTCAGCATCTTTCCTAATTTTCAAGATTTCATTATCTACCTCTTTGTATTACATAATAAATGCATACACAATATCTGCTTCTGCTCTAAGCTGCAATAAGTACTTCAGCAGATAATTTTTTTTTTCCTTCTCCATGTGACGGTACAGTTTCTTATCAAGTTTAGCTTTAGAAACATCTAAAACTTGCCCTGCACAACTACTGAATCAATCCACACGGTGAAAACACATGCACTCCCCCAAAACAATCCTAATGGACTGAATTGTACTCTGCCAAGGGATTCTGCCCTTTACTGGTGCCATGTAACATGCACAGTGAGTAATATAAACCCATGTCCTTAAAATGACACCATGAGCCTCAAGGGAGATGTTTTTTAGTTTTAGTAGCTTGCGTGAGAATAGGAAAATGGGTAGAAGATGAAATATTTTCTAAGCTGCAGAATGCTGTTTTGCTATTTTCTAGAGGAAAATTTATGTTTTACATGTGTTCTTTATTCTTCAATTAGCTAATTCTAGTTAATATTTTAAACCAGGCTAAAATCTCTTAAAGGGCTAAAATGGAACCTAGGTATTTTTATTTGCCTTATCCAACTGTTGTTTGTATCCTAATTATCAACTTGAAAAAGATCATTCTCAGGGCAATCCCAGCAAAAGGACAGGCTGGGGAGAGAGTGGATTGAAAGCAGCCCTGAGGAGAAGGACTTGGGGGTCCTGGGGGATGAGAAGCTGGACATGAACCAGCCATGTGTGCTGGCAGCCCAGAAAGCCAACTGGATCCTGGGCTGTATCCAGAGCAGCGTGGCCAGCAGGTCGAGGGAGGGAATTCTACCCCTCTACTCTGCTCTTGTGAGACCCCACCTGGAGTGCTGTGTCCAGCTGTGGGGCCCCCAACATCAGAAGGATATTGACCAGTTGGAGTAAGTCTAGAGGAGGCCACAAAGATGTTCCGAGGGCTGGAGCCCTTCTGCTATGGGGACAGGCCAAGAGAGTTGGGCTTGTTCAGCCTGGAGAAGTGAAGGCTCCAGAGAGACCTTACTGCAGCCTTCCAGTACCTGAAGGGGCTACAAGGAAGCTGGGAGGGACTTTATGCAGGGGTCTGTAGTGACAGGAGAAGAGATAATGGGTTTAAATTGAAAGTGGGGAGATTTAGACTGGATATCGGGAAGAAGATCTTCACAGAGAGGGTGGGGAGGCACTGGGACAGGTTGCCCAGAGAAGCTGTGGATGCCCCATCCCTGGAAGTGTCCAAGGCCAGGCTGGATGAGGCTTGGAGCAACCTGGTCTAGTGGAGGGTGTCCCTGCTCATGGCTGGGGGGTTGGAACTAGATGGTCTTTATGGTCCCTTCCAACCCAAACCATTCTATGGTTCTGTTTGAGGGAGGAAGGGGTAGGGGGTGGGGTATAGAAACACATAACACAACCTACCAAAACCCTTTCATTCCCAGGATTCCAAGCTGTACTGCCTGTACATGCTCTTGTTGCTGTTCCTGGCTATTTTTGCAGAGGATTGAACTCCTCCGCAGCCACTTCTCTGTGCTTTACTCTGCCCACTCAGTCTCAAGGGAGGTGGAAGATGCTGCCAATGCAACGGCTGAGCAGCATTCACATGCACACTTTGCCTGCGACCCTCTCATTCAAACAGCTGTCATTCACCAAGGCAGCAGAATGTCCACTACATCGATGCTCTAATGAAGGGTGAGAGATTGAGGACAGCAATTGCAGTAGCAGAACAAGAATAGGCAAGCTGCTGTTAGCTGTCTAACAGGGAGAGCAAAGCATTCATTTGAAGTTTTGCTGTGTGCTCATTCTTTTTTTTCTCCAAAAATACAACAATTTTAGAAAAAGTAGCCAAAGAAATAAAGTGTGCCCTGTACTATTCAGCAGCTGAAGTCAAACTTGCCCTCAGAAACCTCATATTCCCATTCCTAAAGGCTGAGTTTACCGTTCTGAATCACGCACGACACGGGAATGGCAGGGCAGTACGTAAAAAACATCACTGCCTCTAACCACTATCAATGATACGCAGCCCTTTTCAGACCTCCAACAAAACACGTGCTGATGAATACAGCAGGATTTTACTCCTCCTCAACTTGCCAGTAATAAATGCATTGCCTGAATTAATCATGTTCTTGTCAGGCAATGAAAAACGCAGTAGCTGTCAGTGAGCGAGACCCCTCGAGTGCCAGAAACCACGTGCCACCTGGGTGTGCTCTGGCACCCAGAGCTATCTTTGGCATCTGGTTTTGAGATGAAACACAGAGAGCTGCCTGGAAATTTTCATGTTTCATGTCAATGTCTGTTGCAGTAAAATGTTACTGGGATACCTGGGCTGGACTGCTCCAGAAGCAAGGGGCACCAGGCACTACGAAGGCAAGGACAGGGCAGCACAGGGCCCCTGGGTTTGCTGCATGGGAAGGAACCACTGACTGGGTGCACTGGGTCTGCATGTCATGCGTTGGCCATGTTGCAATCCATGATGAATTTCATTAATTCTGTCCCAGTTTGACAGTGACAAGAAATCGATAGCTATCTATATGTAAATATTATGTGCCTGGATGAAAAAATGGTAAAAATAACATAACAAAATGTGAGGTAACATGAAGCGTAACATAACATACTGCAATTTCTGCCTCAACTCGTACACAGTGATACCACAAGACAATGCAAAGTGGCGTAAACAGGAAATATTTTTTTATAAACAACACTCTCAGAACAACATGTGCAAAATACTACTCAAGACAAGAGAGCTATACATACCATATAGTAATATTACAATTACTAATGATATTTGAACATACAGTTCATAACATGCTACAATCTAATCAAGATTAACATACCAGAGCCAGTTATGTCTCAGGTTGGCTTCTGTAATTTAATTTTCTATTCTCCTAATTACGTGGTAATGAACCTAGAAGTTAGGTGACATGACATTTCTTTAAAACGGATCAAATTACATTTAACATTTGTTTATGCTAATCGCAATATCCTTTACTTTCCAAAGAAGCCAAAATAATAATTGGCATGCTTGGAACTATGCCCTTAGTCCAATAAAGTATGTGAAGCCTGAAATCAAATGTAAAACCTGAATTTTTATCCACCATATGCACCTCCAAAAGATAGTTTCTCAAAGGGATTATTAATGTTTAATCCTCTCTACCAAAAGTGCTCCCCAATTTACTCTTTAATATGCAAACTGACTTGTGATCCTGCTGGTATTTCTGTAGGAAAGTACACTGAACATTTCTGGCAGATCTTCAAGAATGTTATCACTCAGCTAGGAAACTATAGCTGCTCAAAGCCTGGGTAAGACACAGCAGTTCATCTTAGTTTTAAGATGTTCCTGCAAAATCATTCAGTCCGACTGCTATTTAAATAAAACAGAACTCCCATAATTAAGAATATCGAGGGCTCAAGAGTATGAGGTTGTTGCTATTCACTTAATCTCAGGAAGACATCTTGCAAACACATCCTACTAGGAATACTGTTGACTGCTGTGATGAAAATCAATTTCAATTTTCTTGTACTGCTCTAGGGATTAATCCTTGTACAAGGCTGTGTCTGTAAAAAAACAGAGGAGGCACCAGGGAAAGAGATCTATTTAAACAGAAACATGGAAGCTTGTGCTGATTTGCTTTCTAGAAAATAAAGTGACTTTTAAAACATCACGTTTTGGGTAAGTATTAATGAAACACACAATCTACGTTATTTAAAATTTCATTTTAAAACAGTCAACTTTCTCACTAGCTATCCCCCAGACATTTCAGTCTCTTCTTCCTCTCACTGTGTTATCAAACTATGTTTGGAAAATAGAGAAGGACAAGACCACCAGAGACCATTTAAGACCAAAAGCTCTGAAAGATGACGCAGCAAGAGGATGAGGATGTCACTTTGTATCACCAGTTGATGAAGCTACCTTGCTAGTGGTTAGACAATTACTTGTGACAGCTGAAAAATGCTGGGTATCAGCTTTCCTTCTTTTTTCCTTGGTGGCATCTGAGATGACAGAAGGTAACAGAGGACAGCCCAACACACGGATTTGGAGTCTCGTTCTGAAAGAATGTGAGGCTTAGGGAACACACGTCTCTTGTTTATGAAAGACAGCATGAGATTCTGTGCGGCTTAGTCTCAACACGCAATACCAAATTCACATGACAGCAGGACAAAGCGTGTGTGTCACCCTATTCTGAACTATTCCAGAGACGGAAGCAGCCCTAACAACGTTCAGGGAAGATTTTGAGGCTCTTCAAAGTCACAGCAGTAGATGTCATATGGCCTGCAATTTTTAATATCTTCTTTATTCTATATCCAAACCTAATTTCTTCATAAGGGCTTATGAAAGGTTTGGAAGGAACATCTATGGTTTAGAAAACACTAGGATTATCCATTTCCTGGATACTCTGTAATATTTCAGAGTGTAACTCAGACCAGTGACTCTCCTGATATGCTAGGAGCGCCTTTGGGAAACTAGCCTGTGGGATGTGAACCCTTCCCAGTATAGAGAGAGAGATATATATGTATACCCCTTCATCAAAGGTACTCATGGGATGCAGTTATGCAACGTGGTGTAACTGTCATGGTCTAAATATGGCTGTGGAAACAGAGCTGCCAAATGCATGGCTCTTTAGCGGTGTATGGCAATTGGAAAGATGCCACACACAAGTCTTCAAGACCAAACGCTGCCCTTCCACAAAGATGTTTTCATAAATCTTTCATTCACATGAGTAACTATCAGGGCTCTGATGCTGTTTCAGAGTGTCGTCCAAGACACACACACAAAAAAAACAAAAGGCATTTTTTTTCCACATGTATCTCACTGAAAACGATGGCACTGCAGAGAAAATGCAATGCAATCTGTGCAGAGAAACAACAGCATCACAGATGAAGTCCTGTATTCTCAGAAGGAAAACATCTTTACCTGGTATAAATGGGAAGACCCAAACCTTCAGGGATATTAACATATTTTTCTGAACAGCTGAGCTGCAGAGATGATCTCAGGACACAGCTGCCAGTGCAGACATACTAGCTGTGCTGCAGCTTTGGCTTACCTCGAAGGCATCACCCACTGAGATAAATGATGCTGACTGATGCCAGCTAACTGTCTCCACCACGGAGTATTGCCAACAAAAACCAGAACCTGCAGGCTGAAGGCAGTACCTGTCACACGTGGCCAGTCATTCACTACCCCTTTTTGTAACAACCTTCCCCACCTCCATCTGGTTCACCTTTGATGCTTTACCTCTTTGCTGCAGGTGACATAACTCTGCTATGAAGAATTTCTATTATCATTTTTCCTTAGAATGCCAATGCAGATTCTGGCAACATAAAAATGCCCATATTAAAAAAAAAAAAAAAAAAAAAAACCAAAAACAAACAAACAACAAAACAAAACAAACAACAACAAAAAAACCAACAAAAACCCCAAGAGTTTCTTCCATCCCATCCTCCGTTTTTAGGGAGTCATAAAGAAATGGCAGAGTTGAAAAAGATCATTCCATTCCAGTTAGAAAGGCAAGATTAGCCCCCTTTCAAGTGTCAGAGTTTTTTGCAGAAACTGTGAATTCAGATGGCACACTTTCTGAAGGTTCTTGCTAAATATGAAGCACAAATAATCAGCTTTGCTGACCTCTGTGTGCTCTGTCCTTGCATTAGCAGTAAGTACAGCACATTTGGTGACAGTTCAACCAAAGCCCAAGGTAGCTGTTCTCAGGCTTGTACAGACCACACTTATTTCAAACAGCATACAGGAGCCTTATGATTGTAATAAAGTGACATGTGAAATAACCTATAATTACTATGAGATTATGGTCACTGTAGGCAGGAGAAAAAATATTCATTAGTGCTCCAATAAATGCAAACTGAGTGCTATGGTCATCAACTGGCATTTGATTACACCTAATTAGACAATCCACTAAACTCTAATGTCACTGATGAATGAGCACATTGAGAAACAGAAGTTTAACTTCTGTGATGCGATTTGCCACTGCATGTCTACACCTTCTTTCTTTTCCAAATGCTATTCCAAAAAATTGTTTGTGACATGGCACCAAGAGTAAGCACTTCTCTCTTCCACAGCCTGAGACTTCATTAAATTAGTTTGCCAGACTGCACAGTATCGCGATTTAACTCCATCCAGCAAAATACCATGAAACCTCTCTCACACCTCTTCCTCCCCCTTCCTCCAGCAGTGGGGAAGGACTGGAGGAAAAAGACAAGGAAATTTGTGAATTGAGATAAGAACTATTTATTAATTAAATATAAATGAATATTATAAAAATGAATATATACAAATACAAGTAATAATAAGTAATTAAAATAACAGAAAATAAAACGTACAATACAGTTGCTCACCACCCACCAGCTGACACACGGCCAGGTCCTGAGCAGCGAGAGTCAAAACCAGAGCCTGACAGCCAGAGTCCAAGAGCAATCACAGCAGAGTCCAAGCGACCCCACAAGCAACAGCACGGCTGGGAAAGCCAACCCACCCCCCAGCTCACTAACGAACGAGCCAGCTAAGGAGTTAACAAAGCCGCTAACAAAGGAGTTAGTGAAGGAGCAAAAAAAGAGTTAGAGAGTGTAACAGCCCCTGAACCCACTCCCTCCTTATGTCCCGCACATGCTGTGCTAAGGGATGCAATCTCCTTTTGGTCAGTTTGGGTTGGCTGTCTGAGCTGTGTGTCCCCACAATGCCTGGAGTGAGAAATTTGGGAATGCAGCTGCAGTATCAAACGCTGGGAAAGACCTTGAATTTGGTGCAGGCACTCCCCAGCACCAGCTAAAGAGACACATTATCAGTGCTTTCCTCAGGGTAAATCCAGAAACAGCTTCACACCAGTCACTCTGAGGAAAGTTAACTCTGTCCTGACTGAAACCAGCATACACAGCTACTGTAAAATACGAAGTATGTAAGATGCAAACCTGTCAACTGCACACCTTTGATTGAGTAAGCCATCTGTCTTCATACTAGTTACCAAGATTCCCCTTCAGTTTTCCTTTGCTGACTTAGTAAGATATGTGGTTCAGGACAAAAGTAACCTACCCTTCTTTTACATCATCTGTTAAACAGTATTTTCCACTGAGAAATAATGAACTAGTGTCACATCCTACCCCACTGCTCCACAGTGAAAACATTATTTTTCCCTTTTGTGGGCTGTAAGACTCAGTGTCAAGGATCAGAAACCTGGTCTAGTGGAGGGTGTCCCTGCCCATGGAAGGGGGGCTGGAACTAGATAGTCTTTGAAGTCCCTTCCAACCCAAACCACTCTGTGATTCTATGATTCCATCTTTCTTCCCTGAAACAGAAAAAAACTTGAATGATCTGTTGCAGGTTAGGATGGGGAGAAAGAATAATTTGGGCTTTTTTCTCTATAGCATATTATATTTCTTATTGATCAATGAATCTGCAAATCACAGATATATGCTAGTGAGTATCACCCTTTTTCATCATTTATGCTTGCCACCATACTGCAGTAGCAATTATAAGCCTGTTCTTCTGGATTAAAACAATGCGTTAAGCTTTTACATAACCATATGATGTATAAAATAATTCCACTGAATCACTAGAGATAACTAAAACACATTCAAGCACAATGATTATCATGTGCACTCCTGTTAATATTAGTCTGAATGTCTTTTAAATTTACCATAAAAATTTAATACAAAATACTTATCATAAAGGAAAGTAAGTTCCATGTAGGCTTGAGAAAACAAAATATTCAACTGTGCTAAATATGGCCTGGTTTTTGCTGAAACCAGTGTGAAATTTACTTTATCTCTAAATTTTACTTTAACTGTTGTACTGTATCTATGTACAGGTAAAATGAAGAGAAGGAAAAAAGAAGGGAAATGGTGAAATCAGTTTTGTGCAAAACCAGCCTTATTTCTGAATATCAGTAATAGAAAGAACAGACAGAAAACCTTCTGTCACAGGGTGTTTAAGAGTGCTTTTTCCCATGTGTGTCAGGACCCTATAACCCCATCATACAGTGGCAAGACTTCGGTGCTGCTAACTGCTGAGCTGAATTAATAATTAGCAAATTGTTTCTCTCATGGAATGTTCATCAGTATTTCTTGGCAAAAATCCATTTTTTTTTCCTTGGTTCCTTTTTCTGCCTGAAGGTTTTCCATAATGCTACACATTTAACCAAGACTATTTTATAGGCTTCTAAGTTGCTGGTGAAATCATTTTTTGATATTTAAAAAACAGCTGTCTCATTAGCAGATTTTAGAAATAGTTCTAATGAAACTACTCCCTTCAGCAGTGATAATACACATATATGGGATATGAATTCAGTTCAGACTTTACTTCTGTCTGCCTGAGCTATCAGAAAAGCTTCAAGGAGTTTTGTTTGAGGCTGATAACTGTGCCATTCCTCCTCTGGCTTAGACTCTTCTGCACTCTGCTTCTGTAACCTGTACAGCAGTTAACTCAGCTGCAGGACACCAGCTTGGATTTCTAAGATGTGTGATTCCTAAGTAATGAAGCCAGGAATTCTTGCTTAACAAGGAAAGAGAGGCAAAGGAATGTTGAAAAGGATGAACATGGTTCATTTTCAAATCAAACCAAATGAAAATAGAAAATTCTGAGCTGATGGTTATAAAATTTTCTGCCCCATGAATATTACGGTTATTTTGAACTCTGCAGTCAGGACTGAACACAAAAATTCTTTATTACTCAGCTTTTTCTTTACAGGTATGCTTTCTGATATTTTGCCCAGCCTTAGAGTAAATTTTAATAATTAAACAAAAAAAATCAAAGTATAATATTAGTAGAGGCTGAAAATACAATGTAAAATATGTTATTACATCACAAAGTCATCATAACAATTGCTATTCTATATAATCAAGGTGAATATAAGCAAACTGGCTATTTAATTCTATTTTGCAGGCTCTGCTTTTTTTTTTTTTTTTTTTTTACAAGTGTTAATTAAAGAGCATAAGAATTGCTTCTGTAGTTCAAAACTGTGCATTTTTAAACTAGGATGAGGAAGTTATATAAAGCCTATTAATAAACTGAATGTCTTAATTAGTTAGTAGATACATAGCACTGTTTCTCAGGCAGACAGGGAGATCAGATATTAACAGTTCTAGAATGACTTTGAGCTGTCTAGAATCAGGGTGCATGCTTTGCCCTCCGTGAACAAGACCAGTCTGAGAACTGGTGATACAAGTGCCCCATAGACACAGCTAACTTTTCTCCAGTTTGCATTAAATGGTAACCAGAGTTGTGATAAGAAGACAGAAAATGGCATTAATTCTTTGTAAGGCACAGATCCACACTTTGAGGATTAAGTAGTGATTCTTCTGTGGAATCTCCTATACTTTATTATACTCCGAGTCCATGGATGCTTGAGCAAGTGATTATAAATTTTACCTATGGAAATTAAGTATTTTAACCAAAAGCATTTTTCATGTCATCCTAAACAAAACCAAACAAAAATATCTGAAGTCATCCCTCAAAAGTGCATGGTTAAAAACTCACTAATCTGATAGAAAATGTTCAATCCTTTCTAACTTATCTTTTACAAAGACTATGAGCTAAAAACAATGGGAATTTAGAGTGAATAGAGGCAGAATTAGGCAACGCCAGCCTTCCACATAAATTTTTCTGCACATTGCCTTCCTCTGAGCCTCTGACCAGAGAACAGAGAATTGAATCGAAAGGAAATAAACAGCATAAGTTGGGACTGTATGCCTGAGCTCAGCTAACATTTTCTTTACAACTGCCTGCTGAAATAATAACGCTGCAGGTGGAGAGAGGCTGGTCCAAGTTCTTTACTGCTGCAGGACAACATGCAACTACAGGAGTATAGGTCTATATGGATAGATTCATGAAGGAGATCAACCTTACTAGCTGTTATTCCATCAGGCTGGGACTCAGCACTCTTGAGTCTAAAGAGATTGAGAAACACATTTCATTGTCTGGAGCAGACGTGAAAACAATGAAGCCAAATGCATTCTGGCACAATGTTATTTTACATTTTCTTTTAGATCTCCTCATACAAAACAAGTAAATATCACAATGCCCACCATGCCATAACTTAGATTTCTCTAATCTGCCACCTAGTTGATTGAAGCACGTTCCCAATTTCTCAATATTCTCCTAAACAATAAAGTTGATGGTTAGACCAAGTTGTCCTTGATTCCTAGACAAACTACTGTGCAGGCTAAAATATACTTCAGACATATTTAGGTCAAAATTTATTTAAAGTATTTTTTTAAAGTTTAAAATATTTAAACAGAAAACTGTGGATCGCTTCCTGGAACTGAAGTTATTCGTTCAAAACCTACAAGTCACGTGAATTGTACACAAGCATAACTTAGCAAACGGTTAATTAAAAACATGTGGTAGAAAACTGTGCTCTTATTAAAGATAACACACTGAGAATGGCTAAGCCTGAGTAGCAGTGAAGCAGTGATTCAGCTATCATTGCCCTGGAATATATCATGTGTTCCTGAGAAGAATGGTAGATTTTGACTAATGTGTTGATATTACGTGAATGCCTTATTAAAAGCAGAAAACATTACAAAAATCATAACACCGTCTAGTTTGTAGTTGGTGTTTTGGTTTGTTTTGGGTTTTTTTCCTCAATAAGTGACAGTTAACAAATGGTCATCTCTTTTCAGGATCACATACTTCCACAGGTTGATATAAATTGCATAGGGTGCTGAAATACAGTTCTAGTGTTCTGCTAAATCTGGCACATATATTTTACATTTTATACATATGGCAGCCAAAAGTTTTAATAATATTTCGGCATTTTTTCAGCCTGGAGAAGAGAAGGCTCCAGGGACACCTGAGAGCCCCTTCCAATGCCTGGATGGGGCTACAAGAAAGCTGGGAGAGTGTTCCATTTACAAGGGCCTGTAGTGACAGGATGGGTTTAAACAGAAAACTGTTTAAACAGAACATTTTTAAACAGAAAATTTAGATTGGATATGAGGAAGAAATTCTTCCTGGAGAGGGTGGGGAGGCCCTGGCACAGGTTGCCCAGAGAAGCTGTGGGTGCTCCATCCCTGGAAGTGTTCAAGGCCAGGCTGGATGAAGCTCAGAGTAACCTGGTCTAGTGGAGTGTGTCCCTGCCAATGGCAGGGGCGTGGGAACTAGATGGTGTTTAAGGTCCCTTCCAATCCAAACCATTCTACGATTCTATGACCCCTTCCGACCAAAACCATTCTGTGATTCTATGATTCTAATATTCTATGATATATAATAAATATTAAAACACTATTAAATCTGAGAATGTTCAACTTTTACGTATTTTTTCCACTTGTACTTTAAATTGCAGTGCAGAAGTGAAAAGAATTTTAAAAATTCTCTAGCTAAAACATATTTATTTCTGAATATCCTTATTAGCAACAGGAATGTAAAAAGCAGTAAATCCTAATTAACTGAGAATGAAGGCACCTGCTAGATTCTCTGGCAGATGGCTTAGACAGCAGGGCAACTGAGGATTAAATATTTTTGGTAATTACTTTCAGTCAAATAGGAATATCCATGAGTTACAATCTTGCACTTCAGACTCTCAAATCACTTACCAAAAGATGAGCAAGCAGAGTTATAGATATTCACCCGTAGCTGTCATTTAATTCCCAAAAGCCTAAAGTGTCAGCAACCAAAGCATAAGCCCAACTTTCCTTCCAGGATTTGAATCAGAGTTCTCAGATATCAATCTACAGCTTTTGCCAGACTCCAGTTTACAGTTCCACAAGTGGATCTGGCAATAACACCACACCACAGATGGGAGAAATCGAGGAAAAAACCCAATCAAGTGAGCCATTGCAGTAATTACTGAGCGAAAGAAAGAACATTCTTGAAACAAGACTTGGAGAAGGAAGAAAGCAGTCAAGGAAGATTGTGCAGATGTTTTGCACACTGGCTCTGAAGATGTTACTTGAGGTGTAAGTAGCTTCGACTGATGGGGCGGGGTGAATTCTGAATGTGAGATCAGGAGTGCACCAAAGCTGACTAAATTTGAAGCAAAGACAATGCTTGGAGAAGGAGGCAACATCTACATAAGGGAAGTGCAGAAGACCAGCTAAGTGGTGGCAGAAAACATGGAGTTAAAGGGCTGTGAAGGAGTAAAGAGGGACTGTAGAATCTTTGAGGACAAAGCAGGCAACATGGCCAAAGAAGAGGTGACAAGGGCACTGTGGCTGGTGTGAAGATGAGAACTGCAGTCAGGTCCCTTCAACGTGGAAGAAGTTCATTAAGTTCCCATTTCATGGTTCTTGTGAGAGACATGGCATTGAAATGCACGTGGGTGAGAAAGTTGGTTAAAATAGCTCTGAGAAATACCAAGCAGCACTTCCTGGCCTAGATTTCTAGAAGAGGTAGGACGATAGTACTGTTCAGGCAGTGAGAGCATTAATGGAGCAAGTCTGCCTGGTAACAATCTTCAAGGTTGCTCAAAATGAGTAAGCATAACACTGAAACAGGCCAGAGGACTGAGCACAGAGATAAAAGTGTGCATCAAGAACCAGTGGGAGTGTTTATGACTAAATGAAGAAAAGAAACGGAAAGGAAGCAAGAAAAAGGTTGGGACTGATAACTCACAGGAGTGACCGGTCAGAGAAGTGAAAAAAGAGTAAATGTCAAGAAAGAAAACGAGGCAAGGTAGAACTCAACCAAAAGGATTAATTAGGATTTCATGTTAAGAAAACTGAAAGTGGGGCTTCACTAAAATAAGTAAGTGAGGGAGCCAGCCTGCAGTGCCTTCTAGGTTTGCCATGAAGAAGAGAGTAATTGGACAATGGTGTCAGCAAACGGAGCATGGGGGGAAAGGAAGAGAGAAACCATTGGCAGATAATCACAGAACCCGAATGGCTGTAAATCATTACAGTGACATCGATGTTAATGGAACTGACCTTTTGTGTCCTTGTGTCAGAGCAAGGTGTCGGGAATGCTGGCACTGCTGGCTTGCAGGAAGGCATACTAATTGACAACTTTTACAAATACCAGGTAAAAAAATCTGGCATAAAGGTTAAAGACCAAGAAAAACATACTTCTGGAAGCAGTTTTCCTGGCGGACAGAAAGTGATACTCCAGCTCTAAATTCAGTTTTGTCACTACTAAGAACCAGATGCAGAGTTATTTAAGTACATGTGGCATGGAAAATATTCTGTCATCTCCAATGAGATAATTTATTCCTCTATGACATTTGATCAGGTAATACAGCACTTGTACTTTAGAGTTACCCATTACTGAAAGACTGGAGACTGAGAATCGATGCACTACCCTGGTAACAAAAACATTCACCAAAGTCACCAAAAAGATAACTGGTCTGAGGGCTGAGAAGGATAAATATGTCAAGAACCAAGCAATGAGACCATAAAACGAAAACCCAGCTACTTGAAAAGTTATTTTGAGATTATTTGCTCAAACTGGGTCTAGGTGTGCTGCCATCCAGCATGACCTGGACGGGCTGGAGAGCTGGGCAGGGAGACATCGAATGCAATTCAATAAGGACAAGTGCAAAGTGCTGCATCTGGGGAAGAACAACCTCATGGATCACAGGCTGGGGGCTGTTCTGTTGGAGGGTAGCTCTGGGGAAAAGGAACTTGGAGTCCTGGTGGACAACAGGATGACCATGAGCCAACAGTGTGCCCTCGCGGGCAAGAAGGCCAATGGAATCCTGGGACACATTAAGAAGAGCGTGTCCAGCAGGTGGAGGGGAATTATCCTCCCCCTCTACTCTGCACTGGTGAGGCCTCCCCTGGAGTGTTGTGTCCAGTTCTGGGCTCCTCAGCTCCAGAAGGACAAGGAGCTACTGGAGAGGGCCCAGTTCAGGGCCACTGAGATGATGAAGGGCCTGGAGCACCTTCCAGCGGAGGAAAGGCTGAGAGAGCTGGGTCTGTTCAGCTGGGAGAAGAGGAGGCTGAGGGGGATCTTATCAATGCTGATCCGTATCTAAAGGGTGGGTGTCAGGAGGATGGGGCCAGGCTCCTCTCAGTGGTGTCCAGTGACAGGACGAGGGGCAATGGCCATCAACCGGCAAACAGAAGGTTCAGCCTGAACACGAGGAAATCCTTCTTCCCTGTGAGGGTGACAGAGCCCTGGGACAGGCTGCCCAGAGAGGGGGGAGTCTCCTTCCCTGGAGACTTTCCAAAGCTGCCTGGACTTGTTCCTGTGTAATCTGCTCTAGGTGATCCTGCTCTGGCAGGGGCATTGGACTGGGTGATCTTTAGAGGTCCCTTCCAACCCCAGACACTGTGAATTTGTGTGCACTCAGAAAACTGTGGCACTGGCTTGAACCACACTGAGACTGATCTTGGGACCAGCAACCCAACCAGCAAGCACGACCAGAAGTCCTGCTTATGCTTTTCACTTTTACAAACAAAATAGAGCAAATGTAAGCATTACAGCGCAAATAATGCAAGCACATGTACAAAAGTAACAGTAAATTTCTAAAAAAATATTATTTTTAATTACAAAGTTAACTGCTTGTAGAAAACGAAGCTGAATGGAACATTCTCATTATAACATGGAGGAAAGGAATTAATATTAAAAATATTTGTTTAAAATAATATGACACACAAAGTATTCCCTTTGAAATTTCACACAGCTTTAAAAAGAAAAAAGCTCCCTACATGCTTAAATAATTTTCTTTGAGATTAAAAAGAATTACCTGTATGCTAAGTATTTCTTAAATGAACAGAAATTATACAACATAAAACAATTTTAAAGAGTGTTTTCCAAGATATTCTGTTATACTGTCTATTTCAAAAGTATCAAATTTAATTCCACTTTTCCATATAGTATTTCCCCACAACCTATGAAAATAAACATGCTGATTGTTAACATGTCAATTTTATGCAATCTACTGTAAACTACAGTAATTTTTAATTGCGCTTTTAATATGCCAAAGTGAAAAAGACAATTTTCAAATGAAATCCACAGTTTCTTTCTTTTTTCTGCGTTTTTAAGAGATGATATTATTACTGGAGCTGAGTATCCTGTTATGAGAAACTTAACATGTAACCGCAGTTACACAGTGGAACGATGCCAAAAATTCACTTCTGAAATAATGTATGGTGTGGAACAAAATTGTAATCACTGATTAACAATAAACCAATAATATGCATACTACAAAATGAAAACCACAGCAAGATTAATTCTTAGTGTGCTTACTGGCAGCATGGTCTATCAGAGGCAACTGTAAGGTACTTGCCATTATAATTTCACCTGTATATTTACTCCTATAACTTCCCAGGGAAAAAACTTCTGCACTTAATCTTGAACATATTTCCTTGGTAACCTCCCTTCAGAGAAGGAATATCCCAAATCCTTCTTATAAATAAAAATATTCTTAATATGCAGTGTATTTTAATAAATCTTGAATTGTCACCAAATACAGACGTTGGTAGGTAGTTCTACAAGAGAAAAATCTAAATTTCTCCCTTTTTGCTCATGATCACACCCAAAGAGAGGACAGGAAAGGATGCACAGGCACAACGTCAGCAGTGAGGCCGTGGTGCTGCAGGATAAGTAAGGCGCGGACGCTCTCCCCCTTCCTCCAAACACCAGCACGGCCACTCCTGGTCCCACAGTGCCTTTGAGGATGGTGTTATCAAATGGCTGTGTTTGCACCCATCACCATATAAGGAATATTTTTTAAAATAAACATTTTTCCAGGTGAAACCATATTCACCAAGGCTGACTCTCACTTGTCAAACACGGCATGGCTTTCAGCCAGCCTTGACGTATAGATCTGACCCAGGGTTCCCGGCTGCCCTCAGTCATCCCCCTCTACCGCAGCTTCAAAGAAGCTTCAGCAAGCACTCCGAAGCTTTGCTTCAAACTAATCCAACAATAATCCTAAAACTATGTTCGAATTGGACAATGTTCTGATGGTTGTATGGTTTTGTGGAAATTTCTGGAATTTTCCAATGCAGAGAGACTTGAATAACAAAAGACTGTACCAATTTAAACTTTGTATCCATAAAACCATTATATAAATTTACATTTTTAAAGAGAAATTCAGTAACTCTCTTACAACATATTTGCATGGGTTTCTCAGTCATTTTCCACCAAGAAGAATGGAGAGAAAGGAGCAGAAACCACGGGATGTGTTTGCTCAGAACTGAAGCTTTTATTAAAAACATTTTTTCATTAAAAACAATTGACCATTAAAGGAACATTCTGAGAAAAAATGTTGAACATTGTGGTTCATCACAATGGAGAACATGATCAAACTCAAACAAGTAAATTCTGCTTTAACTCCTGGGGGATATACCTGACAGGAGGCTTGTACAAATAAGATAGTAAAGTAAATACACATCTTTCACATGTAGTTAACAGGCAACAATGTGGGACCCAAAAATGGCTTAACCATTTAATCTAAATCTTCATGCTGCACTGTATTTAAACCTCTTATGTGGAGGAAAGGCTGCAAGGCCAGCTTGAACTGCATTACAAAAAGAACCCTACAACCAGCAACCTCCCAAACACTACACATTAAACACAAAACCAAAACCTAATGAACTGGCATGAATATGGCCACAACCTGGAGCACAGAAGAAATGGATAATGTTTCTACATCACTGTCCCACCTTCTTCTGTCCTTTGCTGCTGTGGTTGCCCACAACAGCTCCAGCTCACCTTGCTATTGAAGGCAGCAATACTGGGACAGAGATAGCATCTCTCAGTTTTTGTCTTTATTTTGCTTTCCCGCTGTGTCTTCTAAACTCAAGTGCTTGTTATTGTTAACTGAGGAGTACACCACTTCTCTTGAAACGTCAAAGTCTGTAAGCACATGCAGATGCCACATTACTTTCTAGAAATTGGTTAATTCATTGGTTTGGCTTGTCATTATCTGTAACACAGGGCTAGGAGGGTAATTTGCCTCCTAAACCAAAGACAAGCAATTCAAAGTATTAAATGAAATCACAGCACTGTGTCCAGTAATCTGTATTATGTTCCTCATGTGCACTAATAAACATACATGTTTGTTTAACATATGGGCCAAGGAAAACACTACCGGTGGGAAAATTAAAATATTGGGTGAATACATCTCTTCTTCCCCTCCATTTATATTACAAGCTTAGTGGCTTCAGTTTATTCTTTCCCATTAATAAAATTTCCAAATCAATATGAAGATACTCATAAGATTAATTTTTTTTCCCTGAATATGGTGACCATATCCACAAGTCACCATCACATCCTCTTCTGAGGTCAAGGAATCACTCAGAGAACTAGAACTCCAGCAACAACAAAAAACCCTCAATTTTTTCATTTCCCTGTTTACTGATATTCTGCAGTGTTTAAAACTTTTTGAAAGTTGTGACCCCCAGGAGATCAGGGTAATAACTCTGAAAGGGAAGGAGTTTTGGTTTTTTTTATCTTGGAATGGCACAAACTGGGAAAGTTTGTTTGCAAGCAGAGCAGGTGAGCAAGTGATACTCAAAAACTGACCCTGACTGTGAGGGACAGGTACTGCTTGTGACTTCCTGACTCGGTGGGAGCTGGGGGTCTGAAACAGCTGCTCTGCTTGGAAATAAATCTTGCCTCTGTTTGAGGTAGGAGCTTGGGCACCCATCTCTTACTGAAAGAAGGTCCAAAACTCCCTGTAAAATAGGCCTAACAGAAGAACTGTGATTGCAGACCCAAAGGTCTTGACAAACAAGATACATCACTATGACAACTTTCAAGATTTGTCAAGCATCAGCTTCTGATCAAACCTCTTTCCTTTGAAATGCTTACAGGAACTTGGTGAGATGGACAACACAGGATGGACTCATCCTCTTCAGGGGCTGGAATGCCTTTGTACAGAATATTATAAGGGTTTCATAATGCTTTAATATGTAATGACCAACAAATCCTGCACCCTATTCTCGTCTTCATGCAGTGAACCAAGAGACCAAGTAGGGTGAATATTTTCATACCTGGGCTTCTCCAGTTATATTTATACTGCACGATTCATGAACTTGCATGAAAACGTACAACTGCACACCTTTGCCACCAGCAACTGAGATGAGAATTGTGCAGTGAGGCTGAAAATTAATATAAATTTACATAATTAAATACTTAAAAGCTGAAATACTATGCTGTGATTTAACTGAAGGTTAAATAAATAGCTGTGCAATGATTAAACTGATCTGTGTTTTAAAACTCGAAAAAAGCAGGAGACTCAATTAATACGGTTTTAGCTCTTCAGGAACTTTTGCCAAAGGAAAACAATTTTGTAAATGTGTTTTCTGTAATGAAATCAAGTTCAGCCATTTCGAAACATTCCGCAGAGAGGCTGTAGCTGACCATATTACCTATCATAAAAACACAAGCTAAAGAAGACTTTACTGCATCCCCCTAGGAAATGAACTTGCAACCTGATGGTCATAAGGGAGACATGTCAGTTAATTAAATAGCACAGTTAGCAAATACATGGGTTAATCTGTGGGACCGTGCAAATCCTCACTCTGAAAGCTAATTTGCTCCATAAGCAATCATGTGAAAGATAAGGCAATCACTTCATGGCTGTTATATAAACAGACATTATATTCTAACCCAGAACATCTGCTAATCAATTACACAGTCTAGCAATACAAATAGTTTCTCTCAGGTAAAATTATTTTTAGTGGTTTGGTTGGTTGTTTTGGGTTTGCTTTGTTTGTTTCATAATAAAAGGATCTGGGAAGAAACACAAGCACAACCTTTATATCGGAAGAGACCAAAACTGATCTGCTATACTATTACGATAGATTTCCAGGAAGAATTTTGTCGGAAAATTCTTCAGAATCACAAATTACTGAGCTGTAGTACCACAGGCTCTTCTCATTGCAGTAACAGAGCTTTGGTAAGCAACTAAGTAATTATGTTTGTTTACATCATGTAGACCTAACGGATACAGCAGCCAATAACATCAAACAAGATTAGCCCGTAGAAGCAAAGAAACATTTTTCTTTTAATTATTGAAAGATAATACTAGATTTATCAATTAAAATGTTGTTAAGATTTTGAGTAATTAGGCTGCACAAGGCCCTTTAAGAGTATTCGAACAAAAATATGCAAAACTACTTTTTGATTTGATAATCTCTATTTTCTTGTGCAAATGTCTTGCATGATGTATTTCTTATGATAGAACTGAGCACTCCTAACACTTTCCATTTCTTTTCATATTGCATAACTATATATAGATATATATTTAAATTAGCAGTACATAAACAGACCTATAAAAATCATGGCGCAGTAATGTAAATCAGTATTTGCAGATTTTCAGTGCCATTGGAAATTGCTGGAGATTCCTGCAGGACTCATCTTATGTATACTAGTCACTGTCTTGGTTACAACCAGCGACATCCACAGCTAGACAGTTAGTTGTTGAGTGAAAAAGCACTATAGCAGATTGTTGTCTTCTGCATGTTGGAGACACAAAGGAGAGGAAAAGTTACCAGTGGAGAAAAACCCTCTGTATTTCCTTAAGTATTTACTCACATAAGTACAAAAAACACATGTGTTCAACCAGAACAGGCACAGTCTTTTTTTATAGTGTCTAATCATGAGTTGAAAACCAGGAGGATTTTGAATAGCTGCATATTTAAAGCTGCATAAGTATCTAAAAGGACAGAATATGCATATATTGTATATAGGTTTCTGTAGGAAACCTCTGTGTATGTAAGTGAAGTTTAAAAAAGCATATTTTCATCTGCATTTGGGAGCCATGGTACTGCAGAAAGTAGGACATCTATCTGTCTAACAGAATTTATTATTATTTTTAGATGCAGATACTTGACAAATCTTTCTAATATATAATTAAAACAATATATTTTTAGGGGTTTTCATTAACACCTTCCCAGTTTTCAGGTGCATGGAAAGGAGCCTAACCTTTCCCTAACTCTGCAGCCCTATGGGTATCCATTCTTGCTTTCTGCTTCTTAGGAGAAGAACAGATGCTCTTTCCTGCCGAAGCTGTCGCATCGTGCAGAAAAGAGAAAGGTGGCAGTCAGCCAAAGGAAATAAAACAATGATGTCCAAGCTCAGAAATGAAAAAGGGAGTTTAATTTCCCATTTTTACTCCAAAGACTGTGTTAATCCACTCTATAAAAAAAACCAAGTAATTTTCAGGGCTGCAAATCGTCTTACATTCCTTTGGACCTCTTTGAATCATTCACAACCTCACTTGGACAACCAGACAGGATAATGGATAAAGAACTGGCCTGGGAAATAGGAATATGCAGAACAGGGATACAGATTCTGGTTCACGTTCTGAACAGAAGGAGAGGAGGTGGATGGTTGCAGCTCTAATGACTTTGGAAGATTGGTACATGTCAGTTTGTATTTTTTGTAGACTCTGAGGTTGAATATAAGTCTGAGGCACCTGTGGGCATCCATAAAGGCTGAGGATCTATAGAAACTTCACCCTGAGAAACTGAGGTGCCTGCAGAGGTAAGACATGCCCAAAATTTGGCAGCCATTGGACAAAAGGTATGGGAATCACAGTTTTAGACTGAGGTTACTGAACTGCGCACAAGTCTTCATTTCACACGAGCCTCTCTTTACATGCAAGACAAATCTGTTAGCTTTTTAAGAAAACACTACTCTGATAGAGATGGCAAAAATAATACTTCTCTCAGCTAAGCTATGTGGAAAGTATGGGGGGGGGGGGGGGGGGGGGGGGTGGAGTGGGAAGACCACCATTTGCTTCTTGTTTTCTTCCAAAATAATAAAAAGTTATAGATAATATCCTTTGGGAGCACATTAATTCTCCAGTGGGATTTTGCTCCACAGAAAGCATTCTTTAAAATGTATCAACAAAGAACTATGAACTGCATTTAAGGCCATTACTCTACCTAATTACCTTTTTTTTTTTTTCCCCTCTGGCATTTCAGAGACTCCATAAAGCTAAGGGCAAAAATAAGTTTCATTAAAATTGTTATAAAAAGTGAAATTGAGCAGGATGATGCAGCAGACCAAAAGCATATTAAAGAAAGCAAGTCTTTTACATTCAGTTATAGTTCAGCTAAGGCAATGCCCCTGGCACAGCCTGTGAAAAGGATTCCACGTACCAGCTACAACTGCAGCAGAGAGGAAGGCAGCTCAATCCATCTTCATTTTATATTAAGAAACTGGACTCCAGGGCATCACCTGATCCAATGTCTAGTCCTTTGCTGAGGTGTACTTACCTCCAATATATTCCTTTGCATGAGGACCGAGTTTTTCCTTAAAGGTATTCCGGGATTTTGTCTGCATTATCCTAACCAAAAGGCCACTAGAATCTAGAATCACTAGAATCTAGTGACAGTAGTGCACAATCCAGTTGCCATACACAACATGCCAGAGTCATGAAACTCACTGTATGGGTACTTTGGAGTCTGCTACAACATGCATCTTCCATGGACATCAGAACAAACGTGCTACCTTGGCTGGTCTTGGGATGCAAGGGGTGTCTCTCTTACTGCCTACCTGATGCAATGGTATTTCAGTCATACCATATGGCCTCCTCCATTATGTCCCCTCCCTGCATGCTTGCTGTGCAATCTTTTGTCATACATTAACATCTCAGTAATCCTGGAGCAGTTTAGGTTCACCAGGAGATACATAAGCAAGAAATTAAGAACTAATTTTTAACTATTCCCTCCACTGTGCTTGAAAAGCTATCAATGGATGTGCAGTACTACACATTCAGCCTTTGAACCCTGGACATGTGATACTACAAATTCAAATTTTGAAGCCTTGTGCTCTTTCCCCATCAGATCACTTGTTTAAAAGGAAGGCAACTACTTGACAGTTTTACCTATTTTATAAGATAATCAAAAGCTAAGCTAATTCTGGCTAGGCAAAAGCACATTTAATCACAGAAACTAAGAAAAGAACAATATTCAGTGGGGACAACTTCAAAGGGTTGTCTGGAAGGAGATACAGAGCTGGAAAATTCTGCAAGTAATTGCAAATCTCATTATGTAGCCATTGTACAGAATAAATGCAAAATAAAATCAAGAATGGCAACCGAGCTAACTTAAGAGGGTAATAGTGTAACAGCGTTGAAGACAGTGCAAATTGGATTTAGGATCCTACTTATGCTAGGGGTCTTTCCTCTACCAGCAGTAATTAATCCATGGCCATGGCCATGGTGTAAGTTCCACAGTTCACACCAACACACGCTGCCCTATTTGTAGTTACCTCCAAAAACTAAGCAGTAATTTCTTGTGTTTCCTTGTGTCCTGGTTTCAGCTGGGATAGAGTTCATTTTCTTCCTAGGAGCTGGTATAGTGTTGTGGTTTGGCTTTGGGATGAAAATAATGTTCATAAAACACTGATGCATTAGTTGTTGCTAAGGAGTGTTTATACTAAGTCAAGGACTTTTCAGGTCCTCATACCTGCCCTGCCAGTAAATAGACTGGGAGTGCACAAAAAGCTGGGAGGGGACACAACCAGGACAGCTAACCCAACTAGCCAAAGGAATATTCTATACCATATGACATCACGCTCAGCGTATAAAACTGGGAGAAAGCTGTCCGGGGCCACTGTTCATGGACTGACTATGCATTGGTCAGCATTGGTTAGCAATTGCATTCTGCATTACTTGTTTTGTATATTGTTTGGTCATTACTACTCTTATTATTTTCCCTTCCTTTTCTGTCCTATTAAGCCATCTTTATCTCAACCCAGGATTTTTTAATTTTTTTTTTTCAACTCTCTCCCCCATCCCACTGGGGTGGGAAGAGTGAGTGAATGGCTGTGTGGTGTTTAGATTCCTGCTGGGTTAAACCTCAACCCCATCCTCCTGGTGGTCAACGTGAGCACAAAAGGTTCAGATAAGGACAATTCTGACCAGGGTGTGTTAGAACAAATTTGTCATAAGCATGCGGTAAATTAGTTTAAAAGTCGCTGGTCACAATGTTGATTTATTTGCTTTCAGGTGTTGTGATTGTTCTCCGAGCTGTGTTATGTAACACTTTACTTGCTGCATATGTTCCCTCACGTTGTTTATCACCTTTAGGGTCTGGATTAGGTAATCATTTTGTTGTAGTGTGTAACACTGGTTTATGATATGATAAAATTACTGGTTGTGAGACTAATCTGTTATTTGTACTCAGCACTGCCATCATCTCTGTACTTTGGGAAACATCTCTTGGAAACTACTAATAATTAGACTCTTTTCTCCTGGGACAGACAATCTATGGGGCAGATAAGGGAGACACTTTACCCTGCTCCTTCACCTTTCGCTTCTCCTCCAGGCTAGTTACAATAGGTTTTGAGAATTCTGAATATCCTTGTGATGTTCAAATAGGCATGTTCCTATTTCTATGTCTATTGAATGTGCTTCAGGTCTTATTTAAGATTTAGCAACTATTTAAGAATACCACCCTGAGTGCTGCTGGAAGGCTGGATACTTATGAGTGGCAGGGTTAATGGGATAGTATGGGCAAGAACCTAGGACACTGGGCACCTCCAGTGTTCTGGAACCTCACCCCTGAATCCTGAAAAGCTAGTATAATATTTGGAAAAAAAAATGCTGCCACTCTGGCAATTCCAGAGAGACACAAATCACAGCAATATGTGCTGAGGCCTACCTTGTGCCTACCAATATATGTTCAACACTATTCAGTATCTTCAAGGGGAAGAAAAGGTCTCTGGATCTGATACAAACTGACAGGCACTGCGGTCACTCAACCCCTGTGACAGACACTGCATCTGAACCAGGGAACCAACTCATATCAGTTGTCCCTATATACAAGAAGAAATACTGGAAGTGAAAGGCAGCTTGTAGTAAGGGAAAAAGACCCTTTTCCTTTACTAAGGGAAGAAGTGGACAAGGCAGACAACCTCAAATCAGGGCCGCCAGGAAGACAGGAGGACAAAGAGGCAGAACTTAGAAATGAGGCAGTAACCACCCAATCCCTGAGTTAGTAGTGAAATCTGTGAAGAGATTTCAGCCATCATCCAGGTGAGCACATTATTACCTGGCTGCTCTGATACCGGGACAAAGGGGTCAGTAGCCTGGAATCAGAGGGTAGGGAAGCCAAGAAGTTGGGATCCCTTTCTAGGGAAGGGGGTATTGACATAGCAATCGAAAAAGGACCATTCTTGTTAAATGTTACGTGTCTCGTAAGGATGAGACTCTTGTCAGGCATGAAGGAAGGGTATCCTTTCAAGGAAGATGTAACATGTCAGCCAGGCAAGTGGACCACCATAGGGAGAGGAATCCAGTACCTTAGGGAATTAGGATGCTGGAGGTGATTTATGATGATCTTAACAATGAGCAGGTATCCAAAGGCCCAGGTGAAGTCCAGTGCACACAACTCATGTGGCAGAAGTTTATACAGAGTGCACAATCATCATATTCCAACACATTGGCAGCAATTACCTGGAAAGACGAAGAGGGAGAAGTGGTGGATGAATGGGCTGGCCAACTCCAGCAAAACAAAGTCTCACCTCCTTCCTGGGTCTGTTTCTAGTCTGTGGAGACACTGGCCTGGGAGGTCCAGCAATTCAAAGAGGCTGTGTCCTACTACCCCTCTGTATGGACCAGTATCTCAGCTATTAAGAGTACGTGATCCACTGCTTAAGAGACAGGATATAGAGGGTACACACCATGGGCCACCATGTGATTTTACCTGCATGACCGCGGAGGACACCTGAAGAAGTGGTATGGAAAAATCTACCTCGACCCTAGAGGCACAGGTACGTGATTTGCAAGGCAAACCACCCACAGCAGAGGCTTCAGGTTCCTCCAGTAAAATTGCTGATGCAGTTTCCAGTGGGCAGTTCCCCAGACAGAGTAGAAGATATGATTTTACTTTCAATCTTAATAAAGGGACTTCCGATTTGTATTTATAATAAGTGAGTAACGAATACTATGACCATGACTAGAGGGGTCCTGCCTCCAGCCAGTGGGCTTTTGGGATAGCTGCTATAGAGACTGATGAAATCGAGCAGCTGTCTGTCTTGCCTGGTCTGTCACAGGACCCTTCTGTTGTGGGATTGCTAAAGGTTGCAGACCAGCGGGTGCCAATTGCCACCACAACAGTGCACCGGCGGCAGTATCGCACTAACAGAGACTCTTTGCTTCCCATCCAGAAGCTGATTTGTCAGCTGGAGAGCCAAGGCGTGATCAGCAAAACCCGCTCACCCTTTAACAGCCCCATCTGGCCAGTGCGTAAGTCTGATGGAGAATGGAGATTGACAGTGGACTACTGTGCCCTGAATGAAGTGACACCACCACTGAGTGCTGCTGTGCCGGACATGCTGGAACTCCAGTGCGAGCTGGAGTCAAAGGCAGCCAAGTGGTATGCCACGATTGACATTGTTAATGCTTTTTTCCCTATTCCTTTAGCATCCAGCTCCTCCTGGCACCTCGACTACCACTGCTAGGCTGGATGTTGAAAGGCAGAGTCTCTTCTACGCATCGTGCCACTGATGCTACATGCAGTAAATGGGTCACCCTGATCACACAACGAACTCGCATAGGAAATCCCAGTCACCCAGGAATCCTAGAAGTGATCATGGACTGGCCGGAAGGCAAAGACTTTGGGATGTCACCAGAGGAGGAGGTGCCACGGGCTGAAGAAGCCCCTTTGTACAACCAGTTGTCAGAAAACGAGAAGCAATATGCCCTGTTCACGGATGGGTCTTGCCGCATTGTAGGGAAACATCGTAGCTGGAAAGCTGCTGTGTGGAGTTCCACCCTACAAGTTGCAGAGACTGCAGAAGGCCAAGGTGAATTGAGTCAGTTTGCATTGCTCAACGAGAGAAACGGCCAGTGCTTTACCTCTACACTGACTCGTGGATGGTGGCAAATGCTCTGTGGGGGTGGCTGCAGCAGTGGAAACAGAGCAACTGGCAGCGCCGAGGCAAACCCATCTGAGCTGCTGCACTATGGCAGGACATTGCTTCCCGTCTAGACAACCTGGTTGTCAAGGTGCATCATGTCGATGCCCACATGCCAAAAAGCTGAGCCACTGAAGAACACCAACACAATCAGCAGGTACACCAGGCTGCTAAGATTGCAGTGGCTCAGGCGGATCTGGATTGGCAACATAAAGGTGAGCTGTTCATGGCTCAGTGGGCCCATGACACCTCGGACCACCAGGGGAGAGATGCCATGTACAGGTGGGCTTGTGACCGAGGGGTGGATTTGACCATAGACACAATTGCTCAGGTTATCCATGAACGTGAGACATGTGCTGCCACCAAACAAGCCAAGAGGGTAAAGCCTCTTTGGTATGGGGGGCGATGGCTGAAATACAAGTATCGGCTGGCCTGGCAGGTTGACTACATCACCCTCCCCAAAACCCGCCAGGGCAAGTGCCATGTTCTCACAATGGTGGAGGCAACCACGGGGTGGCTAGAAACATAACCTGTGTCCCATGCCACTGTCTGAAATACCATCTTTGGCCTTGAAAGGCAAGTCCTGTGGTGACATGGCACCCCGGAAAGAATTGGACCAGATAATGGGACACATTTTCAAAACAGCCTCATAGATACCTGGGCTGAAGAACACAGAGCTGAGTGGGTGTACCACATCCTGTATCCCCCAGCCTTGGGGGAAATAAAATGATACAATGGACTACACTGATGGCAATGAGTGGTGGAATATTCCAACATTGGGATACACGTGTAGCAAAGGACATCTGCCCTTTCAATCAGAATTTTACATACTGTAGAAGGGGGAAATCCCTTGTAGTACACATAAAAAATTGTGTTGGGAAAGACAGTTTGGGTTATTCCTGCCCCAGGCAAAGGTAAGCCCATTAATGGGATTGCTTTTGCACATGGACCTGGGTGCAGTTGGTGGGTGATGTGGAAGGGTGGAGAAGTCCGGTGTGTGTATCTCAAGGGGATTTGATGCTGGGTGAGCACAGATTTGAACTGTATTTTGTTAACTGCTATGCAACACTGTATGTCATCACCACTGTGGTTGTTATATCCCATATCAACAGTATTACACTAAGAATCACTGAGATTAATGAAGAATTAATTCTGATGAAACTAACCCAAGTCCTGCTATGGTAGAACCACACAAGTGCATCAGGGATGGAACCAGAACTGGCTTCACCATGCAACAATCCGACATTACACACCATCTCCCCTGCCCTGAAGGAATACTATGACAGATGGAGCCCAAAGTCATGGACTAAATGAACTTGATGGTCATTTTAGAGGGATAGCCCATTGACTAAGGGAATGGTACTTGTGTGTCTTCATCAAAAGACAAGAAAGGTGGTCATGATTAATTGGGATTCATTGCAAAGTGTGGGACCTGGGCATGATGTAGATGGTATAGAATAAGGGGTGGATGTTTGGTCTTTAGCTGCCTGTTGGGTTAAACCACAACACTTTGAGGCTCCATATGCCTGCAAAGTTACTTGACACATTTCCTTGTGGGTTTTTGTATTAGAAGCACGTCTATGTGTCCCAACCTCATAATGAGACCACTAGCAAAATAAGCGTGCTTCCTTATGAGCTAAACATGCAGGAGTATGTCATGACATGAGAATCAGGACTTTGGACCAGAAATTCTTTGAGATGAGGAAGGTTGTCAAAAAGGAAAAGAGCAATCCAGAGCACAAGAACCATCACAATTAAAGAAGACCCAAGAATCAATGTCATGGAACACAAGAAAATTTAATGCAACTACTAGGTATTTTCCACAATGTCCAGAAGTTGATTTTCCTTCCGCTTCTCTGTTTCAATCTACTCTTCTGCCTTCCACCATCAAACTCTTACTGACTATGAAAATAACATATGAAATTGCTGATTACTTTAGACACTTCTTAATTCAGACTTTGGGAAGCTTTCTTTTCTTTCTGAATCTCCACCACATCACCATAAGTTGTTGTTACTTATGCAGCCATTTGCATCTGGTTTTTAATCTAAAATGAATATGGAGCTTTATGCATAGGCTTAGCATGATTGGTTAAAATGAAAACCAAAAGAGAAGGGCTGGGGGGGAGAGACGGAAGGGAAGAGCTTATTTTTTCAATGCTTTCCTCCTGCTGCTGCTATTTACACAGTATCTTAAGTTCCTAATAATTAAAAATCATGGTTCAGCTGCCTCTCACCCCTGAGATTCATTTACAAGCAAGTAAAGCTTCCTTGCTTTCCAGCGGTTAAGTTTTAAGAAGACATACAGAACACTTTTTAATTTTATTTCTGTATATATGCTTTTCATTTGTTTGGGTTACTTTAATTTTTTTTAAGAAGAATAGGAGTCTCAGAAGGTCCCTGTTGACTGGAAATTAGTCAATGTTATTCCAATTTACAAGAAGGGTGTGAAGGAAGACACAGGAAACTCTATGACTGTTAGTCTAACCTCAGATCCTGGAAAAATTATGGAGAAGATCATACTGGTTACTATTGAAAGGTGTTTAAAGAACAACACAATCATCAGGCACAATCAAGATCAAAGGGAAAGATCCTTCTATGCACCAGCCTCATGGATGAAGGGAAGGAGCTTGACATAGTGTTTCTGATTTTAGTAAGGCTTTTGATAGTGTCCTTCACAGCACCCCTTTGGACAAGTTGTCCAACTGTGAGATGAACCAGTACATGGTGTGCTGGGTGAAGAGCTGGCTGAGCAACAGGGCTCAAAGGGTTGTAGCAACTGGGGCTACCTCTTACTGGTGACCAGTCACCATCAGTGTTCCTCAGGGCTCAGATCTAGGGTCAGTTTTGTTCAAGAATTTTATCAATGATTTAGAAGCAGGAGTTGCATGCACCCTAAGCAAGTTTGCTGATGATAACAGAGAGATGCTGTTGACTCTCTTGAGGGACAAGAGGCCTTGCAGAAGGATAGATACATGGGAGCATTGGGCCACCATCAGAGTCATGTAATCTAAGAAGAACAAATGCCAGTTTCCATGCCAGGGACAGAGGAATGTTGGACACAAGTATAAACTGGGAGAGGAGTGGCAGGAGAGCAGCCCTGACAAAAGGGATCTGGGGGTACTGGCTGACAGTGGCTCAGTGTGACCCAACAGAGTGACCTGGCACTCAAGTGGGTAAACCCCATTCCGGGGTGTGTCAAACACAGCATGACCAGTTGGCCAAAAAAGGTGGTTGTTCCACTGTATTCAGGACTGGTGTGTCCTCACCCTGAGTGCTGTGTATGGTTCTGGGCCCCACAGTTTAAGGAAGATGTGAAGGTCCTTGAGTGCCTCCAGAGGAGGGGAACACAGCTGGTGACAGGGCTGAAGGCATGTCCTGTGAGGAGCAACTGAGCACTCTGGGTTTGTCTGGTTTGGAGAAAAGGAGGCTGAGGGGTGACCTCATTGTTCTCTACAGCTTCCTGAGGAGGGGACGTGGAGAGGGAAGTGATGATCTTCCTGGTGTTCAGTGACAGGAGGTGTGGTAATGGGTTAAAGCTGGGGACATTCAGACTTGACATGAAGAAGCATTTCTCTACTGAGAGGGTGGTCAAACACTGGAACAGGCTTCCTAGAAAGGTGCTTGATTTCCCATACCTGTCAATTTTTAAGAGACATTTGGGAAATGCCCTTAATAACATGCTTTAACTTTTGGTCAGCCCTAACATGCTCAGGCAGTTGGACTAAGTGATCACTGTAGGTCTCTTCCAACTGAACTATTTCTGTCCTCTCCTCTCCTCTTCTCCTTTCATGTCATTCCTAATCACATGATCCAGATGTTGGGGTCAAGGAAAAACATCAAACCTCTCTTATAAATCATGACAGACAGGAACAACAAAGCCATGAAAAGGAAATTAAAAGTTATCTGACAGTATTTCTTTCTTATTTTGGACAATTAGGAAATAATAGCCAACGTTTAGGACTAGTCAGTAGTATGTCCATGTCCTTGAAAGCTAACAACCCTTTAATATAGCTGCACCCCACCCCCAAAAGCAGCTGCTGACTGTTCTTCATCTACATTCTGGCTATAAGATGTCCTTCTGTCTTGCCCAAGACCCTCTATCATTCTGCACTTCTAAAGCAGAAGAGCACCATTATGATACATTATCCTAGCCTTTTATACACAAATGCATTTACACACAGAATCCATTTATAACGAGACTGCTAAATGAAAAACAACTGCCATTTACAGCTTATTAAGACTGGATCTTTATAATGGAAGAGAGTGTCTAAAATGTATGATTCTTCTGTTTCCTGATGCTCTCAACAGCAGTACTCATTTTTACAATTTCACACTTGAACTTGTTTCTAAAGCAGCTCAAATGCAGCAAACATACCTCCTTCCCAACATTCACCTTCTTCCCACACACAACCCATAACATCCAGGATGCTTCCATTTCTCTGGAACCCTGAATTTGGTTGTTAGATCAACACCACTGATTTCTCCAGCTGGATTAAGAAAGCGGTACACCACACCTACATGGGAACAACAGAATTGCTTTTCTAAAAAAGATTAACACAAAAGTTGCCATCCAGAAATAAAACCCAGACCCATTTGGCAGTGCTGTTCTGAGCACAGCCAAGGGATACAAACTCTGCAGAGGAAGGAGAAATCCTGCTAACTGTCCACCTCAAGATGCAGTAGTGACTGAGAGGAAGCAGGGAGTAGTGCGGACAGAAGGTTTAACACTCAGCTATAGTGCTACTGTAAATATTAATGGAAGCAATAATCAGACTCATTAATATCAGATTGAAGGAAAAAAAAAAGCGCATCTATTGCTACCCTTGTCTTTCTCAATGGCAAAAACCCAGAAGAAAGCTCATGCACTGGTGGTTTTAGATGAATCCGATCTCTACAACATGCGCCTCCAGCAACACAGAAGAACTGATTTCAAACATGGTTATTATCATAGAAAAAATATTCTTAATTCAACATTACTTTAGTATTTCTATGCTTGACAACATACTGATGCAGTATAAATTTTGCTAAATTGAAGCAGAACATATTATAAAACATGGCATTTCTATTTTGCTAAGCAATAATTAATAATCAGTGATTCCAGTGAATTGCACCTAAATACATTCCCATGAAATTTTACTGTGTACACATGCAGTTACTAATTAACTAGAATTGCAGTTTTAATCTGCACAAACAAACGTTCAATGCAAAACAACCTCTCGTGTGATCTACCTTTAGCACGGTATTAACTGAATTCAGCTCTGATCAGGAAAAATGTTACTCACATGGGTAAGTCAGCAAGTAAAGTACATCTAATGAAATGCAGTCAAGGAAAATGCAGCAACGAGTGTCTAAAAAACCCTCTCGCTGTTTCTCCTTTCTGTTGTCTTTTAAGAAGTTGCCTTGTGAGCAGAGATTCATATTTGCAATGGAAACTATTTAATTAACCTATAGATACAATATTCCTTATTAATTGCTGAGGTTTGAATTTTCATTCTGTTTGGATTTTCGTGCCTGTTAAAGTATTGTTTCACCTACTATGTGTAATAGATGCTGCGAATATGGAATTCCAACAAACATTTTAAGACACCATTATTTATTTATATACTCAAACATTGTTATAGAAAATAATTGTGAGATAATTTTCCACTAACACTGTTAAATTCCTAATTCCCCAATCCATGGGAAACACCTTCCTTAAATGCTGATAGTTATTCAGCTGCTTATTCCACAAAAATATGATCTTACATGTTTGAATTCACCCAAGAACCTGACATTGAACTGATTCAACTGAGAGGGACGAGGAACTTAACTTCAGGTTGGAATCCCCTTGCCTCCAAGTGACACACATACATGCTGTTGCTGTGCTTCGTCTGAATACCGGGGTGGCAAGAAGAGGACATTAGTATGTGTCTGTCTTGACAGCAGAAAAGTCTGGGGCTGGATAGCCAAAATGCCTTCATAGCTAAGGAAGTTCTACTGATGCACTCTCAAGGTGTGATGCAGCTGATGATTATTTCACAAAACAGGCACATGCCAGACAGCATTTAAAGAGTACATATGCAATTTCAGCTCTGACACTGGCCAACTACCCATCTGCACAAATGCACTTCAACAGCTGCAAAATATCTAAAGATTTAATCTTAAAGACAGATTATTCAGACAGTACATTAGAAAACATGTTCAGAGCTTGGCATAAGTAACAGGGTTTTATTTTCTCTTGGTGCAATATATTATTGATTCTAAATTTAGAATTATTTCATATTTATGTAACACAGTGAAACTGAATATAATTATCCCAACAAAACCTTGATTATACAGTATTTTACCTTTCCCTTTGCTTTGTCTTGAAAAAAAAAAAAAAAAACCAGCACGGCAAAAGGGTAAACAGAGTAAGGTACAATGTCAGTGAACTTCAAAAAATGGCATTTTCAGGTAAGTATGTAATAATATCAGATACAGAAAGACACACACATTCTTCACAGGTGATTTTCTACCAGTTTATCCAGTATAAGAAAGCACAGACATGAGAAAATGATATTTTAGTGCCACTTTAATTTCACAAAATTAACCATATTCCTTTACTTCATCCTTAACTAAGAAGGCATTTGAGCATTTTAGGGCATATGTTTTACATAATAAAGTGTTTAGGTGTCCTGAATGACAGGAGACATCATCCACTGCAGCTTGAATGACTCCATAGAGTTTAATATTTCTGTGCTTCACTTTACAGGATTTTTGACCTGTACATTAGTGGAAGAGACCATCAACCATACAGGACTATGAAGAAAGGGCGAGCACTGTTCTCTTTTAATCCCCTCTTACAGCATTATGCAATGTGTTCATTTATCCTTTCTATTCGTTAGAGCCTCTTTTCTTTCCTGCAAGGTTTTTAGACTCTTCATTGCTAGAATGGAGATGAATAACTTGAGCGTGTGACTTCCATACTGCAGAAATGGAAATTAAAAAATGCATTCTCAGCTTGCATACGCATGTATGTGCTAAATGTTGGCATTCAGAACTTTGTAGAAATGGTTGGCATGGGAACTACCTGTTGGCCAAAACCATTGTATTTTCCATGGCCTGCATCTTAACTCTGAACAATACTCATGGCCTTTCTGTCTTTTCAAGCTAGTACATTGAAACAGGTGCAGACATATGGACTACTTCATAAGGTTATGAAATTGTTAAGTTTGCTTTGCTAATGCAGTTAGTTTGAACCTACCATATGACACATAGGATTGCATGGAAAAGTACCAACTGTTGACTGGGGGTTGAACCACCCCGTGCTTTCAAAGAAACAGACTAAAACCATAAACAAACACACTCCCTAGCCCCCATGTACAACAGCTGAGATAATAGCTCTCTGCAATGTAATATATACATTTTTAGAACAGGAAATGTAGGTTTTGCTGATTTCTGATTGTTACTCTTTAAAAACTTGCTGATTGCTTCACACTACATTATTGACAGGGACTATCACTTCTGCTGCTTTAGTACCACCGCAACTGCAACGGTGCGACTTGTTTTCCAAGAGGTACCGTTCAAGTGGCAATACAGAGGTGGTCAGGGTGGGCATCCTCTGCTACAGAGGGGTTGGGGTTCTGATTGGTGCACGTGCATCCTGTGGGGGCCTTATGGATAGAAATCTCAGGAACTTTACAACAGAAATTTCTACCTATACACCACTCCCTTCCTGCTTACTAAATGAATTCAAGTTTTTACATCACTGTCTGGTGTGGTCCTGTTCTTGTAGGTATTGCACCTAAGTTCCCAAGTGACATCTGCCTCTATCATACAAGGTAATAAAAGACAGTCAAAGATTTACAGAATCTTCAAAATGTTAGTGTTTGTGATGTGTTCAAAACTACAGGTACACTGCAACTTATGAAAGTAAAGTATTTGTTTTCCTGCTTATGAAGCAAACAGAAGACAAGCTCAAGAATACAGTGTTGCAGAACTGGCAGATGTATGAAAATATGTTTGCTCATTAAAATGAACAAACATGGTGTAGTACGTTGAAAAAATCTTTATGGTATGCAGGGTCAGAAAGGGGCATTTGACGTTTTAGTCAAATAACACTGTTTCTAATATCAATCAGATTTCTGTTTGAGTAAAATTTCTAGAATCATAGAATCACAGACTGGTTTGGATTGAAGGGACCTTAAAGATCATCTAGTTCCAACCCCCCTGCCATGGGCAGGGACACCCTCCACTAGACCAGGTTGCTCAAAGCCTCATCCAGCCTGGCCTTGAACACTTCCAGGGATGGGACATCCACAGCTTCTCCGGGCAGTGACAGGATAGAACATCATTCCTGCTGCTTTTCGTAGCTCACCAAAGTAAGCCTTACTCTAGGACTGCTTGGCTGTCACTATGGAAAAACTGAGAAATATTACTTTCATGGAAACATAGTAACACAAAATCTCTACTAAGAAATAGGGAGTTCTCTTCCATTTGTTCTTTACTTTCAGTATCAAAACTTATAAGCTAATTCAAAAACTTTACTACTTAGTTGTAGAATTAAAAATTAAATGTGGCTGCACATATAAAATAATTCTTCCACAAAGGAAACACATACATATGTGCCTACCACAACATTGAATGGAATCTAGAATAGCTTAATATGGTTTGTGCTGGTTTTGGCTGGAATAGAGTTAATTTTATTCACAGTAGCTGGTATGGAGCTGTGTCTTGCATTTCTACTAGTAACAGTGTGGATAACACAGGGAGGTTTTCATTACTGCTGAGCAGTGCTTACACAGAATCAAGGCCCTTTGTGCTCCTCACCCCACCCCACCAGTGTATAGGGAGGGAGTGCACAAGAAGCTGGGAGGGGACACAGCTGAGACAGCTGACCCCAACTGACCAAAGGGATATCCCAGACCATATGGTGTCATGCTTAGCATGCAAAGCTGGGGAAAGAAGAAGGAAGAGGGGGACCTTTGTAATTAGAGCATTTGTCTTCCCAAGTAACTGTTAAGTGTGATGGAGCCCTGCTTTCCTGTGGACGGCTGAACACCTGCTTGCCCCTGGGAAGTGGTGAATGAATTCCTTGTTTTGCTTTGCTCTGCACTTTTTGCATGCACAGCTTTTGCTTTACCTATTAAACTGTCTTTATCTCAACCCACGAGCTTCCTCATTTTCCTCTTCCAATTCTCTTTTCCATCTCACCAGCAGGGAGTGGGCGAGCGGCTGTGTGGTGCTTAGTTACTGGCTGGGGTTAAAACGTGAGAGGTTTGAGTAGACTTGCTCTCAGTTCAACATTTTTAAAGGATTCTGGTAATTTCTCAGTCAGTAGAAAAATGATAGTGGGATACATAGAAATATTTTTTAAAGAAAGAGTATCACAGTTTAGTATACGTATTACAGAGTGAGGCTAACAAATTTTAAATATCTGTTTTGTTGAGCTAAACCGATGGACACAAGGATACAAAACATGCATAGGTAGGCTCTGATTTAGGTATAAGGCACACAACAGATATATAACACTACATTATAATAAGCTACTGAGCATCAAATCACAGCACACTACTTTTCAGGAAACTGAAATTTCACTCTGAAACTGAAATTTTTAACTGGGTATGTATCACTATCAGAAAAAAATAACACAATACTAATATAAGGCAGAAGTTGAAAACCATAAAATAATATAAAAACCATTTACTCTTAATATACATATTTTAACTCTTCAGTCCGCTTGCTGTGAAAAGGGATCCACACGGATACATATATACACACATACATATATGTGGCATATATGTATCCACATATATACATGCTCTTTGTATTACTAGTACTCTGAGGAAAAACATACATATTCATTTATATAAAAGTACATATAAAAGTATATGTCTGCACAATAAACACTACAGTCAAAGCTTTTGTCCCATTGTACTACTAATAGAAAGGGCATTGTTTGATTTCAAGTATTGATATTGGATACATTTGCTCCCATGGTCATTTTTGAGCTCATGTTCTTTTCCAATAATAAATCCTTGACTTGCCCCAGGACACTTCTTCAAACAACAGTTGTATTTTCTTCAACATGGAGCCTTACTGACTACACTCAACCCAGTATTTAACCCATAAAATTGAATCTTACTACAGGCTTCAGCAGGACTAGATTGGTGTCATTCTTTATCAATATCCTTGGCTACATTACAGAAATAAAAATGTCTTCTTAAACAAAACATTCTGACACTTTCTGAAATCAATGACCATATTGACAAAATAAAAAAAAAAAAAAACCCAAACATAAACAGTACAATTTGTCTCAGCGAAAATTACTCAGGAAGAATGAAAGTCTATTCTAAAGTTACCAATAAACCCAGGGGGAAAAGAATCTGCCCAGAAATATTGCAAAATTCGGTACCTTTTTAATACAACAAAGAGTGATTGCTACATTTTCAGTCACAAATATTCACATTAAATTACCACTTGTGGAGTTGTTCCTATCAGTCCAAGCTATTTACAGATATTATCAAAGTAATGAACTAAAGTAATTACCTGACATTGTTTAAAAACTCAGGGTATAATTTAAATAATGACACACCGTCTCTCTGATGCTGTAAACCTCATAGGTAAACACTCTTAGGTTCTACAGATGTGGATGCCACATGTTTTGACTGCTCAAGTATCCCAGTTTTCCTGAAAAGGCAAAGCAACAGAACCGCTTTTTCCATTGCTACCGTATTTTACTGTCATCAAGATCTTACAGCAAGTCATACTTCTTTTCAAGTCTCAGCTCCAATCAACTTTAGGCACTGTCTGAAAATATCTAGTAAATACGAGGCTTTGTGCCCTCCCAGTTAAGCCCAGACAGCTTAGAATTCTTTGTCTGACACATCACAGTCTCAAATAGTACAGGATAAATAAAAAGCCCCAAATGAACTGACCACTGATATTTGAGATTCTTTTATTGTTTTCTTTTTCTGTCAGGGTAGTTCTGTAGCTCACACCTCAAAAATGCCAGAGGCAGTGATACTCAAGTGGACACAACTACTTTGGTTTCATGACCAGTATGAGTAGCAGGTCACAGTGCCTTGGCCTGCAGATGCAGTGCCTGGACTAAATTAGCTCTTCATGGGAATTGTCACATTAAAAAAAAGTTGTAATATGTATATATTAAAGCATCATCTGACAACCACACCAAAAAAGTCATGTTCTTGCATCTCCCAAAAGAGTCTCTTAACACACTTTCCTTCATCTGCAAAAATTCAACAGGAACTACACTGCATGACTGATCCCAGGCTGGTCTGGAATGACCTCTGAAATCATGTCCTGCCACAGTTCACATGACAACAAGAGTGCTCTACTCACACAGTGTCTCAGCTGCTACAACTCAGTCTTCCCATTTGCTCCTTCTGCCATGGTACCTTTTCTGCGTTTTGCCTCTTTGGTGTGCACCATTACTTTCTAGGCAAAGTGTAGGTTTGGGGGTTTGCGGTCTTGTGTTGCTTCTGGGTTTTGCTTGCTATCCCATGGGCATATACCATCTTTTTAGGTTAAGTAAATAAAAATTTGCAGATTCCAGGAAGATGGTGCCATCACTCACTAGGAAAACATGTGATGCAAAGATCAGCGTATGAAAGAGGAAATCCAATGCCATTCAATCAGGGCAAGTGTAAAGTGCTGCATCTGGGGAAGAACAACTCCATGGGTCAATCCACATTGGGGGCCAATCTGTTGGAGGGCAGCTCTGGGGAAAACGACCTTGGAGTCCTGGTGGACAGCAGAATGACCATGAGCCAACAGTGTGCCCTCGTGGGCAAGAAGGCCAATGGAATCCTGGGGTGCATTAAGAAGAGCGTGTCCAGCAGGTGGAGGGGAATTATCCTCCCCCTCTACTCTGCATTGGTGAGGCCTCCCCTGGAGTGTTGTGTCCAGTTCTGGGCTCCTCAGCTCAAAAAGGACAAGGAGCTAGTGGAGAGGGTCCAGCGCAGGGCCACTGAGATGATGAAGGGTCTGGAGCACTTTCCACATGAGGAAAGGCTGAGAGAGCTGGGTCTGTTCAGCTTGGAGAAGAGGATGCTCTTATCAATGCTGATCCGTATCTAAAGGGTGGGTGTCAGGAGGATGTGGCCAGGCTCTTCTCAGTGGCATCCAGTGACAGAATGAGGGGCAATGGCCTTAAACTGGAACACAGAAGGTTCACCCTGAACACGAGGAAACCCTTCTTCCCTGTGAGGGTGACAGAGCCCTGGGACAGGCTGCCCAGAGAGTGGGGGAGTCTCCTTCCCTGGAGACTTTCTAAAGCCACCTGGACTTGCTCCTGTGTGGTCTGCTCTAGGTGATCTTGCTCTGTCAGGGTGGTTGGACTGGATGATCTCTAGAGCTCCCTTCCAACCCCTGACAATCTGTGAATCTGTGTAAAAACAGAGCAATTTGCAGGGTTCCTGCCCAGCACTACCATAGATCCGTGTTATAAAGCAAATGGATTTTAACAGGAGACCACTCAGTTGTTATACACTCCTGTACATACGCAGACACAAACAGTTTTGCTCTATCCCACTTTACATGAAGGAAGATTCACAGATACACCAAGCAATAGTGACACTGAAATAATGAAATCTGAAGAGACGAAAGCAAACTGCAGAATAAACCTGCTGTGGTCAGTATTTAATATCATGACCACAAAAAAAAAAAAAAAAAGACTTAAATCAGCAGCCTCTCTAAACATTTTCAAACATTAATACATACCAATGGCTAAATAGTTCTCCTTCTGCATGCATCAAACACCTTCTCCTCTCCCAAAAAAAGAAAAAATCCTGATTTTAAAACAACAGTAAGATATAACAGTATAATTCTAGTTACAAAAAAAAAAAAAAAAAAAAAAAAAAAAAAAAAAAAAAAAAAAAAGAAAAAGAAAAAGAAGTCACAGGTATTTACATTAGTGGACTGATCTGAAAAGAATGATGTCTTCCGTATCACTTTTCTGCTAGCAGAAATTCTACTACTGAACACAGGCAGTAGGTTGCATAACTATACTGAGAATGCTACCCTGTACAATGGGTGAGATCCTTGTTAGAGACATGGCACACAGGCAGCTCAAGGCATTGGGCAAGGGTTGGGTCAGCGACCACAGGGCTGAAGACACAAATGTGCAGAGTGGGACAGGGTGACTTTTCCATTTCAACTTTTTGCCGAGGTGTTGCCTAGCCCTCAAAAGAAAATAAGTTAATAAAAACAGTTTTATTTCAGACCCTCAGCTTGCCTTGAAGCTCTCACAGCTGCCAGACTTTTGACTTTCAGAGCACTGAAAATCTTAGCCTGACTTGGAGAATGGCAAGTAGCTGGAGCACAATGTATGTTGCACACGCAGGAAATAATTTTAAATTATCACAATCCTGGTATTGGGCATCCATCTTCTTCCAAACTGCCATTTCTCCTCAGGCACAAGAGATTCTTTGGTGTCTTCATTATTCCAGAACTGAAATCTCATTCTTCCATTTCACTAGTATCCATCCACTAGCTCCTACAGGTGTTGCACTGGGCCCTAGCAGGTGTGACAAAAGCTTCCTAAATTCATGTGCCCATGTGGCAGCAACACAGTGGGTGGCTTGTGTCATTTCCTACCACGTAAGACTGTACCAGTGGCAGCAACAGTTTTACTTTGTCATGTACAAAACAACACTGGAGTGATTTTATTATTTAGAACACTGAGACAGAGTCCACAGAGCCTGACTTTTAATGAATTGAAACAATACTAAGAGATTTCTATAATCAGTCAGAATTAATCCATGCAGTTCTCAGTATGAAATATCCAGTACTTGCAGTGATACATTTGCAATGAATGCAGTTAGAAACCTTTATTTAAAACGCAAACTGAGCACAAAGCAACAAAGAAAAGCTGAGAGAAATCATAATGGGATCACAGAAGAAAAAAAAAATCCTAATTGATTAAATTCCAATATAGAATAAAAACTATACCTTATCAGTAAAGACATCTCCATCCCAGTAAAGACACGGAACAGCACAGAGCTATTAGAAGAATGCTGATGTAGAGTGGAAGCATCCTACAGCCTATGTGTGGATTCCACACACACTGATGGAAATCTCAATAAATTATACAGAGCATGTCAGGACTATTAATTACTTTTAGGCCCTCTTTGGTAGGCTGACCTTGGCTGGCTGCCAGGTGCCCACCCAGCTGCTCTATCACTTCCCCTCCTCAACAGGACATGGGGAGAAGATAAAGCACATAAGCTTAAGGGTGGAGAGAGCGACAGAGATATCACTTAGCAGTTACTGTCAAGGGCAAAACAGACTTGATGAAATTAATATAATTTATAGCCAATTAATAACAGAGAAGGATAGTGAGAAATAAGAACCGAACGAAAAATACCTTTCACCCACCCCTCCCTTTTTCCCAGGTGTAATTTCACTCCCAGCTGTTCTACCTCCACCCCCTGGGTAATGCATGGGGAATGTGGACTGTGGTCAGGTCTCAATATTTTGTCACTCCTTCCTCTTCAGGCCTTTCCCCTGCTCCAACAGGCGGTCTCTCCCATGGGAGGGAGACAGTCTTCACAACACGGTTCCTTCCCACGGGCTGCAGTTCTTCACAGACTGCTCTGGTGTGAGTCCCTACTACGGGGTGCCGTCCTTCAGGAGACCCTGCTCCATCCTGGTCACCCCCGGGGTCACAACTCCTGCCAGTAAACCTGCTGCAGCCTGGGCTTCTCTATCCATGGGTCACAGTTCCTGCCAGGAGCCTGCTCTAGCGTGGGCTCGCAGACTCCTTTGGGCAACCCTCTGCTCTGGTGGAGGCTCCTCTCTAAGGCTGCAGCTTCCTTCAGGGTACGTACACCTGCTGTTTCTTGGGGTCCTCCACAGGCTGCAGTTGGGTCTTTCACCCTGGTCTTCTCCAGGTGCTGCTGGTGAACCTCTGCTCTGGTGCCTGGAGTGAGTACCTCCTCCCTTCTTCAGTGGCTTTGGTTTCTACAGGGCTGTTTCTGTCACACATTCTCACTCCTCTACACCATCTTATTTCCCCTTTCTCAAATATATTACCTCAGAGGCACTACCAATGTCGCTGATGGGCTCAGCTTTGGCCAGGGGTGGGTCTGTCTTGCAGCTGGCTGGAACAGGCTCTGTCCAACATGAGAGCAGTTCCTGGCAGCTTCTCACAGAAGCCATCCCTGCAGATCCTTGCTGCCAAAACCTTGCCTCATAAAGCCAACACACCCTCAAAACAGAAGTTCTTCTGGCAGTGGAGAAGCCTGAATCTATTTAGTGATACACACTGTGATTCTGTAAATGCTAAAGAACACATGAGCAAGAACATGCCTTTAAAAAATCACCCCTCTTATGTGCAAAGAAAAGTTGTACAGAAGTGGGTTTCCTGCTGCAACAAACCCACAAAGTGACACCCTGCTTATGAAATGGAGAACAGCAGAGTCTCTGTGAGCAAAGACAACTTCTAATACTAGCTATGGCATAAAAGAGGTTACGTACGGAAGCGTCATTTAAACCACCATTCTTTAACTGTCCCAAAATGACGGTGCCCAAAACACAGGCAATGATGGTGACCTCTCCTTACCATCCGGTAGGCCTAGTAACCACCTACGCATGTTTACCCACCTTCACCTATGTACATCTACCCACCAGACGTCGTGGTGGATCTTGTCAAGCGATTCTCAGCCACTCTCTCCCAACAGCTCTAAGTTCCTACATCAACACAGTTTTCACCTAAGCATTTTGGGTAGGCATCCTGGCCACGTGCAATACCACGCTGTGAGGAAACACTCTCCCATCCATCTTCCTTGTTGGAACCTAACACCCCTACCTACCTAATGCAATACAATACAATACAGTACAATAAAATAAAATAAAATAAAATAAAATAAAATAAAATAAAATAAAATAAAATAAAATAAAATAAAATAAAATAAAATAAAATAAAATACATCAAGAAGACTTTCATGTCAAACATGGTAATTACAAAGCTCTCCATCATGATCGGCATACTGCAGATTCAGAGATCAAAGGATCAGAGCAGAATGGAATATCTTCACTATGGTTCTCAAGAAGCTGTATGACGTCAGATCAAAACTGAATCAGTCCAGTGTTCATATATGTGTATTTCTCATATATGTACAAAGACTTGGAAATACATATATTTTATTTATATGTATACACATACAAGAAGTTTTTCTTTTTAAATGATAATTTTTTAAATACAAAATGTCTATCTAAGAATTCCAGGTTTATGACAGACAAATAATTTATGGAAAACAGCACATTAGCCCTGACAATCACCACACAACAGCTGTAAGCACTTGGTGGCACTGGGATATGTTCCAACATCTGGCAGTTTACACATCCTCAGTAGACACAAGGATTACATCACAGAAACCTCGAGGGAATTCATGATTATATACAATTTATTATAATTAACTAGAAAACTGAAATTAAAATGGGTATGAAAAAGTGACTGTATTAAACATTAGAAATGTTACTGAAATGAAATGAAACATTAGAAATGTCATATGATAGTATTGGCCTGTATCAAACTACAGATGGGGGGGTAGGGCAAGAAAGATGTATATTTGGGTCCTGTTTTTCTCTTCTTGTGAAGACACAATGCATTTCTCAAGATAGTACATCCCAACGTTCCAAATTATTGATGAATTCATCACATGCCATACCCCACCGTTACTTCTCCTTCTACTCTTTCTGCCATAGTTTTGAAATTTTCTGACAGGGTTAAAAAAAACCCAAACAAACCCCAAATAAAAACAACAAAATAACCCAACAAACCAACAACCCACAAATAAAAGCTAAATATTACATGTACTATGTCTTGGTTTAACCTGGGCATGCAGCTGCTCACTCAACTTTCCTCCCTCCTCCAGTGGAGAAGAATTGGAGGAAAAGACATGGAAGCTCATAAAATAGAGGTAAGAAGTATTTAAAAATTGAATATAAGTAAATATTATAGTGATAACAATAATATTAACAATACTACTAATAAGTAATTAAAATAATAGAAAATAGAACATACAATACAGTTGCTCACCACCCGTCAACTGACACACAGCCAGGTCCCGAGCAGTGAAAGTCAGACCCAGAGCCTAACAGCCAGAGACCAAAAGCAATTGCAGCAGGGTCTGAGCAACCCCACAAGCAACAGCACGGCTGGGAAAGCCAACCCACCCCCCAGTACACTAACAAATGAGCGAGATAACAAGTGGGCAAGCCAAGGAGCTATGGCCCCCCAGCCCATTCCCTGCTGATGTCCCGCGCATGCTGTGTTATGGGATACAATCTCCCTTCAGTCAGAGTGTGTTGGCTGTCTGAGCTGTGTGCCCCCCCACACTGCCTGCAGTGAGAAATTTGGGAACACAGCGAGTATCAGAAGCTGGAAAAGACCTTGGATTTGGTGGAAGCACTCCCCAGCATCAGCTAAAATGACACATTATCAGTGCTTTCCTGCAGGTAAATCCAGAAACTGTGAAGAAAGTTAACTCTGTTCTGACCAAAACCAGCACATTCTAGAATGACTAAATTGGTCAAAGGCTTGATAACCTTGTACCAGTACAGGTTTCATAGTCCTATCACACTCCATAGGGCTTAAGTACTGCATAAAAGACACCACCTAGGGAAATCTGCTATATTGCAGGGGTTTTTTTTTCACATGAAGTCAATCATTTCAGGTGGACAAATGAAGACCAGTGTAAAAGACCAGGATGTGGGCAAAGTAACCCACAAGATGAAGTTGTATTAAACCTTAAGTTGATCTGTGTTATGGGAGACAAAGTGCTACAAGCTAGTGTAGTAGCTGGAAGACGGAATCATTCATGCCCATGCGTTGACAAAGGCTTTACCAATGATATCAGAGAATATAAAAGCTATCATCACTCAATCAAAACACATTCTCATTTGCTCAGAAGTCAGTGTGGTCAGAAGATTTCTGAGAAAGTGAATTAGCAATAGAGCAAATGGAGAATTCCCCTTCTTATAGCAGACTGTTCCAGGAGAACAGCAGCAAGGCACTGCTTTATAAACTCACTCAGTTATCTAATCTCTCTTGGAACACGTGTAGAAATTTGGACTCTAAAACATCACTCGGCATTTGTTTGACAATTTTATTTTATGCTTTAATTTAAACTAGCAGTTCTTTGTATCTGCTGTAAACTTAATACTGATCATTTATTCTAAAGCCTCTACACACGTCATTCACTCTATTACACAAAAATAGTACACTATTCACCTTTTCAAAATTAATTATTACATCTATCTCTCTCATGCTTGCCTGCAAACATTAAATTTTTGGACTGAGAAATCCTTACCTATTAATTTTCCTTCATGAACTGTTTTCTCCCTTGACACTTTATTTATGTAAGGGATCCTCCCTCTCCTAAGTCTTATTTTGAGGTGGACAACAAACAGGAGAGATATTTATTACAGGGTTACATAATCACATAGGCTGAAGGGACCCAGCAATGTTCATTTAATCCAATCCACATCAAAGCACGTCCAGTTTGAGCCTGTCACTCAGCAACTAACACAGTGAAGTCTGGATCACATCCACGGATGGAGCTTCTTCAACCTCTCTGGGTCCCTGTTTCACTATTTAGCCGTGTCTTTTGTGAAAAAGTTGATATTTGTCAAGACACAGCTTTTATTTCAAATTAAGCTCATTGCATCTTGTCCTGACACTGTGCACGTCATGCTGGGGCCTGGACAGCAGCACCCTGGCACTGGAGCTTCCCCTGGGCTGAGGCTTCTGCCATACTATGTGGCACTTAACACTGTTGTGGATTCTCCAGCAGATTCTGGCCAACCCTTGAGTCCCTCTTGCTGCCACAACCGCACCTCTCATAAAACAGACCGAATTAAAATTCACTAAGCAAAAAGTTTCAAACAAAACCACAATCTATAGTAAGTAAAAGCAAAATGAAGCAGATAGATAAACAATAATAACCACTGCAACATTGACAATTATGAATGAACTGTGATGGAACACATGTAACATTTGCTGCGTTTTGTTCACTGGTACAGCAGCAATGCTCCTTTGGGTATAAGGACATGGGAAATAACAAGTCGCCAGAAAATAAATAGTATCAAAAGGTCATTTTCCTGATTTTTTATAGAGCTGTCATAATGTATTACAGACTACTGTGTAATGTTTCCTAGAGAAACAGTGTGGATACGGAAAACTTTGCTGAATGTGATGCTGCAAGATAATACAAAATTCAGAATGTTATACAGGAAGAAGTGGCAAATAATGATGGATGATGACAGAAAGAAGGAAAACAATTATCGAAAGAAGGGCACTGAGAGCTTTATAAAGGCTCAGCTATCCCTATACATTTTTCTGACACGTAAAGTGTTCAGCAAAGTTCCATTCAACTTCAAAAGGTAAGAGCTGAGCCTCATATTAATTTTCATGCAGTTTAGCCAAAATTCCAGTCCATCTGATGTAGGAAGCTTCTTGAGTTATCAGTGCCACCACTGGAATGCCACTGCTTTTCTGACCAAAATGCCAAGGCACCGGTTTGTTTAACATGAAATTCTGAAGCTTGTTCAACCCAAGCCCCGGCTATGAAATGAAGAAGAAACAGTCATCCCTCTGAAAAGAAAGCTAGTGTGCAATCTGCACGACTGCACCAGCTGTCCACTGAGAAAACTGAGGAAGAGGTGCTCAAGAGATAAAAAGAGCTAAATAACGCAACAGCTCAAGCTAGGTGTGATAGCAGCAATCTGGTGGCAATTTATTGCTGTATAATGAGTGCCCAGAATATATTGCAGGCACTGAATCAGAAACTGAATTTATCATTTGTTGTCCTAGAAAAGGAAATAAAAATCTGGTATTTTAAGTTCCAAAAATGTTAAAGGAACATGAAAAAATCACATTCATAAGTATGTACTTTCCCCTGAAGTAGCTGGATCTGTTGATTAGCCTAAGTCACAAAACTTACTTTGTTTCGCCCTGTGAAAAAAATCACGAAAAAGTAATGCTGTCATATTACAGCATTTTAGTCAGGAGCCGAGCACCGAGTGCCATACTTTTGGGAAGTATTTTAACACAGTGGGGTGCTTACACCTCCATAATTTCTTCCAAAAAGTTTGATTGTTTAGCGGTATTTTTTGTTGATTTTTTTTTTAAATTTTACACTGCCGCTTGGTATGCTTTTATTGTCCTGATAACAGAAATTCTTAGTATACCAATACGCGAGCACTAGTGCCAACAAAGCAATGAAAAAAACCCAAACACTAAAAAACCACCAGCCACCCCAAGCCTCTGCTGCTTTGAAATTATGTTCAATAACGTAGTTTTAACAACACAGGAACCTGAACACCATTGTCAAGAGATTATTTCTCTTTTCTTTGTAACTTTGCAAACATAAATGTTTTAACGAAAAAAGAGTGCAAACAAAAGGTGGTGTGTTTTTTTTTTCTGGATGATTATCTGTATCTCACCAAGGAAACCCTAAAAATCTTTCATACTGGTCTGGATGATATGCAAAAAGGGATCACTCCAAACTGAACAAGGATCATCAGTCCTGTCTCTGCTTTCCCCTCAGTGGCATTACTTGCCCGACTGTGGATTTCACACCAGTGGGACCTATAGTAAAACACTACGTATTTTCCCGGTGTCATAACAGGCAAAAAACCATCTATGCAAGTAGAGAAGAATGATAACTGGTCTCTGTCACTGTTAAGGAACAACCCTACTAGCATTATTTTGACAGGAAGGCTTTTGTTATTTTATCACACTGAAGACCAGAATTTAGCCCAATTTTCCAAGGATGAACATCTATCATTTAGTCATTCTGCTTCACTATATGTTTAGCCACACTGTGCGGTGATATATCTTGAACTACATTTTTCATTCATCTTTAAGCAAGCTGTTTTCTCACTACTTCTTAAATTTCCTGAGCAGCATCCTGTCTGGTAAGCTTGCTGGGTCATAACAAACATGCATTTTGTCCATCTGGGGCACCTCCCCTTCATGTTCAATTTTGTGGTGAATTAAATCTCCTTCTTCCATCTCAGACATTTAATTCATGTTTCTGATTGCTTCTTCCCTCTCTTGTCCTTGCATTTTTCACCAAAACCTTCTTCTTGAGCAGATCGTATGCATAAAAAAATGCAACATCAATTCTTGCAGATACCAGGTCATAAGGAACAGGAAAGGTTGTTTTCACTAACTGACAAATGCCTCATGTTCTTAGCTGGTATCAGCAACAAAAATCCTCCTCTGTGAAAGCTGATAATGGCCGAGCAAGAGAAAGTGTGTGTGAACTCACTTCTGTTCTCAGTCAGCCCTTTCAAGACCCAGACTCAGGGTGCAGAAATAGAATTAGCCAGTGCCAGCTTTATTATAGGAAAAAAAAATTAACAGGAATTATAACATGGTAAATATTTTAAAACTAATACTTCACTTAATTTTCATCACTTAGTTATGCTGTCAGAAAATAACAAATATTCTTAAATTTGTTCTGAAATGCAAAACGCGAAGCACTTTTTTTTCCTTTACTCAATGCCCACTGGCACCTGGTGTGTAGGCAAGTGTGGCATCATATCAGATTTGTCTTTTTGTGTCAGCAAGCATTAAGGTAGCACGAAAGGACTAGTTCAGAACTGATCTGGGTTACAAGAGTTAGAGTGATCCTGAAAAGGAACTTTTCAAGAAGGGGGAACGAAATCCTTCCAGAATTCCTCCCATGGTACTGCTCCTCCCATACCTAATATTTATTCTCAAGAGCCACTTTTACTACTTGGAGAAAGGACAAAGTATCACCAGAAAACAAAACTTACCAGATCTAAATTTGATTTTTCTGCATCTGTCAGCAGATAGAAGGATATTAGTGCATAATTTATTATATTAAGTTATGGGTTACTTTGGGGATTTTACTGGCACTTACATTGTAAATGGGTGAATTATTTATTCCAACACTTTGTTTCTAGTAACTGAAAAAAATTGAGTATAATAAGGCATATTTGTAAATCCTGTGAAATTCTCATATGGTGAGAGGACGAGATATTTCACAGGATGCGTGGGAAGCTACCAGCAGCAGAAAATGAAAAACATTTTTGCAAAGATTTATTTATAACCAAATTGCTTTTTACCTGAGAAAAGTACAGAGGTATAATACTTAATATGCTCCCATAAAAATGAATTGTTTCTTGACAGAATGTGTGCTACTGACAGCTCATTTTATTACTAGAAGGCTGTAACAGAGCAGGTATACTTGGTATTATAAGATAAATGGAAGGCTGACAACTGATGTGAGCAACCTCATTAGCTAATACACTAATAGACTAATTAAAAAAGAAAAAAAAAGAAGAAACAACCAAAAAAACCCCCAAGAAAAAACAAAACCACCCAAACAACCACAAAGAAAACCCAGACCCAAACCCAAAACCCCCAGGTCAAACTAAAAATCTATTTTTTTTTCATGCGTTTCAGGACATTTTCTCTTCCCACTGTAATAAATCACAGTTTACTTCAAAGACATTTCAAGGGAATATTGACGAGTGTGGGTTAATAGCTCCAGATTCAACCCATTCCAAGTGTCAATTATGCCCCAGGATCACTGTCAGTGTTTGCCTAATCGTTTTTAGTTGTTTTGACTTCGCTTCTTCTACTGTGGAATTCTTCTCTTACTACACTGGAAGCTTCTCTGCTTCTCAACCTTGGTGCTGCCACGCTGCTAGAAGCATCTGACACTGTTTCTACAATGAAATAAACTACATTGAGGAGCCTGTATGCTGCTTCTCCGCTTGGAACGATGCAGCTGAAATGCTCTCCTAGCCTTACGCTACGCATTGCAGTTTGGCAGCCTTTCTCTCCACTGCAGAGGAGCCAAAGAAAAATGGCATCCTAGGATGCAAGAATGGCCAGGAATGCGGTGAATAAACACCAGCCTCCAGGGCAGCTTTACAGTGGATGTGTCAGCCAACAGTGCAGGTAGACCAGCAGAAGCAGTAGGCAATCTGCCAGAAAGCCAGATGAGAACCCAGATGTCACTGTTGGGGAAAAAAAAAATCAATAACCTCCCCGCCCCCAAGATTTCCTACCTTTTTCTCTGGATCACAGAGTTGCCAATTTATCACTTCAGCTGCCACAAGAACTGTCTGGAAATGCCAAACCAGCCATAACACATTGATAAAGTTTAGTTCTCTGATAAACATTAATAAAACATGGCAGAGGACTATGAGTTAAACTGAAGAAAAGAGGTGACACTTATTCACATTACGCAAGTCAGATGTCTGTGATTCTCTGTCTGGATATATTAGTATCAGTCTAGCAGGTCTATGAACCACATACACCTCAGCATTCATTGCCATTTTTAAAGTCAGTTCTTTACTCCCAGTATATTTCTCAAACTATATCTGAACCAGGTTGGCGTTTTTACTGTATAATGCAATGTATACTGCAAACACAGAGGACATATGAAACGTTCTTTAAAATCCCATTGGACTCCAAACACTCTGATTATATCTTCAAATTTACATTTCATAATACACAAATGCCCACCTTAAATTTTCAACACTAGTGCTGCAGTGTCAAAAAAACCTTCGAAGACAAGAACTGCCCAAATGAACAGTGCTGTCAGAAATGTTTTACTTCTTTCCACACCAAAATTAGGACTCTCTGACAACATGGCACCTGCTTGTATTAAGTTCACTTAAAATTGTATTAGCTCTAAATCCGCTAAAACTATCAGCAAAACGCAGTGCAGACTGACATTTTTTCATGCCATACTAGCAAGTGTTCTATTCAGGCAATAGCAGAGGCACTTTGGTGACCACTGGACCATAAATACATTTTCCCTTTAATTTCCTTCTCTTATGCCATAGTTGCCTCCAAATAAGATTCCCACTTAACTTGTTACTAGGTACAATTTTTTTCTGCCCTCCCTTCAATACGTTTAAATGTAACCTTTACCCTTATAAACTGTCTTCTGCAATGTCAAACTGAGATCACTGTAAGCTTAGAGCTCTATCAACTGCAAAGTATGTGCCTGTCACATGCATACACACTTTAGGATTGGTACAAGTGTCCTGTGTGCAAGGTAAGGGGGCGTTTTTTGTCAAAGATTAGGGCAATGCAATATTTGAGTCATTAGTATAACTACGACATAGCCCTTCTTGGTTTAGAGTTGCACAGTGACAACAACTACCCAAGAAATTCAGTTTTCAGTGAGAATTTAGTAGCAAACTCAGATTCTTGAAGCAATTAAATAAAATTACAAGGAATAGTACACCTGCTTCCATCAGGAAATTCCAGCAGGCACTGTACTGGACCTGAACTTTGTTGATGTGAATCCTCTGTGACTGAAGGATGGAGGATTAGCAGCTGATCTAGAACGAAGCCCTTAGTTAATGCTCCAAGACTGTTCTGATCTGTGTGGGTTGACCTGCAGTTTGATGTACAGCTCCGGTAAGGTCAGTTAATTTCCTCAGAAGAAGAGGAGTTCATACCTACAGATTAAGCTCTCAAACTCTGTGGTGATTTGAGAAGCATTACCTTCATTACACACAACAAAATATATCCTAAGCACACACAGTTACAAATACACACATAAAAAAGTACAGGTAAGGGCGACATGCCCTGTACAAGCAATACAGAGAACTGGCAGTTTTCCAGACACTAAGCATATTAAAAAGTTTTTATCTGTAATAAATTCACCAATAATTCATCTACTAATATCATATATTTTACAAAAAAAATTACTTAATTTCACAGTACATTTTCTTCTTTTTGGTGTAATTGTTCTCATTCCTAAGTGAATTCAGATCTGTAAAAACACATTATTTTAACACTGAAACGTTATGGCACTTCCTGTCGGTGTTATGTTTGCATCGCAGATTTTTGTAATATTTTTTTTCTCTTAATGAAAAATTTCAACTTTGTGAGTTTTGCTCATTTAGATGTTATTTCAGGTTCATTTAGGTATCTTCATTTTGATGTCTAACACTATATTAACCTTATTCCACTGAACAAACACTTTTCCATTTCTTTAAAAGGTGGGGGGGTGAGGGGGGATGATAATGTCTGACCTTAATGACACCTTTAAATGCACTTGCATTCATACTGCCCCAATTAAGCTCCAAAGCTGGCAGCTGGAAAGCTAAGTGGGTTGAGGGACAAATACTTTCCCAGCTCAATTATTGCAAGATTAGGTTAAGACATCACCTGCATGCTGATTAGTATATAGTAATAGCTCTATGCTTTGGAAACAGTCCCGCAGAAAGCTGAAATCAGCAGCTCGTGAGAGTAACTACAGCAAGTTGCTCTACCTGGGAGCCCTACCTTTTGCTCACAGTTACATATGTCTTATGGTTATGCAGCCAAACCTCAGGCTGAACATTCAACTTCTAACTACTTCTGCGAAGAAGATGAGTCTTCCCTCTCATTTTAAATTCCCATTTGAATGTTAGATGCTTTTGCTTTCTAATATGCAGTAAAGGATTTGAAGTTTCTTTTCAGAAGATCATAGCTGCATTTTGAGGGCTGCAGTTTCTTTGCTGCACCCTATGCAGCATTAGGATGCCCAGCATGTTTTTCTTCCTCTGCCTCTCTCTTTCTCTGAAAACACCTTAAGGGTGAGTAAGCTTCAAACATATTTATGCCAAGACTGTGCCACATCCCCGTATTACATATGATGCACATAACATATGTGAACTATCCAAGTATCGACACATGCAACTCTAGAGAGAAAACAAAACAAATGCTTCTTGAATATCCAAAATGTTTATGACTGCACTTAAAACATGTTTAATCAAAACCTCCTGTTTATTACATAACACACCGAATAAGGCACTTTAAAAATTAACAGTTCCTAGCAGGATCACTTTTGGACTTACAATGATCATGTGTTTTCTGTTGATCAACAAGTGCTGAGTCAGTAGCCATCTTTTTTGCTAGTAAACAGGAAAAATTTTACATCAACAAAATGAAGACAAAGAAACGTAAGGCTTCACACCAATTTGTACACACATACCCCATGCCAGAAAAGTACCTGTTTAAAATTTTTTTTTAAGATAAAGTTATCCAAAGTGAAACCAGAATGTTAAAATATTTATGATATCAGCGCAAAAGGTTCACGTTTTTCCAAACTGTCCCCAACATGTTTTAGCACAAAGCTAATCCAGTTGATCATGTCCATTTACTCTCCAGAATGGAGAGACTCATGCTTTCAGATCTAAACCAACAGTCCTTAAGTCTGCTCCGCAGGTCATAAGAACACCCTCAAATTATCTACTGTAGAAAAGACAAAAGACTCACTGAGACAAAGCAAATATTTCTGCACATGTAGAAAAGCAAATTAATGGAAGAATATAAAAATTAAAAGGGATCATCCAAAGCTCACTGTAGTTGAGCTACTGGATGGTGTCCCTGCCCACGGCAAGGGAGTTGGAACCAGATGGTCTTTCAGGTCCCTTCCAACACAAATAATTCCGTGATTCTGTGTGTGTTTCAGTGTTTTGCTATGTTAGCCTCACACAAAAATAGGTGCAAGAAAGGCCTTGGGTCTCATTTAATTTGGTGTCTTCGATTTGTTTGGTTAAAGAAACATGGAACTGGAAATCATGCAAAGGTACATGGAGAATGAGGAGGTGATTGGTGACAGTCAACATGGCTTCACCAAGGGCAGATCATGCCTGAAAATTTGGTGGCCTTCTACGATGGGGTCATGACCTTGGTGGATAGAGGACAGGCCACTGACACCATCTACCTGGACTTGTGCAAAGCCTTTGATACCGTCCCACACGACATCCTTGTCTCTAAACTGGAGAGACATGGATTTGACAGATGGACTGCTCGGTGGATAAGGAACTGGCTGGCTGGTCACACTAAGAGAATTGCGGTCAACGGCTCGATGTCTGAGTGGACACCAGTGACGAGCAGTGTTCCACAGGGGTCTGTGTTGGGACTGGTACTGTTCAACGTCTTTGTCAGTGACATGGATGGTGAGATTGCGTGCATTCTCAGCAAGTTTGCTGACAACAGCAAGCTGTGTGCTTTGGTGACACAGTGGAGGGAAGAGATGCCATCCAGAGGGACCTGGACAGGCTGAAGCGGTGGGCCACTGCCAACCACATGAAGTTCAACAAGGTCAATGCAAGGTTCTGCCATTGGGTAGGGACAATCCCAAATACAAGTACAGGCTGGGTGGAGAATGGATCGAGAGCAGCCCTGAGGAGAAGGCCTTGGGGGTAGTGCTGAATGAAAAGCTGAACATGAGCAGGCGATATGTGCTGGCAGCCCAGAGAGCCACCTGTATCCTGGCCTGTATCAGAAGTGTGGCCAGCAGGGTGAGGGAGGGGTTTCTCCCCTTCTGCTCTGCTCTTGTGAGACCCCACCTGAAGTACTGTGTACAGCTGTGGAGCCCTCAACATAAGGATATCGACCAGTTGGAACGAGTCCAGAGGAGGCCATGGAGATGCTCAGAGGGCTGGAGCACCCCTGCTATGGGGACAGGCTGAGAGAGTTGGGCTTGTTCAGCCTGGAGAAGATAAGGCTTCGGGGAGACCTTATTGCACCTTACAGTACCTGAAGGGGCTACGAGAAAGCTGAGGGGGGACTTTTTACAAGGGCCTGTAGTGACAAGACAAGGGGTAACAGGTTTAAACTGAAAATGGGGAGATTTAGACTGGGCATCAGGAAGAACTCCTTCCCAGAGAGGTTGGGGAGGCACTGGGACAGGTTGCCCAGAGAAGCTGTGGATGCCCCATCCCTGGGAGTCTCCAACGCCAGGCTGGATGAGGCTTGGAGCAACCTGGTCTAGTGGAAGGTGTCCCTGCCCATGGCAGGGGGCTTGGAACTGGATGGTCTTTATGGTCCCTTCCAACCCAAACCATTCTATGATTCTATGAAAGATGTTTATGAGGAGGCAGTTTAACTGTCTTTGATTAGCCCCTCAAATCATAGATGGTGAGCATTTGTGAACACATAGAGGGTCTGATTTTCACTAAGCATTCCTTCTTTCCACAGAATAGAGAAGACTTTTTCATATTTTTTCATGCAGTTGCATATGCAAACAGATCTGCTACCAACAGACTGATCTGGAATCTAAATCTGAGTTCTGTGGCCCGGATCAACCTCTCTGATAGGATTTTAAATTTAGTTATTCCTTCTGCTATTGAATGTTCTTAGAAGAACAGAAACAAGCTGCTGTAACAGATACGATGATTGCCATTCAAGGAAAATCATCATATTCGTAATTGTAGAAACAAAAGCTGCTGATGACACTAATTAACAAGTGCCATTAGACAATTAAGTTACTCGGGATGTAAAAAGCTAATGCTTTACATACTTGATGGTGTGCCTGACAATACATACATCACATTTAACAGATGGAAGAAAAAAAAGAATGTGTAAACCTTATCTTTCAAAAAATATTAATTTTTTATATTGCCTGTCAAAGCAAAGATTTCTTAGGACCAATCCAATACAAAAATAGGGATTTCATTCAACTGCAAAATATTAAGATATTCTGTATTTAGATGACACAATGTTCTGAAGACTTTCTAAAAGTGCCTCACACCTGCAACTGAAACCTAAAGGAGTAAAACGGAAAATGATATTTCCATCAGTCATAACCCACAAGATTCAGTTGATGCCACTCATGTACTATGATTTCTTGTGATAAATAATAAAATAAGAAACTAATAAGAATATTGCATTCTTTCTCTCATATACCAGTGTAAAAGGAAAAAATGGTCAGTCCAATGGTGAGCACTTCCTGCAGTCACCACTGTAGTATACAGGACAGGGATCTACTCTAGAAATGACTTACAGTTATTGACCAACAATTCTCTTCTTATTGCTTGTTTTGCATGGTCCAGGCTGGATGAGGCTTGGAGCAACCTTGTTTAGTGGAGGGTGTCCCTGCCCATGGCAGGGTGGTTGGAACTATATTATCTTTAAGGACCCTTCCAACCCAAACCGTTCTATGATTCTGTGATTCTTGATAATGGTGATGATAGATAGGAAAAATACTGTATATTTCATTAATTAATAAGTAATTTCATTAATCTTCCGTAACATCTTATCATTTTTATTTAGAAATGTGTTACTGTTTCTGTTGTAAATAGAAGCACTAGCACATAGATTACTCAAACGCTGGCGATATCTGCCCACTAGAACTCATGAACTCTTTCTACTGTAGCAAGCAAGCAGTAACAGAAAGCTATTCTTATCTTTAAAAGAGAACAAATGCACAATAAAATTGTGATCTATGCCAACGTTCCTAAAATTTTTGTAAGTAATGCCACTACAAATCAATAAGCTGGTTTGTTGCATAAATTTTATCTAATTCATATTTATTACAAATTTATCAGCTGGGGGGTTTTCTTCAAAGACTATGTCTTGTAATGTACTGTATACAATTACTTGTAAATATAACCTTTTAACTTTATGACTGAAAGAAATGTACCTCATTATAATTAACTATTTAAATAAATGTGTAATTAAAAATGCAATTAAATTATTGTCACAGGAAAAATGTATTAAATCAAACTCCTCATATTGAAATAACGAGACATTTCTTTTTACGACATTACTTTGTATTTTTGTTTTACTTTTTGAAACACAGATTCAAAATAAAATTTTTTTTACAGAATTTGATAATCAAAACATTGTATTGAAACCTCTAATTCGAATAACAGACAAAATCTTCAACATAACTCTAATTTCTTTTGTCCCTTTCACAAAATAAAGGAAATAATTAAAACTAACAGAACAGTGAAACTTAACAAAAAGACATAAACCTACAGACATGATTCTTACATCACCTACTCAACTCAAAAGAAGAATGGTTCACTTCCATATAATTACTATATTCCAGGCTGATTTTAGGAAAACCTCTATATTCAACAAAACCTCAAAATACCCCAAACGTGTGACCAGATCAGGCTCTGAGCAATGACTCTTCTGAGTTTTCTAAAGGCGTATGGGTATTCAGTACAAGTAAAAGACTTGGTAGGATTTGACACCTATTTTAACATATATAGGCTGAGATGTGACCAAGCCATTTGTTTGAACATGAGAGTAAGCCACTGAAATGTAAAGTTATGCAAAACTGAGAAAAACAAAGCATAAATTAAGAACAACCAACATTCAAAAGGCCAGGTTTAATATCCCAAAGAAGACATTTTTAATGAAATAACTGGACGGAAAAGCACCTTAGACCCTCTCTGAAGCTGGAGAGGAATTTGCGCTAATGCACTCTAGTGTTGCCTTCAGTGGTGTATATTTTTAATAACATGATCAATTATGTTCTATATACCTCTTGGACTTTAATGACATAGGACAATATAGTAAAGCTCATTTTCTCATTTCCTCATTATTAACATCTGAATGTTAAGCTCTGCCAGTAAATTACTTTAAAGAAATAATATCTTACAATAACTTATAGATTGATGGCAAAGAACTTTTTATGAGGAAATTATAATTACTACCTTTTCCTATGCCATTAAAGTGTAATTTTACTTAATATGGGCACTTCTGTATCATTTAATAACTAATAAAAAAAAATCCCATGCATCATTAATAGAATTTTTGAAATATGAGAAATAATATTAGTGAAGGTAAAAATAGAGAAACAAATTAGTAGAACTTGCAAGAGAAAACTTAACTTCTAGTACACACATATCTTCCAGAAAATATGATCATAAGGACCCACTCTCTGCAACAGAAGAATGGGAAGGTGCTGCACTGTGCAGCAAAAGGTTTGAAGTAGACTTTATGTACCCTGTTCAGTTTACTTTTTAACTGAAACTAAAGCATGGAAGAAAAAAAAAAAATACATATATATGTATCTGCCAGTGAGAGAGACACTAAATGCTACTCTTTTTACTAAAAAATATGCCTTGTAACATGACAGAAAAATATCATTACCCTTTAAAAATATTAATACAATAAGTAGTCCACATATATGAACAGAAAATGCATACTAAAAGCTTCTGTTTTTTCAAGGGGAAAAGAAAGCAATGGAAGACTATTTTTTGATTTGTACCTTTCAGCCCTATCATAAACCATGTCAACTACCAGCAATTCTCCTCCACTTTAATGAAAATTCATTTCTGAGGGAGTAGCAGGTGTACAGAACAACCCATAATCAGTCTACAGAGTCCTTATTTTGGTCAGAACTGAAAACGAATAAGAGCATGATTCATCATGCAATAAATATGAGAACCCACCTGTGCCCTACACAAAGAAGAGTACTCCGTGTTTGTCTCAGCAGACTCAAAGGGTCTGACTACACTTACGTGCCTGTAATGCTCAAATGGATCTTACAGAGATACTTTGGCCTTTGCACTGAAAACAAGACCATGAAAATAAACTGAATTTCCTCATATTCATAAATATGTAATTCTGTTCTCCTAGCACTTCACCAAAGTCAATTAAAATTATACCAGGACTCAGTGTGGCCTCAGGCTTCTTTTGTCTACCAGTTCTTTGAAAGTACAGCCTAAGATTTTCTTCAGAAAAACAAAAGCAACACGTTGCTCTTCCCCTTACCTAACAAAAATCCAACCTGATGATCAGTCAGGACTGGACCATAAGATCCAAGTTTGCTCAAGCTGTAGTAGTGAGCACAAACTGCAGAATCATGGCTCAGTTTAGTAAGGGGAAGACACACTTGCTACGAACTTCTTACCCTTTATAAGACAGAAACAAATACTTGAGTCACACACTATGTGGCTGAAGATTTTTTAGTTTAGCATCCTACATACTTAGGTTCTTGCTTTATTGCCAGCAATTTCTTGGGTTAAGATGAAAAAAAAAAAAACCCACCACCATCTTGGCTGCTTTAAGTATAAGTGCAATGGTCTATGACTTTAGTTTGTGCAAATTTTATTCCTACATATCATCAATATCTGTATCTACCAGCACTTCAACATATATATCCTACTACATAGAAATTAATCTAAGTATATTAATTAAGACATACTATAGTCACTTTAATAACCTGCTTTTTTCCTGGTTTGAGCCTGTATGCATCTTTCCTTGAGGATGTTTAAGATTTTAGGTTCCAAGTTAGGTACCGTATAGCCGTATGTCAATAAAGACACTACTGAAACTCTGTAGTCTAAAAGTGACAATTTGCATCAGCTTTCCGCCTCTGTAAAAAAAAAAAAAAATCAGCTTGCAGAATGAAAGCTCGGACATACGACCAAGGCTCCAAAATGCATTTAAATGACCAATTTTTATCTTTCTAAAAGCTAGGTATGTTTCTTTGTAAGAGTAGAACTCTTACAAGTGAAGACATTGATCCAATCGTATGCTAACAGATTTTTTCTCAGCGGTGTGAGGTAGTCTTCACAGCAAAAACTGGACTAGAAGCTGGAAGTTCACATCAGCAATAACTTACCATCTCCCTTCATGGTGCCCTTTCTGGATCTGACACCAGCAGACTTGACTATGTGGAACAGCTGACCGTCAGTAGTGGCACACTGACACTTCTAGTCATGTCCTGCCCCTTGAGGCTCCAATGACATAAGACATACACATGATCGACCAGACCAAGAATGCTCACTGAGTTAAATTCATAGCAGTCTCATGCTCATTGTGTTTTGGTGGTGAGGGACAGAGTGAGTGCAAGTGAGTGGAGAAAAGGGAACTGTTCATAGAACCACAGATTGGTTTGTGTTGAAAGGGACCGTAAAGATCATCTGGTTCCACCCCCCTGCCATGGGCAGGGACACCCTCCACTAGACCAGGTTGCTCCAAGCCTCATCCAGCCTGGCCTTGAACACTTCCAGGGATGGGGCATCCACAGCTTCTCTGGGGAGAGGACTGTTCCTGAAGGTGAGTTAGGCACGTATTCAATACCTTACAGATTCAAGACCACTAGTTAGCACCAGTTCCTGGAACAAACTGGAGAGTCTGTGGTGTGATGCTGTCACTGAAGGCCCATCGTATCATCCTATGGATGAGAAGACTACTCTGATGCTATCTCAGTGATAAATAAACCATACACTTATTTAATTCTTAGAGGAAAACACAGCAAAACCCATACGGAGAGTCACACATAATCATAAGAGACCTGTGGATATTTTAAGGCTTAGGGTGACAAGTCTACAGCAAAAATGAAATAACAAACTACTGATATTGAAATTTGAAAGTCAAGAAAAAAGTTCCTAAGCTTTCATTTAAATCCTGCTTTTTTCCATCATTTTTCTTTGTGATTAAGTGCCGCCTTTCTTCATTGAAAAGTAAATAAACAAAGAAAATCCAACAAGGAATTGAGCTTGGCACCATAAACTCTGAAGAACTGGGCAATCATTTTGTATGTATATTTGACATACAGGTTAGGACATCCACTTTAGTGTCTATAAAAATGTAATGTTACTTTTCTAAGTAAATTTACCTTAAAATAGCTTTGAATGAAAAAGTTAGTAATATTAGTAAGGATGGCAATTATTTCCAAAAGCATATTAGGGAGCTTTGACATTTATTTCTAAAATCATATTAAATTGCCTGAAAGATTAGGTGAGCAAAGTAAATTTTACCATTTTATTTTCTTTGGCTCCCACCTCAATTTGTAGAAAAGAAAGCATTTATCAGCAAAGGAAAATGAATATGTATTCATGGGTTGTTAAAAGAAAGAAAGAAAAAAAGACCTCAAATGTTCCTTACATAGCAAGCAAAACACAAATATTTTGTTAACACTTGTGACTTCACTGTTGTTTCCCAAAAAGATTGTTTTTGACAATATTTATTGTAAGAGATCTCTTTACTTTTTGTCTCCAAGCATAAAGGTTTTCTGTTCCAAGATGACAAAAGGATACAATTTTATTCAGCTACATAAAATACTGTGTTAAAAATGAATTTTATACATGACATATACACATTGTTAATCTTGAATTTATTATAATAAATACAATTTATCATAACAATCATCATCTTTTTGAATTATAGATGTAAAATGATGAGTTATTCTCCTGCTCTAGAAGGAAATAGTCAAAATAATCTCTGCAGTGCAGATTTCCATAATCCATAGACAGAACTGAAGCTGCAGGCAAGTAACTTCTGATTTTCATGTGCAGCTTATACACTGAGGATATCAGAAAAGATCAAAGTACTTACAAAAATACTCTATAGAGTTGTTTTATAAAAAAGGGGCGCATTTTCCACACATACTTGTTAAACTTGGATGTTGATTACATGACTGGTGTATGGAAATGGAATGACTATATTTTTTTCAGTTGTCTTAGACAACAATTTCAATTGTAAAACAGAATGAAATGACACTTTTCCATGCTGTAATGGCATTCGTTTTCAGTATCCTTGTGCTTTAGAAAGCAAAGCAGACTTAAGCAAAGTAGGTTTATTCGTCAAAGGTGCTCCTTTAAGTTGAAGTAGGGCATTCAGTTTGGGGCAAGTACCTGGACAAAATTTTGGTACTCCATAAACATCGAGTAATTATAATCACATAGGTACAACTCTTAAACTGTTCAGTTCTGTCTGTCCAGCTGAATTGCCACAGAGTATGCCACAGAGCAATATGAAAAGCTCACCTTGAACAACGATTATACAAAAATTTAATGCAATGTAAAAATGTTTTAACCTTCTTTGAACTATGTGTCAAAGTCGATTTGACTCAACCCAGGGAATAAAATCAATCTTGCTCTTTCAAAGAGAACCAGAAAAGCACTTCTCTGTCAAAATGTAACTCTTATGGCACCTTTCCTTTATACGTGTTTCCATCCAACGATGATACTACAGAGGAGGTGTTTCCCTGTATATGGTAATCTTTAAATTCTACCTATTTTTGCCACTACCAACCTTCTATCACATTCAACCTTTCAAAGTTTCACAGGGTTACTCAAATGTAGTACAAATGTGAGCAATTTTGCCGACTCCTGGTAATACTGATATTCCAAGTACAGTTGTATTTCTTTGGTGAAACACAGGTGTAAATGAGTACTTCTGGGAGTGATAAAAAATATGCCATGCGATCAGTTGCAGGAAGTCCAGCTGGAGGCCAGTCACTGCTGCTGAACCCCAGGAGTGCATACTGGGACCAGTACTGTTCAACCATTTCATTAACTACCTGGGTAACGGGCAAAGTGTACTGTCAGCAGGTTTGCTGGTGACAGGCAGGAGTGATTGATAAGACAAATGGTTGTGCCACCCTTCAGATAAGCCTCAACAGGTGAATAAAATGGGTCATGAAGTTAACAGTGGAAAGTGCAAGGACCTGCGCCCAGGAAGCAGTGACACCAGGCAAAGCTGATGGGTGGCTCTCTGGAGAGCAGGTCTGCAGGGAAGGAACGGGGGGTCTTGGTGGACCACAAGTTGAACATTAATCAGCAGTGTGTACTTGGAATAAAGGAAGGCAAACAGCCTCCTGGGCTGCCTTAGGAGAAGTGCTATCAGCAGGTGGAAGGAGATGATCCTCCTCCCCTACTCATCCCTGGTGAGACACGCCTGGAGTGCTGGGTCCAGTCCTGGGCTCCTGAGGATAAGCATGTCCTGTTGCTCTCCAGGAAGACATGGAAATACTGGAAGGAGTCCAGTGAAGGGTCACAAAGATGATGAACAGATCAAGGAGGAGAGGCTGAGAGAGCTGGGACTGGTTCAGCCTGGAGAAGACTCAGGCAGGGATCTTAGCCATATGGAAAAATACTTGATGGGAGGGGGTAAAGAAGACAGAGCAAGACCTCAGATATCCAGCATATCCAGGGACAGGACAGAAGGCAACTGGCACAAACTAAAATGCTGAAAATTCCATGCACACTTTCTTTTTTTGTGGACTCTCCATCCTTGAAGACGGTCAAAATCCAACCCGACAAAGCCCTGGACAACCTGCTCTGTCTTATCCTGCTCAGATCTAGGGACTTGAAATAGCTGACCTCCAGAGAAGCCTCCATATTCAGTCATTCTGGGATTCCATAATACCGTTGTGTGAGGGCTGGCAACAATCTTATATTTCACTCTTACATACAGACGTATTAAATGTATAGGCACACTTTCTGTCTTAAACCAAATAGGTTTATCTATATGAATAGGAACAAGTTTCTATAACCAACTTTCCACACAGGAGTCCCATTAAATGACATTAACTGTTAAAAAAAGAAAAAAGAAAAAAGTCATCTCTACCATCAAAACAATTTTCTCCTTTCTTCAAAAGGTACTGTGAACTTGTTCCATGTAAATTGGAAAATATTGGAGATTCATATGATTCGTTGATTAGGTGCTACCTATGTCAACAGGTCTCTGGTAAAGTTCTACTGCCTGACAAAAGAAATATTAACAGATACTAATGGTCAAAATCTCTTGCAATAATGCAATGGAAACAAAGGCATTTAGGAAGCAGGTCCACTGCTTTCACTTGCCAAAGAAATCAGTATGCCATTCAGGATATACTGAACACAAGGCACACACTTCAAAGCAGCCTCTTTCTTACCTATGAAAAGAAGACCTTAGTCCTAAATGGCCATCCTTGACCTGCTGGATAATAGGGCACTTTATTAAAGAAGTAATTAAGCTTGTTTAGACCTTATAATTGGAGAACAGCACACCTGGAGACATATGTCACAAGAGTAGATGTTTATTACCAAGCTCGTGGTGCTTACCGAGACAATGATGGAACTCTAGAGATGGGAGTAAGATTGCTTTTGCCTTTAACAGAAAAACATCCAGTATCACACAAGATTAGTAAGTACAGGTGGATTTGGCTGGCATTATCATACTTTACAAAAAACATTTCCCGTTATCTTCTTTAAACATTTGTGGTGGGTACCAAATCTATACAATTTGTAGAAAACAACGCTGAAACAGCGCAGTTCTGGAAATTCATCTGTAGAAACGAACTGCCCAAAGAAGACAAACCCTATCTTCTGCCAGTATCTTCATGAAATCAATACTTCTTAACTTTCATTTCAGCTAACATAGTTAATCAACTTAGAAGATATATACTCAGCATGGTTAATCAACTTAGAAGATATATACTCAGCATGGATAAAATAATTCTAGAAACAGAAATGAAATGTCATCAGAAAAGAGAATACCATCCAATCAACAGTTCCTCTTGTGCATAACCAGAAGCAGACTGTGAAGTTTAGTTGTTCAGAGCTCTGCCAAAATTCTGAATCGCGATACTCACATAATTATTAACAAAATCATCATACAACTATGAAAATATGAATTTTAACAGCAAAATAAAACTGAATACTGTGAAATTAATACATTTGCACTTCCCTCCTTTATTTTTGCCTTTGTTGTTGAAACACCTTGTTTGTAATTTTTTAGTAAGACCCCTATTTTAGCAGACAGAAATCTGATAACCATGAATGAAAAATAAGGAAAAATATTATCCAATTATGTGTGTTCCACTCAATAAATAAAAGTGGTTCCCTGTGTAACAAGACAGCTCCACAGGTGTGCACAAGAGATAGACATATGCAATAAGGGTTTACAAAGTATTTCACCAGGGTTTAGCCCAAAGAAATTGTGAGTCCTTCCCTTCCTTATGCATCTGCTCCCAACTCTATGCAGCATTTATGACAATATTCTCACAACTGGTTTTATCTCTGCTCTTCTGTTCTACTACCAGACCAATTAAAAACCAGAAAAGCTTACTTCTAAATTCAAACTTCAAACTCGTATGTTTTACTAATTTAAGGCTGGAGAACATGACGTATAACACAATCTATGGCCATGGTAGGTGCCTCCAACTTTCCTTTCATTCATAAACATATTTGCAGAAAGCATTTGTATGTGATAACTAGCATGACTATACCAGTCATATCCTATACATCACTGCATTTTTCTTGGACCTTTATGCTGTGTTCTACCCTGTGCAAGCCAGAGCATCTGGCTCTTAAAGACAGGACTGTAACCTACTTTTGTATGGAATGTAAAATACGTTGTGTCCTTCTGCTAAAACAAATTATTTGTTATGCAGAAAACTATCCTTGATCTTTTACAGTCAATGAATTTTCTCTGTGAGATCATCTGAGTTACTTACTGAATCATAAGAGATGTTCAAACCACAGCAGCAAATTCTAACACCAGGAAGAAACTAAGTGTTTCTGGATTATATGCTGGATATACATATAAAATTCAATTGGCAGTACTGTATTTAGCTCCGGATAGATTTGCTGTGATTTGCACCTGAACATTAGTAATTTCATTCTAATTGCAGATGATAATGTTCATGTGCTATGCAATCTGCAGTGACAGCTGTGAAATGTGAAGAAAAGGACGATGCAACACTACAGTGCTCTGCCTGCTCCTGGGTTGCCCTGTTCTGCGCACAGAAATGGTCTTTTGACTCCTCTGAGAGACTCCTTTTTCATAGAATCATAGGATGGTCTGGGTTGAGAGGGACCTTAAAGATCATCCAGTTCCAACCCCCCCTGGCATGGGCAGGGTCACCCTCTACTAGACCAGGTTGCTCAGAGCCTCATCCAGCCTGGCCTTGAACACTTCCAGGGGGCAGACACTTTCAAAGAATACTTCTCTTGTTCCTTCAGCTAGAGTTTTGATTTTGAGCAACAGCTTAATCAGAATTTTCAACTTGGGAATCAATAGTTTGAAATCACAGAAACATTCTGGGTTTTTTTTGTTTTTTTTTTTTTTAATTACAAGATTGAATTAGAAAATACAGAACACATATTTTAATTACGCAACTATAAGGTGGAATAAAAACACCCAAAACCTAACCCCAGGTTCTGTTTCTTTGTCTTGGAGAGGAAATGGAAATGTTGACATAATCAACATAATTGGAAGAGAGATCTGCCACATTTGCTGCCTCACAGTACCATAATTCAGGTATCTCACTCTCCCTATTCCTCCCATCGTGATTTTTTTTTTTTTTTCATTTGTAATTTTGAAGTGTCTTGTGAATCTACTATAACCAGAGAAGATTAGAAAGGACTTCAGAAAGATGTCTCACCAATTTCTCTATCTCAGGGCAAAATCAGCTATGTTTGTAACACAGCATCAGAAAGATGTTTGTTCAATCTGTTTTTAAAAAACCACAATGAACCAACCCCAAATGTCTGTAAGCAATGTTCCATTGTCCTTAGCAGGTCATCATCTTTTCTAATGCCTAACATAAAGCTCCCAGCAGTAGTTGAAGAATAGCACTCCAACGCAAGTGGACACTACAAATTATGAGCTACGTTTTCCCTTGAATAAAGTGAAAAAAAGGGAAAATGTTAGCACTTTCTTGCTGAATACTAGTCAATTCCATTTCTTTGATTGTTTCCATCAACATTCCATGTCTTAGAACTCTGTTACCCTTCCACAGACTCTCTCCAATTTACTGATGTGCAGAACCTCATACATTTAGAGAAATGAATACCTGAACCGCAATACACAGGAAAGTATCTAACAGTATTTACGAATTTTAATTTTCACTTTTTCTTTATGTATGTGCTCACTATGCTCCTAATGTTTAAACTTCCCAGCTTCCAAATGTTTGATTTTCATCCCAAGCTGACTTTTTCAATGGATATGATGCTTTCAAGGGTCATTTTATGATGACTTTGAGGATTATTTTAGCAGCAAATGGAAAGTTGATTGCAATCACAAAGAAAGAAAAAATTAAATGGGCACTTTTCAAGCACCTCCAGTTACTATAAATTCGACATTGTGTTTGAACAATTATAAAAATCTATTTGATATATCTGAAGACATGTCTATGATTCTAAAATGTTAAAGCATATGTTGTAACAAAGCCTGCATGATTCCTTCCTCTTGAAAGCCTGGCCATTAGCAGCTGTTGGATGTAGCACTGGTAACAAACGCAAAATCAATAGTAAAACTTATATCCTCAGCCATAAGTGAAAAGATAACCTTTCTTCAGCAAAATTAAAAAAAAAAAAAAAACCAGAAAGCAAAAAACCAACCAAACAAAAAACCCCACCAAAAAGATACGTAGATGTATTTACCTCAAGGATATTCTGGCAGATAGCATCCTGTTAGAACTAAAGTTATGACCATTACAAATGATCATTAGAAAAAAACTTTGCATGCCCTTCGGGAATTTTGGGTAGCATAATGTCAGTGCTATTTGTCGAGAATCAACTGATTCCTCTCCCAGATTAGTGTAATTTATCTGCTTTTTGTACAGGAGGAAAAAAGAAGCCACAAGGAAGTACCACAGAAAGCAGATTAAAATGTAAATTTCACTATCTTTTCCATCTGTTACTTCTAAAATTGTTTCTCTCAACTGCGACAGTGTCAGGGCTAATCAAGTAAAAATGACTGGAGTAACATACATCATTGTCTTTTTAAGCTGAAGAAAGACTATGCAATTTATACCAGTATAAAGTTAAACATGATCATGAGTCAACATGTTCCTTGAGAGGAACAAACAGGAATGTTCAGGGGTCTCAAAACAGGGATCTGGAGAGTGCCAAATTGCCACAGAAAAGAAGGACTGGAGTGCTGAGGAATCACAGAAGATGATGAATTTGTCATCTCACCGTAGAAGAGAGGCAGGGGATTTACTCTGCAAATCTTCAGAAAATCGTTTTTCATTTTCACTGGTATAACTCCAGTTAATTCCATAGTGTCACTCTGGATGTGAAAGAATCAGTTGAAGAACAGAAATTAACTATACAAGCTATCTTCTCAGCAGATAAATGTGAGTTTACCACATCTGAGAATGTGACTGCATATTTCAAGCTCAACATTTAATAATTAATTTTTTTTTTTCAACAGCAAATATTTCTAGTTCTTCCTTATCTGAAGAGTACTGCATGATAATGACAAAATGTTTTGAAACAGCTTTCTGGGCTGGCAAAGAAAATTTTTCCTTAACATCCATTTCTCCAGATATTTTAAGAAAGAGTAACAGTTTGTTAAAATGTATTTGATTTCAATGACTACACTTTACTGGGGTCCTTAACTGTTAACAAAAAGGCTATTTGCCCCTCCTTGTATGGGCTCTCTCAGCATTATGCTTCTTCCCCCACCCCTCTAATGCCTTTTCCCACCATCTCTTGATCTTGAACTAAAAACAAACCAACCAACAAACAAGGAAAGACAACACAAATCAAAACAAGACAAAAAAACCCCAAACAAAAAAAAATAAAAGTCTGGGAAATGGATTGTATGATAAGAAAAGGCAACTACCATACATAGTGAAAAGCTGTCTGACAGCAATTACAAAGGTCAACAGTGCAGTATGACTGCCATGAACAAGTAAGCTCAATTCACAGTTATTTCGAAGAAATTCAGATAGTGAGGGGAAAAAAAGTGAGTCCTATGGGCAAAGAAGAGGGAGGGGAAGGCGGTGCTCCAGGCATACAGAATAGAGAGCAGCTGCAGCCCACGGAGCAGCCCATGGTGCAGCAGGTAAATATTTTCTGCAGGATTTTAGCCCATGGGAGGAACCCTATGCAGGAGCAGGGGAGCTGAGGAGGAGGGAAAGAGCAGCAGAGTGGAGTGGTTACGGACTGACCACAACCCCTGTACCCCATGCCCCTGCGCTGCTCAGGGCACGGGGTGGGGAGTGGGCAGACTTGGAAATGAGAGAGTGAAGGTGATCCTGGGAAAAAGGGGTGGAGAGGAGGGGAGAAAGGTGGTGGTGGTGGGTTGGTGTTTTTTGGTTTGGTTTGGTTTGGTTTGTTTGGTTTTTTGTCTTTCTTTCTCACTATCCACCTATTGTAACTGGTAATAAATGAAATTAATTTTCACTAAGTTGGGTCTGTTTCATCTGTGACAGTAATTAGGAAGTGATCTCCCTGTCCTTATCACGACTCATGAGCATTTTCATCTTATTTTCTCCCCCTGTCCTACAGAGGAAGGGGAGCAAGAGCGCACTTGGGTGGGTGTCCGGTGCAGTCGACACACTGGAGGGAAGGGATGCCATCCAGAAGGACCTGGACAGGCTGGAGAGGTGGGACCATGCCAACCTTACAGAGTTCAACAAGGCTAAGTGCAAGGTCCTGCACCTGGGTTGGGGCAATCCCAAATACAAGTACAGGCTGGGTGGAGAATGGATGGAGAGCAGCCCTGAGGAGAAGGACCTGGGAGTGCTGGGGGATGTAAAGCTGGACATGAGCCGGCCGTGTGCGCTGACAGCCCAGAAAGCCAACCAGATCCTGGGCTGTATCTGGAGCAGCGTGGCCAGCAGGTCGAGGGAGGGAATTCTCCCCCTCTACTCTGGTGAGACCCCACTTGGAGTACTGTGTCCAGCTGTGGAGCCCTCAGCATAAGAAGGATATCGACCAGTTGGAACGAGTCCAGAGGAGGGTCACGAAGATGATCAGAGGGCTGGAGCCTCTCTCCTGTGAAGAAAGGCTGAGAGAATTGGGCTTGTTCAGCCTGGGGAAAAGAAGGCTCCAGGGAGACCTTATAGCACCTTCCAGTACCTGAAGGGGCTAAAAGGAAGCTGGGGGGGACTTTTTACAAGGGCCTCTAGTGACAGTACAAAGGGTAACAGATTTAAATTGAAAGCAGGGAGATTTAGACTGGGCATCAGGAAGAAGTCCTTCCCAGAGAGGGTGGGGAGGCACTGGGACAGGTTGCCCAGAGAAGCTGTGGATGCCCCATCCCTGGAAGTGTCCAAGGCCAGGCTGGATGAGGCTTGGAGCAACCTGGTCTAGTGGAGGGTGTCCCTGCCCATGGCAGGGGGGTGGAACTAAATGGTCTTTAAGGTCTCTTCCAACCCAAACCATTCTATGATTCTATAGTGGCCAGCCCAAGTTAGCCCACCACACCATTACACACAGGAACCCATACTCAGGAATGACAGATTAATTTAACACTGGTCTACTGTACTGAGGATTTTCACTTGAATACTCAACAACCCAGCCAGTCATACATCATCTATTTATTGTGAAGTCAAAATAACTTTCTCATTTTTACAAATAGTATTTGTAAATTTTGCAGAAGTGAGCACGATAATCTTTTCATGTTTTTGCAGTCCAGGTGGAAGTCACCATGCTTTAACCTGCTATGGTTGTTATTTCCTAAATAAACAATGAAAGAAGTGGCAGCATCTCAAGCAAAAAACTATAGTTCTCTTATGAAGGTTCTGACCATCAGCTAAAAGTTTGATTGAGTCCCTCCATATACAGATAGACAACATCCATATTTCAAGTAGTAACAGGTTCATGTACACAGTAATGCAAGAGACAGGGCGGGTGGAACTGAGAGAGATGCTGCAGTTCAAAATTCATCTGTTTTGGAAGCACCATTGATGAAATGCTTCCAAAATTATCTCAGCTACACATGTACACTGCCTCCCTTCTACATAGCTACTCTCACAGGAAGACAAAATAACCACTGTTAGGGTTCTGCCGTCAGCCCATGCCCACCAGTATCTGAAGTGAGATTAGCTATGTTATCAAAATCAATGTTCCCCCTTTCTTTTTCTTTGTTTAATAAGGATGAGGATGTCTTCAATAAAGATTAGTTTGGCTAGTTATTCTCCACAGGATCTGAGCTAACACCTTCTATGGAGGTCTTATATTGCTAATGAACAAACGTAGCTTAGACGTTACAACACAACAACATGATGCTTTCAAACGTGGAGTACTATCCAATGTTATTAGCTGCTAAAAGCATATATATATATATATATATATATATATATATATAAATTGCAGTCCTATTGATTTCAATGTCAATAGGTAATGGCAGACTTTAAAACATAGGTTTCCTCAAATCTAACATTACTGGCTCAGTTCTGAGTGCCATATGGTTGCAGGTTTAACCTTTCATACCTTGGTTTAATACTGAGGTCAATGGTAAGGTCACTTATTCATTTCCTCCAGCTCAGCCGATGCTTTACCAATCTGAAATACCCTATCTGAACTCCAAGAAAAAATTCCTTATTTAACAGTACCTGAGGAAATCAATTCAGCTTTACAGGATGTGGCTCGCCTTTTCCTTTGAATGCAAGTAACATGCTACTTCTGGGAAGCCATATATTTAAATTGTCCCTAATACTTATTAGCTATTTGAACCTGATGGAAGAGTGGAAGTTATTAGAAATGCACTGCAATATGGGTATAAAAAGTGGTAACTCACTGTTGCGTTCTCTCCTCATTTTACATTTGCAGAGCCTTCACATGCTCTTACAGCCTCTATAGATTTCTTCTTTAGTACGAATATACAAATTTCACGCCATGATATTATGCAAGCTTGAATGAATAATATTCTTTCCCAAACTATCACAAAGGAATGGATGGGGAAAAAAAATCACACTCTCTAGTATTTTAGTTAACGAATGTTTATCCAATGGGAAACAGTATGAAGTTAGTATGAGCAGTATGAATGAAGAGTAACACATACTGATTTAGCCAGAAACTGACCATTCAGAAAAACTGCCTTATCACAGGTCTTACAGTATACACTTCGTTGATCAAACATTCAGGTTGTAAAACAGTACAATTGGGTTTTTAATGTTCTTTTTGATACTACCTTGTACTTACAGCAGAACAAGATTATGGGATTATTGGAAAGTTTATGTCTGTACAGATCACAACTGGAAATTGTAGAATCATAGAATATCATAGAATTGTTTGGGTTGGAAGGGAACTTAAAGACCATCTAGTTCCAACTTCCCTGCCATGGGCAGGGACACCTTCCACTAGACCAGGTTGCTCCAAGCCTCATCCAGCCTGGCCTTGGACATTTCCAGGGATGGGGCACCCACAGCTGCTCTGGGCAACCTGTCCCAGTGCTCCCCTCCCTCTCTGGGAAGGACTTCTTCCTGATGCCCAGTCTAAATCTACCCTCTTTCAGTCAACATATTAAATGTCAGGTTAGTTGAACTCTCTTTAGCTCTTAGTTTCATGTTGTTCCTCAGGATTTATTTTCATCCAGTATATTGCAGGGATGGGGGAAATAAGAATGAGAGACAAAGACAAAAACCACACACATTTTAAATGCATTTTAAATCATAACTATAAATGTAAGGATTTCCTGACCTGGGACTCAATTAGAGAAGCAAAAATGGAACATATATTTATTAAGCAGGGCATATATGTATGTTTTCATAACACTGCCAGAAAACGGAAATGATTCACTGCCTTCATCTTCTCAGCCCAAGATTAAAAACAACAATTTTACTTTCGCATGTAGATTTAGTAGAAATTGGTGTCAACTTAACTCAGGAGATAAGAACTAATAAAATACAGGATTGAATTTATAGACGTGATTATGCTGAGATGCAAATAAATAAATTAAATTAAACATAATTACGCTAATTAGAAATCAAGCCAAATACCTACGAAGAGTTTTATAGTGACAGCAATCAGAACGCAAGAAATCTCTGAGAAAAGAAGCTGTAAGACGGTCAATCAATGGAAATTTCATTAAAAGTTCATATTTTCATTTCCCATAAGCAGGCTTTAGAAAAACAAAAAAAAGAATGGTTCTCTTACACAACAGAAAACAGTTTTATAGAGTTTCTGAATTATTACCCTCATTATGAAGTTGTAATATTGATTGATATTTAATCCGACTTTTAATTAACCTGATGAATTAGGCAACAAGTAATATTCACATGTTGGCAGGTCCTTCTCTACTTTATCCTTGTAAGATAATGGTTTCACATATGACAAATTATCTTAGAAGACTTTTTATCCTTGAAACTGTGTTCCTTCGTGTATTCAAGTATCAGACCTCAACACAGGTCCCCAGGATTATGCTGGACAGACTGTAAAACTCTGTGTGGGTCTTTGTTTCACACTGCTGTATGATACAGTTTATTTCTTGATAGCCACATAAACGATGCCATTATATATATTATCCTTATGCGGAAAAAAAAAATCCCATCATAATTACAATATACCTATCTTGTTACTCTGTGAGTGTACATAATTTAGGCAGCAATTAATGCTTTGTAATGTATTTTTAAAAAGTTACTACCTAGATTAAAAAAAAAAGAAATCCATTAAACTACAACTCAGTATTCCAGTTGTTAGCTGGGTTCCCAAAGCAAAGCAAGGACTTGTGATCATGTCCACCTTAGGTCAAGGACTTGTGATCATGTCCACCTTAGGTCTCTACACCAGCCCATGCTATCAATAACTGCTCACTCCGGGGGCTGAAGAGCTGAGGTTTCAAAGACATTCGGTTCCTAAAGGTTCTGTGAAAATCGATAGCCACTACGTATGCGGCTTCATTAAGAAAAGAGTTGGAGACCAAACTTTCCCCTTGCAAAACACCAGAGATTCCACAGGGGAAAACAGACACTGGGAAAAAGCTACCTTAGCTGCAGGCTAACCTGGTTAAAAATATAGAAGAATTGACAACTTCTGAGACAGCCTGTATAAAGTCACCTGAATATCACAAGCTCTGAAGGATAGGTACCACTGTGTGTTTGAGCATCACCTATCACACACCCCCCTATCATAAAGATGACAATGCATTCAAGTTTTCTCTTGCACCTTGGGATCTTGTTAGCAACGTTCCCTGCCACCACGTCTCCCCTTTAGAAATATGATTCAGCAATCACTTGCTCGCTGACATGTCAGCATGTAAAGCAGTACAGCAAAATTTGAAGATACTAGGATTTCATGACTCTCTTCTTATTCAAATACCTCGTCATGTGTCAAAACACGAATATGAGGGTTCCGAGGAGGTGCTACTTTTGTTATCCATGGTCTCAAATATTATAGTGACACTCAAAATCTCTTGTACAATTTATATATATCTTTATTTCTTTTCAGAAGTGATAAGGAAACTAGCGTAAGGGCTCTGAGACTACTATCTGCTGGCAGGATTTGTCTACTAGGGCTAATGGCAACTGGACCCCATCCCCAGGGAGCTGCCCACTGCCCATAGCTGGAGCTGCCCCCTCAGCAGCCCTGCTCCCTGGTGGGGCAGTGAGATGGTCCTGGCTGCCAGTCCCTGCCCTGCCAGTACTTTGGGGACATGCTCTTTTATGTTTAAAAAGGCAAGTAATTACATGTAGCCTTAACATGGGCTATGAGGAAAGTCAGGTTAAGCCGAGAGAGTGACAAAAATAGCAATTTTAGGTGTTGTAGTGCCATCATTGGAGACTAATTTTTGTGTATTCTTCAGGTGCATGAAACCCTTCTGAGAGGAAAGAAGAAAGCAGGGAGAGTTTTCTCCTGCCTGGGAGATGAGCACAACTCTCGATGAGCTGCAGACTTGTGAATGTGTCCCACGAGGATGGAAGCCCACCTCCCTTGTGCATCAAACGGTGGCTCCAAACATGAAAGAGGACTCCAGGGTTCTGTCTTCAGGATTCTGCCATGAAGGATGCTTACCTTCTTCAAATACTCCTTGAAGCCATAAAAGATGGCAGAAAAGGTGCAGAGACTGGGGAGTCCAGCTTTTTGACAAAACAACCAACAGTGCTCTTCTAATGTTGACACTCCCTCATCACCTCACCTCCCTGCTCCTTTTTCCTTTTAAATCTGAGAATCAGTAGTCCATTATACACCTGTGTGATGCATTGATTAGTGAGGGAAATGATAAACTATTGTAAATATAAATATAAATATGAGTCCTGTGGATAGTATTCCTCCTACAACGAACCAATGATGTTTTGAAACGGCTACATTAAACTTACTTCATCTCAAGTTTAAATGACTGCTTACAAAACCCAGGACAGGCATAATTTCAACCCTGACATCCATGATGTACACTATAGCTTCATAAATTTCAGGATTTTACACTCATAATAGCACTGACTGTAATTCTAGGGAGGATGTAAGTTACTATCGTAACATTGTGCTTCTCTCCAGAAGATGTCTAACACATGCACAGATTTTACCATTCCCTCAGTAACAGTAAATTAGGAGCAGTGTACACCCTGGGTAAGATGTTGCTTGTCAAGTGCAAAAATAACAACAAAGTTTTACCAAATTTGAAATTCTTTGTAAATATTCATCAATAATATTCCTGTAAAACCATCTTCCTTACTGCCATCCCCAAACCCACCATGGGCCGAGTTACACCTTCAGAAAAGTTAATGCATGCTTGTCTCATCTAGGTTTCAGTGTGACCATTAATACAAAATATGAGATTGGTCCTAAGAGACACACTGCCATAAGCATGCTCAGCATTTGCTTTAAATGACAACAGAAAAAGACACCAGGTACACTTGCTGCTATAAGGATCTTTCCAATTTTTCCCTTTCTGCCCCTTATACCCCGGCAGCATCTCACTTTACCACCTGTGCTAACGTTAGTACTGATGGCAAGCAATTTTCTGAAGCTAAGCTGCCCAAACACTGGTGACCCTGACTGCAGACAGACCAGGATCAATCTCTTCCTAATTCACCGCCCTGAATCAGCTCACTGTGACAGCCAAAGCTAAGCTTTTGGGGACAGATACCCTGTAAACTGGCGAGGTATGTCGTCTAACCACATCCACGTTCACTGAGAGGCAGGACGAGGGTTGTACACCTTGCTGGAAAAGTAATAAACCAGTGAACAGAAGAGCACAGGAAATAAGACTCAGTCAAATAAAGGGAATTTCACACTACCAAGAAAGAGTAATAATTCTTATTATGGTGAATGGCCAGGCTGTCTCCAAGATCAGAAAAATAAATCTGATTCAGAGAAGCAGTTACTATCCAGAAAGTCTAGAAGGTTTCATAGGAAGATGGGAGGTAAAAAGCTAAAAACACCTCGTTGAGAATAGGTAATCTCTGACACCCTGGAGCATGCAGGTAGAGAAAGGCAAGGCTTCCAAAGAGCAACCACAGCACGTCAGCTGAATAGACTGAGTTCCAGCTCAAACTCAATGTTAAACACAATAATAGTGGTTTTTTTCTTGTTGTTCAGTTAAACTTTTCAGAAACACTTCCAGATACAGTCTATTTCAAAGGCTCCCAGTAAACCCTAAAATTCAATTGCATTGACTGAAATGAAGTGCAAGCCCAATCCCAGATAATAGCAATGTATTCTTCCTCTCTGTGGGACATTCTGACAAGTGCTCTCACTCCCAGGATTTTATCCACAGGACAACAGAACACACCTGGACATGAAGTGGGTCTGTGGGGACCTGAAGAACCAGTACCAGGAGGGCCAAAGCAGGACAAAGTGCCTTCCAGTAGCTACAAGAAGAAGGCTCTCTGGCATCTGAAAGATAAGGGGGACAGTGCAGAATGGAATTAAGATGGTCCCCAGGACACACAGCATAAACAGCTCTAAACCTGGTTAAGAGAATCTTAAAAGCAATGACTAGATTTAACTATTTGATAGCATGATCAGAGCTAGTTCCAGTGATTCAATGCAGTTACTATTTTATGAATGCATTCTGAGGTACACTGCAGAAGCAATTTGTTGATCTGTGACTGCTTCTTAGAGTAGATGGTTTGGTCAGTTACAATAAAAAAACAGAAACAAACCACAAAGCACCTTTGTCGTACATAAGTAATTAGTTGCCTTTTAAGTGCAGGGGACACACCACAGAGTCATCCCTGTCTGTATCCATATTATTCCATATTAAAGAATATAACTCTGCTCAGTCAAAAAAGTTGAAGAAATCTTGACAGATTACAATGTGTACAAAAAATGGAAGAAAAGAAGAAAATGTGAATAACAATCAATGTTAGAAGACTGAATTTAATTAAAATATGGTCTTGCACATATTAAGTCAGGAGACAAAAGACACATGGCAGTTATAAAGGGGCCTTCAAAGTTGATGCATTTCTAAAAAATGAAGTAAAAAAGTGACATGAGGATGAAGTATTTATCAGGGGTTATGAAAAAGTTAAAAGACTTTTAACTATACAGGAGGAAAATCCACAGTATCACCAGCCTGCAGTCCAAGTAAACCAGAAGGAAAATTCTGTGGACAGAGTTCCCACAGCTGATGACTCAACTTTTTGTTGTGCAGTGATACTTCTCCGAGATCTCACCAAAGGCACACTCAGAGCAGTATGCTGCCTATTCTGTGAACAAGTAAAGGACTTCCATATCCAGGCCTACCGGGATATCACTTTGCAACTAAATTTCCTCCTCCCCGTAGGTGGCAGAAATTCAGTCATGCAGGCAGCAACTTCTCCTCTCCCTGATAATGTTACAGACTGATTGACTATTTCTTATGGAACTACCTACCTTCTCCTGATGATTACATGTTACAGCTCATGTTATCATTACAGCGGGAGGGTAAGGGATCACAGGAAACAAAAAAGAAAATATTTTTTGATGCAATTTCTCATGAGGATGATGATGAGAATTTGCCCCTGAACACAGTAAGGAGGACAGCTGGAATTCAAGATTTGTACTTAACACTATCCCCATGAAAGCTGCACTCATTGAAGTCCACAGGGGAACTGCACTGTGACCTCTGATGATTTTAAAACAGACATCCTTATGCATATCAACCAACCATCAACACCGTTTTAGAACTCTAACTTGCAAATAATTACACCTTTCTACCAGCATGTTTTTGGTCTACCTCTACTACACAAAATGAAACTATTTTCCCTGTTGTGCTTAACAATTTTAATGTTCTCTGAAAACTTCTTAACAAGCAATCTCCTTTCAGAGTTCCAGCAAACTTGATATGCCTATCTTGAGAAGTCCTCATCCACATTTCCAGAGGCCAATAATGGCTATTGAATATAAGCCTTTCAAAGTCCTTGTAAATTAGTTTAAGTAATTTCTGCCAGCTTTCTCTACTCCTTAGAACAAACGAGGCTTTTAGGATTAGACAGGCAGCTAAGCTGTTCAGGTGCTGTTTTACATTATCTTAGATTCTGGGACGCACTTTCAATTTTTGAGTGAAAGTTATGCAAATAAAGTTCTCCCTTTTTGTGTCCTTAATTTCAAAAATTGAATCCTTCTTTAAAAAAACTGAAGTGCTTAACCAAGTCTAATCCATGCAGCACTTCTACACTTTAGTATGGTCCTCAGAACCAAAACCCACCATAAACAGAAGAGGAACACGGCTCTCAAAACACAAGAGTTGGCTCTACCGTTGTAAAACCTCATTGGGATACAATGACTCCTGGAGAAAGATGCAGACCGAAGAGGAAAGAATTGTGAAATCAAACCACTGTCGAGGGACATTAACAGAATAAAGAGGTGGTTGAGTACAGTGGGAATAATATTCAACACTACTACATAATAATAATCCTCAAAAAAGAAAAAAAAAACATAGATACAAAAGCAAAGGAAAAACATGTTTTGTCTTCCTACTACAAGCAAGATGGGAAGCAGTACAAGTAAAACCTACTTTACTGTAACGATGTTATTTGTCCAAGGTAGTAAGAAGCTTCTCACAGTACAGACAGGTAATGGAATAGACTGCTTAAGGAAGTCCTGCTGTTCCCATCTTGGAGAGGAAATGCTTCCAAAAGATGACCGAGATACAGATACCAGAGGAGAACATAACCTGCTTAGGTCCCCTGTGGTGTATTTTTTAATCATCCTATAAAGACCTTAATCTATGGTTTTAATTATCATATTTCTGGCTATTTCCATTTTAAATTAATCAGTTTTTCTAGTCTCTCTTAATCAGGTAGCAGAAGGCTCAAATATCTATAGCATTTTTGGCTTTTGTCCCATATCCTTTTGTGTTAATATCAGCACTCTGTTGGCTGCACGTTAGCACACTCTCAGCCTATCTCGAAGGGTATCCAGTTGTTTCCTGTCATCTTCAGGGAGAAATGGGCAGATTTTTAAGCTTACCTGGAAATGAAGTTAATACAAAGTGATTCCATGCATATCTAAAGAATTGGAAACAAAAACTACACAGCCTTGGAGAGATCTTTCTAATGAGTTTTCTTATGACCAAGCTCGATGTATTGAATTGTAGCACACATAACACGAATTTACACAAATGAAATTTCAAGTTTGTATTGTATTGATCAGTGAGAATGCAAACTGGATTTAGATCGTTCTAAAAGGAGACTGCAGAGTAGGAAACCTTTTACATTACGTTTTTTTTACAAATCATGAACTACTTACAGATGTGCAGGACAACGCACAACAGACTTTCAAAGTAACCGTCTAGAATTTGAATCCAGCGTTCATACAGGATGTCAAGACTAGTTTTAGATATGAATTTACTCAGTCAATGAAGAAATGTCTTGAAAAAAAGTTTAATTTTTCAGTTGAAACACTCACTTCCTTTTTTTTTTTTTTAACAAAAAGAGCAAACCTACTATCTGTTTTTAGGTAAATCTCGTAATTAAACTGGCAACAGGCAGCTCTTTCAGCTTCATTATAAAAATGTAATACAAATGAGGCATTCTTGACATCTAAATAAAGGTAGATCTAATTCCCAAGAGAAACTCATTTTTCCAAACCGCATACAGTATGACACTTTTCTGCTGTCCAATTGCTTTCTGACAGTTCCATCCTATTTATAGATTTCCTCGGGTAAGTGTTTTGAGCCTTAATTCAACAGGCTCCAACAACTGAAGTGAATGAACAACTTATTTAAAGATAAAGAACTCTTCAGAAAAAAACAAAGAGCTCTCCAGTACAAGAACATTGTATAGAAAGCCTCTAGGCAATTATTTTCTTCGTTACAGTAGGGGCAAGGGAGAAGGAGGTAGCAATGGAAGTGGCAGCAACTCAAAACACAGTGGCCAAGAGGGAGAGAAAGTTAGAAACAAAAGTATTAGGACAAACAAAATAATAACCCATGAGGTAAAGCAGCGTGAGCCCCTGTGTGAGTAAAGCAATATTATCATGAAACCAATAGTACAATGCTGAGGATCAATATTAGCAATCAGAGTTGACAATGAAATAGGAGTCTAAATATATCTATAAAGATTTTGAAAAAGTCTGTTGTTTTCCTTAGTCTCTGGATACAATTTTCTCCAGGAAAAAGTTATCAGATTACAATATTTACAGCTCTGAACCATTATCTAGCCATGAAGAAGTCTTTTTCCCCAGAAAGGGGACTTCTTTTCCCAAGTACTTTTTCCATTTCAGTCCCTAGAAAGATGCCAGATTACCACTGCCACTCATACAAGAGCACAGATACTTCATCTAAATACAGGCATACTTTTGAGATCCCACAGTGAGGGACCAGCTGTCCTTGTTATGCATATACAGTATTCCCCTGATCTTGAGGAGGACCATAAACCTCCTTTTGAGATTGTGAGGTCCCTTACCTTCCTCTAGTCTTTCATCCTTGGACAAAGATCCCTGAACCCCATGATTACCCTGAAAAGCAACCTGAGGTCCAGGCACTGTTCTTATTCTTCTCTGAGAGCCAACAGCCTTTTTTACAGATGAATCTTTCCCTTAAAAAAATGATTACAAATTCATTTTGACTTACTAAAAAAAAAAATAAAAATTGAAGAAGTCATTAAAAAAAAAATTATCTAAACCTCTGCAAATTTACTCTTTGCTCATCTTAAAATCCATTTTACTTAAAGAAACATGTTTGGTTGTGCTCCAGAAGATAACATAATTATATCCCCGTACCACAAAGCAGATCCTCCACCACCTGGAAGGCTCCTAATCACACTCTTGCTAACTATGTCCCATTATTCTGTATGTCAGGATACCCCTATAAAAGTAGAGTAAGTCCATTAATACTGCAGTTAAACAAAAGAACTTTCAATATCATGAAGTGCTACTTTCATCTTCCTTCACGAACTTTTACAAGACTATGTGTGTAAAACCGTCTCTGTCATGCAGCCCAACACTTGACACTGTCAGGGGAAGTGGAGTCTTTAAAAAACTTGAGCACAAAGATAACTTTAGAAAACACACAGAACTTTTTTTTTTTTTTGTTAACATTATGAAAAGATGATGGAAGGAAAAGAGAACTGTGAGAAAGGATTTAATGCAAACAGGTTACAAGTTCAGAGAAAACCTTTCTAAGGATGACTTTATTTGCATTAGAAAATGTTAGACTGGAAAGAACCTTGCAAGGCGATGTTTTCCATTCTCCTCCCTTACTGCAGGATCAGCTATGCTCACATCCAGTGCCAAAAACACTATGGCATCCCTTGTCAAGCTGTTACAGTGCTTCCTTATAGCTTTGTTCCTTAATGGAGTTCCGAAAACCAGCACTTCATATCCCACCCAGAAACATTAGGTATGTTGAGGAAAGCAGGATTATTTACCTAACTAGATGATTATTCTTCTGCTTAGATATAAAAGCCGGTATTTAATTCATTAATCTTGTTCACGCTTATGACCCACTATGTCCCTTTTCTAAAGAACTGCACGCTATTTGTATTTGTATAGTTGGCTATTCATTATTAAGTGCAGTACCCTACAATTGCCTCTGTTGAATTGCCCTGTATATCTTTCAAGCAATTTCTCTTCTTTAAGAACAGCTGGAAATCTGGTCCCAGCACACCTGCAATATTTCCCAACTTCTTGTCATCTACAGATTTAGAAAGCATACCTTCTTGTTCCATGAATCATGCTATTAATCAAAGCACAAAGCAGAACCAGAATGAGAACAGAGCTCAAGAAATAGATTCTCCCCACTCACCCGCCTGTCTAATATTCATGTCCGAGTGGGGTAGATGAGACAACCTGCTTCCAGAGGAAGCCTGCACTCAACTTCTTTGAGTTACCACTCTCTTCTTACTACTTGTGGGCAGCTTCTATTTATAGGTCTCTTTTATATGTTCACAATTGACACTTTCACCTGGGTATCCACTCCTGTTGCTGCCTACCTGCTTCCAAAGGAACATTACCGATACATCCTTCTCACGTTACGTCCTCCTCCTTCTTAGGGACCTCTGGTCCACAGCCCTTACAAATGGACTAAAGCCGATTAATTTATTACAAAATATCCACAGACAGAGTTCAGGTTAAGAGTTTGCCAGCACAGCTTCAGGCAAAGAGGAACTGGCTAAATCTTAGTGATTCTCCTTAAATACTGTCCCTGAAATCAATTTAAAAATCATCCCACACCATCATCCAGATTAAAAATGGTTAATGGCCTAGCGGAGCATTTCTCTCTCTCTAGGAAGCAGCAAGTTCAGCTTACAGAGTATTCAAGCTGTATCTCAGTATGTCAATACCAAATTTACAACTAAAACAGCTGGTCAAGAAAAGGAGAAGACAAATAGGATCTGAGTTTGAAAGTGTGTTGAAACCCTTAAAATTGTCAGGGCTTACTGTCTGTCTTGACCAATTTCAGATTATGAAAATGCTAAACTGCACTTGAGGAAGGTTGGGCTACTATTTTCTTAAATTTAGATGGGAACAGCCATATACATTTAACATACATTTAACATACAATAGCACAAGGTCACTCCTATATTTAGGGTCGAAGACTTATATTACCATGCTCATCCTTTCATGATTTTTCACAGATATCTTCTTCTATGCAGTATTATATACTGAAAAAAAAAAAAACAAAACCCACACCCAAAAAAAACACCTCTTGCTTCTTTGGTTACAGATGTCCTGCCTTCCCCACCACACACAATTCCTTCCCTCCTGAGGTTGTCAAAACTACTGAAAATGCAGCATAAACTTCAGCAATGCAGTATACTACTTGGTGTCAGAAATGAAAATGCATACTTTGTACAGGAAACTGGACCACTTAACTTCAGACTACAAAGTAAGAGTGTTTGAAGAGAATAAGAATAAGAATAAGAGAGTGAAAGGGAAAAAGAAAACAATATGTTTGACTTTTGTCTTATAGGAATTATATAAGACTGGACACATAAACCCTGAAACACTCAAAACTCACTTTTTTTTTTTTTTTTCTTTTTCTTTGAGGGGGGTGGGGGTGGGGGGCAGGGCACAAAGCAAGAGAAAATTGAACATTATTCAGTTAAGGTCCTTTCTCTTTCTCCTGCCTCTATAATCAACCGCACTTTCACAGACAAAGCTCTAATAGATTCTGATTACCTCATCTTTTTCGCTGAAGAGGCCATATTAAGTACGATACTGTTAAAGAACTCACACTGCCCTATCCAAACATCATCCTCAAAATTATGATAAAAGCCCCACTTTGCACAAGTTCCTGTCCAGGATAATTTTACTCATTGTGATATTCAATTTATAACACATCTTTGAAATGAGCAAGGTTTGAGGAAAAAAGTCCTTGTCTTTTCTACTAGTAAGCAGTACAGGAAACTGAAGAAAGAAAATTCATTGGTATTGAAATTAATGATGTAAGATTGGCTACATTACAGTTTAATCTCTACAATTACTCATACTAGTCATAAAATATGAGGAAAGAGCTCATAATTCTTTTGAAAACTCCTTATATTGCGTCCCACCCTGAAAAGACTCTTGGTTGCAAGCACGAGTTTGCTTCTGACTCTTGAACAATACTTAGAAACTAAACCATACATATGTCCAGAGCCACTCTTTTACATCCCCATGGAGAACCTGACTCAGGTGAATTCCCTTCAGGTCCAAGGGAGTAAATCCTCGAATACCTCAAAAGGAAGAAAATGCCAGCAGTATATTTTCAGATCAAAAAAATCCACATTTCCTTTCAAATAATTCCCTTAAACAGTTTCTTCAAAATTCCTAAACCACATACAAACTGATAAGAATTAGACATCAATATTCCAATAAAATTATTTGTAAAAATTTGATAAATTTGATAAATACAGTAATACTTGAAATATTTATTCATAAAAGCAAAGTCTAAAGACAACTTTTTTTTCCTCTGGGGACACAATGGTTTCTTTGATGCTTTCTGTGATGGAGTTGATTGCTGTTACAATAAGCTGTAATATAATTTTCTTCAAATTCATAACTACTTTTAATACATCATTTGTATTTTCAACAGCATAGCCTCATGGTATTTCCACTCAGTCCAATAGGGAATTTAAGCAGAAAAGAACAAGACAAGTTTTCTTGAGCTCTTGGTGTTGTTCATGGAGATGACAACCAGTACATACTAAACTTGGCACCTATGTGGTATCGCAAAGAAGAATGAAACTACAACATTCTTCTCAGCTCAGAAACTGGATCAATACCTCAAATGTTACACCTTCGGGGGAAAAAGAGGAAATGTAATGAAAGGCTAAAAAGCCTGCAAGATCTTATGAATGGCTTGGACATTCTGCAAGTCCATCGATGCCTCAAAGCTGTACTCTGAGAGACATAAAAATTCTATGTCTGCAGCCTTCTTCTTTACACAGCAACAAGTAAGAGACAGAACAAATAAAAATGAAAGACGAGATATTTTTTTTTCCTTTATCTTTCCAAGGCATGCAGTGTAAGAATCCAAAATTTAAAAGGTAAAATAAAAAATTTATTCTGAAACACTGCAACAGAAATCCAGGGTAAGATCAAAGATCGTTAGTTTTATATTTTGGGTCATGAGAAATCTTGAGCCTTTAATAAATTTTTCCTGATCTTTAGTAAGATGTATCAGAAGCCAGAAATACTAATGAGAAGCTATAACAAAGATCACCAGCTATGTGCAAAATGAAGTACTTGGGTATCGTTCACAGTAAAATTAAATAGACTCGTTACAATAAGGAAAGTTGAATTACATTTTGAAGAAGAAGGCTTGAACTTCTGGATTAACAGAAAGATAAGTCATGCTTGGAGTTGCTCTTCTTAAAAATATTTTAGGAAAAGTAGGATTTTAGTAAGGGCTGGAATTGTAGTGGAAGCTCTAAACAACTACAGCTCCAAAGTGCCTTCTCATAGACCTCTGAAGTCACTGTGGAACTAATGAAGTTGCCTCAAAAAACTAAGATAATTTCCTTTTCATGCTGAAGAACTTTTTTACTGAATATCTTCGTTCTGTCATGTTTAAGACGTTCTTTTAACATTTAAAGATTAAAAAAAGAAAATGTTTTGGAAGATTTCTATACTGCTAAGTGTCTGTCGTGGTTTAACTCTGGCTAGCAAAATACCACGAAGCCACTCTCACAAATCACCCCCTTCTCTCCTCCAGTGGAGGGGAAGAATTGGGGGAAAAAGAAAAAAGGAAGCTCGTAAAATTGAGATAAGAACCATTTACTACTTAAATCTAAGTTAATATATACAAATACTACTGATAATAAATAATTAAAATAATAGAAAATAAAACATGTGCTACAACATGATACAATTTCTCACCGCCCACTGACCAATGCACAACCAGGTGCTGAGTAGTGAGAGCCAGACCCAGAGAGCCCGAGAGCCACAGCCCGAGGGCCGGAGCCTGAGGGCTGTCACAGCAGATTCCGAGCGAACCCTGTCAGTGATAACATGACCGGGAATGAGCCAGCACAGGAGTTAGCAAAGCAGCTAATGCAGGAGTCAGGGGGAGTCTTAGCAAGTGTACGGGAGTAAACGAGCACGAGACTAAGAGAGTGATGTCTCACGGACCCCCTCCTTGCCTAAGCCCTGAACATGACATACTATGGAATGGCATACTCCCTGGGTCAGTTTGGGTCAGCTCTCTGAACTGTGTGTCCCTGCACTACCTGTGGCGAAACAGCGAGAGCTGGGAACGCAGCTGCAGGGACAGAAGTGGAGAAAGACCTTGAATGTGGTACAGTCATTGCCCAGCACCAGCTAAGAACTTATCAGTGCTTCTCTCAGCATCCAGGAATACAGCTCCCTAGCAGCCACAGTACAGAGAATTAACTCTTTCCTGACTGAACTCAGCACAGTGGCTCCTTGAGTGAAAACTGAATGTTGAAATACAGTTTAACCTGATTAAGTTCCACAAGGCCAAGTGCAAGTACAGGCTGGGTGGAGAATGGATCAAGAGCAGCCCAGAGGAGAAGGACTTGAGGGTACTGGTGCATAAAAAGCTGGGCATGAACCATCCGTGTGCGCTGGCAGCTCAGAAAGCCAACCGTATCCTGGGCTGTATCCAGAGCAGTGTGGCCAGCAGGGCGAGGGAGGGGATTCTCCCCCTCTACTCTGCTCTTGTGAGACTCCACCTGGAGTACTGTGTCCAGCTCTGGAGTGCTCAGCATGAGAAAAACTTGGACCTGTAGATGCAAGTCCAGAGGAGGACCACAAAAATGATAACACCTCTTCTATGAGGAAGGGCCAAGAGAGTTGGAGTTGTTGATCTGGGAGAAGATGAGGCTCCTGGGAGACCTTATTGTGGTCTTTCAGTACTTGAAGAGGGTTTACAAGAAAGACAGAGGGGGACTTTTAACAAGGCCTGTAATGACAGGACAAGGAACAACGATTTTAAACTAAAGAAGGTAGATTTAGAATGGACATACGAATACTTTTTTATATGACGAGGGTGGGGAGGCACTGAAACAGGTTGCCCAGAGAAGCTGTGGATGCCCCATCCCTGGAACTGTTCAAGGACAGGCTGGATGAGGCTTGGAGCAACCTGGTCTTGTGGAAGGTGTCCCTGCCCACAGAGCATTGGACTAGATGACCTTTGGAGGTCTCTTCCAACCCAAACCATTCTATGACTCTATGATTTATTTTCTACTATTCATTTCAATGTGTTTGAAATATTCTTATTTCCCTGAATATTCATTTTGGAATAAGTGCAAAATGATAAAGGGTAATTCAAATTTAATCTTATGTCTCATGGTTTTCCTACTGTACTGATTATTCCTTCTATAATTATTCTGGATTTTTTTTTCAACAGGGCAAACTATGGTTTTTTTCCAGTTTTCTAGTTACCAGATTTATTAGTTAAACCTCATGATATTCCTAGAACAGTTCAAAAGTACTAGTGAAGAGTCAATTATTTACAACACACAAAAATAAAATAAATACATGGTACAGTTGGTAAAATATAACTTAACATTTGATTTGCAAATAATGCTTTTAAGAGGCAGCCTGGAACTGAGTAAGCTTTGAAATATATTTTTAACTATTTGGGTTCAGTTTTGATATTAAATCACAACAAATCCTGTTTTGTTCTTCATTCCACTAGTGGAGGTGTAAAGAGAATCCAAGCCTACTTCTTCAATCTTCTTTAAGAAATTTATCCCACTCTTCCAGCATCATTTATAAATTTAACCCAGATATTTCTACATGCAAGATTTTAATCAGGAAATGCTGAATCTAGTGCTGATTTAGAACACATGCTTTCAGTCCTCCATGCCCTCCCCCATCCACCCTCGCCACACTCGTTAACTAAATTAGGTATTTAGATTTGATTTGTACCTCTTCAGTTCCATCAATTCTCAGAAACCGTTAGAAGATGGTAATGAGTAAGGGAGATACATAACATCAGTAAATCCACACAAATATCTCTAAGCAAACAAAAATAATCTGGACAAAAAGCTTAAGTATTTCAGTATAAAAGCAAAGAAAAAGGTCATAGTTTAATGCTGTTTCTATATATCAGATTTTTACCACGTGGATCACTTGTAGCAGGTTGTAAGAAGAGAATCAGATGGGAGAAAGACAGTATGGGTTTTCAATTCTTCGTTTTTATCCTTGCCGAACTGATTCATTTGTAAATGTTTGATAATTTCAATCATGCTTTTACATAACTTACAAGAAGCAAATCTGAAGTTCTAGCAGCTGTAGCTCAAAGCAATAAATCTTCCTAAGGAGCTCTTACATATAACCATAACTTCAGATTTTTCCAACATTATGCATCTTCCAATCTTGTATTCCAACTGTTCCATCTCTACATTGTGACCCTGCTGTAAAACCTGAAGGTTCATCAGAGTTTATCTCAGCAGATATCCTTATTTCTACTCATAAATTTGCATCAGAAGTATTACAAAACAATTCCAAGCTATATGGCAACTCTCTACGTTTACAACATAAATTAGTGTAATACGTTATTTTAGGGGTTTATTTGCGTTCAAAGTTGACATTTCTTTTGGCGATAGTTTGCTTTAATGGGATTAGAAAAACTGTATAAACGAGTCTTGCAGTTTTGCAGTAAACTGCTTCAGGACTATACAAAAACACTCTACCAAACTGAAGTGAAAGGATAACAGAAAGGATAAATGATAACACAAAAAGGAGAATCCAAAGGAAATCAGTGCTTTTCTGTTTGACTGGAATCATAATTTATTATTTTCATGGAAAGTTAATGCAAGAAAAAAAGATAAGGAGAAGAATGGTTTCCCTTTTAATTGCTGTATTCACACAGCTCTACCACTATTACAAGAAATAATTAAAAACTCATTGTTCCATTCAATGCTTAAGTCTCAAAAGACCCAGTTTCTCAACACTGCCACAATTTCCTCATAAAGCTGAGCCTTATTCCACTTAGGAAGGAATCTCAGATTGCTTGCACTGCCACCTCAAGGATGTCAAGTAGTGTAAGTAACTTTTGCATTGTTCATTTCTGTTCCTGTCTTACCAAAAACACAGCCAAAGCCTAATTAAAAACATAGTAAGTGGGCTGCGAGGTATAAAATATAATCTTAAGGACTAATTTATCTGGCACTTATCTCAGTACCTTCTTTTAAAAAAAAATGGATTGAATGTCATAGTTCAGAAACCACAGTTTTAAACAGCCTCATATTTAAATGCAATTTCAACAGTTTATTGTCTCTCTAAACTGTTCTTGTAAGCTCAGACTACAATGACATATTATGCCATGGACGTATCTTGAAACACAGCTCCACAAGGCTAGTCCTCACCACGCCAGGGTAATTATGAAAGCGTTCTAAGAGATTTAAGAATTTGCAGGTTCTCCTTGGATTGGCAAGAAAATACCTTTTCTGTACATGAAAATACAGTAATTGAAAAGCAGTGTTTCAATTTCATTTTAATGAGTGGCAACAGGCGTTCTACAGCATAAAGTTTATTTTTTTATTTATTTCGTTATACAGCTGTCAGTCTTAAGGAGCTTTGGGCAAAAAGGAGATAAAGCAAATGGCTTTCTCTTAAGCATGCAGCTTTCCCAGTCTGAAGCAAGAGGTAAAACGTAGCTTGTTCTGTGATAGCATCTATTTTCTGCAGGTGCTTTAGGAACCCTTAAATGAAATAGCAAACTGATGTATCATTGCATCCCACTGAATCTTTCCTTGATAACACTTAGGTATGAAGGTCTTACTACACTCATTTGTATCCTTGGTTAAGCAATATAGCAGTTTGACAGCTAATTAAGAACTATCCTAATTCTTCAGATTGTTGGCGAGTTATCAATAACATTTTTTTTCAGAGAGAAAATACCATTGCTGTCAGATTATAAGACTATATAAACTAAATTGCTGTTTTACTAGTACTGCTTTCATTTACCAGTCACTAGTTACACCATCCAAGGCCTTGGGGTGAGTATAAATCCTGAATATAATTTCACACATCCTTTATTTTATTTGCATGATTAGCCCAGTCAGTTTAGCCACATGAAAAGAGTTTAAAATATATGATTGGTATCATGAGCCAAGCACAGAGCAGAATTCCTGGAAAGTGTTATTGGATTTACAGATTTTGTTATGTTCTCTATAATGAACACAGTACCATCCACTTTCACAGGCTTATTATTGTCCATAACTATTTCTCATTTACGAGAGTGCTGAATCATGTAGTCTTAAATAGTTATTTTATATATTTATGAGTTTCTGTGTAGGATGATCTTCGCTGTTCATAGATGAATCATGACTCTTAGTTGAAGGTGGGCAAAGCCCAGCTGTCTAACTTAGAGAAAGCAAAACAGCTTGTATGAAAGAAGGTGTCATTTCAACCATACACAATTCTTGCTTCCTTACTACAACTATATTTAACTTTTTAACTATCAAGCACTAAGATTAGGTGCCGTCACAGGGCAAAGGAGGTGTCAAAGAAAAGTAGTGCTGATGTATTTCCTGTAAAAGGTTTTGGTTGGCATCATTGTTACCAAATTCAACATGCTATAGTTAATGACAAAACAAACCAAAAAACTACTCATGACGTTCAAAGAGTTTACAAAAAAAAAGTCACAGGTAATCTTAAAAATGAGTTAGTTGAAAATTAATTAGTTAATTCTTTGGATGCTGAAGTGCTGAACTGCAACAAAGCAGTTATGCTGGGTATGCACATGGAACCAAAACACAGTGAAACTTGGTAGAGCTGATCTTAGTAAGTTTAGGTTCTGAATGAAATGCTGAAGCAAGAGGAAGCATATTAATGCCTGTCACTTTGGAGATCAATTTTTATAGCAACATCAACAGGTTTGAGTTGTACACACTGCCTATACAACTTTAACAAGTACTGCAGTGAATCCACACCACAAAAAAATCCACATCTCTTATATTTCAGGGACTACACTTCAGCCTTGGTCTGATCTGGCCTGAGAGCCTGACTGTCCAGAAGGGGATGTAACTCACTTCAGTGTCAGTCAGGTCATCTGTCCTGAGACTGCCGTGTACAGCTGAGCTGAAGCAAAACAAAGCAACTGGAGACAGCCAGAAGACTTGCCTCCAAAAAATCTCACTCCTCATCCAAACAAGGACACTAGGGCAGACACATCCCATGATGGCAGAAGGCAAAGCTAGTTAGTAATCCTAATCCAAAGAAAAACTCTGATATAAATCAAGTACATTTAAATTATTTCAGGGTCAAGTATTGCATGATAACGAAGATAAATTATCTACAAAAACTAGTCTCTAACACATATATATTTATGAACTGTCAAACGATTTTTAAAAGACTGGCAGTAAACACGTTACTGAAAAATACTGTACTCTGCTCTTCCAGACAAGCTATTACATAGCCCAAATTTATCCAGAGCTTATGAAAAATGGAAGCATGATATTAACTACCTATTACAGCTTTTCCCAAATGGGGAACTTGTTTATAGATCAAATTCCTCAAGAAGAGAAAAAAGCCTGCCAAACCCCTCATACAGTCGCTGTGCATCATCTGCATTAGTTAGGGTGCTCCATTTGCAGAGTCAGTGGCAGGTAAATATACGACACACAAAATTTAGACTCCCTTTCTAGTACTTTTTGAATGATTTGTATAAGAAACATTATTCACTGTTCTAAGAAAAGTTAGGCACTGTGTTTCCATATAAACTACCCAGGCAATGTATGTTCATATAGTTTCTGTCATGCAGCATGGAGACAGAAGGTATTAATTTCTCATAAATACATTACTGTCAAGGCATAAATGACATAGACACAGTACCATCTGTAACAAACACACCGATACCCTGTTCAACTACACCATTTTGAACAATTCTATAATAAATATGTTAAAAAAATGTTTAGTCTGAAGCAGGTTAGATCAACAAGCCCTTGAACCAGGCTTATTCAGCCTGGAGAAGGGAAGGCTCGAGGGAGACCTTATGGCAACTTTCAGTAACAGAAGGGGCTAAAAGAAAGCTGGGGAGGGACTTCTTGCAAGGGCAGGGAGTGACAGGACAAGGGGTAATGGGTTTAAACTAAAGGGGGGAGATGTAGATTAGATATCAGGAAGAAATTCTTCCTGGAAATGCACCATCCCTGGCTGTCTTCGAGGCCAGGCTGGATGAGGCTTGGAGCAACCTGGTCTAGTGGAAGGTGTCCCTACCCATGGCAGTGGGGTTGGAACTAGATGGTCTTTAAGGTCCCTTCCAACCCAAACTGTTCTGTGATTCTATGAATAATGCAGTTCATTATGAGACAGCATTTCTCAATTATACTTAATTATATTTCTGTATTCTACTGTTTTATAGAAACATAATTTTTACAATGTTGGAAATTCAGAATAATAAAAAGGGATTAAACTTCTTGAAGCTGATGAGAAGTCGGCATTGTATAAAGACCCACATGGCCTTGACAGCAAGAAAAGAGTATTCTTACTACAAATTTTATTTTGATGAAATATATACATGTATGCCTGAGCAGTATCTGGCATATTTGATCTCAACCCTGCTGAGAGGCCTAGTGTTTACTGATAACAGAAAGATATATTGCAGTGATAGCTTTCAAGGCATTTGCATTATCTTAACTTCATAAAAATTGTGTCCATTATTTGTAATTTTAATCTAATGGAAACAGAAAATCACAAAATGATAAAATCTATTTTAATGATGAAGAAACTAAGGAAAGAAATATACTAATATTCTTGTTCTCCAAGCTGCCAAGTACTTGCATTTAGGAGCAGCAGATGACTTAACTCTGAAAACTGGCACACAATGGCCTTGACTAAGGCTAAAAAAGTGCTAGAGCTAAATCTCACCTACTGCATTTCAAGGTTCCAGGTAAAATCACTAGATCTGTCTACCTTACGTTTCAGAAACAAACTTTCATCTTGTATGTAGTAGAATGACTATTTTCTCATTGCAGGAAGAGGAAAAAAGGAGAAATTATCATAGCAAGACTGCCAGACACCATTACATTTTACAGAATTCTGACTTAGCTCTAATTTCCAATCTATCTCATAATACAACGATGCCGACTAATGACCTGAAACACAGCAGGTGAGTGCATAAATTGAAATAATTCCAAGTTAGTTTGAGGTCAAAATTACTAAAATAATCTTTTAACACCTAGTGATGCTTGAATCATCCCAAGATATCATCTTTCCCTAGGATAAAATTAAAAGATAACTCAGATAAAAATCATATTAAGCTCTTCTTAAAAATCACACTGTCAGTCACGAGAAGATACTATACTTCAGTTGGTTATGTATGTCCTCTTTTTGACATGTAAGATGGTCATTTGATTTATGTGAATACAGTTTAGATTAATACAATTAGACTAAAAGTACATGTTTTGTTACAGAAATCTCTCAATAGGATGTCATTCCAATAACAGAGTAAAAAGTTAGCACTTTTATGTGCTGTGTCTAAAATTATCAGTGAGAAATGGAGTTCTTCTGTCTGCATCAAGGAGAAATTGCTCAGCAGGGTTTGGCATTGCATCGAAAATACTCTTTGAAGTTCTACTATTGCATGCAAATTGTCCTTAAAACCTATTCTTTTATACATAGAACAACATTAAAACAATCAGGAAATTTATTACTTTTCTGTGGAAAAGAAAAACACTAAAGAATAATAGCAGCTATGTGCAGAATATTAGCCATGTTTTAGCAAGTCTCAAACCAGTAAGAAGAAAAATATTCTAGCTTGGTACTTACACATTTTTCCTGAACAGTGGAACTCCACACACATGAAATAAACAAAAAAGAATACAAGGACTCAGTGTAAGTTGAACACCTTACTTTGCTTCATTGTGTTGGTTTATCATGCTAAATTTCAGCTTATCAGAAAAAAGCAAGCATCTGTTGCCAGTCCCATGTTCAGAGGTTGTATACGAGAAGGAAGAATCTTCATGATCATGTGAAGCAGTGTGTAATTTCTGCACTGAAGTGGCATATTCTAAAGAAAAGTTAAACCATGTGACATAGCCAGCATACCCAGATGTTCATCGCCTTTCTTTGCCATTCAATTTTCAATGACCCACGTATTTAAAGAACCAGTCATGGTTAACTCAACTTTCAAACAAGCCCTATAAGTGTGTAGCTTACCTGCTGGTTTCTGAGGAATTTTTGTGTAACATGGAAAAGTGGAATGCCAAAGCATGTATGCTAAATCCAGGTATTTTCTAATCATAAAGACACTTAAGATGATTATCACGCCTCTGAATTATAATCGTGCAGGTTTACAGAATTTGGATTCATGTGCCATATCACACTCCGGTGTGGGGGGTGTGATATGGCACAATGAAGGGGGTCACAATCCTACTATTCTCATTTGGAAAGGGACCAGTCCACCCACATAGCTTGTTTCCAAACACAGATTAAGCTGTAAATATTCTGGATTTTAAACCCTCTTGTGTGCAGAATTCACACCACCAGGCACACATTTTATTTATTGATGTCTGTGTGGCAGAGAAGATTTATCCTCACACAAAAAACATCCACACACAAAATTAAGCGCGTTTCAATTCAGCTGGTGCATACTGAACAACTAGTATGTTATAGTAAAGATATTTTTCATTATACAGAAAACATTAGTGGTTTGAATTTTTTTACCATCAATCCTCGTGTGCACATTTTAGACTGGTAAATTTCTGCCTAGCTGTACATTCATATTTCCAAACGTATATTTTGTATTCATTTATATCAAGGCTGCAAACTTAGAACCTGACTGGGCCTAGGTACGTTTTATGGGAACACATCGCAGCACAGGAGGAACAGAAATTAATTTACGAAAGCAAAGTGCTGCAGTTTTTGCTTTCTGTATTCCCCAATGGCATTCCCCTTTTTGAAAAGTAAAAACCAGATAATTTCCAATGGAAGAGTATGTTCTTATTAGGAAACAAAAGCTACTTATTGTCCTCCTTAGTTCTGCAAAAGTTCTTTTTTATTATTTCTTTTGCCATCATTTGCTACAGTTACTGAAGGTTGTTGAATTGTCTACCTATCCACACAGCATGTTACTCTTAGGCGCCCTGACTTGTTGGTTCTGGATTTTATTTTTAACTTCTTCTCTGAAAGTTCAATTTCCTAATAGAGAAAAAAAAGGAATGTGAGAGAATACCACTCAAGATTGTACCACATGAAATTTTAATCTCCAGATTGTAAAATTGCTTGCAATAAGATTTTTTGCATACTTTGAAAGCCCCTGGTGATGCTTCAAGGATGTCTATATAATATCTCAATGTCTCCTAGATCACCATATATTTATAAGCCTTAATTAAAATCAGAGTCCTCTTACTCTTTCTGTTATACATAATTCCAAGTCCCCACATACATAACTGGGAGCTTTGTTTTCCTGGGAAACAGATCTACCTGGAGAAGAAACAGTATACCTGAAATCATTCTGTAGATCCCTAGCAGAAAAGGAAATGAAATTTTATGAGTCCCAGGCAATGATGAAATTTTTTTTCTTCATATTTAACACTGTGAAATATCAATACAGAAGGTAGTGCACAGACCTTCAGCTATTGCCTCTTAAGTTACCAGAAGAAAAATTACTCATACCCAAGTATGAAGGTACCAATAATGTAATCACAGAATCAGTAAGGTTGGAAAAGACCTGTAAGATCATCCAGTCCAACCATCAGACCAACATTACCATACCCACTAGACCATGTGCTCAAGCACCACATGTACACATTTTTTGAATCTCTCCAGGGATAGTGACTCCACCACTTCCCTGGGCAGCCTGTTTCAGTGCCTGACCACTCTTTCAGTGAAGAAAAGTAATCTTTTTTCATATTTGTTATGCTTGACTTACTGAAATCAACACCAACAATTCTCTTCTGCACCAAATTTATGACACAAAAAATTACTGCACATTCATGGACAGTAATTTAAAAGTAATTTTAACTGTAATTTTGTGTGTAGTATTTTATGTCTATTAAATGTCATACAATATTTTAATTTTCAAATCAAAATTCTATGGCGGTTAAAGATTGAATGATTAGGACTACACAAATTAGTAAGGAATACAGAATCAGTCTGAAAGGAAAACATGGTATTCATGGTTGCTGGTTACACTTGACATTTTTAACAACATTATTGGCCAGTTGCTCTGTACTCAAATTGAGAGCTAGAAACCACTGTACATAATGTCAGGTTTCAATTACACCCTAAACCTATATATTTTGAAAGCCTCTTCAAAAAAATCAGTTTCTAAAACCAATCCAGTATTGAAAGAATTTTTTCATGAGTTTGTTTGAGTTCTAGTTAATACCAGAAGGCATATTATTCTACAACATAAATTTAGATTAAATTAAAAATTGAAATTTATTTTCAGAAGAGAATTGATAGAAACTTTCATCATAACTGGACATATACACTGCAAAATAGGATAGATTTGGGGTTTTGAACTGAAAAAGGTAGCAAAAGCCAGTGGAAATCACTTTCTGACAAAGAATATAACAGAGAACCAAAACTCGCATCACATTCAGTGTTCTGATTAGAAATTGCCTCCATAAAGATATAGTGAGAATGTCACAACTGCACAAGCAATTCATGCATTTTGAAGGATTTTGCTTTTATTATTCTGGTGCTTTAAAAGTTCTGCTCAAAGATCTTACACGCTTTCTTGTAGAAATGATCTGATGACGCTGAGAAACAGCAATTTACCTGACAAGGTCTCCAAACACAAAAGATAGCTTCTGATCAGGCAACTGTTGGATGCAAGTCAGCTGTAGAGGCTAACTAATACTGCAGAGAGAGCAAGCAGCTGTAGTATGTGATACAAGTAAATCTGAGGCATGCCTATTCTATTTTTCACAAGATGGAACATACCATTTGTTAAATTCCAGTGAAGCAAGAGCCATTGCCTACACTGGCTCTGAAATTAGAACTAAACCTTCATAAATTAGAAGTGTCATCTGCAAGTTTTCATAATAAAAATGCCTTTGCTCAAACAGCATGTCCTGATTTAACATACTAGCTGTCCAAACTACTCGTACTGCTTACATAAGGAAGGTTTCACTAATTACTTTTATAAAAAGGAAATCTACAATGGTTTAACCTCCGGTAGCAAAATACCACAAAGCCGCTTGCACACCTACCCCCTCCCTCCTCCAGCAGAGGGGAAGAATTAGAGGAAAAAGACACGGAAGCTCGTAAAATTGAGATAAGAAATATTTGCTATTTGAATATAAGTGAATAATATATATAAATGAATATATAACAATACTACTAATAAAAAGTAATTAAAATAGTAGAAAATAGAACATATTCTACAATTAATGACCACCCACCAACTGACACACAGCCAGGTCCCAAGCAGTGAGAGTCAGATCCAGAGCTCAAGAGCTGGAGCCCGTGAGTGATCGCAGCAGAATCTGAGCGAACCCACACTCGACAGCATGGCCGGGAAAGCCAACCCACTCCCCAGCACACTAACAAACAAGCCAGTACAGGAGTTAGCAAAGGAGCTAACAAAGGAGTTAGCGAAGCTGTTAAGGAGGTAACAGAACAGTTCAAGAGCCAGCAAGAGAGTTCTGGCCTCCCAGCCCACTCCCCACTTACATACTGAGCATGATGTGCTACCGGATGCAATCCCCCCTCGGTCAGTGTGGGTTGCCTGTCCGAGCTTTTTGTCCCCCTACACTGCCTGTAGTGAGAGAGTTGGGAAGGCAGCGAGTATCAGAAGATACTTCAAGGAAAGACCCTGGATTTGGTGCAAGCACTCCCCAGCACCAGCTAAAAAGACACATTATCAGGATAAATCCAGAAACAGAACTTCACATCAAACAGCATAACTGAGAACACAGGTCCTGAAGTCTGTTCTTGTGTACCTGGGGCATTGCTACTAGAAATTAATAACTCGAGCTGATAATACCATAGAATCACAAGTTTTTTTCTAATATTTTCAGATTTGTGCAAAACTTACAAAAGCCATAATTCCAACATTCACATTTTGGTTTTTTTACCTCTTCTTCACTAAACTACCTGTATTTAACACAAGCCCTTTTTTCTAAGTGAGTCCATAACTGATTTCAACTACTGTCAGTCTAGAACAAAGAGAAAATTTCAGAACTTTTTTCATTGAATTATGACAGTCCTTTGGTTAGAGACAGCAGGTTTTCTTTTTTTTCTTTTTTTCTTGAATTTACAAAAGAAAGAACAGAGAGAATTGAACACAAACACCCACAAACGAAACACCAGTGCATAGTCTGATGCACTAGTAAACTACTGACTTCCATTTGTGCTGACATTAGTTGAAAGCTGTTCAGTTCTGTTTCACTCAAGCAAACCATTCATTAATACAAACAGATTCAACTATGTCTCCTTAAACATCTGAGATTATGTGCTTTGGAAATCACGGGTTACCTGTGATCGTGTCCCAGTGAATGGCTCTTAACATTTCACTTTGAACCATAATTTAATTTTTAATTATTACCTTTTATCTTGGTCTCTTTCTTCCAGAGCTACCTAATGCATATGCTTGACTGTATCAAGATTCTCTTTCTTCTTATTATTAGGGAAAACACTTTGAAATTAAGAGATCTGCTGGACTGAGAACTTGATGAAAGTCTTGGCATGTACTTAACCAGCAGGCTACTCATTACTGGGCACTCATGGAACAGGACAACCTTAAGTACCCCATTATCACAGGGATTACTGCTCTGCTGTGCAGTGCAGCGATCCTAAGGCTACACCAGGTATCATTTTAGTTGTGCTAATAAATGTTGACAAATGACTTCTCAACTTTTCCATTGGTGGCATTGCTTTCAGGAAGGCAGGATGCTTGATGTTTCAATCACCAAGGGCAGTGAACTAACACTTCTGAGCTCTGCCAAGCAATGATCCAAATACAGGGACAACGACAGCTGAACCTCTGCTCGTTTATGCTGTGACATTCTTTACCTTCTTCTGTTCCTGCTGTTCTTCCAGACGATGGCACTGACAGACAGAAAGGCTAGAAAATAAACAGTAACAGCAGAAAAAACAATACAAGATGTTGACACTGGTCATTCATCTGACAATATATGCAAAAGTGGCTTAGGAAACAGCTAACTGGAAACTAACAGGAAAGCATTGCATAGCTCTTATGTGATTATATATACTTTTCTGCAAAGATATTCAGTATAAAGAAGAGACTGAAGAAGTCTAAAGGAGAATTGGTAATACAAGGCATTACATGCACAAAAATCTAGGATGACCTGTAAAACATTTACTCAGAATACATAGAAACTATTCTAAAATTCTAATATGCTTAAATTTTGTAAACTTTCAACCTCCAATATTAAAATGTTCTACTACCTAACATCTATTCTAATGGTATGAAAAGATAAGCAGCTTTCCAGTATCTGAAGGGGCTACAAGGAAGCTGGAGGGGGCTTTTTACAAGGGCCTGTAGTGACAGAACAAGGGGTAACGGGTTTAAATTGAAAGCAGGGAGATTTTGATTGGATATCAGTAAAAAATTCTTCCTAGAGCTACACCATCCCTGGAAGTGTCCAAGGCCAGGCTGGATGAGGCTTTGAGCAACCTGGTCTAGTGGAGGGTGTTCCTGCCTATGGCAAGGGCATTGGAACTGGATGATCTTTAAGGTCCCTTCCAACCCAAACCATTCTGTGATTTTATGATCCAAAAGTCAGCAAGTTTCATTTTTGTATTTACAGAACTTGTGGCTCAACCATTCCCCCGTGTTCATTTTCCTTTTGACCTCTTTCCGACCATGTGAAAACAAGGTTAGCAGACCTACAACTGCTGTACCTAATTTTCTGAGATACAAAGTTGCCACTTTCCTGTTGAGGACTCCAACAGCATTAACACACATGGTTACACAGAGCTTGCAACAAAATGAAACAGTTTCCTTTTTACTAAACTTCCTGTAATTTTTGAAGCTGCTATAGAAATTGAGACTGTGCCTCTAAGTAGGACAAGTATAGATAGCTGGTTTTTTTCCAGAGCATGACCCAGAAAATGCTTCTACATGCATTGATGCATTCTTTGAAATAAGATATGTTTACAATCTAGCTGTTACTCATTCTGGAAAGTGTCTTTTTGTGTTATTAAATAATACAAATATTCCAATGCTCAGAATAAGTAGCATAGAGACAAATTTTAGGAATTAATGTTTTGTTTTGAGACCTTGTGGATCTTAAGATGTGATTCATTTTTTTCTTGGAGGGAGGAGCAGATAGTGAACTGCTTGTTCACCTCATTTATTTTAGCAATGCTCCCGTGTCCTTTAGAAAGATTCAGCTGCAGTGTCTCAAGCAGAGGAACCAGAGTTAGTTCGGACTGAGTGAAACAGAAGTCTATTAATCAGTTCATAGAAAATGTTCAGAAGTTCAGAAAAAGCACGGTCCAAAAACTCCCCAAAAAAGCCTTTTCATGACAGAAAGATAATGGAGACTAACCAGTGTTCTGAACAAAAATTTCAGACTCAAAAACCAAAAGGAGACAGATTAAACTGTAAAACAGGGAATGAACAGTTATTCTTTGTCAAGATATGTGTACTGGTTTTGGCTGAGTTAGAGTTAATTTTCTCCATAGCAGCTCACAGGGTGCTATGTCTTGGATTTGTGACCAAACCTGTGCTGATAACACAGAAATGTTTTAGCTATTGCTGAACAGTGTTTACACAACGTCAAAGCCCTTTCTGCTTCTCACACTATCATGCAAGCAAGTAGATTTGGGGTACACAAGAAACAGGGAGGGGGCACAGCTGAGCCCAACTGACCAAAGGGATATTCCATAAGATATCATGCTCGACTATAAAAGCTCAGGAAAGAAGAAGGAAGGGGGAATATTCCTGCATTTGGAGAGGTGATGTCAGTGTCAGTTTCCCCAAATAACCTTTACATGTGATAGAGCCCCAATTTCCTGGATATGGCTGAACACCTGCCTGCACAGGGGAAGTGGTGAAAGAATTCCTTGGCTTGCTTTCCTTGTGGATGCTGCTTTCCCTTTACCTACTAAACTGCCCTTATCTCAACACACAAGTTTTTTTTTCATTTTTACCCCCGTGATTCTCTCCACATCCCACCTGGGAGAAGTGAGCAAGCAGCTGCATGGGGCTCAGCTGTTTACTGGGATTAACCCACAGCAATAGGAAAGAAGATATTTATAACAGATCAAATTAAAGAGACTGATGATAAGATGAAGTAACTTGAAAGAACCACCATAACTGAATCATAGAACAAGCCTTTTCAAAAGAAAAAAAAAAAAAAAATATCTTCAGCAAAAATAAAGATTTTGTTCTCTAATAAGTAGGTGATTACTACAAACCACAGAGGGATAATGGTTCACCCAGTGGCCAAAAAGAGACAAACTTTAAAAAAAAAAAGAAAAGGGTATGTAATCCTGGCAGGAAATGACTATATATAAACCAGAGTGATATAGGAATGTCATAAGCAGATTGCAAGTAACTACTAACCCTTTTCTAAGGAAACCTAGGACCAAATACAGGGCCAGCAGAGGATTAGACAGGCCCAGGCTACTTCCAGCCTAAGTTATTTTATGATAGAGCCAACCATTCATAGCTCCAGCACCAAACACTTACACATTAAAGGAATGATACCGAGGACAAACTGGTGGATATACTAATCTTTGAAAAAGCAATGCTTGTGGATCATAGATTTATGGAGGGGAGTCAGTTTGGACTGGCTGTATGTAAAGGCTAGTGATCCATCTCTAAGTAAAATCTACCTTAATTAGACTTGAAAATCAAGCAAAAAATGAATCAATGGCAATATACATAACAAACACATGAAATTGTTTTACAATGACTGTTTAAGAAAGTCAATGAAGCAGACCTTCTCTGCATGAGGGCATTGTGATTCAGAAATGGCAATGAAACCAAAGGATTGAGACCTTCTGGGTCATCCCACTCAATGAAATTTCAGATCAGACTTTTAAGAAATTCATGCAGAATGAAAATGATGACTAATTGCTCTCAGACCTTGTACCTTAATTTGCCCTGCTGTTTCACTGTATTGGTTTAACTGATGTAGTAATCTAAGTTCTTATTTCTTGCCAAATGTATGCCCATAACAATGGGAATAAATACTTTTTAGCCTGCTGAACTCATTTCAGGACTTATTACAGAGGCTGAAATAACACACTTCACCCATACTTAGTAGCATGTTCATAAGTATGGATTTAATATGACAGAAAAAGGAACGTCCATTTGAAGGCATCCTTTTATGTGATGCCCAAGTTGTGCATTTTCCCCATATATCATGAACCGCGTATCAACAACAATAAGTTATCTTTTCATGAAGAGGATCTGCACATCTCCAGTTCTAAATTTATCCCTCAAAATCATCCTGTGTGCAAAGTCAGTCATGCAGCATATATGATTTATCTATTTTTAAGTGGCTCAGACCATCCACATGATATTCAGTGACCGAACAGATATATCAGTAAGGCTTTATGGTCACAATTTGCTGCACTGACCTCATTGCCTGCCTTCAAAACAGACATTAAAGGAGCTACGTGACTGCATAAATTCAGTGTAATTAGAAAATAACTGTTTCTTCTCACTAAGCTCTCTCTCATCTTTATCAAAAGGGATAGGACACTGATTTCCACTGTGAATTTCTTCTGGACAGTTGCCCAGGTGCTAAGTGAACTCTGAGTAGGCCATTGCTAAGGCTTGCCAGCGTGGTCAATATAGGCTGTCACTCAGATGAGGAAAATGGTATACACTAAACCAAACATTAGCATCAGCAGTTTCTGGGCTCTCAGTTCTCCTTGATACAGGAGGAAAAGGCCAGAAGAGGAACTGATAGTGATATTAACATAAAACAAATTTTCAAGATGTTGAAATCTTCAACTCTCCAAAGAAGTCATAGAAGCTACTCTAGCTATGTGAGGCACAAACCTGCTCACATAAACAATCCCCAACTAGGTGAAGAAATTGAAAGTAGTAATCTTACTGTCCACCTAACCAAAGGAACACCATGTTATGGCAATCTAAAAAATTTCAGCACAAAGAGCATACTTTAAAGAAGGACACATAGATATTCCTTGACAAAAAGAAAAAAGAAAAAAACCAAACATTCTCAGAAAGCATCTTTCCTGAGTGGCATAATTTCCAATGCACATTGCTAAGGCAGCTCAAAATCTCCCAGCACAAATTACAGCCTGTGAACACTAAGCTTTCAGATTAACTGACCACTGAAGTCTCATTTATGCAGTGGGCAATGATGCACATACAATATTTTTTTGTTGCACAGTGAATCTCACGTAACTTTTTCTTTCTCTGCACTTGCTACGACATCCCTTATCGACAAATCCCCCCAACATTCTATTTTATCGATCTTGCTGTTGTTTTGTTTTCAACTAGTCTATGCTCTGGCCATTTTTACATATCCCTGGCATCAAATATGGTAGACCTGAAGCAGAAAATAGAGCAAGACAGAGAGATATTGTGCTAGAACTATATTCCATCACAACATACATTTGTAACAATGTACCTCTTCACAAAATTCAGTTGTTTTCAGTTGGGACATTCATTTTGGAGACAAAAAGGAAAATATGTTCCGACAATGTCAAAATTATTCTGCTTCCAAATTACTCCTCCTTTCAAATTCTGTTTCTATTATTTTATATTATAATGGCAAACATGAAAACAATGAAGATGACAGAACAGAAACTGAACACAACTCAAAATATTTTGGATCAACTGCTGTTGTTCATTGTTAGTTTGTTGGAAAAACAAGTTGGGGAAATTTAGGTTTATCTGAAAGGAAACAAAATCTCCACAATTAAAGTCATAAGCCAGAACATACAGTTTTACAGCATTATGGTACAATACAGCTGAATCTAAAACCAAAGCAGTGGGCATTATCTTATTAAAAAGCATACTCTTCCACTTAGTACAAAGAAATTAATATCTAGCAAGCAAGTAGTAACAGATCTCCCATTCTGAATCTCTACACAAACTAGGATTGAAAGCTTCAAGTTTGTTTTAATGTCCTTTGCTTAAGGAAAGAAGCCCTAAAGCATTTTTTCTAGAAGTCTTAAAAACCCAATTACTTCCTCTTTCACTGCACCCACCTTACTGCAGATCATATTTCAGAATCTGGCCTTCAATTTCATATTCCCAACAGGAATTACAAGATTGCCAAAGTAACTTGATGTGTCAGTTTATTTCAAAGGACAACACAGCACATCATACCTCCTCTATTTATTATTTCCTTAGTTTCTGTGTACATAAACAAAGTATCATTGGCAAAGATGGCAATTTATTCTTCTATCTCAATATGAAGTCTCAGTCATCTGGTTTTTAAATACTTAATAATTATTTTCTGCTTTATTAACTTCTAATTTAGGTGACTACTTCTTGGTGGTTTGATTTTTGAAGTCATCTGGAAAAAAAGATTCATGTTATGTTTATTCATCATGGATTTGGGGTTTCCATTTAAACCATTTATACCTTGCATAAAGTGAAATAATCACACAATTCCCATTGGCTCCCCCTGTAAACAGTCCTGAGGGTCTGTTTTCCACCTTTCCAACCTTGACATTGTCCATTAAATCTATTAGGCTTTCCAATGTTGACTGGTTCACCACAGACATAAATAAAAATTAAAAATATTCTAAACCATTGCTGATGATCTAGATTTAGCAATTTTGACCTGCAGTTATTAAAGCTCTAAAAGGTGATGGATACCTTAAATATTTTAAAGTTAATGATTTTTTTTTAACTCAGCTGAAGCAAAAACACCTGGAAAAGTAATCAGGATGCAAAAAATCTGTTTTATGCTTACTCCTAAAGAACTACTAAATACATCTATAAGAGAGTAACTGATTTGACCTACTCCTCATTATATTCCAAGTACACTGATTTACTAAGAAAATGCTCCTTGGAAAGTGACCTTACAGAGTCACAATACTGAATATATTTAATGCACTGATATGTAGTACACCTGGCATATCCTGCTGCAGCAGAATGAGCTGGTATCGTTATATCAAGGTGGAGAAGCATCACTACAACAGGACAAACACTAGGTGAAGCAGAGATGGCTCAAATGTGTTGTCATGCCGAAAATACAGTACTGCCTTCACAGCTACCAGCTCCACTAAAGCTTGGCGGTATATACTGAGTGCTGCAGCAAAGAAATATGGTCAGTGGCACTTACTACCTCAGAGGGCTTAAGTTCTGGGCAGTAAAAACAGACCCAACAAAAAAAGGCAAAATCCCACCATCACTGAATCTTTACAAAGGAAAAGCAGGTAACTCTAGACACACAGGGCATTTTCAACAAATCCCAGTTCTGAATCCTAAGTCCTTGGCCACTGCTTCCATGGCTCCAAGATCATTAGTGCCAGTTTGGTTTAAGTGAAACCAACTTTATAATGCTGCCCGAATGAGATGGTATCTCATTTGCACCTACAGTAATGCTCACACGGTCAACAAGACCAAACACTTTTCCTGACTGCAAACCAAATTGATTTAAAGAAAGGCACTCATCTTTTTCATTTGGATCAGTGTTGTTGTTGGGTCAACCCAGTCACCCTTGGCTGCTGAGAAAATTATGCCCTGAGAACTATTTTCAGGGAAAGTGAATGTTTACTTCACACAGGGCCAATTCACCCAAGTTATGTGACCAGAGTGCATTTATCTGTTAGTTTTCAAATTTATCCTCTAATTTTTCCTGTTTTGAAGAATTAACTTCTCTTTTAGTTGCAGGAAGTAGCATGGTATCTCTAAGGAAAGGGATGCTTACTACATGTCTGATCACCTATAATCTGTGTCATATCTGACAGCTAGGTAAAGACCTTGAAATGTTGTGGGACTGGCACTAAGTCTCTCAGGAAAAACGTCTTTCAAGAGACACATACCAGTTTCCTTTCCAGCTTCTGGAACAAGGATTCTTATTTCTGCAATTGTGAATTGCACAAATTAAGGACAGTACTAAAAAACTCTTCATTCTAAAAGGAGGAAAACACTTTCAGCACCTTTTTTCAGTAAAAGGCAAGGTACTGGTCAAATATCCCACTAGAACGAAATGTCCTCAAGTTGTGCCAGGGTAGGTTTGCCACTTTGCCACTTGCAGGTGACAAGCCCTTCTCCTCTGGGCTGCTCTCAATCCATTCTCTGCCCAGCCTGTCCTTGTGTTGGGATTGCCCCGACCCAGGTGTAGGACCTTGCACTTGGCCTTGTTGAACTCCATGTGGTTGGCATGGTCCCACCTCTCGAGCCTGTCCAGGTCCCTCTGGATGCCATCCCTTCCCTCCAGCGTGCCAACGCAGCACACAGCTCAGTGTCATCAGCAAACTTGCTGAGGGTCCACTCAATCCCACCTTCCATGATGCTGACAAAGATGTTAAACAGCACCAGTCCTAACACTGATCCCTGAGGAATGCCACTTGTCATTGGTCTCCACTCAGACATTGAGCCATTGACCACAACTCTCTGAGTGCGACCAGCCAGCCAGTTCCTTATCCACCGAGCAGTCCATCCATCAAATCCATGTCTCTCCAGTTTAGAGACAAGGATGTTATGTGGGATGGTGTTGAAGGCTTTGCACAAGTCCAGGTAAATGACATCAGTTGCCCATCCTCTATCCACCAAAGTTGTGACCCCATCATAGAAGGTCACTAGACTAGTCAGGCACGATCTGCCCTTGGTGAAGCCATGCTGGCTGTCACCAATCACCTCCTTGTTTTCCATGTGCCTCTGCATGGTTTCCAGGAGGATCTGCTCCATGACCTTGCCAGGCACAGAGGTGAGACTGACTGGCCTGTAGTTTGCCAGATCCTCCTTTTTTCCCTTTTTAAAGATGGGGGTTATGCTTCCCCTTTTCCAGCCATTTGGAACTTCACCAGACCACCACAACTTCTCGAATATGATGGATAGAGGTTTTGCAACCTCATCTGCCAGTTCTTTCAGGACCTGCAGATGTATTTCCTCAGGTGCCATGGACTTGTGCACCTTCAGGTTGCTCAGGTGTTCCTGAACCTGATCCTCACTGACCATGGGTGGCTCTCCATTCTCCCAGTCCCTGTCCTTGCCTTCCATGACAGGGTGTATGGCTCGTGCCCTTGCCAGTGAAGAAGCAAAGAGAACAGCAAGGCTATAGATCAATAGGGGTATGACAGCTACATTTGACTCCTAGCCCTCCTTTGGTTCAGGCTAAGGACCAACATCCCTCATGTCCTGTGGTGAACCTGTCAGCTGTAAAGCTCCTGGCTCATATACAAGGGAGTGTATATGAGTCCGAAAAATATTCTGAGATGTGGTTTCGAAGTCCAAAAATGCAAGATAACCAACATATAGAACAATAAACCAGAGCTAAAACAAAGATAACTCTCTTGTCTATACTGTTGACTAGAAGCTTGTCTACACTACCTACTTCACTCCATAAATATTACCATGAGGATGAACCCAATTTGAGCACTCCCTGAACTGCAACTGGACTGCACATGAGGTGACTCTCCCCTTGAGCAGGGATGCCTCTCAAGGTTTGAGATCCCTTACCTGAGGTTAACAGATCCTTCCTTGCCCAAGGTAGAGAGATCCCTTGCTTGTGACAGATCCTCAGTTAGTGACTGAATTAATGCTGAATTAATACTAATGAAACATTATTAATCCACATAGCTACTCAATATTAATTTTTATAAACTTTATATAGATGACTCCATCAGACATTAACTGTTGTCCAAGTTGGAGGTTAAGATTGGACCTAGCCACACCTAAGCTCCATAAGGAGTTTAGAAAGCAAAGGGGTCCGCTCTGAACTTCATGACTCAACGGGAGGTCTTCCTTACCCTGCTGCATCTCCAGCATTTTCTCCTTTGTATTTATCTTCCACGTAGTAATTAATAAGGTGAACCTTGCCATCAAACTTACTGGACCTTGGTAAACCACAGTTAATCTTTGTTAAATGCCATCTAAGTTACTGAACTCTATGAAATTATTATTTTACCTCAAAAAAACACATTGCTGCTTCTTTTTTTCAAGTGAGGTACATTCCTCTCATCCAGGACAAGAAGCAAAGAAGGTAACCATGAGAGAAAGACTGCTGGGAGTAAGCTTGTCTATTTGAAATACTCTTCAGGCTATACCATGTGAAAAAAACACCCAGAAATTTACCTTCAAACACAAGTCAACATGACATGAGCTTGTTGGATCATGCAATTAGTATCTGTCACACAGAGTAAGATCTTAGGAACAAAATGATTAACACACAGTGTCACTGATGATCTTTGATTGGCAACCTGAAGAGCCTAATTTCTCTAAGTAAGCCCATGTTTACTTAGCTTTTCACACACTGACCACATCTATTATTGATTTCAACTGCACTTATCTGGCAGTCACACCTCTTCCTCAGTACCCAGAATCTAATGATAACACCATTACTCAGCGTCTCTTAAGACACTTAAGTAATCCACCAGCATCACAGAGATGCTGCCTTAATGGAAAAAATAAGAGATCGAGACTTATCCCTTCACCCAAATGCCATACTGAAACTGCTTTTTTTTTTTTTTTCCTCCTTCATTTCACTTCTAATAGAAACTGTTGATCATATGGACCATTCCAACTCTGACACAACCTAACCCTTGAATGATTTCATGACTAACCCTAACTCTTGACAACTTCCCTTTTAAAAACTCTGAGCAAATGTGTTTCCTGTGGGATTTTCTCTGAATCTACTTTAAAAGTCAAATGAGACAAATATAATCCCAAAATAACTTTTTGAAGTGAAAAGACAGTGTTTTGTTTGAATAAAATTCAAAAAAATGCTGTGGCTATTTTGGACACAATGTCAAAACTATCAGCTGAATTCAGCCCAAACTGCATTTGGGGCAAATAACTTATTTTTTGAGACATTTTCTTCAAACTGAAAACGAAAGGCAGTGGCACATAGTGTGTCAAGGAAATGTATTTTTATATGATTCTTCCAAAGGCTCCTTGGATGTGACACTGAAAAGTGATTTCAAATCTTGTGTTAGATGTAAAATACAGATTTCATATATCCTATTTGGTTTTATCTATTAGTTCTTACACCACCCTGAGAGAGCAAACAAAAATTTATTAAATGTTCACAATACCATACAAAGTTTTACACTTGTAAACCGATTTTTTGCCTCATAGACATCATAACAGCATCACTGACAGCAAAGGATCTAAACTAAGATAAACCATTTCTCACCAAATAAGGCTCCAGTCCTACTCTTCCCCCTCCGCCTCGCCCCCCGCCTTTTGTAACCTGTAACACATTTTGGTCTCTTGGGCAGAAATAACAGTGAATCAGTCACTTTCACCAGATGGCCTGCTTCATACTGAATTAAAAACTGTACTGAAGACAGAATATAGTTCTACTGGCATGACAGTTTTCAAACCAGTTCCTCTTGCAGAGATCTACAGAATGGAGAAACATGTCTTTCAAAATGAGCGTTTTGTGGTAACACCAAGGTTTATTCATCCTGTTCAGTAGCTGCATTGTAAAATAAAAATGGAAAGTATTTCAAACTGCATCTGGGGAAAAAAAAACATTTGCAATAAGATGTTAACAGAATCACAGAATCACTAAGGTTGGAAAAGACCTAAAAGATCATCCAGTCCAACCATCAACCCAATACTACCACACCCGCTAGACCACGTCCTCAAGCACCACATCTAAAGATACACTTTACTATGCTTTCTGTAGATCCATTTTTTAAAGTTTAATTTTTGTTAGAGTTGCTTCTTGTACAAAAAGATCTACATTTATCTTGAAAACAACAGCATATGTGATAACCCTAACCATTCTATGATTCTATATCCAAACACACTCAAGAATTTGTAATCACTACACAATTTGGGAAAAATTAGAACAAAGAGGAGTACCCTGAAGCAAAAAAAGATACCATAGGGTAGGGCTTAAATGGAAATAGGAGTCAAAACCAAAAGTTCATCAGGACCATAGAGTTTGGAGAAGGGTTGAAAAACATGTGCAACTCCATTTGTCAATATTTACATATTTTCTAAAATTAAATGTTTCATATGTTTTCCAATAACAGTATCAACCAACTTACATGCCAAATCAAAACAAGAATGTTGGTTGAGTAAATCCTGAGCTGGTTTACACAATCCTTTCAATACAACATTTTGTAGCACTGGAGTGTCTCCTCCAGTCTAACTGAATCACAGTAGCATTTCGATTCAGTAATTAAGCCTGTTTAAGTGAATTAAAATAAAAACATGGTGGCATTACTTACAAAGTTCTCCTTAGGTCTTTTTTTTTTTTTTTTTTTTTTTCTTTAAATAATTAGCAAAAAAAGGAGGGACAAATGCAACAATTGCTTGGAAACATCAGTACTGTTTATTTACACCTCTACTTAATTAGGTATCTACCAGTCTGACATACTGGTCTACCTCCTTCCACACACTTCCTTCAGCCATCCTTAGCCAACACGTACCTTTCAGCTAGGAGTGGCTTGTGGAATTACTTTTATAGTGTCTACTTAGAAAAACTGCAAAAATGGTTTTCACTCTGCTGTTCTTGCAGGGTTAATGGCTGAAAAGCACTTACGTAAGGGATATCCACTGTTATACCTATTGTTCAATACAACATTTTATTTCCATTATAAGGAACACCCTTTTTTTCTTTCTTGGTGACAAGTTGTAAAGAACTTGTTATGACAGCAGTAAGTCCAAAAAAATTCTTTTTCATAATCCTAAAATAAAAATCAAACTTCTCCAAGAAATGCTAAATTTCTTAACAAAAATAAGAGAATGTTCTGCATGAATATGCATAGATGTGCTTGTTAAAAACTCTAACTTCTGCTGCACCATATTCAAGAAAGTAGTGCTTAAAGAAGGGACAGATTATTCACTCTTAATTAAGATAAGGTGGTCTTATTTTAATTTAAAAAAAAAAAAAAAAAAGAGCCCTCTTGAATGGCTTTCCTTGTAATACAACCTGTAAGTGTTGAGTTTACATATCCACTATTCCATGGTTTGTTTGCATACATTAATTCAGAGAAAAAACCCACAGAATTATGATCTAGGGAAATCTGGCTTTTCCTTTGGAAAAGAGTCTCCTTTTTCTAAAATATCTGTAAAAAGACATCTTAAGTTTGAATTCTCAAGGTTTAGCAGGTCCTTGAGACCAGCATTTTAAGGCCTTGAAAGAAATTGTACAGCTTCCTCTTACTGTTTAAAAAATACTCAGAAAAAGCAACCAAAGTCAGACATGCACAGTCTACCACAGGCCTTTTCAGAAGTGGGTACTGTGAATAACTCCTCCTCTTAAGTTCATTTCCAGGACTTCTACTGAATGTCAAGGATTTAGCCTTGATAAAGCATATGTAGGCATGAGTTCACTAAATTACTACAACAACAAAAAAAGTTGTAGTACAAAACAAAAATGATATGCTTATTCAGCACAATTTGCCCACTCATTTGAGACAATTCAGTTATGCCCCTGAGACTTACATGAAGCGCAGTTTCATTAGATGGACTAATTTACGTGATATAATAAGCATAACTTCATCATGTTTTAAATTCTAGGTTACTGTGCAATGTACTAAGTATAGAGTACTGGAGAGCCCATCCTGTCTCTAAGCTATCCCTGAGTGTTCCTGTAGTGTTCTACCAAGCTATTTTCCATTTTAGATGGTTCACCATCAAAACTATTTCTGTTAGGCTTATTTAACAAAGGTGCAGGGTTTTCTACAATTTGGGATTCTGTTATATCCTATAAAGCCGTGACAGCCCATGGTAACCTTAAGGATCTGCCAAGTGCATTTGTAAAGATATCTAGCCATAACCACTGCACATAAAAAAATTGCAAAATAATTTTAGTTTAAGAACTTTGTATAGGAGCTGTTTTATATATATTATATTCATAAAGGAAATCAGTATTTTAGATATAAACATATTCCACCTTCATGCAAAGAACAGCCCCAAATCACTGTGGTGACCGTTATGCTACTGACACTGCACAGTACTGTTCCGTATCTGTGTGTATATTCAGAAGTGTAGTTGGCCACTTTTAATTTTTCGTTTTTAAATTCAAATACTGATTATGAAACAAAGTGGCCATTTTTCAGTCATTTTGAAATACAAATTAGGAAACACCTGTAACACCCACAACCTTGTACAGCTACAACAGAAAGCAAGGCAATAAAGGAACTCAGGGAAGAAGCCTTAGTCTGACTCTTGAGTCAAGTAGAGACAGAACAGCCTTAGGCATAACGTTTTCCTGTGCTACCAAAATCATTTTCCTAGCACTAAAAGAAAATGACTCATTTTAAGACTTTTGTGTTGTTAGAGTGGAGTCTGTATGACAGTTTCTTGTATAATTCGGTCACAGTTCATTCAGTCTCTCTTAAGATATTCACCAATTCAGTGAACTATATCCAGAAATGAATACAGAATGAGGTTCAGAGTGCAACCATTGGTGAGACGCACTCCTAATGGCGCTGCTAACTCAGGAGCTGGTGAACAATTGCTTTCTTCACATATTCAGTCCACAAACGTAATTCTTTAAACAAACAGCTCGAACAACACTTAGAAGTCAGGCAGAAGTATACAGTTATCAAAACCAGCGGGTGATAAAAGTCGGTATTCCTGTACCAATGTGCCTGCCTGTAAAACCCAACACTTGGTTACTGCATGAAGAAAAGGAACACGTCTCAACATCCAGGGCAAATAATTCTCCAAACTAGATTCTTCCAACTCAAAGCTAGCATCACTACCGCCTCATCCTACATTCTTCTTCAGTCTGAAACTGCTAATTAAAAGCATATGTAAACTGACACCTTCTGAACAGGCTATTGCCATGCCAACACCGCACTCAGGCCTGCAGAATCTTTACATCAAAAAATTACGGATTATGAAATAAACCAGACCTTATAGATTTCTTTGGCAACCCTTCATGAAGTTCCAAAATTATTCATGGATAACTTCTGTAAAATTCATTTTCATCTAGCTCACTAAAGCAAATTATCATCAGCCAAACCAAATTTACAGATTATTTAAAATTATAACTTCACAAAAGTAACCAGATAAAGTAAATGCATAATGAAATATATATCTTTGGTTTAGGACGTAATTTAAGAACAGCCATTTCAATTCATTTTCATTATTTAAAGAAACGTTGACAAGCAGTTAATGCAATAACTTCAACATTCTCTTTCAAAGAATTTACAGTTTTGTCTTCAAAAAATAATTTCTGAAAGTCTCAGGCTAAATATTGCTGCCTTTTTGTTACTGCATTTTATTGACAAGAAAGAAAAACAAACTCACAACAAAACGCTTTAGAGAACCGACAAAATAGTCACCACATTCTGTATTATAATAAGCACTTTAAATTGCCACACTGGAAAAAGGGCTTTCATTTAAAACTTCTCAATCCTTATACTACACAGTATGAACACATGGAAGTGTAGATTTAATTTTAACCAAGAACTGGATTTGTAAATCCTTTTTCTGAAATAACACCCAAAATCAAATGCACAGCTCCAACCTCCGTTATAATTCCAAAGGGTAGAATCGTTTACAAAAGACAAGCTCAGAAATGAGTGTCTAACTCTTTAATCATTCAAAATTCGACAACAGCTAATGTTACTGGCTGCTATTACTGACAGTATTGGCACCTACTCCTGAGAGAATCCCACGGTGAGTTTGATATTAAGAGAACCTCAGTCAGCATCTGGTTAAAAAATGCCTTACAGTACTTCCAGCCAGGAGAACTGAAGACACTCCTGAGGCAGCTTTGCTGGAGATCAACAGCAGTGCCATTTATATGCAGCCATTAGACAAGTGTACTCTTCCATACCGTTCAATCAAACAAGGAAGCAGGCAGGCCTGGAGCCCCGTGGTGCCAAGGTGCCATAAGAGCAAAACAACAAAACCTGGGAGTAAAACAAACCAATGCATAAGGACTTTTAAGCCACTACCCTTCACAGAAGTCCTACCAAACCTTGTTATCATAGCATATTTAACTTTAGTGGTCGATTCAGTGATGGCAACTCAAGCTTTGAAAAGATGCCATGTGCAAACAGCTTCTGCTTCCTTAATTTGGCAGGATATTTTAGATCTTCTAGGCTCTTTGACTTTGTGGTTGCTGTTTAGTAGCAGTGTTGTTGTGTGATGATGCCCTAAGCACGCTTCTGAAATGGGGGTGAAGTTGCCAGAGCAGTCTATTCACAGAAGTTTGTTGAAGAAACAACATCAGCCACACCATACACCTTGCCACCACTCCAGTGACAGAAGGGATTAAGTCATCCTACATCTTCCTGTTTGTCATGCAGTTGGCTAAAGCTGCATTGACAACTAGGCAATTTAGGATTAGAAAAGTTAAAATTGCCAGCTAGCAAATTTAGGATTGCATGATCATTTTTCTGCCAAAAAGTAAAAGACACACTTACATGCCAATTTACAACTCGAGAAGACACCAGCAACAGAAAAATTGAAGAATATTCTTATTGCAACTTTTTTGCCTGACATGTTCCATTTACTAGTATTGGAACAGAGACCGTCAAACAGCATGTTACTCCAGGTGCCAAACACTTCACCAAAACACCAACATGTTTAGGGATTTAAACTTCCTCAAAATTATTTTAGTCAAATTCTCTTGCCATTTGCCACAAATGTCAGAGAAATCACACCACAAAACCAGTAAGAATTCACTGTGATGGATCAGAGAATTAATATTTTAAGAAAAGGAAAATATAACAACTTACAAAGATCATAGAGCAGTGCCATCTAGTGATTGCCACCATAAATATAAGTTTGCATTAATATGTGCTGCAAATACAATGAATATTATCAATAACTGAGCTTCACTCCTCTCTTGCTTTCTGAGGAAAAACATTTGTGCAACAAGTTGTAAGGGGAATAATAATGAGTTACATCAGAGTTTATGCACTTATCACTTCAAGAGAGCTCAGCATTTTTATTTCAAAGTAAAAACGCTACAGGTAGGAGATTCACAGTACGAACCTACCATCATCCCTAACTACAAAGTGTTGGAAAGGAGTTAGTATTTTCAGTACTCTAAGAGTAACATAGAACAAGTATCAGTGAGCAGTAACTGTTGTTAGCTTTGACGGAGGTGCTGATAATTATTAACTGAACTACAAGAGAAAGTGAAAGGTACATGGATCATACACAGATCATACATGTAGATCATACACAATAATCTAAATTGTTTTCCAGACAGCTGCAGAAAATGGCTCTGTTGTACTCATAAGTGAAATACCACAAGTGTCTCGTTAGGGAACACGACAGTAAATATTCAAAAAAGTTGGATTGCTTGCATAAAAATTCTCATCCAAGAACAGGAGAGAATGCAGAAAGCAGAAACATAGCTAATTTTTTAGTTTATCAAATATTTCATCATGCACCTCTTGTTAACACAGTCTTTGTATACTTCATTCGGGGGTACCTAGGTAACAACTACAAATCACTGAAATACCATTTTTGATCTCAGATTTCAAAACTGAGCAAAAACACATGCAAAACTGCACAACTCTTTTAAACGTGTATCAGCTTGAATTATGAGGTAACAGATCATTTCTGCAAGTGTGAACATAAAAGCAAAAGTTTCAAAAGAGATTGAAGTTGTGCATCCATCTCCTTACTGTAAATTCCAGTGAGCCTTAGTATTCTAAATCCTTCTGGTGAGTTGAAAATGTAACTAATTGTACTAATTTAAATCAACAGAAAGGACCACACTTTCATGTACATATTGCAGGAATACTTTCTGCAGTTTTCTATTTGCTTCAGAAAGACGGAACAAACAGTAAATTACAGACTTTTGTCAGTTGCATAGCCTACGTGTAACAGAATGTACTGGTAATTTGTCACAGGCCCAAAGGCATTACCTAATTTTCACAGGTATTGACAATCAGTCTCAAATCAGAAAAATTATCATATTGCATTCAATAAAATGTTGCAGCAGAACATGTTGTGCTTTGACAGCTGTTGAAGAAGACATAGCCATGATAAGGTTCCTCCAAACTGACTTTGCATGACAACGTCTTTGAAGAGGCTTTAGGAATTTCTAGGTATAACCTACTTCAGTGTCTCACTGTTCTCCTTTTCTACCTCCGTGCTGATCCAAGTACATACCCAGGGTGACTGACCACAATAATTAAATTTGTTTAAATCAGAAGTAGAAAATTTAAAAAATACACCAGTTATCTGCACGTTCTGTTCTCTAACATTCTGGCACAGTGTTTTTTCACGTGTCCAGAAAACCTATGAAACACTACTAGTATGAACAGAAACACCATACAGCCAAGAGGGCTAAATTTAAAGCAGGAATGGAAGCTCTTGATACATTATAGACACCTACTTAGTGTCCTGTATACTATTAATACCTAGCTAGCATGTGAATAAAATAAAACTGTGATCTTAATTACACACGTAAGGGTAAAATCCAGCAGCCATGGACATGATAGAGATTCCCATACTGTTAGGCAACACCAACAGTGATGAAGAAGATTAATTCTTCTATATGGAATGGCTCCTTATTTCCAGTAAAACTTCATTTTCCAGCTAAAAAAGAGCATCTCTCAACTGCAAACTACAGCAATAGCTTCATTGCTTTATAAGAGACAACAGTGAAAAAACGTCATTATATTTAGATGCACCAAATATTCAGTACTGTTACCCTTAATTGAATGATCAATGAACTGTTGGTGGCTGGTAGCTGTCAAATCTAACCATAATCTGTTTTCTTCAACTGCACTTCTCACCTGACCTGTATTCAAATGAACCAGAAAATCTCAAACAATTTTAACAAGCTGCTTTAAAGTAAAATCAAGCAGTACAACGTGGAAGTAAAAATTTCAAATTGGGTTTAATATCAAGACTATGTATTGGTATAGCGTACTACACGATTATAACTAGGTGCTAGTATTGGGAGGCTACCCATACTGCTAAAGCCCCGAGGCACAGCTAAACCTCCCAAACACACCTAAGCAATTGAATGATATGATGTAACTTTGTTATGGTATTCAGAACATATACCCTCTTCTCTTCTTCTTTCCTCTCCCCCCCTCCCCCCCCCCCCCCCCCCCCCCGTCTGTTTTTTGGTGGGGGAGGTGTGTTTTGGGGTTTATTTTCCCTCTTCTATTGCAGTCTGCGAAAGCCTTGTCTGGAAATAATACCTCTATAGTTTTGGAAGAGAGAAAGTCTCCTGAAATTCATACTTCAATACTCTTTGGTTAATGTATTATTAATTTAAAAGTATTTTGTAATTCAAATTTCCCATCATATGACTTTTTGTTTGTCTAATGGGAAAAAACAAAATCATAGAAACTAGAAAAATGTATTATTAAATACCCTCATTATATCACTACCTTTTCCATTTCAAAGCTTTAGCATGTTAATCTCAATGTATATGTAGGATTTTAATTATCTACCCATCACAAGAATTTTTTATCTGTTACCTTTATATTCAAAACTGCAAAAACTGTTCACATAGCGGAAGTCCAAAATAATTACTGAAATAGATCTAAGCGAAGATTTTGTGTCCTCCTTAATCACTTCTTTTTTTCTTTTAATGCACAAAGCATTTTAACTTGTCTTTTCATTGTAATTGTTTGACAGGACATATTTGATGACTTATTTTGCAGTCCTCAATGCATAACACTGCCCAGTACTTAATTATATCAATGTCAAAGTAGAATTCATACGTCTTTCTTCACAAGAACCACTTTTTCCCAAAAACCCAAATGTGTCCTGTAGTGGAAACTCTACCCCTAAAAGCAGACGAAAGACCTAATGACACAATGTAACTTCCATTTGCAGAATATGGTATGAGCAAAATCAAAAACCTTACAGAAGTGTTTGCAGAAAGCTACAATGTCTAATTATTTATTTTTAAGAAAACACATGTAACTTTGTCCCTATAATCAAGCTGTTCATAAAAACATATGAACAGTTTGAAGGAATATGTTATCAGTAAGAGAAGTGTTTGATAGTAAGACTGCAACCGTACACCTACTCTAAGTTATGTTTATGGTGAGAAGGAGGTTGGACAGGACTCCTTCCACCAGCAGATCTGCATACTTATTTCCTCAAAGTGAGGAGTGGTCTTATGTCCTCCTAACATACTCATCTAGATGTTTTACCATGTCGACTTCATTTCTTTTTCTCAATTACTTACATCTTTTTACCTATTCCTGATATTTTTCTTCCTAATAGTTGGCTATCCTCCAGCTGAGACATAGTATTTAAAAATAAATTACAGATTCAGAGGTCACTCAGATGTTCTGCTATGTATTTCCTTCAGAAATTTTGGAAGCAAACTATTGCACCCTTACGATTTCCTGCAGTTTCATTTCTACAATTGTTCCACTGCTTTTTATCTTGCTACTCTCTCCACTACCCTTGTTGTAACTCTAAGGTAACTACTACCTCCTCATCCTCCATGGAGGCAATAGAAACAAGGATTTCTTGGTTTTTTTTTAAGTTTTCCTGAATCTACTTAGCTACTTATAACCTAGTCTAGCAAACTCAATAAATTCCCAGTTGGAATGAATTCTTGTTTGCATTAGGGTCTGTTTACACCAGGAACACAGAGAAACTTTTATGTCAAATTAAACTGGTCCACTCACTCTTTAAAGGTTTCCACTACCAAACAGCAATAAATACACGTCTGTCTTCATGTTTGCCTATAGCTTGAGCTTTTACACGGTAAGGTGTGAATCTGGCACAAGGCAGGTATTTTCTCACCACATTTGGCTGGTCACACTCAGAATTACACAAAAAAAAAAAAAAAAAAAAAAAAAAAAAAAAGACAGTTGAAAGGACTATAAAGCCATACAGTAATGTAGAATTCTGCTTATTCTTCCGGGGTATCTCATGTACTGACCTAAAGAAACCCTCATTTCTCATTAGTTCCTCTCCACATACGTTCTTAACATTAAATTTTGCACGGATTTAAAAAAACCAAGAAGATCTATTCCTGTTACTACTGGTGAATGTCATAATTTCTATTCAATAAAATTATAAATGCCATCTTTTGTTCTGTGTCATTGCCCTAGTCTGGATAGCTACATATAGCACTGGAGACATTCAGAGGAATCCCTACAGAAAGTCTTGTACTCAAATGTGGCCCTTAAAGATCAGTGTTTAGATTTCTGAATCTCCTGACACTTTCTAACACCCTTGAGAGGAATAGCCACCTACTCTCTCCTTTCAGGACAATTACTGCTATACTCAGTGTCACAATTTTTAAGTTTAAGTGCAGATGTACTTTTGAGAACCAGCCACTTTGATGCTGGGAGGCCACAGGCTTGGCTGGCTTTCTCATTCCCAGACACGCTGACAGGCACACACCAACATCTTTCCCTAGTTCCTTTCCTTTTCAGAAACAGAGGATTTTGTCACAAGCAGCTACTAAGCCTACCTCCTCTTTACAGGGAACTGTCAGCTTTAGTATGCCCCACTAAGGGTCTGCAGATGGCAGAGTGGCAAAGTCTTATGATCTTGACATCTCCCCCTCCTTTATTCTCCAAGGCCTACGGAGAAGTGGAATTTCTTCTTCCCAAGAAGCTCATCTCTCTTCTGATGTTTGCTGCAGTCTTTATAACCCAGTCAGTCCACCTGGACAACCAGAATTCCCAACTTCTACCCCACAGCCTGAGCACAAATCCCTCCAACAACCTCCTGCTTGGTGGCACCGAGAATTTACCACACTATAAGGAATGACAGAAAAGCGGTTACAGGTCTCAGTAGTACATTTAAATACGTTAAATACATTTGTAACATACAGGTATTCATTCAACCTGTATTTGGCTGGGAATTAACTAAAGATTTTGATAATCCTGAGAGCTTATTTTCCAAAAAAATTTAAAAAGTCTGAATGTTCTTATCTCTTTCAAAGATCTGAACTGTATGCACATAATTTCTCTTCACAGCTGTACCATATGAATTCAGTGCAAGAATCCCAGGCTATAAATTAGTTCCTGACATAATCATGGGTTCACAGACACTCATATTTCCCTGGGTCTATCAACAGAATGAGCTACAGTTCTAATAAACTGAAACTGGAGGCACTGGAATTAACTGACCTCCGCTGGCATTTCCCATCAGACAGCCGTAAGAGCAAACATGCACAAAGCCTAAGCGTCCTTCCTTAAGAAAGTGTTTTAAACACACAGCCCACTACCACCACTCAAAACCTAATGGGCTTTATTATCCACTACTTAACAAATTAATTTACTCCCCTGGATTTTAACAGAGCTTCACTAATAGACGTAACGGAAGAAGTCCTACTTTTATTTTTTCCTGTATTCAGGGAGAGGCACTAACACAACCCATGACTCCTGTCTAAATTCAAACTGAAAGCAGAGGTTATAACTGGACCCAAAACAAGGTGAGCTCATGGAGCTCAATAAAGAATGCTACCGTGCAAATAGTGTTCACAACAAGAAGAAACATAGTAATTTCTTTCCTAATGTGAAATTTGCACAAGTGAATTTGTGTGTTAGACGAGGTGCTTTCACCTGGGCATTTCAGGAAAACTCAAAACCTAGGAAAACTCCAGGATTCTGGACTGTTTGATCAGTATGACACGTCCTTAGCAGCCTACTACTGCGAAGAGGAACACACTGCGTTGCAGTGAGATTATGGTGCCAGTAGACTGCTGGGCGTAGGCCACCGTGGGAAAATACTGGTGCTGAAGGCCACGTGCAGTGTGAATGAGAGTCTACTTGACAGCTGGTGCTTTAAAGGAAACAAAATCCTGGAAAAGCCAAACTGAGCTTTTCCTCAAAGCATCCTCTCTTGAGCTCATCATGGCCCATCTCCACGTCTGTTCCACGAGGATTTCGCCAAATCACCAGTTGAAATGCAGTGTATGAAGTACGGCAATCAAGAGATAAATACCATTTGCTGAAAAATTTATGCTGTTTCTCAGAAACAAGATAAAGTGAAGGAAATAACAAGAGGAAAGGCTAATGAGAAGTTGGAAAGCAGACATAGTCTAGGTAGCCGTCCAGCTGTAAGGCCAGTCTGTTTGGTTTCTCTGGTGGCATGACTCCCTGTATTGCACTCCCAGTTACAACAAACTATCAGATACAGGTGTCCAGGAAAATCACCCTCTTCCCCGGAGATGCAGGGCTGTGTTCCTTAGCTCAAGGATGGTCTTTGCCCTGCCTCCATAAATGTCATCCCTACAGATCTTACAATCTTCAGCACTGAAGATAGGCATGCTTAAAGAGGTTTGGGGTGCGGGTTAAATTCCTATAGTCTGAGCTGGTGAACATTGGTTGCTCTTAAGCATTAAATGTGAATATCAGAACAAATGCGATTTTTAAAAGTATAATTTCAAATGTAAAAACCATATTATCAATGCATGTAAGAGTTAAGATACCATATCTACAGTTTCACAGGATACATGTGATTTTTTAACTATTTTAAAGAATATGTCTTCACCTGAAGAATGGCTTTAAGAGGACATACAATTTATATTTAAAAATGTGAAAAGAGAACATACATTTATTAAAAGTAATAAAATACTAACCACAAGCTACTGTTGTGTAAATCCTAGCTAAACAAAAAACAATAGGTCTGTAGAATAATTATTATTCTTCATTCTGACCAAAGGACAGACATTTTGCAGTTAATCAAACAAACTCCACAACAGTCAGGTTTTATACAGACAAATCTCTCTGCTGAATTTAATTCTGTTCACTCCATTCAAATACATTATAGTTTTATTACCAGTGATGACAAGATTTTGCTACTGTTTTACTTCTTTTTTTTTTTTTTCTTGCACTGCAACTTAAATTTTGAGATGGACAGCTAATAAGTTATGTTGCCTTATGTGTATAACTAAAACCCAATTTTCTCAATTTTATTTCTTTTGGGGCAATGCAACTGGCCCATCAGATAAAAACTCATATGCCCATTTCCTTCAGACACAATTAGTCTTCTGAAATAAAAATTCTTTAAAAATCACCCTACTTTGTCAATGTCATTTACAAGTATGGTAGGATTTCACTTTTTCTGGCAACTCAAAACCAAAGGGATTATCTTGTCTATTATGAAGGGACTAAGGAAAAGATTAGCTAAAGTGTTACTCAAGAGTAAGAAACAGTTTAAAATATTTCCACTTTAAATAAAATATTCATTTCTATGCACCCTTATTTCTGTGTGTAATTAAGAGTACCTCTGGAAGATGGGTTAAACTGTTGACTGACTCCATCTCAAGGAAAAGATGTTTATTAAGTATCCACACTGATATACTATGACTTTCATAATAATCATCAAGCTGAAAACACAAACAGTATATCAATATATAACAAGACTTGCCTACAATCTGCTGATACAGATATCTACTTCAAGTTTCAAAGGGAATGAGAGATTAGACTTTAATCAAATAACAGCTCTGATCAGTATGATTATAAATAATCTCATGAACTACTGCTTCACAGGATAGTTGCTGAAAGGAAGAAGGGGAAAAAAAATCACAAGATTTGCATTTTATCAACATAAAATGGGTCAACAAAATGTCATTATACAACACTGATGACAGTTTATCTTCTATGTTTCCTCCCTCTACAGATTTTCATCATTAAGAAATGGAATTGTCCCCAGGAATCAAAAAGCTTATGAAATGGCAAGCAACTCAAACGTGAGCTCTGCTCAGCAGATCTCATGGGAATAATATTGATATCTCAGCACAGAAAGCATCGATTGGTATGCTGCATGAACATAAGTCTTGAGGAGCAACGCCTATACATTTCAAACACTTCAATTTCATTCTTTACAGAGTTATCTCTCTTATTTTAATATTTTCTAAGATAACAGAGAGGCCACTCTTTCCAGAAATGAAGAAAAAGCTTGGGTTTATGCTTTCAAATGAAGGAAAAAAAGTTCCCGGTGAAAATATATGAGCTGAAAAGATTTTGGAAAGTACACAGTTAAACTAGTCACTGTACTAATGAGAAATCAGCAATAATTTGTAAGGATTCATAATTAGACACAGCTCAGCCAAATCAGCCTTATAATGACATAAGGATGTCCATCAGTGACTAATTAGAAACAGAATTTTCTTAAATGTCCTGCATATCTGTACAAAAAGTGAAGAGAAAGTACAGAGGATTAGAATGTATTTAACATACTGTGTTATAGAACCAGTAGGCAAACAAACTCCTTGCCGAAAGGAGAATGCAGCAATAGACGTACCTAGTATTGCATAATTTACTGAAACTGATCCACTTATCCCCACACTCGCCCCTCATCTGGATTTTTAATTATCAGCAACAGCTAGGAGGAAATCTACCTTCTCACAAAGGACAAGACAATGAACCAACAGACAACCATACAGCAAGCCTTCAGAACTCCTTAACCTTTTTTTCCCTACTTTATTCCCTGAGGTTTAGAGAATCAAAAGGTATACAACCAACCACAACCAAAAAAAAAAAAAAAAAAAAAAATCCAACCAAAAAACCACCCTAAAAACAGGCAACAATCATACCAGCATGAAAACCACCACAGAAACCTTCCTAGAATCTTCATCAATACCCTCAATGACAACCACACCCACCCTGTGTTTATGTTATTCTAACGGTCTTAATAGGAGATATGAAAAAGCCACTGACACAGACTTACATTTTTAAATTCATCCCGGAGCCACTAATATTCCAGTCTCCAGACCTCCTTACCTTTCTGTGTTGGAGGGAGACAATACAGCTTCAGAACTATGAATGGCAAGTTACTTTGGTCTTTTTTCTTAACTGCAGGTTACCCAAATCCATGGTATTAGTTCGCAGTGGCGTGCCAACATATTACTAATCACAGTACTTGTGGACAGCTGTCTAAACTAACAAGCTTCTTTAATACTTTGTATTCTTTCACCTCTTGCTGCTGCTACACAGGATAACATTTCCACCTAGAGCCCTTTCACAGAATGCCTGGATCCTGGAACAATAACAAAAAAAAAAAAAAAATCCCTGATATCTCTTACACCACCAAACCACACTGTTCATATGGAGCTGATCACACCTTATTTCGTTCAGTCTACGTAGGTGTTATTCCTACTACCTCAAGAAGGAATTCAGAACAGTAATAACAATTTTCAGGGATGCTCTGTTTTCCTAAAAGGAGTAATATCGCTGTTCTGCTGCACACGGATGAGCTGCTGTCAAAATCACTACGTTTCAAGTAAGAAAAGTAAGAAGGTGGTGGCACAGTAGCTAAGAAGTCAAACGTTTTAAGTGCTGATCCAAAGCAAAAATCCCCAAACACATTTTGACTGGGATGTTTATGCATACATAGTAGGTGTAGGTACGTACCGACATCAGTGCACCTTCCTGTGTGGTCCATTATGTAGCGAAGCAGACCACACCGCAGCTTCACCTTTACAGGGAAGCACTTCCCAGAAAGGGTGTAGGTCCTAATGGAACTACTGGTGCTTTAATCGCATACAGTGGGGAAACTGACCACCTCCTTTGATTGTGCACTTTTCACTGGAAAGTAGAAGCTCAGGAAAGTATATCCTTTCTTCCCCTTCCTATGGGATTTTGGTTTGCTTTTTTGTTGTTGTTTGGGTTTTTTTGTTTTTGGTTTTTTTTTTCCATGTGGATGCAGCTGTTGTTCTTGAATGATGGGTAAAACTCTACATAATTCTTTTAGGGTACATAGAGCAGCGTCAGGTGAAATCTTCATAGACACACTTTACATCGTAGACCCCTCAATCCCAGATGCGTCACTGTAGGAAGCAGGGTAAGGCTTCAGAACTACCGGGTGCATGCTTTCTTTATAGGTTATGGCTTACCTCCTAACATTACATGAACTAATTTTCACTTCCATTCCCTCAGTGATGTAGTTTTGACTGAAATAGAGACTTCATGGCTCATTTTCATGACAAAACCACAAAAAAAAAAAAAAAAAGCTGCGTGCTACTTCCCCCCCTCCCTGCCCAGCACTTGGCAAGCAAAGCAAGTTCAAATATTATTTATCTTTGAAACGTTCTGACGTTTTCCTTTTTAAACGAGAAGGTCTGAAAGAAACAGCATTTTGAAATAGCAGCATATAATAAGAAAGCACTGCAGTCCTCTGCTTGGCAAGGAAAGCTATAGGGGAAAAAAATGCTTAAGAACATTTGATGTTTACTCCAGCAACTATGGGACAGGACTTGCAAAAAAACCCTGTAATTTCGATTCAAGAGACTGGAGATACGGTACAACGGCGGGTGATCTTCTCGCCTTTGTTTTTCTTTCAGGTACGTTCAGGAGCACCTGCCACGTACTTCGAGCTGCTCCTTTAAACCGCGGGTATTCAGAATTTTGGCTTTGCAGAAGGTGAAACGGTGTCTTCACCGCCCCCCTTCCTTCCCCCTCAGTCCCACTTTACTGATGCACGTACTCCAGCGAGCACATCCACCATGGCAGCGGACACAGGTGTGGGAGCATCTCCGCGCTGGCGACAAAGGACCATTGTGTCTGTGCCACGCCGCTTGGGGCCCCCGGAGGACTCCTGCCCCCCAGCACACAGCTCCCAGCACAGGCTCTTCCCGGGGGAGAGTGGGTGTGATGCTGAGCACCGCGCCCACCCACCCCCCCCTCCCCTGACAGGGGCATCCCGACCCCCCGCCCCACCGCCGGGCGGGCAGCGCCGTCCGCCGTGACCCCTCCGGGGGGGTCCGGGGACGAGGCCGGCCCGGGGTGGGGGCACCTCTGCGACCCGTCCCGCCGCTTCTCGCACATCGCAGCCCCCGCCCCGGGGGGCGCACGGCGCTGGGGGAGGAAGGAAGCAGCCCCCGCGCTGCGGTCTCCTCTCCCTCCCCCGCAACCTCCGACACCCTCCGAAAGTTACTCTGCCCTGCACGGACGGGCTCCCCACGGCCGCCACCCCCCGACGGCACCGGGGTGGAGGGAGGGGGTGGGGGGTTCCCCCGTCGCTTACCTGCCGGGGCGCTCCCTCACGGCGAGCGGCGGCGGGGCTCGCCGCAGCCGGGGCTGCCTCTGCCGCCACCTTCACAGCCCCCTCCCGAGGTGAGCGACGCGCAGCCGGGGAGCCGTGACATTTAACCGGGCGTCAGCAGGGTCGCGCCGACCCCGCGGCACAAGCCGAGGGGGGGTGTGTGGGTGCGGGGTTACCTCTCCTCCCCGGCCGGCCGGTCACCGCCCTCCTCTCCGCGGGCAGGTTGAGGCGGAGGGCGAAGCCCGGTCCATCCCCGGAGACCCAGCCGCAGCGCGACTCCCGCCTGGCTGCCCCTTCCCTGCGGCGGGGGGACGAGGGGCGCGGCAGCCGCAGCCGGGGCGGGGGGGACCCGGTACCGAGGGGACGGCGGCGGCGGCGGGGCGAGGCGGCAGCGCCGGCAGCGCGGGGAGGCAGCGCCAGCTCGAGGTGAGGGCGGGCGGGGGGATGGATGGGGGGGGGAGCGTCTCTGTCAGAGGCGGAGCGGCTCCTTCCGTGCGGCGGCGGCGGCACCTCGGGGAGGCAGAGCGGGTGCGCAGAGGGGCGGGCGTCCGCCCCGGTCGGTGGTGGGCTGCGGCGAGGTGCCCCCAGCCCCACTGGCCGCTCCTCGCCCGCTCGCCGCGGGCAGCCGGCCGTTAGCCCTCCCCCCGCCGTGAGGAGCGAGGGGCCGCCGCCTCCCCGTGCGCGGGCGGCGGCGCGGTCGATCCCCTTCTTCCACCCCCGGCTCCCGCACTGCTGCTTCCCGGGGAGACCGGAGCTGCCGCGCGGGGCCACGCCGCGGCGGTGGGAGCCACCCCTACACCCCGCCGGGCGGCCATTTCCAGGGCGGGGGACGGGGAGGTCGCGAGTTCGCGGCCGGCGGGGTCCCACGGGACGGTCCCGCTGCTCCGCCCGACGGCGGCGCTTGGGCAGCGCCGGGCATCCTCGGGGCGGGGGCGGTAGGAGAAAGGAGGGCAGTGTCCGGCGGGCACGCGCCCGTCAGTGGCCCTGGGCCTCGTGTTCCGCAGATGGCCGCGTCCGAGGCCTCCCCGAGGCTGCGCTGTGGAGAGGATGTTGGTCGGGTCGGGGGTGTGAGGGCGTCTCCGGTTTCCTGGGTTGTTCAACCTGAGGAAGAGGAGGCTGAGGGGAGACCTGATCGCACTCTACAGCTCCCTGAAAGGAGGTTGTAGGGGCGCGGGTGCTGTTCTCCCGGGTGACTGGTGACAGGACAAGAGGAAACGGCCTCAAGTTGTGTCAGGGGAGGTTTCATTAGATATTCGGGAAAACTTCTTCACTGGCAGAGTGGTCAGGCACTGGAACAGGCTGCCCAGGGAAGTGGTGGAGTCACCATCCCTGGAGGTGCTCAAGGAATGTGTAGACATGGTGCTTGAGGACATGGTCTAGTGGGTACGGTGGTGTTGGGTCGATGGTTGGACTGGATGATCCTATAGCTCTTTTCCAACCTTAGTGGTTCTGTGATTCTGTGCTTGCGCTTGCTGCTGGGAGGGCTGCTGCTGCTACTCACGGTGTTTCCCGAAGCCGGAGCCGTGTGGCTGCTGGAGCTGGGTACCAGCTTTCTGTCCTCCGCACACTTGGAAATAGATGCGTTTAACATAGTTTTTATTGGAGGACGTGGAGTGTGGGGTTTGTATTGAGTACTTAGGGAACAGCAACGCCAGTTCCCTGTGATGATTCTAAGAACGATCTTTTATTTCTTCGTAATTATTTTTTTTTTACCAGCGGCAAATCGCATCCTTATCCATAGAAACCTGGCTGGAGGCTGCAATCCTCAGAAACCCACATAATATAAAACCGATGAAAAACTGACACACTGAAGGAATTTCTCTTACCAGTAGGAGCACTGACGTGAAAGTCACAAATAATTGAGTAACTGTGAGTTGCTCGCTTTTTTGGCACTCTCCCCTCACTTTCGCACATGTATGGACGTGTGCGTATGCACAGTTTGCTTAGCTTTTGCTAACATAGCAGGGTAGGAGGTAAATGAAAATGCATGTAATCACATTCTTCAAAACCCAGGCACAGGTTTTGTTGACAACGGAGGACTCAGAATAAAGGAAGCTAACGCGAATGAAACATCATTCTTTATTCTTTTACTGCCGATGTTTTGTCCAAGTCTGGTTTTGTGCGTTTATTTTTAAGCATCCCAAGCGGTAGCCCTGGTAGCCATACTTAAGAGATAAGAAAACTGTTCTTTATAGCAGAAGCTTTTCCTTTCAACTAGTGTAGTCAGCTCCTGTATTCGTTTCAGTGCTATCCAGACTTCCTGTTTTCTTTTGTCTCCACCTCTGGCTTAAGCCACCCGAATAAGGATGATAATACCAAAGAAGAGCAGCTATCTGCCTTTAGCCACTAATAAATACGAAGCTAAAGAGCAGTAGCTTGACCTTGGCTCTGTGTCTGGCGGTGCTGTAATACATGTAATGCACTCATCAATAAAAAGAAGCACTGCTAATCCGGAATCACATGCCATACAGCTTATTCACACAGGAGAACTATGACTTATACTGCATTATATGGAGTATCTTGGAACTGAAGAGCAACGTTAGGAAGGAGTAACCCATTGCACAGTGACTGAGAGTTCCTGCAAAATCTGTAGAAGAACCAGCAAAAAATGATACCTAGTAAAACGACGTTCATAAAATAAACTCCCTATTGGGAACATGTTTTGTGGATTGAAAAGCAGTTGACTCTGACTTTTTCAAGTGAACCTATTTTTAGAAAGTGTTGACCACATGGTGCAAGGTTCCTGCAAGTGGTCTCAAATTGGGTGCCCAAAGCTGTTACTACTGGGACCGTGTTGTTGAGCTGTAGTTAGTTAAAAAAAAAAAAAAAGTCTCAGAAAACATTACTCTGGTTTCTGTTTTGTGCTAGTAATATAAAGAGATCGCTGTTCTCAGGAAATTACACTGATGTTTTCATACCTGGTGGAAATTTTATACCACATATAGAAGTATCTAAAATTTGCCAGTTAAGTGTAATTTTTCTGAAGGTTTATAAACAGCAAGATAAAGTACTCCATCTACTCCAAGAAGTGTACTGACAACAAGATAAATGGGAGTCTCTCCTGGATACTGCCACCTCGTGAGTGTTCTCTAAGTGGAAGATAAAGCAGCGTAGCTATACAGAGACCGAATTACTACAGACTAAAAATAGAAACAGGAAAATACTAAGGCTATCACTGTACCCATCGGGGTTGTTTTTGAAGTAAGGAGATGCTATAAGTGAAATTTGAAAAATAAATGCCTCTTAAACTTTGTGTTTATTTAGAGACTGAAATTCAAGAAGAGTGGATCACCAAAGGGAACTTCATCGAACAGTCAAGAAATAGAAAACCTTAACAACTCTCCAGCATCTCATCAGTCAAATCTCAGTTGTGATTGATACGGTCAATGCACTGTACGTATTTTGTGAATCACAAAGGAAGCTCCTGCAGTAGGATACCGAACCTTACTGCAGCTCGAAAAGCTTGCCATTTCCTTTCAGTTGTAGATATTTGGCTTTCAGAAGGGCTGGAACAACAGTGCACAAAAAGAAGCCAAATGTTGCCATCCGGCTGGCCATTCAGTCGTGTCTCCCTATAAAAATCGAAGCTGATGAGACTGTTTTTGCTCTGGGAAATTACATGCATAATGCATCCTAAAAGTGTTTTTAAAAGAGCCCCTTAGCTCTTTAATTGGAAAGGGCCTTTGAAAGGGTGTTGTACTTTCTTTTTTGTCATAAGTTCTGGAAAAGGAAGGAAAAAGATCGCAACTATTATTTCCTTGCAATTAACTTTGAAAATGTAGTTCCTATAGAAACAAGAATGATTATGCATATACCTTCAACTGTATCCTAAGTAAAGATTGCAGTGCCTTTTCAAAACAAAAGAAATTAAATAATCTTTGAATCATTGGTCATGCGCAAGAAATATTACATGTATCAAAAATACTTCTGCTACATGTAAACATTTCCTCCAATCACCGTTCTAGCACTCCGAAGTTTCTGTTGCAATAATTCAAATTTTTTAAAGGGCTTTTCCTATTGTTTTGGGTATCTACAATAAATATTTTTGGTTTATAACAATGCCTATCCTATCTCTGAAGAGTCGGGCTCACCATTGTGTTTTCATGTTTTCTTTGCCCTAGCTTTTAGCATATTATTTGGCATCTAGGTAGAATGCAGTCGTAGACTGAATCATAATTTGGACCTGATCATTAAGCGTGCCTCTATTGACAAACAGAAAGAAAAAATACTACAAAAATGCTTTAGCACCCACGTAGGCATATCGGCATATGGTTTAAAGTTTCCAAAAAGTACTTTTAGCGGTAAAAGAACTCCAAATTTCAAATTTTAAACATTTAGGAAATATATATTTCTTAAATGCTGCCCATATAATAATTTACACCTTGTAAAAAATAATGACTTGAAAAAATTATTACTTTTATCACATATACTTATGCCTAATCTTGAAAGAGAACTCAAAAAATAAATTGGAAAGGAAAGACTGTTTTTCCATGTCATGGAAACCATTGCCACCATTTTTAATCAGCAGCTAATCCCTGCATAGTCCAGATGCTTTTACATACTCACCCCCTTCATTTGGCTATTTGCATAATGACGTGAACAGAATTAAATGTTATGTGGAGTTGAAAGTTGGTCAGTGGATTTAAAGGAGACCCTGCTTCATTCATTTAAAGCCCATACTTGCAGTTTCTCTGCGTGTCGAGTGAAACCTATGAAGGGTGGTTAAATCCCCTAAATCCAAGTGTGGGCATATTGTTGTGGTGTTGCTCTCCTAGTCGTGGGCAGGGTGCATTGCCTAGCGGAGGTGGGACTGTTGCTGTCCGTGACGGAGGTGACATTCTTAATTGGCTGAATGCGGAAGGACCGGTGCAGGAGGTACAATTGCTGCGTGAACAGGACCTGCATTTTTTGTGACAGGATAGATACTGTTTAGAATTTAGTGGTATGATACATGTTCTGTGAGAGCCAACACAGGCACTTATCTATGAGTTCAAATCATGATGCTTACCCGAACAGTATGGTTCTGTAGTTCTGCATAGCTTTCAGGCATGCTGCATGGGAAATCCCTGAGTTCTTCCTAGCCATGCCTGTTTTCTGTGTGGCAGGCAACCCCCTCTCCCCAGCCATCACTCAGCAAGGAAGGAGGTAGGTTGCATAAAATATATGTGTATATATATGTGATATATATATATATATATATATATATATATATATAGTGATATATATATATCACTACTTACTGTTAATAAGTTCAGACCCAATAAATATTCTGTTCTGCTGTTTTGTCACAGAGGTGAATGTTTCACCATATTATATTTTTAATCACCTATGAGATGTCCCCATTTTACTGAACAATATTCAGCAGGTATGAATCATGTCTTTATGAACTACAAATCAGAAATTTTATTTTCTTTTTTTTAGAGAACATCACGTAATTCTGGAGGAGAAGCAGTTCCTCTTAAATACCAGTTAGGCAGGCTAGCGAAATTACACTAATGCTCATTTTCTAAACATCCAATTCCCAAAAGCTGGAAGATAAGCTTTTTCTTTGCCCCCAAATCAGGAAGGCCAGGATTAGGTATGTCTTTGTATGTATACAAATGATACATTGCCTTCTGTGCTTAATTACCCACCTTCTCTATATTTGTCCAGAAGCAGGGCCACACCAAATATGAACTCTCACAAAAGTAAAGTTATGGTATGTCCCTGTTCACCTGCTTAAATTACAGATGATGGACATAGAGGGGCATTATGTACTTCCATTTTAATGGAGGATAACATGAATGTTGGAGGTTGAAAGACTTTGAGAAAAACACTGAATTGTCCTTAAATTGCAGTCATATGAAATCTAGCTGAAAGAAGACTAGCTTAGAATTTTCTTAAAATAAAGTTTTCTGGATCTTACTCACTGTTGCTTTGCTTCAATTTCTGTGAAAAGTATGATGTCAATAGCATTAAGAGAGTGTAATTTACCAGTGTAAAATAGGAGGATCTCAAAGGTGAACCCAATCTGATTTTTCACAATTAGCATTTTCTCTCAGTAATTTCAAAGGCCAGCAACAGAACATTCGTACTCATCTAAGGAGTAGCAAAAAGCTTTCACTGCTGTAGCTGCTCTAAATCATAAAACGTTATTTAGGGTTGATTTTACCAAAGTTCTGATAGTTGTCATACACGTAAAGGAGGAAGAGCAATATTTGTTTTGACAGACAAGGAATAAAATAATCTGTGACATCATTTGTCATTTGTTGAAGGGAGGACAATTGAGGTGGGCAGCTTAAGGCCAGTTATATGGACCATTATTTCCAACCTTTGTTCAACTTCTTCTGTTGGCTTCTTTTTAAACTTTGATATAGTTGTTAGTTGTAGCTGTACTTTTAATTACAGTTCACGTATGCAATTTGAAGAATATGAGATGCATGCAAGGAAGTATGTTGTGAACACAGGCTAACAAAATGTGCCCCGTGACTATGTGAAAGGCTCAAGTATGATGGCAACCGATAAATACCTGAGTCTAGGTTTATCATATGGTAGAAAGAAGGGCTTACAGCAAGAATTTACAAATGCTGTAATGAATAAAAGCAATTTATTTTCAATGATACCTGAGACTAACTTACATTCAACTGAGCATGCATTTTTTGGCAGTATTTCACTTAGTATTATTGAAGCTATTAATTTTAACCAAAGTGTCGTACATTCAGAACAGCTTCTCTAACCCAGAATCATTTCTGCTGTCATCAAGATTCTTCACACAGAGATGGAAATATTCCAAAAACATCAGTGTATTACATAATAATCTCATGTACAGCAACTGCAGACAGCAGAAAGCCAAAGGCTTTTGTCGCTTGGTAAACAAAGTCACAGTCAGGTGTCTTCTCACATTTTGGATGGGTAGGAGCAGTAGCATCACTCATCCCAAGCAGCAGGACTCCTATGCTAGTGAATTGAATAGCCCTGCGGGCCATTCTGTGGCCTAGATGGCGATTAAAATGCCACACTCCTACTATCAAACTCACACAGCCTCCAAACAAGGGTGGCCACATCCAAACACTGTGTGATCCCAGAAATTATGCAGGAGGTTGTAGATTGTGCCACAGCAAAACCAGGCCAGTTCCCAGTCTCTCCTCCCTGAAGGTGCAGCTGATCAAGTTTCTGTGCCTGTATCCTTCGACTGCTTATTTTAGCACTTCAGATGCAGCCCTTCAGCTTCTGTTTACCTTACAAGCTGCATAGATGAAATTCTTAAAACCTTGAGTTAAATTTGTCGTGTGACTCTGTCGCTTGACTGTGCGGTACCAGATGGTGATAAAGAGAAAATAGGCTTTGTTGCAGTTCCGTAATTGAAAGCCAGATGGTGTTACTAAGGCTGATAAAGGGAAAACAATAATATATCCCTGCCCTACTCTGCCTCAGATTTCCAGCTATTGCTATGGAGCTGAAAATCCATCTGTTCAGACATTACTCATGCTATATCAGGCAGCTTTTTTGGACGCAAACTTCTGAAACTGCAACAGGTGCAAGCCCTTGTACACTTTTGCAACTTTCAAAGAACTTTAGGATAATACTTAAGTCACAATTTTACATCCATTTCTGTCAAAAAATGAAAATATTTGAATCTCTGCAACTAATAACAATCTTGTATTTATATGGGGAGATAAATCTCCAACATTAACTGAATAAAATGGAGCTCATCTAATAGGAGACTAGTCAACTATGAGAAATACGGTTTCACATTTAGCGTAATGAAATCTGAACTTTTATCTATAAATGGGTCTAGAAAAATGGCTATTCTGCCATGCCAAATTTGTCAATTCCTTATTAGAAAATTGAGCTGAGTTTACATACTCGGTTTCTGTTGCATGAGAAAGTTTTCGTCAGTCATCAGTGGTTGCATCCCCAAAGTAATACAATAGTTGTAGACATTAACGAAAGTTGAAGTTAGCAGGGAATCAGTGAGACAGAAGAAACAACAAAACCCCATGTTGTTCTCTTAGCAGAAAATATTTTTCTTAATATTTAGGATGAAGTTAACTTCTATAAGTAAATTTTTAACTCAAGGACATATAAATAATTAACCAACTACTTTCATGATTAGTGTTGTTCTTATTCACAAAAAGGGTATCAACATTGCATACATTTATCTACAAATCTATTTATTATGGATGCCCTAGAAACTGCACCCTGTGATTTTCATTTTCACTTTTCATTTTATTTGGTGCTGTAAAAAGGGAAGGACTAGCATCTGACTTGCTGCAATCTTGTACATTCCAGGACCTGTGATGAAATTCACCCCTGTCTGAATGGTGTGCGGTTTCAGCCTCGGCACCACCAGCGAAGAAGCTGCCTGGATTGTACCATCTGGGCACTCAGGTGTGTTTCACAGTGCTCCAAGCAAAGATGTACAGCAGATACATACCACAGAAAGGCTCCATCAGTAATTTGATTTGTTTATGTAGATGTGCCCACCTCGCGAAGAATTTATGACAAAACCAAAATGGAATAGTTAAAAAATAAACTGCTTGATGGTGATAAAGAAAGGGTATTCTGCTGCTGTATACTTAAATCTACTTTCAATTGAACTAGAGTTGGTACCTTATTTTAATACTTGGGTATTTGGGTTCATGGCCCAGATCTGAAGGAGAATGTTGTGTAATTCATTAATGGGGTGAGTAGAATTGCCCTTAGCTGAAGGACATCTCACTCAGAATTTAGGAATGTATCAAAATATTCTTGTCTTGGAGACACAGGTGAAGTTTGTCGCAACTGAAGAGGAGTCACACACAGACCAAAACTGACTTCAGTGGAGGGGCTTAGTGTTACTCTCCAGTCCCTTTCCAAGGGATGCCAGAAGTCTTCTGATTCAGCTGGGAATTGCAGAAAGGTGAGAGATGGTTCTGTGTGAATCATAGAAGATCCACGTTGGAAGGGACCTCAAAAGAACATCTGGTCCAACCTATTGTGGGAACGGGAACCCAGATGAGATTATCTAGCATCCTGTCTGATCATATCTTGAAAAACTCCAATGATAAGGACCCCACCGTGTCTCTAGGGAGGTTGTTCTGGTGATTGATTGTTCTCACTGTAAAACATTTCACTCGAATCAAGATGAAACCTCTTCTGGTGCCAGTTCTTGAACAGCATGGGGCCCAGCATCGATCCCTGAGGGACCCCACTTGTGACAGGCCGCCAGTCTGAGTAAAACCCACTGATCACGACCTTCTGCTTGTGGCCTGTGAGCCAATTTCCTACCAATCTCACAGACCACCCCTCCAGTCTGTATCTGGCCAATTTGTCCAGGGGGAGGCTGTCGGAAACAGTGTCACTTTGCTGAAGTCCAAGTAAACAACATCCACTGCTCTCCCCAAGTAGACATCCCTCTGTTCTCCGTCCCAGCTGACCTCCTGGTAACTTCTGAAGTGAATAGGCCAGCCTCAAAACTCAAGGGTGCCTAAACTGTCAGCAGGTGTGCACCTACAAAGACTGACCTTCATCAGCTAATTATTTAGCTGTCTTCCAGATGCAGCTTATATAGTTGAAATACACGTGTTGATAAGTTCATAACGCCGTGCTCAAATATGCCGTTGCCTCCTACTGAAAGTTTGAGTAAGGCTAAATCTCCTCCCCCCCCTTGAAAAGGCTAAATACAAGCTAGATCATAATCTTGAAACTCTTCAAAGGCAGGGGAGAAAAAGTATTCCGTTTTTTGAGTTTTGCTGCCTGGAAGGAGCTGGAATGTTGATGACCCATTTAGCGGTGATTACCATTGAAATCCCACACCTAAGTAGTGGCTCTGTCTTTCATAGAATTTCTTAAAATACAGGTAAGAAGTACTCCATGACTTTGTATCAGAGAAGTCACTTGTGAATATGTGAGGATAAACTCTATTTGGTGTACTCAGCTGTGGTTTAATGTCTCTATACCCATGAAAATGCACAAAGAAACTTGAAAGAACACTTTGAATTGCTGTATTTTAAGGGCATAATGGGTATGGTGAGACATAGCAACATACCATTTCATACAGGAGTTTCTTACCATAATTGTCAAAGCCACTTCAGTTGAACCTCGCAGATATGGTCAACATTTTCTAAACCAACATTACTTTAAAAATTCTTTAGCAAGTAACTATCTTTCACATATGTTGACAAGGTCATTCATCACTCTGGATTTATTGGGAAAATAGCAGAGTAATTGAGAAGAAGAGGAGACATTGGAACTACACTTGGGTAACTTCTTTTTTGATGGAGGTGGTGTAGCCATGTGAAATTCATGAAGGCATATCATTCAGTGTAATAGTTTGGTTGTACATGTTCTTTCGTTCTTTTTCATCATTCTCTCTGCCTTACTGGACGTAGTATTTGTAAAACTCCATATTTTCAAGAAAAGTTACTGGCTTCAGTGTTTTCGCTAAGTACTAAGGACTAGTCCTTCAAGATATAGCTACTATTTAAAAACCAAACCAAATACTATATTTAAAGCTTGAAACATTCAACATTGTTAGCTGTTATTGAAGAGTTAGATGACATGTAATAGGATCCATAGTGCATGGATTGCATATGCACTGTGTATCCTATTACATACCATAGCCTGGAATGCTTGCAGGTTTCTTCAATAAAACATACAGGTCATGAGTGATAACACTGCAGCAAGGTAGAGGTAGGCGTGGATATAGATCCCACAACGGTGCCATCTGTTTGGGGAAAATTTATCATGCCACATTTGACAGCCCAAAGGAGACAAGGCCGCTGCAGTTCCATGTCCCCAGATCAAACCAGCAGCATGGCCAAAAATGTGTTCACAGTAGGCGCACACACACAGGGCACATGTGTAAAGCATATGACCAGCCACACAGATCACAGACATTCCATCTCCTGCTCCCCTCTGTGGCTAAGTAGGTTGGAGGTTCACTAGGGAGAATATATATGTATATACTTATACAGATGTGTGTAAATGTACACTGTGAGTATATATATACCCACAAGGTGGATTCCCCTGAACAGCTGTGCTCAGACTCTCAGTCTGCCCAGTGGCTGCCCCTGTATCCCAGTCTCTCCAGTTGCCAGCACCTGAACACATGGGCCCCCGAGACCACAGCCCCACTCCAGCCACTGTTGAAGACTGTTGTGTGCACACACACACACACAGAGCCAACCAGGATCCCGCTGGTTCCACAGCCAACCCCATGATGCTCTGCCTCAAGGGACATGCAGATGCTGTCACCCCCATAGCTGGTCCATAGGGACCCACTCACCCCCTCGCTCCCAGGCCACCTCACCTACTCACTGGCTTGTCTGCCTTGATCCTTGCTAGTGATCACATGCTTACTCCCACACCCGCACTAGTCCAGTCACCAGAATCACCTTCGCAAGGGCCCCTCGACCCTGTGGTTATGCAGATGGACCTGTCATGGGCTGGTGACTCCTCTGAGGAGCTTAGGAGTAGCCAGATCAGGGTTTATTTGGGCTGCCCCTCTTGCCAGAATAACCTGGCCCTCCTGTCAATGTCTCTCTGCTCTCTTTTGGGGTTGTGTAGACTAGGTTTTACAATTTAGAACCTTCATTTCATGTCTATGTGGTACCTTTCCTCTCGTGAGCATAGCATGGGTGCAAGGTGGAATAGCAGAGCACAGGAAGTGGTCAGTGCACAGTGAGAGCTCCAGAGGGAGCAGTGAGAGAGGTTAACCCATAACTGGGTTATAAAAGCCAGCAGCCCACGAGGTTTTTGGGAAAATCCAGCCTGTCAGAAGCAAGCTTCAGCTCTGTTCCATCATCTGGGTAGTTAGTGATCAGAGAAACACACTCAACTGCTCCTAGAAACTTCACCCCTTTCCTTGCCCAAATAACTATTTATTTTTTTTTTTTTTAAACCCCAGTTTGTTGATTGTAAGGTACTTAAGTGTGGACTACCCTTACTAAAGTTACCTCTATGAAATGCTGATGGGAAGTTGGTCCTCATCACAACCAACAAACATTTTCACAGGCCTCATACAGCAGGAAAAGAGGGTCTTCCCCAGACTGTCACCAAGTTTCAGATATATCTTATATTCAGCCTTAAAACAGTGGTCTCAGCATAGACCCCACTGAGGAAAGATCAGAGACAAACAAAAATTGAAACGAATATGTGTAAAATATTTTAGAAATATGACCTAAAATTTATTTTCTAGACATTAATAAGCCATAATGTGAGAAGGATGATATAGGCTCTACAGCTTGCAGTAAGTGACATGGTTCCCAGCAAGAAGCTTTTCTTTTCCTCAACTTGAAATTCCAGTTTCTGACCTCCCAGACATCAGACAGCTAATTGCTAGAGGAACAACCTTCTCAGAGAGGTTAACCGAGGTCCTCTTGGACCTAGGGGATTAAAAGACACATCTACTCCAAGAGTATGGTATTCAAAATAGTAGCTGTTGGATACAACTGAAGGGTCTGGAAATTGAGAGTAATTTCAGGAGAAATGGCCAAGTAGGCAAGAGGTAGGGCAGCATACATGGATGATTAATTGGGGAAACAGGCAAAACCAAATGTATCATAAAATTTTCTTCACTACCTTGCCATATATATTTATTATAATTACATGTTAAGAGCTAAGGCATCTCTCCTTCCGTACATTTTAGATGTGAACCTAAAAAGGATTTATGATGTGTTTAATTTAATGCACGACTGCTTAAGCAGAACAGGAGCTTTTGCAGTAAATTTTGTTATTTGTCCATGAAGAAAAGATTTCAGTCATTGAAAATACTGTAAAAAAGGGATTTAAAGACAGCAAACACAGTGCAGGTAACTGAAAATTTGCCGAGGCGTGTTGTTCTTATGCACGAGAACAAACCTTGAGCTAGGTTTTATTTTATTGTAAGCTGGCACAGAACCAACATGGGCAGTCTCACACCATTTTCTCCACACATTGTACCCATGTTACAGTAAGTGTACTCTGTTCTTACCATCCTTTTAACAAAGTATTGCTTTTCAGGCCAGAATTTGAGCAGCAGCCTACCTTTCCAGGCTTCCTCTACTCCAAATTATTTAAAAAAGGCTGTCCCCAGGTAATCCTAGTCTGCCAAGACCAACAGGTACACTGCACAGCTCCATCAGCTCTCATCCAGACACCCTGCGCAGGCTGGCACCGCTGTTGTCTCTAGAGTGTACCCATCCTTGATCAGCCTCCTCTCCAGCAGCGGTAGCTCCAGCCCTGGCTATGGTGGAAAATAGAAAAAAACCCACACAAATCCAAAATAATACAGATCTGATCCATCACCCAGCAAAAGAGTCACTGCTGGTAGATTTACAGGACAAAGTGTCATTTTGGGATCCAGGAATATATTTGACCTGGTGCCCCAACAAGGGATTTATGTTCTGTGAGTGACCATAATCCAAGAATTCCCTTGGGAATTGTATCAGAATGCTAGGTTTGGCAGCCTGTTGTCCTTTGAGTTCCTATCTTTACAGCAAGAAGATTGGGATCAAGCATGTTTAATATTTGAGTCATGTCCTTTCTCAATGCTCGGTCATCCACCTGGATGCCTTGATTCCTCTATATTCTCCAGAGGATAGATCTCCACCTAGGTGAGAACACAGATGAAGGCACCTGAGACGGTGTCAGTCACCACTGTCAGGCAGCAGGCCTCTTCTCTAAACGCACATTTCTTGTGGTGGGTTTAACCACAGGATCTTAACCACAGTTACTTTGTTTATGCCTGGCATCCTCCCATTTCCTGCTCCTTTGTACCCATTGGAGCAAAGTGGTCTGGAAAATGATGAGAAGACACTCCTTCTTCCTCAGCCTGTTTATGCTCTGAGCACCTACCAGCTGATAGGCTTTTTCTCCATTTTCCAGAGTTACAATATTTCAAGACTGCCTATGAAACAGCTCTAAGGCTTTCAGAACTCTTTTAAAATTGATGGTGGGTGCATAACAGACACCTTTAGAAGCAGCACCACACTGTGCCCAGACCCAACACATGTGCTGTTTTTTCACCTTTTGAGGCTTGTTTTGCTCAGTCAGTTCATCGCACCAGTGTTAGAGTCTGCCTTTTACTGGACCACTCTACGGTCCCACGTTCCCTCCTTCATTCTCTGAATTCAGTAGTTACAACAGGCACTTTGGAGAAGGACGCAGCCTCTCAGGTTGGTCATGACACAAGCAGGCGTGAGGGAGCATACCCACAAGAGGAACAGACCATACTTGTCCTGTGGTACTTTTCTGAATGTGAGAACCTTGCCTTTCAAAAGAGCAAGGGGTTCATCACTGGAAATAGTTCCTGACTCTCCAGTGGATCTTGAGGGTGAATAGCTACAGCTAAGGCACCACTTCAAGCAGCACTCAACAGGGCAGGGTGACCTTTTGTATTGTCTGGATTCAATCTTCAGACTAACCAGGAGCAATACAACACGCGGGGGAGGAATGAGCTTTAGGGGACTGAGAATCGTTTGGACTTCACACAGAGATTTGATAGATACCTGTCATACCTTGGAAGCTGTGTGAGGAGAGAAAAGCAGATAGTTTAGGCGTTTGCCTGCATAAAGTGAAGACTTCCGTCACTCCAAACATTAGCAAGAGAGGCTAAAGAAATAAAAAAGAAAGATAAAATCAAAGAGCAATACATGAAAAAAAAAAATTGCAAAGAGAAATATTCCATCTGTCATCTCTGATTGAAGTCAAATAATTCTTTGTGTGGAATACAACATATTTTTCAGGTACAACAGGTCAATGTCAATAGCAAAGCCATCTCTGTTTCATATTCAAGGACAACTCCTTAGCCAAGGAAAGCTTTGTTTTGTATTTAAAATCTTTGGAACAGAGCGTCTAGACATACAGCTGGTATGTTTGGGTATTTAAAGGACTTTGCATTTTTAGCAGTGTATGTTTTTATTTCTACTTTGCTGTTCAGAGGGATAACCTATGAATTTCTTATCCACAGAAACAGCAACCCTATGGAGTATTATACAAAGTATTATCAGTATATTTTACTTTTTTTTTTTTTAATCTTTCTTAACTATTTGCATCAAATTAAAGGAAAAAAAAAAAAGAAAAAATTGGGTCAGATGTGGGTCTTTTCAACAGTAATGATTTCATGACTGTGTAGCAAGGACAGGAACTAGCACAATGTCTCATTGAAAGTAAAGTTATCTGCTCAGTTGTGTGTGCCAAATGGCAGCCCACATAGAAAGATGGAGCTGACAAAACAAACCTTAGAAATCTACAGCTTGTTTATAGCACTTGGAAAATCTTGGTAGTCAAGGGTAGAGGCCAGGTGCTGGTGCTCATACAGAAGATCAGGAAAAAACCCCACCTTGATAACTGTGGTTACAGAGACAAAAATTTAAGATAAACAAAGAATATTTTATCTGCACTTGTGACTATTACAATGCTTTTATCTGAATCAGACCAGATCAGTATCTAATGCATTAGTTGATAGAGGTTTACTCTGTTTTCAGTGACTTTTAAAATGTACTGTTAGTGGCAATTCTAATTCAACAATATATGTCCTCTAAATGCACTGTGTAGCATTTCCCTCCCACGCCATATGTGAGCTACATTTTTATAACAAGAACAAAGAGGAAAATAATGGAGCTTTGCTGCTGTTTAGTGAATGGAAATTTTCAGGGTTGCTGGATAGCACTGCATTAGTGGTGGGAAGTCAGGTTTTCCCACAGGGGCTGAAATATTCTGACTGACAACTCTGGCTTAAGGATTACTCAGGAAGGAAGCACTCTGCATGTTAGAACACAATCCCAGTTATTACTGTGCCACAGATGCTTTTCTGGAGGTATCCGATTCCCATTGGGCTGTATGAGTGTTTCATGAACACTAGGTTAGATTTAGCCTCTTTCTCTCTTAGTAAAAAAGCAAAGGTAGACGAAAGAGAAAGCATCAGAACTGCAATATTTTTCCTTAACAATCCAAAACCAAACTGTCAGTAAACAGGGAAGATTAATGAGACCGAGACAGTGGAAAATATCTTCCTTTTCTTCTGAAGAAGTGACCACTTGCAGACAACCAGAGACAAAAAGTAAAAGAATACAGAATTGAGGTGTCACGGTTTTCACCACACGATTCCTTTAAAAGACATATAATACTGCATCCATCTTCCATGGCAGAAACTCAGGGGGTTTTAAGGTGTAATTGGTTTGCATGGTGGCATAACTCTTTGGGAACTGAAAACAGATAAATTGATATTTTACAACTTCCATTCAGATTCTTACAGAGCCATTAATTTATTCTTACAAAAATAGAGTCATTAGAAGAAGCTGATACAAGGCATGCAGTCCATACTCTCCAGGATAAATGTTCGTTAAACTTTATCAGGAGTTTTGCCTGAGGAAAGCTGTAAACCCTGGCCTTTATCAAATGCAGACTGATTCCAAGTTTCAAAGAGAGAAATTTTCAACCATCCTATGGTCACAAAAATAATGGGAATTCAATTTAGTTGAGGTCAGAGCAGGAGCAGTTTATTCCTATAGCTCTAGGAGAATGACAGGGTTTGCATACCTTTAGGGTGTACAACCTGTTCTTCCCCAAACCCTGTCAGATAAGCAAGACTGTAGGACACTGCAAAAAAGCGGTAGCGTGTGACTCCATGGTGTACAGGGAGTCTCCAGTCAGTCAGATAAGGGGGGTCTAGGCAGTACCTTTTTTTTACAAATAATTCACTGCCTCGTTAATTAATTTTTACTGAGTCTGTTAAGTCATTCTGACATGAATTTCTTAACTAGTGAGGCCTGCAAAGGCTTAAAAAAACACTGTGAAATTCACGCTAAATTTGAGAGTAAATATTTCTGGTTTTGACGGCCGACCTCCATGAAATTTTTGCTGAAGACTCATTCTGCTGGGCTGCAGCACAGAAGGAAGTCCCTGAGGTACCAGTTTAAGTATGAAGGGTTTTCTCGGCTATGGTGAGAGAAGAAAATTGAGGTTCACACTTAAACTGGTGCAAACAGTGTCCTTTGCATCAATTCAAGGCAGATGCAGAGGGATTTTTCCTGGACATCTCTGCAGCACAGTAAAGCACTTGGAAAGAGCTACTTATGTCTTAATAAAACCTCGGATTGCTAATTCTACAGAAAATGGGTGCAGGCATGGGATAAGCACATGCCTAGACAACAGACACCTGCCAACTCACAGATATGCAATTTGGCAAACAAGACTGTAAGGCATAAATAGAAACCATTTTGTCAATTTCTTGGCTGAGTGGCAGGTCCTAAATGAGAGAAGGACTGAAAAACTGCCGTGTAAATGCAACTCTCAACATAAACAATCTTAAACCCCTAGCCTTTATCCTTCATATACTATTCAAGTGTTGAAATGTTCTACCAGAAGTTTGTATGGTGAATAGGTCACATGGCTAACAGAATGAGGGACATTTTAGGAAAAGACATAATTACTCTTCGCTTTTTTTGATCAAAGGATCAATAAAAAGTCCCAGTTATCATTGCTTAGCTGGTTAGGCACAGAGCAAATTAATATTCAGTAAATATCTACACATCTTTTGTCATGAAAGATTCCTTCCACACAGCAGATTCTGACACAGGTCATCAGCCACTCTCCCCTTCTATTCCTCAAAATGCTATTTTAATGGTTGGCTTTTCTCTCCCCCTTAAATAGCTTTTAGCCAGCCATTATGACTTAAACAGCAACTGAGACATGAAAAACAAAGTAACTGTAGTGTGAAGGTTAGATCAAATGACAAACCATCGGCATCTCACTGCTGAATTTCTTCTTTTATCACAAACTGCAGTTTTCCTGTTACTGCACTTTCCATATATTATTTTCAGTGGAAAAGGAGGTTACTCATGCATAACAGGTAGCGTATGGTCTTTCCAGCAGTCCTGGAATCATGGATTCTGTGTGTAGTAGGAGCAAAGGAAATGTCCAGAAAACTATCCTGTGTGTATTTGGTGTAAGCTTATTATGTAGATTTGGAATAAAAAACCCCATTATTTATTTTTTGATAATTCCTTAGGGGATTATGAAGCTGTGAGGAGAGAAGTGAATACATGTTTTTGAAGGCAAGATACTGTCATCTTCACCAGCAGGAAACTGTCCCTTTTCCATTGCTTCTCCATGTCTGCAATACTCCCACTCTTAGGTCTAGGTTTTTAATTCTTAGAGGAGTCTTGAGGATCTTACTTTGTTTGCTTGATTTGTTTGCTATATTCTAACTATTTAGGTTAAAATTGCCTGATTGATTACTGCTTTTGTCATCTCATTATCTCACATGTTTAAAAAACATCGGAGAAGGAATGCACTTCCAGTTAGCCGTCATGGGAGGGCTGTTCTGTTCTCTCTTTCCCAGCCACAGCATCCAAATCTGCTTTATTTCTAACTTAAAGGTTACTGATAGTGGTGTCAGACGAGAAGAACTGACTAGATTTCCAAAGCTCAACAAAGTCAATTAGAAATCCATCATCCTGAAAATAATCAGGCAGTTGGGCAGCTTTTCTGTCTGTATGACTAGCAGGCTGTAGTCCCGAAAAACAGGGCAGAGCTGAATTAATTTAATCTTTTCTCAGGAGTGCAGGAAAGACAAAAGTAATAGCGATAATCCATGTGATTACAGTCTAAGGCAGCGAGAAATGTAAAGGTTTCTATTTCACTCCTCTTGTGCCTTGTGTGGTGCTGGAAAGTGCCTGTACAGTCAATGCTTTCTAGAAATATCCTTCCTCCAGTCCACTCAAAAATTAAGAAGGGGATTCTCCACTACCCAACACACACAAAGAGATTTTACAGTCTACAGGTACAGTCCAATTTGTTAGAATTCAAGTGAAAAACAGTTGCTTTTTCAGAGATGGAGCTCACTTAAAGCGCCATATGAAGCCAGCCGATCTACGTACACACTTTGCCTATGAAATCTAATACACCTGACAAAGAGTATAAATTAGACACCAAGGTCATAGGCTACAGCACCTGTTTAAGCTGACAAATTTATGTCTTTAGCATGAAGTAGTTCTGCTGCCAACAGTAGTCTGTGTTTCAGTTGGCAGACCTCCACACATAAGGAAAGACGTGCTTATGGTGCAACCGACTTATAAACACGTCATGTTAACAGAGTAATTATAGACTTACACAAGCAACACAATTTGCAAAACAATTACTTTACTTTTCAATGCTAGTTGGTTTTATTGTGTTCCAGAAAATAATTCCAACTTTCAACATATCTCGCTTTCTATTCTGCATCTTTGAAATGGAAACTTTACAGAGAAATGCGTAAGGTTCATTCATCGTTGAAGAACAGTATAAAACTCTTACTGACTCTCTCTGCAGGGGTAAATTGGATCTTAAATGCACATAAAAGAATATTGAGAGTAAATAGTAGACCTGTATGACTAACCATCAGAGTTTTCACTAAATATGGGCTGAAAAAATGACATCTAAATAAAAATAATAAAAAAACCCCCCACAAGCCATTCAAGAACATAAAGAACATCTTTCTATAGAACTGAGATTTTTATGTAAAGTAGTCCTTATAAAACTGTAAAATTTGCTTTAAAAGTACAAAAATCAAATATAAATTAAGGGGAAGAACAACCCCATGTATGACTACAGGTTGGGGGTTGTTCTCTTGGAGGGCAGCTCTGGGGAGAAGGACCTAGGAGTCCTAGTGGACAACAGGATGACCATGAGCCAGCTGTGTGCCCTCATGGCCAAGAAGGCCAATGGAATCCTGGGATGCATTAAGAAGAGCGTGACCAGCAGGTTGAGGGAAGTTCTCCTCCCCCTCTACTCTGCACTGGTGAGGCCTCCCCTGGAGTGCTCCAGTTCTGGGCTCCTCAGCTCAAAAAGGACAAGGAGCTACTGGAGAGGGCCCAGTGCAGGGCCACTGAGATGATGAAGGGCCTGGAGTACCTTCCATGTGAGGAAAAGCTGAGAGAGCTGGGTCTGTTCAGCTTGGAGGAGGCTGAGGGGGGATCTTATCAATGCTTATCAATATCTAAAGGGTGGGTGTCAGGAGGATGGGGCCAGGCTCTTCCCAGTGGTGTCCAGTGACAGGACTAGGGGCTGTGGCCATCAACTGGCAAACAGAAGGTTCAACCTGAACATGAGGAAACCCTTCTTCCCTGTGAGGGTGACAGAGCCCTGGGACAGGCTGCCCAGAGAGCGGGGGAGTCTCCTTCCCTGGAGACTTTCCAAAGCCGCCTGGACTTGTTCCTGTGTGATCTGCTCCAGGTGATCCTGCTCTGGCAGGGGGGTTGAACTAGATGATCTCTAGAGGTCCCTTCCAACCCCTAACACCCTGTGAATCTGTGAATGTTAGTGTCCAGAATCTTGTGCTTCAAGATCTGAAGCACAATATGTTCACTATTCAGAATATGATCACTAATCAGTGAACATGTATGGCTTGTGATCAACAATTAGTAGCTGAGGATGAAAGAGAACTACTTCCTCATTACCCAAACCAACAGATCCCCCTCTCAAAGAAACCCCATCTGGCCAAATGTACGCAAACTTCTTACCATCTCTACGTGGAGAATCTGTTTCATTTTTGGTATATCATATTCAATAAGGCATATCTAGACTTGACTTAAAATCCTCAAATATCTTGTGTAAATACCACCTGTGGAATAATACGGTAGTGTAAAGTTAACAGATGGAGATTGTCAAATATTAATATGTCAAGTAGTTAATGTATGTATCAGGTGTTCAGTTGTTTTCCAGGAATACAGTTTTTGCACATGCCTGTTCAAAACCCTAATAATCCAAAGCATCTTTCTCCAGTTACGTGTCATCATACGATCTTTACAAAAGTATCATGAGTCTGCAAATACTGATGCCATAGCATTATCAAGTGTATGAAAGGTCCTCAGTCCAATATTTGTACCTTTTTATTGATTTCTACCTTTTTTATTTCTATTAGAAAATACTGCAGAATTTGTGTACAATATTACTGATTGATTGCGGTGTTCAGGGCAGTGTAGTTTGTGCATGACATAACTGGAAAGCACTTGCAATGGCGACTGACTGTGTGGATGTGATACCTCCACCACTGTAGGCATGGGTTTAGCATTTCTCAATTTCCCTGCTCCTTCCGCAGGGCGAGTAGAATAAGAATGGAGCATCCTGCCCTACTGTCTCTCTTACTGGCCACAGATCATCCTTTTTCTCAGGACTGCAAACAGGACCATCTTGCCTTTCTTCATGGGCTGTCACATACTGGGGCTTACATCCTCATCCTTCTGCAGGCTCAAGCTATTTGCCTTTCTGGAGCATGACACCAGAAAGAGTTCTGGTAGTCACTGAGTAGAGGTGGCAGCATCATACTGGTCCAAGTGGGGAGCCCTGTCTCAAATCATGTGTGTCTGCTGGTACTGGAACACGTCCACCTTTCAAAGAATCCAAGTCCCTTTTTTTTTCTCATCATCTAGGTTTGAAGCTGTTAGTGAGACCTCATAGCTTCAGGAGGTGGCACCACTACAGGAAATTTCCAGCAGCATAACCAGCTTCTCACTACTATCCCTCCAAATTCCTTCTCTGATCCTGTGCCTGTGGTGACATTCCTCTCTTTCTCTTCCTTGAGGTTGGCATTAGGCTGTAGGTCCCTTTCACTCATCAGTCAGGCTTGCATGTAAGCCATATGGCTCCAGGCTAATGCCTGATTTTCAGTTGGAAAGTCAATGCTGTCCTCCCTAGGAGGACTTACAGACTCACTGCTTTGTGTCCTTCTTCAGAACTCTTAAAAGGTGTTTTGGATTCATGGCTTGCAGTAGGTGACACAGGAGGATGAACAACCATCCATATCACTACACCGTGAGTTGGGCCTGATCCATGTTGGTCATACATAGAAATAGACGGTCTTTTATTTCTTTGTAGCAGGTAAGGGTCTCTCTTATTGAGGATTGTAATTTACAGAACTTCTTGTAAGCACAACATAAAGTTGTATTCAAGTAGAAAGTCCAACCTTCCAGTTTGATATTAATAGCAGAGTGCATGATACATTCCCTCAAGAAATTACAGCTGCAAATATGCCACCAAACGTTTAATAAGCAAAGCACTTGTATTTGGTTTTGTGTAACAGTAAGCCTTCAGACAGTTCATGTACTTGAGCTGAAATTAAATCTTATTTTTCTCTCACCTAATTTCACCTTTTGCATTGTTTTTTCTTTAATAGCTAAGATGTTTTTACTCTTTAAATATTTACGTCTATACATGTAACATACAAATAAAGGCATTTTGTATTCAAATGTGCATCGTGAATGCTATATAAAACTCATGCTTCCCTGTTTATGCAACTAAAATTCAGTGGAGCAAAGCTGATTTACATTAAATTAAATTGTATAAAATTCAACATTCAGTTTCAAACCCAAAAATCTTAAGGCTATGTTGTGGTTTAATCCCAGCCGGCAAATTACCACAGAGCCACTTGCTCACCTGCCCTGCTCCTCCAGTGGAGGAGGAAATCAGAGGAAAGGACGAAGAAACCCATGGGCTGAGGCAAGAACCATTTAATAACAATGTAAATTATTTAAAAAGTGATGCTAATAATACTAACAATACTAATAATAATATATAATGAAAATAATGGAAAATAAAATAAATTATAGAACTGCTTACCATCTGCCGACCGATACCCAGCCAGGTCCCGAGTAGCGAGAGTCAGAGCCTGAGAGCCCGACAGCTGGAGGCCAAGGGCGATTGCAGCAGAATCCGAGCGAGCCCCACCAGTGAGAGAACGACTGAGACAGCCAGCTGACCCACCACCAACATGGTCCCCCAGCCCAACCCCAGTTGATGTACTGATCATGTGCTATGCCATGCAATCCCCTTTTGGTCAGTGTGGGTTGGCTGTCTGAACTCTGCCCCCACACACACTATCTGCAGTGAGAAAGTTGGGAACGCAGCATGTGTCAGAAGCTGAACAAGACCTTGAAATGGTGCAAACACTCCTTAGCAACAACAAAACATCACCAGTGTTTTCAGTGCTCTTCTCAGGGCAAGTCCAAAACATCTTCCTCCTAGCTACTGTGAAGAAAATTAACTCTGTCCTGACTCAAACCAGCCAAGACTGCTGTATTCACCTCCTCAGACAGCCAGTGAACGTATATTTGCTTTATGTTGGCTTGAATATTCAAATAGGTGGATGCAGATACTGGCGTGTGGCTGAACTGCAAATGTCTTTCCTCAGTTTGGGATGAGCTAATGCAGGGTCACCTTCGTATGTCACACAAAACTGCTCCATATCAGTCTGTCAAGTAACGGCTCAGATATCTAAACATGATCTAACACTTGGACCCTTGCAGTAAAATGTATGGTCACCTTATGGCAGTTCATCAAAATACAAAAAGTCCCCAAAATCTCACCAAACTGCCTTTGTTACTGCCTTCTGCTGCACAGAAAGAAAAGGATCCATTTCTCTGTTTATACAGTACCCTATTTCTTCTCCATTTTTTTGAGATCTATGACACTAGATAAAACTGAAAAAATGCCAGTGCCATGGCACACTTGAAATTCTGAATTTCTCAGTGTAAAAGTGCTTTTGTAACAACACAGAATCATGGAATCATAGATCATGTGCTCATAATGCAATCGTCCAGTCCTCCAATACACTGCTGAAAAATTCTCTCAAAATAGCTCCATCATGATATTATCAAAATACACTATCTGTGTAGCCAGTTGCTCAGAATTTATCTTTGGACAGATTAGTGTTGACAAATATCTTCTCATGTTCAGAAGGAGCATGAGAGTGGGAAGTACGAGTTACAGGGTCTTTCAAGTACAATGGGTGTTGCAAATCACTGAAAGCCAGTAATAAAGGAGGTTTTTTACCTATACTCTGTAATGGCAGGGAAAAAGCTACTGTTGGTTCTGGCCTCAGGTATTTGTAGCCTGGGACATTAAGCATGCCTTTCCATGTTCCCCCTTGGGCTGAGTTGGCATAGGTTCACTTAACTCATTCACAGAAAACTCTAAAGCTGTGTGGGACTTGGTCAGACACCAAGAATAAAACGCAGGCTCTCCTGATTTCTCAACCAGCTGTTGACTCTAACTCACCATGCAGGCCTGTGCGTAGCCCTCACATAGACAGTTTAAGGATTTCAATTAACTCTTGGCACTTCAGATTTTACATTGAATTACCCATGGCCTGACTTACGGAGATGCTGAGCATTCACAAGCTGAGGTAAAGATAAAAAAAAAAAAAAGAAAGCTTCAGGAACAAACCTTTAAAAACAGGCTCTTGTGTCTGTGGGTCATTTAACTGGCATCTGAAGCACCAGAGAGACCTGTAGCCACTTTTGGAAGGTCTTATGTGTGAGGTGGAAACAACAGTGCATTGTCTTTTACTCCAGCAAGGGAAATAAGCAAAAAGAAACAAACAAACCCAAACAATGCAGAGCATTCTATGTAAGCACAGATTTATGAAAGCTGTTGCTCTGCCTGATCTGTTCAAGTAAACTTCTGATGAAATAAGCACCCCTCCTGCCAGTTTACCTGCCACGGACGACTTTGAGGAAAAAGACCCCAGTCATTTTGGAAGGAAATCAATGTTTGCCTGACCAAGATTGGTGAGTATGTGTGTTTCTGGTGTATGGGAGTTTGTGCAAAGGAGGAAGAAAAACTAAAGAATGGGCCATTTTGGTGATGAATTGTTCATTTGTGAAGTGGAACAAAACCTGGAGTGGTTTCCCCAAATCTGCTCATTCCTGTAGTGTCTCTGCTTGGGTTGGCAGAAAGCTTTGTTCTTCTCCTTAAAGACTGCTATGTAGCCAAGCTTGGCTGTATACTCTGTCTCTTATGACTGTTTTCCTGCTTATAGCTGTATGAAAAATTAAAGAACTTATTCATCTGTGTATATCCTACCAACTATTTTCACATGACTAGTCCAGTTAATTGATCCAACAAGAGTGTACTGTCATGCCTGAAGCAGTCCAGGCTTTAACAGATGCCTTGCACCTCAGCTTTTCCTCTGTTGGCCATGGATTAATTTGTGTATTTGTCATAGGAAATATTAAGAGATCCTTTTCTTCTCCAGAATATAAAACTGCTTGGAAACATTTAGCCCACTGGAATTTGAAAAGCTCCCAGATCTCCTGGAACGCATTATAAATAAATAAATAAATAAATAAATAAATAAATAAATGATGTGTTAGAGCCATTCTGTGGATGTTTCTGTAGGTATATTTTATCTTTTCTGAGCTGGGAGTACTCAGGTTATTCCCAGATGGTCAGAATTGCTGAAGAGCTCAGCAGCCACAATGGCAGACAAACTTCCGAAGCAGTTTATTTCCCATTTTAGACATCAAAATAATGACAACCTCATTCATAAGATTGTACAGCATGCTAGAGTCTAGCTCTTTTGAAAATGCAGCGACTTGTATTTTATCTACATGATAAATTGGAGTTGATATTTTTAAAGGGAAAAAATGAAGAAGTAAAAATAAAATAACTGAGCACCTGAAAGAAGAAGTCTTCAATCTCTGGAAAGTCTTGTCTTCAGTGGGAACCATGAGCTTTTCTAACAGTACAGCATGAGCAAAATCCTCATTCTTAGGTTATTCTAGTTTCCTACAAATTCAAATACACCTTTCATCTTAAATCATTTCTGTGTCGTATCCATTATTAGTGCTTGATTCTCCGGTCTGCTGAATTCACCCTTTGGAGATGGTTCTCTCAGAAATGTCAAAAAAGCTAAACAAAATGTAGACAACTGAACCCAGAGTTTGAGGCAAATAATCTTCCGGATAAAAATAGCTGGGTTTCATCCTGCTTGTGGAGGCAATAATGACAGAAGAGGAAAGAAGTACTGTCACAGGTAGCTGTGATTCTTCTTTGAAATCAGACACTCTCTATTTTTCAAGAGTATACAGTAGCTAAACACCAGAAACACAGCCCTGCCTAAATACTTAAACTGCTCTATTCCTGCACCACGGTAGCCCTGGCACATCTTTGCTTTTGGTGCTGCAAAATGGGGTAGTATTATTTTGCAATGACAGCATCCCAGGGAGTGCAAAAACTAGAGTTAGTTCAGACTCAAACATGGAGCTCCATACGAGGAAGAGCCTATATTAGCATTTCTGGCAGAACCACGTATTCTGGCCCCATTTTCTGAAGTTTTCAGTGATCTGCCAGATTACTGGTCATGGGGCCTTGAAAGTCCGCTGTCCTTTTTTTGTCATACACACCAGTGTTCAACATCTGGCTGAAAATGGGTACCCTATTCTTAGCCTGGTGAAAGGTTTTCCTTATTTTTCTTTTGGTACCATGTCATGGAACAGCTCCATAACCTAAATCCACCATCCTAAATCCGGGCTCTCTCCATCTGAACAGAAATTCAACTGGAGAGGCAGGGGGAAATTCTTCCAGATGCAACTGTCTGTTCTCTACTGTTTTCCCTTGGCTGTAAGTACACATGTCCAAACTATTTCACCATCAACATGATGAGAAGAATGAGCATGGCAGAATCTTGCTATTGTTAGCTTACCACAAAAATTCCCTTAGAGGACAAACAGCAACATTACCTAATTGCTAGCATGGTCCCATTATTTCAGGAGTATCAGAACAAATTCGTCTTTGAGACACATAACTGTCAGGGTCCTGAGAGCACTGACAAGCATTAATGGATATCACCAGCTTCCCATGGGACCTCCCATCAACCTTGCCTATGGCCCAGGAGCCCCATTTCAGCACCCCTTGGGGCTACATGTTGAGGTGGACACCACTAGCTCTGGAATCACCCTGGGTCCTGGTTCTCCATCCCTGAGGAAGCAGACAGTGCCCGCTGCTTCTGGACAAATAATCTTCCTGGTTCATGCTGAGTTGCTCACTTCAGAATTAATGTGGAATTTCAGTCACTGCTTTCTTTAGAAAAAATGTGAATTTATGACATAGAAACTGGGTAAATAGCATCAAGCTGTTTTAATAGAGCACCAATATATCAAATTATCAGGTATCAATTTGATGCACCACAGCCTGGAACTGCTGACTATGTTATACATGTATGTGTAAGCACTCAACCGGATTCATGTGTGATTGCTGCTGCATGCAATCACCTTACAAGGAACCAAAAGCATACAGCATTTCAGTTCACTCATAATATCAACCCAAAGGTGAATGGCATAGGATGGCTTACACAATATAAATTGATCCAAGGTTTTGCCACCAATTGCAAGGGTTTCCTCTCCTTCACCGCGGGCTCACTGCTCATTAATGAGATTATATTGTGTATGAACACATGTACCTTCATCTCACTGGGAAAGAGTGTGTAAACTAAATAAATGCTAAGAGTGGTAATATGTTTCTAAAATTCTAAGACTGAAACTAAATATTTTGCTGTTGAAAACAGCACACATGATGGCTACACCTTTTCATGAAATGCAAGTAAGTGGATTCCATCTTGACTTACAGCCATTTCTACTTCAGAACGGTAAAAACGCATGTAGTTAGAGCTTTAGATTAAAAGAGTAATTGCATTGCTAAAATAATTACAACAATGATGGTAAGAATAACAATAATTATTCATAATTATATTAGAACATTTACATAACTAATAGCACAGTATAGTTATATCATTATGTTTATTATATTCCCTTCTTTTGGTAAGGTCAACTTAATAACGATTTATTGACTAAAATTTCACAAGTGGTATTGCCCTAAGGAAAGAAAAGGTTAAAGGTGTTTGGTTTATGTAAGAAAAAGAAGTGTGTGTCAGAATTAGCTTTCAGACTAGAAAATTACAGGAAAAGGAGATACAGCTTCTTTGAATGCTGACTAGCCGCCAGGGATGGGAATATTCCCAATGGTTGTTTGGAAAGGGAATTCTCTAGACAGCGTACTTAGCAAGAGATAAAACCAGCATGTTACATTCTGGAGAATGACTGTAAACTCTTCTTATTTGGAGAAGCAGAGAAGAAGCAAAGCAATGCAAATTTACATTCTTCTATTATTCAGAGAACGGCTGGTGTTAAAGATTGGATTTTGCCGGATTTTGCAAAGAAAGGGAAAAACTGTTCAAAAAAATCCTCCAAGAATACTTGAAGAACAGCATCTTCTTGCTCATAAGATTAAGGGTAAGACTTTCCACTGAGGAACACTGCTGTAGCTGTGCTGAAGTCAGTGATATTACATTAATTTATAATAGCTGGTTATTCATGACACTTTGCAAACAAATGGAAACACAGGCATTCCTCTCATATGAGGCTGTTGCTGTGTTGTTCCTTACAGACCTACATTCTCATTCAACAAAGCCACTGAGAACATGTTTGAACAAGAGGTCAGAGAAATTTATGGAAGGGTATGAAAATCTTATTACTTATGCAGTGCCACATGTATTCTCGGAGACATTCTGTCAGTGAAGAATAAATTATGAAAACAGAAAACAGTGTCCCTTGGCTCGAAGACCTTCCTACTTCTGAGCGCGAGAGGAATACAGACTGGACATGCAGTTGATGCAGATTTTGAAGTGCTCTTATGAATAGATTATGAAGACTATGAAAAAATAATACTTTCACATGATTTCAAATAATCCATAACTCGGAGGTGAACTCACTTGCTTTTTCTGTAGTGAATTTTCCAAAGCAGACTGGAAAGCTTCCAAAGTCCTAAAGCCATGTTTGATACAACCTTCAGTAGGTCAGATGGAAAAGTGTTATTCACAGTTCTTCCCCTGCCCCCTTATCCCTCCCATGCAGGTCTATTCTTGCAGGCTTGATTCGAGGTAACCCACTTCCCTAAGTGGCAGCGAACTTTTTCTAGTCGTGTCTGGACATCAGGAAGTTTTTTTCATCCTTTTCAAAAGGCTGGCTGGTTTCTCAACCTTTCTCAAAGAAAAGCTCTTTTCCATGCTGGATGTGGCTCTGTGTGATGTGCTCCACAAAACTCCTCTGCAAGGTAAGCAGTGTAAAGAGAAGATAGACTTGTTTGATGTAGGGATAGGTTTAGTCGTATCCCAGTTCCAGGCCTAGTGATATTACGTCTTGTTTTTCATAATGAGCGTCTGTAGGTGCTGCATGCAAAGTTTCCATTCCAGCTGGTTTTTTTTTGGTGAGGTATATGGCAGACAAGTCATACACTACTACACAGATTGATTCAGAAAACAGAAATAGGGGGTGAAAAGCAAGGAGATTCACTGTCTTCAAAATTACACAATATGTAACTTGTCCTTGAATTAAATTTTTACATGCATATATCTCAAAAAGCTAAAGGGATATATCTTAAAAAGCATAAACCAGACACATCCCTTTATGACCAACCAATATAAAAAATAGAGTAGTTATCACAATCTGTTTTGCAAAATATGATAAAAATACGATACTATGAATTGCATGCTACCCTAGCACAGGTTAGACTTACAGTTTCTATAAAAGATATACAAGGTTGTACAGAAAATCTGATGCTCTAGGTGAAAGTTAAACCAATTTTTTCCTTAGTCAGGCAGATTAAATGCCTGGTCTGTACTACAGTGGTTTAAGTCTTTCAGGATTTTGAATAAGGTTTTTGGTTTACTAATGGCATACTCCTCCAAAAACAGTGTCCATCATGTTTTAGATTTAGATTATTAATCTTAATGTGATTAATAAGCATTATTTTTCTATATTTCCAAATCTATGTGTTTGCCGGTATATATTCCCCTGAAGAGAGATTTTTCATACTTCAGTAACTCTCACATCAGTATCAACACCAAAAACTGCTGTTGTATATGATACTGGAATTTCAGGACAGCATCATTCAGAACAGTGATAAAATCTCAGCATTTTCGGATCAACTGATTTCAGCGTCTATATTTTACAAATATAATTAGAGGGCTAATAATAAGAATCTACACCCGAGAATCTTAGCACTGTCCAGACTTTCCTGTTCTTGTCAAAAGCAAGATCTGAATTGCTGGGAAGAATTCAGGGTGAGTTTTTTTTAAGTTTAACATTAGAATGTATAAGACTTTCAGAAATGTTGATCATGTCAGGCTCTGAAAAGGCATGAAAAGAGTGTCTGATGAATTGTCTTCTAATATTCAATTTATTTTTCTGCTTTCTTCACTTTAATTTTTTGGGGGTGAGAATAATGGTTTTCTTCAAGTAAGGATATTTTAAAAGGAAAATATGATCTGGCATTTTCTATCAGATTATGGTGTTAATTCTTATTTGCCACTACTTGCATGACTTCTCTGTAGATATTACCTGAATGATGCTTCTTAATTACATGTGGTAGAAGAGTTGCTAAATGCAATGAGGGCCCGAAGATGTAGTGGAGCCACTCAGCACGAACTTTGGAAGAAGTTCCTGGAAAAATAGTATGAGTGGGTATTACCTGTTACCACAATCCACAGCCATGAGCTACTCACAAATATTTGACACGTTGGCAAGCTGGCCCATGATAGAAGACATTAGGAGCTCAACATTGCCTTCCGTTCAGAGAGAAACAAGTTATTGCGTAAGGAGAGCTCTCGAAAGAGGTGACACTGAAGAGAGTCTGGTACCAAAGCTGATTTTATTGTATCTCTACTGAACTGGGGAGCCAAAACAGGGTGACAGTTCCTTGTAGCAAGACTATACTTTTAAAAGAAATTGAAAACAAAGCAAGGCTACAGTTAAACTTCTTGCATCACTTCACTGCCGTCATGCCAAAGGGAAGGCTAATGGGAAAAAAAAAAAAAGTGGGATTTCCTAGTACTTTCTTACTGCATTTTAGTGATTCTGTTCTGTGGCAGACACTCAAAGATACCTGTGTTATATTACACAGCACATGCTGAGGCTTCAGAGCCAGCTTCCCATGAGCCCATGACCGCCTGTGGCAGGGAAGAGAACCCCAGTCTCGGAAGCAGCAGTGTCATGTGGATGCAGGCAGAGTTAAAGCCATCAGCTTTTTAAAAGGGCTGATTAACTTGCAGAGAAGACTACCTCCGTGCTGCATTGCTCCTGGTCCATGTAGAAACACCTAGAGCATCTTTGCAAAACTGCATATACAGATTTGAATTTTAGAGCTGATTGAAAGGGTGACCAAGACAAAAGTGGGAATAGCTGCTGACCCACCCACATTCTCCAAAAACATGTCAGAGGAGCATTTATACAGCTATGTTTGAAATGCTGAATTCCAGGTGCAGGTAAAAAATGGACAATTTTAACAGGAAACCAGCATTTGGAAAGAGAAGAAAACAGAAGGTAAACTGTACAGAGTCCCAGCTTCAGCAGCCACTGTGTGACAGAGCAGATCTGTCTCCTGCACAGTGATGCTCGCCAGTGGGATTGTTTATGCATGAATTTCCAGTGTTCTACATCGAGCTCCAGGAGCTCCTCCTTGCTGCACTCTAAAAGGGTGTTGACTGCAGCTTCACACTGCACCATGTTTTTTTCCTAGTCACATTCTTCCCACAAATTAAGATTGTTTTGGTGCTTTAGTGTGGTACAAGACTGTAAATTCGGAGTGCAAACTGCCACACACTGATTTCTTCATGTTGGCAAGACCTTAGCTTTCTGAAAAAATAATTGGCTATCACACCATGTATTTTGCAACTTAAGTCAGGTTTGAAACCTTATAAACAAAATTCAAAATAATACTTCAAAGGCAAGAGAATCAAAGTGTATTTTCATTTTTTTCTAGATGTGACAACATCTAAAGAAGGGTATTTTTTATTAATATTATATATGTCATTATGTTGTGGTTTAACCCCAGCTGGCAACTAAGCACCACAGAGCCACTGGGTCACTTGCCTCCCCAGTGGGACAGCAGAGAGAATCATAACGGTAAAAAAGAGAAAACTTGTGAGTTGAAATAAACACAATTTTAAAGGTAAAGCAAGAGCGTGCACGCAAGCAAAGCAAAACAAGGAATTCATTCACAACTTCCCATGGGCAGGCAGGTGTTCAGCCATCTCCAGGAAAACAGGGATTCATCACATGTAACAGTTACTTGAGAAGACAAATCACTCCAAATATTCCCTCTTTCTTCTTCTCCCTGCAGCTTTATATGCTGAAGCATGATGTCATATGGTATGGAATATCCCTTTGGTCAGTTGGGGCCAGCTGTCCTGCTGTATTCCCTCCCAACTTCTTGTGCACCCCCAGCCCACTTGCGAGTGGGGTGGGGTGAGGAGCACGAAAGGCCTTGACTCTGTGTAAGCACTGCTCAGCAATTGAGAAAACATCCCTGTGTTATCAACACTGTTTTCAGCACAAATCCAAAGCACAGCCCCATACTGGCTACCATGAAGACAATTAACTCTAGCCCAGCCAAAACCAGCACACATTGTCAGACTTGCAGGCATACAGGTATATTGCTGTATTGTAAATCTATTTGACAACTACAAAAAAATCTTCTACTTGAAAAGTACTTGTTATTTAATTCCTGGTTTTTTCCATCATAGTACTCAGTAACAATTGCCTATACCCTGTCTTTTTGGATTGAATGTCTGTACAGTGGGACTTGTACTATACTCTCTCAGTAAGTGGAAATAGAACAAGAATCTGGAACAAGGCCATTCTGCTAGCTGTAAATCTTTTTGGTATGATATTTATGTTAAAAAATCCCATTCTGTTTCATTCAATGCTAATAAGATTGCATAGTGGATACCCATTCCTTGGAAAAATAAGGTGGGATCATGTCAAGTGCCATACTTCAGTACTCTACCTGCTTTGCTGAGTAGTTGAGAGAACAAGAGGTTTGTTTTTTCCTAGCTGTATGTAGTTTAATGAAGAATAAGTATTAGTTCAGGATATTGTCTGCTCTTCAGTGCCACATCTACAGGAAGTTCTAGAAACAGGAGAGCTGTTGGTCTGCATTTACAAATTGACAAACATACCCATTGGATGCTTGCAGTTGTCTACCCGTACAGAGGTACACCGACAGTGATACCATTCTGCTATGGGAATGGTGGCTTGGCTGTGAGCTTGCATATTTCTTAAATGCAGCATGAAATATCACTTTTTGGCATTTTCATCACAGCAATAAAAAATAATAGAGCTAGACGGGGGTGGGGTTTGACTCTCACTAGAGGCCAGTTGCCCATAGAAGCTGCTCTTTCACTCCCCTCCTCAGCTGGGCAGGGGGAAAAAAAAACAACGGAAAGCTAGTGGGTCAAGATAAGGACCGGGCGAGATCACTCAGAATTATCATCATGGGCAAAACAGACTCAACTTGGGGAAAATTAGTTTAATTTAGCACTAGTAAATCAGAGTAAAAGAGAACTAAAGCCAGATATTAAAACATATTTTCCTTAGCCCTCACTTCTTCTTGCACTCAACTTCACTCCTGCTTTTCTCCACCTCCTCCCCCTGAGTGGTGCAGTCTCTGCCACTCCTTCCTCCGCAGGGGAAGAAGCCACCCCTGTAGCCCCCCACTACCAAAACCTTGCCATACAAACCCAATACAAGCCAAAAACCTAGGGAGTAGGAAATCTTTTTGGCTGGGTGAGAGTTTCAGTATTGCAGAAACTGCTTCTTTGGGAACATTCAGAGAACACATACACGAAGTTACTACATTTGTGTAAAAGTAGACATTTGAGAATCATAGCATCACAGAACCACAAAATGGTTTGAGTGGGAAGGGACCTTAAAGCCCATCCAGTTCCAACACCCAGCCATGGGCAGGAGCACCCTCCACTAGACCAGGTTGCTCCAAACCTCATCCGGCCTGGCCTTGGACACTTCCAGGGATGGGGCATCCACAGCTTCTCTGGGCAACCTGTCCCAGTGCCTCACCACCCTCTACAGGAAGAGTTTCTTCCTGATATCTAATCTAAATCTCCCCACTTTCAATTTAAACCCATTACCCCTTGTCCTGTCACTCCCTGCCCTTGTAAAAAGTCCTCCCCCCCCCTCCCCATCTTCCTTGTAGGCCTCCTTTACTTCCATTACAGCAATACTGTTAACTTAGGGATTTAAAATGAATATAAGAAAATGTGGGGCTTGCTGCAATGATAATGCAAATGTAAAATGAAACTAATTTGCCAGTACAATACTACAAAGTCACTAAGTTTAAACTTGCAATACCTGGGTATGGTAAGATGTTATCTTTTGCTTGGATGGTGTAAGTACTTCTAGGTAATGTTCGTAGCTATATTTTATCTGAAAAAAATAATTCTCTGTTCTCCAAAATCTCTAATCCTGAAGACTTTTCGGTTAACTTGTGTTTTTGTGTAATCAAGTGACACCTTTAATTTGAGAAAACTCATACTTTGAATTTTTAATATTAAAACTCTTCCCCCCCCCCCCCCTTTTTTTTTTTTTTTTTAAGTTTAATTTTAAAAAAGTGTAGTTATGTTCACTGATACTGGCTTTGAAAGACACTAGACCTAATTTCAGTAATTTTCTTTGCTTTCTCCCTATTTGATCAAAACAAATCAACTTCCAGTTGTTTTTTTTTTCCTATTTTAACTGAAATGATTTTGCTCATTTAAGGGATAGCCAAGCAATTTAAATTGCTGTACGCTCTTTTTTATGCATGCTTGTCTTCACAGAGTTGCTTTATCTTCTTGTTTATTTACCAGGAGACTAGTAATTTATAAGCATGTGTTTGAATTAGCGTCCTACTTCGTTTGCTTTCACTTCAAAATAATCAGGCAGCAGTATGCTCTTAACACTCATGTACAAACACGTACACACTTACAGCATTAACAGGAACTCTGGGCACAAACTAGATCTAGGGTATGTGGATGAGGAAAGGCTGAGAGAGCTGGGTCTGTTCAGCTTGGAGAAGAGGAGGCTGAGGGGGGGATCTTATCAATGCTTATCAATATCTAAAGGGTGGGTGTCAGGAGGATGGGGCCAGGCTCTTCCCAGTGGTGTCCAGTGACAGGATGAGGGGCAATGACCATCAACTGGAAAACAGAAGGTTCAACCTGAACATGAGGAAACCCTTCTTCCCTGTGAGGGTGACAGAGCCCTGGGACAGGCTGCCCAGAGAGGGGGGAGTCTCCTTCCCTGGAGACTTTCTAAAGCCACCTAGACTTGTTCCTGTGTGATCTGCTCCAGGTAATCCTGCTCTGTCAGGGTGGTTGGACTAGATGATCTCTAGAGGTCCCTTCCAACCCCTAACATTAAAAAAAAAAAAAAAAAAAGCACTCGACCATGAGGTTTGCAAATCATGGGTCTTCTGCCTTCCTCACAGGAACTTGGTTGAGTACAGGATTTCTTTTAAAGGTGAGAACAAATTCCATGAAGTAATCTATGTGCAAATATCACTGAAGTCATAAACAAGGAAACAAGCAATACTACTTGAAAAATCAACCTCTTACAAGGTTTTGACAAAAATCTCCATTCTTTAAGCCCGACAGGCAGACTGAATGAAATAATACCAGTCTGCACGGGCTAAAAGGAAACTGTGCAAGATGAGAAGGAAAGGTTGTGGGGCCAAAACCTTCATTTGAAAATGTTTTGAAAAATGAGACAGTATCTGCGATGTCACCCATTCCAAAAAACCCAAGCTGCCAACCCAAAACCACAAACTCTGACTTATCAGAAAGCTCATTTGAGGAGCACTGGGTAAGCTAATGTCTAGCAGGACTGGCTTATCACTGTCTGAAAGGGGATCTCTCACAGCACAAGCACAGAAGTCACTCAAACACTTTTTTTAATTCATTTCTGTGACTTTGAGAAGTTCATAGGAATTCCTCTGGAACAACCATTTATATTGACTCGAAGAGCCCTGGGGTCGTGCAGCTTTTATCTTACAACAGCATAGCGTCAGAGAGAACTCTGCACATTTTGCTGTTTTGTCTTGCTACTTTTTTTTCAGGGAGGCCACAGGTTAATGAAATGTTTTAAAAAGCTGTAACATCATAAAAAATAATGTAAATGACAGGCTAAGTTGAAAATACAGTTAGAGGATAGAAAAGACAACAGTTATTTGCTTTTAAAAATATTTTAAACATTTTTATATGCTCTTTCAGAATAGCTTTTCCTTACATGAGAGAGTACAATCTATGAGAAATAAGAATAAATAATAATCAAAGCAATAGAAGCCATATAGAGTTTTATGTCAGAACTGCAGGGTAAAGAAACATTATAAAGCAAGTTGTCTACAAAAGGGACAAATCTGGAAGATGTTAAAAGTTTTCCATGTGTCCTTCATTTTGAATCTCTTATGTGCAGCATTACACACATGAGGCCCCAGAAGGTTAAGCAGCAAGGAAGCACAGCAATGCTTTGCATTTAGTCATGCTTATTTCCCTGACACAAGCAAATTCAAACTACTTTTGAGCAAGATTTTAGGAGCAGAGGCTTGGGAGACATATTGGACTCCGTTGTGGCTACACATCATCAATATTGTTACCTTAGTTACAGCCACAAAAATCCCTGCTGTGGATGGTGAAGCTTGAACCAGAATTAATCCTTCTGACTTTGCAGTGTTGCTAGCTAAAGAAATAATAATTTTACCCCTACTCTGAAAGAGTTCTGTGTCTGCGAGTTGTATTTGAAAGCATGATGGATGAGAACCAGCATGTCAGTCCCCAGTAACTCATATTTTAGAGGCTACTTTTCAGCAATCTGAAAAGACCACTTACCTATCCATTAAACCCAAATACAATGAGCAGCTGCCCAAAATGTAGAAATCACAGAGTTTCACATGGTGAATGAGGTGAATGAACATTCCCATCTTTACTCTGGTATAGTGCTGAGGTCTAGTCTGAGTATGAGGATGCCCAGGGAAAGAGCAAAGTCAGGGGCCCATTCCCATCTGCAAAACTGCCCACTATGGAGACAGAAAGCATCATTCATCCTTTGCAGAGGAAGGTGCAAAAGACTTGTTCATATACACGTAAAGAAGAGTAATCACAGCTGGCTCAGCCTGAATTTCAGTTACAACAGATGAGCGTTATATGACACTACAGCTTTTCAGTCCACCAAAACCAAAGTGATCTATGCTCTTGATTATTGTTTTCAGAAATGCAGTTCCTTCCTCTGTAATAAATAAAGAGTCTTTTATTTCTTCATGTCTTTTATTTCTACTTCTGCCAGTGAGATGTACTATAGCAGTGTTTTCAAAAGAGAGGTACCTTAAGTCTTAAACTTCTGACTGAGAAAACTCACTTCTGCACCATTTGTTTCTAAATGTTCAGCTTTCACCCAGTGCATATAACATGCTAAGGAAAAAAAAAAAAAGAAAAAAAGCTAATTAATGGTTGAGGCTAAAATACTAAATTGCAGTTCTTGTGGATGAAGGTTTGAATAGAATTTCAAGAATTTTTGCATCATTCTACTTTCAGCTTGATATAAGAAGCCTAAGTTGCAGAGGGCATTTCCTGCAGAAGGTTAAGCAGATATCCAGTTTTCATTTCATTAAAGGACATACTCAGGTGTTCTAGGTAATGCCTCATGTAGTGAATTCCGTCTAGCATCCCTCTGAGGAGGGGGAGGATTATTTTATACATGGGTACTGTGACACTAAGGAATTAATCATGACAGTCAAGGCAACATATGAGGTCTGGATTAGCTTAAAAGAATATGTCTCTACTTCTCCATCATACGGTGGGACTCAAATTTACAAGTTCATGACTTTCTTCTTGGCTCTGGCTCTACAAACCTACTTGTGAATGAAAGAGTGATTTCTAGAACACACAGAGAACAATGTATCACATCACACCTAATAGTTTCATTTAGGACACCACTTGTCTGAGCTACATACTGGTGCACTGAGTTTCAGTGTCGGTACATACATTTTCTCACATTCAGACTTGGGAACCCTGATATCATTCAGTTTTCCTCCTGGGTGCTCCATTTGCATATTCTGCAGACAAATAACTACAAATTGATAACAACACTGAGTTTTTATAAGACACTGGTATCCAAGTAAGACCAGTCAGACATATTTAAGTCAATGCAAGAAGATTTTTCTGAAACATAGGTAACATGTATACACATGCACAAGGCCGCAGTCTTGACTCCAGTAAATTTTTGAGCCCAGAGCCTACGTACAAGAAACAGAACTAGAGATGAGAAAGCAGGAAGTAGATGTATGCAGTTTGGCACTTTTGACTTAATTTAAAACCTATACAAAGGGCAACTAAACTCTAAGGTTTTACCTGAAAATGTGGGCAACTCATTGTTTATGAAAGCAATTTTTCAAAATCAGCATTTCATGTTACTTCACTCAGTATTTCATCACGTCTTTAGGTGAAATTCTAACGGTGTTTACCTAAGATTCTTGCCTTCTTCCTTATCTAAAATAATTAAAGAATGAATTGCTGTGAAGTATCATTAATTTGGAAGCATCTATAGATACAGATGTATCAACATCCTGTAGATCTTGAATTTTTACTGCCAGCTGTAGGATAAGAAGTGGCTCAACGGAATAATAGTGTGGTAGAAATTAATTCAGACTCTGACCATCTCCTAGCAGCCTCAGGAAAGTATTCAGAGCCAGACATTTTGCCACTCTCACATGCTTATATCCTATTAAAATTGTCTTAAAGGATCTGATCACCATAAAAATTTTTAAATTCCCAGAAGTAATAGACTTAACCAAAGCAAGGATAGAAACCTTACATAAAATTACAGAAAAGTTCTGGGATAAAAATGCAATAATCATTAACTCCATAACCCTGGACATCAAGGACATGGATCTACATCATCCTTACTGGTTGACTATGGACTCCATTTAATGCATGAGGACATATTAGTCTTCTGTTTTAAAGCACGGCTTTGCAAAGGCTAATGTCCATGTGTAAGGATGCTAAAGCACCCCGTCCTGCTATGGCAATTTTATATTTTGGATCTCTGCCAGGTACAGATAATTAATTCTCAATTCTGCCTCCTGACAAGAATTTAATACAATCACAGTTCTTAAAACAAACTGTGGTTCAATTTAAGATTCCAGTATCAATGTTTCAATATACCTCTTAATATAAAACGTGGATTAAGAAGTATAGGCATAGAACATCTCTGGAAGATGTTTACTCAAGTAGGCTTTTGAATACAGTGAATGACACTTTTGCTTTATCATTAATGATTAATTAATTAATTAATGATTAATGAATAAGTGTAATGCAAGAGTTTTTCTAAAGAAAAAACATCCTCTAATGGAAGAATATTTGTGCAACACTTTCTAAGACGACCATGTGATAGTGAGCATACTTTATAATGTTAAAAGTATTTTCCCTTCTCCTTCAATTTAAATTATAGAGGAGGCTTACCACTCTCAAGGCTATGACAAGTAGCCCTGAATCTTGCAACAGACATTTTTGAGAAAGTCTTCAGCTTCAGCTGACTGCTCGTATCAAGAGTCACATAATGTGGTCTTATTAGCTACAAATTTTTATATGAAGAAGAGGCAGACTGATCTTTTACAGAAATGCCTGAAAAGAAATTATACCACACAACGTACACTGCTGCAAATTAATTATACTATCATAATCCATCAGCAGTATCCCTAGAGAAGTAGGCATATAAAAGTGCTATCTGTCTTTTGCAGATGAGAAAGTGGAGATGTTCATTTCTGCTTTTCTCCTCAAGCTGGAAATTATGGTAGTGTCTATATCGGGGTCCCTGGGCTAATTATACTTTTGATCCATTCTGATTGCCTGGGGGTATATTTTGAGATCAGTACCAGTTAGCTTGTGTGGTGGCCTGACTTACCTTTATTACAAATGGTGCAGTAGACAAATGCAAAATTCTCTTAAAACACAGTGTTATTTATCTAAAACAAAAGAACCTGAGACAGAATAGATGTCCAAAAAAATGCAATAGGCTATGTAACTGTCTAAACATCCAGTATGTAACCTTTTCCTATATGACAACTCCAGTAGATAAAGCTTTCCTTCTACTACGTACATCATCCTGAAACCGTTTAGTCACTTGGCTTTTCCATTAACAATTCTTCAGCTCACTCGGTGAAATGATAATTATATTCACACGTGATATTATCAGCTGTATCAGACTGCTAATCTTAGATAATGGATGACAGCTACACAACTGTTGGCAGGGATACCCATTCAAGATTTGGTTTTGACAGTTTCTTATCTAGGGGTTCAGCTGTGTGATGCAGTGCATTGTCTGGGTCTGAGCTGCTAATATAAAGCAATGAGGTGTATTTTTAATAAGACTATATGTTCACACTGCAGTTATATCCTTTAAGGTTTCAGGAATAGTTTATTTTAAACAAGAATTTAAACTTCCAGCAAATACAATACACAATATACATGTTTTCTGTGCTGTGTTAATTTCACATTGTATGAGGAAAAATTAAAGCTTGAAAGAGCACATTTTACTTGAAACAAACAAACAAAAAACACAGGCACCAAAACGTGACCTGCTCATCACATACAGAGAAACCTGAAAACAAAGAAACAGACCTGCAACTAACTAATTATACATAGATTAGTTAATTGAAAAAATAATAGTGCTATTGACATTGACAAAGAGATTAGCATATAAGCATTTCAGACAAAATTTAGTTATGCAAAATGTAATTAAATTAGAAATTTCAGTGATACTGAGCTTTTATTGTTTTCTCAAGGCAACAGTCCTAATCAAGCACAACACTGCACACATGCTACTCTTAGCACCAGCAGGTATTTTGTAGATACAGCAAGATTTTACGCAGATGCTTTCAAGTCTCTTGTTAATGAAGGACAGCGTTAGAAGTGATAAATCTGCATGCCATGTGGTGATGAAGAAGAAGGCTGCCTTCATGGTAGAACTTCTAGGGAATATGACTTCACCTGGGACTTAAGGCAGAGGAATTAGCTGTGCTCTGTTCCTCCTGCTGAGACTCACCCTAGTTATTAGGATCAGTAGAGACTTGTCACTCATTGCCAGGTGAGAGAAACACATATGCCAATGCCTACACCTGCCAGGTGCAATATTGGGGGTCTTAAAAGTAGACACAGTTGTCAGTCCTGTAGCAAACATTGTATGGAAAATATTTTCGGTTTGTACAAGAGTAGCAAAGACAACACTATGCCATACTGTAATTCAAATATTAAGACTTATCATTACATTACACCTGAGACAACCCTTTAACCAATGGGACATCTGTCACAATGCCCTTGTACTCACACAGAAGGGGAAGCTAGTGTAGGCTTATGTAAATGATGATTTAGAACATTTTTAGGATATTTTTCTATGAGAATTCTTTAACTTTTGTATTACCTGATCTGTACCTAGCTATGCATACTTTTTGGTATACTGCAGTTTTCATCTGACAGGAATGTTTACAGTTTTCAGTTCATAGCAATACTGTACACTCAATTGTGGATTAGCACAACAGAAAGAGTTCCGAGTTCATCCTTCCATTTGAAGTTCATGGTAGCTGCTCAGACTCAAGACTCGTTATTACTCAAATGCATATATTCCAGCTATTTAAACCTATATACGTGCTTTTTGATTTTACAGAGCTGCTCCCTACATTATGAAGAGCAAAAGCTTTTATTTAAAAGGACAGATTCAAAGAGCTGGCAGATTATGTAAGTCTGCTTCACTCTCTGTTACAAAAAATAGTTTCCTTTCATGAAGATCAAATATCTACTTTCAGCTAATTCAGAAAGGAACAATCTGTAAAATTAATTATTTTTATTCTTATGCCACAACATTTACCTGTTTTACTGTAAAAAACCTCTTAATTGAAGCAGTTGAATGATGCTCTGATTTTTTCAGTTTCCCCCTTCAAATTTATGTTAGGCATTTCTTGAAAAGGTCAGCAAGCCACTCTCTTGATGCTGAAAACCTTAACAGTCATCTTCCTTGTTAATTATTCTTCTTATTACTATGTATAAAAATAGTTCTTCCACAGAAAAAAATATTTTAAAATCTGTAGTTCATCGTCAGGAAACTTGTCCAAGGGAAGAGAAGACCCTCAGCAGCAGCACTTCTTTAGCCCTGTTACCTATAAAACTTTATATTAAAACCTGAGGGAAGTGCACATGAAATAGGCATTGAAGAAGGAAGTACAAAGGTATGGAGTAAATTAAGAGTGTCAGGCAGACAGAATTATGGATTGAACCCATTGCTGCCATTAGGAATGGTCCTTCACAGGACAACTGTTGTGGTTTATTCCCAGCCAGAAACCAAGTACCACACAGCCGCTCATTCGCCTCTCCCTACCACAGGGGAAGAGGACAATCAGAGAAAAAGAGAAGGAAATCTCTTGGTTTGAGATAAGAACAATTAAATAATCGAATATAAATGGAATAAAATAATGATACTAATAATACAACACTAATAATACTAATATTACTACTAATATTATGCAACGAAAAAATACTACCACTACTACTACTACTACTACGAATATATAATGAAAATAATGGAAAATAAAGCTTTACACAGCTTCTCACCGCCCACTGACCAACACCCAGCCAGCTCCTGAGTAGCAAGAGCCAGCCCAAGCCAGAAAGAGATATCATGGCAGAGCTTTCCCCTGTGAGTGAGAGAGCAACTGAGAATGAGAGTGACCCCTAGCCCACCCCCTGCCTATGTACTGAGCAAGATGTTTTATGGAATTAAATACCCCTTTGGCCATGTTGGGTCAGCTGTCCTGGCTGTGTCTTCTCTCAGTTTCTTCTAGAAAAAAAGATGGGAACACAGGGGCCGTATCGGAAACTGAAAAAGTCCTTGGCTTGGTATAAACATTCATTAGCAACAACTAAAACAAATAGTGTCATCAATATTCTTAGCACAAATTGGAAACATAGTCTCATGCTAGCTACTCTGAAGAAAATCAGCTCTGTTCCAACTAAACCCAGCATAACAGCTGACAAAATAATCTTTACCCCTATGATGGTTTCATTAAAGTTCTATGGACTTTCAGAGGGCTGGCTTTGGCCTTTTTAGGGGTCTTGTTGACAGAGTCCCTTGGGAGGCAGTCCGGAAGGGTGAAGGAATCCAGGAAGGATGGACATTTTTTAAGAAGGAGATCTTCAAGGCACAGGAGCAGGCTGTCCCCATCTGCCAAAAGATGAGTCGGCAGGGAAGAAGACCATCCTGGCTGAAGAAGGAATTTTGTCTGGAGCTCAGGGAAAGAAAGAGAGTTTATGATCTTTGGAAGAAGGGGCAGACAACTCAGGAGGACTACAAACACATTGTGAGGTTTTGCAAGGAGTAAATTAAAAGGGCCAAATCCCAGCTAGAACTTAATTTGGCTACTGTGGTAAAAAGGTTTCTATAAATACATCATCAAAAAAAGGTGAGCTAAGGAGAATCTCCATCTTTTATTTGATACAGGGGGAAAGAAAGTTACAAAGACTGAGGAAAATCTGAAGTACTTAATGCCTTCTTTGCCTCAATCTTCAATGATAAGACCAGTTGTCCCCCAGGTACCCAACCCACTGAGCTGGAAGTCAGAGACATGGAGCAGAATGAAGTCCCATACTGTGGTTGACTATATTCAGAAGGGACAGGCAAGGAAAGAGAGGTGAGGGTGCTGCCCTATATATATATATATATATATATATGAAAAATGGGATTGATTGCACACAGCTGTATTTGAAAAAAAGCAATGAACACGTTTAAAGCTTATGGGTGAAAATCAGAGATCAAGCCAACAAAGGAAACTTTGTGGTTGGTGACTACTACAGGCCACCCAACCGAGAGAGAAGGCTGATCAAGAGTTCTTTCTTCAGCTCCAGGAATTATCATGCTTGAAGGCCCTGATCCTGAGAGAGGACTTCAGCCTCCAGGATATGTGCTGGAAAAGTGAAACAGCGAACTGCAAGCAGTCCAGCTACCGTAGTGCATTGAGGACAATTTCCTAGTACAAGTGATGATGGAGAGCTCCACCAGTGGAGAGGCTGTGGTGGGTTGACCTGTTGCTCATTAATGCAGAAAAACTTATTGGAAAGGTCAAGATTGGAGATAGCCTGGGCTCCAGTGATGCCCTGGTGGAATTCTCCATCTTGAGTGGTACAAAGACAGATAAAAAGGAAGAGTCAGGAGCCCAAACTTCAGAAAGGCAAACTTTCAGTTGTTTAGGGCGTTAGTGTGTGGGATCCCTTGGGAAACTGCTCTCGGATGCAAAGGAACAAATGAGAGCTGGGAGATATTTGAAAACATTTTTCTTAGGGCACAAGAGCTTTCAAACCAGATGTGCAAGAAGTCAGGCGGGAGGCAGGAGGCCAGCTTGGCTAAATCAAGACCTCTTAGCCAAATGAAAACACAAAACCAAAATGCATAGGCAGTGTAGGCAGGGATATACATCCTGGGGAGGTTATAGGGATATGGCCTGGGAGTGCAGGGAGGGCATCAGGAAAGCCAAGGCACTGCTGGAGCTAAACTTGGTAGAGATGTGAAAAATAACAAGGATTTCTTCAAGAACGTAGGACAACAAAGGAAGATGAAAGAATCTGTACCCCCCACCTTGAAGAGTGAAACAGGAGACCTGGCTGCAGCTGACATGGTGAAGGTTGAGGTAATCAATGACTTTTTTTGCCTGTCTTTACCAGCAAAACTCTAGCCAGGCCACACAACTCACAGAATCCGAAGGCAAGGACTGGGAGAATGAAGTACTGCCACTGTAGGAGATCAGTTTCAAACCATTCAGAGAACCTGAATATGCAAAGGTCCACAGGACCTGAAGAGCTGCATCTGAAGGTACTGTGGGAATTCACAAGTGAAGTTGCTGAGCCACTATCCATCATATTTGAAAACTTGTGACAGACTGGTGAAGTTCCCAGTGACTGGAAAAGGGTAAACTGCACCTATTTTAAAAAAGGGAATAAAGGAAGACCTTGGGAACTTGGGGTTGGTCAGTCTCACCTCTGTGCACGGCAGGACCATAGAGCGCATCCTCCTGGAAACTATGCTAAGGCACATAGATAACAGAGAGGTGATTCCTGACAGCATAGCTTCAGGAAGGGCAAATCATGTCTGACAAATTTAATATCTTTCAAAAATGGAATTATAGCATTGGTGGATAAGGGAAGAAAGACTGCCATCATCAACCTGGACTTGTGCAAAACGCTTGATACAGTCCCACACAACATCCTTATCTCTAAATTGGAGAGGCACAGATTTGGCGGGTGGACTGCTCAGTGGATAAAGAACTGGCTGGATGGTCACACTTGGAGAGTGGTGGTCAATGGTTCAATGTCTGACTGGAGACCAGTGATGAGTGGTGTTCCTCAGGGGTCGGTACTGGAACCGGTGTTGTTCAACATCTTGAAGTCGTGTAGATGTGGTGGTTTAGGGACTTGGGTTTTGTGGTGGACTTGTTAGTGTTAGGTTAACAGTTAGACTTGATGATCTTAATGATCTTTTCCAACCTAAATGATTTTATGATCTCAACCAAAGCCAGTGGCATTTCAGCTGTCTTAAGACAGAATGAGATCAGGTTAAATTTATTAACTATATTAGTAAATGGAAGTTATGCCTTCACCTATACTACTTTCAACAAAGCTGGTCCAGGTGTTTTCCTACTGCCTGCTAAGGAACTACCAGGAGGATCACCGAAAGGCACCTACTCTGTGAAACCCTGACTGCTGACAGCGGCTTGCACTTCAGGGAACCCTCAGTCTCTCACTTGTCAAAGAAAGTTTAGGTATTTCATGTGCAAGTATCCAGTTTTCTGAGCTGCATCAGGTCCTAAACTCCAGTATCAGACAAAAATTCTCACTGGTTGCCACTGGTTTAAGATTAGGCCCTTAACTGGAATCATGCGTATAGGTTTGCAATCAGAAACCTACTGAAACAAAACTGTTTTCATCAGTTACATCTCGTCCCTGTCAAATAAGTAACTCTGAGATTGACAAGGGCTATGGTCTGTGTTCTTCACAGTTTTATGAACACTGTAAATTAACCCATTTCAGAAGCAGCATGGTTTTTTATCCCATTCACAGATTTAAACCTAATGTCTGAATATTAAGAACAAAGCCAGTTCCACGCTACATTTTTTCATCATTCTATTTAGAAGGCAGATTAACTGATTAATAGAAATGTAAATTGCATTTCGCCTCTCAAATTAACTGAATAAATACACATTGTTTTAGAAGTTCAAGTTTTGATGAATTGTACTTTATCCTGTAGAACAATGAAAGTCCTTGAAAGTAGAAGCCTTACCAGAATGACACACGATTTTATTATTCTGGCAAATCTTTGTAATTACTTGTAACAAAAGACAAACTATTTAATGGGCATATGGTAAATGCAATTTATAATTTAATGCAAAAGCATAAATTCTTAAGATTGATGTACCTTTTGCTGGCCAAGTATCTTTTTCATTAAAGTTGATTATGCTGTGGTTCTGTTTGAGTGGACAGTAGAAGCAATGCTTACATACTCTTCTATACCACATTTTTTAAAATGGACAGGCAAACTCCATAAACAAAACAAAACAAAACAAAATTGTAAGTGGATATAATTAAAGAATCCTATACAACCAAGGAAATGGATTTATTTTCCCTTGGGTTTTCAAAGCCTTTATTTCTGGTCCTCTACCTGAGGACTAGGTACAGCTTTTGGTAAAATTGTACAATTACTTCCACAATCTTCTGTCTGATGTTCTAGCCAAGACAAAGATATCTCTACCTATTCAGTACATCCGGCATGGGATCAATAACCTCTCCTTTCTGTGACATAAATTGTGATTTTGAACTTGTTCTTTTCCACACATATCTTTTTCCTGACTGTTTAAAACACTCTGATTTTTTAAAAAATCAATTAACCTAATTATTCACTTGACCAAAGACATTTAAAACTCCTGTTCTCTTGGGACATCACAAATAATGGAAAGATCAAAAGACCTGATATCTTTTCTGTAATCCAACCAAAGTGCCTGTCATTGCCTAGTTGGGCAATTACATGGTATCTAGGAAGAAAGGAAAGTAGAACAGCTGTGGTGACATCATGAAACTTAAAGTAATCATCCAGAGAAAGTAGCATTTAAGGTGTCAGTCCAACAAAATATTTCAACACTTAATTAAGTGAGAGAATCCTTTATTTATTTATGAGGACAGACATTTCTTTTGTGTCTAAAGCACAAATTTTCTGAGATGTTTTGCTTGTCTGGAGCAAGAAGCATTAGTTCCTTGGAAGAAGTTCTGCAGTCCTTTTAGCTAGTTAAACCCTTGTACCTTTAAGCTTAAAAATAAAGCTTTTAGCAGTAGAACAAGTAAAAGCCGTACATGAAAGTGCAGTGACAAATCGTGGGTTCACTTAGGTACTGTGAAAGACATAATCAAAAACCATTTCCTAATTCTGCATGGGTCAACTTTCATTCAATCAATTTAAAATGCAGCGTAGCTGTTACCGATGCAAGATTGTTTCTGGCTAGCATAAAATAGCAATACTGGGTTTCTTCTCTTTTCTGTACTGGCAGATGCCCATTTATGTGCTTCACAATTGCACAAAGACAAGATTACATATTGCCTTTATTCAGAGGGACAAACAAAAGATGAAGCTCTTTTTACATTTTCCAATTTTCATGAGTCAAAACATTAGTTACAATGTAGCTCAAACTATTGTGTAACCCATGCATCAGTCTAGGGAGCTGAACATTGAAAATATATATTTAAAATTCTCAAGTAAAAATTCCTTAAACGGAGTATAATGGCAGAATTGTGTAGGGGAATACTTCACTCAACTTGTACTATTTGTAAGTTTATCCTTGTCTAGTACTTACTCACAGGTGTCATCTTTCCATGTGTTTCTAGATTTTTCTTGCAGGTTCCATGAAATCTTTAGCATGTCCTTATGTAATGGAAAGACAAAGAATAAACTAGACAACAAAGGGTTTTCCTTCAAACACCAGACTGGCAAGTAAAATAGATCATCAGAAGAAAACCATCATGCCCAGAGTAAGAACCGAATTTCCTTGTATGTACCCAAGCAAAAATGCTTGCGCGTACCATAAGCAACAGTCCAGTCCCTGCAATCACAGCAGCTCTGAAAGCCAGGCAAGCCCTGGGAGAAGGGGATGCTGTCTCCTGCTCTGCTCTGAGGCCAGTTATCTAACAACAGTCAGAGGTGCCAAAGACACTGGTTCTTTGAAAGACAAGCAAGGTCAAGAGAAGAGTGTCTGCTCAGAGTCTGTGAGACATATCCCTTAATTATCCATACTAATTGCATTTTGTCCTTAATGTCACAGTCTTATATGGGACAAGGCACATTTCTACAGTGTTCTGCCACTTCAACCTCCAAAGCAAAACGTTGGTATTTGGTTGGGAATAAGTATTTGATCAGGAGAAAAACCTGATGAGAGCCCAAAGGCTCAGAAAGCCAGCACCAGGGGAGGTCTGTTGTTCATCCCTTCAGCTTGTCAGATACAACTTTTAATGTCTCCAAGACACTAAGTGGCAGGGAGGCAGGTGATTTCTTGCATGCAGCCACTCTGGTGCAGCAATGAAACTGTGACACCCTCTGCTCCCCCAGGTGTGTCAAGGCTGGGCTGAGGAGGCTGTGATTACCCTGGGAGTTAAGCAGGCAACCCTCACCATGGAAGGAAACATCTTTCAACAGAGCCACACTATGGAAAGCCAACAACAAGGGCACTATCCGTCCAAGTATTGGCACTGATTTTTTGTGGAGATAAAGTCATTTATAGTGTGAGATGATGATTAAGCCTGTGCAGTTCTCTAAATTTTCCTTGGTTCACCTCTGTACAAGACTCTTCAAATTTTTGTGTGCAAATGCACTGGACCCTGAGATGTCTTCCTGCACAGCTGCCCTGTCCTGAGAAGCTGTCTTTGCGCTGAAAATACAAAAACCAAACCAGACAGAGAGGATGTAAAATATAGGCAACATGGCACTTTAACCAGTAAAAAAAGGTGGTCAAATAGGTTAAGAATATAAGGGCCATCCACAATCATGGGATAAAACCTGAGCAGTGTTTTTTGCTGCTTTCTCTTCCAGGAATCAGCCAAGTCACCCTGTAACTATTCTGACACTGCTGTGGCCCTGCAGCAAGGTGCTGCCCAGACAGACATGTATGGTCTGCATATGGCCACACAGCCCTGTGCACTGCGGGCTATGCAATGAGCACAGATTAAAACCTTTCTGTTCAACTTTCGTCCCCTCTACATGCACCTGCAAATCCGCACATTCTGGCTGTAGGTTCTGTTGCTCATTAGGGAGAGCAGTGGCTGCCCAGGTGACAGGCTGCTGGCTACAGAAAAGCAAAATACACACAATCAGATGCCACCTGCAGCTGAAGGGGAAGATTAAACACATTTGCATGTGACTTAGGACATCTAAGCACTCTGAAGAGCATGACTGGCCAGGCACTTGCATAGAAGCTGCTCCATTCATCACCTGCAGATTAGTTCTTACTGTTCAAGAGCAGTGTAGAAGGAGGGGTGAGCTAGTTGGATCTGGTAGGAGAAAAGACTGGGAAACAGGTGCTCATCCAAGCTCAAGACTAAACAGTTGAGATACTCCCAGAATGAATTATGGGCTTCTGCATGATCGTCTTCTGCGGAAGATCCCTCTGCAGCACTGGACACCTCCTATCTGGTAAGTGCCCTCTTGCCATGCAGTAGTCCAGCTGACTCACTAGCCCCTGAGGTCTGGGAAGGGTGACTAGGCTGAAGAGTAAAGGCAGAAGTGTTACTCACAGGATGCAGGGTGCTATAGCAATCGTGAGTTGGAAAAATCCCACTGTCCCACCTGAGGAGCCCAGAGTTACTCATGCACAGGCACTGGAGGGTCCAGGAAGCACGAACTAAAACCAGACTCATCCTGATACTTTCAAACCTGGATGCGGACATCAGCCACCCACCTCTTCGTTTCACAGGGCTGCAGCCAAACGGTCCTGCAGTGACTCAAGGTGTAAACACACACACAGCTGACAGGCTGCAAGCAGGCCAGGGAAGGTGAATGTTAATGCAATTCCAGACTATGCAGGCAAGCTGCCCCATGGGAAATTTACAAATATCCAGTGTTCTCTCCAAAAAGGTTGTAAAAGCCTTTTACAGGACTAGAGCCAAAATATCTCCCTGTCTGCCCTCTTATCAGGCAGCTACTGAAATATAAATAATATTTTAAAAAGTGAGAAAGAAAACAGCTAGTCTATTAGGGGAGGAAAATAAAAGTGCTGCTTGCCCCAGTACGTCAAAGCTAGTAAAAGCTCTTTGGAAGAAGATATAAAATAATGAAAAAAAAACCCCGCAGGCATTTTCCCTAAATACTGCTATGTTTTGTTACTTTAAATTTACAGTGTATAGAAAACACGGTTATACATAGAGCGTATATCTCATTGTGGACTTCTGTTTGCCAAAAAGGTGAAACTTAGTGGGAGGAAAAAAGGAGATCAGAAAGTTTGAAAACAAATTATCATGAGGGATTGAATTTTGTAGTGTTATTCATAAATTCTTCCGCGATATTTCCTTTCTGGCTGTCACAGGAAGCACAGGACAGCAGGAACTGTGAAATGGCCTACATGTCTCTTTACGTCTTGTGAGCCTGACTTCTTTGTAGTTTGTACTTCACAGTTTACCAGTGGAACTTGGACTATTCAGCATTTTTACCCTGCTGGTGAAATAGAGATTTCTAATAGTCCTCATGCTGCATCTGTGTTTAAAGTTATGCACTTTATGCATTGATTTACTGACTTTTCCCACCCCACCAGGATTTTGCCTCATCTTAATTACATCCAGGTTCTGATACTGATCCTCAGCAACAGTGAGCATCAGCAGAAGAGATATTCCTTGTGTAAAGCACTACGTGGTGAGTGATGGTGGCAGGGTCTGCAATCGCTACACAATTGCCTGTAGAACTAGACTTTGGCCAGCACACTGCAGAAAAACCAGCTGTTCTGAACCACAGAGGAAGCAGACCTGTATGCTTTTAGTGACATATCTATTCTATCATTCCCTTCTTGGGAAGCATTAGTTTTGTAGAATTTTTTTCCAGTAAAAACTGGTTTCTAGTTTTGCAAGTGTTTGTTCACAACTCACGGAATAAAACCAACATAACTAGACTTCCAGAGTTGGTACAAGCTGAAGGCTTGAGAAATGAAGTTATATTATCCACTCAAATGATTTGTTAACTCTGAAACATAAGGATAGTGATTTCTAATATTTATGCTAGCTCTCTGTCCCTCCTGATATCAAGATAATAGGTTTCTCCTTAAAATACAGGCAACTCCATTAGGGATAAAGAAATCAAATCTCACTCTTGCATATGGATTTCCCACTCTGCTAACTTTGGAAAACAATTCTGTATTTTGAAAACCTAAATGTAGGGTCATCCCAAAGCAGAAAGCTTGAAGATAATTTTATACTAATTTGATAAAGGCTTCTGTTAAAACCATACCATCTTAATTTCACGCATTTTTCCATCAGTTTCCTCTGGTGACATGAGAGTTGTGCTACAAGGATCAGAGTCTTTGCTGCAGAGCTAAGGTCCAGTCCATGACAGACTCTGCAGAAGGTTTCACTTCTTCAGCTTTCAATGACAAATGTCTAATCCTTTTCTTGGAGAACCCATGCGCAAGAGGTTTTTCCTACATTTCAAATTCTTTAGGACAGGGACTCCAGTAGTGAAAATGGATTAATTGCTTTCTTTTCCCATTAATAACTCACCTTTTTTAATTTGATGTTTGGGGGTCTAAAAGTGTAATGTGGTTCTACTGGCTTGACTAGATTTAGTCCTGATGTATAAGGATGTAAAAGTAGAATTAGGCTACATGCTAATAACCATAGCAAATCCAAATCAATTAATAGTATTTATCTAATGGGAAGTACTAAATGCCAGTGCAACAATACTTCTCAGCCTTTCAGTTTATGTTATGAATTGTTGTCATATCATGTATTATGTTGTATTTAATCTTCTGCCCTGAGCAGTTCTTCTTGTGAGAGTGTTAATAGATAATTCATCTCCTTGTAGCTTGGTTGCTCCTCCAACAGACCCAGTTTAGCCTCAATTTATCACTGAAACTGTGTCTAAAGCAGTTTATTTCTAGTACTGTCCTCAGATTTCAAGGCTTATTATATTTATTCCATTAAATGCTAAACTACAGAATTCTGTGCTGAAGTGGACCGACAATCAACTCCGGTGATGAAACTTTTTTTGTACTAGGCTTCAAAGGATCTATAAAATGCACATTTGCTTGACGTCATAGCTCTTTCTGTTGAGATCTTCAATGTTTGAGGGTAACTGCGTGCACAGGAGACACGCTTCAGGCACTTTGGTGTCTGATCCTCTGGGAACGTAAAAAGATTATATTTCTTAGATTCTTTTTGCACTAGAGCGACTTTTAAGTTGCTGATGGCCAAACTGTCAACATCTGCTACTATGATTCCTCAATTTCTGAAGATCCTGATTTCCATGAAGACATGGTTTAAATTATAGTTTATTCTTAAGCTTATTGTGATAACGAGCACGTAGCAATACAGTCACACGTACAGCTTGATTCTATTAATTCTGACATTTGTTAAAAAAGTACAAAACCTTTTGCTTTGCTTTTATTAAATTTTACGATTTGCCAAGGGAGGGAGGAGATTCCTGATCCTGACTGAGATACAAATAGAAAGTATGATTTCCTTAGTGTCAGTTCAACTGAAAATTTCACACAGCAACAAAAAATATCTGCAAACTTACAATAAGAGCTAAAGTTACAGCATTGCTTTAGTAGTGTTACTTAATGTATTTTACAGGTAAATACCCCAACCCTTACTGAAAGGCTGTATTAGTTGCAATAGGGTCAGTAGGATAAATACCCAGATTTGAAGGGACTCAATATAATGTCCAATAAATAAACAATGAAAAATTGAAGAATCTCCAGAGTTACCACAATAGTATCAAAAGCATCTTGAATGCACGTTTTGTAGCTGTGTCTGTTAACTTTTAGGAAAACATATTTTGTTGTACATTTCAGTATTAACTTTAACAATATGACAGTGTTTTGAGGTTTGCAGCATTAGGGGGACTTTGCAGAATGCAGCTAGCTCTTATTTCGCTATGTGAACATGCCTTGCCTGCTTGGTACTCTCATAGGATAAATAAAGTCAACAGGCCTGTCAATGTATTTTTAAATTTCCTTTTTTTTTTTTTTTTCCCTGAAAGATTGACCTGAATGTTCATTCTTTCATACTTCTATCCAGTCACCTTTCAGATAAATAGATTTTAAACACAATGTAGACTTCAGTCAGCAGAACAGTCAGTGAAATGCTCAATAGTTCTGAAATTTAAATATGTTTATGGTTAAAGGAAAGACTTAAATATTAGTAATATAGACTTGACAATTCTGGCCACACAATACCACGTGTTCAGTTACATCCAAATATTCTATTTGTAGATTTCGGTACAGCCCTGTAAATTAGCTGAAAAGATAAGGCTACACATGCATTTGAATCACACCACATTCATCTCTCCCTATTGACTGCAACAATTTGAATTTTCACATATTTTTAACATGTAATTCAGCAATTCATGTTACTTTTTCCTATTAACTGTGCAGGAAAAGATCACTGTCCGAGAAGAACATTGCCAGAGGTTAGGCAGAGCTTGCTCTGTGACAGGATAAACATTACTGAAACTCATTACTTCAAAAGTTACAACCTGGCAGAACAAAGAGCATCACAGAGGTGCTGGGAAGAACATGATACCTTTCTCCCCTCAACAATGCACAGATCAGTTGATGGTGATGGTGGTGCTCTAAACTCCTTAGCTGAGCCTTGCTTCAGGAATAGCTGGAGGCAGACTTGGGGCGATCAGCTTGGCTGGTGTCATCCACGTCTGCATGAGCTGTAAGGCCCTGGCAAGCACTCTCAGGTGTCACCTGGAAGATGGGATTTGGTGCAGAAATCCCCCAGCTACCCCTAGGCAAGACAGATGTTACACGTGGCTGCTAGGTGCCACGTGGAAAGCCCACCCTGTGTCTATGGAGTCAGAGCAGCTGTGCCAATGTGACACCCAAGCACTGGTTATCAGGGTAGCAATGCTTTGGGCTGCTAGACCCTTGCTCCTGCTGCAAGTTTGGTCTCAGCTGGGCAGAGGACCTCTTCACGGAGTGGTGTTGGGCAGTGCTGAAATGCCTTTAGCTGACTGTACTCAAGTTGGATATGGTCAACTGAAGGTGCCAATTTTTCTCCACCCAAACGAGCTGCAGCCCCTTCATAACAGCTCTAGGGAGACATGCAGTTCATGATGAGTGAGTTCATAGCTGGAACGGCTCTCTCAGTTCCTGGCATGCTGCAGTTTCAGCACACAGGTGTGTGAAACTGATGGACTGGCATCTCTGTCACAGAGCACCAGGTCCTGTGGTCTGCCAATGGCTGATTATTTCCCCTGGCTTTCTGAACTGGCTGGGATAGCAGAGCTGTATGCAAATCATTTCAGAAGCCTGCTTGGACACCCACAGTTAGTCATTCCTAATGTGGCATTGTAAAGGACTTCTGACAAATAAACTGTATTTTTGCTGGAATACTCACAAATTCCACGTCTTGAGCTCCAGCTGCTCTGAATGGTGTCAGCACGACTAGTAAGTTCACAACTTAACACAACAGTTCAGCTTCAATTCTAATACACATAAATTGAAAAAATACGGTTATCTTCTATGTTTAGGAAGCAATCTGCCCAAAACATATCTCTGGTTTATCTAAACGAAGTTGAAGTACTCTACTGCTGATATGAAGATGCAACAATCTTAGACTGCAATAAACCAAAGTGTTGTTGAAATGATTCTTCCTGTCATCTGATCACTTCTTGGATTATGGTGCTGCTAGCATTTCACAGCTCAGACATTCCTAAAGCATACAAAACCTATTGTAAATGTTTTCACAATGGAAAAACCCACCCTGAGATATCCCAGTACTATACATTACTAGGTAAGTGAGGAAAAGTAAGTCTGTTTGGTTAGGTCAGAATTCGGAATGCTTTAATTTGATTTTCTTATGAGAAAGACCATGTATAAGGTATGTTACTTCACACAGGTTTTGGTGGGGGATTGTTATTTAAAATGTTTTAAATTTGTTATTGCTGTAGCATGGACATGGACGCAACAAAGGAGCTTCCGTTGCTTTAAATAGTTTTAGGTTTAACTTCAGATGAATCATTTCTTTAAATTCATAGACATACTTTTATTTGAACTCGTAATGACACAAAAATCATCTTCCCTAAACAAATGCCAAAGGAGCGCACTTTGGCAATGGGTCTGAGGAGAGATTACACTGCATCCTACTAGAACGTGTACTCACTTTTTATTTAGCCTGGAGTGTAGCTATTTAACATTTAAAACCAACTTGTGTTGATGATTTCACACCTCAACTTTTTCTAGTAGAAGTTACCTTGGAATGTGCATATTTGTAGTGGATTGGAAGCTGTAGCAATGAAACACAAAATTCAGTAGCTTCAAACCTCTGTCAATGAGTAGTAATATCTAGTGTATTTTCCTAATTGCATTGCTTCTAGTTTATATTTTAAATTGGGATGAGAAACACAATATTACGCTTATTCCTTACAGATTTTCCAGGTCACAGAGTTTGTATGGCTTTGCCCCTAACCCTATACTTTTCTGATTTTTGTGTATTTCCTTTTGTGTTTTCAAAGGAGTAGGCCTCTGCCATCACTCATGGCCTCATTCCATATGGATACACAGAATGTGCCAAAAACATTTTCAAAATGACTGGTTACAGCCTGCTTTAACTTAATCATTTTAAGCAATGCAAAACCCTCTTTGCTAAGTTTCATTTTCTATGGAAACTTCAAATTTAGAAAAAATTAGAAATAGAGGAAGAGGATTAATTGTCAATTTGCTGACTGACAGGGTCTGACCACATTTATGTCAGCAGTCACTTGAAAGCCTAATTCTGCTGCCGTGTTTGGTTTTGTCTATAATTATAATAGGGTTTTTCTACATGGAAAGCCTCCAGAAAAGAGTGAAGTTAATGCTTTATTTCACCAGAGGTTAATCCCACTGTAAGGCATTTATTGAATCCCTGTGTAGATGCTTTAATTTGGAAGTCACATGGCTTCAGTTCAGTAGAGCTGAAATCTCTTAGGGATTAGGCTATAGAGATGGCTGCTTTCCTTCTGAATGAGAGAATCCACACGGAGCTTTAATAGGCTGTAACTTATGCATGTTGACTTCACCCCTTTGACTAATTTGTCCTACCTTCTCAAACAAAGTAGTCATCAATGTATTACAAATTATACTTCAGTACCAACATTATTAGTGTAGTAACTGACTGCTTCTCATTTAGAGTAAGCATGCTAATAGCAAGTATCAGGGAAAAAGAATATACACAAGCCTGCTAAAGAAGTAATTGCATATGTGTCATAAAAGTGGGATATTTGTCTCTTTGTAAGTACCATGGAGTTTGAATTATCTGGTGACTTGTGATAGCCTATGAAAATTATAGATAAGCAGAGTGGGAAATAATCACCACCTGTTTCTTGTAATAATTTTAAACATAGCTTCTATCCATATGGGGCAGTCAGGTAAAACTGTATCCAGGGATCATTTTGAACCACAGAAAAATAATAGTTTATGGAAGACAATATTAAATAATTTCTCCAGGAAATGACAGACATGCATTATATTTTATTGGTAAGAAAGATAAGAGGAATAGTCAGGTAAAATATGCACCATGTACTAAAACCAAATACTTTCCTTTTCTGATTTCTAGTTCCTGCTTTAACATTTGGATCCTGTGTAAAGTCTACCTTTATTCTCTTTAGAGGAGTTGAAACACATCTGCAACCTATAATATAGCAAGGAACTAAAACATTATGGAAAGTGATCCCCATCCACACTGCAAGTCCTGTTTTCACAAGAGAAGTTCTGGGAACTGTCACCTTCATCATAATGCTACTCCCTTAGAATTTCAGGAGGAAGATTCTGCATTTGGTCAAGGAAGGCAAGTTTTCAGAATGTGTCCTTCATGTGAACTTTAAAAGTTAATTTTGTCTGCTAAGGAAGGGTCTGAAACGGTGAATCTGACCCCATGTTCTCTCCTGTACCTCCCGCTGGAACCAACAAGTAGGCCTGCCTCACCAGTGCAAGATGACCCACATGAGAGGGTGCTGAAGCACTAGAACAGGTTGCCCAGAGAAGCTGTGGATACTCCATCCCTGGAAGTGTCCAAGGCCAGGCTGGATGAGGCTTGGAGCAACCTGGTCTAGTGGAGGGTGTCCCTGCCCATGGCAGGGGGGTTGGCCCTGTATGGTCTTTAAGGTCCCTTCCACCCAAACCATTCTATGATTTTATGATTCTATGTCCTCTGCACGGACCAGGCTGTGTTGCATCAGGCACTTGGTTAAAAACAGACCAATTGGAAATGTAAGCACCATCCCTGAGACCTACTTGATATCATTTGTGTTTATTCATCTGAAAGAACAACATCTGTCTGTAGGAGATAGAAATGCTCCTAACACCTCAGAAAGGGATTTCAGCTAAGGAATGGTGCTAGATTTGAAGTATTATTATCTTTTATAGAATAGAATAGTAGTTTTCAGTGAATTCTACACACTCACTCTTTGAGCAACGCTGAGAATTTGCTCTTTCGGGCAATACAAGAAGAATCTTCAAGTCTTAAAAAAGATCACATGTGGATGATTCACTTTCTGTGACCTGTTGCAAGGTGCTAGTCTCGGCAAATGACTTTCCCCTTCCTCCCGGTTTGTGTTAACACAACAGGTAAAAGCACCATATCAGAAAATGTTGACTCAGCCACTAATATTGAGTTCAGCCCCTTCTGGGGCCCAGAGTCAAAGTAAGGATGCTGCTGCTGAAAAGGTTCCATGAAAACCATGTACCGTTTTGTTCTGAATATGTCCTCATTATGGGGAATACCTTTTTTTATATTTGGAGAAAAAAGTATTTGCTACGCAAGGACCACATATGTTTTAATGCCTATTGTCCAAATAATTCTTTTCTATTTAGTAACTGCATGCAGCTGCAGGCAAAGAACAACTGAAAACCCCGTAACCTTAACACTACCTGACATATTATGTAAATCTATTTACTCTCAGGCTCCAGAGTGCTGCGTTTTTCTCTGCTACAAGCATAAAAGTCACTAAGCAACACTTAACACAGATGTATTGTTTTCATCCATTGCAGAGGAGGGTAGGTACATATCTCCTGCTACCAGCCACTGACTACTAGCTATTAGTTTCTTTTTGACATGATCACACAGTCTTAAGAAAAAAGAAAAACCAAAACAAAGAAGAAAAAGGAAAACAGTAGGCAAAAAAGGACATCATTGACAGTGCAATTATTATTTGGCTTTGAATGTGCTGCTGATGTGAGTGAAACTCAAGTGGATTAAGAATGAGTCACAACAGGAAGGAGAAATACAAGAACAGTATAAATTCCCCGAAGGGAACACATCACATTAAAGTAATAATAAAAAAATAGCAATACTTGAGTTGTTCAAATGATGGGAATGTCTGCAGGGTGAATCTAGACCAGGATCCAATTGTTCTAGGCAGCATACAGACATCTGGTAAACACAAGCCTTTGTCCCAAAGAATTTGAAATTACGTAGGAGAGAACAATACAGGTGGAAAGATACAGAAACTTTTCCAGTTAGAAATAACGAAGGTTAGGCCTAGGGGAATCCAAGGCATGTGCATGTTGCTATGGGTTCTCTGTCAGAGTTAGGGTCTAAAACGAGACTCCCAGTCCTCCACTGCCTCGACTGGAAGAGATTTCACACCTGTTGCTCTTTTGGTACTTTTCATGCCTATTCTTGAATTCCTCAGTTACTGCTATTAAGGACTGTCCTTTACTCAGGTATTTATTTTGTTGGTTCACTAACGAAAGGATATATCAGGTGTCTGTGCAGTGGGGTAGCAATAGTTGCACAAAAAAGACCCTTAATTAACCATCTGAACACTCTCCAGCCAACATCATATTTCTGCAATGTACACACTCTTGTACATACTTACATGGAATTAGATGTGCTTGCTGAACATTTTAAAGGAAAGTCAAGAGGAGTCAGTGAGAGATTTCAACACTACTGCCTTTCAGCCTGCTCACCAGTTTCACGTCTGTGCTGGGTTCAGTCAGGAAAGGGTTAACTCCCTTTACTGTGGTTACCAGGAATTTGCTAATAAAAACATTGATAAGGCCTCAGCTGGTGCTGGGGATGGCCTGCACTGAATTCAAGGGCTTTTGTTTGCTTCGGGTACTGTAGCTGACCCAGACTGACCAAGGAAGTGTTTCATTCTATAGTACATCATGTTCCGGTCTCTGGGGCAGGGAAGGGCGTCTGGTAGCCATTACTCTTCCCTTTTACTCTTTCCCTTACTCCCTTGCTCGTCTACTCCCGGGCACTTGCTAACCCTCCTGTGTTACCCTCCTGTGTTACCTGCTTTGCTAACTCCTGTGCTGGCTCATTCGTGTGGGAGTTGGTGGGTTGTTTAGTGTTCCTGGCTGTGTTATCGTTGATAGGGTTCGCTCAGAATCTGCTGCGATTATATATCAATCAATATATATTGATTTAGATTTAATTAGTAAATAGTTCTTATCTCAATTTTATGAGCTTCCTTATTTCTTTTTCCTCCAATTCTTCCCCTCCACTGGAGGAGGGGAGGGAGATTTGTGAGAGTGGCTTTGTGGTATTTTGCTAGCCGGAGTAAACCACGACACCATCTCCTCTCAGCGTCACTCGTCTGTGTCTCCACATCAAATCGCAGCAACAAACACCAGCTGACTTTGTCACAGAAAAGCCAGAGTTAAATGACTGCTTTTTCCAAACTTAAATCTTCTCAGAAGCCTTAACTGCCAAAGATACCCCACATACTATTGAAGGACAGCAGAGACAGGGCAGCTCAGGAACCACACACAGCTCTTGCCAAAAGCGATGAAGGCACCAGGGTAGGAAGGCTGCTCCTCATTTCAGGATATAGCAAGGCAGGATGGCAGCCCTACTTGCTTTCCCTGCTCAGTACCTGGTGGGTAGGCTGTAGCCTGACAAATATGTCACTCACTACAGGGAAAGTGTAGGGATGCACCTTTTTCTCCCAAGGACAGTTTTCTCTTGCAGCCTAAGAGTGTCTGAAGACCCTCACTCTTTAACCAAGACCCGGCCTGGGATAGGACACAATAGTGAGAGTAAGGCCTGAGCACCAGAATAGACTGTGATGGGTAGTACTGGGATTGCTCCTACAAAATAGGATTAATATTGACAGCTGGAGGCAGCAGCAAAAGGGTGATAGTAAGAAGAGTGCATGAACGTCCCAGGAGGAGTGAATGATCTTTAAGGGAATTTGGTCATCCTTAAGATCATATGTCACTAGACAGCTGAGGTGATCTGGTTCCCCAGGATACTCTTCAAGATCACAGCAGGAATCAAAAAGAGGCTCTGGAAATCCAGCATTTAAGGACAGTTATACAAAATGATGGGGGATTCAGAGTATTTCCCTTTACAGTTTCTCCTCCACAAGAAGTCTGGTGATGCTGGAAATAAAAAATTGCTCTGTGGAAAATGTCTCTTTTGTACTCTCAAACTTTCACTGTGAATTCATGCAGAGTGAGGGAGAAGAAACACTTGTGTTGATATAACCTTTAATTACACATGATAAGATCCTGAAAGCTCTGCTTCAGTTTTGAGTCTTGTAGTGGATAAATTCAGTGTATCTACAATCTCTTATGTTAACAACTATTAAATTGAGACTAGGGATGTTACCGTGATCTAGACACTTCGAGAGTATTTCGATAGCAAAGAGGCATAAAAGAACTGAATAGAAAAACAAATTAGATTAGAAACAGTAGAGTGACACTGGAAAAATTTATTGTGGAAAAAGAAGTCCCATGCAAGTTTTTCTGAGATTTTTAGCTTTTTTCTTCTGCCTTTTGTTTTGTTGTTCTCATTCCAGTTTATTATTCGTTCATCTCAGTTTGTTTCTGGTTCACTTAGTTTTGATATATGACTAAACAAAATTGCCAAGGGCACATAGATGATGGATGATACGATGATGGCAGAGTTATTCTCATTCCAATTCTAAATTCCCCTAAATAGGACATTTTTCTTTCTAAGTTCAACCAACTGCATGCATGAAAGTGGAGAACTTCACCTGATGTGACTACTGTGAGGGAATAAAAAGGAAGAGAAAGCTGGACTGCAGTTTTGCAATTTTAACTTTATCTGGATTCTTCATGTCTAGGAGTCATCATCCCTCACAATATTGCAAAAAGTGTTTTTACCTTCTGATACATTGCATGGCAGACTTAATGAGCTTCTTTCTCTGTCCTGGTCAGGAAGCAAAGAAAGCCACAACAGAAACATCACAAGCTTGAACTTGCAGTTGCAGTGATGGAAATAAGTGGCAGCTGGAGAGCAGAGAGTGCAGCTCAGTAGGGCCAGCTGTTATTAGTGAGTACGAAGGAAAGGCTGGAGAAACAAAACTCTGTTATTCATACCATATGGTTGCTAAAGAAACTGTGGTTTCGCTAGTGTGTGTGAGCTAGCTCTACCTGTGGCTGGTGGCACAGCTGCTGCAAAAGAAAAGGAAGAAAAATCTTGCCAAATACAGGATAAGAAATGAACTGGCCAATTGTATTTTTTTCCTTAATTTCAGTGATCTCTCCTTACCAGGTCATGAAGAAGATGATAGTTTCTCTGTTGGTCACTTGCTTTTTGCTAATAAGGACCTCCAGCCTTTATACTAGTAACAACAGAGAGACAAATCCTTGGGGTTTTCTGAAGAAGATTCTTGGCTCTATGCCCCTATGACTGGAAGGGAAGGAAGGAGTATTTGCTTGACTACACAAAACATAATTTGTTGCATATTTCTTGCAAATGAAACTGTGCAGGGCAGATGTCAGATTTTTGTGGTGATCCATAACATTTAGGAACATGTTAGAGCTCTGCATGAACTTTTCTTTTTTTAAAGCAAAGCTTGACTATAACACAAACCTGAAAATATTCACTGTAATACCTTGTTTTCACATCAGTGTTTAAGAGACATGCTTGAAATCCCACAAAATCCTCTGACAGATGAAAATGTTTTAAGACATGACTATTCTGTCATGTCTGAAAAAAAGAGCAAAATCATGAGATACCTGTAGTCTTTGAATTTTTACTCATCACTGCATCATTGTTGTGGTGGCTTGACCCTGGCAGGGGCCCAGGTCAAAGCTACTCTGTCACTGCCCTCCTCAGCTAGGCAGGACACAGGAGAGAAAATATAAGGAAAGGCTCATGGGTCAAGATAAGGACACTCACCAGTTGCCATAATGGGCAAAACAGACTTGACTTGGGGAACAATTAAGTTAATTTATTACCAATCAAGTCAGACTAGGGCAATGAGAAGTAAAACCAAAACTTAAAACCCATTTCCCACCACCCCTCCCTTCTCTCTAGGCTCATCTTTGCTCTCAGCTTCTCTCCTTCCTCCACCCCAGTGGTGCAGGGGTTCAGGGAATAGTGGTTGTGGTCAGTCTGTCTCTGTCTCTGCTGCTCCTTCCCCCTCAGGGGAGGATCCTCACATTCTGCCCCTACTCTAGCCTGCAGTCCTTCCAATGGGACAGCTGTCCACCAACTTCTTATAGAATCATAGAACCATGTATCATAGAATGTTTGGGGTTGGAAGGGACCTTAAATATCAACTAGTTCCAACCCCCCTGCCTTGGGCATGGACACCCTCCACGAGCCCAGGTTGCTCAAAGCCTCATCCAGCCTGGCCTTGGACACTTCCAGGGATGGGGCATCCACAGCTTCTCTGGGCAACCTGTCCCAGTGCCTCCCCACCCTCTCCGGGAAGAACTTCTTCCTGATATCTAATCTAACTTCACTCCTGCTTTTCTCCACCTCCTCCCCCTGAGTGGTGCAGTCTCTGCCACTCCTTCCTCCGCAGGGGAAGAAGCCACCCCTGTAGCCCCCCACTACCAAAACCTTGCCATACAAACCCAATACAAGCCAAAAACCTAGGGAGTAGGAAATCTTTTTGGCTGGGTGAGAGTTTCAGTATTGCAGAAACTGCTTCTTTGGGAACATTCAGAGAACACATACACGAAGTTACTACATTTGTGTAAAAGTAGACATTTGAGAATCATAGCATCACAGAATCACAAAATGGTTTGAGTGGGAAGGGACCTTAAAGCCCATCCAGTTCCAACACCCAGCCATGGGCAGGAACACCCTCCACTAGACCAGGTTGTTCCAAGCCTCATCCGGCCTGGCCTTGGACACTTCCAGGGATGGGGCACCCACAGCTTCTCTGGGCAACCTGTCCCAGTGCCTCCCACCCTCTACAGGAAGAATTTCTTCCTGATATCTAATCTAAATCTCCCCACTTTCAATTTAAACCCATTACCCCTTGTCCTGTCACTCCCTGCCCTTGTAAAAAGTCCCCTGCCATCTTTCTTGTAGGCCCCCTTCAGGTACTAGAAGGTGCTATGTGGTTTCCTAGAAACCTTCTCTTCTCCAGGCTGAACAAGGCCAATTCTTTCAGTCTTTCTTCATAGGAGAGGTGCTCCAGCCCTCTGATCATCTTCGTGACCCTCCTCTGGACTCGTTCCAACTGGTCGATATCCTTCTTATGCTGAGGGCTCCACAGCTGGACACAGTACTCCAAGTGGGGTCTCACCAGAGTAGAGGGGGAGAATTTCCTCCCTCGACCTGCTGGCCATGCTGCTCCAGATACAGCCCAGGATACAGCTGGTTTTCTGGGCAGCCAGAGCACACTGCTGGCTCATATTCAGCTTTTCGTCCACCAGTACCCCCAAGTCATTCTCCTCTCAATCCATTCTCCACTCAGCCTGTACTTGTACTTGGGATTGCCCCTACCCAGGTGCAGGACCTTGCACTTGGTGCTGTTGAACTCCATAAGGTTGGCATGGTCCCACCTCTCCAGTCTGTCCAGGTTCCTCTGGATGGCATCCCTTCCCTCCAGCATGTCGACAACACCACACAGCTTGGTGCAGTCAGCAAACTTGCTGAGAGTGCACTCGATGCTATCATCCATGTCACTAATGAAAATGTTAACGAAGACATTGGAGAATGTGAGTGTTTCCCATAGGCTACAGTTCTTCACAAACTGCCCCAGTGTGGGGTCCTCCCTGGGCTGCAGAAGGGTCTGTGTCCCCCTGTGACCCTCCATGGCTGCAGGGACAGCTGGCCTCACAGTGGTCTGCACCACAGGCTGCTGAGGAATCTCTGCTTTGGTGCCTGGAACACCTCCTCTCCCCTCTTCTCCACTGACCTGGAGGCTGCAGAGCTGTTTCTATCACCTATTCTTGCTCCTCTCTCTTGCTGCCGTTCTGACACAAGTGGTTCTTTTCCTCTCTTAAATATATTAATCCTAGAGGCACTACTACTGTCAGCCTTGGCCAACAGTGGGTCCATCTTGGAGTCGGCTGGCATTGGCTGTCAGACATAGAGGAGGCTTCCAGCTGCTTCTCATAGAAGCCACCCCTCTGGCCCACCCACTAGAAAACCTTGCCATGCAAACCCAATAAAATTGGTAGCCAAGATTTTAAAACCCAATAATGTACTGCCTGAGCTACAGTGAGCCAAAATGATGAAAAGAACATTAACCCTTTCAAGTCATGCAGTCACAATAAATTATAAGCCCCATTCAAACACAGTCTAAGTTTCCTTAAATCCATGGATCCCAAACTTCCTGTATCTTTGACAGCTTCTTTTGCAAATACTGTTTTATTGTGGTCCTGTTTGCACTTTTCCTTTTATACTTGCCTTTCTAGTACCTGAAGTCTCACTCACTAACCCTCTACTGCCATTTCTTTTCTGCTTCTTTTCTTATCTCTGCTGTGGCCTTTTTTTTCTCCTCATCCCTCATGCTGATGGCATTGGTGTAAACCAGACTGGTGATTGTTATTGATTTGGACCCTTTATTATGCCTAATCCCTGAATTTGGCATTAATCGCTGCTCAGTCATCAGACACTAGTGCAAGACAAGTCACTGTTTCCATTAAACTAGGAGCTTGAATCCCTAGTTTGCCAAAATCAGATCATTTTATTGTTGAGCTGAGCTTGGAGGGATGTTAGGGAATAGACAAGATAATGAATTTGGACTGTAGCTCAATCTTCAGGAACAGCTTTAGGCTGAGATGATGTTTATTTTTTAATTGCTAGTTAAAATTTCTTTTATTCTGGGAGGGAACGATAAAAAAAAATTTGCTTTCATTAGGAAATTCTAGATTGAAGAAATCTGACCTATTTTTCAGCACATAATTATTAATGTTTGACACAGATGCTAACAGCCACTTAGAAATGGATACTACTATGGGGAAAAATCTACTTGGTATGCATCCAAGATCTGCAATGTTTAGACAAGATAAGACCATGAATTGAAGTCTTATGGCATGAAGCTAGAGAAATAAATTGCAGGAAGGCTTGATTTTTGGCTGGTGGATGACATAGAGAACTTAGCATTTTTACTGTTCAGGGTAAATTATCAAAAGGGCCATTTCTGTTTTGTTTTGTTTTCTCTTTGTTTTCCCCACGCTACATATAAAACAATGGTAGCAGAGGTAGATTTAAATGCTATTTAGTGAGATACAGACCTTCAATTTGAAAAAAAAAAAAAAAAAAAAAAGTTCTTATAACCATCCTAATTCCTCTATTTCCCAAGTAGCTGGTAAATCATACAGTATGATAGTGCTGCAATTTCCAGACATATGCAGGCTGAAAAATGTATTTGTCAAGCAGGAATAAGAAGCTGTTTCAAGAGGTACTGGCACTTCTAGAGTGTCTTTTCACACAGTCCTCGTTGCTTCACAGCAGTCTTCCAGGCTTCAAACTAAAAAACACAGCCCTTGGGGAAATCTTTCATATATTGTTTCTAAAGCAGCCCAAGCAATCAGTTCCTGTAGTGCTGCACTGTATTGTGTCGATTAACCCCTTACAGATATTTCAAGATAACTGTGTAAACTAAAAGTCAGAGATGGAAGGTAGCCATACAATCTAGTCTGATCTCAATAAATCAGTTCTAAATAACGGAGGCTAAGGTTAAGGCATGGAATGCAGTACAGTGTTAAAGATATCCAAGGCAGCCCAGAATGCATGCTAAACACCATAAAGATACTAGTTTGTACCCAAGAAGAAGTGTATATTTCTTCCTGTGCACTGTAAACGTGCCTTGAATTCTACAGAAGAAATACTGCTCTTTGTAAACATTTGCTTGCATAACCTTGACAACATGACTTCTTCCTCACTCCTCTTGGGCCTAATAGCTTGCTTGATGTAGCTGTTCAGGGAAGATCCTTTGCTCAGCTCTTTCAGAAGATCTAGACTGGACCGTTCCCTGCAGTCTCCTAAACCCCATTTCTTTCTTGAGCAGAAAGGAAAGGAATCCTTCAATGTCGATTTTTACTCCAGCCCTGTTTGGCTGTTTTAATGGGTATGTCTGATATATTGCGAATGCCAATATAGTTCTTTTCTGTAATTTCTTTTGTTGGCTCTAAAACCTCCCAGAGAAATACTGACTATCTTTACTGCTGCTGGTAGAATAAATTGTGCCTACCACTGTTTTACTTTATAAAAATATAGTCCGTGGCCACCTTAGGAAACAAAACATACAAAAAGTATAACCAAAATTTGAACAGGATGTATTTTGAAAGCAAAGTTTGACAAGAAGCTGTAAAGGGTCAGGATTGCTGTTGCATTCTGGTAACAGGGCAGTTGTGTTTCAGAGACAGGTACTGCTTATTTGACTTCTTTATCTGTGACTAAAAGCCCTTTTCTGATATTGTATTTTCAACCTGCCATGAAGTTTTGATAGATTAATTGATTTCAGTGGGGTCCGATGCAGACTCATTATGACCACAAATGCTTATTCTCAAAATAGGTATCCAAAACTGGGCCATGATGACTCACTGTCACCATCTGCAGTCAGAACTCTTATTTATTATTTAACATTGGTAGGTACTGGTACAGTGCTCATAGCTTAAGCTACGTATTTGACATCTTGTCTCAGTCGATTTTATGACTCGGACATGTCCTGTACAACTTGATCCAGCTGCTCCTGCTTTGAGATGAGGGTTGAACTGTGTGAACTCCAGAAGTCCCTCCCATCTTATACTATTCTGTTTTATGGTATTCTCATAATATATCATTTAATCAGCCAACACTAATCCAGAATAATACGCTCTGTCATCTACTTTTTTCCACTAAGAACAGTTTACTCCATCCACTATTTACCCCACAAATTTATTTAACCTGAGAATCACAGGTGCTCTTTAGGCAAAAGAGCCTCAAAAGAGCCTCAAAAGGGTCAGCTATGAAAATTCAGACCAGGATACTCCTTGGTGCCAAGTTACATCCATACATTCCTGAAAGCCTTCAAGAACAGACAATCTGCCACCCCTCTGGAAACCTGCATCAAACTTAATTGTATTTAGTGTGAATTTTCTTCTGTGTTTCCACTTGCAATCTTCCCCATTTCTATTTATTTCCACCGTCTCTCTTCTTCCCTGCAGACACCTCTGTGAATAACCCATCCCCATCCCATCAATACCCTTCCCATAGGCACTGGGATGCTCTTTGGTGCTCTGAACCTGTCTCCACTCCGGCCTGAACTGGTTCTGGCAGCACAGCCTCTCCTCACAGGGTAAGTGTTCCAGCCTCACTGCCCAGTGCCCACCCCTGAGCTTGTCTAGTTTGTAAGCATCTTTCATGTGTTGGGAGACTGAAAATGGAATTTGGTAACTAGGTGGGGTCTAGCAAGTGCTGAGCAATGGGGTATAATCCCCTCCCTCTTTTTTCTCCTTGTGCTCCTGTTCATACAGCCCAAGACAACAATATCTTTGCTGTCTGGAGACATCCCTGGCTGATGTTTTATCACCCCCAGAGCTGCAGAGCTGACCCCTGGCTGGTGAGCCTCTGGTCTGCATTATCTTAGGAGGCTAATCCATCTGAAGTCCATGATTTTCATTTGCCATTGATGAATTTCATGGGCTACCTGTTGGCCTGTTTCTTGCCTGTTAGGGCCCTCTGAATGGCAGTCGCGCTCTCCAAGGTATTGACTGGTTCCCCCAGCTCGGGGTCACACATGAACTAGGTGAGTATGTACTCCGTTAGCTCATTCACATTGATTAAGGTTTTTAAACAGCATATATGCCAGGACAGAGACCTGAGAAGCCTCACAGGAGTTACAGCTCCCCACCAGGCAGAATACCAACGAGTAACTGCTACAATTAGACAGTTAATTTTGACTGTTCTCTTTGTCCACATACCTACAACATCCCAAACTGATGGTGATATCCACTGGTTTCATTCACAAATCCAGCTATTTTATCACAGGGTCAAGCATGGTACATCCTTGGTAAATCCACGCTGTTTCTTATCAACTTCTTGTTCACAATATACCCAGAAATATGCTCTGAGAGGACTTGCTCCATGATTTTCCCAGGCACTCAAGTGAGGTCTGCACTTCACTGTTTTTTTGTCCTTTCGTATTTTTTTGAATATGGATGTGACATTTGCCTTTCTCCAGTTGTTTCAGATTGCTCCCAATCTCCCTGACTTTTCAAAGATGAGAGTGCAGGCTTGTAAGGACATTGACCAGTTCTCTGGGCACCCTCAGATATAGCCCATTGTGTCCCATGAAACTGCAGGGGTGGAATTTTCTCAAGTGATTCCTTACCAGGATCTCCTCCGTTACTGATAATTCTTCTTGAACCTTGCCTCTAGAAAACAGTCCTCAGAGACCTTGCTGATGAAGTGAAAATGGTGAAAGGAGTTGTGTGCAGCCTGTAGGCAGGTGAAAATAAAATTGTACCAAAGTGTCTATTTTTAGGAGTTAACTCTTTCCTGACTGAGCCCATCACAGCAGTAAATAAAAGAGTAACCAACATTACTCTTCAGAGCAACGAGGGATGCAAGCTAATGTATCATAGACATCATTCTCTTATCTGTTATGTAAATTGCAATCGTCACAATTTCTGCTAGGGGTAAAAATCCACTATTTTCTCACCACTACCAAAATTACGATTTTCAGTATATCTGTGGGTATTTGAAGCATAGATCTTCCACAGTGCAGTAATTACAGAATACTGGATATTACTTCCAATTTGCAAATTTGCCATGAAGTAATTTCACCTTGAATTCATAATTAGGGCATATTATGCTGAATGGGCATCCAGCCAGCAAAAGGAACACAGAATTTCAGAACAATTTGGAAAATGAAAACCTGCTTAAAAAATAAGGGCAGAGAAAAACCTATATTGGATCACAGCAGGAGTCACAGAATTCCACTTCTGCCAGCAGCAGATGCCTAAGAAAAAAAAAAATCATACACATATATGAAACATCCTTTGTGAAAGAAGGGAGATAATTGTAGTGGGGTTTTTTTTATGGTTTACAGTGTGGGACCACATGTAAGACAGGCTAAGAACTTGTGAGATTAAAAAAAAAAAATCATATTGTTCTGTCAAACTGATTAGCAATGCTTATGAATATCAGCACAGAGAGAGGGAAAGTGATGACATTAGCATAAGCATATACCAAGTATACTAGGCTTAGATCTTTAAAGCTGCTTAAAGGACTTGGATACCACTACTCAGTAACATATAGGTCTAACAGTTGGAAATTAGCAAATCCATAAGGAAAAGAGCTGCTTAAACAGCTTCTAAGACTTTGAAAACACAGAAATGGAGAATGTGGTCTAATTCTGAAAACACCTAAATAGAAGCAACTTTTCTCTTGTTAATAATCTCATTAACTCAATGGGACTGCTGTCATGAATATAATCACCTCATACATACATAAGCATTTTCAGGTTTCCGCATATCAGAGACAATACCTCTCAGCACAAAAAAATTAGGGCTTTAATAATGAAATCTCATTACTTGCAAGTGTCTCTTTACAAATGTTTGACAGGAAGCTTACTGGCAGAACAAATATGGTGTCAATGAAATACTGCCTAGTTGTGCTTAGGAGATGATAAAGTACACATGGTTTAAATTACGAGAAACAAGTGAAACATTTTTTTTGAGCTAGGTGTCTAGCACTTCGAACAGTTATGCAAGTACATTTAATACTTGGAATGCAATTCAATTTGGTGAAAGTATAGCTTTAAAATAAAAGGGTCTTAGAATAAGAATAATCAGTGGGAAATGATCGTCTAGCAAGAATGCAGTTTATGAGACTTACAAACATAAACACATATCTAATTCTTTAAGCTATTTCATAAAAAATAGTAAGTATAATTTTATCTGGGCACTCCAATGCCTGTCATTTTTACTCTTCTGAGGAAGAAAAAATTCTCCAGGTAAAATCACAAAATATATTATCCAAATTCAGGCAGTAAAAGACATTTTGCACAAGCCAAATATGTAAGGAAAAATATTTCCACATGTCCTGCTGTAGCTGATTTTAAGCAGTCAAAAGCAAGATGACTCCATTTAAAATTGTCATTCCTTATAATTTACATCACAATTTAATCACTGGAGTTTTTAAAGTACAGTCATTTATACCTACTCATCAATGGCACATAACCCACATGCAAAGGGCAGAAAGCATGCACTCCGAAAACAACATATTTACACTTCAAGAAAGGATTTAAACCCACCCAGATCAGGAGTAACAGAACAGGATGCCTTGTGAACAACTGATTTTTCTGAGTGAAACCAGCAGATTCATGGATTTGTCTCTTTCTGTTGACACTGAGAACAGGCCCTCAAATTGTGCAAAGGCACACACAAATGCAGTGGAATATTCAAAGTATCCACACTGGATCTTAGAAAACAGCAGATTATAAAGTTCAAAAAAAAACCCCAAAATGTAACAAAACCCCACGTACACCAGAGTTTCAACAGAGATATGTAAGTGTTCTTCTAGATTAAACAAAGGGAAAGAAGGGAAGATGCAATTTGAATCCTGACTTAAGGTTTATATTAATTCAGATGTCTTTTTAAAGAAAAGCTTCAGCTTGCTTCCTGCCGTATGACACTCTCAAAGGAGAAGCAAAGCTTTTTAAAATTAAACTAATGCCCAAGGGAGTAACAAGTCAGACACAATACACGTTCAGTTCAGGTTTTATGAAGTGCAGCAGATCAGACTGGAGAAGAGAAATGTGGAAGAACATACAGAGAAAACACGTGCTCAGACTCAGCACACATCCAATTGTGCTTATACCAGTCCTCGGCAATTGACTGGACAGGTCAAGAGATACTTGGAAAGTTGAAGTTAAAGTAGTTTATATCAGTGCTGTCCAGTCTACAAGTAATTAAATCTTTCCTTTTCTCAATATATGGCACACTAACACTACCCAAAGCTTTGTATTAGCAGGGAGGAATGGAAACATACCACTCTCAACCATACATGACTGTAACTTTCTTGATCTAAATCTCATGTTTCTTTGTCTATCGTCATTGATTTGGTAAAAAGGAGCAATTACAGGGATTACTGTGAATATGTAACAGGTTAGTTTACAGAAGTTAGTTTGAAAAGCTTACAGAGAAGAGAAATGTATTTTGGAAAACCCTAATGAAACAAGGAATAGAATACTTACCTAGTTATACTGTTTTTTGACTGGGACAAATTTTCATTCCAGAATGAAATTTCATTTGGTTTTATCTTAGGAACATTTATTCTTGTCTTCATTTTTACATAAAATAAATAGCTGAAAGTCAGTAGACACTAGAAATTTCACAAGGATGAAATCTGAATTAAGGGAATTTCAGGCCAAATTTTGGTTAACAAGTTAACACCTGAAAGAACAAACTCTAATAACATTAGCTCTAGGATTCAGAAATTAATTCAGGATTAATTTTCAGGGAAGAAAATGAAAGTAAAACCAATCTGTTGCTTCTCCAGTCTATATACTTTGCATAAATCTACTGCAAGCAGCAAAGTTCTTCCCTTGCAGATGATAAATTTCTTCTGAAAAAGGTCCATATTTGTCTGTATGTATCTAACGACATATATACGTGAGTGTGTGTACATATGTATGCATGATGTAAGCAATTTGGGTTTGGGTTTTTTTCCCTCCAAAGACTTCAATTCTAATTCAAGCAGCTAAAATTGGTTCAACATCCAGACTCTCCAGTTACGATGTTTATGTTATATTAAACATGCAGTGAGTTATGGTTTTGTGAAGAAACCATGCAAATCACTATACAATCAAATTATGTTGACTGTTATGGACTTTTAGTTATTCGTGTCTGGACCAGCCTGGGGTAGCTTCCAGCAAGAATTAAAAAAATTACTTGCCTCTCCATGTTACTCCAAGCCATTGGCTGTTTATGTTTGGACTGCCCTTAAGGTTACAAGTTAATGTAAATTCACAGTATAGGTACTCATGCATTTGATAGAGGTGTGGAATAATAACTGGACGTGACCTGGAAATTAAATTTATATTAAATTAATATCTTAATTAAACTATATTACTTGCACATATGTTTGCAGACAGCCTATTATCATTGGCAATCCAAAAGAATCTGCACTTCTGTTGCCACAATACATTGCATTATTCATTAATCTAGTTGTGAGAGTTCTTATTGAATGTGACCAAACTCCCTAAATTTGGCCATGATTGTTCATTGAAGGTGACTGGGCCAATAGTGCATCACATTATTCATTCATCCATCATCATGGTAGTTCAGTACATTGAACATGACCAGACTTACAGCATGTAAATTGGGCATCAGTCAGAATCTAGGCCCAACTAACCCCAGCACTTCTGATATCTGAGGACAAGCTGGAATGCAAGGGGGTTAATGTAAAAGAGGTTAATGTAAAACTTCATACATATGTGTTTGAATATCATTCCTGTAATCATGGTATCCATTATCTCTTCTGTCTTTTGACTGTAGGAGAGTACTAAGCTATTAACAACCACCACTGAGAAGAAAACCTCAGTTTCACAACCAAACTCACCAGAGGGGTGTATATAGAAAACCAATACATGGAAGCAAGGGGAAGCTGAGAAATAATAAAAATTTGGTTAAAATTCTGGAAAATACTAATTATAATACATGGCATTTCTCAGGCATTCATTTTTTTTAGTTGGACAGAGAGTTTAGAGCCACTATATTTTGTTTAGGTATTGTTGCTTACAACAAATCTGCAGCCTCATTGTCCTACTCTGGAATCAAACATGTGCTGCATGATATCAAGAAGATAACTGAATATTGTATAATTTTTACATATTTGCCTTTTCTATCACCCACTTTATTATACTGGCTATGTATTAATTCCCTAACAACCAGAAGCAACTCTGGAGAATACCCTTCAGTAACATGTCAACAGATTTGTGGTGGAGAGTAAAAACATCAAAAAAACATTTCCCATGCCATTGTGAAGATATTCTTTAAAAATACCGAAGGACATTTGCAGTACTGAATCCATACTCAGTACCACAGTATGACAAGTTTGTATAAAAAATCATGTAGCTAAAGAAGGAAGACTAGGTACTAACTATACTGGTTCTATAAAACATGGAACAGCTGCAACCCATTCTCTTGCATGCCATGTGAAAAGCTGAATGTGAATATTCTCTTTCATGTCTACCTGGAGGTTTAAAACCAAACACAACACAAAGAAGACAGGGCTTACCTTCTCTCCAGTGTCATCGGCTTTGCTTTAAATAAAGTATTCATAAACTGCTTTATCATCTTCAGCCATAATGACTTCCAGTTTCCTGCTTTGACTAGGGCTGGGGGAGAAAATATGTACTATCTGCAACAATTACACCTGCACAGGCAGAGGGAACTCCATTAGTTACCATTAATAGTCTTCAGCTGATTCCGAACAGCCTTCTCAAGAGCCCTAGTTCATCAGCCTACCTGGAAACAAGTGCAATCCCACTGAAGGACCATGAAACAGAGTTGTAACAAAATCACAAAAGCAGTGAGTGACATGAATGCATAATTGTTATTCACCAATTTCCACAAAACTAGAGTGATGCAGCACTTATTGAGTCTTACATGAAATCCTGTTAAAGCAGAAAAGGGTAAATAATATTTTTTTACTGTGGATAGTGAACCTGTAAATTTTTAGACTGAACACTATAGAGACAGACTGGGTCAGAAACTTCAGAAATTATTAGACAAATTCATTGGGTCCATAAACAAGTACTAAAAGGAATAGACAGAAGAAAACCTCTAACATCCCTTATCCGAGATTCCAAACGGTGATGGTCACACAGTATAGACAGGGTTGCGGAAGAGATTGAAGAACCACTCATACATTTTACCATGTAAGGAAGATGAGAAGTTATCATGCAAGGTGCTTAAATGAGCTACTTTAGCTTGTCTTTTGATTCAGACACAAAGGTGATGAAACTCACAAAATTCTTATCTTAAAATATGAAGTTCACACTCTGGGATTTTTAGTAGTATTTGCTTAATTAATATTATTTTGCATGATACTTCAAATTTCCTTCCAGGTCTTTGACAAGGGCATAAATATTGCTTCATTAGTGAGTCATGGTCTAAAATGTTTTAATAGGAGATCAGTATTCTGATGTCTTATGTTCTTTTCTTCAAATACAATTAAAATCCTTTTAATTATTCTGTGGTGAGTTTAGTTTGCTATCCTGCCTTACTCTGTCTTCAGACATGGAATTTAAGAGTGAGATATTTTTCTGGTTTTCTCTATGTCACTGTAATGTTGTGCTTAAGTCACTGAAGAGTAGGTGTGACTGGGTAATATAGGAGTGAATAATGTGCAGAATGATGAAATTAAACATATTCTAATTTACTTGCCTGACCAATACGACATAAGTGCTAATGCCATGACTAAATTAATTAGGAAAACGTGTCTCTAATTATCAATTACTGCAGGACAAACAAGAGTCAAAAGTTCTTTGCTAATTGCCTTCCCTTCCCTGTACAGACATGAACATACATAGCTAGTGTCAGTCAAAATCTCTGCTCTGATGCATGTGTTCCTTCATATGCAGAGCAGAAAAAATATGTACTTATCACTGAAAGGGTTACTTTATAAATTCCACCTTGTGTATGTTTATCTTTTTTTTTTTTTTTTTTTTTTTTGCATTTAAACTAGATGCCTCTCTAAAAATAAACAAGAAAACAAACAAATAAAACACTTCTCTTAATTAAGTGCCTGTTATTCATTAGGATACTTTTATCCATTGCTGAAGAGATCTTCATGCATACATTTACAAATAATTTGATCTTGCCAGAGAAACTTTAATAAAATTAGGCAGCAAAAAGCTAGCAGTAAATAACCTCTGGAATATGGTTTGTCCTCCTTGACCACAAGCCAAGTAAATTGATTCAGAATCATTCACAACAGGGGTAGAAGCGTGTCTAGATTTTACATGGTGCAGTGCTGCATATGATGTTTCCATGTTTCAGAAGTGTCATATTCCTCATCTTTTCTGGCTTTCAGTTCAATCTCTAAGCTATCAGTGGTCTATCAAAGACCTTGAAGCTGACTACAGACTACAGAATCACACAGAATCACAGAATCGCTAAGGTTGGAAAAGATCTGTAAGATCATCCAGTCCAACTATCAACCCAACACCACTGTACCCAGTAGACCATGTCCACAAGCATCACATCTACATGTTCCTTGAACACCTCCAGGGATGGTGCCTCCACCACTTCCCTGGACAGCCTGTCCCAGTGCCTGACCACTCTTTCAGTGAAGAAGTTTTTCCTAATATCTAATCTAAACCTCCCCTGACACAACTTGAAGCCATAAGATTTGATCATGCACTGGGAAGTAACATTGGAACATATAGCTGGAAAGGATGCAGGAGGCCATTTGGCCTCCATTGAGACATTGATTGCAGAGAACTGAACAGCAAAGTCAACCATGGGGACAATTCTAAGGCACCAAAGCTAACTTTGGTACTATGACAGTTCATTTCCACTCCATGGTTTGTGGCTGAGCTTGAGCACACAACATTAGATTAATTTTCCCTAAGAAATCAAAGTTTACTGATATAAAAAAAAAAAATGTTGCCTGCTGAATTTCTGCTACAAACTCATTTCAGATAGCTCTATCCTGTTTCAATAAAACCAAGGAGATATTTAAATGTTCATTAAATGATAGTGAAACAAATTTTCAAAGAACAGTTCTGCCTAATAATGTTTAAAATAAATAATATCTCTATATTTTTTTTTCTCATCTAACTAAGAATGGGTTGACATCACTTCTGGGAGTCTGTCCAGTTCTTCCTATCTTTCCTATCAGCCTCCATACTCTACACAACAGCTGGCTTGCTGGCTTGCTGTCTTCAGTTTGCTCTTTGCTAGGGTCAAAGGATAAATACTTTCAATGTACCTTTATACATATATAGATTTTGATTTTTCTTAGTAACAAATAGCTGAAAATATATTAGAAGCTATATACAGTACTAGAATTATCACAAGGTTTTGGTCTTTTCCATCAAATGTAGAAGGAAGACTTCTACAGTATGTGATACACAGGCATGTTTCTAAGACTATCAGAAGACCTTGCATCCACTATGTCAAAATACTGTAATGCATTCTGTTGTAAAAGCTTCCATTTGGGAGAGATTCCCTGAAAATGTGAATCATATGAAGTGCATCATTTAAAGAAATTAATTTTCACATCAGCTTGATGTCTCTAAACAGCAAAGATACTGTGATTCTGATACAACTTGAAAAAAAGGGTTAATGTTTCTTGTTAAACCAAACGTAATATAGAGCAAGTTTCAATGAGCTGCTAAAGTGTACTGGACAGATTTATAATAGTATATTATTTTGGGCTTACCAAAATCAAATGTGACTTGTCCGAACTACATTTAATGACACAATGTACTGAAATTTTTAAACCAACATCACTTGTGGTTAAGCAGTTAAAGAATAAGTAAATAAATAAATACAAAAACCCACCATTTGCTTGAAAACACCCTTGAAAGTCAACCTAACCATCTCAAGGTATAATAACATTTTCCTTAAATATTTATCTTTGATGGTGCAAAATCTACAATTGCTTCTTAGAATCCTTAGCTATAACACTTCTTTTGTACTTTGCATCCGCTTGAGCCAATAGGTCCTCAGGATTTATAGAGTCATATGGAACAGCGCTGTTCCTTCTTCCTTGCAATGATGCTTTACACAGTCATCACATTGTCTTAACTCCTACTATTTTTCTTCTATAGCTTAAAAAAACCAAACCCCTAATTCTTTAAATCTTTCTCAGTAGCTCATCTTTTCCAGTCTTCTGGCTGTATCTTGTTACCTTCTTCATTTTCCTTAATAAATAAATAAATAAATACTTATTTATTTAAATATTTTTCCCTACCCCCAGTTTTAATATTTTTGTTATGCCTTATGGTGCTTATTGTAGCTTATGGTGCTTGTTTTGTGCCTTGACTTAATTTATCCTTCTAGTTATACAGTAACATTATACATTTATCTAGTATTTTCACATAGTTTTTAATGAATTGAACACCAACCTGTCATATTTCCACGTGAGTTACCATAGTAAGTAATGAAGTAACTCAATCTGTAACTTCCATTGAATCTCTTAGTTGATGTGTAGTCCTCTCTGTGACATCATTTTGTTTTTTAGTACTGGATCTGCTCAGAGTCCGATGGGAATTCAGGAAGTGTTAAAGGCCATCCTAGGGATGGAAGGAGCTGATGTGACCATAGTGTTTACACTTTCTGTACCCTTTCTCGTCTTTTCTTGCTGAAGATGAAATAATAAACTACTTTTTCAGGCACATAGGTGAACAAACTTTTGGTATAAAGCTATTGTGGGTAAATGAAAAGGTTAATCAAAAGATATCAAAAAAACAACAAAAAATCCTCTGAATCTAAATCAGTGAGTCATTCTGCCATACCTGTTCTGAGGAAATTCCACACATTCAAGTCTTCTTGAAGTCTCCTATGAGGTAACTTCAAATTTACTAGTCGCCTCTGTTCCCAGTTCTTTGTGTAGGACTTTTACTTTTGGCCTAATTCAAAACTCCTGACTACTGTTTTTCCACAAAGCAGAACTGCTGATTTTCTTAAGCCCTAAAAGAACTTTAATATCTGGAGGTAAGACTTCAGTTGACAGGTTAAAAATAAAATTGGCAAGAGAACAATATCTTCCCACAGTATCCCGGAACGACACTATACAATCTTGTGAGAGACTAGGAAAAATGGGATATGTAGAATTCCACAGCTAATCAGCTTACAAGTTACCAGGATTGTGTTGTGTAAACCAGTTTGTGGATACGTATATCTTTAAATAAAAAAATACAAATAATAAACCAAACAAAAATATCTTTTGGAAAATGGAGGGAACGAGGTGCTGTTGCAGCCCATGGGCATCATTGGGAGTACAGACACAATCATTTTATGTGTATTTTATGTACTGATAGTCAATAAAAAACATGTTTACCATGGCAGATACTACATCACACATGGTACCTTCTTAAAGAAGCATACTTTGTGCTTCATTTCCATGACAGCAAAAAAACCTGACTGCAATTTTCAGACCTTAAAAGCTGAAAAAATGACTGAATTTGTCTTCTACTGACCTAGAAATCTCCTTGGCTGTTTGCTGCTATACACTGTTTTTCCAAGTAAACCTGCAGAATGACACGTAATTGCAAAATATAAAAGAACTCCACTAAGTCTAGTAGCCTAGAAAAGGAAAAACTATTCCTCACCATGCATATAGAACCTTAATAGAAACATTTTGTAAATTTAGTATTGCTTCCTGAAATAAAAATGTATTAAAATTCAAGCAGAACTTTGAATCTTGGTATTAAAAATATCCCTTATTCTTACACACACACAAAAAAAGAACCACCAACCGAAAAAACCCACTCAAAACTCCAAAAAAAAAAACCCAAAACCCCACAACGCAAACCCAAATAATAATGATAATAATGATAATAATAATGATAATGATAATAATAATAATGATAATAATAATGATAATAATAATGATAATAATAATAATAATTCTGAAAGTATAATCTTGCTTTAAGTATCAGAACTTCAAGATTCATACAGTTTTAGTTTAACAAGGGTGAAGGAAATAGGCATGGTACATTTTTTATGGATAAATCTGGCTAATATGAGTGGAGATACTACTATGTTGTCTGCACAATGCATTCCAGTATTTTGCCATTTTGAGTACGCTGTAAGTATGGGGTGTTGGCAAGCAGGTTGTCATAAACACAGTACTCAATGACACAGGGAGTCAAAAAAGCATTATTACAAAACAGGTCTGCGCTGCACCAACTAACTCCAGAATACATATTTCCCACTCACAAAAACCTTTCCATCTCCACAAAAACAGTGGTAGAGAAAGAGGGCTTTTATGCCCATCTTGCATACAAGGGATTGGGAGGGGAATGAAGAATCTAACTTACAACATTGCAAGAAGAAAGGCTGTGTTGGCAAAGAGAAGTGAAGAGTTATCTCCAAAACTACATTTGGGCTGCTTAGCAGAGTCTTCTACCTTTTCTTGGTGGCAGATGATATGAGCAGCATTCATTAAAATCTTTCAGAGAATTTTTTCCACCTAAAAGACACTTGGTTTCAAAGTTTAGGTCGATCAAATCCCTTTGGGAGTGAGAACGTGTATTTTATCGTAATTCAAAGTTACCCTGTGGTGGAAATTCATAAAAAACATTTAAGGTCTTAAAAATACATAAAACTAATTTTCCTTCCCAAGAAGAACATGCATAGCATGAGAGAAAATTTGATCTAACATCTCTGTCTCAGGCTGATATAGGTCTCAAATCATAGGTAGTTTTTTTCTCCCCATGTTGTCTCTGTGTGTCATATACTCTGGGTGCTGCTTTTCCACTTGAAAATAGATTTTGGGGCTCATGTAACATTTCTTTTACTACCACTACTGTCCCTCTCAGCTTCTTTCAGAGTGACTTGTACTCTCTGCCTGGGACTCCCTGCATAAAACTACTTGGTTTTCAGTATTTTAGAGGGCATTCATTAAAACTTTTGCCCAGATCAGCCAATTAAGACAATATTTATATGTCTAAAAAAAGAAATGTGTGATGTCAAACAGGGGGGAAGAAATTCCAACAACCAAACCAAACAAATCCATTTGTAGGAAGGAAGGTCTGAGTGTGTTCTGTGGTTCCTAATAACTGTGAAATCAGATGGGCCACCCTGCTCCTCACCAGCTGCCTGTCTTTGCATGACTAGTTCCTAAGGAACAGTTTCTGGATAATATAGGTCTTGATCTTCATCATGAAGGAATATCATGAAAGAATCACAACAATGCTGGGGGCTGTTTGGGAACCAAGTGGTTGAATGGATGTATAAACCGTCATGTAAGGCAAAATGGATAGAGTTACAACGACAAACTTGAAGTTTGTCAGGAATTTGGAAACATCTGCTTATGTTATTGGAAACTTCATCTACTTTTCAAATGTCTGCCTCATTTATTAAATATTTTTAAATTTTTAAAAAAACAACTCCCACATCTACAATTTCTGACTTTCATACAGAGCTCTTCAGTTGTTTGTCACTATCAACCCTTCACTTGCATGAAGAAGCATCTCTTAGCAAAACTTCTTGCACATTAACATATTCATTAGAAAATGGTTGTAAGATAGCCTGTGGAACATTTGTTTTACCATGGCACAACTCTACAGTCTGCTGGATTTAAAAGCTGCTTATTTAAAATTAAGGGAATAGCAGATAATTTGATTTTCACAGTAGAAAGTAGGATTTTTTAATTTAAATGAGTATTTTCTGCTAGATGAAGGAAGAAAACTTTCTAATATAAAGGTAAGGAAAGATTCGGAAAATCAGCAGGAGTTAGGAATATACTGATATATTCTTCCACAGTGAAGCAATATATTTTTTCCATATAATTGAATATGGATTCTAGAATAATTCTAAACTATTTTATTTACATAATACTTCATTTATACTTGTCATACACAAATATTTTATAGATACAGAATATTTAAAAATTATGATTAATAGTGATGCCCAATAAGATTTTCAGCATCTGACTTGATTATTCCCAGTTTTATGTTTTTACTCTGTGTATAATGCTATTGCTATACAGCTGACGGTGTAACGTATTCACATATCTCTATGTATATGTATGTATATACTCAATCAGTCAAGAATTATCTTCGGCAGCAGGAATTCTTTCATTGCATCAATCTCTGTTTAAAAAAAAAAAAAAACAACAACAAAAAATACCCCCAAAACCCCAACCCACAACACTGTTCAATAAGCAAGCTTAACTTTATTCAGAAATCCCCATGATAACCTGTTGGTGCAACAGTTATTGTTTCAGCTGTAGAGTCTTTTCAACTTTCTCTCTGCTCATAACATAAATGCAAGATCTTTCAGTCTCCTCTTGTTGAAGAAAAGTAGGTTAATCATGAAATATGTAATGATTTCCAGCCTCATTCTCAATTTTTTGCCCAGCTTTATTTTGTGTATACAAAATACACTTGGTATCATCAGTAAAAGAAATCAGTATAAATTGAATACACAGAGACTAATACTGACGTAAATCAATACAACTCAATTTAAGTCAAGTTAACTACATAAATTTTCCCCAGAGGAATATCTAACCCAGAGAGTTAATCTGTTCTGCACAGAAGTGTCATTGTTACTTTTCTGACCACCGCAACCATGTCATTCTGCCCTTTAAGAAATACCGAATGCTATGAAAAGTATCCCTTCTGGATGTAAACAACTCATGCTAATATTCCATTTTATGTCTGACAGATGGCCTGACATTATGCATGGAAAAAAAAAAAAAATCCCCCAAAACTATGAGTCTGACTTTTATCTTCAGTTGGTTGTGGATGCAGACTTTAAAACAACGTTTTTATTATTTCCGTCTCCTTTCAAAAGCAAACAATGTGCTGTCTGCCTTCTTATTGTTGAAGACAAAATGTAAAAAGAAAATCTATATCTGTTTTATCCATTTTATGCTAGAAGAGCTTTATCCAAAATGGTTCAAAAACGATGATTGAGTGGTCTGTAATACTAGGTTAGGTTGTCTTTATTTCATCAACAATGTTTTGATGAAATAATTGCCTCTTTAATAGCAGACTAGACTATTTCTACAATATATCTATTTTATGTAAACATGTTCTAGTATACCACTGAATAACTGAAATCCCAATCTAAATATTACCCCGTAAAACCATGTGTTTTATTTCAAAACGGTGCTGCAGGGGTCCATCGATAAGCGTAAACCGTTTGCTTCTTTTGGGCTGTCTGTGGAAACGCATATTGCAACTGAACAAACAGTCCTTGCCTCACTGAGAAGGAAGGAAGCCTCATGCTATGGCAGACATAGGCTGCAGAGAGAACTCTGTAAGGATGGGGCAATGGGAAGATGAACCAAAGCAATCAAAACGCTGCAGCTTGAATACAAATAATGAGTTTTGATACTTTCTCTTAGTGAAAGGAATGATCATTCTCTGACTAATAAATGAATAGAGATGAACATACACAAGGCTTCTGAACTTGCTGTAAGGAATACAAGGGCATTGTCAATTTTCCAGCTACTGCCACATCCGTGATGTAGTGCAGAGATATGCATTTCCCTGAGATAATTAATTAAGCCAGATATAGCAATCTGGACACTGGCATAGATTTATTTATTCTGCCTCTCAATCTGTTACATCTGTCATCCTTGCAAAACTGACGGTAATGCTCAGTACTAAGAGACGCACAGGGCAGCTTCCACTGCAGAAAAAACACACCGACCCCTCTTTCTCTGTGTCCTGTTGTATCCAGTGAGACAATGGACTTCCTTGCCTCAAGAAAAAGCAAACACTTCCACCTGATCCCTCACATCCCTAACTACAGTGAAGCAAAGAGCTTTCAGCAAAAAAGCCTCTAGATTTGAATTGGGAGTTTCTTTGTCTGCCAGAGGTGAAAAGACTTTTTAGTAACTTCAAGTAGCAAATGTAATCTGTTTGTTTTTTGTAGGTTAGGGAAACAAGGTTTTATTTACATAATACTTAATTTACACTTGTAATACACAAAATTCAGGATTATAGTCCTTTTCTCCTTTTCCCAGCAGTATTCAAACAAAGCTTTTAAGTCTTTACGGCCTTATGTCATCATTTACAGCTGAGCAAAGCACAAGCAAGTTCTGCTGCTCCAGTTTGCTATTTGCGATTCCAAACCTTCTCTGTGAGTACAAATTACATACAAATGTGAAACCACAGAACAAGTGCTAGATTGCCACTTTGGAAAAAAATGTAGCACACAGAGTGAGGTAATACGAGGTTATCTGCAATCTTTAAGGGCCACTTACAGCTTCAGCCTGTAAGGTCCACTTGTGTGTGAGGGTTGCTTCAATTTCAGGAGGAGTAAGGGCTGACTTTAGGACATACTGAGCCAACAGCAATCTAATCCAAAATCAGTTAAGATGAATTATTTTTTCCATATACTTCAACAAGCTTTGGCTCCAGCACTGTCATACTTTCTCTATACCACCAACCTACCTACATCTATTTCTAAACTAACAAGTTTCTACTCCAACATTTTGTTTACTCTTTGTCATTAATATTTCTTGATCATGTTCCAGAATTAAATGTCAAAACTAAATTTCAAGTGAAAGTTCTCAGGTTCCATTTTCACATGACAATAACATGGATAGCCTGTTGATAAGTAGAGTTTTATATCTATATGAACAGCATGTCATCTACACATCTAAGATCTCTTTAGAAGACTCTTAACTAGTGTATTACCTTTACTTGCCAGTAATGCCTGGTGTTGGAAACTGTGTAATCCTAATACATTATTTTTACTAAACACAATCCCGTTCCTTACACCTGAAAATTGTATTCATCTGCCAATTAGTCACAGCAGACTTCTGCTTTGTTAAGGGTTTTTACGTTTCAGTGGCTGCCCTACCTGTACTCTTCTTCTGCGTTCCTGGTCTGATGTCCTGTGCAATGAAAAGGACAAATGTATTAGTTTTGTCTGAGAGCAGCCAGAATATTATTGTCAAAAGTAATGAAAAGAGAGATAAATACAACCGCTCCAAACAGAACTTTCCAAGCCATAAGCACCAGCAGATGGAAAGAAGGGAATATCAGAAAGATGGGCTGATACAAACTTTGCTATAGCTCTGTGAGAAGGACACGTAGCAGAGAAGTGATGTATTTATGTGATGCAGTTAAGACTGTGTCACGTTTTATTAACAGTGATGTGCCCTTTCAGAATCAAGTATACATATTATCATAAGCTGAAGGATCTGGGATGGGCATTCCTAGAATCAAAGATCCTTAGAATGGTTGAGAATCCTCTGGAGGTCTTCTGGTCCAGTGTCCCTGCTCAAGCATGGCCACCTACAGCTGGTTGCCCAGGACCATGTCCAGAAGACTTTTCAAAGTCTGCAGGGATGGAAACTCCACTCTTGCCCTGGGAGCGAGTGTTTGGTCACTCTCACAATATCAAGTGCTTGATCATAGTAAAAGCTAAGAAACTTTACGAAGAATAGTTTCAGATAAAGAATTATCCTTACTTGTTCCCTTGACCACCATTTGATTCCTACCATGTACACATGTGCACATGCATGAATATGGGCAAAGTTTTCTATAGGGAGAAAAGGCTGCAAATGAGCCGCTTTCTCTTCAGTGATAAGTTCATTTGTGTTTCTTATTACTTGTTTTTGACGTGTAACAGTTTTGTTAATGCAAGCTTCAAATTGAATCCAAACATAGAAGAAATGAGATTCAAGATAGACCTAGAACTGTCTGTTGGTAATGTAATGTTATGATCCACTTGGGGGAGATGATGAGTTGCTCATATGATAATGGTGTGTAACACTGCACAACTATTGATTAAGAGGAATTAATTTGCTTGTAGTATAGGTCACAAAAGAAAACAGCTTCCATACCCGTAAGTCTATGACCTGTCAGTGGTGTACATGTATGCAAACATACCACAAATGGAAAAGAAGACATGCAGTCCATGGAACCTTCTTTGAAATCCATTTGGGATTCAAACAGGGAAAAACTCAGCACATGAAGAATTATGTTTCCTTGATTATGGTACCATTGGGTTTTTCCATGATGAAAATACGTCAGTGGCTGTCCATCAACAGCTTCCAGTACAGTAGATTTCCCACTGGTTAGATGCTCAAGTGGTGTGAATGGCAAAGTTCAATCAACTTCAGCAGTCTTGTGCTAGTGTACAGCAAATAATGCTTCCAGCAACCTTGCCTTTTCATATTTGTACCTCTTAAATTCTTCTTATTTCAGCACAATCCCTGAACTGTAAATGCATAGCCAGCAACATTTCTGGAAGTTTCATTTCCCAGTTGCCAGTATAACACTTGTGGAAACACAGTCTCGTAAGAGTCTGAGTTTTTCAAGGTTGTAGAAAACTGTCATTATGACAGTGATGAACCAGTATTTTTACTGTAGTCTGAACACTATGAATGGCTTTGGAGGTACTAAGCAATTGTAAACAGCAGTGCTTCAGCATCAGCCATTTGAGACTACCCTCCAGCCGTATGAGACAATCAAATTCTGGGGTTCTGCAAGAAATGCAATGTCATTGGAGGCATATGGCAAAATGAAAGAGCATCTTGAATCAGGAAGAAAGACCCCCAAGTTTCTTCTCTGAGCAAAAATATGTTTTCTTATATTCATATTAATGGAAAAAACCCCATGCTGGTATAGTTCATATTGACTCCAGAGTTCCAAATTTACTTTTGAATACAATAAAAAGTCACAGTAGGACACTCATATTAGGACTCAGGACTATTCTGCCTGAGAAAGCTCAAAGTTTAAAGCTCCTACGATCAGATTTATTTTCCCTGATTTACTCTAGCAATACACTTGCCACAAAAGTTTATTCACTTAAAGAAAGTGTAAAATGCAGATGGGCATGCTTGTCATCAAAGCACCTGAGAAAGATTTTGTTACCTATGAATTATTAAGGTAACAAACTTCGTAGTAGCATAATGATTAAAGGTATTAAGTCCACAACCAAGAACATGAAAGAAAAGCATTCCGTCCTCTGCTTATACACGGTGCCAATAGGACCTTGCAATAACCAAACATGTATATGCACGTATATGCATTAAGCTCGACAAAAATGGAGTGGAGGGTGTCCCTGCCCATGGCAGGGGGGTTGGAACTAGATGATCTTTAAGGTTCCTTCCAACCCAAACCATTCTGTGATTCCATGATTTTATGAAAAATGTGGTCTAAATTCCAGCCCAATTTGTGGTCTTAATCACACTCAAACATCCCTCTGTTCTAAGTTTCATTACAAATTCTGCTACATTATTCTTTATTCCTTTTGTTTTTCCTATTTAATAGAAAGCCTATAATCTGAAACTGATGTGTAAAAAAGAAAATTTGCATTTCTTGACTGATGAAGTCAACAAATACTGAATCAACAGGTTTTGTTTCGAATATATTTGTATCCACATTCACTCATATATAAAAATATACACATCGCCCCAGACGTGTAATGTCTGCATACCATACCATACCATACCATTCCATACCAACATACTGTATATGTAAATACAGTTTGTGATAAATAAATCAAATATTGTTTAAACTGGGCCTTGTAAGAAGGTACCATGATGACCTGACTGAAGGTATTCCTCCAAATCAAACTATACCTAAATTCTGTGAGTTTAAAGCAATGGCAGTATTTTTCCCAATACCTCATTTTTCAGAGTGTTCAGAAGTTATAGTACTGAATGCTTTCCTGATACGGAACAGTTCACAAAGTAAGGGAGTGATAAAAGAAAGGACTTTTTGTTGTTACGCTGGACCAGAACAAAACTGGAAATGTTTAATGGACTGAATAAAATATCCTAAGGGATGATGAAATGTGACCTATTAACTAGTATGAAATAGGGCATTTCTCCCTCTTGTTAACAACAGACTTGCTATAACACTGCTGGAAAACCAGAGCCAATCATTTTCTGATCTTAAATGCTAGGGCCAATTTAACTTCTTCCCAGAAAACCATGGGGGTGAAATGTCAAGATAAAACTGCTGCCACAGGGAAATTGGTGTATTATCCTCTTGGCCTGTGGGTCTAGAGATACGTGAAGGGACTTGACGTAAGATTGGCTCGCCATAAGGACACTGAAGAGGTATAGGCAAATCCACTTCCATTGTGCCACTCTCTAGGTCAAGGGGCAGCACTGTGCAGCGATTCTTTCGTTTCAGTCTGTTCTTCATTTCAGGCAGAGTGGAGCTTCAGTTCATAAAGTCATGACAAGAGTTAAATTTGTCTGTGAATTCTGTGATTCTGGTGGGCCTAATGAGGAATTCTGTGAGCAATATCATGTCTGGCTCCTCTGGTTATAAAGCAAAGCAAAACTTTAAAACAGAATGAGCAACAGAAAAGGTATTTTTTCACTGAAAGAGAAACTATAGACACAAATAGTATTTGCACCAATATTTACTCCTTATCATTCATACATATGTATTATATATTGTAATATGTGTAAACACTAATAATATGAACTATGTATGTTACATATACTGAACCAAATCAAATAAATCAATGTTATTTAGATACATACACAGAAAGACTTATACATACCTGAATTAAAAATGCAGAGGCTTAAAGAAATGAATACTATTTACTAAATATTTTCACTAAACTTTATGTGTATAGAGCTATGAAGTCAATATGTGCACACATGCAAGTGCAGGCAAAACGTGTACCGTAGTCACCACATAGATACATTCAATCATTTGATCTTTCTGATCTGCATTGTCTCTGCTTCTAGTACAAAGAAAACTTACCTTCTCATATATGATGATGATGATGCATAGAGGACATCTGATGTTTCTACCAAAAATAGAGAACAATTCATGAAAAATTCTTCAGTTTTGAGTTGATGCTCATGTACTTTTGTGTAAGGATGCTGTCATTCATTCCTAAACAAGACCTTCACATCTTTGTACTCAACGTAAAAAACATTGCATGCACACGTGTTCTGCATAAGGTTTCTGCTGGAAAACTCTCTCCACGTTCTTTGATCCCCTCTCCCCTATTCCAGATCAATATGACTGGCAGGTAACTTTTTCTAATTTCCGTGTATACCTCAGAAGAGAGAATGATGGGGGTTTTGTGTCAGTTCTCCATGCCTGTATCTTAATATGCACTTTGCTTTCGAAGTCACTGAAGATGACGACTCAAGGTACAAAGTGATGGAGAATCAGAATTAGGTTTCTGGAAGGTTTGTAGATGATGGTGCAATCAGACTGCATTTGTGAGATCAGATGATTTGGTTTCAAGTGAATATTTGGAGTGGTAATTCTTGACAAGCTGTGGGATTCATAACAATCTGACTTGCAAACTTCAGAGTGAAATGTCTTGTCTTCCCTAAACAATGTGACTTAAAACCCTTAGACGGAGAAATGAAAAAAACCATGCAGAAAATTAGTTCTATTGTTCACATTTGATTAAAGATAAAAGAAGGGAGTACAACTGAAAAGGAAATTATTTGAATTCTTTTTTTTAATCTGGTAGTGCCTTGTTTAAGAGATCAAATGATAGTAATAAATGTTAAAGCATTATATTTAAAATTAAATCAAAGTGAGATTCACAAGATACACTTAATCTATATCAATAACTCTTCGTATATGGTTCTTATCAGAAGGCAGCCTTACTTCATGAAATGGAAATCTAGTCAGGGTATAACTTAACTACAAGTCATGTTAAAGGATGGTAAAAGCATAGAGATGGACTTAAGCAAGCATGTGTTTCTCACAAATGGTTTAAGAACATATTTTTTCTGCAACAGGTTGTAAAGTCAAGTTCTTGTTCCAGGAATACTCTCTGAAGAAAGTCTTGGGACAAAATATGCTCTGAATTTTTCAGTATAATGGCAGGCAAGTACTGCAGACATGAGTCTTTTCAGTTGAAACTGCTGGGGCAAATACAGTCCATAAAAACTACTAACAGTCAAGACTGGTAATATTTATTCGGTAGCTTGTGTAGTTGCCATAACAGCCAAGAGAAATTACTGAGTCCCTTACCTTTAGAAGTTAATGTTGGTTCTTTCTGGGGTCTGTCTTTTAAAATACTGTTGTGTAAAGAGTACAAATTTTGGAAATACCTAAGGTAGCTTTGTCTTCGAGAACAGCTATAATGATCAGAATTGGATTTATGAAACCATCACTACCACCATTATGCACCCCTTCTCCTCCAGCACTGAGCAAGATGAAGAGCAGAATTAGGCTGTTGGAGACTGGATGCTTGAGGAAGAAATGGATGGAAATGTACATTCCCACCACACTGCCATTCCTCCTCAGCATCATAATGTAATACCAGAATCCATCTTTAAGGGAGCTTTTTCTATTGACTCTGGTGGGATTACCCATTACTACAGCAGTAAAATAATGTGACGGTGACAATCCCACCTCCTGCACAAGCGGGTCTGCATCAGTGCATTTTGCAGGGCTTTCTATATGCTCTGAGAGAGGGTGGGGAATATGGAAGCTTTGCTTGACTGCTGTATGTTGCCTCAGCCATTGTGTGTCTGAGTTAAAAGTGTGTGCGTCTGTGTGCAAAGATTCAGAGAAGCTGCTGTAGTTAATTTCTGTGCTTAATAACTTGATTCTGACATTTCTGAACAGAGCATTATAAGGCTTGTCTTTTAGCCTGAAGCAGGTAACGATGTTGTATGAGTGACATCCTGACTACTGTCTTAATTATGAAGAAAACTGGGGACTGTCATACTATGACGTTTCACTGGGAAAGCTGAATGGGTGCCAGTGACGCATGGCAGTACAGAAGAATGTATCATCAGGAATCATAGCAGTGCCTGTCCATTTCAGGCAATTTGCAAAGCAAGAGTGTTTTAAATAAGTTATTCTTCTGCTTAGCTGCCTACACAACAACACTTTTTCATATGCCATATTTTCCTCTGCATTTCAGTGCTTACTATATGTTTCAAAAGATTCAAAGATTCCTTCACCTTTTGTTTGTAACATTTGGTTTGAGCCATGCAAGCCATAACTCAACCTTTTTAGAAAAGAAGAAAATCACCCATTAATCATTCAGAAACACAGCATTTCAGTTTTCACATCGCTTAAATTCCTGAAAGTCTCTTAATTCCAGTGGGACAGAAATTCACTCTGACTTGCACAGCACATCCATCAGTGGGTTATATGTAATGAGGCTTTGTGTGTTTCAGTGTCTGTCACTACAGTAAGGATTTTTTTTTTTTTTAAGTTGTATTTTCAGAATAAATAAATAAATGTATCTCGCCTCAAGTTTTAGAGTGTAAGCAACGTTAGGAGACATTGTAGACAGTTTAACATTTAACTTTGTGCTGTATTAGTACATGGATTTGCCTGTGGGAGATCACGTACAGGCTACTGTTTAAAACAGGCTGCTGAAATCACTAGGCTGCTCAGCTAATTGAACTGCTATATTGATGGAGCCTGGAAACCTCTTCTTGTGCTGTCACTGGAGGGTTCTGTCTCACCGGTCAGTTGCAGTCATCCAGTTCTCAGTGGGTTCTTCACACTGGTGCAGGAAAGACTCAAGTCCTCTTTTATTATTTCTTTAATGCTCTTGGAAAGGGTCCTTGCACTGGGATCATTCTTTATATGAGCTCATAGTCATTAGTCAGTCTCCAAGCTTGGGCTAGTTTTGTGGTTTTGTGGTTCTGCAAGTAATTAGGCTTTAAAAAAGATCTAAACTGTTAATTGAATACCAAAATCCTTTCCTTCCTTCACAGACCTTTGAGACTACTCAGCCTGCCTGTATTACTGTAAAAACCTTGCAATATTGCCTTCAGAGAAAAACCAAATTGCTGCCATTTTTCTTTTGCAAGCAAACTAAAAAGAAAATAGCAACAGTCCTAATTCAGCAACAAAACCTGATATTGCTTCTGCTTCAAAGCAGTACTAAACAATGTTCAGATTGGCAAGGGCACTCTCGAGCCTCTTTGATCCAACTCAGACCCTCAGGTTCATAAAGAAGTTCTCAGACCAGAGTTATAAATACAGAAGCAACAAAAAAATATCCATCCGTGCCTTTTGGAAATCTTATTTGAAGTTAATTCCTCGAGAAGTCCACCTTAAGTATGAAAAGGGGCTTTTGTATCCTGTATGGGGACTGTATTGGCTATAACCAATTAACAAAAGATAACTATTCTTTTCCCACAGATATTGGGTTAATAAGAATTATTACTACTGAGTATTTCAAAGCATTCCAGAGAATGTATGTGTATGTTTTCCCTTTATTCCAATGGATGTTATCTGTCTATTGTCTGCCTTGAAAACTCAAATTCATATCCAGATTTATCTCCATAAACAACTTCAACAAATTCAAATTGCTGTGAAATGTAATGTTAATTTCTGCATCATATATCAGACACAGACAAGGGATATATTTTTCTCCTTGTTAATAACTCTTTAGGAAAGTAACTCAAGGCAAACAAATATTTATTGTACTAATCCATAAACACAAGGGAAAAATAAAATTGGGCCAGCTGAAACAGGATTGCTAAATATACGTGATACTCAAATTACATGGTTACTGGGAGCAATTGGGAGCAATTTTATAATAATTTATTAAAAAAAAAAAAAAAGTGGAAAATGCTTTCAAAACCAAAGAACCTTCATACTTGACTAAACTTTCATACTTAACTAAACTTTCCTACTGACTAAGGAATGACAGATTAGTTGTGATAAGTCTGCCGAATATGGCCAGTCAACTGAAACCTCCCCTAACAATTTCCATAAAGAATTATATAAAACTCTGGACAAATTCTCTTGCCATAAATTGCAAGAAAGAGGCAAGTGAGAGACATATATTTTAAATGGGTGTTTCCTGAGAAGCCATTATCACCATAAACCAGCTGAGAGGTCTTTTGACTTCATTCAGAAATTACCAGATGAATAGGATGAAGGACTGTTTGCTTGTTTTGGAAAATATGTGAATATGAGAAGCCCTAAAATAAACAAGCTTGCTCAGGTCCCAGGCAGTCGTGTGGATTACTCAGGAGTTACGTTAGTTTCAGTGGCAACATTGCTGAGGTCAGATATACGTATATCATTATGGAGATGAAAACACTGATCCAGCAAATGTAACCGAGCTGATGGAGACACTGACCTCAAGGTAGTTGCTTATTCAGAATCTCCCCCTGATCTTGAAAATGCGGGTACAAACTGCATAATGAAAATGGCAATATTTTTGTTTGGGCATACTGTTCATGATGTTGTAGTGCAACTGTAACAGGAGTTATCCTCCTGAGGTCACTTATTTCCTTGCATGAGTATGCATCCTAAATTACTTATCACAGAAGCCTCCATGATAGGCCGGCTGAATCAAACATTAAATGCATCTTGATAGGTACACTTAATGTCAAATGCTAGGCAATGTTATGGAATTTTTACTAATTTCATATAATTACAGCAATAGGCGGTTGAAATACCAGGACGAGTATCATGTATTTGAGTGTCTAAATTTTCATCCATTGTATTTTAAACCAAGGTGCTTATAAAATATAAATATTCTTGAAAGTAGATTGCACCATTTCTGAAGACAAATTATAAACTTGTTTTGGTTATATCAAGCACAGATATGCACCGGAATTAAAATTATAGACTGTCCCATTTTGCTAATTATAGCTGCAAGTTTTCACATAGCATATCCCAGGCTGAAGTAAGATAAAAAATCAGATTTTGAGTAAATTTTAAACTGAATGTTTTGCAGAACTGCAGCACCAGAATAGTAATTATTTTTTTAAAGACTATTGACTAGACACCTAATACATTTAAAACCTTTTCCCTTTAGTATGCATGTTGTATCTGGATTGTAGACTCAGAAATAAGGAGGATTAGAGTCACACTGTTGACTCTGCCATTAATTATTCAACTGGTTTTGGCATTATAAAAGACAAGAAATTATTACTCACAATAGTCTCAAGCTAATTCTTTTCATATAATTTTGATTTGTCAACATTAGCCAAAAAAATTTTATTCAATAAAATATTACATTATAATTTCAAATAAAAATAAAACACAAAAAACTTTTTCAAAATGATTAAGGTTTTTTGTGCACTTTTTCAAATAATTTTGGCTTTAGTGTAAAACTTTAACTGGTTAACTGCTTTCAAAGAAACAGCAGAAATAGAAATTAATATGAAATCTCTAAACAAATAATAAAGCCAGCTAAACTATTGTCTGCTTTTGTACTTTTATGAGAAATAATAACTTTATATTAATTTTATATTACTTTAATAATTAGGGTGAGGTAGACAACGTTTTCCTTCATTTTATCAAAGAGGAAATGTTTTCATTGTCTTCACAACTGAACAGTTTGAGTATTAAAAATGTAAGGAATGCAAGCTGCAAAAGAAGTTTTGTATAACTTATTTACAGATCAAGACTTTGATGAATTAAAAGGGTGAATAATATAATAATTATTTTATCTCTGTGGTGAATTCAGACTCATACTGTCTCAAACTGGGACCCTGCTTCACCTGGTTTGCATAATGCACATCTAGATAGAATTACACTCATCAGGTGTCAAACCATGCAGGTCAACAATAAAGAGGCATTCATTGCTTAAGGAAACGTTCTTTCAGAAGGAAGAAAATAGGATACACAATGTTTTCTTACCATGATATTGTGCCAAAGAGAGACAATAAACTAAATTTAGTCTGCTAATGTCAGCAGAGAGGGGTGGAACCCACACACACCTTCAAAGTCGAAACTGAACAATAGCATTTCAACACTGAGGTTTATGCTGCATGTTTTCATGGATATATGAAATATTTCATCATCACAATTAAGTATTACATGCATATAATTAATAATAGTAGCTATAACATCTACCTTCTTACAGTGATTTATTGAAAATATATTTTTCTCTACCCATGTAAAGGGAATAGACACATTTTAAGTAAAAATACACATTACAAGGGAAGTCTGGGAAAAGCAGAAGTAAATAATCTGCCTATGGACAAAAGAAACCAATGGCTGACTGAGGATTTACTTTGGATCACAAAAGAAGCCCATTTTTTCAATAACAGTCATGAACACTGTAGGGAAAGAGCTTTTCCTCTTATCAAACTGCTGTGATATATATAAATGGTTTGGGGAACAGGCAATTACCTTGCACACATATAAGGTTATATTTTAACTGTGGACTTAAATATTGCCCATTCTAATAACTCTGATAGCATGTATGTACCAAACAAAATCTGCTCAAATCTAATTGAGTTTAACTTTCTGTCAAATTGTTTGCAGGGTTAGAACTTAAATTTTTCCTTTAGAGTATAAATATTTTTTCTATCTTCAATTTTCTTTATTTTAATAATCCTTTCAGAAGGAAGTAGTATGACCAATAACAATAGCCTTAATTTGCAAAATATGGCTACTTTTTTCACATACAGGATGAATTGTTATAATCACAAATCATTAATCTTTTTCCCTCCACTTAGGAAAACACATTATATAAAATACACTTGTAAAGCAAAGTTTTGAGAGATTTAATAGGACTTTTATAAATATTAAAGCTAATTTAATACTTTTCCATAGAATAATAAATCACATGTTGTCAGGAAGTAACAAATGTCAAGAACTTTACAGAAAGATAAAAATTGATATTGTGACTTAAAAAAAAAAATTGCACTACACAGTAGCCATAGAACTTGTATAGCAGAAAGCAGTGTAAAACTACTTATCTTTTTTTTTTTTGAATCTTGAAGATGTTGCAGTTGCAGTTCGTAGGGCAACTATGCGTCAAGTGTTGGAGAGTTAGATAAGAGAAAAACCTGTCTGTCTAATGAATTACATTTTATTTTGGTTTTTGGATATTAAGCCTGTAGGTATTAAACTGAAAACAGGGCTAATATTTAACAAAGGTTAATATAAATGCTGTTTCATTGCTTCCACCCAAAAATGCTTTTAGAAACATTGAGATGTTTTGTAACTTACTGAAAATACCGCTTTTATAGGTCTTTCTGGATCTTTTCCTAATACAAAGAAGGAAGATGACCAATAGCAGAAGCACCAATATGACCTATAAAAAGGCCTCTAGTATGATTGAGTGATGATCAGACAAGAGATCAAGATTAATTTCTCATTTAAATTGAGGGATTTCTCATCTGAAGTCCCTATGCCGCATTATACTGTGAAATTCACAATTATCATGTTTGTATTTTTAGTGTATTACAGCTCTCTGAAACAAACAATCCAAAAATGCTCCATCAGTGCTAGTAGAGTAGTCAGCTGCTGGACCACAAACCCGGGGGTTGAGGAGGGAAACCAGAAATACATCCTGCTGGAGGACTAACATTCTAATTAGACCTCGTGCCTCTGCGTCATCTGCAAGGACTCACCTTCTTCATGAGAGGTACATGTGCTAAAGCTCACTTCACTTCCCATGTGGTAGAAAGAGTTTGGGGAGCAAATGACGTTGCAAGTCTTTCTTTCAAATAATGTAGGTGGTGGCCAATACTGGAACAAGCAAATAAAAAGGTTTTCTCGTGCAGTTCCTTTATCTGGAAACAGGATCATGCCTCTCCTGAAGCGTGTTTAGCTAGCCTTGTCCTAGAGGTCTCCTGCAGTTCAGAGCTAATGCATCCACCATGTTGAGGAATTTCTTTCTGTTTTGTAAAATAAATAGTTAAATCATGAAATGTGCTAGGGTGCGAACTGGTTCACCAGCTGCCCTCCCCCACAAAAACAAGTGCACTGTGCACATGTAAAAACGAAAAACCACTAAATGAAACTGACAGTAATTATCTCATGATCCCAACAGGTGCATGTCTGATCATTTACCAATACCTTTCCCAAGGGTTTAGGAGATAGATAGCCTGTATGTATTGGCATAACTGCTTCTGATGCAAGACAATACAAAAATTATTGTTCTATTTGTTGCTGCTGCAGCTTCAGGGACATCCCAAAAAGAATAAGACTCTTCAAAGGTTTGTGTTGTATTTATTTTTCTAGAAATTTGAGAAATACTATCCTGAGTTGTAGGAGCAGTTTTGTCAATGCAGTATTTATAGTGAAAGCAGTTATACTTACTGCCTGTTTAAAAACTTCTGACTGAATAACTCAACAGAAGTTACAAACAGGAATGCCTGTCTTGAAGGCTCAAATTTTCCAGCAACTGTGCATTGTGAAAATTAGACTGGAAGACTGCATTGTGAGAAATTATATTCCCCCCATTACCGAGAAAATCAGAAAGAAGTTTTTAACTCTTTAATGTCAACGTGGATTTAAAGAGTAGGCAGGCTTTGTTGAAGCACTGGATGCACAAGGGATCACTCCACCTATCGTGCATACCATTAAGTTGTCACATCAGGTAGGACTTATATTGTCCCGTTATATACACATGCATTATATTTCCCAGAATGATTATACATATTCATTCTAATTCCTGGAAGTAATCATCATATTTACATAGTTACTATGCATGTGGCCTGAGGCTTAGTGGGACTTCCATGGGGGTTTCTAGTGGTCTCTGGTGGTCCCTAGTGGCTCTTGAAGAGGCCTTCCTTAGGCCTTTCCATGAATTTTGGGTCTTTTCTTTCATACATGGCCTAGTCTTGGCTCATCTCTTGATTTACAGAGTTCTCATGTTCTTTATCTTGGTTTCAGTTGGTTTCTGCTGACTCGTCATCTTCTCCAAGATGTACTGGTTATAATTCACGAGGACTGTGTCCTTGTGTGCATTCTTGTTTGAGTGATATCTTACTGAATTGTTGTTCTACATGGCTATATGGCTTTATGTACCCTCTGTACATCATGTATTCTCCTGTACATTACATTTTTATTTTGTAACACCCTTTTTATTGGATAGTACTGGACTCAAAAACCACTGTGAAATAATTATCTTATGACACCAAGAACTAAGAAAAATATAAAATAAGTATTCTTATATATCAAAAGGAAAAGTAGATCTTCATGATCTGGTCAAGACAGCTTGCTATGCATTCATATTTAATCATTCTCCCTCCCTCATAACGTTTTTCTTCTAATATTTGCTAATTAATTTCATTATAATTATAAACTCAGATTCAGAGTTCTTAAAACACCACATTAGAATTCTGAATTCAGTAGCAGTGCACGTAGCTGGACATCACCTGTTGCAACCATGGTCAGAGATTCCAAAATTTTTGCTACTCTGCCCACTAATTTAACAAAAATAAACTTACAGAATTAAATCATTGCAAGACTTGCCATGCTGTTTGCTGCTATCAAATGTACATATGTTTGCAAGCCATCAATACCAATGGTTCTAGGTACAATGTCAGTTCTCACAACTACACTCCAGGCTAAGGAGAGATTGGCACATCTGGTTTTGATGCACAGGACATATGTAAGTGTTTCCTTCAATGTGGGGTAACTAACAAATATTTTTTTATACTCAGCAAGTTTGTTGTAACATACAACAAAGAAATATAAACAACTGTCTAAAGCACAGCCTCTCTACAGCTTTGAAACTCTCTTGTAATAACTGCTAGTAAACTACAGTAAAGCATCCTCAGTCAGGTGTGTAGGAACTTTGTAGAATGATTGTCATGATAACATTTCAGTCTTTGTAATTTTACAAAGCATTCCCTGTATTAAAGTTACTTATCACAAACTATTATTAAACTGACAAGCCATTAAAATGTAACAATTAAATAATGTCACACATAAAAAAATTATCTTTACTTCTGATTCACTCCTGTAAATGTACGTCGTGACAAATTGCACTGCAGTGACCTTGACACAAAATATGTAGGCGTCTCTGGGTTGTGTTTCCATTAACTATCAAAAGTTTTGCATCCAATTTTTAGATTCACTATAAATGACATTAAACATATGTTGTTTGGACTTGAAATGTTTCATTTTGATAAGGCAAACAACATTTTGTAAGAATAAAGAATGGCATTCATTTTTGCTACCATATTTAGTGCTATTTCTAGATTTCCAATTCCATTTTATCTTGAAAAGGGCAATAAAAAGAAAGCAAAACGTTTGCAAGTCCTAAGAAGTTCTAATCTTGCTTAGTAAAACTGTAGACCTGTTCTCAAACATTTACAGCAAAGTAGTCCAATGAAGGTTCAAAATCTGCAAATGTTAAAATACCACTTACAAATATTGGAACTCAAAGGCTGCTATACTCTATCCAAAGAAATTCCTAGTTTTATTAAAAGACACCCAAGTGCCATATTTCTTGAAGCGTATTGGCAGTAAGTTTACTTTAACCCCAAGTAGTCAAAACTTTAATAAAACCTGTGTAAAATTTGTTTTCAGTGAACATAGGTAGTAGAAGTGCCAAGCTACACACATACTTCCACTTATGGTTATAATTTACTCCCCTCTTCCATAGCTCAAACCAGTATGAATTTCAGACCATATATTTTGTTGTGTATCCAACTTTCTTCTCCACCTTTTGTCACTTTATCATTAATTTTGTCTATATCCGTTATTAATTCTTGAAAAGAGATTACATGTCCAAAACCAGTGATGAAATTAAACAATTATTTAATGCATTTCTTTATGGCAAGCTCAGTCTTATATTCTCCATCATATTTTATAAGTCAAAAAATGAACCAAAGGTAATTCATAACAGGTCCTGATCGTTCCTTTTCACAGCTTTCAATTACCTCTTAATATCAAAGTGTCTATGCAAATGTCATGGTTTGGAAATCTCCAGACACAAAGTGTTTGAAGATTCAGAAGTGCCTGGATTATCCAAGCTCAATAAAGTGGCATATAAAGACCTCTGCTGAGAAAAACTGCACAGAACTCTTGTATTTTTGGTATGATCAAATCGGATGCCTCCTCTTCCTCTAATGTGACATTTAGCAAACCACAAAATTTAAGTAAATTAACAAACATATGATTTTTTTTTTTGTCTGTGCACTAAATCCTTGAAGAAGCAGGGTAAGAGAATGGACAGTAAATAAAAGGAAGTTTCTCTCCGTTACAAATATTTGCCATAGAAAAATAAGTCCACAAAATAAATTTTTCATCTGTTTTTAAAGGTAACAGTCAACTAAGGCCAGTATTGAAAATTATTTTTGTGAAATAGTTGTAACATTAGAGACCTTACCTGATGCATCAAATATATTTCAGTGAAACTTTACTTTTTTAGTATGTTACATTATTTTTTAAAACGGCCTTGTGCTGCTATGCTCTTAAACCTGACATAGCTTCTTTATAAAGAAAGAATTATGAATCAATCATTCCCATTCTTCCTCTGTTCAATCCTCCCTCTTTCACAATAAGTCAATCAGTTTGTTCAGTTCCTTTTAAAGTTCACTATTCCAAATAAAGAAAGTACTTGTACTTCTAGTCATTACTTCCCAAGAAGCTGTAGTGGTACTCTTGACTAAACATCCTGGTCATTACTGATCTTTTTTTTTTCTTTTTTTCCTTTGCTAAGCAAACACTAGGGGTAAAGGGACAACTGCAGAAAGGTTAATTCGTCAACCAGCGGCAGAAGTTGATAGCATATGCTATTGGTCTTTGACAGCAGGAGCAGACACAGAAATAAAGATTTCCTTACACTATCTACATGAAACAAATCACTCTTCCTCATTGACCAGCTCCCCAGGCACACTGTCCTGTCACTTGGAGCAACAATCATGGCAGCTCCAAATGTTCTTTTGTCAAAAGCCATTCCCAGTAAACTTTGGTAGCTATTCAGGATATTTCTGCCCTGCAGCACAGAAGGATCTCTATGGCTTATAGAAACCTACTTCATCTAACTTTGAATTAGCTTGTTGTGGCTCTGATAGTAGCTCTGCAGTAGAAATAGACAACAAAATTAATCTGAGGCTTTGCAGCTGCGTTGTCTACTCTAAGGGCCATTCTGTGTTGGCTCCGACACTGTCAGCACTATAGATAGCTAACGTAAAATGCTGGGTACCTCTGCCGGAACTCTGGGCATTTCTTTAGAGTACTGAGGAGATGTACTGGTTATGAGTAGGGAAAAAACATATAAAACAGATAAGCAGAACTGCTTGTAAATAACAAGTGTCCATGAAGCAGTCCCCCAACTCTTAGTCCTTTTAAGTAACCTTCTCTAAAACTATTTTCATTATGTGTTGTGTTATGACAAGGTTGAAACTTAGGTGACAAGTGATATATGTTGATTCTTTGTGTCACAGCTCAAAATTCAATAAGCAAACTGTTTTTCATCAAGATAATTAATATTAAATTAGGGCTCTTTACTGTGTGTGCATATGTGAACATATGGACAGAAACTGAAAGAAACTACAGGTGGAGAAGTAATGAAAGGAAATTCCACAGGCTGAGATACAATGCTGAGTGATCAGGGGTTTGGTGTTACATCTTTCTGATCTGAGTATCTCCACAGACAGAAGACTATATTAATCCTTTTACTGTTCCCCAAAGTAGTTTGGGGCTGCAGTCCCAAGTCACTAAGAGATGTGAGGAAGGAATTCAGCCTGAAAAGTTAGATGGTAATGGTAAATTAAAACCAAGTGGAAAAAGAGGGTAAGGAAACAGTGCCCAGAAGTACCAGCACTTTATCACTTATTTACCTTTGTCTAAGGAAATGTGAAATGCTTCTGAAATCAGTGATGCACAGAGACAGGGCGTGATGCATTCCTTGGACTTTGTCTCAGGAATATTCTGCTGGAGGGTGTGGGGCAGAGGGGTGTTCCCCCAGCGCTGATTTCATCCAACCCTCCTGTGAAGTTTGCACAAAAACCTGCGCTGACTGCCTCTAGCTTACGGTGCAGTTTAGCGTGACGTGAAGCAGCAACAGCAGAAGCAAAATAGCTGGTGACACAAAAGCGACAGTTCTGCAGGGCTCACACTCTGCCCTGAGGTTTCCTTTTGAGGTGGCCTGATTTGTTACAGACTTCAGGACCCCTCCTCTGCTTCCCATTTGCATGGATGAGTTTTCTGAAAACATGCTAATTGCACAGTTGTCAGTCTCTTTTATGAACTCAGTCACAGCACTATCTCTGTCAAGGGCCTCTTTTAGCTTAAACGCCTTTTTTCCCTCCCCATTGTAGTTTTAATTTCTGCACCACGAGAGTTGAAGGCCCCCCTTCGCCCAGTAATAACTCATTAGCCCCAATCTTGGATTCTCCCCAAATGCTTATAACTTATTTTGCTTTCTCCCCAGTATTTCTTAAAGCCTTCTGGTGCAGTTAGCACTTTGCCATCTGCTGCCTTCATGACACTGCAGTAGGGAACGACTGGTCTGAGTGATGTTTTCTGAACCATGATGAAAAGTGTGTCTGTGTTCCCATTTCTCGCTGTGGTACTCTAACATACTACATTCTTTCTGCTGATCTATTACTGCCTGTCTGCAGTCACTAAATGTGGTATCTTTCAGGCTAGACACTTGCAGTGTAAGTATACTCATCTCATTGTCCCTTCACTAATTCCTCTCATCCCCCTTTCCCTCTCACCACTGAGTAATAACTCACTTCATCTCTACCTGTTGTTTCCACTCTACATGGTTTATTTATCATGCTTTACATGATGTCTGGGATGGCATATTTTATTCCAGACCGTCGTGTATTAGCATCTTGTCATAAAGCAATTACCTTTACACCCTCTTCTCAGCTTTAACATTTCTTTAGAGTTGTGGAAGAAGAACTGTGACCCAACAGCTGTGAAACGGTATTGACTACTCTCTATCTCAGTACAAAAAGAGTCTCTGTACCAACTTTTGGTAGGTAATTCAAGGAAAAATGGTGGGATTGGGTGAGTAATCACCTTGACTTCATGGTCTTTTCTGATGGAACAAAGGCTTTAACCTTTCACTAGTACAATCCTTCAATCAGTGACCTAACAATAAACTCACAAGCATTTGGCAGAGTTACTGCCACGTGCCATGGGGGCACACTCATATTTAAAGTCTAAGAACAATTTCAGTGTTTATCTCATCTGTTGACTTTCTTACCATTGAAAGTATTTCTGCAGTAGAGGAAAATTGCTTTTAAACTCTGAATTACAGTCTTAGTTGTGGTTTAATGTTTTTAATGGAAGTGAAAAGATTTTCTTAAAAAGCACTATTTTTTGTCCTGTCTCTTACTTAGGAAATTATTTAGTCTATCAGTTTCCAACTGGTCCTGTTTATGATATATTAATTTATTTTAATGTAATATAATGCCATTGTGAGTAACTGGACAACCTCCAAAATCTGAGAGTACACTGTGGTGTACATTCAGTTACCTTGTTTTCCTGTGCTGTAACAAGAGTGATAAATTTCGTTAGATCCCCACGGTCCACAGCGGATTCAGGTCTGATGTCATTCAGGAACAGCTTCAAAACAAGGGAAGGTTGTCATCAGAAAATTCTCCGTGCTTTTTCAGGCAATAGGTAGAATAAGACATATATACAAGTACTGATACTTATGAAACCTATTAAAATTTTCACCCCCAAAAATAAAATAAATAAACATGCCTTTTGATCAGCTTTGCTGACTTGTGCTACAAAAGCGGCCTAAAAAGAGTGGTTTTAGACATTTGAAAAATTTTACCATTGTCATCCTATTGAGAATTATAAATTGTTGAAAGCTAATTTTCCTGAACTTTGAAAACGTTACTTCCTCAGCACTGTTTGTAAGCAGAGCTAGGTTCTGTCTTAAAACCCTCCGAAAACAATCGTGGACTACTGTAAAAGTCATGAGTGTGTCAGAGGCATGTCTAAGAGATTTTACACATACACAGATGATCCTTGCACTGTTACTAGAGTCTCCTGATAAACTGAAACTGAAACTGGGAGGGCTTCCTTCTCCAAAGAGCTAACTGGGGTGTAGGTAACATCAGACAACACTGCTGTGTTTAAGAACTGTCTTACAGAATACAACCACTTGAGTTTGACACACTATCTAGCTGAGCACCATACAAAAAATTTACTTTGAGCCCATATGCTATGACAGGTCAAATTCAACAACACAAACTTAAAATTTTAGATTCACTCAAAGTAGACTTGTTGCTACAGTTTTCTTGAAAACAGCTTCTGCAGAGCTGAGCCCCAAGCAATGAGCCCTTCACTATCGCACTTTCTCTCTGAGCAGAAGAGAATTTCAGCTGACCATCCCTACTGCTTGCTGTGCAAAAACATCTTGAAGTGAAGACTTTATGCAGCTGCTGTATTTCTCCAACACTTGCCAGTTTGGTTCAGCAGTACAGAAATGACAGTAATAAGTGATCAGTTTCTCACAGCATCACGGTTGATAGGCTTAGCTCTTGTGTATGATATTCTTCCAGCTGTGCCTCTGTCTGTGTTCAAGACATTGTAAGAGGGAAGTGCTAGCAACTACCACCAAATAGGTAAGGAATCTAAGGAATGACTAATCTCTAGGTCTGGATTTTTTTATTTTTTTTTACTGAGACTAGAGAGTGGTTTTGCTCACATTATTTCATCTGCATCTAATTATGAAATGACAACTTAGTTTATATTCTTTAATAACTGGATAATTGTAGATGCAGAATGGCTGTGACCAAATGCTATTGTTATTATGACCCTGTATGTCATGAACCACTAAGCCTATGCTTAGTTATTCCCACAAAAACCTTTTTATGATTAAAAGTGACCAAAATTGAACTGAAACCCAGTTTTTCTTCTAATAGTTTTTTCTAGCTGTTAAACATAACTTTAATTTTTTCATATGCCTGACTTTATGTTTGAAATTTTAATTTGTCCTGAGACAGCCATGCTTTCACCTCTATATTAGCAAAAACTTCTAGTAGTAATAGTTGTAGTAATATTAGTAGTGATGATGTTGTCACCCTAGAAAAGGAAAGGATTAAAATCAAGAATAGAGGGTAAATTTACCTACCTAAAAATTAAATTTGAGTTATACAAATTTTGGGTACTGGCCTTCTATATTACCTAACCTGGAGGAAAAATAAATTCATATTTGAAAGTGATTGATCAGAAAGTTGATGTCTTAAAAATTAAGAGCAAATATTTAAAATAACAGTATAGGAAAAGGAAAAAATATATTGTTGCCTCAAACTTAGGAAAGAGTTAACAAAACTGTGAAATGCAAGGGTATTTGGTTTAGCCTCTCTAGAGAAAAAAATGGTTTAGCTAGGTGCTGCTGAGGCATAAAATGCTATCCACCCTAACAAGAAAATGAAGACAGACTGTTTAATTTCAGTCGGAACAGAATAGTCTTGTCCTATTATTGACAAGTGTGAAGTCTGGGGTTCCCTTTCATTCTTCCTCAGGAGGAGTCTCTGTTTTCTGATAATATAATGGAGCTCATGTGTCAGTCTTTATTGGGCAATAATTTTTTTCCCTTTTCCTTCTTCGGTCACTCAGAGGAAAGGAATCACCTTTGAGATTTCTTGCACTCATTCAAACTTTGACTAAACTATACTTAATTTTGAAATAGTGCTTGCCTGAAGGCAGAATCAATGGATACAAGAACATCCTGGTTCTTAAAACTGAGGCAATACACCTTGGCACTGTAAAGGAAAAACTTTCTGGAAGGTTCTGTTACATTTCTTTTACTGAATATTGCCCAAATTTCCAAATCAAACTTCCTGTGGCAACAGAGCTATATGTCATTAGATAACAACATTGTTAATAATTAAAAATACCCCCAGGATTCCTGTTACTGTAATTATTATCCAAGTGTTTTAGTAATACCTTAAATTAAGTATTTCAATACACTTGTTTCAAATGTTAACACTGAAAATACTGTGATATGGCGTATCATCTTTATTTTTTGTATAACGATTATTTAACTTTAACAGTCATCATTTTGGACATCAGTATCAAAGAGCTTACCCCTTCCACTCATCTCTTCTGATTCAACCAAAATAACTAAAACAAGAACAGATTTTGGCATAGAAAATTAATCCTGAGGTTTGACAAACTCTGCCATTCATAATTAAAATGCTGGTAATTTTTTGTACAGCTGAAAAGCCAGCTGAGAATAACGGAACACATGGAAGTCACCTCAGACCCAGGAAGTCCCTGTCTCACGTCGTCAGGGTTTGGGAGAGAGATCAAGAGAAAGTCATTACAGTGCTTGTTCTCTTCTTGTTACTCTCTGTAGGCACCTGCTCTTGAACATCATTAGACAGAAAGATGTTGACCTCCTCATCCCTTTGGTCTAACAAGTGACACCGTTCTAGTGTTTGGTAAAACTTACACCACTGTTTCTCAAATCAGCACGCAGCCTAGCACTATTATGTGTGACTTTTATTTCTTAAGAGTTAGTTCAAATCTTACATTCCTTGCATTTGTTTATTTGTCTTCACTGATTGAGCTTTTCCTGAAATATCAGGTATTAACCACTGAACTAAATGCCATGAATAGTGGAGTATTAGACTTTGGTTCCTCTCTCAACAAGGTAAAGTTTATTTTTCTTTTACCCCCAAAATTTATTGTGTTGTACAACAGGCAAGGATGTGGTCTCCTATTTCTGTATAGAATTGGGGCTGCTCAATAAATGTGTCATCACCTTTGCTCTTAACATAACAACTAATGAATCAGTTTCAGTAAATGCCCAGGGGTGAAAGGACTACATAGGAAACATTAAATAACACAAGGCATGGCACACATTCCAGGAGTCGGCAGGTATAAGCAAGGGAGTGGTTCCCCACTTCGTGTAATGTCACTTGGGCATCAGTATCATCTCACTTGACCTTTTATACTGAGAAAAGTGAGAAAGTAGTCACAGAAGTGATTTCATATGATTTTGCTCTGATTGTTACTTTGCACATGCTGCTGATTAACAGGAACAGGAATTAAGAGCAGTATAGAACCAATAGCATGAACTACAATATTTCTTGGTTTCAATCACATGAAACTGCTGGCAGAGGTGTAGGGTATACTTGCCTGTCTGCTGGATTCCACATTTACAAGATAAATCAGTTATTGGTAAGGAAGGCATCTAGTCTTCACTTGTTTACAAATCAGAAAGCTGCTCTCTTTGCTTGAGTCTATGTCTCGGTTTGTTTTCTCCCCACTGCGTCACACTAAGTGCTGGTTTTCAAATCAAACTACTTCTTTGCCCCATAGTTTTGTTAGAAAATGAGAAAACTAATTAGCAGTTCTTCTAAATAAGAAGACTAGATTATTCATATGCAGGAATACCAAGGAGAGGTTTCTAAGACAGAAAACATCGACCTTTACTAGTTAAATGCTGCTAGAACTTAAAGCCAAACCAATGTATCAAATCAAGAGTCTGTAACCTCTGCTTTGTCATCTCTCTCCTCGTTTCAATGCACCAAGCCATTCTGTGACACAGTAAAGATAGATGTATGTCCATATAAACTATGACAGGTATGAGAAAAGCTTGGCTTCTTTCTTTTCCTCTAGAGGAATGACCCCTTGCATTCCCCTTTTAATTCCTGCATGTTACTATGCTATAATTTACAACTTGATGAGAAAATGTCTGTCTCAACAGTGCAAAAAAGGAATTTAGAGACCCTTAATTTCAGCATATTGGACTGAAAGGCCTATACTTTCCTGTACACTTGTGCCAAATCAGAGAGACATGCACCCCACCTTCACTACCTGAGGGAGGCAGCATCACACAGTGTCATCTTAAGTCAGTAATGTCATCAATGAAGAATCTCCTAGGCAATGAGTTTCATGTTTTAGTGCTGAAGTAGACAGGAGCAAAATCTAGTATATGTGGCCAAGTAGTAACATGGAAAGAGACTTTTTGAGTAACAAATGCACTCTTTATCCCAGAAATTTCATATTATATCACCCAGCTAGTCAAATATTAAGTGTGTAATCACTTACAATTGTCTCTTACTCATTGACAAAGAAAGGGAGAAGATGAGAAACATGTAATGGGAAAATAGTATCATTTGGCTGCCAAAAGAAACTATTTCACTGCCTTCCTGTAATGAGGTGAACATGGAGCCACGTAACAATGAAACTCTTCCACAACAGAGTGGGATGGAATACTGGGACTGGGAGAGACACATTTGTGACTGGCTGATAATTCAGAATTCTATGTATCTTAAAAATTATGTTGTGGCTTAAGCAATAAAAAAATCTGGTCTGATTATTTGTCAGGGAAGAAGAACAAACAACTTACCGTCTTCTCCTGTATATTTGGAAACCAAAGAATTTATGTAAGGGGAAATGCAAGTAAATAATTTTATAATAATTTAAAACTCCAAGCCACAGTTAAACCCTTTAGTACCACTGAGCTAAATCTCAATATGAAGTATACCGTCACCAAACTTCTGGTTTAATTTTTGGAGAGAAAGTTCTGAAAATATAAAACTATATGTTAATATATTTGGGATATATTTTTAAATAAAGATGTGTTCAGGTGAATAGTTTTAATTTGCACACTTCACAGAAAAAATGTCGTCATACCCACAGTTCTAGAAAAATAGATCAGGCCAAATTATCACAGCCCTTAAAATGTTACTGAAAATTGTGGTAAATGTAAGTTCATTTGCATCTCTCTATATATAATACAGCAAAGAACTTTGGAAAATGCAACACACTACTAATGATTTTTTTTTTTTTTTTTAGTATCTGTACATTAAATGATATTAAAAGATTAAATTTTAATCTTAAAGTTATCAATTCGTCTCTAGAAAGCCAATTCAATAACAAAGTTTTCTTGCTGTAAATAGGCCATAGAGAAAAGAAGTCACATCTTCTTCAATGGTTTACTAACCTCCTATAATGTGTCTTATCAAGGGTAGTCTGAGGGAGTGGGAAGGAGGCTTTTCTCTGAAATGACAGATGGTAAAGAATTTGGAAATATTTGTGCCTGTTCTTGCAGTTAAGGTAGTGTTAAGCATGACTTTCTCAGAAAAAAGTTCCCTCCCTTACAGAAAGCTAGGCAGGGAAAAGGTTAAACAGAGGTGCAATCAAAGACCATACTAACCATTCTTAAAAAAAAAATAATTCCATGGCATTTTTAATTTTTCTTAAAATAGGCTTTGTAGATATGCAATTTTAAAGATGGGAACATTTTCAATTTCAATAAGGCAAGTTGTTCCATTCTTAAGTGACTGAATTTATAGCCTTCCTTGCATGGCTGGTTATATTACTGTTAGCTTTAAAATCTGGTAGCGTAGCTGTTCCCTGCCTGTACCACCGTGTTACAGGCAGAAGCGGCAGAGCTTTTCCTCAGTCCTAGTGTCAGGGTGGAACTGCAAACACTACAGAGAGATTTGGTGGGTCTTTGCAACTGCAATGCAGCTACACTTTACTGTCTCCCCTTGCAGAAACCAGCACAAAGTGACTGTGGAGAAGGACCCAATGGAGTTTAGCACCCCCCGTTCCGTTTGAATATGTCTGTGCTGATTAGTAAGATAGAAATATTTCAGCTGGGTTTGCTTACTGCTTGCAAAAGGCTTAGGAGAAACCCAAACAGCACAGGACAGAGATACTCTGGAGGACAATGCTGCTTCAGCTAGGCTGTTTCCAGGACCTGAGAGAGCTTTGTATGCAGCTTGACCAGGTATCTCTATGCTTCACTGCAGGTAGACAAACCTTTTGTGGGATGAAAGCAAATATTGAAGAAAGTAGGCATTTCCATTAGTTCTTTGTCTTGAACTGCTTTTATTTAAAAGATTAACATAATGGAGCTGTATCAGAAGATGAGCCATTCTGAATCTTATTCTACAGAACTCACGGGCCAGGTGTCTAAGCTTACCTAAGCTCAAATGTTCTGTTGTCTGTGTTCTTATTGTCAGAAGAGCACTGATGCAGATATAATACTTGGCTAAATATATTTCTGTATCATGTTCATCCATTACTCCATAGGCTGTTTTCCTGTTGCAGATAATTTTACAGTTGCCACCTAGGAGTGACAAATAGATTTATGGAGAGGTTTTTTTGCATCTGCCAACCAAAAGATATTCACTAATCCTGTTACTCTGAAATAAATCATGTAGCTCATGGTTTAAACGAGTTTAAAAAAGGCTGTGAACATTTGTGAATTTCCTATCTGTTACAGCAGTTGTCTGACTCTATCTCTTTTGTCATTTGTTATAAAAAACCTGTGGAAAGACCTTGAAAGGTGAGATAGAATTTTATTTTCTTTTTTTTTTTTTTTTTTTTTTTTTCGTTTTAGTTTTGCTAGTATATTTGCCATTTTTGTAATTTTTATTAAACTTGGGAATGCTAAACAGAGATTTTGTCTGGAGAAGGGTGTGTAAATCAAAGACATGCTTTCTGCAGTCATGATTAAGATAGGCTACATCACAAGTCAAAAACTATGTTTTTGTTGCCTGCATACCTTTATCTTTACAAAAGTTCAAATTTTGCTCAGTTGGATAATTTCCAGGTGTGATTATTATTGACTAGGGTGGAAGCCACAGCTTTCTGTGGCTGAAGAACTGAGGCATTTGACTGGGACTCAGAAGACCTCTGCTCTGTTAATGATTCAATTTCTGCTTCTTCTCCAGTGTTTTTACCTGCTGGTTTTTTGAAGGGAAATCAACATATCTGCAGCAAGTGCTTAGGCTGGGTGTACACTGACAGGACTCTCTGTCATCAGTAAGAATGCAGTAACATTTTGAACAGTCTGAATTAGTGTCATTTCCTTCCATTATAGTGCATTAAAAACTGATATTGATTTGCTAACTTCAAGCATCTATGCATGCTTACTTAGATCTCTTCTACACTGAAACACAAGTCAAAAGGTCACTAAAATTTAAAGCTGTAGATAATGAAAAATTTTCAAATTTTTGGAAGGCTCTTCACAATCAAATTTTATGATGAAGTTTTTGGTATTTAAATTATAGGGGTAATAACATGCATTTCAAAACTGTCAAACATTGAAAGATGAATAGTAAATGAATAAATAAACACCTTAAAGACAACTTCATTTCCAAGTTTCTAGGTTGAGAAACCATATTCTCCTCTCTTAAACTTGCTTTTTCTAGAATTTTTATTTTTCCAAATCTTTCAATGAAGTGTGAATTGCAGTCTGGAAAACAATAATTCACTCCCTTTCTCCCTGTCTCAGTTCATCAGTCTGTGTAAGATAATAGCTGATATCATACAGATGTTGTGTTCAGAAGAAAAAATAAAATTCTTCAGTGTCAGAGATTTTTTTTCTAAATGATAGACAAAAATCATAAAGATGAACATTTAACTCAGGATTTTTAATTCTGTAGAAGCATGTTATTAGTCACACAACAAAGTCTCTCGAAAGTCAAGAGAAAGCCAGTGAAAGATGAAGAAAATTAGTATTAGCCTATGAACTTCTTAATTATTATACTAAAACATCACTGCACAAAGATGCCTGGATGTCTTCTGAATAAACTTAAAAATGTTAATTTCATCTCCAGAGCTATGTCTTGATCGGTGAACTCCAAACTGAATTTGATATTGCAAAACAAAATTTTGAAGTGAATTGGTATTATCTTCAGGACAGCATACTCCTTGGAAAATGTGGTTGTTTATACACATTGGAAGCAAAACTAAAACATGTTTATGTGTCACTACATATAGCAGCAGTTGCAGACAAACTGACACAGTGAAAACTTTTTTTTATGATTGTTAACAAAGTGAATACTGACCATGGCAGTCATTAAGATGTTATGTAATTTGTCAGATTTATGTCTGTCAATAAAGACTGAGTATTTATTCCTTAATTCTGGGAAGAGTGTTTTGCAGTCTAATAATCTGTAATTGTTTTTACAGATTTCTCAGTAGTACAATCATACAATAAACACTTTGCATGATGCAAACCAATAATCTTCTTTAAATAGTAATAGATTGTACATTATGAAGCATATTACAGCTGTATTGTTAAAATTTGGCTTAGAATTGCCAAATGAGATTTACTATTAAGTTAAACAAGGAAATGGAAGTCTTGTCAAGAGACACTGTTTTACACCATTAATATTTAACCATGCCAATGGCTTAAGATTTAGCTTGGCACTTCCCACTTTTCCAAAAGTTGGAAAAAATTAATTACATCTTATTATTGAAAAATATAGGAAGATTTTACTAAGATTCAACTAAGATTCAACTAAGATTTAATAAAGATTATTTCAATTGAAAAAAGTGAGATTTGGATTAGATATCAGGAATAAATTCTTTCCTGAGCAGGTGATGAAGCACTGGAACAGGTTTCCCAGAGAAGCTGTGGATGCCCCATCCCTGGAAGTGTCCAAGACCAGGCTGGATGAGGCTTGGAGCAACCTGGTCTAGTGGAGGGTGTCCCTGCCCATGGCAGGGGGGTTGGAACCAGATGGTCTTTAAGGTCCCTTCCAACACAAACCATTCTGTGATTTCATGATTCTATGATGATAGTGTAAATTTACTATTTAACTGTAATAGCATTTACAATGAAATTCTTACTTAGATTTGCAATTATCTGATATTCCATGACAGTCAAGGAGGTACATTTAGTGTAATTATATTGATTTATCTTAAAGAATAGTAACTGTATGTCACAATCTATAATTGTCCTAAAATAGACAAGAATGTGGTGTCTTACATGATCTGAGATTATTTGAATGTATTGGATGTTCTCTAACAGTCTTAATTATGAAGACATATTTTCTATTCATTAGGAGTGCTCTAAACCTTAAAATTTCACACTTAATTTGACTACAAGATCACTAAACCATAAATGAACCGGATAACTTGGAAATTTACCTGCTTTGTCTCTTTTTTTTCATTGTGAGAGCAAGAAAATAAGAGTTTTTTTGTGGATGTAGCCTGATACAAAATACTGAAAATTACTTGAGAATAATTACCTTCGGGTAAAATCTCACAAGTTAAAGGACAATTTGTTTTTTTGTTTTTTGTTGTCTTTCTCTACTTAAATGATATTCTGGCGATTTGAGCAAATGCTGAATTTTACTAATAACATGCATAACAATGTTTATTTATGAAGGTTAGGTAAAGAAAACTGCAAAGAAAAAAGATGGACGCAAACCACAAACCAATAGGCTGAGTTAATGTCAGTGAATGAAAGTCAGAAAAGACATTAAGTTGTACATGATTTTATTACATGTAAAACTCAAACAATTCTTATCATTATCAATTAATAGATCCTGTTAAAGTAGCAACAATTTTTGCACATCTTTGTACTAATTTATTTCCAGTTTGCCTCTTATAAGACATTAACAAACATTTTATTCTCATGTGTACACAGAGTTCTGGGAGTGTATGTATTTTGCAGACTATGGAGGAAAACTATAGATCTTCTATGGCAACAGAAGTTGCCAGAAGAATATACTGAGCAGAGACACTTTCAAAGTGAGTGCTCACTCATGTATTTACTTTTTCTATCCACCTGCTCAAGACTAAAGGCAGCCTGGGACATCAACAGAACACACCCCAGTAAGTTTGTCCCAAGATATAGAAGCATAAAAAAGGGCAAATTTACTCTGGAAATTTTTTATTTAATAATATGCAAGCAATGTCTCGCTGTCTAAGATTTCTGCAAATTGATCTTTATGAGGTTACCATTGATTTATTCCATATGAACTTCCTTTATGAATCCCTGTTCTCTAAACTATATTGCACTGGTTTGTATCTTGTATGGATATTTTTCTGATTAAACAAGCGAGTAACGTATAGCTACTTTGATTTATACCCCCAGTTACTGAATGTCAAGTGAGCAAAGTTGAACTGCATGTTAAAAGAATATGCTTTCTGCAGTGGTGGCTTGTTCTCCACATGTACAATGATCCTCCACTCCCTACCCCAAATCTAACAAAACTACACAAACCCCTAAATAACATCTAGCTCTTTCCCCTTTGTTTATTCAATTTACCAAGTATGAAGAAGGGCACAAAATATTGAAATCCACAGTATTGCTTTCATAGTGCAAAGATTTAGCAACAGATTTCTGAAAAGGTTGTGAAACAATGACTGCTAGGGCATTTAAAAGCAAATACCATCAACCACCTTCATATTTTCTCAGTGTACTATCACTGCACAGAACAGACCTCTTTAGTAAGCAAAGATGCACAGAAATAAATCTTATTGTCAGTATCTAGGTGCAAAGACATGTTGTGAAGATAGTGGAGTTTAATGAAAACCGTTTCAAATGCATTTTGCACAGTAGAAATGCATTCAACAGAGGAGAAAAAGGAAAATTATTAGTTTAACTGAACTAAAAATGTTGAGTGCTAATAAACTGAACTTTAACTGTTTGGATGCTTCAGGAAGAGTCAGTCCAGGACTTCAAGAATGTAAAGTACAGTTTTGGGGAGTGTTAGGAGTTCCAGTAGAATGCAGAGCAGTATTAATGAAGGAGAAGTAATTTCTGCTGTCAGCTTGCATAATCAAGATGGCAGAAAAGAAAGGTAAAAATGAAATAGGAATGCAATTTCTGCAAAACAAGAACCCCTCTTCACATATGGTCCTAAATGGCCATTTAATATCTGCCTTCATCAAACGCAGAAGCCAGCTGCTCAAAGAAATGTTGGGAAAGAGATGAAATACTTCACCCAAGCATTGTCATAGATAACATATCATCAAGAAAGATGCACTCAGTAAAAGGGGTTGTTGTAAAGAGAAGTGGATATGAGCTAACTTAATGGCAGCCCCAAGGGATCTTTAATTGCAGCTCACTTTCCCTTTTCATATCAGGAATAAAGCTCTAGTGTGCTGTTTGGTAGCTGTCACTGGGAGGCTGCACTGTGCTCCGCTTTCAGGGAGTCGGACTGCAAAGGAAAATAATGAACCGTGCAACAGCTCTTTAATTGCCTTTTGTTCCATTAATATCTTAAGAAAAAAAAAAAAATAGCACACAAGTTCTCAAAGATTCAGTATTGCAAGAAAACTCATTGTAAATATGTAAGTTTTGTGTCAACAAGCTTCTGTTGAGTCTTTCATCCGCATTATGTCCTGTGATATTTTCAGACTGTATTTTAATTGCACAGTGCTTTTTACACCGATATTTTGAAGGGGTAAAAAAGTCTCAGGGTATAAGCAATATATGAGTGTCTCCTGTAAATTGCACGTATCATACTAAATAGCTAAAATTATAGCATGCTGCCAAACTAATGGTACTATTTAATTTTGTGATTCAGTTCCTTCACTCTCTTTGGTTTTTTGGAAGTATGCAGTTTCATAAGAAATTTCTGTTTTAATGGATCAAACCCCTTAGTTTTCACTGACAACATTTTCTATGACTTTAATAATCCTCAGGCAGGATAGAGTTGCTGTTATTGTCAGTTGTCTGTGGTACCTGAGCTGACTGGTTCACATTCTCTGTTGTTCAGGTTGTTCAGGATGGTTTTATCAATAATTCCGTAGCCTGTATTCAATCAGGAATCCAAGATCTTCAAAATACAGCAGAGCTGCATAGATGAAAAGTTCCATAAAGCTGGATATGGCAATAACCAGTGAATTATCAGAGAAGATAGATCAGCCAACACTCAGGCAGCCTTGCTTCAAATAAAATGGAAAATGTTAAAGAAAATAAGAAAAAGAAAAAAAATGGTAACTGCTGGTTAAGAAACTTGTTTCTCAGTTTTAGTCTGTTGTGTGTCTGCTGTTTTAAATTGTCACAAGCACAGAGTGTTCAAAACTGACTAATGAAATCTGTATTTGTTCAGTGAATTTCTCCCCCACTATTGAGGGATAAATGAGGGTTTTGTGCAGCCCAGGAATGAACCTTATGTGTAGCTTAAAGAGCAGCACAGGGAAAATATCTCACCATATCCATCGCTGAGGAAAGACTTCTGTTATATCCCACTGGCTAATTATGCTTTGCACTTTGCAGTGAGAAGGGTTGGAAAACATAATTTTTCTGTGCTCACATATCTGTCCTTCCAGGGGCCAGCATCAGATTTTCCCCTCACTTTGTCAGCACTGGTCATCAATCTATTCCTGCCTCTGTAACAGGGGTATGTCAAAGCAGACAGAGAGCCCAGCAGACTTCTATTATCACTACAGCAGGGCCTCACCTAAGTTGCACCCAAGAGCCAGATTCTGAATTGCCGTAAATGGATAGATCTCTAAAAAAAAAAACCCCAAAACCAACCAAACAAAAAAAACCCCAACAAACCCAGGACACTCAACCAAAAAAAAAACCCTGAAGTCCCTCCAGTTCAGCAGTGATTGATCTCTCCCATGATACAATAATGATGCAAAGAAATGTTAAAATTACTTTTATTTTATTAGGTTTCATTCTGTCTTTGGTAAACATTTAACTCTTTGTCAAGAGGAGTCTTGCCTAAGTGGTTGACAAGTGCATAGAAATCAATTAATATGTAGATTTTGACATTAAGGGCAGCATTTTACTGCAAAAGATGCAGATTGATTGTAAATGAACTTGTCAAAATGTGGATTTTTTGCAATCTTGAACACTTCTGAGCAAGTGAGTGTTGAGAACAAGATCTATTTTACATTTCAGCAAGAGAGCTTAATAAGAAGGTTGAAGTGACTATTAATGATTCAAGTTCATTTTCACCATGCCAGAATGATGACGTGCATCAAGTACGTCCATAAGCACACACCTTTAGGTAACTGAGCTTGGGTTCTTAGTGTTGTATGGTGTATTGGATTTGCCTTCCAGCTCCTGAACCTTCCTGCTAATCAAGCTATCCAGGCAGTAACCTAAAGGAATCAGTTCGTAAGTCATCATTCTGCCTTTGCCCCCTTCCGTCCCCTTTCTAAATTTTCAATAAATCAAGTGATTTATTGCTCATGTTCTTTCTATAGTACAAGAGATAAAATGTAGAGAGAGTATTTGAAATTAAGTCCTTAGGATGCAAATAAAAAAAGACCGCCCGCAGCTTTATCACCGAATGTTAGTGCAGGTTGCATGACGCTGCGTGTGCTGCTAGCATTTTTGCTAACTTCTTGTGAGAAATGACCTCTCATGGTCTGGGACTCGATGAAACTGATGCAGTGATGTTTTGGGGCTGTAAGAAGGAGGATAATACCTACCTGAGTTACTGCCACAAGAGCTGCAATAGCAGCACATTTTTGATGTCTTTCTGCACAAACTCAGACTAATCAGGATACTCTCCTCGCTACCATGGTTCAATATGGTATTTGAAGGCCAGGTCTGAACCAAAACCAGAATTCCTCCTGAAGAACTTCCACCTCTTTCCAGAGGATTATATATATATCTACCCTCAGGGTTTGAGCGAGACCAAAGTCTCCTAGCATTTTAAGATGTTTACTTGAGTTACAGATAAGATATTATCTTTTCACTACACAGGTAACAGATTATTATTTCAATTTGCATAAGAATGGTGAAAATGTATTTTGTACTTTTCTATATATTCTTTTCCCTTAAGAAACTAACCAAACCACAAGTCATTGTACTAGCTAGCACTGTCCAAACAACTTTTAGAGAGGGATATCCATGGCAGATGACTATCTCTGTCCAGCACGTGAGGACAGCTCTCAAAACTAGTTTTGGGGACTGAAAGCATGTGCCCTAAGGATTTAACTGTCATTTTAATTTGTGAGTAAGAGGAGGCAGGAAATACTTTGCTGTCTTAATCTACACTTTTAATTCTAAAGGGTGTTAAGTTTAAAAAGAATGGAAGGAGATACAAGAACTTAGGCAGAGTTGAGTAAACATTTTCTGGAGTAAAAACTGAAATAAAAGTATATAAACAGTGTTGACATTCTATTTTACAGGTTTCATTCTACTTTTATTTACCAAGAAAAAAACAAAAAAATAACCCCAAAAAACAAAACACTTATTAATATTTAATCAAATTTCTTCTTCTCTCTTCTTCACAGCAGTGCACACAAGCCTGGCTGCCCCACATACGTCCAATGGAAGGGAGGAAGGCCACAGGTTATGAGGGCAGCTTCAAGCCTTCTTCATCTCTTCTTTCAAGTTCTTGCAATATCCCATATATGAACCAGTGAGCAGAACTATAACACATCAGCTTTTGCAAGAGCTTGTTTTTGTCTATAAACCAACAGTCATCTATTTCAACAAAAAATTCAGGACATATGTCCATCTGTTTCCCAGTTTATTTAAAGCAGAAGCTATCCAAAACTTTCTCTTCCCTGTTGTTGGCATGCTTGCAAATATTTTGATATAAGATGGCCATAGCACTTGCTGAGCAACACTTTGCTTCAATCAGCTCTTCTTAAAGGTCCTCTCAGTGAAAATTCTCCTCCTGCAAACTGCACAGTTTCCATGTTTTGTTTTATCAATCTATTACATTTTGTGATTTATCTTCATTTCAGCTTCTTCAGTGGTAAGGACACTTCTGCATGCAGTTGTCTCTTCAGGTTATTTTTATTTTTTTTTTTTTTTTTAAAAATGCAGGCTAATCTATTTTGAGTTTTAAATTATATGATTGTCAAATTTTGAAAGACTGAAGATAGCATACAGTTGCACTCCATAATTTAGTCTCACATCTGGAAGGATAATATTTACCTACTGAAAAATACTCAGATGAATATTAAGTTTTGGGAGGTTGACCTTGGCTGGATATTAGGTGTCCACCGAACTGCTCATTCACTACTACTCCTCAACAAAACAGAGGGGAGAAAATACCATTAAAAGCTTATGACTTGAGAAAAATACAGAGAGATCACTTACCAATTACTCTCACCTGCAAATGTAGTTTATTGGCAGTTAAGTTTAACAGAGTAGAATAGTAAAATAAGAACAAAACAAAACACACCTTTCCCTCATCCCTGCTTTCTTCCCAGGCTCAACTTCATTCTTAACTCGATAAGCTCCTCCCCTGAGACGCACAGGGGAATGTGGAATGAAGGCTGTGGTCAGTTCATAGTACTTTGTCTCTTCCACTCCTTCCTCCTCGTTGTCTTCCCCTGCTCGAGTCTGGGACATCTCCTATGGGATACAGTCCTTCATGGACTTCTCCAATGTGGTTCCTTCCCATGGCCTGCAGGGTGTATGCACTCCACCACGATACTCCATGGGATGCAGGGCAACAACCTGGGTCATCATAATCTTCTCCAGCAGCTACAGAGGAAACTCTTCTGTGGCACTTGGAGTACATCCTCCACTCCTTCTCTGACTTTGGTGTCTTCACGACTGTTCCTCTCACATCTTCTCAACCCTCTGTCCCAGATGTTATTGTACAATATTTTTTACTTAAATATTTTACTTCTCAAATATTTTATCACAGAGGTGCTACCAGAGTCACTGATGGGCTCCGCTTTGTCCAGGGGCAGGTCCATCTTGGAGTCAGCTGGAACAGGCTCTGCTTTTATGTGGGCAGCTCACGGTGTCTTCTCGCAGAAGTAAACACCACTACCACAACTTTGCCATGTAAACACAATCCATGAGTTTTCACTGAAGTACAGTGTATTTTAAAGTCTTAGCAAATCTAAATTATGTTCAGTGAGAAGATCGTCATAATCTCTCCTAGACCTATATTATAATCACAATAAGAACTCTCTTTTTGGAAATCATTTTATCGTTATATACTGACAGTCTAAATGAGATACATTCTACCCTCAAGAACATGAACGTTAGTGATGAAGCTTTATTGAAGCTGAGCTTCTTATTGCTGGTCAATACATTTTATGCATATATTAGCAGGAAAACACAATTACTGAAAATTACAAAAAATGGGAGAAAAAATTAAATACTGTCATAATTAGGAGTCTTTTCTGTTTCCTCTCCTTGATGCACTAGATTTGCTTTTTGTTTTGCTTTTGAATTTCAGTCCCTCCTAAAATGCAAGACATTCCAGTTTTATTAGATTAAACTAAACTTTAAAACATGAAGGCAGATTTTGCCACCTGAGAACTACTAGACACACAAACAAATGGTACATCAAAGAGAAACACGAGGAATGAACAGTTGCTGCCCCACCAGAATCTTTGAAACAGAGAAAGTAAGAGTTGGAAGCTAAAAAGAAGTGTCTAACATAGAAAGAGGAAGATTGAAGGAAATTTTGGAATGAAATTGCAGGAAAAGACACTACTGTAAAATCTTGGAGGAGGTAGAACTTCTTTTAAGAAATTAAGTACCGTCATAGAATTATAGAATCTTAGAACCATGGAAAGGTTTGGGTTGGAAGGGACCTTAAAGAGCAGCTCATTCCAACCCACCTGCCATGGGCAGGGACACCCTCCATAGACCAGGTTGCTCAAAAGCCTCATCCAGCCTGGCCTTGAACACTTCTAGGGATGGAGCATCCACAGCTTCTCTGGGAAACCTGTTCCAGTGCCTCATCACCCTCTCCAGGAAGAATTTCTTCCTGATATCCAACCTAAATCTCCCTTTCATTTAAACCCATTACCCCTTGTCATGTCACTACAGGCCCTTGTAAAAAGACCTCCCCCCAACAGCTTCCTTATAGGTCCCTTTCAAGTACTGGAAGGTGCTATAAGGTGTCCCCAGAGCCTTCTCTTCTCCAGGCTGAACAAGCCCAATTCTCTCAGCCTGTCCCCATAGCAGAGGTGCTCCAGCCCTCGGATCATCTTTGTGGTCTCCTATGGACTCACTCCAACCAGTCAATATGTTGGAGGCCACAGAGATGGACTCAGTACTCCAGATGGGGTCTCACGAGAGCAGAGTAGAGAGGGAAATAAAAAGCCATGGGTATATAGCAAAAGTGCTTTCTTTATTAGCTGTCCTCCTGCATCAGAAGAGTTATTCTCTTTTGAAAGAGATGGAACATAAGACTGAAGCAAGAATTTAAGTATCTTTTTTTTTTTTTTTTTTTTAAGAACAAATGAAAGAAATAGAAATAACTAAACCATTCTTTTAATGTATCTTACTCATAAATACATCTTACTTGTAAATATATTTTATTATGACCCAAAGTTGTCCGGTGTATAAGCCAAGCAGGGCAAGGCTGTCCACCTGCAATAGTTTTCACTAGCTGTTTAATATGTGTTTGACAAAAAGATTTTTTAGAAAAATAAATGTTATTTTTTAAAAAAGCATCCAAAATACATATTTTCTTCTTTGAGAATGTAAAGCACTTCTATTAACTAAAGCCTAATCAATCTTTTTTAGGAAAATATGTTATTTATTGTTAAAAAAAATTATTAACAAAAAATTAAATATTAGAATATAAAAAACTAATCACTTCCACATATTTTCAAAGACCTATTTTTCTTTGTGTTTGTTTTAAGCAAAGCAACTCTTCTCTCAGATTTATGTAGGTAACATTCAAGTGACTCAATAGACATTTACATTATTCATACACCCCACACTGGACCTCCACAGTGTGACAAATTCACTAAAGTCAATATATGCAGGTACCTGGAAAACGGTAATTTTATAATTTTATCATCAATGACTACGTTTACCTTGTGTTTTTAAATTTTAGCTAATACACTGAAATTCAATACCATTTTTAGGTCATTATACAATTATACTATTAGTAGTAATGAGGATAGATATTATGAATTATTTTCACAAACTAAGGAAAGCACTGAATGCCATTCTACCAGTGACTCGCAATGCCTTCAGGCCATAAAAATACACTTATCTTTTTGATGAAATAAAAAACAATTTCCAAGGAAAAAAAAAGGAAGATCAAAGAGAAATCAGAAAAAGCAGAAAAGGCATATATACTGTAACCGTTCCTGGCACAACCTTTATCATAACTTAGAAATTTAAACAGCTCCTGCGGAATCCATGTCACTCAAAAGTGTGAAGAAATAAGAATGAGTTCATTTTGGAAGAAAACAGCATTGTAACTTCTGTAAATGTACAAGCACTAGGAGATGGTTCCACTATCATCTTAGCTGTCTCATTCTGGCATATTGAGGAACACATATAACTAAGGGCTTCAAATCATCAGCAAAAATGGCTTCATATCACTTAGGAGGTAAAACAAATTCTGCCAAAAATTTATTACAGGATAAGAATTTCCACTGTTTTCATAAAGTTTTGGTTATCTTACAAAGACATGCTTTATAATAAGATTTCTGCTTGTGCAAAACAATTCTTCCCTTTACCACATCTGACTTGTTGAAAGATAGAAGATTCCATAGTCAAACACTAGGATTTCCATAATGTATTTGTCATCAGAAGATTTCCCACCTTCCTTTTAACTATTTTTATTCTATTGACTTTCACTATCTTGCTCCAATTACTTTCCAGGTAAATCCTATTAGTTCCTTTCCTCATAAACTGCTTTTTTCCCTTTGTTGTTTCCTATCACCCCACCTCTCCAGCCTTCCTTTCATTAATCTACATCCTATTTGAGACATATTTGAGTTATAAAATTTAATTTATCTTCATTCAAATAAATTCTGTCCCTTTCATTTATTTTTTTCCTATTTCAGTATCATTATTTTTCTTATTACTCTTCCCACTTCCCTTCATCTATTATGTCCAGTGTACAAACTTTTCATTTTCCCTCCTTCTGTAATTCTTTCCATGGGCTACTGCCTCAGTTTCCTCAGACTACATGCAAGCCCATTGCTTCTGACTGAGGAAGGGAGAACTTGAAGAAAGCGTGTTTAGTCACTTCAGAGAAATACCTTTATGTCAGAGACATACTACTATTAACCTGTGTGTTAATACTGAAAAAAATGGGGTCTTTGACAGTTCTCCAGATTTTCTGAGGAACAAATGTTATTTTATTTTGCTTTAAAGGGTTTACTTCAGCAATAGCACTTTCAGCATTACTCTGCATCAGAGACTCTTTCTCAGAATGAATATGAACCTACATATGAATTACTGAATTGAGAGGAAAACTCCCAGATTAGCCCACATCTGCAGTCTTTTAAATTAAGCAGCACATATAGTAATAAAGACAAATTTATAGAATGGGTAACTGTATTCTTAATTCCTGCCTTATTTTAAAATCTCCATTGCCATGCATTGTTGACTCATACTGTGTATTTGATATTAAACTGACAAATCCCATAACTATACATTTCAAACTTGAATAGTTCTGTTCTAATAACCAAAAACTGTAATCCTGTCTCTGATAGTCAGCAAATGGCATTGCAGTATTTATTAGCACAGAGAATCCAACATTTATACATTTTGGTCTCAATTTTACTAACCAGGCAAGTACATAGAATAATTTTGTGTATCTCAGTAGCTTAACAGCAAGCAAACAGACAGAAAGTTCAATAGAGGGGAGCATCAATAAATTACACAAAGTAATACTGTGCATATTATTTAAAAGTAAGCATTTAAGAACGTATTTCCCATACACATCTAACCTCAATACTGCATTACTTATTATGCTGGGAATTACAAATAAATGTGAGAGCAATGAGGTATCTGTTGTAAATGTTAACTCTTATGTACTAACCCATCTGCACTGTTATAGCATTATGAAGGATTTAACTTCACTTAACTTGTTATTGAGATATAACCACTTTCTTTCGTTATCAGCTTGGATTTTTCATACTCACTTGACACTGCATGCAAATCAATTTCACTGGCTGCCGAGACTTTCATGTGGAATTACTTGTCATTTGGCAGACACATCAAGAGTAATCCTCTGTAGCACACCCTCAGCACAAGGAAGGAGTCTGATGCATGGTAAACTAACACTAAAAGAAAGATTTTTTTTTTTTCATCAAATCCTCACACCTCCCCATCAGTTCTGTAAAACCCCAGGAGTAACATGTGACTAATATTAATATTTTTTTTCTTTGCCTTCTCTTAGAAAGTAAGGATCTTAGGTGATGCACACCCTAAAATATCCTCTATACACAGGACACTTAGGGAACACAAGTAAGAGGAAGCTTGATCCCACCTGAAACAATACAAACACTCCAAAATTCTTCAAGTACAAAAGCATCATCCATTTTTCCATTCACTCTAATTTCAGCTGAGTTGAAAGTGGCTTACACAACAATAAACTGAACACTGGATTTGCATGCTCAGTAAGGATTATCTTGAATTATATAAAAGAATATGCCTGTGTCTTAGAATGGCCAATAACACAAGACCTGAGTGCCATACAGAAAATACAGTTCAGCATCATCTTTACCTGTCTCCCTCTCAACACTTCATTCTTAATAGTAAGTGTTTGATTACTCTTAAAAAATGACTTCAAAATGAATATTTTTTATGAGGTCTGTATTTAACTCAGCTCTGATTCAATGACAAACAATAGTCACGTTCAATAAATATGCATGTTATTCAGTCTAAAAATACTTGTCAAAGTAAATAACCTGTGATACCTTTCTGAAAAATCAGCCTCCTACTACTTTGATCCTAAATAAGCTGCACTACATGTATAATCTTCCATAGTCACTAACTGTAAGGTGTAGATTTGCAATTTACGTTTCTATTTTTATGTAAGCAAGAAGTATGCATTTATGTCTTTATATTTCAATTACTTTACTTTGTTTTCAAAATCAGTAATCTCTAACAGTGTCTACTTTTCTCCCAGATAAAAAAACATTTCGAACCCAGCTGCATGGAGTTATTTGCACTATCAGAAAAACAAAAAAGTAATATGGTGGTTTTCAGTTCATTATTACTTTTGTCTCCATTAGTATTTTTTCACTCTCCAGCTATCAACAGCACAGACTCACTTCTTTAGCTTTTGCTTCAGCCATCAAACATGACCTACACATTATGCTTTACATACTGTCACATGTTACATTGTTGATTCTCAGGTCCCAGATGAAGAAGGGGAAAAATCAGTCTTTCTGTGCTAACCATCATTATCTGCACGATCATGCCGCCACATCTCCTATGGTGTTTGTATACACCTGCCTTGTATCTGTAGGGACTATGACGTGATTCTAGTAACTCATAACTGAGAAAGATGATCATGCTGCCAGTTTCATAAATTTGACATTTCTTCTCTGCAAGCTCATTATCTTCCTTCTTTATAAGCATGAAACACTGCTGTTTCCAGTTTACTGATGGAAGTGTTGATCACCGAGGCTGACTTTGTGTATCTCATGTGTTGTCAGGAATTTTGTTTCAGAAGTCGCTGAAAGCCGGATTTAACCCAACTTTCTTGGACTTTTGTGACCTCTTCACCAGAACATGGTGGGCAAGCATTACAACCTCAAGGTACTAAATTTTGTTTTCTCTGCTGATAATATTTTCTTCACTCACATTTATCTTACCTAACAGAAACCTACTCAGACAATTATTCCTTATTCCACAGTGCTCCAGAAGGTCCCTGCTAAGGCAAGCCCAACAGGCAATTTCAGTCTAAGGCTGTCATGATCCATACACAGTCCATAGACTTAGACAAGATACTTTCAGGTACCAAATGGTTTACAGTCCTGCTCCAATCTTTCCCTTTTTTAACCCATAGAGTATTGTAGGTATGTCAAAGCTGATGTGAAAACTAGGCAATGAGACAACTACTGGACTTGGATGTGAATAGCTGAAAGAAGTGAAGATCCTGGGTAACTAGTCACATGAAGTTGCTATGCAGCTCTGGCCACCTGCAAGTAGGAAAGAGATAGCCTTCTAGAACTTTCAGCATACCCAAGATTCTGTTTACAATAATGAAAAAGTTAATTGTGTTTAGATGTTGTATCTCTGCTTGTAAAACAGTTCCAGTGACAGTGGTATGCAGCAGCCTTTGAAATAAACTTTATAAAGTTTATTTATACCTGAGGATACCCAGGTGTCTCTCCAGGGTAAGCTGTGTGGTTCATAAAAAGCAAGGGACCTCTACAAAATTTCTTATTTTGGTAAATATTTGTTAAGTAGTTTTTCCTTTAAAATTTCTAAAAGAGCTATTTTAAAATTTCATCTAATTAAATTATCTGTATTATCTGATCATCCTCATTCTACCTGATCTTTATGGGAAAATTGATTTTGTTCTCTCTATCAGTGAATAGACAACTTCAAATTCTTTATTTGAGAAAGCTAACTTGGATCATCTGTATCTGTTAATGGCAATACACTTTGAAAACTTTCAGATGAACAATATGGGTTTTTCTATTGTATAAATTAACTATTTTTTCTAGAAAAGGCATGTATACACATATTTTGGAGAAACAAATTGTTTCTAGACAACTCTTGCATTTGATAGCTTAAAACCTATCATCTGGTGTGTCGTCTGGATGACAGTTAACTTGGTGTGTGTTGAAATGTTTGTTTGGTGTTTAATCAGTTCCCTTCGTAAGTAGATTCCAGGAACAAAAGGCTAATGTATACAGTCATGGCAGAACCTTCACTGTTCTTCAGCAGCTCCTCAGGTAATTCAGACTTTACCCACATGGAAGGTAGCATCTGTTGAACAGAGGAAACAATTCCAGTTTGTTTCTTTCTAGAAACTTCTTTAGCTGACAGAAAAGGTGAACTGATTTCTGAACTTCCTCAAGAGCTAAAGACACAATGGACTCTTGAATTGAATTAATTTTAAAGATTATCTGTTTTTAAAAAAGGGTTGAGCTTCACTGACTTTTAACTGGTTCAAAATGTTGGTTTTAAATCAAAACTTGGTGGGGCTTCTGGTGTGGAGTTTCTTTTTGGTGTAAGTAATTTCCTAGAAACAAACTTCTGAAATGTACCTTGGTCAGTCTGTACTGCATACAATCAGGAGTAGTTAATATATATTTCAATGACATAAAGTGACAATGAGATCAGAAGAGGTTCTATCTTCCTTAACTAGTTAGCAGACTATATCTGAGTCTCTAAGACTCCAAAATCAAAGACTTGGTCCTTATTTGTGCAGGTGTTTAGAATAATTTTTTTAATGTATGACTTAGCTTCTGGAAACAATTGCCATTTCGTAATGGTATGTAGTTCAGCTAGACCCAGATCTTGTCACAAACAATGAGCTGCGTAATTTCCTTAATTAAGCACTTAAGGAACAACCTGTCTCTGGGAATCAGAAAACAAAGACATTGTTCTCCCGTTCAGGAAGATATGAAAAAAAAATATTACTTATAAATTATGACTTACATCCAGTACCTGATTAGATTAATCCATTTAATCAACAATATTCTGTAGTCATTAAAGAACACACACAAGTTTTGTGTGTGAGCTGTGTTCATTTTTATCTCAACATATGTGGAATTTCATGCTTAATGTTTCTGGGTTTGCAAAATTTCCTCTACCACCGATGGGTTAAATGTCAAAGTTAAACATAAAGAAGGCAGAGAAAGATATAATGTAGCCCTGTATTACCTTCACTTGTCCAGCCCTAAGCTCTGTCTACATTACCAATAACCTTGTGGCATCTTTAGTCCTTTCAGTGAAGTACGGTATGCAAGGCCTTATTTGAGAGATGGTATGACCTCTGTGCTAGCTTTTACACTCTGAGACAGTGTTTCCAACCTAAGACCCATTTCAACAATTTCCTTTTGTCTGGGATATGTTCAAACTTAAATGCTGCTCTTTGGGTACATCATCAAAATAAAGAGAGTGAAGCCTTAAATTAGAAAATAGTACTTTTCTGGAGATTAATTGACATGTTGAACTGCATACAACTGCAGTGACAGAATGGCCTAAAGATGCTAAAGATGTAAGATTAATTGTTCCCTCATATTCATTTTTAATGAAGAGTAACAATTGAGCTGACAGGCTAATTATTACAGTTTTCCAGGTCTCTGCTATAATAACAATCATAATGTTACTCGTCAATCAAAATGTAACCCTTATAAGGCTTTTGCTTTTTAAAACTTCAACACTGTTTTTTCATTTAAATTACAGTGACTCCTGGCATTCAGAAACCAAGGGCACTTTGCCAACTGAACCTTCCTTTCACATTTTAAGTAACTTCTGCAAAATTCAGGACTGACTAATGAAACAAACTCCCTAGATTCATTTTATAGTTGTGATCTAGCTGCAACATTTGTAGTAGATGGCTGTTCTTAGCCTTTCCACAGATTAGAACTCTTCCCAGTAATATATTGCAGGAGTCCAGAACAGGTAACTAGAGCTGGAACTATAATTGTACCTGCTACAATTAACTGCGTGTGTTGTTGTCTATGAATTCTGGGACATAATGAATCCATAATGGTGTTTCACTCTCTATATTTTTTCACTTATTTTTCATGTTTTTATTTGTTTGCTTGTTTTGAAAATTAAAAAGTCTATTTCCAGTAATGAAGACAGGAATTTTCTACACAGTTTAATCAAAGGTTAGAAAACAGGGGAAACAAATAGAAAGGAAAGACAAAAAGTACCTCAAAAACCTCATCTTCACAAATCTGATTTTACTTCTGTTATAATGGGCAAAAAGCTTCCTACTCTCATCAATTGGTTTAAGTTCAAGACTAATACCATATCCTTTCCAACTCAATTGTTTGTATTTTTTACTTTAATGATCAGTTGTACTTTGTTTGTTATTAAATTTAAATGAAACAGAACTCTGCAATCTTTTTTGCTTAAAGGAAAGGAGATTTTTATTTGTGTTAATGAAGGAAATAAAATTTTTCTCTTTCATAGTTCTTACCTGGTTCTTGCCTTGAAAAATATGGACCTATTAAAACTGAAAAGAGTCTTGAAACACAGGGGGTGATCTTCCTTTCTCATGCCTAGTGTTCCAGGTTGAAACCCATAGCCCAGTTGTGCTTAACTAGAAGAAAGATGTTGCAGAGAAAAACAAATATGCAGTTATTAACCCAGAGATCCATATAAAAAATGTCACTGAGATGAGTATTGATTCAGTAATCAGTTTGCCTTAACTTCCCTTTTATTTACAAGTTTGGTGGAAAAGAAAAGATGGACTTCTCCAATTTACAGGGTTAAAGCTGAAGCAAAGTCTGGTCAGGATTACTGAGAGATAATTTGGTAGTAATAGAGCAGCAAATAAGGCATGGTTAGAAACTGTTTACTGTATTAATTCTCTGGAATATGAATCATAATGCTGGTGCTTAGTGATGTCATTGCTGAAGTTGAATCAATGTCGCTGAAGACTGTGGGTGAGACAACCTTAACAAGTTAATGTTGTTGCTCAAGAACTCCAAGAATATTGCAAGAATGCCTGGGTTGTATGGCTGAGCCTGCTGATGCATGGTGTGGTGATAAATGGCTCAGATACTTTGTCTATGCAGTTACATATGTTGCACTGCTTGGAACAGGACGCGGAAGTCGGTACATCATGCCCTGGCTCTACTTTGGCCAAAATACACACAGTTCTGAAGTGCTCCAGGCAGTTAGAGCACTGATACTTTCTCCTTTCTCAAGAAGAATCTTTCATCTTGCCAAAGAATATCTGTTTTTCATTCCTATCCCTTCTTCTGATGTCCAGATTTAGCTTTCACCACCCCCTAGGAGACATGATTTGGAAGAGACTTCTCTATGTTATAGACATTTTTATGTGGTTTTACTCTTTTGTAACAGCTTTCTCCCTATCTGTTATTTTGTTCCATTAACATTTTTCAGTTACAGTAGTACACATATTGAAGTGTATCACTTTATTAAATAGATTCTTTCTCAGTATGGCATCAGTCTTAATTTACAAATTATGGCTTCTTGATTACCTATTTTCTTAGAGAAATATTTAGACAATAATTAAAATACAACCCTTGATTAATTCATTGGGAAAATACAATAGGATTTTTTTTTTTTTTTTGTCAGTATTGGTCCTTGCATCATTCTCCTTCTAAAAACTTGCTATCACACAAAATCTAAAAGCCGACAGAATAGAACCATTCATTAAATGTTACTAGAAGACAGCATAAGAAGTTTAGTTACAGCAGAATATTTCTGCAGTTTGCTTTTAAAGTTTTAATTCATATATTGCAAATAAGGGGGAAAAAAAAAAAAAAAGCCCAACACCTAGCATATTTGAAGTTCTGGATTTAACCCTGTTCTTCAAAATGACACAGAAAGCACTTTTGGAGACCCTTCCTTCACCTTTATCCTGTATCTTTTTTGATCTGAAGGCAATATTTTGGTAATCAGCTTGTGTTGACCTCATTTCTTCATGTTCTTGTTTCAAATTCTCATTACATTACACCTGCCTTCCATAGCTGTTGTGCACAGCCAGTTTGCAGTGAAAACTTGCAGGCTGCAAGTTCCCACCACCTGTGAGAGGAGATTTATGAAAGCCTGATAATCACTCAGTTTCTGCCCTGAAGCTAGCAGCAAAAGCAGGCTACCCGTCATAAAGCTGAGGAATGCCTAAGAACATAGAGGATGTATCTTGCAGACGGTGCATGAGCCTACAAGCAAGGACTGCAGTAAATGGCAGTGGTATATAGGCATCTCCTGCAGCACTGCAAACTGTTACTTCCCAAACCAAACTGGTTTTCTGTTAGTGCATTTGTTTGTTTGTGGCTTTGAATGATTGCAATGTGCATTTTTTTCCTTATTGTTGAGTAGAACCTAATACATTAATTCTGAGGACAGTTCTCTCTGAAGTACATCATAAATAAGTTACAGGTTTCTAACATGGAAGAAACCACATAAAGAATCTTGTTTATTTTCTTTCCTAATCCTCATCTAAATCAGATCTTGACATGTAGTCATAATTAAGAGCAGGTTAATCTTTTTTCTTGAATTGATATATTTCCAAGCTTGTGAAATCAGTCCTCAAAAAAATGGTATAACCAGAATAACCTTTAAAAAAAACCCCTAGTTAAAACAGAAACAAAACCTCAGGGAAAAAATATAATCAAACCTTCAAATAAATGTAGACTGTATTTAAGATCTAGTTCTAATGATGTTTTGTTGCCTTTATAGATAAGTCACCGTGATTTCCTTCATTTGCCAATACATAGTTACTCCACAGTTATTACACATGTTGAAGATTTAAGAAGCTTTAGCCAATAAATTCAAGGAAAAAAACGTAGTGACCTGTAGAAGAAGGAACCTGCCTTCTGCAGAATACCTCAATCATAGATATTGTGTTTTAAAAATATTGCAGAATTAATGGAAAATGGAACTAGCTTTTCATGAGATAAAATCTACACAGATGGATATTTTAACACCACAGTGGTGCCTGACCTTTAAGTAATGAAAGGGATGAAAGAATAACATAGAAAGAGCTAGAAACAGGATAGAAAGACAGAAGATGAGGCAGATCTGAAGGGTACCACAAAAGAGCATCCAGGATGTGTAATGTTTGGCTAATAGGGTAAAGAGCCAAACTCTGGTATCAGTATCAGCTATCAATATATAGCTTTATGTGGAGGTCCTACTGCACTGTAGTAACACAGTACTCTGCGAAACTGGTTTCACCACAGAGATCAGTAGCATACAGATAACTTGCATTCTAGAACTTTTCCTGATAATTTTATTCTCAGCAAAAAATGCATGCAAAATGCAGGGAATACATGGAAAATATAGTCAAAATGTTATCTTAAAACACTTATCTAAGAACAACTATTTCCTTAAAGAACATTGCCAACCTAATCAAAGAGCAAAACATCATTTCTTCTCCAAAGAATCCAAGTCAGCATCACACCAGAGAGACAGGAAAATACAACAAAGGGTGGGGTGGATTTTGTAACAAGTCACAAGGAAATCAGACTTAAAAAACTGTTCCTCATATTTTCTCTGAAAAATGTTTTATTCTTCTAAACAATCTTTTATACCTTGAGTGGCTAGATAATGTGCTATGTGCATTCTTCTTTATCAGAACTGAAAATCTTTTCAGAGAATTTATAAGTACCCACAACATACGTAACTTATATAAAGATAAAGTTTTTAAGTACTTTCTTGAAAAAAAGAGATATTGTACTTAGTGTAAGGAGATGTATTATATAATACATATTATAAAATCTCTACCTTCTGAAGTAATGTGGTTGTGGATTAATTCTTGTGTGTAAAGTGACAAAGTTAAAATTTTACATTTAAGAATATTGTCACTGTAAGAGCTAATTATATCTAAAATCATAATCAAATAATTTACATTGCCATAATATAATGCTGTGAGATCAAACAGATTAGCGTTTAAAGAGCCCTGTGAATTTTCAGCTGCTCAATGGAAAGATATTCAGGAGGGTATGAAACTCAGTTTAGAGTGGCAAAATTAATTTAACCCTGAAATTTTCTTTTTTTGATTACTTTTTTCTGCGACCTCATAGTTGTTTTAACTGTTTTTTTTAAATAAAATAATTTTATAGAGTAAGATAGGCCACTGTAATTAAAGCTGGATGGTAATCTTTATTTCCCCTCAGGCTTATGTTAACTTTAGGTTTCCAAAAGATATTTATCATTATTTTCCATTTGTTACCCTTTCTTAAGTTTTTGTTTATTTTAAATTTTTAAAAATCTGATCAAGAACAGTAAAAATATGGAAATGGTTGCAGGTGTAAGCATATCTGAAGACAGGAAGCCAAAATTTGACACTGAACGTTTCTCTGACCACCATTTTCACCCTTATATTGAGACTACTGGGCATTGCAATCTTCCTTATCCGTGGTTTCCTTGAGGTTTGGTCGTATTTTTTTTTTTTTTAAGGAAAATTATTTTATCTAAACAATAAATAGAGTAGTGATGGAAAACGTGCACAATTGATCAAAAGGCACATCTCTTACATTCTTGTCTCAGGTTCAGCATTTTTTGTTTAAAGTACAAATTCTGCAGTGTTTGCATCTTTTGGCAGGGTGCCCAACTGTGGGAGCTTGTGATGCTTTTCTTATTATTACTTGGTGTTTCCACTAAGGTAAATATTCCACGTTTTTTGAACTTAAGAGTATTGTCAGTAATAGGGAGTGCAGTAGTTTACATATGTGCTTTTAACACATTGTGAATGTTGCTAATTTGTACTGTTCCTATATAAGTTTTTTGTCTGAATTTATAATTTTCCATAAAGACCTTTCTTTACTTTTGCTAGATTTTTTATGTTCTTATCATGATCATAAGAAAATTAAACAATTAAGTGTTAGCACTGAAAATTTGGAAGCACATGTGATGCTGTGTGAGAGGAAGGAAAATCTTTATGTGCAAATGTTAACATCAGTCAGAATCAATGACAAAATAATCTTACTATTTTTATTTTATGAAGCCTGTTGAGTTAAATAAAGCTCTGTTGAACGGCTTCAAAAATGAAGGAAATGTAAAATACATCAGTCATTTCTTGCTTTTCACTAATTTTTTCTCTATGTAAGCACATTTTTCCAGTAGAAATCTGAGGGCAGACTTGAGTAGACACAAGTAAAGTTAAGCAGAAGTGTTTGTAATTTTGAAAAAAAACTGAATAAGGAAACTTCTTAATGCTTTGTTACTTTTTGATCTAATATACTATTCATAGCCTACCACAATTTTCCAAAATTGATTCAAATCTGACCAAACTTAGAAAGACACAGTAATGAAATTCAGTGAGTGTAAGCTTCAGTTATATAAATTTATGTACAACATATAGAATCATAAAATGGTTTGGGTTGGAAGGGACCCTAAATGTCATATAGTTCCAGTCCCCTGCTGTGGGCAGGGACACCTTCCACTAGACCAGGTTGCTCCAAGCCTCATCCAGCCTGGCCTTGAAAACTGCCAGGGATGGGGCATCCACAGCTTCTCTGGGCAACCTGTCCCACTGCTTCACCCCCCTCTCCAGGAAGAATTTCTTCCTGATATCTAATCTAAATCTCCCCGCTTTTAGTTTAAACCCATTACCCCTTGTCCTGTCACTACAGGTCCTTGTAAAAAGTGCAACACACACACACACACACACGCACACACACACACACCCCCCTCCCCAGCTTCCTTGCAGGTCCCCTTCAGGTAGTGGAAGGCTGTGATAAGATCTCCCCAAAGCCTTCTTTTCTCCAGGCTGAACAAGCCCAGTTCTCAGCCTTTCTTCACAGCAGAGGGGCTCCAGCCCTCTGAGCATCTCTGTGGCCTCCTCTGGACTCATTCCAACTGGTCGATATCTTTCTTAAGCTGAGGGATCCACAGCTGGACACAGAACTCCAGGTGGGGTCTCACGAGGGCAGAGTAGAGAGAGAGAATCCCCTCCCTCGCCCTGCTGGCCACACTTCTTCTGATACAGCCCAGGATACTTTTGGCATTCTGGGCTACCAGCACACACTGCTGGTTCATGTCCAGCTTTTCATCCACCAGTACGCCCAAGTCCTTCTCCTCTGAGCTGCCCTCGATCTGTTCTCCAGACTGCCTGTACTTGTAGTAGGGATTGCCCTGACCGAGGTGCAGGACCTTGCACTTGGCTTTGTAAAGGCCATAGTAAAAGGACAGTTTGGTATTCAAGTAAATTTGAATACCAATTTACCAATTGAATATGAATAAACAGACCTTTACCTCTGGATGAACTAGAATATCTTTTGGTCCAAAACTGGAAGAAAGCTTGAATTCTTGCTTCTTTACTGTAGCCAAATTCCTGAATCATTCTGTATGCAAATTCCTTAACACAAAATATGTTATGGTTTAAAAATAATGTAGAAGGAAATGTTTTAAGATTAATGCATGAATATGCTTTATTAGTCATGTTCTTCATTGCCAGAAAGGATCAAGTGCACATTCTTTAATATTAAATCTATTAATTTGTATAAAGTAAGGATAGTCACTCAACTTTAAAAAACAGACAATTCAGAATGTCACATTTACAGTAAAAAACTGCTGTATATACTATGGAATCATTGCTCAGCTTACCTAAGATTTCTTCCAAAATAATTAAAAATAAGTTAAATAATAATTAAAAAAACCCAAACAAACAAATAATAATAAAAAAACCAAACCAATATATTTAAACCAGAAACTATATGAAAATATGTAGGGCTGTGGAACTACTTCAGTGCAAGTTAAACAATAGTAATCCCCAGGAGCAGATGGATTAAATTAAACATTTTTATTTTTCCTCTGAAAACCGAGGGACAGTTCAACTGTAGTTGAATCTCCATGAAAATTAATTTTTGTCCATAGAATTTGCAAGGTTTCAGTTTTCCTGTTGTTTCATAAATATTTGCTTTTCTATAGGATAGGTTTATTGTGTATGAAGAATAAATTTTTAATTAACCTCAGTGGTTGCATGAAAAGATGTTATTAACTACAGAATATGTTTGTTCAACTGAGGTATGGAATTGATACTGAAATAAATTAACAAGTGAGTATTTCCAACCTTTGCCATTGACTAAGCATGGGGAAGCATTTGTAAAGAGTAGTGTCTACAACTAGGGAGCCGATAGAAAATTCTGATGTAACAAGTTGTTAAGGAGACTATACTTTCCATATTTTGTATATTAAAATCCATTAAATGAAAATATATGCATATATTTCACCTATATAAATCATATGTGGGACAGGACTTTGGCTATGCTGTTTATCAGGGAAGTTCAACTTTCAATATTCATAAGAGAGAATCCAGATAATAAGCAACTGTACCAATATTCATGAGATCAGTTCTGATTCCGTCTGGGGAACAGACATCTCTTGAGATGTTGAAGCTTTTCTCCCTGTTTCCAGTTTAAAAATTGTGATACTAATATTTAAAGTCTAAATAGCCAAAATCAAACTGTGAGTAAATATATTTATTCAATAGCTTAATTCACAGACTGGTGAGAAAGTACCTAGAGCACTAAATTACTTGAATTTAATTGGAAATTCCATTTAAGTAGTTGACTAGTTTCATGCAAATAAATTAAAAATAAACAAACAAACAAAATAGCAACAAATAAGCAAACAAAAATCCCAACATCAAAAACACAACTAAGCTAATAATTTAGGAAAGCTTAAACCAAACAATTTCACCTTAAACTTTGTGGAGACTACATGCATGAAAACTGCCAGAATGTCATTATAATCTTTACTAAATCTCGTCTTTATGCCAAGCAATTTTGATAAATTACTTCACAAGACAAGTAAAAAGATCAAATATTTTATATACTTGACTAAGAACTGGAAGAGAATGTAAGTCTGTCTTACATGAGGATGACCTAAAGGGTGTTTTGACTTTAACTAGTTTCTTTACTATTATTTAATAACTATCATTGTAAGCCCTAGTTATACCCTAAATCTGTTTGTTGTGGATTTTTTTTTTTTTATTATTTTTTTTCAGTGTAGCTGTTGGAAAAAGGTTATTTTCAGTTCCTGGTGTGTATTTAGTAGTGCTTCCTTTACAAAGGTTCTATTCTACATATGCCACAATTAACTAACATGAGGCTCTTGGTAGCAACAGGAATTCTAAGAATGGAGTTTAAGGCTATTCTGACATTTTAGTATTGTAAGTTTTCAAAAAAAGAAACCCAGAGGCTCACTAGATGAATTCCGTTCCACAGAGAAAACCCTGGGAAAAAAGACATGCTAATCTGCATAGCTGTTCCTTGTCAGTGCATGGAAATTTGTTAAGACATTCAAAGGATGGGAAAAGTTCTACTTGCATGGGCTGGACTGTTAGGCAAGAGGAAACATGTATAAACACATTTTTTGTCTGTTCATGTTCTGATACTATTATTAAGCTACTTTGGTTTATGAAGAATTTTGAGTCATTCCATTCATCCTTCTCATTATTCACAAAAAGCCAAATACTAGGAGTTCAAAATAGATTAATTGCATACACATGGTGTATATTTGGGATAAAGTAGATCCAAAGTCAGCATACGAATAACAACCCTTACGAGAGTAAAATGTGTAGTGCATTTAAATACACTGACAAAATAGGTGCCACACATTGCGCTCCCACTAGGGGATCAATGGTGAAATTAATTTCATTAGTTAGCATTTAAATTTCATTGTGCATTTCTAAATGTCCTGGTTTTATATAAACATTTTAAAAAAATAATAAATTACAAAACATAGAGTGCTTGGTTTTTTGTGTGTGAAAAACTAATTATGTCTTCTCATTCACGTAGTCTGTATAAAATAATTTACAGTGAGTTAAATCAGTTTATTTTTATTTCTAACCATGCTATTCTTCTTCTTCTTCTCCTTCTTCTTTTTCTTTTTCTTCTCCTCCTCCTCCTCCTCCCGATTAAATAATCGGTATTATTTAATGTTGTTAGCTGTTTATAATGTCACTTACCCTTCCTTTAGCATCATTTTACTTTTTAAATCTATTTGTTTGCTTAGACACTCACTACTTTTTGTCAAAAACACAGCCTGTTAATCCTAAGAGGAAGGAACTTAGAATTTCATCAATAAATTTTGGGGTTGATATGGGAATTACTGGTTTATGTCATAAAGGAAATCAAACTTCATGATTATGATTGGGTTCCTTCCATTTTTAAAATGTGTTTATGCATTTCAAATTATTTGTCTGAATGACATTTTACTCTCAACATCCTTGTGACTGTCATATGGAAGTTTATTAGTAATAATTTGAAAGATGAAGCTACCAATATAGCCTTGTATCAGCAATTGTCTGAGAGTGAATGCCTTTGGCCCCCGTCATATACTGTGCACAAGGCAATAGGAGGAGAATTCAGCAAAGGGGAGATTGGTGAGGAGAGGGAAATAAGTGACTGTGGCCTTCTGAACCGCTGAAAAATCCACACCTGAATGTGGCTCAAGAAGTTTACTGCAATTTAAGTCATGCTGTGTTTAAATTGCATACAAAAAGTGAAACTTCACATCTTTCTGATAATTGGCAACATTTTAATTAGTTGTAGAAGACATGATCATGAGAATAAGATTGCTAATGTACAGTCAGGTACATTACAGGTACCCAATTATTTTTCATGTCTCCACAGAATGTTTCAAGTGAGAAGATATACAGGAAAACAAAATAAAAAGTGTCAGCTGTTTTGGGGTTTTTTTTGTTTGTTTGTTTGTTTTTAATTTTTAACTTAAAAAAAAATCATTTATTGGATGTGTTTACTTAGACCAAAGGAGTATTTTTTCAAAGACTTTTCTTGTAAAAAATATTTATTTGAGGCTTCAGAAATCATAACAATCTTGCACTAATGTACAAAGTGTGGTGCCTCGATTGTATAATATTTGATAGTTTAAAACCAGTGACAGGTAAAAATCTTTTCTACTACCATATGTCTTTATTTACAAGACAATGAGAAATCTGATAAATAGGAAAATTTCTTGCACATTTTGAATTTCAAAGTATAGGAGTACAAGGAGTGGAAAAGTAGGAAAGACTCAAGAGAGTGTGTTAGGAAATGCAAAATGCATAGCATGTTGTACTTGTGAAGGTGAATAGATGGTAGGTGAACTCTCCACCTGAACTGTAAGGGAGAGTTGTGTCTTCACGTACCTGCAATGTAGATTTTCATTTTGAAGTTATATGTCAGATAAACAGAACAAGAGAAATTTAGAAATGCCATTTTTATAATGTATAACTTTCATACCGTGTTCTCCTTTTATTAGGCAATACTGCAGATCTCTGCCAGACCTGGAGATGGCAAAAAACTTCAAGTCTCTACAGCTGAGGGAGTCTACCAGTCTGAGGGAGACACTGACAGTATCAGCTGCAGGAAAGGTTTGGGTGGCTTCCTAACCTCTCCCTCACTCCACATATGGTCTGCCACTGCCTATTGCATGGCTGCCCTCTGCTTCAAGCTCTTCTACCTGGGTCTGAACTGCCAGATTTCTACTGGCCTGACTAATTCATTATTTTGTCATATCTTCCTTTTCTAAAACATTTCAGATACTTTAGAAATCCTGTTATTTTGAAATTACTCATGTTTTCCAACATAACTCCATCTTTCCACTGCCTCCTCTCTGCATTTCAAAACAGATCACAAAACTTGCCTGAAACAGTGTAAAGATTGCCCTTTCTCTCCTTTTGTGGGTTTTCCAAGAAATAAATTTGATCAGTAATTAAATTACAAAGGCAGCAGCCCACTTTGAAAAATACTACTCAGTTTGGGATGATGCTTCAATTATAGGTAAAAATACTAGCTTTCATTCTCAGATAAGGAATATATTAGATAATAGAAACTGATGAGAAATGGAAAACAATGTTCTATACAATTATGTTTAACAAGGAGATCAAAGCAGTGGTACATATTCTTCCACACATGTGCTATGCATCTTAAAAACAATACAGGAGAAGTAATAATTTGGTACTGGACAAAGCCCACTAGACACGTTATAAAACTGATGGAAGGAAGGTAACCATTGTGCTATTGTAATGCTGAGATGAAAAAAATATATGAGACACTTTGAAATAGAGCATGCTGGTTTTGAGCAATTTTCTGTGTCCATGAGACCTCCAGATCAAGTCCAGAGAAACTGATCACCTCAGCAATTATGAGAATCCCTGGAAAGTAAAGGACATGGGTGGGTAGATGAGTACGTACCTTTAGTACTGATCTGCTGATCAGGATACTACTAAGTGATGTATACATTAAAAGTCACCATAATTCTGGTCTGGTCTTTAAAAAAAAAAAAAAAAAATAAGGAAGTTTGTTGAGAAGACATTACTACCTCAAACTCCTTAAGAAAGCATGGGGGATACTTGAACACACCTGATAGTAGAACCTCATAGCAGGTCTAGATCTGAGGCATAATGCTTATTAACAAAGACTTTAAATAAGACAAAGGGAAGATAGCATGTCTTCCCAGCAAGGTAAAGTGTGCTAATTTGAGGCAAGAAGATATCCTAAAATATGTTTATCCTAAAAGTTGTTTACAAATAAAGGAGAAATATAAAGGACCATAAATTCTGGTAGATTAAAAAAAATCCCACAAATTGAAAAACAACTAGCAAAATAAAACCAATACTAAATCCTTCTGCAAATCCATGAGTTGTGGAAGCCACTGCCAGAGTGGCTCTAGAGAGAATTGATTACAAAAAACCTGTTGGGGGGGGGGGACAGACCTTTACAAGTACGTGTAGTGACAGGACAAGGGGTAAGGAGTTTAAATTGAAAGTGGGGAGATTTAGTTTGGACATCAGGAAGAAGTTCTTCCCGGAGAGGGTGGTGAGGCACTGGGACAGGTTGCCCAGAGAAGCTGTGGGTGCCCCATCCCTGGGAGTGTTCAAGGCCAGGCTGGATGAGGCTTGGAGCAACCTGGTCTAGTGGAAGGTGTCCCTGCCCATGGCAGGGCCATTGGAAGTGGATGGTCTTTAAGGTCCTTTCCAACCCAAACCATTTTATGATTCCATAATTATCAGGACATAAAATAAGTACTCCAAGAAGATAAGACTGTTGCAGTGATACAATGTATTTTTTTTTCCTTGGAGTTCTTTGTTGTGTTTTTCATTGTGACTCATCAAAGAAAATTTCTATGAATGAAGTGACAGTAGATGTTAAGAAATTAAGGACAAAATTAATAGCCAAAATATTTTATCAGAACCAGATGGTACTGAGCTCAGAGGTCTGTAGGAGTTCAAGGACAAAATACTAACTGTGTATGACAGAAAAGTAGAGAACAGCTTACGTATGAGTAATGGACAAATAACCTGAGACTCCTCAGACAGAAAAGAGAGATAACCCGTGAATGGGTGGGGAGCCATGACAGATGTATTACAGAAATTTCAGATGCTTGGAGAGAGATCAGCTCATCAGTGTCTCTTCTACTGCAAGAAGAAGAGTCAAGTTATTAGAAACCATGTTCAAGACAAAAGACAGAATAAGATTTTTCATTCTGGGGTAGTAAACGTCTAAAACTCATTTCCAAAGTTTGAAGCTTACAGAAGTTCAACTACCTGGGAAGAAAATACCCAGGAATTCATTAAAAAAAATGTAGAGACTCCCAGGGTTAAAAATAGTAACACTAGTGATGTAGGCATCTAACAGTAAATCTAATATCACTGCCAAATAAAAACAAATATATCCCCACCAAAGGATAAATGCATTTCAAAGCTACAGTCAAGTGGGGGAAGCTGAATATGGAAATACTGCACTAGAAGAAAATCATACAGTCACCTTATTTCTGCAGTAGACAGCAATGAAATACATAATTTAAGAAAATTAGTGAGAGAAGATTCTGTGTACATGTTAGGAACTCAGACAGAATCATTTATTTTCCAGCAACAGCAAAACAAGCTTGACATTTTTAAATAATATATTGTAGCTGAGATGAAGGGCCTTTCAAATATGCTTCAGTGCACACCAGCCTGAGCAGACTGCAACGAACTAAGTCAATAGGACTCTCAGCGAGGGAATCGATGTGATTTTCAGTGTTCCTGGTAGAAATGTCATTCAAAATTGATGACAAGATTTCTGACCAAATGCTATTTTAGAATACTCTTTACCATTCTCTTTCTGACACTACATCTGGTGATTTTTGACCCTCCACAAAAACGTCCTGCTTCCAGCTGAAGACTGAACTAATCTCATGTCGACGTGTGGAATTAACTTAATGAAACTGTAGGAAGATAAAAGATACTTTTGAAAGCACTCCGTAACATAAATGACTCTGAGCTAACAATTAGAATCTTTGTACTTTAGCTGCTACTGAAATACAGGCAATAATAGTTCCTTTTTCAATCTTTTATTCCTCACAGATGGAAGAATCTTTAAACTTTATGTTCTAAATTACTTTCAAACCTTTATAAAAATAATCACAGATGCTACAAATACCATTTAGAATATAGTATTATTAAGCCTATTGGTTCTTGGCTGGAAAATTGCTCAGTCTGCTGTAAAAACCCACATTACTTTCCATAAAAAAGTTACTTTATTGCTACTACTGTGAGTGTTTTGCACAAGAAAATTATTTCTGCTACCTATAGTTGAAAGTGAACCTGCTAGAAAACTGCTTTGCTGTACCCTGGAAATCTGGCTTTTTGTGAACTTCTACTCAGCATTTGGAAAACCTCAGTTTGAACCCTTTCTGCAGTGAATTTGGGAGGGGTCTTGTACTGCAGTTCCCGAAGCAGCTGGCCAGACTCCCCAACCACTGCATGTGACCCCGAGGAGCAAAGAGGAAGAAAGCAGTGTATGTGGTTAACTGAAGCCAGAGTTGTGAACATTTTAGCTTTAATTCAGAAAGGAAAACCCTTTTGGTCTCCCATTTCTTATATACACATATTTCCTATAAATATACTGTAATAATGATCAGAGAAAGCAGAAATAACCGTGTTTAGGTGATGGGTTTTTTAAGATGTTTAAGAGAAAATAACAAGAAAATACAGTTGAGATTTAACGAAGGAAGCTAAAGCTTCAAGTTGGTGGAATGCTAACTTCTGCAAAAGGCAATTGAAAAATGACCCAAAACCAAATCCGAAATAACTGGGTTCCCGTGTGACAAAACAATTTCTTAGTGCCATCACTTACAATACTGTAATACTACAAACACTTCAACTGGGTAAAAAAACAAAAAAAGGATACAGTTACAGCAATACTAATATTACATCATCATGTAAAATATGCACAGTGGGCCATATTGTGCCATCTGTTTTGAAAGCAGAACATGAGATTAGTAAGGAGTTAACCCCTAACAGCCAGATGGCACAATGTGACCCATTATTCTTGTCAAGTCTGAAAGAAAAAAAAATAAAGGAGTGTTACATCACAGCCTAAAGAGCTTAGCTGTGACCCACAAATTAGTGCATACTTTATGTGATTTTATCTTTGAGACAGCTAAGTATTTTCCTAAAAGCCTTACTGTTTGATGGGAAATAGTTAAAAACATTGCTCTGGTTGCAGTTGCTAATTACTTTTGGGGAAATATGTAAGGCATGTTTTAAAGTTAATCTGAAGATGACTGGAGGGAAAAGTGTGGAATATCTGTGAAGGACTGTAGGGAAATGTGGGACTGTGATATGTCTGCCTAGAATCCCTTAGATTCAAGAGCATTGATGATCTTATCATAATCATTTAGCAATTTCAGAATTTTCTGGGCAAGTTTATGTTTTTTTAAGTAGGTGGTTTTTGTTTTGGATTTCTTTACATGAGGAATACAGGTCATATTTGACAATGTTTATTCATGATATATAAGGCAAGGTTTGCAGAAATAATTAAGTATTATTAGACCTCTGGCATGTAAATGATACCTGTGGTTTCTGTTTGTACTGAAGGAGATCTTCCGCTACTTGGACTACAATAAAATTGTTAAGCAGTGCAAATTCACCTGCTGGCACATAACATCCTCACAGGCACCATTCACCTTTCAGTCATAAAGGAATGAAGCATAACATTCTTCACTACACATAAAAACATATTCTTCTAACACCTTCTTCGGTCAAACAGTATTTAGTCAGTAGAGCTCCATTTTCATCTAGAAAAGTCCGAAACTCCCTTTGAAGTTCTCTTTAAGGAGAAATAACAAACTCTTCCTCTATCTAGTCATAGCTTTAAATCAGACTTCAGTCTCCTAAGGATATCCTAGATCCTTTTAGTTGCATTGGCCATTTCTAGAACTATAATAATTTATTCTGCAGATTTTTTCAATAGACACAGATGTATCTGAATTATACTTTTGGTCAGGGACTTTTGCTGAGTTCCTGCTGGTGAAGAAGGAATACTAGGATACCTTGCTCATCTGGAAAAGAATGCCCTCCTTGAGGGAAGTGTTTATAGTGCAGTTCTCAAGAATGAGGGAAATGGAGTGAAAGAAAAGATGACACATGACTATGAACAGCAAAATAACTCAGCTGTAAGAACTGGATGACTTTGCAACCGTGATGTTCTTAAAGGTGCAGCCATTGCAGAGCACTATTGATTTTATCTTTTTATTGACTGTTTGTTTGTGCTCAGGTGTTCTTAATTTTTAAGTGAATGTATAAGTATATCTGATATGAAAATCAGCTTTGATGTGTGCCTTGAAGCAGAGCTGTCCCATGTTTCATGGAGTGTTATCAATTTCACCAATGTTTCTAATCTCTCAGTATTTGTTTTAATAAAAGTAGAAAGAAATAAACTTGAATCAGCAAGCAAACTCTTAGAAAAAAAACTAGAATTGTGATTGGACATAAAATAAAACAGAATTTTCAAATGTAGCTGCCTAGATTTTCTTCTTGTATTGACGTCCTCAAAAAAGATAAAGTTTTTTACAGCAACAATTAAAAAAAATAAAAACTGTTTTAATGGGCTGTGCATCATCGACTGTGTCCTTGTACTCTTGCCAGGTTTGGTTTTATTTCTGCACCTGGCTTATTGTACGGTGGTGCACTCTGCTCCCCATGAAGCCTGTCTGCTCATCCAAACAGTTTCTCTGCTTACATGGAGTGCAGTTTCCAAGCTTGGTGTTGTAATTGTGTCAACTGCTCTTTCTTCCAGTTCCTTTAAAAATTTTGCGTAGGCTCAGCTTTTATCCTGCAAGTGTTTCCCCTCTTCTAGAAGTTGTAAGATACTCCAGATACCAGTGTTTCAGGTTTATAACACAGAAATAGGGTTCAGAAATATAAGCCAGACATTACCTGTCACAGATATAAATATGAAAAACCTCTGCCTCCTTGCAAAAAGGATGTGTCAAATCCGGGTTTTAGTCTATTGATTCTGAGCAAGTTTTTAGTTGAAGCTATTCTACAGTCTCCTCTGCAGCTTTGGGAGAACCATCACCTCCAACGGCTGGTTTGGTTTAGTTTCTTGCTACAAGCAAATTCATCCCAGGTAACGCTTATTTTAACAAAAAATAAATGAGAATGAAAGTGTATGTATGCTCACTGAAGTGAGGAGCAAGTAACAAATATTTTTCAGTAATACAAGCAATTATTTTGGCCGAATAACTTGATTATGCAGTTCTTAGTGATTCTATACAATCAGCACAATATAGAATGTCTACACATAGTTGGCAACCCACAGAACATGCTCCATATGCTCCTCATGGCTTGTTCCAACTTGCCTGCCAAAATGCTTGACAAAAATGCCCTATTGAGTTTACTCCCTATGAAGTCCAAGAAGTCCTTGACTTAATCATACATGCCAGTGCATGATTTTTTTTCATTACTTCGAAGCTATCTTTTTCTTATGAAACAGCTCTTTCTAGTTGTATTGGGTTTGAGAGGTGGGGTTTGGGGTTGGGGGTGGGGAGATGCTACAGAGTTGGGTCCTGTGAAAAGCTACTAGAAGGTTCCACAGCTCTAGGTTAGACCTACCTCTGACCAGGTTCGAGCCAAATAGCAATTGTGGTCATGCCTCTGTGATTAACATATTTAAGAAGGGGAAAACCGCTGTTGAGGAACCTGTGAGAGGAGTGGGATGTCGGAGAGACACCCAGGCAGACACCCAGGTCAGTGCGGGAAGGCGGAAGGAGGTGACCAGAGCAGAGATTCCCCAGCAGTCCGTTGTGCAGCCCATGGTGAGGCTGGCTGTGCCCTGCAGCCATGGAGGGTCACAGGGGGCACAGACCTGCCTGCAGCCTGGGCAGGACCCCACGCTGGAGCAGGGGGATGCCCAAAGGAGGCTGTGACCCTGTGGGCAGCCCATGCTGGAGCAGGTTCTTGGCAGAAGCTGTGGCCCCATGGCGACAGGTGCCCAGACTGAAGCAGGTTTGCTGGCACGACTTGTGACCTTGAGGGGGCCCAGGATGGTGCAGGGCTCTCCTGAAGGATGACACTCTGTGGGAGGGACCCACGCCAAAACAGCCCCTGGAAAGGACTCACTTTGGAGAAGCTGATGGAGGACTGTCTCCCGTGGGAGAGACCCCAGGTTGGAGCAGGAGCAGGGTGTGAGGATCCTCCTCTGAGGAGGGAAGACCAACAGAAACAATCTGTGATGGACCGACTTGGAAACCCCCATTCCCTGTTCCCTGGCACTGCTGGAAAGGGGAAGGTAGGGAAATGTGGAGCAAAACTGAGCCTAGGAAGAAGGGATGGGGGATGGGAGGAAGGTGTTGTAAGGTTTAGTTTTATTATCCTACTCTGGTTTCACCGGTAGGAAATGAAATTGATTATTTTTTCCCCAAGCTGAGTCTGTTTGGCCTGTGACAATAATGGCTGAGTTATCCCTCCCTGTCCTTCTCTCCACCCATGATCCTTTTCTTATATTTTCTTCTTCCCATCTCACCAGGCAGAGGAGTGAGTGAGTAGCCATGTGGTACTTAGTTGCCAGCTGTGCCTTTCTGGCAGTTGCAGAAAAATCTTCCAAATAAGACATATTGGTCCACTGATTTTTGAAATAGTATAAGTGATAGGAGGTAATGAAATTGATACTGGGTCTATTATAGGTATGGTTTATTTTTTTAAGGGTAATTATTTTGAAAGAAGTCAAATAATTTCCTCATGAAAGCATAAAAATTTGGGTGTTGCACTAGATGACCTTTAAAGGTCTCTTCCAACACAAACTATTCTATGATTCTATGATTTCAATTAAGCTAATACTGAGATGCAGGATGAATTTGACAGACAAAGAACGGTTCTAAATAGTAATGACATTTCTTGATTGGGGTTTGACCTATATAAAAGCAACTTGCATTCAGAGAACTGGTTTTGGCAGTCTCCCAGACTGCAGGTAAGGATGTTAGCCACCTGTTAATCAAGGGTCTTCAAACAAGTGTTTTATAACCATATCTTATATAGCTGTAGATTCAGAGGATTGAAAATGTTATCTTGCATAAATGCAGTCAGCTCTTTGAGGAAAGCCTCAGAAATATTTATTCAGTTAAATACAAATAATTATAGACCTCAGATGATTTAGAATCCACCATATCCAAACACTTATTTACATGTAACTGCATTAGCACAGGAAAATTTTGGAAGTTCATACATACCAGTTCACCTCCCAGAACTGTGCGCTCTCGCAGCTGACCAGAATGGACACGTAAGTTCACATTCATATGGGTACGAGAACTTTAGTAGTTTTTCTTGGGCTAACATTTGAACTAACTTTAGTTTGATAAGAGAGAAAAAAGGTAATGGTTAAGTTAAAGCCATGTATCTTAAAGTCAGGAGTCATAGGTTTGGGGGGTTTTAGTATTTGCCTCTTGGCTTCTTGTTTTCAGCAAGAAGAATAAAAGATCTGAAAGGCAATGTTTTGAACTTTAGCATAAGAAATTCTGTTTCTGGGTTTGGGATCTGACATACACCTAGTTTCAAAGGAGCTATATACAGTCATTTTGGAGAACACTTTTTCTCCTTGACTTCATCAGAGATAAAACTGTGCCTGGGGAAACAACTAAGGAAGTCCTTTAAAAAAATCAAAGGCATGTCTTTATAAGATGTTAAGCTTGCAAAGCATCACAGGAAAAACTCAGATACTCAAAATATGAAGGTAAATATATTTATTACAGCCCAGCCAAAAAAAAAAATTAACTCAAAATAAGAATTTGTTTTAATGAAAATACTTAAAAGAAGGAATGTCTTTCAGTTAGGTAGCTTCAAAGTATGTTCAGTATTCTATCAAAATCTTTTTACTTCTAACAAGTGTTGTTTCAGCCAGTTAATACCATTCCGGTAGGGAAACATATTGAAAACTATTTTGGCATATAATTTGGTAAACTCTTAACGTTTACTAAGGTGAGAAAAGACAACACTGACTTCTGAAAAAGCAATTCCCGGTATAAAAAGAAGTGATGAAGGTGTTAACCTGTTCTAATTAGTGTAGACTATAGCTTTGGTGAGATGATAAGTTTATCCTCTAATATCTGAATATCCGACATAGTTCAGAAAAGTATTGAATTGCTAAGACACAGTCTTAACCTTCCAAATAAGTTCTTAGCACCTCTGTGAACCTTTACACTAGGGATTGTGCTATGCTGGAGAAAGAAATGCTAATGCTAATAATCAAATTAATACCTTAATCAGCTGGTAGTTTCTGCTGTAAATAGTTAAGCTGGCAGTTGCATAGGTAGGTAAGAGGAGAATGGCTTTGTTGTTGGTATAATCTTTTAACCTGTGTAAAAATGAGCTACACTTGTTTCTCATCTACACAGGAAAAAAACACGCCTTTTAGAGAAAAGGAACTGTATTTCACTTGCATGGGTAATTGCAAAATGCACCTGGAACTTCACCATTGGTTACTGAATCACAGTATTAGGTTGGAAAGGACTTCTGGGTTTCATCAGGTCTAATCTGCTGCTCAAAACAAGGCTTTTTAGAGCAGGTTTCTCAGTGTCATAATCAGCTGAACCTTGGTCACCTCCAAGGATGGACCTCTCACAGTCTTTCTGGATCCCTATTTAGTCACTGTCATTGTGGTAAGGATGTTTGTTTGAGGTGGAATTTCCCATACTCTAGCTTGCTTTTCACTCTTCCACCATACACTTCTAAGTAGGTGCAGCCACTCCACACTCTCCGAAACTTGCCTGCTCCTTCCAACCATGTAATTACATAGAGCAGTAGGCTCTCCCTTTACCATATCTTTCCCTGCCTGAGCAATTCCAGTGCTTTCTGCTTCCCTTTGTGCATCCTGTGTTCCAACGATGACTGTCACAGAGACCCTCTGTTAAACTCACTGCTGTAGGTCAGGGCCTGTCCTGCAGCAGGAACCCACGTCTTTGGAAAGCACAATGGGTGTGGTTGCACCAGTCCCAAGAAGTGGGGCAGGACAATTTAGTGCTTTCTGCTGGTCACTCTTCCTCATAGTGTCAAAAAGGGAGTGCTGTTATTTCTGCATGGTATATACTTGAGATATCTAAGGAATATGAAATTAATTGGCTGAAAAACAGACAAAAATCTTGAAATTATAACTTTTTTTACTTCTGTTTTTGTAGCACTGCCTCTCATTTAAAAAAAAAACCAACACATTGTTTTTTTCCTGAGAAATATTACAAAGTATAGTCCTTATTAGATCATTGGAAGACTTTTTTTACCTTTGATGTTGTTTCATGAAGATCACACACAGCAGATTTTTGTTCTTATTTATACTGAAATAAAACTGATGTTTTGAAAGCAAAAAAAAAAAAAAAAAAGCGTCAAAATAAACCCCAGTTTAGTTCACATAGCTTCAAAAACTAGAAGTTTATTAGGTAGTGAATAAATATGTTAGTTCAGGCAATTAATGGTTAAATTCAATGGGAATACCTTCACCTCCACAGGTACCTGCTGCAGTGAGTACGAGACTAAGATTTCTGAGTTTTTTTTAGAAAAAATTCCAGACAGTCATGACAAAACATTTGGAATTTCAGACTTACTTAATCAGAAATCAGGGTTAAAAGTAACAACTTTCCTAAAAAGAAGAAGACAGTAGTTGTTCACTGTTTATAAGACAACATAGCAGAAGCAGGATGACATAACATGACTGAAAAGTACAAACAATCACTTCCTTTAAGCCATGCCTTTTTTATTTTATTGTGCCAAATATACCTATTGGCTTGATAAGCATTTTTGTCCCATTGAAGAAATACATTAGTATAAGATTTTGACTGGCTAAAGAAATTCCTGTCACGACACCTTCTTTGGTATGGTGATGCCATAACAATGGAATTTGCAATTCCTTATTAGCCAAGTTTACATTGGTAATATTGTACTGGTTATGTCATATTGGTTATAGAAAACCCTTCAACTTAATAGTAGACATGTTTGATTTTCCTAAACCTGTAATGCTTCATTAAACTTTGTGGCCTAAACGGTTCCAAATTATAGGTATGTTGTGTACAAATGTTGCCATGCATCAGGCAAAATTCTTGACGTTAATTTTATTTATAATTCCTTTAACAATCCTACGAGGTAAATGAATCTCACTCTAGATGAAATTGAGATGCATCCTAAAAAGTGTAGCTGAAAGTCAGCTGAAAATAGAGTGAAGTAAAACATGAGATTATGAACCTCAAGGTACGTTTGGGACTCTAGAAAACTTTCATAAATCAAGATATTTTATGCTGATATCATTTGGTATCAGTGAATTGAATTCTTTGGAAGAAAGTTTTTGTGAAAAGACTTAGAATCAACATTATCTATGGGAAATCTTTTCTTGACTAATTTTGTTGCAATCTTTCTATAAAAAACTTAGAAGTTTTGCTGAATATATTTTCACCCAATTGACATACATGAAATTATATCAAAAAGTTATTATTCTGAAAATGAGATGTCTAACTTAGAACAGAAATAATACTGTTTCTGGACTTTCCTGATGCCTACCAAATACCTGCTTAATATTTCATTGTATCAGTACCAATGGATTTTCACTGATTACAGGCTCAGCCCACAGTATTCTACCAAATCACTTCAGCTTCTCTTCCAGTGATGTCCCTGGTGTTGGAAATAAATGATAAACAAATGGCTTTAGGAGAAACATAACAGAATCCATCACTAATAAATGGCACTGATATGTAGATGTCAAAGCAGCAGTTTTTGGATTAACAGATGTGGTGGCATCAGGACTATCAGCAGGAACAGATTGTTTTGTGTTACAGATGAGAAAATAATTCACAGATAATTATTTAATTGATGGTTTCAGCTATTTATTTCTGTTCTCAAAATGTCCTCTGTCTCTGTAGTTACTTTCCAAAGTCTTTCTTGCTACAACTCTTTTTTCAGGGGTGGAAGGGCTTGGATGACAGAAGGTGAAGCTTTCAATCACTCAAGGAGCAGAAATAGATGGAAAGAGGTAAGGGCACCCTGAGCACTTAGAAGCTGTGTTTTCCTAGGCCACATAGACCTTGCACGATTCAAGACCAGGAGTGTATTTATTGTCCTCCTGCAGACCTGTTGTTTCCTCACATTAAGTGCTGGATAGTGTTTTGAAGGGATACAAGGTTTTATCAATTGGTGTACCCTCCCACGTGAAAGAGACTGTTTCCATATGCAATCCAAACGCTTGCTTTCTGTCAAAATGTGCAACAGTAATAGAACAAAACCACAAAGATTCCTGAAGTCAATGGCCATGAAAATATTTATAGGCTGGAAAGCAGCAGGGATAGCTGATCTTGTGCTGTCAGTTTCCCTGAAACTGTTGGCTCCCTCCATTTCACCTCTTAAGAGACTGCACTCTCCAGCAGCACAGGCTTCTGCTAAGTGATGCGGGAGATGTAGTTGATCATAAATACTGCGACACAAAGGGGAAGAGAGGTACATAAAAATAAAGGGATTGTTTCTTCTCTGAGGGTAGAATAGCAAAACAGAAACTGATTTAAATAGGAAGCAGAGGAACAATAACTGAAAATGACTTGGTCATTATTCCTATATATTGACAGAAAATATCAATATTAGGAAACACTGCGCTGTGTGCTGTTACGAAGGAAATGAATAAGGCATTCTCAGATCTTGATTTAAATTACAGTAAGACATAGTCTAGGTGTCTTTCAGTGATTTAGAATACTTCACAAACACAAAATCTTCAAAATAGCTCAATGCAGACCCAATTTAGTGACTCAAGCATTAGCAATTAACTAACAGGTACATACTTCCAAAACTTCTGTAAGGCAACCTTATCACCATAACACAGAGAGAATACTGAGATAAATAGGACAGCATTTTTCTAGTCGTGTTTAAAGTTGGAGATATCCATAAGTATTCAGGAATAAATGCAATGTTATTATAGATATACATGACGTTTATTGTTATAGTGACTCAGTGATTAAAACTTGTAATTCAGTTGAATAAAATTAGTCAGAATATTCAAGCTATGATATCCTAGTAACACCAGAGTCACACTGGAATAAAACAGTAAGTTTTAGTTCTGCTAAGATTTGTTATTAGATGGCAAATGAAATATTTCAGAACATATTTCTTCTGTTCACTATTTCAAATTTGAAACATTATCTTTGCATTAAATATTATTAGCAGAAAATGTCTAAGCAATTTTTGTAGAATTATATTTTAAAACAATCTACTGTAAAATATAATTCCGTAACTCATGTTTTCCATATTAGTATCCTTTAAAACGGGATGATCAATATGGGCCATTTGAGTAACCTAGTTTTAAAAGACACAGTTATTAAAACTTTTGTTGTAGTTTGGGGCGATGTAGTTGACAGACTTGTTTGATACTTCAGGACATAAATATTACACATACATAAAAATATATTTAAAGTCGTCTAAAATACTTCTATGAAAAGAATAGATTTGGAGAAGCTTCAAGCCAATGAAATTTCTCTTTTTTTTTTTTTTTTCCCCCCTAGTTCAAAGGAGGAAGACTTGCACTGTTGGACATAAAGGTTTATATAAGAAAACTCTAGGAAAGGTCAGGTTCTATAAATTTGAATTGCAGAATATCCAGTGGGCAATTTAATTTGCAATAAAGTCAACATTCTAGACACTCATAGTTAGCAGATAAAATGGAGTTGTTAGTAAAATCAGGCTCTATTATCATAAAACATATGTCATTCTTTGTTGACAGTGGAAAACAGAAATGCATAAAATGTCAACTAAATCCAGTGGTGACCACTTCCACTGAAGTCTCCTTTTCAGGTTTATTGTTAGCAATAATAAAAAAAATTGAGTATTCAGGCAATCATTTCATGAATGTCTACAGAAAGCAGAGTTTAAACTAATAATCTCAGACAGTCAGAGGAGGAGAGACATACAAATATTTATGAAACCTATGCCTCATGCCAGGTTCTTGCTTGTTTAGAGACAAGCAAGGCAAGCAAAAGTACATCAGTTTTTGCAGGTAGTATTTCATGGAGATTGCATTTTGATGCTGTTGGGAACTGACATAAAAAACCCCCACCCTGATATAGTTTATGTGGTATGGATTTTTCTTTGATATAATGAGACAGTCTTTGCAGAATTACAGAATCATGCAGCATGGTAGAGGCGCAGCGATAATTTGGCCAGGCACAGACTCAGGAGTTCCCTAGTCTGACCCACCACCCAGAGCAGGCTCAACTGTGTCATCAAAGCAAGTTGCTCAGGGCTTTAAACCCTGGAGGCTGTAAACCTTGGCACCACCTTCCTGGGCTCAACCCCGCTGCTTGGCTGTACTCAGGGGAGAAAAGCTTTCTCAGTACTTCTTGAGAAGTACTTCTTGAGGTTATACTTATGGCAAATCCATTTCCTGAAAGCTGTTTGATGTTGCTTAATCAGCAACAATATGTTATGTTGTGTTATGCTTAACTCTGCGGTTGATAGAGCCGAATCCTGTGCATGATTTCATCAGAGTATACTCAGGGGCAGAGTTAGGCCTTATTCTATGTGCACAAGGAACCCAGAAAATTTCTAGACCCTCTCCTAACTTGTCAGTCCCACTCTACTATAAGACAAAAGAAAATTTTCTAAGTATTATGGATCAAACGTTGTTACTTCATGCTTAGGCAACACGAATGATGCATGTTATAGACTTCCATAATCTTAAATGTTTTCACTCTTGGAGAATCCAAACAGTTTCTTCAGCTAAACTAGGAGAAGCAAATAGATTTCATTACTTCTACTTTTCCAGCTATCAGCCCTTGCTTAAATTGCTGTGGCAGGTATGACCCATTTCAATTGAAATATAGATTAGCCTTACCCAGTGATGCCAGATGAGTCCTTTGCAAGCAGAACCATACTGTCTCTGCTTACATCAGGGAGAAGCCACATTCCTCCAGTTTATAATGTGGTTGAAACATATGTTTAAGCTGGGACTGAGCTCAAGGCAGTAGGCCCTGTGCAGAAGAAAGGTATGTTATGTCAGCCTAAGACACTGCTGCGTGACTGTGGTCACATCTGTCACTGAAAGCTGGTATGGTCTGAGAAGTGGCATATCTATATGAAGGATCAAGCTTTTTAGGTGAATATAGCTCAGCTCTGTTCTCTTTTCCTTCTGAAATTTAAGAACAAAGTCTGTCTGCACTTTTGACAGCATAATGTTCATTTCACCATAAAAATTTTAGGACAGAAGGTAAACTGCAGCTTGCATCTGGCTCCTCCAGCCTTGGGGTTTTTTTCATCTCTCCAGTTTAGAGGGAATGAAACAATTCTAAGCACCAGTATCCTAACTACCAGCTTTCTTCCTCGACACAGTGTTCCTGCTCTCCAGATCAGACAGATCAAGAAATATCTCTGCTGGATATGTCCCTCCAAAATTTGGAGCTCAGATTTACACCTACCCAGTATTCACTGACTTGCATACTGCTGGTCCAGCCTGAAAGAGGAGACAGACCACTGGGTTTAATACACAGGTTACTTGTGCTGACTGAAGAAGGGTCTGGCAATCATTTTAAATTCTGCATGACTAACAGGCAAGAGAGCTGCCTTTTCTTTATTCATCCCTTTCCTTGCCTAGCCACTTGTTACAAATTCGGTACTTGAGATCTAAGACAGCAACAACTAACTGCAGCAAGATTTCCCCGTCAAACTAGATATACTTGGCTTATAGAAAGAAAAAAAAAAAAAAATAAAAAGGAGATAAAAAAGAATTTGCTGTGTTATTTTGGAAATTGTTGTTTAACCCTGGTAGGCAGCCGAGCCCCACACAGCCGCTTGCTCACTCGCTACGGGGAGCCACAAAGCCAAAATGTAGTACTGTATGAGCTAGTATGAAGAAAATTAACTCTATCCCAGCCTAACCCAGTACAGAAATAGAAAAGGGAAATAATGGTTTATTTCTTCAAGAAGTTAAATTGATTTTTCATGCATCATCTAAGCCTTGATCTTGGGAGCCGAAACTCCTGTTCCACTTCTTGCTCTCTGCTGTCCCTGTTGTACAGATATATACTCTGCTTTGCCTTCCCACATCTCTGCTGAGTTTTTTTCCTGAGGGCAAAGAATGGAATCAGTGCTGCATACAACTTAATATTATTAAAAAAAAGGACATGCAACTAACAAAAAATTTCAGTTGAAATGTTTGCACCCCAGTTTGGTCTCTCAGTGTTTCAAAGCTGTTTCTTTACAATTTTCAAGGAAAAAATACTAATTATATTTGTCACTGAAACAAGTGCATTAGAAACAGGATAAAGACTACCTGAAACGCATAAAAAACAAGCAAAAACTGTGCATCCTGGTCTTATTTGTACCATTTACCAATTTACGAAGATGCTAAGCATATTTACTGCCGATTTGAGCCATATGTTAGTGAAACAACAACAGTACAATCAAAAAGCATGTAGGAGACTAGAATTTGGACAGCAATAATAGTTTGCTCCCTCTCCTAATTTCCACTAAATCCTTATTAGTCCATGTAGTATTTTATATGTTCCTGTACCATTTCAGAACTGTTTCTTTGCAGAACAACTTCTTAATGCCTGAACAATAATAAGCCATCAAAAGCCTTTCTAAACTTAATGAAAACTTCAGGGATTGTGAATACAAATCACTTTTGGAAATCAGTGATATTAACTCCCTGTTAAATGCATGTTTCTAAAAGGTCTTTGCTATTAAATGCCTAAGATCTTGTTTTAAATTGTTCTGAAACAGGCAAGATATATAAACTATTTCCTCTACTGTAGTACAGCTGACATTATGTTTAAAAGGAAAAGGTTCTTTTCTTCAAAACCTGAACACAGTATTGTTCTATATTTCACCAAAATGGAGACACATAGTATTTATGAGATCATGAGGGTCTGAATGAATACTTCACTGACTTAAACAGAAATTGGATTTGCCCATAATTTTGCTGGCTTTCTTTTTTCCTTTTTGTATATTCTATTGTTTATTCTATGTAATTTAAGCATCTCAGATGAAATCTGTTGTTTTTATTTGGAGACTGTTCTTCATTCTGCTTTGGTGTTAGTAAAAGTGGGAAGTAGAATAGATGTGATGAAGGAAATATGCATGGGCACAAAGCACTGCTTGAACCCTCTGAGTTTTCCAAGTGGTTTTTTTTTAGCTAAGAGTGTATTTTCTGCTCTTTTATTTCACTATAGGATTGACATACTGACAACAGAAATAAATTTCTTCTCCAGAAAGCTCACCAAGCTTGATGAGTGTGGTTATATCCATTTAGTATAAATGCAGAGGTTAAGTGCCATAACCATAAACTGCTAAGTTAGTGGCAGAAATAAGTGTAAGGCTTATCACTGTTGCATACCAACTTTACGTTCATTTGAAGGTTGACTTGAATGGATTGAAAACAAACAAGTGACTCCAGTAGAAAGTCTGCAGTCTTTCTCTGTATGTGCTTCACATAAGAATAAGGGAAATGTTTTACACATTGCTGAGTCCTTTACTCACTCCTCAGTAGACCTGGGACTGCTGCCATTACCTTCCCATCCCTCCCCAACCTGTGATACAGCTTCTTTGCTTCAGCTGTTTGCTTCCGTTAAAGCAGGCCCCTGACTGGACCTGGAAAAAAGATCCCTAATGAATCTGCACTTGTAGAGAAAGACACTAAAGGACCAAAACTCCTGGTAACCAGCAAGAGACTTTTCCTTTCAATAAGCTCTGTTTTGACCACCAGCTCAATATTTAGCACTAGTCAAATAAATAGAAGTAGAAGAAAATGCTGAAGAAATTGCATTTCTACTGCCTCAACTGACCTATGCTATGATTTATGTTGTCTTTCTTGGAGGAAAAGGACAGCTCCAAGGTGAGAGAGCATGGATGGAGAAATATTTAGTAGTTTTCCAACAGCATAAGCCCTTCGCTTCAGATTTACAAAGTATTCATTGTAAAATAAAGCCTGAAATAGGTAGAGGCAACAAAACCAGTGAGGTATTTAACTGTATGGAAGACATCTTTATTGAACAGCTGTGGAAGTCCTGACTGTGTAAAATGTCAGATAGGAGGTCACTCCTGTTTGTTTTATGCATGTGGCCAAAACACACAAAAAAGTATGCACTTTCTCACCCCCAACCTGAGATCCATCTTTCTGGAGGGATGTGTGCCATATTTCCTTGCCTCCTGTGAAAGACCAGCTTGCAAGTCGGATGCCTACACATCCCACTGGTGACTCCAAATAGAATTCCAGCCTGCATGGTTTTTTTAGTTTGCAGCTTGTATTATATTTTGGAGGACTACATTTGACACATTTAAACTCAAAGGATATCAAACTTTATTTCTCCTGACAGCAAGAGTAATTGCTACGATGTGCAATAAGACTGATAGAGAAGTTCAGATCTGTTTGCTCTACCCCACTTTATAGCACAATCTTTCCTGCAGATCAATGTTTTGATGGATGAATACAAAAAAGGGACTTCTTTTGTTGTGGGATAAACACATATGGAGAGATCTTATCTCAGTTAAACTGGTGTAAATCTGCCCCAACTGCAGTAAAATCAGACCATTTACCTTGAGATTAGAATATAACCTCTTATGTGAGAAGATAAATAGTTCAGGGCTGCTTACATAGTTATCTTTGTTCCCACCTTTGCATAGCTTTCAAGAAATTTAAATTTCCCTTTATATATTGAAGATATCTGTTAAAGAAACATGCATCCTTTCTTAAAGTACTCAATAATACATTCATTTTACATTTTAAGCAAATCTTCCATTGTGAAAAATGAAAAGCAGCTACTCTTCACCAGCAATGAGGTTTGCTCTTCTACACTGATCATCTGTCTGTATCACGGATACTAGTGGTTCATTAGTTGCAGAACTATGTAGTTCTATATGGAGACAGCATAACACATCACAAAATACAGTCAAAACACATAGGAGTTTGTGCCTATCCCCCACACTGTACAGGAGGTGCTGGGATTATCAGTTGAAACATGGGGCAGTACTGAGGGAAGCGATTTTCTTCCCAATCCGGTTGTTCTGGCCACAAGGCACGAGCAACTGCTGGGAAGACTGATTTTGTAGAAAATAAATAGTAGTATCCGATTCCTGAAATTTCTTTATTCAATATTCAATAAAGTGTAAAAGGTAAAATAGCAAAAATAACCAGACCCTACTCAATGTAGTACTAGCCACGCCTACTACAGAAATAACCAACCTGTAAAGAGTCATGTATATAAAAATTATATTGCATGACATCATTAACATACATTTTCTTATGTAAAATGGAACATTAAACATATAAAATAAAGGAGAAATTAATATGTTTAGGAGAGCTCATGCATCTTATTTTTTCTTTTTTAAAATTATTTTTAGAGGGACTTATACTAACATAAAGGATTTACATAATAATGACAAAACTCAAACAAAAAAACTTAGACACACAAAAAAACTCAGAAATCCACATACCCACTAAATTCTGTCCTGAGAAATAATTAAAAGTGAGCCTATGTCATCAGACCTGGCTGCTATCAATTGCTATGCTCAGCAGAGTGTTGAGAAGGTTTTCAAATGAAAAATTAGTGGTGAATGAACCTCTAAAGAAGGTTTAATTTGCATAAACATACAAAGTTATCCTGACTATCTCAGCCTTTAGATAATCAGAATGGAAGGGAAGAAAGCTATTCCCTTACCTCATGACTTCCACAAAATAATCTTAGGTGTGACAAAGCTTTCTCTTACCTTCTTCATGCAATAATACACTCAAAAGAATTATTTACAGATATTTGGTTTCTAGCTGTCACTTACCTCCAAGCTCCATTCCCTGACAGGTTCTGCTGTCTTTGTTGAGAGAAGGTACATGTAACAGCAGGTGCCTAAAGTGGAGGAAGAAATTTATATCTGTGCTTTCACAACTGAATGACTTTCAAAGGGTGGGGTCATGACTGTTTTGGCTTCTTAGAACGGCTGTTAAGGGAAGGAAAAGCAAGAAGGTAAAGAAGAATGGGAGGTTTGGGGGTTCACTTGTATGTCAAGTTAGCAATGAAATAAGCCTTAGAAAAGATACTTTAATGTCTAAAATTACTTCCATTCCCTGAAGAGTGAGAGTACCCCAGCTTCCAAACCAGCACAGTCAACTCCACAAGCGAGCAGCCTAGGTCCACTGCTGACCTCCCAAGAAAAAAGCCCCAAAATAGCTCTTTTTTCAACAGCAAACAAACAACAACAACAAAAAAACCAAAACCAAAACAGAAAACCAAACCCAACCCAACAACAACAGCAACAACAACCACAACAAACAAACAAAAAAAACCCCACCAACAAACAAGAAAAGAACTAGGAGTATTCTCATGTACTCATTTGTCTTGGAATTGGCATTTCAAGAAGAAAAATGGACAGAATTTTGTACAGTTTAGCAAAAAACTTTTTCCCTTTCTTACTTCTTAATTTTGTCAACATGTGTTTCATCAGAATGAATAAGATGGATATCATGGTTAAAAATAGTACATCAATACCTGAAACAATGATGCTAATAATGAATGCCCATACTTTGAATAAATCATAAATATCTGTGTGTGTATATGTGTAATAACAGCTTACCCCCAAATTATATTCTTTTTCAAGTGATATATCATATTTTCAAAAAATATAGATTAGTCCACTAATCAGCACATTGCCTTGGATTAAAAAGTGAGTGTTAACACTACCAAAAGAATATTTGCCATTGTAAGAGTTAAATGGATTTATTTTTCTTGCTGTTAATTAAATGTGTAATTTTTTGTTGTTGTTGTTGTTAATACGTGAATTAATTGTTTCATTTATTTAACAAGTGAAATGTCGTATCACACATGTTCATTGAAACTCAGATTTCATGTGATGGTCAAGTCCTTAATCTGAAAAAAATTTCTGGTGATTCAATTTTCCATTAACAGACCTGCCAAGATAATGTTATCAAATAACAAGACTGACCTGTTTTCCTTTCAGAAAACAGTATCAGATACAGAGATTTAAAGTATTTCTATTATTGATTCTAATACCCCAGTAAAACTTGAGTTTTTTATTACACTACACCATTTTTACTGTTCTGGCTAGAAGATCACTCTTTTAACTTTTGAATATGAGTAACTATTTAGAAGAATTTGATTTTGTGGACAAACCTCAGATCATTTTGCTCACGGTCAAGTTGAAAACACACATCACAACAAGTTGAGACATTCTGCTTCTCTCTGTGGGAATACTGACGTTGGAGAATGCTGGAAGAAACTTCGGTAAGTCCCACTGGTATGGAATATATTAGATTGTAATTGCTGCATCTGTACTCTTTTACCCATGAATTTATCAAAAATTTCCCCAAAAGGCCCCCAAACCAAAATTCCTTTTAAAAAAGAGCTCTAAACTTCAGAGTCCTAAACAAATGAAACCTCTAACAGCTGAAAGTGCTCAAATTCTGTATTGAATATGCAAAATTTCCTACTTTTATTTTCTCACATATATATCCAATGCATTGATTATTCTCTTAAAAATATAGATTTCAGAAGTATTTGACTGTTACTGTACAGAACTGGAGGGCTTCTCATAAATACAAAATCTTTAATTTCTCCATAGCCAAGACTTTCCACAGTAGTTGTATTTCTGCTGTTCTCCTGTTTGAGATGTGGAATGACCAAGTGATGATTGTGAAGCTTGTTGGAGTGGAAAACAGATTTCTTTCCAGTTTCTCTCTTCTAGAATATTGTTAAAACCACCATCATGTACAGGGCAAAATGCAAGACGTCTTTCCCAGGAGAATAATAAAATAGCACTATAAATTATTCATAATGAATAAACCTTCTGCAGGTGAAAGGAAATAGGAGGCATTTCTGTCTCATGAAATAAGGTTATTCTCCTTATAATAGATAAGGAAAATACAAGGATCCAAAATGCTGTCATCTCAGCATGGCTAGATTAATACTGTTTTAGATTAACTCACACGAGATAAACATAATGTTTTCAAAACCTTTGAAGGGATATGCTTATTGGTGCAGATATTCTTGAATTTCTTATAAAGAGGTTACACCTGTTTCCATTGCAGTAGTTTTTGAGTTATTTTCATTTCAACTGCAGAATAATAGTCAAAGTGCATTGTAGTAAAAAAAAAAAACCAAAAAAAAACCAAACCTCCTGAACCAGTCTGTGTCAGTGGCCACCATTTAGCACATGATTTGTGCCCTGAGATTGAAAACAGCCTAACTGTCTATCCTTCAATACACTACCCCAAAGAGGATACGGAAAGATCAGTGTAATTTTTAGGACCAAACCAGCAACCATTTCAGCACGTGCTATTTTCTTGATCTGGTTATGCTGTCTGACAGCATTACCACATTACCAGGCTTAGGTTTTTTCATTGGATGGCAAACAGCAAAACCTCAAGTCTGATGTGTGCTTCCCAATATGCCTCAATTAAAGTTAATTGTTCAACTTACTATTTTAAAATAACCCTGTTTATTTCTCCAGTGTAGTTCAGAATCAACTGATAAATTTACAATTGGCAGAAATTAAAAAAAACTCTGTGGACACAGTATTTGAAAGTGGCAATTTCTTTACTGGTGCAGTTATTTCCAAAGTGAGGTATGTCAGTCACTTCAGAGAAATCAAAAAGCTACTCAGAAATCGCAGTGGTTATAGGTCATTTCCAAAGATGTCCTAACAAGCAGACCAAGTCAGGGTCAACTCTTACTTCTGCAAAAAGAAAAGGTTATAATACGACAGTGCATAATATTGTACAGGTGTGTTTGCAAATGGAATGGATAATAATATTTCTGCTGCAGCAATACTCAAACAGGCCAAATGTAACATGGCAAACCATGATAACAGGGAGAAAATGGTCTATTTGCCAAGGTCCTACACCCAGGCTGTAACAACACTCGTTACAGAACTTGCATATCTTGCTTCTTTCCAACTACCAGGCTTGATCTATTGTACATGGGAAAGGAAAAGCTGATAATGAAAATTAGAAATTCCTCAATCCTCACTTTCTGTTTGTAGTTAGATCAAACTAATATTAAAGGTAGAATCGATATATCTGAATCTTTATAGAAAATGCTACAGCTTAATAAGGTGAGTTCCTTTTTTAGCTGAATTTCTGTTATCACACTTGCAGGTCTGGATGTGAAATGACAGTACCATTATTGTTATCACTGTTCTTTATCTGCTGAAGGACATTTGAGCTAAAGCACTGCAAAACTTCCATGACAAGTTCCAAACCATGGTTAACTCACTTAACTTCAGATCTTATTTAAAAAATGAGAGTTCTGCTACTTTTGTTGACAAGCTTTTTGGAAGCTTAATCTTTTTAATACTTTCAAGGAATGTTAGACTTTTCCTGACTGCATTTTTCTCTTAAGAATAATATTTTAATGAAAACAGTCCTTGTGATCTCTTCTTACTTATCACTGTCTTTTGAAGTAGAGACAAAACATAAAATGCTTTGCCCTGCTACTTTGCCAACTTTTCCCCAGCCTTCTGGACTAACTTGCCCCAGTTCCATAATTCCTTGTTAATTAATCCAACATTTACAACTTGATCCCAGTTTACTTTGAAACTCTTTCTTTCTGCCCTGTTTTCCAATTTGTCTTTGTTCCCTTGCCCACATCCCCTCTATGAATTACTGTACTTCTTCAGTTTTTCAGCCACTGTCATTCTCTTTCACTTTACTTCACATTCATTCATATAAATGCATTTAATTCATGGCTAAACATCACAGTTTGCTTAAAGTTATGATTTACTGTTTCTTGTCAGAAAATCCCTAACTTTCATCATAAAAATTCAGCAGAGTTCAAAGAAAGCAGAAGTGTCTTAAAAAGTTGTCAATTAGAGTTTTCAGCTTTACAAAGAAAATTGCTTCTCTTAAGTGTGCTCTTAAAAAAATGGTATTTGTAAGTTTTGTTCAGGTTTCTAGCAGAAATGTGCTTTTTCGGTCCTCAGAATAACATAGGCACAAATAATTTCTTACTATATGTACTTTACAGCACTAGCTTTAATTACCTTTAAAATTATCTAATCTGAAAAAGAAAGTATTTCAAAATATTAATTAGAATAAGAGTAATGAGTTTGCTTTCATCTTCAGTCTTTCTGTTTCCTGTGAACTTTTGTATGAGAGCCATTTGGCCTTCAAAACAATTCCTAGAAGACAACATGGTGCAATTCTGATTCGTAGAATCGTAGAGTCACAGAGTCACAGAATCACAGAATCATAGAATCATGGAATGGTTTGGGTTGAAAGGGACCTGAAAGGTCATCTAGTTCCAACCTGCACAGATGCTTGAAAGTAATATCTCCAAAGTTATAAAATCCCTTTGATCTCACTACTACAGTTGAAAGATACTTGAGTTTTCCATTGCAAGAGGAAAAATAATGCCCTCTGATTTGTGATGCAAAACAAGCAAATGGGCCGTGACATTAACATGTGTAACAAGGAGGTATTGAGTTTTTATGAACAGTGTTAAAAATGAGCACTAGTGGAGTGTTCAGTAGTTCAGGTTACACAAGCGAGATAGTAAGCATAATAAAGGAGTATCCTTTTCAACCCTTCTCCATGATTCTTAGTCCTCCTTGAGTATTCTCTCTTCCTGAAGTAATGTCTTGTCTGACTCCAGGTATTATCCAAACCAAATCTTACATAAGCTCATTTAAACATTTTTCTTAGATATTGGTATTTTTAAGACTGTGAATTACGTTTGTCAAAATGTAGAAATGAATATTTCTGAACAAATTAAAGCATTTGTGGAAGGCAAGATGCATCAATAGAAAATTCACCCTCAGAAGAAAGGTGTTTGTAAGGAATACATGGTCCTTTGAGGACCTTTGTTCTACCCTGCTCTGGAATGTCTACTGGAAAACTGAACTCCAATTTTGAGGTTGTAATGTTGAAACAACCAGTTGTTTTGTGTGAAGATCCTGAATCTCCAACACTAAAGACATTCGAAGAAAATATGGGTTTTACCTTGTCCATTAAGGCTAAGAAAAAGTATGGAAAATGCATTGGTAAGAAAAGCAGAATAAACAAAAGGGAAATAAAATCATTGCATTAAACCCTGACTTCTTTCTCCACATAAGTAAATTATATTTCATGCCATATCTGTTGTTTCCATAAGTATTTCGGAGACAACTACAGGTGGCAGCACTCTTCCTTGGGAAAGATCTGGGTTAGGATATCATGGTATCCTTAATTATACAGGTATACAAAATAAAAATCTTAGCATCTTTGGATTAATTCATTTTTTAGTAATTTTTGTGTCACCAAAGTAGAGGAGACTTGCCTGGTGTGAATGTGAATATGCTGTTTACTATTCACTGCAAATAGAAATAGATCTGATTGTTCTTGTTTCATGATTTTTAACTGTTAAATTAATATACACATTCAAAGAACTTTGATTAATTTGAAATAACCAGAAACGAACAAATACTTTTTTTTATTTTTTTCTTCATGGAGTATTTTTTTTTTTGGTGTTTTTGTTTGTTTGTTTCTTTCTTTCTTTCTATGTTTGTTTTTAGTTTTTAATGAACTGGTAGAGTACACTGTGGGAATGAGAAGTTCTCAGAAGTGAAGCATGCAAAACTGAGTCTTTTTTGAGAAAAATCTGTATCTTTCAAATTTCAAATCGTTCAGATCTTAACAATCAGTTTCATTCTTAGAGTATCCCTTCCCTATGTATTTATATTAAACCTATTAAAAAGATACTTATAAAACCTACCACATGTGCCTGTCTGGTAAAATATTTTTATCTTCTTTTCTACACTTCATAGAATCACAAAATCAGCAAGGTTGGCCGGCATTGCTTGAGGTGTCTAATCCAATTTCCATCCTCATGTCGGGTTTCCTACAAGAGATTGCGGAGAACTATACCCAGTTAATTGTTGAATGAAACTCCACCACTGTGGAGTTGTTGAGACTCCACAGCCCCCTCACCTGATAGATTTTTTTTCCTTAAACAGGTTTTTAAAACTATTTTTAAAAGGTTGAGCCACTTTTATATACAAATCATATTCTGCATTAGATATAAAAAATATTTTCATATTAATGAAAATTGAATTATAAAAATAACAAGACTTCCAGGGATTTAATTCTAAAATTGATAGTTTTTCTTCTGATGAAATATTTTGAAATCTGTAAGATGCCCTCCACTTTTCTTCTACCTGAAAGCCAATTTTATCTCCATATATATATCCATATATATGAATAAGCAGAACTGCTTTCACTGTGGCAATTTTTGTTACAGAATTGTGCACAATTATACATTTAAAGGAATATCCTTTTTAGTTCATTCCGACCATTCATTCATCTTTTTTCTTCTCTCTTTACTCTTAAATCCTATATTACTTCACTAATTTTTCGTGCTTTAAAGCCAAGTTTCTCTCATTTTCAAAGCTCTCCGTAGCAACACACTACTTCCATTTTGGTGCTTATCCTTTAGTCTTCTTCCTACACGAGATTTCTTTTAATTTCAGGGTTTTCTTCATAGTCCAACATGCTCAGAAGAACTTCCCAGGTAATCTTCATTATTGTCCCACTCATTCATTCCTGTAAACACTTCTAGAAACCTACGTATTTTGGAAAAAAGCTTCAGTTATACTGGTATAATTATAGCACAATTAATGCTTCAGAACAGTATTTGTCAATGTTGTCAATGTTCATCTGAGTACTTGAATGAATTTGCATAAAATACTAGATGCTCCCTTTTGTAATTTTAATGCACAAGTATTCTTGCTAAATAAATCAGCAAAGGAAAATTTTCTAAATCAGTGAATTTGCCAAAGACCTGCACAGAATTTCAGAATTCTTAATTCTTAGATATAAAAAGATACTTAAATAATATTGAAATATTTCATGATAGACTTATCTTCACATAAAGACTCCAAGGTTAGGAAGTTTTATCCCCATGTTACACTTAGCGAATAGGAACACGTGAGTTAAATCTACATCTTTAAGTATCAAGGACTGTTTTCTGTGAAACTGCATGGTGGGAAAGCCATGTCTGCACTACAGTTAATTTAATCTTCTGAGTCTTGGTAACATTATAAGCATAAGACTTATTTATTGGGGTTTTGTGTTTTTCAAAGTGTCTGAAACAGTGTGAGGCCACACAGCAGCCCTTCAGAAAAGTATAAAATGGGTATGTATTGCATCCATGGAGCATGAAGAGGCACGCAAAGCCTTTTAGATTAATATTTCAGGACTGCACTGCGTGGAAAAGACTAATGAATTTTGACTGATCCATTCTGCTTATTATTACTAGTCCCTGGCATGTGCCCATAAACATGTGGTTGACCAAACCTTGCCAATGATCTCATTTAAAATTATATGAAGAATTAGAAGACTAGTGAATAAAGTTGTTCTTTGATCTTATTCTATGTGTATGAAAGCAAGAGCAAAAGAGTATTTTTAGGCTTATAGGAAATATGTGGCAAAGAACGCTGTCTAGGTTTTTCAAACCTTGAACAAAACTCCTAAAAGTGTCCTCAAAATATTACCTCAGGCTTAAGCAGAGGCTTCTGGTAGTGAGATGGCATGGAAAAACACATGTACAAATGACACTTCATAAATACTTGGCCTGGGGGTCCAAGAAGAAGTGTTTCAAGTTCTATATATATGAAGGTCCTAGCAGCACAGTTAGTTGATGGTACAAAGTGAAATCACACTACATGCACATTTTTATTTTGGGTGAGTAATTAATGTGAGTAATGTGGACAAAGTAAAGGCACTTAGCTGGAGCTTAAATTCTTTGGGAAGTCTTACAAGAACAATGGCATTTGCAAATCCTGGAAAAAACATGTCAGCCCCTCCTGGCAGTGAAAGAAGGGGTCAGTATGTTATAGAAAATAGAAGTTGCTTTCAATGCAAGTAGTTTATCCAGGTCCAAACAACTCAAACCATATATTCTGCTTTGCACACAGCAATCTCTACAGTGCTGTTGCCAGTTTTCCACTACTCTTCCCTGTCCCTGTTTTAAATACTGGATCTGTGGTGCAATAAATTGCATGACATTGGATGGTCAATCAATTTATAAAGTGATAGCTCAGAATATGATGTTATGGAGATGGAATACAGGACTTAACTTACCAGTATTTGTTAAAAACTGGTACTTGCAAGAGATGTTTCTTTTTAATTAATTAGTTTGGTACTCTTTTATGTCTGCTTTTGGTTTGACAATATGTTAAACAGTTGCTGAGCAGTAGACTGGAGACTGAGAGAATAGACAGTAAAGATAAAAAGTGGTTGAGAGGTTCAAAGTAAAAAGTGTCATTTTTGTGCATGCTTCTGTAAGTGATTAATAGAATAGATCCAGTACTTTCTGTTCAATAGCTTCTGAATGATTAGCTAGTAGATAGTAACCACAAATATGTAAGAGATTCACTTGAAAATAAGAGCATTATGTTCCTTTTCCGATCATTACAATACAGAAGAAATCTTTCTTCCTATCATAGAACCATAGAATGGTTTGGGTTGGAAGGGACCTTAAAGATCATCTAGTTCCAACCCCCCTGCCGTGGGCAGGGACACCCTCCACTAGACCAGGTTGCTCCAAGCCTCATCCAGCCTGGCCTTGAACACTTCCAGGGATGGAGCATGCACAGCTTCTCTGAGCAACCTGTCCCAGTGTTTCAAGTAGGAAGATGAACTTAACTGCCTTTGACAGATATTAGTAAATGCCTGCTTTGTTAAGTTCTCATATGATGTTAGGATTTCACTTTCTACCATGTTGTGATATAGCAGCTGACTAGTTCCTACAAAACTCTACAAAAAAGATTTCCTAAACAAATTACTCTCAAGAATGACATTAATTTTTTGTCAAGTTATGCCAGTTAAAAATACTTTAAGAAAAATAAGACAATCATCCCTCTCTACAATACGAGAAGTATAAACGTTACCACTTCACTTCAAAATACCTGAGTTGTGTTAAACCAATGTTAGCTTGAACTAGGAGAATTTATCTCAGGCTTTGCTTCTCAGTTGTGCTCAGCATTTATCTACAACTAAAACTGGGTTGCTGCTCCAAAGCATGATTTCATATTCTGGAGGTGGTTCAAAATGCAGTTCAGATATCACTATATATCTGCATACCTATGGAGTTGTTCCAGGTTACTTACAAATGACACTGAACTCACCTTCAGAAACACAGAATCTCCAGAAATGTGGAAAAATCCTTACCACACTTTTTCTGTTGTTTCTCATAATTCAAAAAGGTTAATGGATTAAGATAGTATGTGCATCGCTAAAATGGCAGAAATTATGTTAATATAATTATTACTGGGTTCTCACTGTTTGATTCCAGATAATATGATATGATTAAAGAGTGAGACCATTTTTATTTGAGCTCTTTACTAGCTCTTATCTGAGGAAAATGGGCACACTGCTGAAACTTGTAGAGGCAGAAGGGAGTCCAGCTTTTCATAGCAGCTAGATATACCCTACATGCTACAGTGGAAGAGCCTTGAGGCCTAAGCTCTGCACCCAGAACATAGAATCATAGAAACATAGAATCATAAAATCATAGAATCAATGGTTTGAGTTGAAGGGACATTAAAATAATCTAGTTCCAACACCCCTGCCATGGGCAGGAACATCTCCCACTAGACCAGGTTGCTCAAAGCCTAGTCCAGCCTGGCTTTGAACACTTCCAGGAAGGGGACAGCCACAAATTCTCTAGGAAACATTTGTCAGTGCCTCACCGAGAACAATGTCTTCCTCATATCTGATCTAAATCTCCCTTCTTCCAATTTAAACCCATTACTCCCTATTCTGTCTCTACATGACTTTGTAAAAAGTTCTCCCAGGCTTTCTTATAGGCCACCCTTCAAGTACTGGACAGGTGCTATAAGGTGTCCTCCTTATCCCCTCCCTCGACCTGCTGGCCACACTGCTCTGGATACAGCCCAGGTTACGGCTGGCTTTCTGGGCTGCCAGTACACTCTGCTGTCTAATGTCCAGCTTCTCATCCACCAGTACCCCCAATTCCTTCTCCCCAGGGCTGCTTTCCGTCCATTCTCCACCCAGCCTGTACTTGTGCTCGGATTGCCCTGACCCACGTGCAGGACCTTGCACTTGGCCTTGTTGAACTCCATCCACTTGACACAGTCCCACCTCTCAGTCTGTCAAGGTCCCTCTGGATGGTACCCTTTCCCTCCGGCATGGACTGAAATACACAGCTTGGTGTCATGGGCAAACGTGCTGAGGGTGCACTCAGTTCCATCATCCTTGTCACTGACAAAGATTAACAGCACCAGTCCCAATCCCAATCCCTGAAAACCACTCATCACTGATCTCCATTCATACATCAAGCTGTTAACCACCATTCTCTGAGGGCAGCCATCAAGCCAGTTTCTTATCCACTGAGTGGCCCATCCATCAAATCCAAGTGTCTCCAATTTAGGGACACATAGCAAAAGTCCAGGTAAATGACATCAGTTGCCCGTCCTCTATCCACCAAGGTCATGACTCTGTTATAGAAGGCCACCAAATTTGTCCGGCATGATCTGCCCTTGGTGAAGCCATGTTGGCTGTCACCAATCACCTCCTCCTTTTCCATGTGCCTTAGCATGTTTTCCAGGAGGATCTGCTCCATGTTCTGGCCAGGTACAGATGTGAGACTGACTGGCCTGTAGTTTCCTGGATCCTCCCTTTTAAAGAGGGGGGTTATGTTTTTCCTTTTACCATTGATGTGCACTTCAACAGACCACCACAACTTCTGGAATATGATGGATAGAGGTTTTGCAACCTCATCCACCAGTTCTCTCAGGACCCGCAGATGTATTTCCTCAGGTCCCATGGACTTGTGCACCTTCAGGTTCCTCAGGTGCTCCTGAACCTGATCCTCGCTAACCATGAGTGACTCCATTTTCTCAGTCCCTGCTCTTGCCTTCCATGAGTCTGGAGGTACGGCTTGTGCCCTTGACAATGAAGTCTGAGGCAAAAACAACATTGAGCACCTCAGCCTTCTCCATATCCTGGGAAACCAGCTCTCCTGTTTCCTTCCACAGAGGGCCACATTTTCCCTGATCTTCTTTTTATCCCCTATGTACCTAAAGAAGCCTTTCTTGTTAGCCTTGATGTCCCTGGCCAGGTTGAGTTCTGTCAAGGCTTTAGCTTTCCTACCCTGATCCCCGACATTTTCCCTGTAAGCCTCCCAGGCTCCCTGTCCCTGCTTCCACCCACTGTAAGCTTCCTTTTTGTGCCTCAGTTTGTCCAGGAGATGCTTGTTCATCCATGCAGCCTGTATGCAAATCTCTCTTGCACTTATACAAATCACTGACACCCTCATGTCACAACTGTAGCAATAACCTGTGCACTGCCCAAAGGCAACTTACTGCATTCAGGGTTGGTTTATTTTCACGACTGTGACTTAACATTAACAACATCTGACAGATGCAAGTTGTCCATTTTCAACTTGCCATGGTGCTGTGAATACTTCCGTATACTGAAACTAACATTTGTATTTTTATTACTTCTTTATGTCAATCCTTGCCATTCAGGTAGTAGACATATATTTGTGTGCCAGGCATCCTTACACTGGGACCAGTACTGTTTAACATCTTCATCAGAGACATGGACAGTGGGATTGTATGCACCCTCAGCAAATTGGCTGAAGACATCAGGCTGTGCGGGGCGGTGACACACTGGAGGGAAGGGATAGCATCCAGAGGGACCTGGACAGGCAGGAAAGGTGGGACCATGCCAAGCGCATGGAGTTCAACAAGGTCAAGTGCAAGGTCCTGCACATGGGTCGGGGCAATCCCAACACAAGGACAGGCTGGGCGGAGAATGGATTGAGAACAGCCCAGAGGAGAAGGACTTTGGCGTACTGGTGGATGAAAAGCTGAACATGAGCCAGTCATGTGAGCTGGCAGCCCCGAAAGCCAACCGGATCCTGGGCTGTATCAGGAGAAGTGTGGCCAGCAGGTGGAGGGAGGGGATTCTCCCCCTCTACTCTTGTGAGACCTCACCTGGAGTTCAGTGTCCAGTTCTGGGACCCACAACATCAGAAGGGTATCGGCCAGTCCGAGTCAGTCCAGAGGAGGGCCACGGAAATGCTCTGAGGGCTGGAGCAGCTCTCTTATGGCCACAGGCTGAGAGAGTTGGGCTTGTTCAGCTTCCAGAAAAGAAAGCTCCAGGGAGACCTTTATAGCACCTTCCAGTGCCTGAAGGGGATAGAAGAAAGCTGGGGAGAAACTTTTTACAAGGGCCTGTAGTGAAAGGGTACCCAGGAAAATGGGTAACTGGTTTAAACTGAAAGTGGGTAGATTTAGATTAGGTATGAGGAAAAATTTCTTCTCAGTGAGGGTGGTGTAGCACTAGCACAGATTGCCCAGAGAAGCTGTGGATTCCCCATCCCTGGAAGTTCTCAGGACCAGGTTGGATGAAGCTTTGAGAAACCTGGTTTAGTCAAAGTGTCCCTGTCCATGGCAGGGGGGTGGGAACTAGATGATCTTTAATGTCCCTTCCACCCCAAAACATTCTATGGTTCATTCTATGATTCTGTGCATAAAGCAAGTCATGCTGGTTCAGTAATAAGTGATGCAGTCCACTGCTACACAGCAGACACCTTCAGTCAGAAAACTTCAGTGATGCTGCAGTGCTGAAACAATTTCTCTGTCATGCATCCAGGTTGTAGGTTGCTCATGAGCTATGTTTGACACATGTTTATAGGCGTCTGCCTGAGTCAACCTTGAAGTGTTGCTGTGCCCATTTCTTGAGGAACTTAACAACACAAGGAGACAACCAGGCAGAGTAGAAAGCTTAAACTTTGGGTGTGTTACTTGTGGAAGAGAGCAGCAACTTTGGGTTAAGAAAATGTTCGTGAGAAAGGAGAAAAGAGTACTCGTCAAATACAATAAGAATCTGTCTTTCTGGTGTCCTCAGAGAAGGTTCTTTTGGAGAAAAATAGCTATGGCAGTCATAGAGTGAACAGCTTTAAAGACTTATCTGCCTTTCTTCCAATGATTCCCTTTCTGTGTAGTTGCAGCCTCACAGATATTGTCCAACATAGCTAATTCCACTAAGAATCTGGAAAATTTGGAGACTCCCCTGTCTGTATGCTAAGCACTTTTCCCTATAAAATGTACAATAACATGCCATCAACATAAAGTGTTTAATAAATAAACCTTCACTAAAAGCATGATACAAGCAGCTACTGTGATCTCCTTTGTGTAAGAAAGCTGAAGTACATTCATCATAAGACTACTTTAAAGACATAAAGAAATGTTAAATCTTGAAAGCAACTTTAAAAGAGCTCAGCATTCCAAAACCATGTCACATATTCATGTTACTTTAGATTTTTACATTTTTAATGAAAGTTAACAAGTGATACTTAGGTTTTAGGGAGCTACAGCTACTTCTCCATCTTTTTGCAATAACAATTCCTTAAGAATAAAGCATACAACAATTTCAATGTCACAAAATTGTTCTTATGAAATATTTCTTTTTAAATATCTGGCAGTCAGGTCCCAGCATCATCTACTTGATTTCATCCCGTGGATTTTCTATACCACAGTTCAGCTACTTCTATTTCAATCTGTTCTGACTGTCACAGCGTTTCTGAACTTTCAGTTTGAGACAGTGATTCAGCATTCTGAAGATTGGTCTGCCTGCAAGCATTTCATGAACCTAATCTTGATTCAGAATTACTTATTTAGGTCTGCTGCATTAGCTACAACTTGACAAGCGGCTGTGGTGGAAGCTGGGCTTTTGGCATGCTCGAGTTTCTTTTGGTATGGCATAGCAATTTTCAAAAACAATGAAGGATGAAAGATGTATGGGCAATACATCTTATTTCAAGCTGAGATTAACAAAGTGGATTTACTTGTGCTACTGCAAATATAATTTTGCAGGTTTGGAACAGCTTTTTAAAACTAAACATTGTGCTTTATGTAAAGCTCTTGGAAAAACTGGTGATTTTTTTGAAAATAAGGACCAATTCTTTGCTTTCAGCAAATGGCCAGTTAGAGATACAGGAATTCCCAAAAGAAATAATGTAGGATATTTTTAGAAGATAATGCATACCATGGAAAAACATACTCAGTGCAAGCCATGCACTTAAGCAGTGGTAGGGCTGGGTGTCTGTGGGTAAGTACATTACAAAATGAAAAATCAGAGGTTGATTAAATATCAAGGGATTTGCAAACAGGAGATAAAACTGCCCAGAAAGACGTACTACTTCATTTACACAGTTTCTAGGAGACTTCTGAAATAACAGCAGCAGCAAAGATCAAAGCAACATGTACTTTAGGCTGGGTATTAATATTCTAACATTTGCATATATTTTGTTGATGGCCTGACGGCTCTGAAGTCAGCATAAATGCATAAGGTGTGTGTGTGGGGAGTAATTTCAGAGACAGTATGTTGGACACCGGGGGATTACAGACCGCATGAAATTCTTTGGACCCCGAAGTGTAACTTCAAAGTGGTCTTTCAAAAGAGCGTTATAGAAATATGCAAGATGAAACTTAAGATTTTGCTGAACAGGAAAAGAGTTCAGAGACTTTGAGAAGTGGTATTAGACCAGTTTGATGGTTACTCAGTCCTCTGTACCTGACTGCCTTCAGTATCTACATGTTGGGCACTTGCAGTTTTTGTGAAGGCATCCCTCAACTCTGTAAGGCTGGACATCTGTCCCTTCTGTCACAGAGATGGTAATGACATCACTTTGCTTTTCTAACTGCTGCTGCAGCACTTCATGATGTTAAAAATCAACGCATTGTACCGAGAGAAAGGTGGGATTAAATGTCATAACTTGTTAAGGAAAATCAAAATCACACAAATTGACTTTCTCCAGCTTTTGCAAGTGAAACAAAGGAGTAAAACATAAAATTAATATTTTACACATTCATGCAGAGAGTGCTTTTCCAGCTCAGAGATCATGGATTTCTCCTCTTGTAGCATTAGAGCTGTGGCACGTCACCTCTGACAGTGACTAATGCAATGTCTTCTACAGGTGACAACCAAGTGAAGGGGAAGAAAATGTAGTATTAAAATGCTGATTTTTGAAAGATGGATGCCTAACCTTTAGGAAGGCTAGGCACTCCATGGGTCTCCCTCTTACCCTAGCTGGGGATTAAGTGGGTTTCTCATCACCCAGATCCCCAGACAGTTGAGAGAAGCATTGGAAAGAGAGACAGAGACCCAAGAGTCACATGCTAGGACATAAATGCAAGGATTAGGACTCCATAATAAGGACACCACATACCACAGAGCAGAGTTTCCTTTTTAAGAAATAACTTAAAGAATGAAATGTAGGCAATAGGGAGCTAGAAGAAAAATCTAAAAGAGAAAAGTTAAACTACTTGACACAGAAAGAAACTGCAAAAGAAAGAAAAAAAAAACCCACCCAAGCCCATCTTTTCAAACTTAATAGCTCTGCTCAGCAAAGATTCTTTTTATTTTTTTTTAATTTGGTTGCAAGCCCCAGACCTTATCCTTCCCAAGGTTTTACCAATACAATTAATATATTTTCAGGTGACATTCCCAAGTTTGCCACTGGCAGATGACCCTGCCCTTTCACCTAGAATAGAATAGTTGAGTTGGAAGGTATCTACAACAATTATCTAATCCAACTGCCTCAGTGCTGTTTTTTTGGCAACCTGGGAACTTGCCACAAGGTCCTGAGTGTGGGAAGAATACTTAGGAGCTATCTGAGTGTTGAGTATCTGGCTTTTTCTGGAGGACCACTTCCTGGAAGAAGAACAAAACCAAACAGGACTGCTGCAAGGTACCTCATTTCTCATTCTTCCCCAAAAGCATCTAAAGGTTATTTGTCTATCCAAACCAATGCAGCTTGAGCTGAGAACATAGTCAGTGATCCCACTAATAATAATAATAATTCAGCATACTACAGAAAGCTACTTACCTCATCCTAATGTATGTGTTGCAGGTCAAGAGGCCTAATTATGCCTTGGAAACTTTTCAACTACCTCTTGTCACCTTCTCAACATCCCAAGCAAAGTGGAACTCATTCTTTTCATTGAAAGGAAGAAAAATAGAACAAGTAATTCCTTGGGGTAACTAATGATGCCATTTTAAATAAATATTTTACCTATTTTAATTTTATCTTTTGTTTTATTTTGCTTTTTTTTAGATATGCTTATACTTATTCTGAAAATATCAGTTGACTGCAAGCTTAGGACAAAGCTTTGATAGAGGGATCAGAAATCAATGAGGAATAACATCCTATATACCTACTTCCAATTTCATCCAAAGCAATTAATAGATCTATTTCTAAGGTTGTGATGAGAACAATAGCACCAAAGCCTTTGCCAGGCTCAGACTCATTCTTGAGGTATGATAAGTTGATATCCCTAGCACCAAAAGATTTAAAGGAAAAAAAAAAAGCTATGGAGTCATATTTTTCCCTAAAATGTCAAATGGGAATTCAGCCCACTGAAGAGAAAAATGAGTTGTAAAAGATATCAAATTCATATCAATTGCACAGCAAGGGATGAGAAAATTGGATGTTCTCATGTTGTTTTTTATCTGCTCTCTGATGGGCATTACAGATGTTTCCTCGTGTTCGTTACTGCAGGGAAGTCCTGTGTTGGAGAACTTTGTCCCATCAGTGGGAATGGTCAACACGATCATCTCTGCTGTTAACCCACACAGTGTTTTCATTACCTTTCTAAATAGAGATTCACATGTCAAATCCTGCAAAATTAATGGTTTATTCAATGAAACAAGCTTGACAAAGATGAGGCTGTGTTGCTGGTCCCTGGCATCACAGCAACAAATCTAAAACTTCATTTACAGTCTGTTCTGGCTGCCCCTCAAGAGTGACCCATGTGAAGAATGGGGGATGCTCTCCCAACAGGTACTTGGCCAGGAGAGCACTTTTTTCCCTGTTCAAAGACCCATGTACTGCCAGTTCTGTAAATAGAGCTATGTTCTCAAAAGAGAGGTAAGTAGAGTATTAGCAGGTTGAACAGATAGAAATTTCTCAGTAAATGCTATTTTTGTACTCTTGAAAAAGGAACTTTCAACTATGTCTAAATTCCTTTGGACTCAGAAAACAGAGGCACTGCCTGCCAGATTTGTCTTTTCCAACTCTATACTAAGCAAAGCTCTTCATTACACTGTTTTTATGAGACTGCCACGACCATTGAATATGGCAATCCTAATGTAAGTTGTTTTGCATATGAAACAATCCCCTTTTCAACATTTCATACTCATGCTAGAAAGCACTAATTAACCACCCTTGTTATTGTCTTACAAATTAGAGGGGAAATCATGGAAAGCTTAATACAAGAAGTAATTTAGGAAGAACCTAGCTTCATTTCAAAAGAAAGTCCAGGACAAAGTTGTCACATAGGAAAACTCAAGGTTCTTTTTTAAAGATTTGATGCATTATGCCAAATAAATACAGTGTTTGGAAACCTGAGTTACCTCATTATCTTGGAAAATGAATTACAGCTGTTGTCACTGTACCTCCCAGGCTACATCTATGAAAAACCTGGTGACTAAATCGTGACAGTCTATCAGTTTGCACCACACATAAAGCTTCATCAAAATTCACAGTAGTGTGTGGTTGAGTTTTTTCCACCTATTTTGGGAATAACCTTAAAATGTATTTTATGAAATCAAAAACTAGCCCACATCATTGGCTCAGGAATATAAATAACAAACACTTTTTTCCCCAAAGTTTCAGTTAGATAGGTTAATAGCTTAAAGTTAAAATCCTGAATTTCAGCCCAGCATTTAGGTTCACTGGGACAGTTTCCACTCAAGTGAATGCATACCTGTCTACTGCTGCCAGGTGATACACACACTTGACTTCATCACACAAACTACGTAACAGCTGTGCTAAAGCAGCCCTCAGTATAGCCATGATAGGAATCTTGAAACCTTTGAACATGGTTTAAGGTAGGAATAGGACAGGTTTGGGATGTTAAAAGCCTTAGGCTTGGACATACCTGGTTGAGATACAACATATTTTCCCTGCGTATACAGAAGACCTGCTAAAGCTGCATTACTCTTCATAAATAAAAGGTCTTTGTTGACTAGGACTATAATTTTGAAACTGATGTCTCACTTCCTTAACCTTAGCCGGAATGTGCTGCAAAAGTCTTTACTTCTACGCTGCAGGGTCAAGTAAAGTTAAAGGTATAATGTAACAGGGTTTCCCTGACTTTTTAATTTTTATTATCAATGTATATTTACCTGATGTTTCTGGTAAGTGACATTATATATTATCAACTGAAGATAGAATTCTATGAGCATGAACTTTTATGACAATATTTTACCAAGTATGTTTGCATTTGTTTTACTGATGATCAGCCTCACCATATATATTTTCTGGTTTTCAAATTTCGATCAGCAACTGAAGAAAGAATGTTTAGGAAAAAATATTTTCATTGTAGTAATAGCTAAGTAGTTGTTGTCACTGATTTAATTCCTGTGGGCATGCTCAGAAAATAGCATTTTTACTTTGTTGTTATTATTGCTTCTATTTAGGCAGAAGTCCCATTCTGGAAACTTCAAAAGAAACGAGGGTCCTGTGGAAACTGTGAGACACATCCCAATTTGCATTTCAAAGATTTCCAGTTTAGATAGTCAAAATACAATGATAAATTATATTAATTTTCCCCATTTTAGATGTAGGAAATGGGCTAAATATGGTGACCAAGAAGGTAATGGAAAGAAATTTCAGTCACATTTACACTGTCCCAGATCCTGTGTATGAAACACAAAACTAACTTTCCTTCTGTGTATGCATTTTCCATTTTTAAATCTGTTCTTGCACTTCCTACTTTGAGGTCCATCTAGATCCTGGAACTCCAATAAATAAAAGGTCTTCCACACCTCTATTCAACTGTAGGTGTTGAAGAATGAGTCAGGTACTTCTCACTATATGCTTGAATGGGTTGTGGGATTCAGTATTTGTTATTAGTTTCACAGTATCACCTCTTTGCATACTGTAGCTGAGACTACTTAATTGAGATACTATATAAATTTTCCATGTCATTAATTTTCAGTCTACTTTTTACTCAAACTTTTGATTTGCTACTGATTCTTAAAATTTTTCCCCACTTTTAGTTCATCTCCCATATTACCATTTGAGTAAAGCACTGGCTTCACTAACAGTGCGAGCTGAACATCACAGGAAAAGAATTAGAGTAGTGGCATAAATCCCTCCTTGGTTTTTATTTTCCTTTGGTTTGGTTTTTGAATTGGTTTTGGTTTGGTTTAAGTTTAAGTCAACAATAACTGTTATCCACATAAATAACTTAGCCAAAAGTAACATAGGAATACTTAAAAACACCTGTCTTAAATAATATTCAACTTCAATACATCTTAGCTGTCAAATATCCCAGTAAAAAGAAAAGCTTTTTTTCCTGAAGTTCTAAACTAGTTTTAATTCATGTCTTTCCAAGGAGGAAGTGGGGGGTAGGGTAAATCAAATGCTAATGTTTTGTGACACTTTAGCCAAGAATTGAAAAGGACAGAGACAAAATGTATTTTCTTCCTAGATTTAACATTTGATCCTACATAAATTTTAGATCACAAATTTTAAGACTTGCTCACTTGCAAAATGAGTGATCATGTTTAGATGACAAAAGTGCTGTGATAACCAAGGTAACTATGGAGGATGGTATATTGGCGATACGGGGAAGAGTTATCACCAATACTAATTCAACCTTACACCCATGAAACTACAAAGTATGCCATACAGATTTTCCAAACAAGCAATTTAGCTCATGTTTTCATCATCAAGTAAAATTTATTATTTAATTAACTTTACAGAAAGGAAAAGGATGTGATATATAGCATATAGCAGAAATTCTGTCCATAACTGTTATGGGAGTGGTACCCATAAAATGTAGGTATTCACACATTGATTCATGACTACTTTAGATTTTATAGTAAACAAAGGGGGAAAATTGAGTAGCCTAGCTGATTTATTTTAAAAAGAAGAAGGTTCTTCTCCCTTGAGGATAAATGTAAAGTGTTTTTCTCTAGTAAACCTGTTAATTTCAGTAAATCCCTGGTAGAAGATAAAAAGATGCTAAAAGTATGCAGGGAGGTGGAGAGGGGGGCACTAGGACTCAGAAAATATTAGTGTGAACAGCAGAACCTAAGAGAAATGTGGTTCACAGCATTTATAAATTCTATTGTCATAACTGTGGACGGTGATCGGATTTGCAACCTTCGCTATTAGTCCAATGGGAAAACTACACTTCACAGGGAAGATAGTTTCTGATTAAAAGGAGTGGACATACTACCTGAGTAATGATGGATACAGTCAATATAGGAAAAAAAGTGAGTTATGATTACTAGGGTATTTCGGACAAAAAACTTCATTCGCTCATAGTGGTGGATTACTTGCTTTTCTGAGAAGTGTTTTGTGTCGAATGGGTTTGAATTGGTAATTTTGATTTTTAATGGTTGTTGAATTTAATATGCTGCTCTGATGTATAGATTATTTTTTTTCTAAGCAGAAGTGTTATAATAAAGAAATTTAAAAAACCCAAAACCCAACAAGCAGTGATGTTATGAAGCTGGAGTTCCAGCTGCAACTCCAAGAGGAGTGGCCACAAACAGGTGGCCACAGGTAGTTATTTGATTATCTGTAATAAAAGAATGTCTTAAGTGCAAGAAATTAGCAACCACCAAAGACATTTTAGGAGGAAGGAGGTGGTGAGATAGCAATTCTAGTCTTTTGAGAGGGCCATTTGACACTGCATGGGCTCTCTCCGTCAAAATGGCAAGTTACGTACCGTTTTAATTACAGAAAAGTGAGTGATGGGGAGAACACTTCATGTCCAATTCATATAATCCCAGAAAAAAACATAATAGATTTATCTAGGATTTATGATTTCCCCCAGTTTTTTCCATCCTCTTTACCTAGATGCAGAATTGGAAGAAAATTACTTGATACTCCCATGCCTTCTCAAGTCCTCCATGCAGGAATTGCAGACTAGGCAGCAACCTGTCTTCATCCCCCTCTTTTCCTGCTGTATTGGGTGGGGCTATAGGGGTGGCTTCTGTGAGCAGCTGCCAGAAGCCTCCCCTATGTCTGAAAGAGCCAATGGCAGCCAGCTCCAAGATGGACCTGTTGCTGGCCAAGGCCGAGCCCATCACTGGCAATAGTAGTGCCCCTGGGATAACATACGTAAGGGGAAAAACTGCTGCACAACAGCAGCTGGAAAAGAGGAGTGAGGATATGTGAGAGAAACAACACCCAGGTCAGGAGAGGAGTAGGAGGAGGTGCTCCAGGCACCAGAGCAGAGATACACTGGCAGTCCGTCTGTGCCCTGCAGCTATGAAGGGTCATGGGGCGGGCCCAGACCCACTTGCAGCACAGGAAGGGCCTCACACTGGAGCAGGGGGATGCCTGAAGGAGGCTGTGACACCGTGGGCAGGCTCCTGGCTGGATCAGGCTCCTGGCAGGAGCTGTGACCCTGGGGGGGACCAGGCTGGATCAGGGTCTCCTGAAGGACAACACCCTGTGGAGGGACACCCTGGAGCAGTTTGTGAAGAACTGAAGCACATGGGAAGGAGTCACGTGGGAAGAGTTGGTGGAGGGATCCCATGCTGGAGCAAGGGCAGAGTGTGAGGATCCTTCCCTGAGGAGGAAGGAGCAGCAGAGACAGTGTGTGATGGCCTGACCACAACCCCCACTCCCTGCCCTGCCACACTGCTGGGGGAGCAGGTTGAGAAATGGGGAGTGAAGTTGAGCCCAGGAAGAAGGGACAGAGGGAAGGTGTTTTATTTCCCATTATCCTACTCTGGTTTGATTTCCCTGACTCATCTGCTTTGCCCATCATGGTAACTGGTGAATGATCCCTCCCTCTCCTTATCTCGACATACGAGCCTTTTGTTATATTGTCTCTCTCCTGCCCAGCTGAGGAGGGCAGTGATAGAGGGGCTTTGGTGGGCACTTGGCCCCCAGCCAGGCTCAAACTCTCATACCTACCTTTCCAGAGCTCAAATATACTGAAGTTCTCAGCTAGTTGCCTTCTACTCACCACCAGAAACTTGACACAGTCAATAAAGAGAAGGTGGCTGCTAGAGAAAAGCAAAAGATGGAAAGAACATCCTGTTGTACAGATAATACTGCTTTTTCTTTTAAGTGAAAAACTGGTAGGAAGGCATAACAAGGAGAGAATACACAACTGCAGTAAATGCAGCTGCTCTGTGTTGCCAATACTTATCTGTTTGTTCTCTTGTCCTAACTTGTTATCTGAATAAACTTTGTAAAGATCGAATCTTTTAGGAGCACTATGGCAGAATGTTATTAAGATCTCTATATTCTGGTGGAGAACTTGGCCATTTCTTATTTACTTGCTGGAGAAGTAATAGCAGAATAAGAGAAAGATAAGACCTACCAATCAGTAAATTAATCAAAATCTGAAATTTCCATTTCATGAGCAATTCTGACATTTCATCAGACAACAAACTTGATGTATATATTTTTCTCTCTCAGGGAAAATCCCAAATATTTATAACATGATGGTTATTTATTCAACTGAGGAACTTTTTCTGTGAAACTGAAAAATATTTTGTGTCCTTGGTTTTCACAGACTTAGTATCCCCTTCCCCTCTGTGATGTTCTCCTGTGTATTTTTGGATCAACAGTTGCCTAAGGTTTTTGTTTGTTTGTTGGGGTTTTTTGTGTGTGTGTGTTTTGGTTGGTTGCTTGGTGTGGTTTGTTTTTTTTTTTTTTTTTTATTAATTGCAGAATTCATAAGAACCCTGGGGATCAATAAACTGGAAATTCTGATGGTAAGTAAGAGTTGGCATCATTTTGTAAAATGCCACTGATATAAAGTGGCATTGGTCCACTGGGATGCAGGAGCTACCTCTTATTCCCTCCTTCCATTTTTCCATAAAAAAAGATATCAAACAGAAATATTTGTGAGATTAGGTTTCCTGTTCATCTCCTGTGGCTTAAGCTGTTATGGATAGCTAAGGGACATACAGTATAAAATTCATAGTTAAGACTAGGAAAAAATACCACTGTCAAAACCATGCTGGAGCAGTTCTTTAGTCTTCAAATAAATTTATATGTTCAGTTGGGCTACAGTCAAACACAGCAAAGCATTTTTTCTTTCCTGTTGGTATACTGACTTACATAAAGCATGCAGCTGACCGGGAGTGTGGTGGAAGTTACACACAGATTTAGCTGGAACCAAGCTGGCTGTTGTTATCTGAGATACTGGATCTGACAATGGTTGAGCGACAGTAAAGTGACAGTGAAGTAATTTTCTTATTTCTTTTTTTTTTTTTTTAAATTTTTATTATCTAAGCAGTACCTTTTCTATTGAGTAACAAAGAATTAAATTATTAAATTTTGTGCTTTAGATCAGTACCTGTGCTCAGCCAATATTGCTGCCAGTTTGAATGGTGTCTGCTGTAGTTCCATATCTTGGTGAATGTATTTGGCACAGGTGTTCTGTTTTTCAGTTTCCTTTCAACCTTTTTTTCCTTCTTTGATGATACAATATAGAAGTTTGTTTGGGTAGCTCTTATTTGAGGAAGAACAGAGATAAAGGCAGAGTGATGAAATGGCCAGGTCAGGGCTGTGATCACCAAAATGGATGATTTTGTTGTATTCTACTTACTGGACTGCAGCAAATGTCTTTTTCAACAATGTCCACTGAAACACAGAGCAGTGGACAAAACATATTTAAATAGTGCCCATTTAGCAACAAAAGAGGGGAAAATTAAATTGTTATATAAAAAGACCCAAAAAACTATTGCAGAGCACTGAAATAAAAGAAATATTATTCCTTGCTGAACATTTCTATTTCTTCATGGACTGCTGAACTCCTGATGTTTAATAATCATCTTAATTTTTTTTTTTTTTTCTGTCAGGAATAAATGGTTTAGTCTTAAGTTCTATAAACAGACTCTTTCATATATTTTCTTTATGTCTCATTTTCATCAGAGCTGGCTGGGAAATTATTTTTCCTTAAACATATTTTGAAGGGAAAATAAGGATAAGAAAAATTATTGGTTAAAAACCAAATATTTTAGTACCTGTGATTACTGAAAAAACAATGAGAAAGAGTTAAAAATTCAAGTCCATTTAAAATTTAATCCTCTGTGCTTGTGATCATATGAGTATTCTTACTTAAGTGATAAATAAATAATAGTGAATTTGTATAAAGTTATTCAAGAAGAACATGTGGAAATGGGAAGATTCATTGTTCCCATTATACACATCAGCAAACTGAGGGAAACGATGTACATTATATGGTCCAAAGTTACTCAGTAGTCCACAGACGAAACCTAGACTTTTAACACTCCAAATATTTGCTTTATTTTTACTATACACTGGCTTAATGTTTCTCCTGGATACCACTGTGTCATTATAACATTAGTGTTAAAAAAACCCCAATTTAAAAAAGTAGTAGAGATTTCTAAACTGCAGAGGGTTTTTTTTTAACTAATGACTAGAGACATATTCACAGTATTACTACACCAAGGAAATATATTTAGAATATGAACTTTGAAAATTAAACCCAAGCAAAACAACTGGCGTAGTAATGTCACCCATACCTCTGCAGGTATCCTGTGCTATGCAACTGCTATAAAAATAATGTCTGTCTCCTGGGGCTGTGTGGTATGTCAGCATTTTACATATTTAAGCAGCAAACATTTAGTTTAGACATGTTGGACCGATTGTGGCACAAGCTGCTCTTTATGCAGATTTTTCGTCCAAAGAACCTGTGCAAGTTGCTGTCTCCTGTGTTGCTTTCTTAGGAAAAACAACCCTGGTAGATAACAGCACAAACGGTTCCATTTTACCAGGCATCCAGACACCAGTTCTGCCAAACGGTTCACTCTTTCTCAGCACAGCAAGGAATGCAGAAAAGTATCTACACTCAGCAAGAGGTTTCTTGTTTTGAGTGTAAATTGCTCCTTGACTAGCATTTACATGTGTGTGTGGTACATGGATTTTCCTTTAGGCTAAGTCTGTCTTTTCCTGGAATTAAAGAAGCAGTATGCATTCTCTCCAGTTTTTCTTTGCTTTCACTATTCCCCATGTTTCTGTTCATGAAAATGCAATAAAAATATTGAGCTTATTTCTACATTTTCCTTGATGTATGAGAAACTTTTTCACCTTGTTTTGAAAGTGTCAGCTTTTTGTATAAAGGTAACACGTGGCTTGTCCTGTTCTCTGTGTTTCAGATGAATGAATCCATGTGTTAATGTCATTTCCCGTTTGTGTGGGAAAACACATCCTCTGATTACTTTATCAGGGTGGTTATACATCCAATCATCCTTCGTTTTTCTTTCCTCTATAATGGCTGTAATTCTTAACATGTGAACATCGTGACCTGTTTTCCAGGTCCTCGATTTTATTATCAATATAGTGTAATCTTTTCTGAATCACTTGAAAATATCACTCAGAAGAAATGTTAAAATCTTTTATAAAACAGGTTCCCTTTTCTTTTTTTTTTTTTTTTTTTTTTTTTAATGGTTTCCTGCTGTTACTTTTTTCTGGTTTCAATAGTAAAACATTAGTAATCTACAGTGACTTGTGCCAGATATGTATACTTTGGGAAGAAATTTCAAGACTGTTAGATTCTAAGGGAAGAAGGAACAGTCACTGTGATCTAGACTGATCGTCTGCAAAATGTAAACCAAAGAAGATTAAATCTTGCAGGAAGACAGGATTTTTCCTGTCTCCATTCCAGCAAAAAATATCCTTTATTTCAAGATTCAAATGTGAGAAAAGAAGGAATTGCTTTAATGTTTAATTTCAAGTTTCAGGACTTAAGTATTAGTAATCTACAGTGATTGATGAAACTCTAAGGAAAGAATTGTGACTCAGATTTTAAGGGTAGAAAAAACAATGACCCTCATCTAGGCTGGTGCCCCTCTAAAATGCACAGCAAAAAGCAGCAATTCTTGCACTAAGAATTCAAAGTTTATTTTCTGTTTTCTATAGTTTTGGACTGCTAACTGTTACCTGATTTTTAATTCATTTAAGATAAGTTGTTAAACAGTTCTAAATGTCTTTTAGAAAGTTATGTCAATAGATCTGAGGGTATAATCCAAACTTTCTAGATTATTTAAGAATAAAAGGGTGTGAGAGGCTGTGAGATGTGTTAAACTAAATCATGTACCTAGATATAGGTTTCCTTCTTTACTAAATTACCAGAATTTCATTATTTTACTTTTCATTAGACTGGTTGTATGCTGCAAATATTAAGATGATTTTTCTGTTTCAGTCCATGTTCAATATTCACAATTTTTTGACCTCTGAAATTTCCCAGAACTTCAGGATTCTGCAAGTGAAATACAGTGTCCTACAAATTTTTAAGTAGTATTTTCCCCTCTAGTGGATATTGCTGGATATGAAAACTTTCATCAGTAATGCAGGAAATTGCTAAATTGCTAAATTGCATTTTTACCTTACACATTATTTTTTTTTTACTCTTCTTAAATGTTACAGATTTTCATTACTGATATGCCTTGAAGTAAAGCTAATGGCTGCTCTTCATAATTTAATGAGAAAGAAGATGCTGAAGCAAGGACAATATCAGTGAATGTAGTTTATATAAGTATGGAGAACCTATATAGCCTATTTAAGTCATGAGGAACTGTTGCACCTTTGTCAAAGAGGATTTTTCTTGTTTTAAGAAAAGGAGTTTCTCTCTGCCCAACAAACAGAAGAAAAAGATGTTTGTCACACCAGGGTCTGTTGATATTCCAATTTACTGATGATAACATCTTTTTCTTTGTTACAAAAAGATGATGAAGCTTCACCCATGGCACAGAACATCTAGTGCTCAGTAAATCCTGAGGAGCTCCTACCTCATTCCTTGATTCCTTCATTTCTTCCTGAATGAAGAAACTCGTTCAGTGACATACCTGCTAAGGGTGTCACTGTTCCTTATTTACTAACTAATTCTTCTGAATTAGAGCAAACTTTATTTTTGCTTCCAGTTGTTTATATATGATTACCTTTGTTCTAGAAGCTTCATTGAGCAACTGAGATGGCCATTTCTAGTAATTTTAAAAATGCCTATTTACTACTTTCTTGCCAGAAAATTATTTTCCTATTTTTTTTTCTTTTCTTTTTTTTTCTTTTACAATATCCAGTGAAATGAAGCTTTTCAAGTTTCCAGGAGTAATGCTCACAAATTTTCTTTTTTCTTTCTTCATAGTTTAAACACATCATGCCTTCATAGATTTTTCAGTGTTTATGAACACTGTTTCTCTACATACCAAGCAAAAAACCACAAACACTATTCCCTGAAAACAGCGTACCATTTAATAAAGCACTTGTGATTATAATCAATGTTATTAAATGTTTATACCACACAATCTTAAAAGTCCCACCTACACTGTAATTGAATATTTTTATGCCAGCATGCCATATATTTAATTAATACTTAAATTAGTGTTTGGCCTTTAATTTCTTTCAACCAGCTTTAAATAAACATCTTAGTTTAATGAATTTTTCAGATAGTTCAAAATTTTGGGTGCCCAGGTACATTCAGGAGCAAATGAACTGTAGCTTTTGCAAGACTGAGGTGCTGGAGTGTGTCTAAAGAGCAATGAGTTGGTGAAGGGTCTAGAGAACAAGTCCCCAGAGGAGCAGCTGAGGCAATTCAGATTGTTTAGTCTGCAGAAAAGGTGGCTGAGGAGAGATCTTATTGCTCTCCAGAACTCCCTGACAGGAGAGTGTAGTGAGGTAGATACCAGTCTTTTTTCCCAAGTAAATTACAGGACAAAAGGAAACAGCCTTAAGTTGCACCAGAGGAGGTTTAGATTGGATGTGAAGAAAAATTTCTTCACTGCAAGGGTGGTCAAGCATTAGACCAGGCTGCCCAGGGAACTTGGTTGAATCAGCACCACCCCTGGAGGTATTTGAAAGATATATAGACAGGGTGCTTAGGGACATGGTTTAGTGGTGGACTTGGTAGTGTTAGGTTAATAGTTGCACTTGATGAAGTTAAGGATGTTTTCCAACCTAAATGATTCTATGATATTCTCTTAAGGTCTTTACAGAGGATGGTGACAGAAGAGAAAACTAAGATACTAAAATAAAATTTTAAAAGTTCATAAATTAAAATATTGAATTTCCAGCACCAAAATCTAGCATCACATCAGTTTTATCCACATAGAATGTGCTGGAGTGATGTCTTTGTGCAGTCATTTATACCTATTCAGGCTGTAAGATGAAGGACATGAGATTAAATAATAGTACTGTTCTGGCTTGCAAAATGAGAGTTTACAAAGTGTAAGACTACAAAAAATGAAAGGCAATAGAATATTTCTGTACAGGAAAATCCAAATATTTCATTGAAAATTGATAAATAATTCATGGCAAGAAAGTAAAAGTTCGAAAATCAATCTGCCATCCGAAGGTCTAGACAGTATTGTAATTTCTGAGTTGTCTTGAATGGTTGTGCTCTAGAGACTAGAGATCTATGCTATTGTCTTACGTTAACTCTGTTTATTGTGTTTCATGTTTCTAATTCTTGATGTTTTCTGAGCACTTACTCTGATATACTTTTGCCATGGAGTGACAATATGTGAACAAAAGGTGGGTAGGGCTTGGCCACATCCTGAGGGCAGTTTGTCTCAGGAGTCATCTTTGTACTGGCAGGTTTAGACCACTCAGCTTTAGAAGACAGCTAGATGCAGAAGAAGAGCTAACTGATACCTAAGTCACAAAGTTGAAGTGCATGCAGACTCAAGGTTTGACATTTTAAGTTTAGATTTACATACTGTATGAAGTTTTAAAATATATACTATTGCTCATATATGTTTCCTATCCACTCCTTTGTTTGCAAGTGCTGACAAACACTGCCCGCAGAAAGCCCATAAAAACCCTTGCACATGGATTGCATCACAACAGAAGTTTGGCAAATGTTGGGACCCTGTCTTTCCTATCCAATGAGGTGGTGTCAGTAGTTCTTCTTCGCTACCTGTCAGGCCATCAGAAGACGGTACATGGTGATTTCTGTCCAGCTAATAGTGTACTTGGAAGAGAAGGAGTACATGCACTATATCCTTTGCTCATCCCCTCTCAATGTCCTCAACTGCTAGCTTGCATAGTAACAGGTAGGTAGCATTTCAGTAAGCTTAAAAACAGCATGCAAAAGTGTTTTGACTATAGTTTAGAATTGGAAATTCAATTGAAGAAGATAACATTCACTTCTGAGGAAGTTTTTATTTTCTGGAAAGTTTCCATCTCTATTTAAGTCAAATAGACACACTACAGGATGTACACAAGTGGAAAATAGATTTAGAAAGATATACCTAAAAGCAACAGACTATATACCAATGGGAATAGGCTTACTAACCTAATTGTTGAGGTGATCATATTCCTTGTAATCTCCAAGCAACTGTCAGAGCCTGTCTCTGAATGTGGGAGTTCTTTTAAAAAGGCAATTCAGGTCTTCCTTCGTCTAGAGGCTTTTAAAGACACAGTTGGCATCATTCCAGAAAGACAAAACAGAAGAGGTAGAAATTATTTTTGATGAGCACACATAGCTATTTACCTACCTAAGTTTAAGTAAATAGTAATAGTATTGTACCAGCACATACACAGATATTGGGATCCCAGGATATCTGTCTGAAAATTTTCTGTAAGTTGCAGTTAAAACTAACAAGACAAACAAATTATTTCAGAAAATGCATGATTTCTGTCATAGGTCTGACTGATCCCACGCTACGTCTGCATCATTGTACAGGATAATAAAGCACTAAGATTACCCTAGTCTTAATGATTTAACTAAAGAAGATGTACAAGAGATAGAGAAAAGATATTATAGTGATTCTAATTGTATAGAGAAGGTAAATCAAGAGAAAGAAAGACTTTTTGGTTTTCATAGATCTGAAAGTATGAAAAAAAAAAGACTATAAAATACCCTTCATAGTCAAAAAATGTTTTTACAATTAAAACTTTAATATATTACTTGTGCAACCTAATGAAAAAAAAAAAAAAAAAGGCACTCTGTAAATCAAGCCAAAGGAAGAATAAAGTTGAGAATGAGAACAATTAAAAAATAATCAAGTCAAACTATTATTTGCACACTAATATATTAAAAAAAATTTAAAAAGCTGCTTCAAGCAGTTGTTTTTCTTAGGAAAAACATGTAATTTTAATTCTGACAAGTTTATGCTTTTATAAAAGTCCATTCCATACAGTGGTAGTGACTACACAAAAAAGCGTATTTGGTACACAGACTGGTCTAACAAACAAGTTTAAATAGAGGTTGGTCTATAAGGCAGTCATATTGGTTGTTTCACACTGGCAATTTCTTTTCATTCAGGTCATGAAATTTGTATTTGCTTTACAAAAAAACCCAAACCCAAATCTCCCTCCAGCTCAAAAGGAATGAATACACTGTTGTATTATATCTGCGCTTCATTGCCAAAGGAAAATCAGGAAAAATTTAGAGTAAGACTGATGTTAGACGTGATTAATTGTCAGAATGTCATAGCTGTTTTACACATCAATTCATTTTTGTTGTTGTTATTTTCTGTTTGGAGACTGAAAAAAAGAAATCTTAAACCTTTTTACTATCAAAATAATTATCTGTTGACATAATGTTTAGAGTCCTGATGATAAGGCTGGCAACAGACTATCTTGTCACTGAAAAGAAAGAGGTTCATATACAAAAGAAAACTACATTCACAGTGAGACACAAGCATCTGTAGTGAGCCAAAGATCAAACAAGGCAACAGGGGTGAGCACATGACCTACAGAAATATAAATCATTTGAAACGGAGTGTGCGTCTCTAAAGGGATTTATACTGTTTCTTTATACTGCCTGTCCACCATTCTTATTTATGAAGCAGAATGCAGTAGAAAATTGTACTCCTGAGATTCTGAGGTTTCTTAGATACAACAGTGCCAGCAATTCTGAATTGTCAGTCCCAAATGCAGCTGATACTAAAGGTTCAAATCCATGTGGTTTGGACTGCCTAGTTCAGAAGAGAAATGTGATTTTCCTTTTTGGTTGCTTGAATGAAAAGAAATCAAATTCAGGCATAAAAATACTCATATTTAAAGCCAAAACTTTAGGATTTGCAGGATTTCAAGTTGGAGTAGAAAACAAGGTACAATATTCAGGCTGTATTAAACTTAGGGTTGTTTTATATTTGGTCACTCTCAAGCAAACCAAGCTGAAGGTCAAACAAGTGAATTGACAACGTTGTCAGCCCTCCAGATCACCCTGGGTACTTCTGTTTCCCCAACATACCACAATTAGGATATTCTCCCAGAGAAACAGTAGGTGTCCATTGCATTATATCAATAGCAGAGAGCTTCTTTTCCCTATAATTTGCATTATATAAGTCAGTAAATGGAAATATCAGCAACCTCAGTGTCATTTGTCAAATTATTCTGGGACTGGGGACAGATGTCTGATTTTCAAGCCCATTCTGTACCACTAGATAAGTTTCTTATAATTTTATTACATCAATGTATATTTTCAGAGACAGTTATGCAGGTGGAAATATTGTTAATTTCAAGTATTTATATAATATACATTTTTCTAATTTTTAAAATAATTTCATTTACCAAAGTATATGATAATGTTTCTAGAGCCTATAGAGTTTTTTAAACTATTTGAAGATGGCTCAGTGGAGACACAATCTGCCAAGAAACTTGGGGAGAAATATCAGGCTGGCAAAGCTGGAGCAGCTCTGATACATCTTCAGCTGTGCCTTCCCCAGTTACAGCTGAGGAGAGATGGGGTTGGACTCACTGGTGCTGACAGAACCCTGGCCCTGTGAAAGAAAATGTGGAAGGGTTATTAGTGTCAAATGCAGTGTAAGTGGCTCATAGTTGAAAAGGATAGCCTGCTTAAGACGAGACAGAGGTTTCAGTGAGAATGCAGCCTTTGAGTTACTCCCTCTGTCTCTGATGTTTGTGCAGTCCATTTTAGCAGAAGAATCTGAACTGCAGTTTTCATAAGAATATTCTCTGGCTGGTTGTGTGTGCAGGAGAGGTGTGGCCCAAGAACCTTGCAGATCCTTCCAGTGGTCTTCAACACATCAGAGAACACACAGGTATTTTACAGGTTTTCTCTCTGATGATTACCAAACTTGTTGAACAGATTTGATAGTGCCAGTTAAAATTGGAGAATCCAGTCTCCCATTATTTATAAAAGTCACAGTTTCTTTCATAAAAGATATCCCTCGTTTCTTTCCTTCACAATGAAAACATAGTTATTGAAGACAACTGTGAAATTTTAAACAGACTGTTAAAAACTTTAGGCTTCTAGAAAGATTTCATGGATTCTTTCCTGCCACCTCTGAAGAATTAATCTTGTCACACTGCTGTTTCTTCTTTCCTCCATCTTAAACCTGGAAAGGTTAATTATCAGAGATCACCAATGCAATGTAGAAAGGAATATAGTTAGGGACAACAAAAATCACACTGACCAAACATTGCAGAACTCGGACATAGGTATAAAGAGGCACCTCCCCGCGTACGTTTCTCTTTTTTTTTTTTTTTTTTTTTTCCAAATATTTTTCCCCCCAAACCTAAACTCTACAGTTGGAAACAAAACAGAGAAAGCACATATCTCTGAAGGTGAGGCAGCGGAAGGCATTGCTGCTGCTTCCTGACAGATGTGTGTGTTTGGCCCCTGCAGCAGACACTGAGGCTTGATCCCATGCACATGGGAAGGGTTGGGGCTAAACCCTTCCTGGGAGGGGACAGCTCTGTTTCTCCATTGAATACCCAAATGTGGCCCTACTGTGACCATAATAAGAAAATGTAATGCATGTTATAGCATGACAGTGCTGTTAAACCCAAACCAATTCATATTAGTACTAAAGTGCTTGATAAATGCATGTTATTGGCCTGACAGGGTGAGGAAGTTTTTCTGTCAGTTTAGTAAGAAAGCAAGACATTATCACCAAAAAAGCCTGAATTTTGTTAGCTTGTTTCTTAGACCAGTAAACCTGATTTACGGTTATAATTTCTATTAATTCATTCCCTTGCACTTAGTATAAAAAAAAGCATATGTATTTTCAGATTTAATTACTTCTAAATCCTGAGTGCCTAAGAAATACCTCGAGACTAGTTCTTCTTTCAGTGCTTTTCCCTTGTAATTGCTCGATAAGCAAAAGTGTCTGGTCACATAGGAACAATATCATAAAAACAATCACAGCAGCCAGTTAAATCTCTTATTAAATTTCATAAAAGTTTCAGACTCCTACATGTTTTCTTGGAGAAGTTACGCAGCAGAGCAGAGATACAACCGCAGCTCACAGAAACCTCCTCCATATTATCTCACGCTGCTTAAAAAACCCACAGATTAAACAAACACACAAATAAATGAAACAAGATGGTATGTTACCCATCAACATCTGGAACTCTGCCCTTTGTTTTCACAAGCAGAAAGTCATATGAGGTGCACAAGTAAGTTAAAATATTTGCAAGGGTGTTCTCTGATACTGTTCATGGCACCTGAGAATACAGGTCTGAGAGTTAGAAATTCAGCGTAGGCTCATTTGGAAAGGAAGCAGTTTGCCAAGTGATAAGACTTAATCCAGGGGATATGCTGCTCATTAGAGTTTTAAGAGGTTGCTGTTTCAATGTTTCTTATGCTCAGTTGCTTCAAATCACCCATGCTTACAGACATCTAAAATATTCATGGTCTATGGATCTCTGATGGGATAATACGCATCAGGAACCTGGCGTAAATATCAGTATGTGAAGTTTATTTATTCTTTTTAGTCGAAAAAATGATTCAGTGTTCTCTAAGGTGTGGATCTGTGAACTAATACTGCCAGAAGTGATCATCCCCATATTAGAATAAGTAAGAAATACATATACTTGTAAAATATAAAACTTCACACCTCTGATAAATAAGTTAATCTAGCTAATTAATATCATGTGTTACAACTAGAAATATTTATCACTGATTTGGAGAATTATATTTTCAGTCTACGTTATTGTAATGAGGCAAAAATAATATCTACCTGTTTGTAAAGTGGCCATTTACAGCTATTCTACACACAATAGAAAAAGAGGGTGGGATATTCAGCTGTTATTTACAAACCTACCCCACGGAGGCTGGGGAAATCTATATGTGTAGAGAATCTTCCATGCAATACTACTTTTGCAAAAATTAATTATGTTTTAGAGTCATTGTAATATGATAATATGATGCAGAATCTTTATCAAAAGCCACATTAATTAATTCTAGCACTAGTCACTGATCATTAGTTCATGCACTATAATAATCAGTTGCAGAATCAACAAATCCTATGTTCTCAGTTAATTTATCTGTTTTCAAAAGGGAGACAGCACTAACTTCCTTTTAATAAAATGAAAACGAATCCTTGGTATTTGATAGATTAGGAAATTTTAATCAGTGTACACTTTATTAAAAAAGCTTGGAAAAAACCTTACATTCCTATTATAGTGCTACCAGAGTCTGGTAAAAGTTTATTGTATCTCAGATAATTCCTTTTTATCTGTACCCATTTTATTTTCTTAACTAGATGTGAGTACATCCATACCCTTTTTTTAGGTTTTGGCATTTGAGTAATCTTTTTTACTTCATAGTAGAATTTAGGTCAGCATTTCTAATTATTTGTTATCAAAATATATAATTTCACCTTGCCTGGGTATAAATGACATAATAAATGCTGGAGTATCTTACAGGAATGTTTTACAGTTAAATGTTGCTTAAGATATTACCACAGTCAGGTCTTGCAAATATTTACACATTTGTTTTAAAATATGTAACTTACTCGAAGTGTGAGTTTAAAAACATTTGATGGACTGATATCAGCAATTCCCACAAAACAGTTCATATTACAGAAGAAAAATTTAGGCAGAGAAGCAGGTCAACATAGTCTGCCTGTCTTGTCTTAAATAGACACTAAGGACTTCCCCTTTTTAAAGATTTGGTTTAAGATTACCTGAAATTATACTAGCTTTAGCAAAGATGGGATTTTCAGCAACCTTCAGGAGTTAAGTAGCAAAGAAGAGAATGTCAAGGAGGAAAAAAAAGGAATAATGCCATTTTACGGCATGTCTAATAGTAGATAGCATTTCCAAATTATCAAATAGTTCAATATCTGGGACCTGTGTTGATTTCAGGGGGAAGGAGCTGCTTTTCTACACAGTTTGGATGCATAGCCCAGGCTGGCAGAAGGAGCATTATATTCCACGGTATGTCATGCTCTGTGAACATTTAAATGTCCAGGGGAGGTCGTTTAGGCTTTTGCTGTCTTCTTAGCTGGGCAGTTAGCTTCTTTGTTAGTGGGTTGGCACAGCTGTCAGTGATCAGGTGGTTTGTTCGTTAGTGAGTTGGCTAGTTTTTCCTGGTGGTGTTGTCGCCCTTGGGTTCTGGCTGTCGGGCTTTCTGGCTCTGACTCTTGCAGCTTGAGACCTGGCTGTGCATTGGTCATCAGGTAGTAAGCAACTGTATCATAGGTTTTATTTTCCATTATTTTAATTACTTAGTAGTAATAATATTGTTAATACTATTAGTATCACTATAATTTTCATTTATATTCAATTATTAAATACTTATTATCTCAGCTTTACAAGCTTCCTTGTATTGTGCTCTGCTACTCTTCCTCCACTGAAGGAAGGCTGGGTGGGGTGAGTGAGTGCGAGGTATGTTATCACTAGCCAGGGTTAAACCATGACAGTACCAAGTCCTTCCAGGATTAAATCAGTGAAGTTTTGCTGAATTCATTGGAACTGTACTGAAATAAGTTTTAAAGCAAATTTCTTCCCTCCCCCCACATACCACTCCAATGTTATTGGTTCCTCTACTCTCTTGACAGCATTTCTGTCATGACTATCCATGAACCTTGTATAGGTATTGCTTTTGCTGAATTCCATGCATATTAAAAATAAACTGTGAAAAAAATTAAGTTGTATTGGAAAGTAACCAAGTCCAGAGTTATCTTTGGGGCTGTACCTTGCCACAACATCGCTCTTGCATGAAGAATTCAGTTTACTTTTCTAAATTTCAATTATACACAAACAGATTCAAAAATAAGCAAGTATGTATAGTTACAGTTCTGGCTGGACAAAAAGATCAAACTAAAAGCAAAGATGCTCTTATATTAATGAAGTTAGAAGTCATGCAAGTGTCTCAACACCATATCCTGTTTTTTTAGGAAGCCTTTGATTCTCACAGAATTCAGATGTGTCAGCTGCACAGAACTGTGGAACAGCTGAGGATGGCAGATCCCCTGGAGATCATCTAGTCAAACCCTGGGTCAAACAAGGGTTACCTACAGGAAGTTGTCTAGGACAGTGTTCAGTTTGTAAATATGTCCAAGGATGGACCCTGCACAACCTCTCTGGGCAACCTGCAGCATTGCTAGTCACCCTCACAGTAAAAAACTTTTCATGTTTAATTGCTATTTCTTATATTTCAGTATTTGCTTATTGCCTCTAATCCCTACACCCTGAGAAAAGCCTGGCACTGTCTTCTTTGCCTCCACTTCAAGTATTTGTAGACATGACAACATACCCCTGAGCCTTCTCTCCTCCAGGCTGAACAGTCCCAGACACCTCAGTCTGCCCTCATAACGGAGATGCTCTGGTCCCTTCATCATCTCTGTGACTGTTCGACTATATTCATGTCTCGTGAACTGGGGAGCCCAGAACCGGTTCCAGCACTCCAGATGTGGCCTCACTATTGCCGGGCAGTGGGGAAGGGTCACATCCCTCTACTTTCTCTCAGTGGTGCCCCTGATGAAGCCCATGGGGTTGTTGACTGTCTTCACTGCCAGGGCACCTTCCTGGCTCAGCTTCATCCTCCTGCCCCTCAGGAACCCCAGGTCCTTTTCTGCAGAGCTGATTTCCAGCCAGTTGGCCCCCAGGATTTTCTTGTGCATCAGTCTTTCCTTTGCTGCTGCTGTACCTAAGCAAACCTTTCTTTTGTTTTTTTTTTTTATGTTCCTTACCCTGTCCAAGTCTGATGAAGTTTGCCTTTCTCATCTCCCACTGCATCTTAAAGACACATCTGTATGTGTTCTGGGTCATCTTACCCTGCTTCTAATTCTTGGATGCCTTCTTTGTGTGTTGTGTGTTTGAGTTTTGTCAGGAGATTCTGCCACCTGCCTCCTGCTTCTTTTGCTTTATTTCCTGAATTTCTCTGTTCAAGATCAAGAATGGAGACAGACCCTTCTTGAGCTTGGAGATGATCACTGAAAGATGAATGCTTTCTCCTAGACCATTCTTCACTCCAGGGATGTTTCACACTGGATACTTCTAAGCAATTTTCTGCCAAAGTCGTCTTCTCTGAAGTCTGGGAATGTGATCCTGCTTTTTGCCATGCATCTTCCTCTCAGGATCCTGTATTCCACAATCTCATGCTGCTGCCCGCCTTCACTGACCAGTCCTTCTGGGTTTATAAAAATCAGACTTGGCAGAGCATCTCTTTGCTGGCTCCTCGATCATCTGTGTTAGAGTTATCATGAATGCACCCCAGAAGCCTCCTTGGGTTCTTGTGCACTGTGGCACTGTCCCTCCAACAGCCATGAGGGACGGAAATCTTCACCACGAGGACCAGGATCTGAGAAGTGGATGCTTCTTCTATTTGTCTGAAGATGGCCTCATCTACTTCTTGGTTAGGAGGACTACAGCAGACACAACATGACTCCTGTTGGTCTGCCCTCTGAAGCCTGACCCACCTGTCCTCAGCTGCTTCCTCTCCCATTACCACCTCACCTAAAATATCCCAACACAGAGGCCAGAAACTGCTGCCTGAAATCCCGCTTCTGTTGGCTCCCACAGCTAGCCGTGTTTCCAGTTTTTATACATAAAAATGGAAACTTTAGCAACTCAGGCACTTACAGATCCAAATATATTCTTAGAAGCACAAAGGTGATTACCTGGAGATAATTACCCTTTTTGATAAAAAATGATTTTATAACAGTTCTCTAAAATGGAAGTTTAATTAAAGAATAAGGATGCATTGGATCTATATGGTAGGTGAAATAAGGTCACTTTCCTTAATAAAACAGCTCATCACCTGTTGTCACCTCTTATGTTCATGTGTAGAGCACTACAACCTACTTTTCTGACTACAAGCAGAAAAAAGCAAACTTCCTTATCCACTTCTAATCACAGCTGTTCAAATATCTTCACATATTAAATAATTCATTTGGAAAATACCAGTCTTTCTGAGGTAATTTGGGAATAAATAGTTGAGTTATTTTGCTGGAATCTTCTCAGTAAGAGTTAATTTCTTCAAACGCAGATAAGGCACTAAATGCATAATTTGATTAACTATATTGAATAGTTTGTTTTTCTTTTAATGAAAATCTAGTTTCCCCACACTTCTTATTTCTCAGATATGAAATCTTAACTCTTTATGATAGTTTAGAAATAAATCTTTCACAGAAGGTTCACATATAGAATATCATAGAATCAGAATCACAGAATCAATTGGGTTGGAAGGGACCTTAAAGGCCACCCAGTTCCAACGCCCCTGCCATGGGCAGGGACACCCTCCACTAGACCAGGTTGCTCCAAGCCTCACCCAGCCTGGCCTTGGACACTTTCAGGGATGGGACATCCACAATAATATGCCCAAAGGTAGTTGAAAAAGTTCCCTAGTTTAAAATATACATGGATTTAAAGCTATTGATTACATGTAACACATCAATTAAATGCCCTGCAGTTACACTAAGGCTGCAGATACTTGTCAGTGCTACTTAAAAGGATAATGTCTAGAGATGGAAATAAAAAGTACAAAAAAAAAAAAAGAAGACTTTACATTTTTTCAGTATTATATTTACCATTCCTTAATGCAAAGATAAATGAGTAGTTGAAGAAGGGAAACATGTATGATACATTTTTTAACCAAGATTATTTCTGGCTTGAGGAAAAGTAGATAAGCAACAACTATTTGTATGTTGCAAGACATACAGTGATGTGACAAAACAGGGGAATATCGTGGTATGTTTGTTCCATGAGCAGGAATCATTAAGCAGTTGCTGTAGTGAAACAAGAAACAGAAGTTGGAAGCTTATTTCTGATCTGAATTAGATAGCCATTGAAAAATCAATTCTGTTTTCTACACTCTTAATTAGGCAGCAATCCATCAGATCTGAACAGTGTAGATATGAAAACTTTAATGCAGCCCTAGTCCTTGATTCCAGGTTTGCATTGGAGCTTTATGGAGTGAGGTATTTAGCAATAAAATGATAAGGGAAAATTGCCCTATCTTTTCTATCCATCAGTCACATTAATTGGAACAAAATATACCATACTGTTCACCTTAAATTAACTGTATAACAACAACATGGGCTTTTTTTCTCATTCTTGTATCACTTCTTTAACTTTCATCAGTCATTGTAGAATAAACATAATGTCTCCTCGAGAATATAAAAAACCTATGGATAATTAATATTCTCATGATACAGATATATATTTTTGGTTTTAATTTTTATGTATGTATGTCCTCATACTATATCAGCACATGGCAACGTTGGTTTTTTTTAGTTGTTTTTCACTTTTGTGTTGAGTTTTTATATTACCTCAGCCATAGAAATACACCCATCCATTTCCGAAAGACCATTATCTCACTACTAAATTGGGACATTATTTCCTGTTACTGCATGTGCTCCAACTGTTGTTATTGATTTAGTGGAAGTAACATTCACTACAGCTTCCTTTCTTTCAAAGCAGAAAATGGTTTGTCTGATAAAACTGGAAGTCACCTGTGTTTTTCCTACTGAAAAATAATCTCACAAAAATTAATGCAAAGTCACATTATGTGAAAAATTAATTATTTAAATGTAACTGAACTTTCTCAGCTCAGTCAATACAACTTATATTGTAAGCGAAGAACCAAAGTCAGAGTAGCCAAAATTTCTCTGTTCTTTTAGAGAATAGAAGGATTTGTGCCAAAATGATCCAATTGTGAACACTCTAGGATTGATGCAATTTTGAAGAAAAGCAAATTGATAAGATATTGAGGTGCTGTGTGTGCTCAGATCTGTCTGATATTTCTTTGCCATTTTATAATTCAAGCATGTTTCACCTTACCAGTATTTATCTATGAATTCAACAAATCAAGATTTCATACAATCATAGGACCATAGAATGGTTTGATGTGGAAGAGACCTTAAAGACCATCCAGTCCCACCCCATGCCATGGGCCTTAACTACAACGCACTGTGACTGAAGTCATAATGCACTGGGGGACAGCCTTTAAAAACCTATGAATTTTTATTTTCATTATTGCAGGATACCCAACCCAGACAGTGTATCAGATCCAGATAAAATATATTAAAAGGCCGCTGCTTCCCTAAGCAAAACCTGAAAAATGGAGACAGAAATTCAGGATGAGTGTTTTACTCCCAGTTCACAGGAAAGAAATGGAAGTAGAGAAAGACTGCTTAGTACTCACTACTCACTCACTTTGTACTACTCACTATTCAGTACTTACTTTAAACAGCAAGGGAGTCCCCTAATAGAGGTGGAGGTGGCAGGTCTGTGTCACAAGGCAGCTTAAAAGGTTGCATTCTCCAAATGCAGCTGACTGGAGTTAAATCCAGTCTCCCCAGTAATCTTGGAGTTGTTAGGGAAAGGTAGGAGGTCTGTGTGCTTACCTTCAAATCAAAGGCTGGTAAAGAGATGGCCAAACAGTAAGACTGAAGGAAGGGGGTCAACACCACAGATACTTAAATTACACTTTTCCACTTTCTCCTGGAAGACAATTCTCTTTAGAAATGGCTCGGCATGTTCTTCTTTTTTTTTTTTTTTTTTTCACTAGACCTGGCTGGGAAAAGGAAAAATGAAAATACATGAACGTAACACCATGTCCTACATGTTTCCTTCTTCTAAAAGTATGTTAGAAATGTCCTTTCTTACTGTAAGAAACAAAATGACACATACTTGCACATAGGCACTAATAGCCTTTAGACAGGTACGTGGCTTCTGAATTTAATAATTTGAAATCTTGTTTTGAAAATAATAAAATGAGCATTTTTCAAATTATTATTATTATTATTATTATTATTATTATTATTATTATTATTATTATTATTTATTTTTAGGATTTTTAGCTGAAATTCAAAGATAACTGAATTAATTGTATCCTGGATAAAATTTACATAAGAAAAGTTTATCAAATAATAACAAGGTCATAATTTAAAATTATACTTATAAATGTTACTTGTATCTAAATATTTTTTGTAAGACCACCAATATATGCTGTTTCACTGACTCTTTTGTACAGAGACAGTCATCTAAGGTATGCCAAGGGAAAATACTGACCAGTCTACTCTGGTGTAAGTAGCTTCTGAGTTCAGTACTATGAATATATTTCTCATCAAAACTGTGGTTTTTTGTTTTCTGTCTGTGGATCATATATTCCTTACAAAAACTGGTGCAGCCTGAAATAATTTGTAGCTTCAGTCCATGTTCTGCAGGTATAACTATTCCTCTGCAACACACCTCAGTGATAACAATAGTGATCATAAAATGGACATTTCTGACTGTTTAGATACTTCCCAATCTTGCTGCCATTCCCATAAATAAGCAGGTGACACAAAACACTTAAGAACGTTCATGCAAGATGAAGAAGATGGAGGCTGAAAACTTTCAGGCTCTTTAGAAAAGTGGATAGTACCAATAGAGTATACTAATGCTTCAAGACTTCAGGTAGTGTTAAATAGGATGCTCCGTCAGTCCCATCAGAGGATTTCCAAGCCCCCACCTGCTCCAGGAGCCCCCTGACTGCAGAATTCATTCAGACTGAGGAATGGTCACAAGAGCAGGGTCATTGTCCTGTTCTGCAGCACTGATCAAGAATAAGACAGCTTCAGGTCATCCCCTAAGCTTGCTACGTCTTTATTTCCCTCTTTGCCCTATTCCAAGTTCTTCCATGTCACCACAGTAACTCCTTTGAAACATCTCCCTCTTGTTTATTCTTTCACTATATGTCCTCATTTTTCTAATTTATACCCTTACTCATTACCTGTGATTGAGTTGCCCTGGTAATTTCTGTCTTAATCAGTACTTCATGTTAATTTATCCTTCTGATACACTGTTCCTTATTTCTGTCATATCCCATGTTACTATGTTGTTAGTTCAGCCACTAATCAAGTTCTATATCCTGTACCCCTTTTTTGCTATCTCTAATGTCTGGTAATTTTTCATGCTGTTATCTTGTTAGTGCAGCCACAGTTCAGGATCAGCATTCAACATGTGTGCCAAAACATAGCAAAATGCACACAAATGGCAAAAAAAACCATCTTATAGTCGTTTGACAATGAATAGCTTTATGAAACATAGCACCAAATTTCTCTATAAGCAAGGCATTCTCTCCTAGAGCAGTACTCAGTCTCACATGTTTAAAACTTTTCTTCTCCATCAGAAATGTGTTTCAACAGAAATCAGTGATCCACTTACAGATTATGAAATAATCCATAATATTCGCTATATCATCTTCAGGATTTTCTTCTCAGTGGCCAAGATTGCTGTCTGTAGAACTGAAGTCAGTAAGTCAGACCAGAATTTCTATATAACATTTTTCATAAAAGACAAAATCGTAATCAAAAGTCTTTGAAAGATGTCACCAAGTGACATGAAGATGTCACAATATCTTTCAAAGTCCTGCTGACACATAGGCACTGTTAGCAGCCACAGAACAATAGTATGAATGTAGTCTTGTGATTAAAAGGTCTTTGCCTTCCATGAGATTATTACCAGGAAATCTAATAAACTTAAAGAAAATTTGTACAAGAAGTAAGTATTTTGCTCCTGAATACAGCTATTTCAGTTCATCATTCCTCATACCATTTATGTTTGCTGCTAAATGATTTCCACATTATCATTTTAAACAAATGAATCACCACAAACATCAGTATCTACATCTGTTAAACAACAGATGATATTTGTTTTCTTGGGTCAGATTTCATATGAATTCCTTAAGAGAAGATATGTGTGTGGAGGAAAAATGGGCTATTCTGAGATGGTCTCCCTTGGCATATGCCTTGGACCCCATTTTCTGTCCTTTTGTGTGTTATTATATGTTTTCTTCTGAGGAAGACCCTGTTTCTCGGAAGGAAACTGCTGAATTAATTGCCATTTTTTTTTTTTTTCTCCACTTGTGTTTCTCTCCTCATCCCTGGATGTTACAAAACAGATAATTAGGAGATACTTAGCACACAGACAATTCTGGCCAGCAACATAAAACTATAATACCTTTCATAAGAGGTAAATTACAAGCCCGTACCACAAATGCTGTCACTGTGTGATGACAATGTCCCAGGCCTCAGATCTTCTTGCCTATAAGGCAGGAAACTCTGTCCACAAAATAAAATTATTACAGTGCTCTCACTCAGCGAGAGAATTAGTATTCGAGAGAGACAAAGACTAATGAACATTGCTCCAGGTTCTGCAGTAAGGTCTGCAAAACTTGGGGCCCAAAATACAGATGGAAAACAAGGGTGGGTTTAATTAAATAATGCAGGAAACTCTAATTCACTGCTGCTAACCACTTTAGCAGCCTTCCACACAAAGGCAAGAAGAGTGAAAAACAAAACCAGTAGAGAGCGTAAATACTTGAATTCCTTTTACCACTGACTTTTCCCATTCTGATCTATGATGGGACAAGGTATTAAGCAGACATAATCTTCCATTTAAACATATGAGTTAGCTGCCTTGTACTAATTGGTGAAAATCTATTGAATTCATAGTATTCTACATTTAAGAATACATACGAAAGCCTGGACCACAATTTTAAATTATGAAATTTTCACTATTCCCATGTCTATAAAATGTATTTGCCTTTATTTGAGCCACATAATTAACTGCAGACTGTGTAAACACTTGTATACACCCAGTCTGAAGCCAACATTTTTCATGTGGTTTACTGACAATGTTTCTGAACTCCAAGATCATAAATCACAAAACTCAGAAAAGTCAGATAGAAAACATCCACATCAGATGGAAAGACTCTCCCTGATTCTTCCACAGGGTCAAAATTGTTAAATTTATGAATTCATTGTAACATCCAATTATGTACATACTTTGCCAGTCAATCTTACTCCAGAACTCTGTTGTTGAGGTTCATTGGAGCCTCAAACTTTTAAAAATATTGACCCCAGACTGGTATAATAAGCTTATCTAGGCCAGCCTGTGTTCTTTTTCTGAAACTCTGAAACTGGTGTTATGCTGCTGTCCCTATACTTTTTTTTTTTCTTTTCCCAATTATCTGGTACTTCCATGTGATAGAAGTAGCTCATCTTACTTCTTACTGTGTATATTTCAGAAATTTCTACTGAAGATCCCTTCCATATCTATGTCTTCACAAAAGTTCTTCCTTTAGAAAAATGATGCTTTGGGTTTTTTAACCTCAGGAGTCAGCCACAAGTTTTTCCTTAATGCATCCATCTTTCTAACAGCAATGTTCTGGTTTTCACAACTTCTGATTTATATTAACAGTTTTCCCCTTTTTCTCTCCACTTGGGGATAACAAATAGAATATATATTTGTAATTGATGTGTCCTCTCTCTGACTGGATGGTTATTCTAAGGTATCCTTTCCTTGCCTCTGTGGCTGTAACATCTCTACCCTGCAATAGGTTTTTCTTATATTCAGAATTTTCAATCAAATTTTTCTTTCACCTAATTCAGCTTCAAATTTTCCTCAGCCTCTGTTGGTTATACATATTACTCTATTAGACTCTCTCTGCTTGCCTACAGTAAATGTGCCCCTGATTCTTGCGGCAATATATAACCATAGTTATGTTCAAAGAAGGATTGTCTTATGTAGCCATAACAAAGAGTAGATTGGAATGGAATGGAATGGAATGGAATGGAATGGAATGGAATGGAATGGAATGGAATGGAATGGGATGGAATGGAATGGAATAGACTAGGATAGACTAGACTAGACTAGACTAGAATAGAGTAGAGTAGAGTAGAATAGAACAGAATAGAATACTTCAATTGGAAGGAAGCTGTCAACTCAACTAGTCCAACTGCCTGATGAATTCAGAGATGATGAAGACTTAAAGAACTTTATTAAATGCATTGCCCAAATGTCTCTTAAAAACTGACAGGTATGGGAAATCGAGCACCTTTCTAGGAAGCCTGTTCCAGTGTTTGACCACCCTCTCAGTAAATAAATGCTTCCTCATGTCAGGTCTGAACCTCCCCAGCTTTGACCCATTCCTACACCCCCTGTCACTGAACACCAGGGAGATCATCACCTCACTCTCCACCTCCCCTCCTCAGGAAGCTGTAGAGAGAGAGCAATGAGGTCTCTTCTCAGCCTCCTTTTCTCCAAACCAGGCAAACCCAGAGTGTTCAGCCACTCCTCACAGGACATGCCTTCAGCCTTGTCACCAGTTGTGTTCCCCTCTTCTAGAGGCACTCAAGGACCTTCACATCTTCCTTAAATTGTGGGGCCCAGAACCGCACACAGCACCCAGGGTGAGGCCACACCAGTGGTGAATACAGCAGGACAACCACCTCTTTTGGCCAGCTGGTCATGTTGTGTTGGACATACCCCAGGATGGGGTTTGCCCTCTTTGTTGTCCAGTCATGCTGCTGGCTCACACTGAGCCTCTGTTGACCAACACACTCAGATCCCTTTTGGCAGGGCTGCTCTCCTGCCACTCCTCTCCTATTTCATACTTTTGTCTAGTGTAGTTCCATCTCAAGTGCAGAATCCAACATTTGTTTTTGTTAAATTTCAGGCTATTCATGATTCCCCAATGCTCCCACCTATGTAGATTCCTCTGCAAAGCCTCTTGTCCCTCAAGAGAGTCAACGGCAACTCCCAGTTTGGTATCAGGAGCAATACGGTTCATTTAACTCCTGCATCCAAATAATTGATAATATTTTGAACAGAACTGGCCCTAAGATTGAGCTGTATACATTGACACTGGTGACAGGTCACCATCCAGACATAGTCTCGTTCACTACAACCCTTTGAGTCCTGCCACTCAGCATGTCCTTCACCCAGTGCACCAAGTACCTCATCATCTTGCATCTGGACAACTTGTCCAGAAGGATGTAAAGAGGGACAGTATTAAAAGCCTTACTAAAATTCAGAAAAGCTATATTTACTGCCTCCCATTCATCCAGGTGACTTTATAGGAGATAAATATATCAGATTATTTATATGTGACTTTCCCTTTGTGAACCAATGATGACTTTGACTGATGTCTGCATTATCCTTTGAATGGCTTTCAATAGCATGCAGTATGATCTCAATAGTTTTTCCAGGAACAGAGTTTAGACTAAGAGTTCTGTAGTTTCCTGGATCTTCCCTCATGTCCTTCTTGTAAACTGGAATAACATTGGTTAATTTCCAGTTGGTGGCAACTGGACTCCCCAGGCTCACAAAAACTTTGACAGCTGGTTGAGAAGGGTCCTGCTGTAACATCAGCTAGCTTCTTCAGTACTCTGGGGTCAATCCTCTCAGATTCATGAGTACTGAGCCAATGCAACTGGTCCCTTACAATTTCATTGTCCAAAAATAGAAAGTCACTGTTCCTGAAATCATGATACTCCAACACAATGGATAGGCAGCCCAAGGTCTATCGGTATTATTAAAGACTGAGGCAACAATCCCCATTGAATTATTTCATTTTTTCTTCATCTCTACTTGTCAGGTCATTATCTTCAACAAGTACCAGTCTAACACTTTCAGAAGGTACTGTTATAGTTACAACTGTATGGGTCATTAAGTACAAGGTAGTTGTAATGAGAATATTCTGGATGATAATAGAATGGTTTGAGTTGGAAGGGACCTTAAAGATCATCCAGTTCCAACACCCTGCTATGGGCATGGACACCCTCCACTAGACCAGGTTGCTCCAAGCCTCATCCAGCCTGGCCTTGGACACTTCCAGGGATGGGGCATCCACAGCTTCTCTGGGCAACCAGTTCCGGTACCTCACCACCCTTTCCATGAAGAATTTCTTCCTGATAGCTAATCTCAATCTCCCTGCTTTCAATTTAAACCCATTACCCTTTGTCCTGTCACTACAGGCCCTTGTAAAAAGTCTCCCCCCAATGTTTTCCTTGGACCTCCTTATGATTTTATCATACTTTGCAAAACCTTTCTGGTTGTCTGATACAACTCTGGTTTCCTAGTTTCAACTGGGATAGAGTTAATTTTCTTCCTAATAGCTGGTACAGTGCTGTGTTTTGAATTTAGAATGGGAATAATGTTAATAACAAACTCATGTTTTAGTTGCTTCTAGGTAGCTGAAGCACTTATAATTAATCTAGGACTTTTCAGCTTCCCCTGATCTTCCAGCAGCAAGGTGCACAAGAAGCTGGGAGAGGGCACAGCCGGGACAGCTGATACAGAGTAGCCAAAAAGATAATCCATACTATATCACACCATGCTCAGTATTACAAAGTTGACCAGGGGACAAGAACTGCTGCTCAGGGATAGGTTATCCATCACCTGATGGTGAGCAATTGCTGCATTGTGCATCACCTGGTTTTGTATGTTCCTTTATAATAATAATAATAATTAATAATAACAATAATAATAATAGTTGTTGTTGTTGTTGTTGTTGTTGTTGTTGTTGTTGTTTTCCTTTTCCTTTTCCTTTTCCTTTTCCTTTTCCTTTTCCTTTTCCTTTTCCTTTGCTGTTGTATTAAATTGTTTTTATCTCAATCCATGGGTTTTTTTTCTCATTCCCACATGGGCAGGGGGTTGGCATGAGCAAGCAACTGCATGATACTTAACTGCCAGCTGGGACTAAACCATGACAACTAGCCAGTTTCAACTCCACTTTAACTTTAGCCTTCTCCTTGTTTATACAAACCATGGCTCTGTACTTTTCCTGCAATACCTCACCATCTTCCAGAGATTGTCCAATGTCTTTTTCCTCTTGAGCTTCATGAGCAGTTCCTTGTTCAGCCATGTTGGTCTTCTGCCCTGCTTGCCTGACTTACAACACAATGGAATTCCCTTCTCTGATGCTTTTAAAAGGTGCTTCTCAAAAACTGACCAGCACTCATGGCTTCCTAAGCCTTCAAAAGCAGATTCCCAGGGAGTCCAATCCTATAGCACCCTGACTAGCTTTGCTCTCTTGAAAATCAGGGTAGCAACTCTGCTGATATTTTTATCATTACACCAAAAATTTTAAACTCAACCTTTTCATGGTCACTGTAGCCAGGACAACCAGCTACCGTAAGTCCTTCTCTATTCACAAATAACAAGTCCAGAAGGGAATTATTCCTAGTTGGTTCACTGATATGCTTGTGTCGTGGTTTCACGATGTGCTGGGTTCAGTCAGGAAAGGGTTAACTCCCTTTACTCGGATTGCCAGGGAACTGTGTTGCTGGACAGTAAGTGAAAACATTGACAAGGCCTCAGCTGCTGCTGGGGATGGCTTGTACTGAACTCAAGGTCTTTTGTCCGCTTCGGATACTGTAGCTGACCTAGACTGACCAAGGAAGTATTTCATTCCATAGTACGTCATGTTCCGGTCTCTTTGGGTGGGGAAGAGGGTCCGGTAGCCATTACTCTTCCCTTCTCTCTCTCTCCCTTACTCCCTTGCTCGTCTCTCTGGGCACTTGCTAACCCTCCTGCGTTAGCTGCTTTGCCATCTCCTGTGCTGGCTCCTTCGTGTGGGAGCTGGTGGATTGTTTTGAGTTTTCTGGCCGTGTTATCAGTGATAAGGTTTGCTCGGAATCCACTGCGTACGCTCCCGGGCTCCGGCCTTCAGGCCATGGCTCTTGGGCTGCGATTGCTCTCGGGCGGTGGGTCTTGGGCTCTCGGGGTCTGATTTTCATCCCTCAACATCTGGGTGTGCATTGGTCAGTGGGTGGTGAGAAATTGTATCATATTGTATATATTGTACCATATGTTTAATTTTCTACTATTTAAATTATTTATTATTAGTAGTACCTGTATATATTGATTTAGATTTAATTAGTAAATAGTTCTTATCTCAATTTTACAAGCTTCCTTATTTCTTTTTTCTCCGATTCTTCCCCTCCGCTGGAGGAGGGGAGGGGGATTTGTGAGAGCGGCTTTGTGGTATTTTGCTAGCTGGAGTTAAACCACGACACAGGACAAGCTGATTCTATCAATCTGCCCACCCCCAACCACCTCCTGGTGAGGAAGGGTCGGAGGAACAAACCGAGGAAAAGCCCGTAGGAGTTGAGATAAGAACTATTTAATTATATAAATGAAACTTAGGGAGTTACTAACAATGCTAGTGCTAATGAGTAATTTAAGGAACGGAGGAAGAGGGTACAACAAATGATACAGGATTCCACCCCAAGAAGAGAAAAAGGAAAGAGAACCCACCCGAAGGGAGCAAACCCCACACGAAACCACCCTGGGACCGAGAGAGTAAGAGAGAGAAAAAAAACTTTCAAACCCCGACTCCCAGACCGATCTGCCCGGCAAGACGCTGGCTCTGCCCAGAGTACCAACCACGCGCCATGAGGTCCCACAACAAACAAACCCCCAAACCCCCTCGGCCGGAAGACCCCTCAGACCCTTCCCCTTCCCAGGGTCGTGTCCAACCACAAGCCTTTCCACCCATATCCCCACCCCCTCCCCACCAGTCCTGGAGTACCGTGGCCCCGGGCTGGCACTACCTATCCAGCTTGATGTGTTATGGGGTGAAGCAAAACACAGACTAGCTGGTGCAAAGCTAAGACAGCTTGTCACAGCAGTATGGTATTCCCAACTGATAACTGGGAAATTGAAAACTCCCATAAGGACAAGGGCTACCAGTCCACAGATTTCTCATAGTAGTACATAACTCAGAATAACTCAGTAGTACAAATCTCAGTACATAACTCAAAATAACACTGTGACAGAATAACTCACTTGTACTACCATTCTGGCTGTACGATCAGTAGTAGACACCCATTGTCACGTCTGCTTTGTTTTCCATCCCCCTAATCATCCCCCCTAGCATCCCAAAGAGTAAGAAATCAAGTAAGAGAGCTAGGACACCTGCATAGATGAGTAGGGAGTTAATGAATATACTTAAGTGGAAAAAAGGAAGTATATAGAACATGGAAGAAGGGGATAACCACTTGGGGGGAATACAAAAATGTTATCAAAGGATGTAGGGATGCTATAAGGAAAGCTAAGGCCTTCCTTAGAACTGAACCTGGCAAAAGAGGTCAAGGACAACAAGAAAGGCTTTTTCAAGTACATTGGAAGAAAAAAGACCAGGGGAAATGTTGGCCCACTGCTGAATGAAGCGGGTGCCCTGGTGACCGAGGATATGGAGAAGGCAGAGTTACTGAATGCCACCTTTGCCTCAGTCTTTGCTGCTAAGACCAGCCCTCACAAGTCCCCGAGCTTGAAAACCATAGTGAAAGTCATGAGGAAGGAAGGGTTTGCTTTGGTTGAATAAGATTGGGTTAGAGATCATTTAAGCAAACTGAACATCCACAAATCTATGGGCCCTGATGGGATGCACCCATGAGTGCTGAGGGAGCTGGCGGAAGTCATTGCTAGGCCACTCTCCATAATCTTTGAAAAGTCCTGGAGAACAGGAGAGGTGCCTGAGGACTGGAAGAAAGCCAATGTTACTCCAATCTTCAAAAAAGGCAAGAAGGAGGACCCTGGTAACTATAGGCCGGTCAGCCTCAACTCCATCCTTGGAAAGAGGATGGCACAACTTGTTCTTGGTGCCATCTCAAAGCATGTTGAGGAAAAGAAGCTTATCACAGGTAGTCATCATGGATTCAACAAAGGGAAGTCATGCTTGACTGATCTGAGAGCTTTTGATGATGGCATCACTAGATGGATGGACGAGGGGAAGGCAGTGGATGTGGTCTACCTTGACTTCAGCAAAGCTTTTGACATGGTCTCCCATGTCATCCTCATAGACAAGCTTAGGAAGTATGGACTGGACCATTGGGTGGTGAGGTGCATTTGGAACCGGCTGGAGGAAAGAATTCAGAGAGCTGTGGTCAATGGGGCAGTCTGGTTGGAGGCCTGTGGCTAGTGGCGTCCCCCAGGGGTCAGTGCTGGGTCCAGCACTATTCAATATATTCATCAATGACCTGGACGAAGGGATAGAATGTCCTCTCAGCAAGTTTGCTGACCATATGAAACTGGCAGGAGTGTCTGCTATGGCAGAAGGCCGTGCTGCCATCCAGTGTGACCTGGACAGGCTGGACAGCTGGGCAGGGAGAGATCTAATGCAATTCAATAAGGGCAAGTGTAAAGTGCTGCATCTGGGGAAGAACAACTCCATGTTACGGTACAGGTTGGGGGCTGTTTTGTTGGAGGGCAGCTCTGGGGAAAAGGACCTTGTAGTCCTCGTGGAGAGCAGGATGACCATGAGCCAACTGTGTGCCCTCATGGCCAAGAAGGCCAATGGAATCCTGGGATGCATTAAGAACAGCGTGGCCAGCAGGTCGAGGGAAATTTTCCTCCCACTCTACGCTGCGCTGGTGAGGCCTCACCTGGAGTGCTGTGTCCAGTTCTGGGCTCCTCAGCTCCAGAAGGACAAGGAGCTACTGGAGAGGGCCCAGTGCAGGGCCATTAATATGATGAAGGGCCTGGAGCACCTTCCATCGGAGGCAAGGCTGAGAGAGCTGGGTCTGTTCAGCTTGGAGAAGAGGAGGCTGAGGGGGGAATCTTATCAATGCTTATCAATATCTAAAGGGTGGGTGTCAGGAGGATGGGCCCAGGCTCTTCTCAATGGTGTCCAGTGACAAGACGAGGGGCAGTGGTTATAAACTGGTAAACAGAAGGTTCAGACTGAGCGTGAGGAAACACTTCTTCCCTGTGCGGGTGACAGATCCCTGGGTCAGGCTGCCCAGAGAGGTGGGGGAGTCTCCTTCCCTGGAGACGTTCCAAAGCCGCCTGGACTTGTTCCTGTGTGATCTGCTCTAGGTGATCCTGCTCTGGCAGGGGTGGTTGGACTAGATGATCTCTAGAGGTCCCTTCCAACTCCTAACACTCTGTGAATGGGTGTAAGCCTTACCCAGAAGCTCTCAACCACACCACCTCTGACTCTAAGGGCTGTACAGTCGAACCTCTGCCTTACAAACCATGCAACTCCTCCACCTCGCCAGCCCTGCCTACACCTCCTGAACAGCCTGCAGCCCTCCATACCAACACTACAGCCATGGGACTCATTTCACCAAGCCTTACTAATGCCAATGATATCATAGCTCTGGGAACTGACCAATGCTTCCAGTTCATCCTGTTTTTCTCTTGTATGTGCAAGCATTTCACATGTGTTCCTAAGACCTCAGTGTTCCCTCCAGCATCATAAATGCTCCCATAGCATTGTCATCCTCAGGTGATGCCATATCAACCTTTGTCTTACCTTCAGCTCTCCTGATGGTATCCCGTTCCCTTATCGATTCTAGTTTAAAACCCTCTCAATCATTCCTCTCAGCTTAGGAGCAAAGAAGCATTTTCTCTATTGGGACAGGTGGATCCTATCAGGCCCCAGAGGGGGGCCTCTAGCTCATGTAATTCTTCATATTTTTTGTGTTAGAAAGTTATTAAACCTATGTTTAGAAAATGTATAAATGTGTTTCCACTGTCTGCACAGGACCTCTCAAACTACGTTTCTTAAACTAACATAACCTGAGTCAGTATATCTTTTTTGCTGTATGCCTTCTGATTATATAATGCTGATTTACAGAGGAGGAATTCATATTCTCCTGAATCTGTAATTTACCTTCTTTTCAAATCTTACTTGAAGTCTGTCTTTGCTCTGCTGGTGACTAATCATAGTGGGGGAGGATGGCTGGATAGGAAACATTAGCAGACAGCAGAAATCCATGTTATCATATTAGTAACAAAATATTATATTGTTAAGATATCCCAAAAATTAAATGCATGTCTCAGATTTTAACTTAGGGATGTTTACCTGGACATTCTTCAAGGAACTTCTGTTTTCTACCAAAAAAATCTCCTGAAAAAAATTGTCTTTGAAAAATATATATATATATTTATTTATTTATTTATTTATTTATTTATTTATTTACATTTTAAGAGACACCCAAAATTCACTAATACTGTAGAACACCCACATCCATTCAGAGAACAGACCTCACTTACGGGCACCAATATTTTTCTTTAGAAACATGTGGAATGGTAAGGGTAGAGGTGATTATGTGTAACAAAATTTTTTCTGCAGAGAACTGTCCGGGTGTGAAAAATTCCTTACAGAAAAGGGGACAATTACAGAAAATTAAATTATCTTCTAATATATAAAATAGTGCTGTTTAAAACTTTGTAAATGACAAGAGCAAATAAAGTAAATAAGTAATTCCAGTCTTATAAAAATTGCCTTGAAAGCTGAATGTTCAAACCCACAGAAATTATTTTAAATTAAACTTTTGTTTCTATTCCGCTACAAAAAAAATGTCACATGACACTAGTTGCCTCTCTCCGCTATTTCAGATGTACAGTTGTTGTAAGTAAGTTCTTAATTTTTATTCCATTTTCTGCTCATAGGAGTGAAATTAATTTTGACTGAAAGGAGAAAAATTCTCATCTTATTTAACACTCCATACTTACATTGTGACATCCAAAACATAGTCAAGATTTTATGCTCTGATGAGACTCTGACGTGTGCAAAGGAGGAATGGAGCCCCAAGAATGGGCCAGTCTTCAGTGTAGTTCTGCAGTGTTAAATATTGCATTTACAAAATACGAGCAGTGGTTGTTCTTTATTACTCAGCTCCTGATGTCTTTGAACATAATGTGTTCAGTGAAGCATCCTGCTGATGTACAGTATATGCTGAATCCATACCCTACCTCTGTCTTTCTCAAATATACTATACTAAATATGGCTTAATTGCACTCTTTTCTTTTCTAAATGAAGACTTAATGAGATTTCATGTCTGTTGTTAGAAAATTTTACTTCTCATTGTGCTTCCTGTCAGTAACAAAAACTAGTCACAAACTTGAATGATAAAAGTGTATATATATATATATATATATGAATATATATATATATATGAATATTTTCTAAGATTTTATAACAGTTCTCTTTTTTTTTTTTTTTTCCTCTAGTGATGGTGACTGAGAAAAGCCAGTTTATTGTTTAAATCCTGCCTATTAACAAAGAAAATAACTATAAGAAGTTATAAATTTCTGGAAAATACTGAGGGTGCCAGGTACACTCTGCCAGTAAAACAATTGCAGTGCTGCTTGCCTTTTGCTGTGTGAGAGGCCCAGATATTGAGTTATTCCCTCTCTGCTTTGGTCATTACCGCTTCCCAGACACAAATGAGCAAATTCCTGAAGGACTTGAACAGGGAAGATATATAAAATATACCAAAGGACAGAGTAATTGCTTCATTGGACTTGACCCAAGAGAACACTCAGTTGTACACAGTACAGAACTTCAGCTGCAAGAAAGATAAATGAAATTACTGATGAAGTAATGAGTTGTGGTTAAAAAAAATTATATTCAAAGGAAAACTTCAGCGAGGGAAGTAGGAATCAGCAAGAGAAATTGCATCTTCTGTCAGTAAGCAACCAACCCCAGGCTCTCTGACAGAAGGCACCTGGGCAACAGGGTGAACCTCACCACAGTAGCTGTTTGCGTGGAAACTTGACAACCAGACAGTCACTGAAAAGGAATCAGAGCAGCTGAATGAACACTTATCTAAATCAAGCAGCAGCAAACAGCTCAATCTCTCTTTCTATGTGAATCAGTTGGCAAGTGCTGCTCTCCCTCTGCTCCTCTGGAAGGTGCTTGACAGTGGCCATATGCACCCGTACCCTAATCCACCAGCTACGCCATCTGAGACCTCTGTTTCTCATTTTCCAAGTTTGTTTTTTTCCCCTTCCTCTCATACCAATAAGGACTGTTAAGGGTGCCTTGAAAAATAAATCACGCAAGGTGTTGCTATTTTTCTGCTTTTATCTGCTTTTGAGAGGAAGGTCAGGACCTCTGGAATAAGAGATGTATCCCCCCGAATGAGTACAGGCTTATCTTACAGGGTGCTTCTCTGCTAGCTGTATGAGTAATATGTTACAATAAACCAGAGCAAGAGACTGTCACGTTTTTCATTATTTATTCATTACATTTTTATACTAAAAAACTTCTACAGGTTGTCAGCAAAGATCCAGACTTCCACATCATCCATCTCCCAGTGGGTCTGCTTAATCTATTTCAGGAGTAGGCTTTTAAAATCAAAACAAACCAATGTATTATATTTCTAGGATAACCACCAGTCCTCTTATAAAAAACACTTCTGGTAGAGGAACTAAAAATATCCTTCTTTTTATTTTAGTTTTTCATTTTAAAGGTGAAAACAAATAAAGATTTTAAAAATGAACAAATAAAGTAGGTCTGGTGGAAAATAATAAAGGCCAAGATTTTGCAAATTTTAATTGTAACAACTTCTAATGATAGTTTTCTGTCCCAGGAGTATAAATCTCTCTCTGTGAAAGCTCTGTCCCTCAGGTGTTTAATTTTTAGTAGACTGAATGCATATACACATACAAATCTTAACAAATGTTATATTTGACAATAATTTGCATATCTTAGATTTCCCTGAGACAAAAAAATAACAAGAAACACAATACCACAGGGAAGTCAAAGGGACAGAAAAGTTACTTCTACTTTTGCAACTGACCACTTATTTTAAGTTAGGAAATTATGTGATCTTACTGCACACTCCTGTTGTCCTTTGGCCTTGTCCAAATTTTCAGTGCCTGAAGATGACAAACGTAAGCACAGCTTCTGCTCGTGGAGGACTCCTTGGCTCCTTCAACTCCAGTACTAACTCTTTAGGCCTCAGGTCTCCTGCTTCTTTCTCCTGCTTTGTCAGAAAATAATCTGAATCTACTCTGAAAGAGGATTAGCAATTTTAGGGTAACGGTGTCAGCTAACAGAAAACTAGGGTGACCAAAAATGGTTTTTATCTAGGAAAAAATTCTTAGCTCCCAGTAAAACACAATATTTCATCACATTCTTCCATTTAGAAAGAGAAAACTAAAAGGGAAACTGCATACGGTCCCATAATAAGGACCAGTCTTGGCTTGAATCTCCTCTGTATCAAGAAATAATAAAAATAACAAAACAGCAACAAAAATAAATTTTAAAATTAATAAAATTACATTAATTGCAATAGAAATAAATATATGCTTTCACTTCTATCCTATGAACAGATCAAGTGATTACAAATATCTGTGACAGAAAGTGCTGGTGGGGGATGTGAAGGCTGGGGGCAGCCTTGACTGTAATGACCATGAGATGGTGGAGTTCAGGATCCCAAGAGGAGGGAGCAGGGCAAAAATGTAAGATCACAGCAGGCTTTGGCCTCTTCAGGAGGTCTGCTTGACAGAGTTCCATAGGATAAGGTCATGGTGGGAAGAGGTGGCCAAGAAAGCTGGTTGATATTTAAATGTCATCTCCTCCAATCTCAAAAAGAGCACATGTCAAAAGCAGGTAGTCAAGAAAAGAAGACAGGCCTGCACAGATGAAAACAAGATCCTGGCAAAACTCAGATGTAACAAGAAGGTAGAAACAGAGGCAGGTAACCTATAAGGAGTATAGAGACATAGACTGTCTCAGTACACACAGCCATGGTTAGGAAAGTCAAGGGTTACCTGGAGTTTAATGTAGTGGGGGCTGTCACAGTTAACAGGGAAGGGTTCTGTAACAGAAGCAAAAGGAATATTAGGGAAAACATCGGCCCACTGCTGAATGGTGCAAGTCCTGGTGACACAAGAGACAGGAAAGCCTGAAGTACTGAATGCTGTCTTTGCCTCTGTCATTACTACTAAGATCAGCCTTCAGAAATCCCAGGCCCTCGACAACAGAGGAAGAGTATGGAGCAAGGAAAGCCTAACCTTGATGGCAGAGGATCAGATTAGGAAATACTGAAGGAAACAGGACATACATAATTCCTGGTATGATGTACTCATGAGTGCTGAGGTAGTTGGCTGAAGTCATTGCATGGCCACTCCCAATAAGTTTGAATGAACATTCAACTGGGACCCCTAGGAGAGGGCCCGAGAATTGGAGGAAAGCAAATGTCACTCTTGTCTTCAAGAAGGGCAAAAAAAAGGACCCTGGGAACTACAGGACATTCAACTTTACCTTCGTCCCCAGGACAGTGAGGATTCAAGTAATCCTTGAAACCGTTTCCAGACACATGGAGGAGCAGAAGGTGATTGAGACCACTCATGCTTGACAAACCTTATAGCCTGTTGCAATGACACGATTGTCTTGCATCTTGCTGAACAGCAGAATTCCAAGTAAAAACACAGACTCCATCTTAATATATAAAAATTAATATTATTTACTCTATATATCATAGTAACAACCAAAAAGAAAAGAAAAGCAGAATAACAATGCACCAATTAGAAAGGAAAGATCAACAGGATAGCAATTCACCAGTTCATTACTGTTCAGGAAGATGGTGATTAAGAAAAGGATACATCACCAATTACCACCTCAAAACCATCAACCGTGTTCACAGATCAGCTGGGAAGACCCTTGGCTGCTGGCTCCTGGAGATCTGCAGTAATTGGGCAAGTCCTACACAGTGCATCCACCTGTAGGTGTCTGTTCAGAAGTCAGCCCAAGGATCTCCCGCTTTAATAGTGAGTAACAAACACCTTACATAAGTCTTTTTTGGCAAAAATCCTGTGAACTTGTAGACCATTAACCTCCAATTACCAATCCCACCCAGAACAATGGCCAGGTGCCCAGACTGAGATCGAGAAATGAACCACATCCAGTTGTCACACAATATGATATTGTCTGGATGTTTATGTTAACATTCACAGAGGTGGATAAGTGTAGAAACCGTAATCAATCTTGAGCAGCAATCAACTATTTTCACAACATCTTGGTAGCTAAGGGGAGAAAATGGTATTGTACACCTTGACTTTAGTAAGATTTCAACACACTCTCCCATAACATCCTGAAAAACCTTTTTACCATGAGGTTGACTGAGCACAGCAACTAGTTCTCCAGAGATGTTGTGACATCTCTGTCCTTGAATATATTAAAAAAACTACTAAACATGGTCCTGGGTAATCTGTTCTAGGTGATCCAGCTTGAGCAATGGACTTGGGCAAGATGGCCTCCAGAGGTCCATTCCAACATCAGCCATTCTGTGATTCTGTAACACTTGCAGAAACACCCAACAATGAAGGAGTCTCCCTAAATCTGAGAACGTGAAAAGTAATTTGCAGCATCCAGACCCGAATGAAAATAATCTTACGTGTTCATACAAAGAAAATAGAAAAAAGGTTAAGATCTTGGAAATATTTTAAGGCTCCCTATAACTCTCAGACAGCAAATATACAAGCATCAATGTTCAAAAGGAAAAAGAAAACCTTGTTATTGAAGAAATAAAATTGTCAGCAGCAATAGCATTGAGAAAACAGAAGCAGCACAAGGTTTAAAGTGCCATTTCCGAGATATTGAAGCTGATGAATGAGCTGGCAGAATCAAGGAACACGAAAGAAAGCAGAAGACATGAATATCTGAAACACTCATTTGAGATGGGATATAAAGTCTCACTGAGAGCCTCATTTACACAGACTTCACTTTTGGATGAAGACGAGTTTTGTGAGTTCATGTTTCTGCACTGCATTTTGAATGGCAACTGCTTTTCTTTGCTACCAATCTTCCTTAAGAAAATAATTCTCATTTCAGAACAAGACATAGAACACAACAGCATTTAATAGCATAAAAATATTTACATTTAAATGCATAGTACTTGAAAATATTTATCAGTAAAAATGAATGCCTCAAAATTGACAAGGTAAATGTTCATGACCCTTTAGATTTATTTTAAAATGTCCCTTTTTTAATGATGATAAATGTAAACTAATACCATTCATTAGATGCAAAAGTCAATTTTTAAAGTCAGCTGTGTGAGAGCAAAATTTTACTTGTTAGACCATCTTAAAATGTCATAGAATCATAGAATGGTTTGGGTTGGAAGGGACACTAAATGTCATATAGTTCCAGTCCCCTGATGTGGGCAGGGACACCCTCCACTAGACCAGGTTGCTCAAAGCCTCATCCAGCCTGGCCTTGGACACTTCCAGGGATGGGGCATCCACAGCTTCTCTGGGCAACCTGTCCCAGTGCCTCACCACCCTTTCCAGGAAGAACTTCTTCCTGATATCTAATCCAAATCTCCCCACTTTCAATTTAAAGTCATCACCCCTTGTCCTGACACTACAGGTCCTTGTAAAAAGTTATCCTCACAGCTCCCCGCACCCCCCCCTCCCCCCCCCCCCGCCCCCCCGCTCCCCCACCCAGCTTCCTTGTAGGCCCCTTCAGGTACTGGAAGGTGCTATAAGGTCTCCCCAAAGCCTTCTCTTCTCCAGGCTGAACAAGCCCAATTCTCTCAGCCTTTCCTCATAGCAGAAGTGCTCCAGCCCTCTGATCATCTCCATGGCCTCCTCTGGACTCATTCCAACTGGTCAATATCCTTCTTATGCTGAGGGCTCCACAGCTGGACACAATACTCCAGGTGGGGTCTCACGAGAGCAGAGTAGAGAGGGAGAATCCCCTCCCTTGACCTCCTGGTTCTCCAACAGTTCTCCTGATACAGCCCAGGACAAGGTTTGCTTTCTGGGCTGCCTGTGCACATGGCCGGGTCATGTCCAGCTTTTCGTCCCCCAGCACCTGCAGGTCCTTCTCCCCAGGGCCTCTCTTGATCCATTCTCCACCCAGCCTGTACTTGTGTTTGGCATAGCCCCAGCCCAGGTGCAGGACCTTGCCTTGGCCTTGTTGAACTCCATGAGGTTGGCAGTAGCCCACCTCTCCAGCCTGTCCAGGTCCCTCTGCATGGCATCCTTTCCTTCCAGCATGTCGACTGCACCACACAGCTTGCTGTCATCAACAAACTTGCTGAGGGTGCACTCGATGCCATCATTCATGTCACTAACGAAGTTGTTAAACAGTACCGGTCCCAACACCGACCCCTGAGGATCTCCCTTGTTTCACATCATTCACTGATGTGAAGGTCATCCAGAGTTTTCAGTGTATCTTTTAATGTTGTCTATCAATCATGGCTGCTCCCAGACAATTGGAAAATCTGGTCTTGACACTGGTCTGCAATCTCTGTTTTACAGACAAGCACTCTTTCCCTGTCCTCAGCTCAAACACCCCTCCTCCACCTATCCTGGCAAAGTTCAAAATACCAAACTTAACATAAGATATTTGACTGTTTCATAGGGCTACTGAATTGCATTGTGGCCTCAAATCCATCTATGATTTACAGACACTTCAGGATAACATATTGCCTACAGTACTTTAAGAAATCACAAGTGTCTGTATAGACTATGTGATGGCTGAATATTCTCTCCTGAAATGCTATTGTTCCAACAATCTCCAATTCTCTCCCCAACATGACAAAATACTCCAGTGATCACACTTAGCAGGAAACCAGTTCTATTAAGTTTTGCTCTCCATACCCATATCATGTCACAGCTGCAGTCTCTGTAGCAACCATCAGTGCTGAAATTCTCAGAGGTGTGAAACAGAAGTATATTTAATTGCCTTCTGAGCCATCATTTAAAGCATCAGGGAAAAAATTGCATTTACCGCATTACACAAAAGAAAATTAAAGCAGTCTGTTGTGTGTCTGCTCAAGCTGAGAAAAAATTCTCTAACCATGAATTCTTCTGGTTTTGTCCTAATTCTGCTGCAGGACACCTAGCACAAAGGCAGGAACTAAAGCAGGATATCCCACACATATCTGACAACTGTCTATGGTGTCCTGCAGTCAACAGAGGTGGCAGATACATTAGTAGAAAGGGAATGACTACACAGATAACAGTGTTAGCATAGAACAGATTATGATAATCGCTTTGCATGCTGGATAGTTACTACCAATTTTCTGGTTTCTAAATTGGCTTAGTCTGAACTGAAGGTTATTGTACATGCACAGATCCCAAGCACTTAATCTGATTATCTCTTCGTATAACTTAAAAGAAATATTTACTTTTCAAAAATGGTTATCTTTAGAGATAATGGTGGGTTGTAAGATTTTTTCTTTCTTGTGTTTTGGGGTTTTGTTTGTTGGTTTGTTTCGGTTTGTTTTGTTTTTTAGAATTGAGGACAAACCTTGCTCTTCTTTACTATGGCTTCCAGCCTAACAATTTATACATTTTGCTAAACAAAAAGTCCTTGTGAATAGAAGGGGCTTAACTCAGGATACTGATAATTAAACACAATGTATGTAAACACTGAGGTTTCTAAAAGTGTTTTGGTGCCTTTATCTGTTTATGTTCTTTCATGACAACATGGTTCTGATGGATAATGTTAGAAAAAACGTTAATTTCTTGTGACCATTGTGAAAGTTCTTGGCTGTCTAGGTAATCAACTGGTAATTACAAAGAGCCACTGAAGGCTATTTCTCACTGTGGTTTCCATGTGAACAGCTTGATATGATTACCAACTCTTTGGTGTTTGATAGTGAATATGCATTAATAAGGACCATACTGGAACACCAGACACTGGTCTAAGTTTGAATTGAAACACTGAATTTTAAAATAGCCATGTAACTTATAGGACCTCTGAGGACCTGTCAGTATACCAGCACAGTACTGATCAGTTCTGTGTGCAAGTGGGTGTCACCCGGGTGTGATCTGAAGGTGTGATGTGACAAACCATCTGAAGAGATTTGACCATGTTCTGGCAAATTTCAGGTCCTTCGTATTTCAGATCTTTCTTATTGCACGCTATCTGTGAAAGCCAGCAGAATAGACATGCCTGTCAGTTTAAAAGTCTATGGAGATACCAATTATTTAACATCAAAGCATGCTAATTCATATGACTGTGCTGGAAGGTAAAATCCATCCTGAGCTCCAGGACTGACCCATAAGGCAAAGACAACAGTTCTGGCAGTACCATCTCACCCTTCTGGGACAAAGTCCTCCAGTCCTAACGTGATATTACACTGCAGGGCTAGGTAGTCTTTCTGCCTCACTTTCTCTCTGAGGTGGGGTTATAGCCAGTCAAGCAGCCAGAAGATTCTGCAAGAAATTAAAGAGCCAAGCTTGGACAACAGAAGCTGATCTTCCCTGAACGAGGATGATTTCCAGCCTGATCAGCAATACCGGGGCTGTGCACTGGCATATAATGGTTTAATCACCATAGAACATGATCACAAAATAACGTGGTAGAGCAGTGCTCAGTATGAGTCTGGCTGTTGATCCTAAACCTCCTTACAAAACTACAGGAAACACCTAATATTTTGAGATGTAATTAATTCTGAAATATATACATAAACCTTGTGTCTGTCCTTCAACATACTGCCCAACCTCTTGGTTGCCTCTATTGCTTCAGGCCGAATCTTTACTTTATTAAAACTGAAAAAATAACCAAAACACAATCAATGGGTTTGAAATCCTGAAAATCTGTTTCTGATATATATGTCTCTGATATATGTATTTGAACACATTTAGTTTCATCTTTCCCTGTATATACACAAAACTGTATAAATGTTTGTTTATGTGTGTGTGTTTGTACAGACACACACATGTAAAATCAATCAATCTTGTAATTGCAGGGATTTATACTGAATGTATAAGTCAAAGATTAACTTGTGAATTAAACTGCCTGAGTATGACACCAGCAGCTAAACTTACAAATGTAGACTGCCTTAACAATGAGTTTGAAAGCTGTCCTTTTCCACCTAAAATCACATAAAATGCATATTGCTTCTGTAACAAGAAATCCAATTAGAGTCTATTTCACTAGGGAGCTTATTCGGATTGGCTAGACTTAAATGCTGTTATTGCAGGTTGCCAGGAAGTGAGTTTTATGTACAAGAACAAACCTATGGATTTTAAGACCTCAGAGCTCCTCTGAGTGAGCGGTTATGGCAGAAAGATGGGAAAAGAAATTTTCAATATGAGGCGAGGCGAGGGGAGGAGAGGAAGGGATTTTACTTGGAAGGGACCTGCAACAATAGTCACCTAGTCCAACTGCCTGACCACTTCAAGGCTGACCGAGTGTGTATACATGTTATTAAGGGCATTGCCCAAGTGCCTCTTAAACACTGACAGGGATGGGTCATCAGCCACCTCTCTGGGAAGCCTGTTCCAGTGTTTCAACACCCACTCGGTAAAGAAATGCTTCCTTATGTCAAGTCTGAACCACCTCTGATGCAGCTTTGAACCATCCCCACACATCCTGTCACTGGGACCCAGGGAGAAGAGCTCAGAACCTCCCTTTCCACCTCCCTTCCTCAGGAAGCTGTAGAGAGGTCCTCAGACTTCTTTTCTCCAAATTAGACAAACAAAAATACTAGACCAGAAACAAGACCTAAGGTCTTCCTGGAATTGAATCTCACTGAAAAGATAACTTTGGGATTTCTGGAGATTTACATCATCTTTTTTAACTCTTACAGATTTCAGGGAATGTGGCCTTTAGGAAGATTTGGAAAGTGGAGGAGGATAAATGCATCAAGAATACACTTGTCTCACACCAATTACTTCTCATCTGAACAGAGCTGTCTGAGTCACAAGGTCAGTGCTATTAAGCTCCTTCTTGCCTTTCTTGGAAAGACAAAAACTTAACTTAGTAGTAGCCTGTCTGTCACAAGCATAACCTTTCATCTTAAAATCAAATTGAACCATGGCCTGGAGCACTAGCGAATTAAAAAATTTGTTAATTGAATAATATGTTTCTTAAACAATATGAGACTGGCTTTAACTGTTTGTTGCTCCTAAACTGTGTGGGAAAACTGACGAATGAGCTTTTATAAAAGAAACTGTATGTACATTAGAGCTTGTAACTACCATTATCGCAAATAGAGCTGGTAACACAGTTTGCATGCAACACTGAACATGTTTACAGTATTTACCACACAGGCCTTTAGAAATTTTTCTGTGACAGAGAAAAGCATATTATTCTACAATATGCTGCTAAGTCATGCAGCTTTTCTAATAACGTCTGTCCACAACAGATATTTACACCATCCATTAAATGAGTGGAGGCACAAAGAAGTCATGGACAGACTTTAAACCTTTTCTTGTCTATTTAAGAAATCTAAATTTTATAATTTGTTGCCTAAGTAGCAGATTTAACGCTGCTGCCCTGATCAATACTTACTGTCAACATACTGAAAAAAGTCTTTAAGCATTTTTAAAAGTCTTAAAGACAGCACTCCAGTATTCAGTCTACTTTTACACTTGGGTTTTGTGCATTCAGGTCAACTTAGTCCCTTTCTTGTTTCTTTGGAACCTACACGGAAAGCTGCATGAGTTTCTTGATTCATCTTCCTAGCAGACAATGTTGGTTTTGCTGACCACTGTGAAGAAGGCGATTGAGGATTACATGTTCCACTGTACACTGTCTCACTTGGAGTCAAAGTGGTTTGGAAATAAAAACACAGTCCCAAGCCTGCAATAAAAAACCAGCAGAAACAGAAAAACAGGAACTGTTTATTAAGCAAATAACTTAGATGTACTTTGGGTTCCTGATTTTCACACTTTGTCCCATAGTCCTGGCCAGGGAAATTGAGAGAAAGAGCAGGCTGAAAAAAAAAAGCAGGATTTCCCATGAGTTCCTTTGACCCAGCTCAAAATGAACTCTTCATGAGCACAGCATTTGATGACTAAACCATATCCAAAAAATGAATTTGTTGTTATATACCTGTACTGTAATCCCCTAGCACACAGAAATATGCCTCATTCTTCTGACTTCAAAACGCAGATATCCAGCAGAAGCTACGCAGTCATGCTGGGACTGGAATTCTTAATGAAAAAAGTAGAGAGATTTTGCATGAAGTTATAGACAAAAGCACTCTGAGGGCTAAATGAAACTGCTTCCTTCACTGCTCCTCTGTGCTGGTAGCATAATGCAGCTGAACAGATCCATGGGCAAATTTTAGCCCTAAGGAAATATACCAAAGAATTGCAACAATAAAACAGATATTGAAGATAGCTAAAATACCTTGAAAATGTCCTGGTAAGCCTGCTGCAAGTTAAAAGTGAAATCTCTGGAACTTCATATTGTAAAATAACGCAAAGCAAACAAAAGCAAAACCACAACCTCAATATACTTGGGTCATTCATCAATATGATTCAAAGTACTAAATATTTGTTAATAGCAGTTCCCAGTTTCCAATTCTGTGTTTGGATTTTATTGTCTAGAATTCACAGAAAAATGTTCATATCCTCAAAACAGTAATTATTGGTATTCCTGAGAATCAGATCAGTGATCATAAATGTATAGTGGCTGAACAGACTTTGAAGGACTTGAAAAAGTATACTCTGATGTAAACATGGAATAATAATTGCTGTACTGATTGGATTTCCAAAAGCTGTTTCTGGCAAGTAGTAGGTATATCTATATTTAGCTGTAAGGGTACAATCAGTGTGGGAATGATAGTAAATACTAAAACTGAATAAAGTGGAGTGGTAATAGAGGCTGTCTTCTAATGACCATCGAGTTTCCTTCTTTGTATTAGCATAAGGGTCATAAAATCATAGAACGGTTTGGGTTGGAAGGGACCTTAAAGATCATCTAGTTCCAACCCTCCTGCCATGGACAGGGACACCCTCCACTAAACCAGGTTGCTCCAAGCCTTATCCAGCCTGGCCTTGAAGACAACCAGGGATGGAGCACCCACAACTTCTTTGGTCAGTCCTCATTCTTTTTACTGTTGGGTTTTTCACTATTATTTTCCCTAGGATTTTATATTTCTTGAATTTAATGGTATGATGGTTTAAACAGTAATTGTTTTCAAATGAGTGTTTAAACTTTCTGTGACAGACTGTGTTATGGTCCTGTACCTGAGCTGGTGAAGAGTGATGGTGCCCTGCACCAGCAGGAAGCCCATGCAGGTGTAGTGCCTTCTGGATCCCTGGGGAGTGTAGGAGAAGTCACAGCTATCTTGCTACAGCACTGTTTTAAATGTTTCCCTGTGGGGTAAGCCCAAAAGGAACCCTTTACTTTTTTCAGACTCTTAAGGCTTTTATTAATTGCTTTAAAAGTACTGTAGATCTCCTGAGTGCTGTGGTCAATAACGAAATTCCAGATAGAAGACAGCTTTATTATGTTAGTTGCATTTCTTCTTGTGGGTGCCTCATTGTAAGGTATTGTAATTTCACGTGTGATGAAACATGTTAAATTGAGAAGAATGAGGACATGAATAATGCCTAGTTGAAAGGAGGCACAGTCTCCTGTATGTTTCTTCATGCTAGCTTCTGTCAGAGAAATCAGTTGAGTCCATTAAAGCACCAGCAGCATCTGGAAGTTCTCCAAACACTTGTTTTACTCATTTTTTATGAATCACCAGTATGTATTCACTTCAGGCTTATAGGGATTTTTATATTAGACCATCACATTATACTATGGGAATTGTCTTGTTTGTCTAACACCCTTTTTCCATGCTTTGTGCTTTGTCTAATATCTTTGTTTTATGACTTAATACTATCTGTTTTCACAGTAACTAATGGCTACTCTACTTCTTTGAAATGTGGTGAATTATGTAAATGAATAAACAGCCCAGGGTCTGCATCCTTGATTTTGAAAGAGTTATTCATCCTGAATAATAATCAAGGGATACGTTAGTGGAATTCAGTGAAAAGATAACACACCTCTCATCAGAAATAGAGTTAAGTCCACCATTGCATTGAGCTACAACAGCAGCAGACATGACTGCAGGCTCCAAAAATGCTCTCAGGGACTTTGGGCATGGTTGTTGGGTTTTTTTGTTTGTTTGTTTGTTTGTTTCACTTGCTGCACTCCTCTTTACTGTCCAGTATTTATAGCTCTCTGTTGTGGTTTAGGCCCAGCTGGCAATTGAGCATCACATCGTCCTTCGCTCACGTTGGATGATGGGAGAAAATATAAGGAAAGGCTCTGGTTCAAGACAAGGACAGAGAGAGATCACTCACCAGTTACGGTCATAGGAAAAACAGTTTCATCTTGGGGCAGAAAAGTCAATTTAATTATTTACCAATCAAATCAGGCTAAGATGATGAGAAATAAACCCAAATATTAAAACACCCACCCCACACCCCTCTCTTCTTCCCAGGTTCAACTTTGTTCTTCATTTCCCCAACTCCTCCCTCACAGCAGCACAGGGGGACAGGGAATGGGGGTTGTGGTCAGTCCATCACACATTGTCTCAGCTGCTCCTTCGCCCTCAGGAGAGAATTCTCACACTCTGCCTCTGCTCCAATGTGGGCCTCCAATGGAGTCACAGGCTATTTGGGTGCAGCCACCTGCTCTGGCAGGGGGTCCTTCCCGGGCTGCAGGGGGATCTCTGCCCCCACCGTGACCTTCCATGGCTGCAGGGCACAGCCTGCCCTCTCACCATGGGCTGCACGGGAGTCTCTGCTCTGGCCACCTCCTGCCTGCCTTTTTGCACTGACTTTCCATGTCTGCCTGTGTGTCTCTCTCACATCACACTCCTTCCTCTGCTGTAGGTTTTCTTTGTTTTCCCCTCTTAAATATGTTATCACAGAGGTGCTGACTGGCTCAACTGTCAGGTGTGTCCAACTTGGAGCTGGGGAAGCTTGTAGCAGCTTCTCACAGGAGCCATCCCTGCAGCCTTCCCTGATACCAAAACCCCACCACACAAACCCAGTATCCTCTTCTGATATACGTGGTCATTCAGTGTATCTCACACCTAGCTGACAGGACAAACTATTGAGGGCAGTGAATACATATCTTCACTTACTGTAAAGCAGGATGCAAATTTACAGTGCTATATATGGATTTCTCATTAATCTGTTCTTTTAAAATATGTCAGCATGACATATATACATATATAGTGTTTGGGTTTGATTTTCAAACAAGAGAAACAATTTTATCCTACTGCTTTCCTCACTTGAGTTGAACTTCATCTTATTAAACTGTCTGAATTTACCACTGTAATCTATTTTTGGGAATATTTCACATTTAGAAGATAACAATTTGACAGCATTATGAAGCTTCAGGAAGAAAGAAGACAGAAGAGAAAAAAGAGGGGGAAAAAGATTGGTATGTATATATATATATATATATATTTACAGCATTTTTGAATACACATATAATATATCTAGACATAATTTTTTTGGAAATAACTCTGAATGCTAGGTAGCTAAATTTGATCTAGATTCAAAACTAGGTCTGACTGTTAACAGAAGCCTTTTCAAGACTTAGCATAGCATTGCACTGCAAAAAAATCCTTATCAGCATTCTTGAGAGTGTAATTCACAACTGGAAGGAGCCAGGAGAAAGAGCTCAGAAGTCCTCCAGAGCATTCTTCAAATAAAAATATATACTAGACAGCCAGAGTTAAAGATACAATTGTTACATGAATAGAGCTATAGGTCTTCTGAACCGTAGATTAAACCTTATCCCAAGACACAAGGATAAGCACAGCAAAAGAAATAGGTAGATATATGCACAGAAGAGATACTAATATGTAGCATTTTTCCTACCACTTATCAATATTATTTTTGGTAATCCTATACACATTTAGTATTGATCTGCTATTGGGCGTGGATTTTGTTAGTTTGGTTAGTGGTCTGAGTGGGGATGGTTTGGGGATATTTTTCTGTTTTGGTTGTGCTTTTTCTGTAAGGAAATCAGTCACATCAAAATCTTCTAAGCCAGAATACAGTCTTGATATAGCAATGGAAACTGTAGAATTCATGAATTTCACCTATATGTAGAAACTGGTAAACCGGATTTTTCCAGTTTGTAGAGACAAGATTTTTATTGGTATCCTAAAATACTTATACAAACACAATTATCTATGACATAGAATTTTGGATCTCCTCCCGAGATACATATTTCTCCTTCAATAAAGTTGTTTTCAACAGTGTCACAGTATTATGGAACAGTTAAGATTAGAAGGGACATCTGGAGGTCCTTTCATTTTGTCAAAGAGGACCACCTAGACCCAGTTGCCCAGGACTGTGGGCAAAAACTGTGTAGACAGTTTTTAAATATCTCTAAGGATGGAGACTCTACAGTCTCACTGGGAAAACTATTCCAGTGCTCAGTCAAACTCACAGCAAAAACAAAGAGTTTTCTGATGTTCAGAGTCTCCTGTGTTTCAGAGTGTTCCCATTGTCTCTTGTCCTGTCACAGGGCACTACTGCAAAGAGCCTGGATCTGTCTTCTTTGCACTTCCCTTTCAGGTATTTAGGTATTTATATAGTTTGGTGAGATCCTCATGAGCCTTCTGTTCTTTAGGCTAGATAGTACGAGCTCTTTCAACCTTTCCTCATAGGAGAGATGCTTTTGTCCCTTAATCACTTTTTGTGGCTATTGAACTCTCTCTAGTACATCCATGACACTGTATGGAAGAGCTCAGACCTGGACACAGTACTTCAAGTGAGGCCACATCAGGGTGGAATAAAGGGGCAGGACCACATCTCCCCAACCTGCTGTCAATACTTGGTCTACTGTGTCTGGGGATGGACACATCACTGGCTCATATTCATCCGATTCCACCAGGACCCTTAGATCCTTTTCTTCACACTGGTTGGCCCCCCAGCATACAATGGTTCCTGGGGTTGTTTCTCCTCAGGTTCTGGATTTGTACTTTTCCTTGTTGAACTAAATGAGGTCCCTGTTAGCCCATTTCTCCAACCTGTAAAGGTCCTTCTGGATGGCAGGGATATGACTCTCTGGTATATCAACCAGCTACTCCTTCCAATTAGTAGTTGCTTGAAAACTTGCTGAGGGTGCCCTCTGCAGCATCATCCAGATTGTTAATAAAGACATTAAACAGTACTGGACTCAGTATTGATCGACTGCAGTACACTGACTCCAACTAGACTTTGTGTCACTGATCAGGACCCTCTGGGCCTGGTCAGTCAGTCAGTATTCACTGTCTGCACATCCAGCCTGTACATCAACAACATCTCTATGAGTAACTTATGGGCGACAGTGTCACAGGCCTTACCAAAGTCCAAGTAGACAATATCCACTGCTCTCCTCTTGTCTACCAGACCAGTCACTTCATCATAGGAGTTTATCAAATAGATTAAGTGTGATTTCCCCTTGACATAGAACAATTTAATCCAGATATATGTTTTCAAGCATTGTGTCTATAGATATAGAGAAACATTCAGTTTTGTGTGATTTAACAGTGTATCCTGAAGTGAATTTGGGAAACAGAGACCAAAGACACCCACTGTTACTCCCATAATACTCAGCTCAGTCCCATGAAAAACAGAGTAACAGAGTATATGGTCTCATATAAATGCATGATATGACACCTAGATCCAGATTTCTGTACTCCATGGATTTACAGCTGCAATTCAGTGATAATTTGGCAAGCTCTGCACTGTGCTTTATTCTATGGTAGAGGCATGCCCTCAGGCAGCAAAAGGCAAGAAATGCTCACTGAGCTGCATCTGAATGACACCAATGCCTGTCTGACTGGTGTCAGTCAAGACACTTTTTCTACTTGCTGAGACAGCATTCACTGCAAAACACTGCCTAGCTATGTGGCTAAGCACCAAGTAAGACATGAGCTAAGACTTCAAAGAAAAAGAAGATAAACCCCTCCCACCCTCATAACAGTCTGCTTTTTTCCTTCTCCAGACCTAAAGGTATTTTGCCCTAAGATATTAATTTCAATTATTAAATAGAGACATGGTGTGCTGGCTCAAAAATCTGCGAAGCTGCTGCTTTTAAACATTGAGCAGTATATATGAAAAAAACCCCCAAACCCTAACAAAAACCCCCAACAAACTAAGGAGTAGAGATTGTCTAAATTTGGAGAAGTAAGCTTTAAAATTCTTGAATGGAATTCAGAAGGGAATAAATAAGTTAATTTAGAAACACTCTGCTTCATAGAGATGTTTTGTTCATTATGAAAGTGTGGTTTGCCTCAGGGTCATGGATGGCTTGTTTTAGACAAAAGTAAACACAACACTTTCCTGACCCACTTTTCTTTTTTTTTTTGTTTTTCCTTAATAACTGGGACTCAGTCAGACTATTTTTTATAACACTGTTGTGGTTTAACCCCAGCCAGCAACTAAATACCACACTGCCACTCGTTTACTCCCCACCGATAAGATGGGGAGAATCAGAAAGGTAAAAAGGAAAAAACCTGTGGGTTGAGATAAAGACAGTTTAATAGATAAAGTAAAAGTCGTGCACACAGACAAAGCAAAACAAGGAATTAATTCACCATTTCCTAGAGGCAGGCAGGTGTTCAGCCACCTCCAAGAAAGCAGGGCTCTGTCATACCTAGTGGTTACTTGAGAAGACAAACACCATCACTCCAAATGTACTCCCATTCATCCTTGTTCCCCCAGCTCTATAAACTAAACATGATGTCATATGGTCTGGAATATCCCTTTAGTCAGCTGGTGTCAGCTGTCCAGGCTGTGTCCCCTCCCAGCTTCTCGTGCACACCCAGCCTACTCACTGCTGGGGTGGTGTGAGGAGCAGAAAAGCCTTTGATTCTGTGTCAGCACTGCTTAGCAATAACAGAAACATCCCTGTGTTATGAACACTATTTTCAGCACAAATGCAAAACACAGCTCCGTACTAGGTACTATGAAGGAAATTTACTCTGTGACAATCCACACCGGTACAAATAAATACACATTAATTCCCTTTAGCATTGTACCCAATCACTAAAGAATTATTTTGCATGTTTTTAGTAAACAGGTTTACATTTCTAATTTCATTATCTAGGTTTTTAATAAAGATACTGGAATAAAACAATTCATACTCATCTTGCCACGATTTAGATAATAAGATTATAAATAAGATCATAAAAATCCAAATACCTACAAGAGTTTAGGGAAAAAAAAAAATTCTTAAACCAGGTTTGTTTGTTTGTTTGTTTGTTTGTTTGTTTTTTGCGGGGGGGGGGTTTGTTTTTTGGTTTGTTGTTTTTTTTTTTTTTTTCCCTTGGTTTTTTTTTTTTTTTTTTTTTAACCAAAGTCCTGCACTACGAGATAGAGGGAAAGGAATATATCTGGTATACTTTCTGAGATAATTGTGTATGTCACTTGTCAGTGCTAAATAGAAAAATATGGAAAGTAGACAAAAGTACAGTAAAGCTGGGTATAAATCTAATGGTTACAAGATGGCTGTAATTGCTCAATTGCTGATAGACTGAGAAGAAATAGTTAGCATGTGATGGATAGTTCTGGTTTGTGATTTGAATGATGCAAAAGAGTATATTCCTATATTTATATGTAGATAATTGGCATTGGGAAGCAGTACAAACATTTCAAAAGAAACATTTGAATTCAAAGTGATCTTGATAAATTGCCCAAAATGAAAATGGTAATATGAAGCTGGTTAGAGACAAGTGAAAAAATGCTACACACAGAAAGGAAGAATCAAATGCAAAACTCTAAACCTAATAATTTATCCAGAAAACATGGAAAACTGTAGATTATGGAGGATATAGACTAAATACTGGGCTACAGATGTGACTCTGTTGTCAAAATTTTTGGTCACAGAATGGGGAGATCTTTGTAAACTGAGATCATTTTCTCTGCTGCAATATCCAACAGGAAGTCTGATGTTGAAGACTATTTTATTTTCCTTTTCTTTCCTTATTTCCCTGATCTTTATTTCATAGAATCACCATAGAATGGTTTGGGTTGGAAGGGACCTTGAAGATCATCTAGTTCCAACCTCCCTGTCATGGGCAGGGACACCTTCCACTAGACTGGGTTGCTCCAAGCCCCATCCAGCCTGGCCTTGGACACTTCCAGGGATGGGGCATCCACAGCTTCTCTGGGCAACCTGTCCCAGTGCCTCACCACCCTTCCCGTGAAGAATTTCTTCCTGATATCTGACCTAAATCTCCCTGCTTTCAATTTAAGCTTGTTAACCCTTGCCCTGTTATGACAGGCCCTTGTATAAAGCTCCCCCCCCCATCTTCCTTTTAGACCCTTCAGACACTGGAAAGTGCTATAAGGTCTCCCCAAAGCCTTCTCTTCTCCAGGCTGAACAAGCCCAATTCTCCCAGCCTTTCTTCGTAGCAGATGTGCTCCAGACCTCTGATCAACTTCATGGCCCTCCTCTGGACTCATTCCAACCAGTCTATATCTTTCTGATGTTGTTGGGTCTACAGCTGGACACAGCACTCCAGGTGGGGTCTCACAAGAGCAGAATAGAGGGGGAGAATCACCTCCCTCAACCTCCTGGCCGCAGTTTTCCTGATACAGCCCAGGACATGGTTGGCTTTCTGGGCTGCCAGCACACCCGGCCAGCTCATGTCCAGCTTTACATCCCCCTGCACCCACAGGTCCTTCTCCTCAGGGCTGCTCTCGATCCATTCTCCACCCAGCCTGTCCTTGTGCTGGGATTGCCCCATCCCAGGTGCAGGACCTTGCACTTGGCCTTGTTGAACTTCAGGGGGTTGGCAGTGACCCACCTCTCCAGCCTGTCAAGGTCCCTCTGGATGCCATCCCTTCCCTCCAGTGTGTCACCGCACCACACAAACTTGCTGAGAGTGCTCTTGATGCCATCGTCCATGTCACTGACGAAGATATTGAACAGGACCAGTCCCAACACCAACCCCTGTGGAACGCCACTCGTCACTGGTCTCCACTCAGACATTGAGCCATTGACCACAACTCTCTGAGTGCGACCAGCCAGCCAGTTCTTTATCCACCGAGTGGTCCATCCATCAAATCCATGTCTCTCCAGTTTAGAGACAAGGATGTCATGTGGGACAGGCTTTGCACAAGTCCAGGTAGATGGTGTCAGTGGCCTGTCCTCTATCCACCAAGGTAGTGACCCCATCGTAGAAGGCCACCAAATTTGTCAGGCATGATCTGCCCTTGCTGAATCCATGTTGTCTGTCACCAGTCACCTCCTCATTCTCCATGTGCCTTTGCATGATTTCCAGGAGGATCTGCTCTATGACCTTGCCAGGCACAGAGGTGAGACTGACTGGCCTGTAGTTTCCTGGATGCTCCTTTTTTCCCTTTTTAAAGATGGGTGTTATGTTTCCCCTTTTCCTGTCAGTTGGAACTTCACCAGACAGCCACAACCTTTTGAATATGATGGATAGAGGTTTCACATCCTCATCTGCCAGTTCTTTCAGGACCCATGGATGTATTCCATCAGGTCCCATGGACTTGTGCATCTTCAGATTCCTCAGGTGTTCCCGAACCTGATCCTCGCTGACCATGGGTGGCATTTCCCTTCCCTTTCCTTTCACTCGTTCCTCATCTGATAAAGCAGTACTAGAAAAGAGACTAATTTTAAAAAACATTGGATTTATTAAAAAATTACATCAAGAAACCAAACCAAACTGAACCCCCAAAATGCCTGCATGAAAAGTATTTCATTTAAGAACCAACAGGTAAGGTTCTTAAATTTTAGAATTTAAGGTAATTCCTTAAATTCTTGCAGGTTAAACAGGTGCATGACTTCTTTCATTTTGGGTATTTTCATGGAAGCAGGAGCCATGGACCCATGCACGGAGTTTCCTTCCTTCTCTTCCTTCCTTCCTTCCTTCCTTCCTTCCTTCCTTCCTTCCTTCCTTCCTTCCTTCCTTCCTTCCTTCCTTCTTCCTTCCTTCCTTCTTCCTTCCTTCCTTCCTTCCTTCCTTCCTTCCTTCCTTCCTTCCTTCCTTCCTTCCTTCCTTCCTTCCTTCCTTCCTTCCTTCCTTCCTTCCTTCCTTCCTTCCTTCCTTCCTTCCTTCCTTCCTTCCTTCCTTCCTTCCTTCCTTCCTTCCTTCCTTCCTTCCTTCCTTCCTTCCTTCCTTCCTTCCTTCCTTCCTTCCTTCCTTCCTTCCTTCCTTCCTTCCTTCCTTCCTTCCTTCCTTCTTCCTTCC